>AP025372.1:8897767-11297767 GCA_030295005.1 Cephonodes hylas | reverse complement strand
TGAGCACGGGTCTCCTCTACCATTGAGAGGGTTTAGGCCATAGTCCACCACGCTGGCCTAGTGCGGGTTGGCGGACTACACACCTAAGAAATTCCTAGGAACTTCTAGGTGTGCAGGTTTTATCACGATGTTTTCCTTCACCGTTAAAGCAAGTGATAATTCAATTCGAATACACACATAACTTTCGAAAAGTCAGAGGTGTGTGCCTGGGGTTTGAACCCGCGACCGCCGAGATTCTCGACCGCGCCCCTAAACCTCGAGGCCATCACTATACCTACACCTACTTAATTAAATATAGAAACTTCTCAATGAAAATGCGAATATATTTTTATCAAACTTTTCGTCATTATCGGCCTATATACAGTCGCACTTCTGGGCATGGGCATTTATTGCAACTGAAAGTGTTTAGGCCTCAGTCCATTTTTTTAATTGTTTAAGATATTTGTTTCAAAAAACATCCGAGATGAGAGTTCCTTAACCCTTTATAGCCTCTGGTGACATTTCTGTAACAAACCCAAAAAGTCTCTATAAAATTTAAACTAAACGTTTAAGATTTGTCAAATCAATATCAATATATTCTTAAATAACACACCGAACATTTTAGCATCAAATATAAATCATAAGTAGTGTAACTTGCTCCCTTTTTGGCTTTGAATTTCGTGTTTTGATGAAAATGCCATGTTTGAACTTGCAAAAAGTTTAAAATTTGTAAAAAAATACTAAAAGTATATAAAATTGTATAATTTTCGTTGATACCCGTAGCTAAGTAAATGATTTGGTTTATATATCGTTACCAATTCATAATTTTGATTATTTATATGTAAAAAGTAACTTTTTATGTTTGTTACATTTCTGTTACATTGGGTGACAATGGCATAAAAAATACAACTAATGTATATCCATATATTGATGATTTTTTTCTCCTATTTTTTAAGGTAGGGGTAGTACTTACACAAAAATTAGATCTATAATATAAGCCTTAAATAGGACTTCTAGTGGAGTTCTATTCGAGGTATACCTTTGTGTGGATGAATAGATTTGCTACACTAAGAGAAGAGACAATTTGAATAGATATATGCCTATAAAAAGAACACAATTGGCGTTAAAAGTTTTATGTACTGAGCGTAGTTTCAAGTTTTGTCTATAATATTGAACCTGAAACAGGAACTGAAAGAGTTTTGCTCCTAGTAGAATAAAAAAGGAGCATCTTGAAACGTCGTATTTAGAATGACGCGGGCATACCCAGACATCAGAAATAATATATATATTTGGATAATAACTAAGTAAATTCCGTGGTTTGAAACTTTATTAGAGTACGTAGCAGAAGTGGATATATCTTGGACTTGGGGAGTCCTGGGACCGTACGGAATAATCTCGTTCCAGATTGCAAACTACCCCCTGACGAGGATGTAATAAAAAGTAATGTAGATTTTCTGTTGATTACGTAGCAAATATGGACACAATTGATGTGTCAAAATTTATATGAAAAGACAACAAACTTGTCACGCTTCTCTCAATTTTTGCTGGTGAGTGGTCGAAGGTCCAAGTCGTTACGATAAGGCCAATAGAAGTACATCAACATTGATCGGTCTCATATCGTCGAAGAATGTAGTGGGTATATTGGAGGTGTAGATTTTATTAACAGCATTATGGGTGCTTCTAGTATTATGACACGAATTAAAAGACGCCAGGTTTGGATGTTTTACCAATTATTAGACCTGACCATGGCCAGTTCTTGGCTGATGTATGTGAGAGTAAGGCAGACTAAACTATGCAATGACAAATAAATGTCTTCAGCAGATTTTCAACTTGAAATTGGAGACTTTATGTAAGTTTTGCTTGAATCCTAATGTCCAACAGTGAAGATTAATTGAAAATAAAATACAAGCCAAAATCACAAGAGTCCGGCGCAACATGTCCCCCATTGGCGGTGGGGCAGTATCAAATTGGCTACTGACCGAATTAGGTTTGAAAATCATTTGGCCCAAGTTTCTTCGGTGTCCTGATGTAGCACAAACAATTTTTAAAAAGTTCGGAATAGTAGTTGTTACAAAAAACAAAATAAATCTGTTAGATCCTTCCATACTACGTTAAAACATTTTCTTCCAGTTTAACCCAATGTGACAGTAATGTCACAAACCCTAAAAGATCCAATACATACGGAATAAAAAATATTTTTGAATTTTCACGAAACACGTATTTTTTTATTTGTTCAAGCCTATCATATACTAAAGTATTATATTTTTTTATGATCTTGGGCTACGAAGGGTTAAAGAAGGTTTTTTATAATAATGTTATGCAGATATTTAATCTTAGTACGCTTAACTGCATACAGACATAAATATGAATAAAACGGAATAAACAAGGACATTATGAAAACAACAAACCATACAAATGACTTAATAAATCATAACCACAAACTAGGGTCCAATGATATTGGTTTGCACTTATGGAGCAACAAACAGACAACCCGCTTTCAAACAATAACAATGTTTTATGTATGACAAAATTACAACTTTGTTCGTACATTTCAACTTGCAAATGCACTCAAATTTCAAATAATGTTGAGTGCAAGCATCTGAGAATGTGTTGACAAGTACACTTTCTTAGTATCTCGGCAAATCAGTTTTATTTTCATGTAAAAAAGACTTTTAATTTACACATACTTGCATACACGCATGCCTGTGTTCCCCGAAGGAGTAAGGAGATGTGCATTTCTGCACCTACATTTCGCTAAGTATGCGTCAGTTTCACGCAATAGAGGGCGAGCCTTTTACCTGACTCGGAAATTGAGCCTTAGACTTATAGATCCCTTGGTACATAATGTACTTAGCCGTGAGACAACCAGGCAGACGCGTTTCACTAAATCACCAATCCATATACGTCCCACTGCTGAGCACGGGCCTCTTCTACCTTTAAGAGGGTTAGGCCTTAGTCCACCGCGCTGGCCTAATACGGGGTGGCGGACAAATTTTTACTCCCATTAAAAAGCGCTTGTTAATTAAAAGACTTAATTAACCTATTCCCTATTACCCGTTGGATAGCAACAGCAATTTCCCGATCAATCAATAACATTCAACCGAAATCCGTTGATAAACTGGCCGTGTATTGTGACGAGATATAATTAAACGCTCAGTCGGTTCACGTTCAGCGTCGAATTGAAAGCGCCAATGGACCATCAAGCCAGCTGACAGCCGTGCATAATTACTAAACACGATTGATTGAACGTCGCATGGTTTACTCATTTATTTTGTGACCTTTGTAGACTATCATTTTTTTGTTAATTGCATTGGTCTTGTGGTCTACCGTACGACCTAGAGGTCTTGAGTTCAATTACCGCGTCGATTAGTGCTATTGGATTATTCCTTTAGAAAATTCTCATTAATATCACGGAGACTGGAAAACGGCAATAAGCCCTCCCGTGAGACTGATATATACTTGGCGAAATGTGGATATAGAAATGCATCTGCCTACCCATCTTTTAATTCTGAAGACATGTATGTATATAAGTTTTTTTATTATATTTATAATCCTATCCAAGTTTTCTTTTTAACTACTGCTAATCCATACAACCTCCATGGTTAAATTACTACTAAAAATAAAAATACGATTAGTAAAAAAACAATATCAACCTTACTATATTTCAAACTAGCGACCCGCCCCGGCTTCGCACGGGTGCAATGCTGATATTTAATGGATATTATCATACATATAAACCTTCCTCTTCAATCACTCTATCTATTAGAAAAAACCGCATCAAAATCCGTTGCGTAATTTCAAAGATTTAAGCATACAAAGGGACATAGGGACAGAGAAAGCGACTTTGTTTTATACTATGTAGTGATTTAGAACGCGCATTCCAAAGTCAAACTAGAAAAAACAATAACCATAAACACACAAAACCTGTCACATATCGAAGAGCAAACGCAATTATGTACGAAGGGCGACCGCTTTCCACAAATCGGAACAATGAAATAGTGTCCATGAAATTCCACGGATATCCCGGCATTTACAACCGATAACGGTTGTTCAGGGTCCACTCGTTTAATATCCGGGAGACAAGGCACGCGTCCCGGCGTCGGCCGATCATTACCATATAAATAGGACCCCGATAGCTCCAACTCCTGTGGGACACTTTCTAATAGCGATTGCGGGTTTATTTGTAGTGGAGACTACATTTTAGTACTTTTTATGTCACGTAATTTAACTAGTTAGGTTTGAAATTTTTATACATGTTTACTTTTGCTATAGTTTTTTTGCAATGCAAAACTTCTTATAGACGCTTATTTGACACAGATATTTTTTAAAGAGGACTATTTGTCAAATAATGCGTATAACACGATGCGTATAACATCATGTTGTTTGCTGTATTTAAAACCATAGACATGGCGACTATTATTTAACACCAAACTGTAAGGCTCGACCGAGAATTTTGTCTCGGTTCTCGGCTGTTTCTAGCCGAGATTCTCGGTCATAACCGAGACTGTAACTTTTTTCAAATCGGCATTAAAATTTTACCGCGCGTGGCCACGCGTAAATATAGTACAAGCTCGGTAATCAAAGAAATGCTAATATTTTTGAGTATTGGTTTTTGTCACCTTATAAGTTGCTTAGTGCTTAAGCCTGCAACAAATATTTTTTTAACTGCGCCGCCTACTAGTTAAGCAAGTGAACAACTGTTTAGGAGAGCTGGTCAATTTTATGTCGAGGGACATGTAGTAGTAGTAGCGTATTAAAAAAATTAACAGTATTAAAAAAATCACGCTTTGTCTATTCTCGGTCTCGGTTCTCGGTCTCGGCCGAGACTTTATTTTATTCTCGGTCTCGGTCTCGGTCTCGGCCGAGAAAAAAAAATCCATCTCGGTCGAGCCCTACCAAACTGTCATTCTTCTTCTTCTTCTTCTTCATCAACCCATATACGCCCACTGCTGAGCACGGGTCTCCTCTACCATTGAGAGGGTTTAGGCCATAGTCCACCACGCTGGCCTAGTGCGGGTTGGCGGACTACATACCTAAGAAATTCCTAGGAACTTTTAGGTGTGCAGGTTTTATCACGATGTTTTCCTTCACCGTTAAAGCAAGTGATAATTCAATTCGAATACACACATAACTTTCGAAAAGTCAGAGGTGTGTGCCTGGGGTTTGAACCCGCGACCGCCAAGATTCTCGACCGCGCCCCTAAACCTCGAGGCCATCACTGCTTACTGTCATTAAATACCAATAACTTTACTATTAAATAATACACTTCAACTCGGATCATTTATTGTTACAGTTGTTGTAAATGCAACATGAAAGATGATTCCGACATCGATTTTATTTACAGCTTTGTATTCATGAATACTGTGAATTGAAATTAAATTAATTAACGAAGATAATTACCCTTGTTAATATATGCATATAATTACAACAACAAAATTAAGTGGCACATAATAAGAGTGAAATATACTGATAAATGTTTATAAAGTCTGTACCTATTTTAACTTTATTTTTGATCGGAAAAAGTTCTATTGAACATTAATTATTAAGTAAAATAAAAATCGTAGCATTCATATGGACTTGGACCTTGTATCATCTTCTAACAATGACCAAAAATTTATGATAGTTTAGTCTAAGATTTCAAGATCGTTTGCTCTACTGTCCACGGCACGCGTCGCTCTGCCCCGCTTTTTAAGTAAATACTAGCATGAAGCTGCCTACATTTTGCGACGATCTGTACTGCAGTATTGCAGGAATATCACATGTTTATATGTAAAAAAACTTCTGTTTTAGAGTCTAAGACGATAAGATAAGAGATAAGAGTCCTTATGTTATGTAATATTTGATTGAACACGTGGTTTTATGTAACGGTGTAATGACGAGATAAACTACTATAAATGATTGATAAACAATATAACTTTGAGGTAGGTCGGTTGCTTAACGGATGAATATGTCGTCCAATTAATGTTAATCGTTTTTCCAACAATTATGTTATATATACAGATTACAATAAAAGCATTTAGTTGTGCAAAATTAGTATTAATA
The DNA here is from genome assembly GCA_030295005.1 of Cephonodes hylas. Lineage (NCBI taxonomy): Eukaryota > Metazoa > Arthropoda > Insecta > Lepidoptera > Sphingidae > Cephonodes > Cephonodes hylas. Next base: position 11,291,746 of record AP025372.1, on the reverse strand, counting down.
AGGACTCATTCTTCCGCGACTTAAACAATACTTCTTAAATCTCATAGACAATTTTGTTGAATGTTAACAAAACTACACAGCATTGCAACACCGAAAAAAGAAAAACTTAGTCTGCCTTTACAAGGATACCGCAACAACAGAGAATTCAACTAAAAAAGTTGGGAATTAAAAACGTGGCAACAGCGCGCTTCAAACGATGGAACGAAATATTGACAGGAACAATGAAAGAAACCACTTTTTCCCAGACAGCTCTGTATGCAGACGAAAATCCATTCGTCTATCGTTTTTGAAATGATTGTAGTTGAAAAAAAAACTGTTGTGGTTACAGATATATCGCAGTCGCATAGTATTGTACTGACACCATATATACTGACATATTACCTACATAATACATATGTAGGTAGGTATATCCTCCCTAACGGCAACTTCTTTACATAAGGTATAAGAACATCTTTAAGTTTGTCGGTTTTATAGATCATCTTGTATACAAAGGAAAAAAAGAGCTTTATAGTAATCTCCTAGTAAGCGTTTATCATAAAAAAAGAAACCAAGAACACTGACTTACCCGATAATTGAACCCAGGACCTTTATATACACACAACGAAAGACACCACGAAACATTCAAATCAGTTCTACATAAAGTTTTTCCTTATTCCTACCTAGTTATTTGATTTTTTAAATGAAAGTAATGGGAACTTAAACGTTTCCGCTTGCATCCCTGAACAGTTCGTGGGCCGACGACCGAGGAAATGTAATTGAATTGGCCAGTATAATTGTGCAGAATGGCGAGAAATAGTCAACCCTCTAATAGGTATATAAGAGGTGTGAAACTGTGTTTACTAAAGCGAATAATATAAACCTTTTTAAATCACACTTTAAAAACAAACTTCAGCGGTGAGGAACACAGTTATGAAAGAAAGTAGGTATTATTACATATGTATCTTTTTTTAGACTTAGTACTCAAAGCAACCCTGAAAAGTGTAATCATTTTTAAATAGGACAAGAATTATTTTTTAAAAATGGGTTGGTGAATAGAAAGATTTACATCAACATCGTCCGTGCAGTTGAACAATTTCTGACGAAAAATAAATAAATTGGCACCGAACAGTCACATATAAAATAATGTTTTATAAAAGTCTTGTTTTGTATCAGAAACTACGAGAGACTTTTCCATCTTACTAACACTTGAACCCAAAACAATTTGGACGCCAATATGTGTCTCGGTGCAGGGTCCAGCCCGCGGCCTCTCGTTTCACAAGCTATATAACCAACTGCGCTACGGAGCTATCATATAAAAAATTTCCCTTGCCCTTAAATTGATTCCATTGCTTCTCAATTACCCTACGCATATATGCATATAACGCATGGTCGAAAAAAAAAAACAGTAGGGGACTTTTACTACGCCGGTACAAAAACTCTTAATTATTCAGCGCTCTCAAAGATTATCCTGAATTCTGTACCTACATTGTTTTCGTGTTAGAATAACTCCACGGTATGACCGAGCAAGTTTGGAGAGCGCCGCCAGCCCCGAGCCACTCAGAAACGCGGAATGTCAAACTTACTGCCAACAATTTATCGCTAAAATATTTCTTTATGAATTAAATTCCACCTTTTTTGCTTGAAATATTGTGCTTGGGCATGATTCGGAATACTTGTCTCGTAAAAGGTATATTACTGAAAAAATAATTATAGGAGAGTTTTTATCCAACTTGTGTAAAAATATATAAAATCACACACGAGAATCTTAGCTTATTTACAAGAGAAGTATCGTGTCGACGACATCAGTATACTGCCTACTATCACTTCTTTATGTCCATTTTATGGTTGTCTCTAGTTTAGAACACTTTTGTTTCCATGTATATTTTTTGTGTATTCCATGTATATTCCTAGTGTGTTATAAAGAGTTTACATATATAAATTATAAACTGCAAGAGACTTCTCGATCTCACAAACACCCTAATCCGAAACAAATAATTGTAAGTCGCAAGCATTTGTCTAGATACAGTTTGATCTTTCAAAAATTTTGAGTAGTGAGTGAAGTTTCAAGTCATTTACCCAACCACATCGCGGAGGTTTTAATAAAGATATCCTGACCTGTGTATTTTTAACTTCTCTGAAAAAACGAAAACCACGTGACCCGTACAGCATTACTGCCGATATTCAAACAATTTGGGTGATCAAAAGTGACAGAGTAAGATTAATGTCTATCCGAAGAAAAATAACCCTTAGGGATCCACTTCTTATCAATATATTACGCTATAAAACAAAATATTGTATACTTTACGCCATTCATTCATAATATATGTCATACATCGGCATTTGAAGATACAAATCCACACGTATAAATGGTAAAATGACTACCTTTTATCTCTTTATGGCCGATCATATATTTCTGAGGGGAGGGGTACCGTTTGAGGAAAATACCTTTATCTTGCGTATTAATGAGAAAAAGGATTGTAGGGACGTTTCTGTCAAAGTATTGGAAGGCTTTTGACTAATCCCTTTAATATTATAATATTCACATTATTATTTGTATTAAAAGAGGAAGAACATACCTATCATATAACAAGAATTGATCTTGTGACTATCTTATGTTCTTATAAGATAGCTTTCGGGAAAAAAATAGTTCGATTTGTAACTGGACCAGAACATAAATAATCTCAACATATATCTAATTGTTAAGACTTGAGTGTTTGTTTATGCTAAGACGGTCTCTATCTACCATAGAAAAGGAACCCTAGTGTGAGACAGCATTTCTAAAAAAATCTATTTACGATCATGATAAAAATACGTTGATATGGAAATATGACATTAACAAGTATAATAACAGGTTCTTAAATGAATTATCCGAACGCATTACAGATGCAAAATACTAACATTACACCTGATCGTGCGATGTAGACTTACAAAAGTTTTAAGTGGTAAAAGAATCCCATATCTCACCCTCAACACACATGTAATCCTTCTGAGAAACAAGACATTATGCTTAAAGGACTCTGGATAATAGGAAAGATGGAATATGTAAACTAGTAAACTACTCAAAAATTTCTTGATACGACATACGAATACAAACCAAATTAAAACTTGATACAAAAGCTGAAACAATTTTTAAGAATTTTGCTTTACTCATCAGTACTACACGCTTCCATAGTACGTTTTCTGTCGTGACTCTATCTATTATTTTTTTACGATTTTCTTATAAGGGTTTCATTACATTGTTAACTATATATAATACGGAATTAATAGTAATGCGGCATAGGCAATGTAATGTGAGATTGCAAAAAATATAGAGGCTAAAATAACACCTTAACTAGCAAGATTCAAATCTCATGGAGTCGTTCACGTAAAATATATTTGTTAACATAATAGACTAACGATCAGAACTATACGAGACTTAAATTGATAAGGTCGCAGTCCAGTGCAGAATACTCAACAAACTAAAAATTAAGTCAGACATTCTATAGTCAACTTAAGATACAAAGTGATACAGAAATTAATGTACATATACAAAAAACAAGCAGTGATGGCCTCGAGGTTTGGGCGCGCGGTCGAGAATCCGACGGTCGCGGGTTCGAACCCCAGGCACACACCTCTGACTTTTCGAAGTTATGTGTGTATTCACATTGAATTATCACTTGCTTCAACGGTGAAGGAAAACATCGTGATAAAACCTGCATACCTAAGAGTTCTTAGGAATTTCTTAGGTGTGTAGTCCGCCAACCCGCACTAGGCCAGCGTGGTGGACTATGGCCTAAACCCTCTCAATAGTAGAGGAGACCCGTGCTCAGCAGTGGGCGTATATGGGTTGATGAAGAAGATACAAAAAACAATAACCTTCACTCAATACAAATAAAAAATATATTTTTTAAACCATAATATTTGCAAAATGATGAAGCAGTGATGGCCTCGAGGTTTGGGCGCGCGGTCGAGAATCTCGACGGTCGTGGGTTTGAAACCCAGGTACACACCTCTGATTTTTCGAAGTTATGTGTGTAATTACATTGAATCATCACTTGCTTTAACGGTGAAGGAAAACATCGTGATGAAACCTGCACACCTAAGAGTCCTTAGGAATTTCTTAGGTGTGTACCCGCATTAGGCAAGGGTGGTGGACTATGGCTTAACCCTCTCAATGGTAGAGGAGACCCGTGCTCAGCAGTGGGCGCAAATGGGTTGATGAAGAAGAAGAAGAAGATTTCAAAATACTAATTGGAAAAAAATAAAGTAACCAACATTTTAAAAAAATACAAGGATATTCAGTTACCATCAATCGTTTTATAACCTTTAAGAAGTAACCATACAATATCAATGGAAGAAATAAGATTAAGAATATCAATGTCAAGACATTGACGCAGTTTTTTCATTTTTTTTTATATAAAATGAAAACAATTATGCTATGAAAGAGAGATTAGAGTATAAATGCAGTATAAGCGATTGTATAACCACTGCATTACACACAGCACAATTAAAAAGTTGGAATGTCATCGAATAAGTTTGAACTGCAATCAAGTCTGTAAATTTGTAGTTAATTGATGACAGACTAATAATAATAATTACAGTCTCTTTTTTTATGGTCGATAAAAAGTTGTTAATTAAAGATCTTAATTTATAACATCAGATATAGTGATGTCAGTTTACCGTACAAGAAAAATATAAAAATAACCGCCAAAAGTAATAAATTATACAACGAATGATTCTATAATGGACCAATAAGGAAGCATTTTAAATATCTATCTACCGTCGCACCGCAAATATTCTCGTTTACACCCTTTTAATGTTTAATTAGTTCCGGCAGCCACTAAAAAGGCTTTAAAAGGTATTTCGCTTTTGAATAACCAGCTTTTTTACTATGACAACGTTAAAATCCGAGCTCCATTGTTAATAAAGAATGTTATATTTTAAATGAGGAAGTTTGAAAGGAATTTTGATATATAGAGCAATTACTATACATCCGAAATGCAGAGATTTTGAAATATTCTTCAGTGTATTGATATTAGACATATTTTCAGACAAAATGGTTTATAGAATCATCATTTTGTCATCATTACTAACTTGAGAATATTTATGGCTGGATGATATATTTTTTAATATTTAGATTATTTCGATGATATTTTCGAATACTGAGAAGATAAATTCGTTATTTTTTTCTACATAAAGTATAATAACAATACCAACATTTACAACACGTAAATATTGATACGAAAAATATAATGTGCCTGCTAGAATATTAAAAATAGTTATAGTTTTCTAAACATCGCTAAGCTAGCATAAATACTCGTATAATTTTATAGGAAACACCAATTCACAACCATTATGAGTGGCTCATTCAAATGTTTAAAAGGCTGCGACAATATATCTAATTGTCTCAGTCACAAAACGGCATCTCCGTTCCGCGACGAGAAAATCAATAGATACGTCTTCGAGATGACTATCTTGCAGACTCGGTATCTGCTGAGAACGTGTGCCAGTGTTTCGTAAGGGTTTGTTGACAGCTCGCTGCAGCCTTATCAGGCAGTATTGCCAACACGCCGACTCCGTGCCCCCTCCCCAGTCGATGCCCTACCACGCCCTCCAAGAATGAAGATGCTGCGGCGTGGACCACCAAGTTGTGGGAGCGTGGTGCTGATTTTATTGATTAATTTTTGTACGACTTACCCGTGTGAGCGATGCACCAATTTGGGCGCCATTTAGCGCGTGGTGTGAACGCGGTTTGTGGGGAATGCGCGGAGCTACCCCCGCGGCGACGGACAGCGCGCGACTGCCGCGAACACTACTCGGCGCCTGCGTGTCTCATCTCGACGCATGTGCACAACCGGCCCATATTTGTTTTGCTCGGAATAGGGCTTTCGTTAAAATCCGCAGAAAACGAGATTATTCTCCCGTATAGATACAACGCGTTGCGAAGCATGCCAATGAACGTAAGATGTAGTTCGCTGATATATAGCTCGCTTTTATACACGTCGCTTCATGTGAATCGCAATGAATATTGTCAGGGTTTAAACGGCGCGAGATAAAAATACGTTTACATAAATATCCCGAGTGATGTCTGCAAGTACGTGGATACAGTAATTTGAATATTTCATACGAATTTTATATTACCAAAGCATGTTTTGGTTGGTATGCAACCACAAGTTATTTGGTTCAATTCTTTCTATTCAATTGAATATTATTCTTGTACCAAGTATAAAAAATCTTTTAAGTTCTTAGGAAAATTCATGGAACAAGTTTTATATTAATTTGAAACCGTCTGGTTGGTCCTGCGGCATTAGTGACTGAACTGCGACTTAGAGGTCCCAAGTTCGATTCAAAGTGTTATAAAAATACATTGGCGGTTAGCTTATCTTAATCCATTCTTCTAAAAACTTTTTTTCTCATCCTCTCTTACACTCTTTAACGTACTTCCCCTTTCCCTACATATTACTTCGCTCGTCTTCACTGTATTTTCATTGCTCGAAACAAGTGTATTTCCTCTCACCATACTTAATTCGTTTTACCAATTCCCTTCATTATACTGATAGCAAGTAAATAGAGTGTATCGTAATGTATTTTTTTTCTTCAGCGGATGGAATTATACTCCCTTTTTTTCATATTTGGCCTCCATAGCAGTGCAATTAAAGCCTACGATGTGCTTTTGCGTCTGGATATTAATATGTAATATGTATTTAAATCAATTATGTATCTTAACTTTTTTTTTCAAAATAGACGCGTATGAACCAGTTCATTAAAAGGAAAAAAGCTTTCATGGACTTGAGGAATCTAGGCGGTATCAGCTACTATGACATAACAGTAACGCGCACGTGCTCCTGAAAATTGCACAATATCAAACATAATATATCACACAAAATCAGAGAAGTTATATGAATAAGTATCAACAAATTATAGACGTGCATAATAAAATTTTATTTTTTATCCACAAGTACAAATAATTCAATTAACAAATAAAACGTTTTCTTTTTTTTATTTCCTTTTTATGAAATCTACCACATGCCAATCTATCCTACCATTTTGCGCGGGCAACAAAAAGCTATGCTGTCATTTTAATCTTTGGTGTGGTAACTCTGTGAGCTCCTTCCAGAAACAAAAAAGTGTGACGGACGATTATTTTACAATTTTTGTGTTGAAATAACAAGAAAAATGTCTACACTCGCCGCACCTTTGTCCGTAGCAGGGACAAGATCCTCAGGACAACCAGTTAGGACACAAAATGGTAATGTTTATGTTAAAATCCCGATAATGTAACCGTACCCCCGGCAGATCACATGCGTCGGGGCTTATGGTTATACTTTTGGCTATAATTTCATAAATACTCATTTTCACGTGTAAAAATCACTGAAATATTGGTAGAAATAGTGAAAATGTTGTCCCCGAATAGATGTTTAATGGAAAAACAATAATTTTGAATTACTTCTAACCTAAGCCTCGTTAATATGACTAACCCGTAGACAATACAGCCTACACATTTACTCATTTTTTTAGTTTAACATTATAAAAGCTATTTTAGTTTTATTTTTCGTAATAAAAATTGTTGCTTGTTTAAATAATTGCATGTTTCATTATTCAAAGACCAAGATTTATTTGAAAAAAAAAAACTAAATGTAGATTCATTGAATATACAAAATTCTATGCTTGCTGCTGGGTATTTTTTTATGAATATAAGATATTTGATTCCTGATGTTATCATACAAAATTCTGTGTTAGAATTTTATAAGCACATTGCCATAATTGATATTTATGAGAGAATTATGCCACTACTGTATAGAAATTTACTAAAATTTTAATACATAAATTTACTAAAACTGAAAAACTGTAACCTTGTTTATTGATACTATATCATGTTTTTCATATTTAAAGTTTTATTCTTCAATCTGTGCATAAACATACTTTTGTCTGTTCTGAGATACTTGATTACTCATGAGTATGTGTTGTATATTACCCATAAAAAAGGCATGAAAAAGCTTATTTTAAGTCAAAACATGATTGTATTTGTCTTTCAGTAATGGCAGCAGCAGCCATAGCTAACATAGTGAAGAGCTCTCTAGGACCAGTCGGGCTGGACAAAATGCTTGTAGATGATATCGGAGATGTCACTGTTACCAATGATGGAGCCACTATTCTAAAGTAAGTTTGCTGCTTATAGGTTTAAAAGTCTCAAACCTCTTCAGAAAGAACCTTGTTTCTATGTACTTACTTTTAGGGCACAAACTATACTATTAAAGTTATTAAATGGGTCTTATATTTATAAATTGTAATGGAAATAATGTTTACAATTTCTTAGGTTTATTAATTAGTTTCATGTTGTTTTTAATTACATGTTGTGGTTATCATATAATGATTTACATTCAGTCTTTTGTCTTTTCTCATTTGATAGTCCTTTTTTTGAAAGGAGCATACTATGTGATGTTGCTGATTTGTATATTTTGCTGTTCCATTGAAATACATGTGCTTGTTTGTAACAGAATGCTGGAAGTTGAGCACCCTGCTGCCAAAGTACTGGTAGAGCTTGCACAGTTGCAGGACGAGGAAGTTGGAGATGGCACCACATCAGTTGTTATTATTGCTGCTGAGTTGCTTAAGGTATTTTAGTTTATGTTGTATATATTTTTTTTTTATAAAATTAAAATTGTATTACTTTAATATAATTTCAAAGTTAATTCCTTAACACAATCTTTATAATATTAGCTTCATGTTTTCTAAAATTTGTGTATGTCTTATGTTAATATTATCAAATATGAATTTTATTGAAGCTTAAAATACCACATGAAGAGTATTTCTTATCATCATCACCATCAGCCAATATTGGTCCACTGTTGGACATAGGCCTCCTTGTCTGCTTCCAACCGTTCCCAGTGGAAGTCATTAGGGGAGGCCTATCTATTCCTTATACATAAGATTAATTTTTTATATGGAAAAAGAAGAGAAATGTGCAACTGAGCCACCAGATGTTAAATGATAATTTTACACATATTATATTCTTTGAATAGAACCAAAGTGAAAATATATAACATAATATTTTGTCTTTCCCCCATAGAATGCAGATGAATTGGTAAAGAACAAAATTCACCCAACAAGCATCATATCAGGCTACCGTTTGGCTTGCAAAGAGGCCGTCAAGTATGTGCAAGACAACCTCACAGTCACAGTAGAGTCCCTGGGCAGAGCTTCAATTATCAACACAGCCAAGACCACAATGTCGTCCAAACTGATTGGAGCGTATCCTTTTCAATATATGAAACAACATATTTGTAGAATACATCAATACTTTCAGAGTTTTATGATTAATTGAATTTGTTTTTAAGAAAGATTTTCATACTAGTAACAACATTTTGAGACCACATAATATGGTCAAGAAATTAATTTTCACAAATTTATTTGCTAACTTAGCTTTTGAAAATTTCTACTGGGACTTGAACCCTACACAACAATAACATTCCTTAACAACCAACATCAGTGATGCAGACTTCTTCTCCGAAATGGTAGTGGACGCAGCGCAGGCAGTCAAAACACTGGACCCCAAAGGCAACCCAATTTACCCGATCAAAGCGGTAAACATTCTGAAGGCGCACGGCCGCAGCGCCCGGGAGAGCGTCCTGGTCAAAGGATATGCCCTGAACTGCACAGTCGCGTCTCAGGCCATGCCTAAGAAGATCCTCAACGCTAAGATCGCATGTCTCGACTTCTCACTCCAGAAGACTAAGATGAAACTTGGTGTTCAGGTATGTTATAACATATAGAATGTTCAGTAAAATTATGCGATTTTTAAGGATAGTTTATAACAACTGACAATTGAAATGAAAAACCGATTTTTTACGCTTTCTGTTATTGATATAGAGATTTAGCCTTAAAAATAAGAAACCTTTTTTTTAATTATATAAAATTATTATAATGACATTTTGTGTAATTGTGTGTTTTTTACAATGAAACAAACAAGGAAAAATGTAATATCTGATGACTCTGATAACTTCTATCTCTCGTTATTTTTGCATTTTTATAGAACAAAATTGATTTAATGTTTCGAAAATTTAATGTTTTATTTAGAAAAGGTGTGAAAAACCATATTTCCAATGCCCAGGTACTCATAAGCGACCCGGAGAAGCTAGAAGCCATCCGCGCCCGGGAGCTAGACATCACAAAGGAGCGCCTGCAAAAGATCCTCGCGACGGGAGTGAACGTTATCCTCTGCAGCGGCGGTATCGACGACCTCTGCCTCAAGTACTTCGTGGAGGCCGGCGCTATGGGAGTGAGGAGGTGCAAAAAGGCTGACCTCAAGAGAATCGCCAAGGCAACCGGCGCTACCTTCTTGACCTCATTGACGAATATGGAAGGTAATTTATGTGAAGATTTTGGATATTTGGTGGAATAATATGTAGTTTGAAATCTCAATTTTTTTAATAAGAGTACAGGTCTAGCACTGTAGAGTGGTGAAGCATCTGATTATGCAGTATTATAAACTAAAAATGCTTTATGGATCTGAATGGGTGAATATTTCATACTAAGAATTTAACAGTGAGGCAAAATTAGGTTTTGTGCACCTCAATTATGAAATAAAACATAAATGTGTGGTTATTTTCACACAACAACAATTTAATCTCTGTGTATTCAGGTGAGGAAGTATTTGAGCCTAGCATGATTGGTGAAGCGGCTGAAGTTGTACAAGAACAAATCTGTGACGACCAGCTCATATTGATCAAGGGGTAAGTTTGGACAGTTTTGTGCTTGCTTAAGGACTACTTATTAATTTAATTATTCTACAAGTCAATACACTTGCGCTTCTTTTGATAAAACGTCATTTGAAGGCTATTGCACAAATATTAGCGTAATTTGTTACATGTGAATCTGATTTAAATTAAGTATGTAAGTTACCTAACAAATGTTTCTAGTATAACAAAAAATGTAATTAATTCTAGAACTTTAACCTCTCTCGGTTCATCTATTAATCCGCTGTCACTCACGCGTTTTGACGCGATTTGTTTCTTCCTTTACGTTCTTCAAGGCAACTAGAAGGACTAAGACAAGCGAATGAGTAAGCATGGAAATTATAACTTTATTTTTCGGTCAACAATGCGTGGGGTGTCGGACAGCAGCCTGCGCGAGTGGTGGCGGGTTAATAGAGTGTGTATGGTAACAAATGTAGCAGTGCATCTGTATATGCCTCCAGCCCAGCGGCGCGCACGGCGGCGTCGATGATCCTGCGCGGGCCGACGGACGCGTACTGCGACGAGATGGAGCGCTCGGCCCACGACGCGCTGTGCGCCGTGCGCCGCGTGCTGGAGTCGGGCCGCGTGGCGCCCGGCGGCGGCGCCGTCGAGGCCGCGCTCTCCATATACCTCGAGAACTTCGCCACCACGCTCGTGCGTCTACTTGTATACGTATCATTACAGTACAGGACAAAAGTTTGAGAGACTTTTTTTATAAGTATGACAACACAAATTGGCTGATGATGATGACAACACTTTTTTAATGATATAAAATTAAAAGCTAAATGCCCTCTTGATAAAATATATTGACCATAAATAGGCAATTTAAAAAAATATTTGAGAAAAGAAGCAAATATGCAATTCAGACAGTATGTTCTGTTTATAATAATTTAATTGAAAAATATTTTAAGAATTTTACGCATGAAAATGAACATATGACCACCACAGCATGAACAATTAAGAACAAAAAAATACTCACCGCCTAAAACAAATAGTCCCAAACTTTCAGTCCTCGGTTTCCAGCTCAATTAATTTACTCTAAATATGTAAGAATAATAATACATACATGTGTTGCTAACAATTGCAGAGTTCCCGCGAGCAGCTGGCGATCGCGGCGTTCGCACAGTCTCTGCTGGTGATCCCCAAGACGCTGGCCGTGAACGCAGCCCGCGACGCCACCGACCTGGTCGCCAAGCTGCGGGCCTACCACAACTCATCACAAACTAAGGTACCTTATACATACATTCTTGTTACTGTCTATAGGGGTTATTTTAATATTTGTGTGATCCACGAATATTTGTTTCGGGTCTGGGTGTTGAGACTAATAAAGTCTCTCATACTCTCTGATACCTACGACACAGGTCTTAATGTGGGGTCAAAGCAATGTATCTGACTGTTGGGTGAATAGATTATGATTTTGATTTCAATAAACAATCCTCTTACATATTTATTCTTGAGTTGAGACTAAAATAAACCAACTATACAGTATATAAGCTGTGTTTTCAATAAAAATGTTTTATTGATGTAGTTGTACATCAAATCTGAGTCCTAACTCAAATTCCCTCTTGCCAATTTAAAACAGCTCTTTTGAACACTAGAAAAGGTAGACTAGCCTAAGAAGGCTTTTTGAAATTGCCCATACACATATTACACTGATTACATAGACAGAATATGTCATAGTCCACTAATTTATCATTTTTATTTTCACCATTCAGGTGGAGCACGCGAACCTCAAATGGGTGGGTCTGGACTTGTCCGAGGGCGTGCTCCGCGACAACATGGCGGCCGGCGTGCTCGAGCCAGCCATCTCCAAGATCAAGTCGCTCAAGTTCGCCACGGAGGCGGCCATCACAATCCTGCGTATCGACGACATGATCAAACTGGACGCCGAACCCAAGTCCAAGAGCTACGAGGACGCGTGCCACGCCGGGGAACTAGACTAACTGAATAAAAACTTTCTCAGTGCCTCCCGCACCGACATACAGCAACGAACACACAGTGTCACATAGGGTAATACCGCTTAGAGACTACAACACATACAGATAACTGAGATATCGTCAACACTTCGTCCATTTTGTAATACAGCGATATAAAAATAGTAATAAATACTTTTTACACTATGACTGTTCGTTCGAGCGTTATTACCCCGTTTGTATGTCCATTGTTAAAAATACTAAATTGTCTATGGCATTTTAAACATGTGGACCAAATAGTAAAAATAGACTAACCGCGGTCTTCAGTACGTATTAACAAAGTATAGCCGATTTAGTAGTTTTAATCTTCAACGATTGTAAGCGGAACAATAGGACGAGAGGTTTGTAGCAGTTGGTCGTGAGCTGGGACTCTAATACTTATCGAATGCATGAGGTGCCTGAATGTTAGGTTATTGCAATTAAATTAGAATATTATAATGAACTGTTTGTCACAACTTTCCTTTGCTACCAGGACTAAGACAACCAGATTTTAAACAAGCCAGCTGGAGAGTGTTCATAAGCCTTAAAAAAATTGTTGAATTTGTCACTTCGCTGAATCTTTGGATAAGCTTTAAGTTCTAAACAAGTATTATAACACATGTAATGAAAATGTCTGCAGGGTTAAACATTCACGTGTTAGAAGGTTCCGTATTTATTTAACCAAATGGTTTATTTGCTTTTAACAAACGCTAGTTTATTTGCTAGGGCGAGAAATACGTCACGATAATTAAATAAAATTTTAATATTACTGCTTTTTGTTTCTTTTTCCTATTTCAAAACTGCAAATTTAATCAAATCAAGAGAGAATTGTAAAATTGACTTAAATAATACATTGCTATATTAACTTCATAACAATCTTGTTATTATGCATAATTAATTTTTAGTTTGCGGCTGCTGCCTCGCGCCCTCAACGGCCCTGTGGGAAGAAAGTTAACTTACTATAAATTTCTCACTTGCGCTGCAGGACTGGCACTAAAACTATTGAATTTAAACGTTAAAGAAATACCGACCGACATTCACAAATAGAAAAATGGCTACATCTTTTTCTGTTTCCTACAAAATTTATAGTCAGGTTTTATAATTAAATTATGTCAAAAATAATGAGAATTACTTATTACTACAGATTTGGTATAGTACCTACTTACCACACGCATAAAGAAAATCTCACATCTACGGTTGTCAATTGTTAATTGCTCAACTGGACTCACAAAATATAAAACTGTCTTTTGTACTTATTACTCCAGAACTTTAATTTAATTACATTCTATTTACATTTTTTCTATAATTTACATAATTTCCTTACGGAAAAAAATATAAAATAATTTATTTTAAAAAATCGTTAATTAAGGCAACTAAACAAAAGAATAAACCTTTGTACCTGTAATTTCTCATTATTCAATAAATTCGCACTTTAGTCCTATCAAATATCTTTACAATGCGAAAAAAATTTATAACTTTATACATGTCCAGTAATTTTAACAAGAAATAATGTCATATACCTAAAGCCATATACGTGGTGCAACCAACATCAAAGGAACCGCTTATAAATTTGTCATACAGATATCATATCCAATACAACATAATGTTAAATCGTAATTGCATTTTGAATCATGCATTGTATTTATTTAATGCAATCATAAGAAGGGACACCAAAAAGTGTACGATTTGATCAGGCACCAACATGTCGACTGTATTATATTTACGGGCATTTGACGTGAGTAAAAGGATCAATCATCCCTCTAAGAAATTGTTATCATCCTCAACTGTGCCACAGGTATGTACGTACATAGGCCGAGTTCTTGGCAGTATTTTAACATTATAAAATAATGTAAAGATCTTTTATTACCTTTTCAAATGTAATGTTGCCCTTTGCCCGTCGGGAATAACAAATTAAAAAAATAATTCCTTAAATAAGACCAGGGTTGTTAAAGATTGCAGATATTTCTGTAGTCCATGCTGCTACTCAAGAAAAAGAACCCTATAGAAACTTGGAGCACTAAGTAGATTGTGCGTCACACTAGTATACTGCAAAACGACTAGGCAAATAAAAATTATAATACTCAAACCAAATTTTATTTTGTACTAGCTTTTGCCCGCGACTCCGTCCGCGTAGACTCTAGGGCTAAGTGCAGAGAGATTTTTGCATTTATAACATGTTTATCCCACGGGATTACATTTTCCAGGATAAAATTATCTCATGTTAATTCTTGAGCCCTAACTATCTTATCTATATACCGAAAATCATTCAAATCGGTTTGGTAGATATAGAAATACCCATTCCCACGGGAATACTTAATTTTCCGGGATAAAAACTATCCCATATTAACTCTGTGAGCTCTACCTCTCTCTGTACCAAATTTCATTCAAATCGCTTTGGTAGATCCAGAAATACTAATTCCCACGGGAATACTACAATTTCCGGGATAAAAAGTATCCTATGTGTTATTCTGATGTATAAGCTATATTGTGGTAAAGTTTCATTCAAATCCATTCAGTAGTTTTTACGTGAAAGAGTAACAAACATCCATACATCCATACTTACAAACTTTCGCCTTTATAATAGTAGTAGGATTTAGGTATAGATTTATGCTTGCAGGAGAGCAAAATAAAAGTCGGTAAATATAATATTAACTACTTAAAAGTAGGTAATGGGTCCCATCACTTATTGTGTCTGCCTGGTACATTCGGTACGATATGGACAGATTTTAAGTACCAAATAGAAGGCTTTGACAAGAGGAAGTTTACCCTTATAGTTTGGGATGCGCCTGGACATGGAAAAAGTCGTCCACCTGAGAGAGAATTTGACTTGGATTACTTCGAACGAGATGCCGATTACTCATACAAGTTAATGAAGGTGTGTATAAAACAGAAATACCTTCCAAAAGCTCCAGACTACCTACCAGACCCAGACCTAGTAACACGAGTTTGACCGTGGCAGAAATCAAATCTGGGGCCTTTCGATCGTCGGTACGCACTTATTGGTATCGTGGAACTGGCAAGGCGGTCAAATTAATATGTTATATACTATAAGTATTGTGTCTAATTATTTTATTCATGTGAGTATTGTACCCCTTACTGTACTTTTTAGGCGCTTAAAATCGAGTCATACTCTCTGTTTGGCTGGAGTGCTGGTGGAACTTCAAGTATGATCCATGCAGCCAAATATTCAGAAGCGATACGGAAATTAGTAGTATGGGGAACTAATTCATTAATTCGTCCTAAAGATTTCGAAAATATCAAGCGTAAGTTTCATTAGCCACAGCTGTGTGATCTATGTACAAATATTTATTCTAGGTTTGAATATCATAATACTCGTATTTGATACACATATTATAAAGCCTTTTTTTTTAATCGCCATAAAAGGCAGACGAGCAGACGGCCCGCCTGATGGTAAGCTGTCACCGTCGCTCATGGACTTGGCAATGCCAGGGGCACAGCCACGTCGCTGCCTATCGTGTGGAAAAAACTCTTTTTAAGCCTCGTTTGAAGAAGGCCATATCATAGGCTAGTAGCGTAAAGTGTAATTTGAGCTAAGCTTGGGTTTTGTATGTGTGTGTTTTTCCTGATTATTTAAACTTATTAAAATAACACATCCCTAGACCTCGATGGTCACTTATTAATACTTATTATTCTTTCGTAAGACTTATAGAAACATATTGGTAGATCAAGCTACCACTTCTCTCAATGCAGAGATCGCGCCTGCTATCTTCACAAGCGTACCTCCAATACATGGCGTCTTATAATCAACATAAAGAATATATTACATACGTTCACAGGAATTGTGAGTTTAAGAAATTGGTCCAAAAACTCCTTAATTGCAATGATCGATACGTATGGAGAAGAAAATTTTGCAAAATACATGTCAAAATGGAGTGATCTAATGATTGATATATACACTTTGAAAAACGGAAATATTTGCTTAGATTTTCTGCCAAACATCAAGTGTCCTACTTTGATTTTACACGGCGAGAAGGATCCAGTGGTAGACCAAGAAAACGCATTACGTTTACATAGGAATATTAAAGGCTCAAGGTAATAGATGGGATGTTTATTTTTTAGCTTTATTAATACCACAATATTGATAAGTTACATAGGACTTTGTTTAAGAGGGCTTGATCTTTAGCCTAGTATATCGTAGATCCCAAACCATTACTTCCAGCTTCTTGAAGTTTTTACTTGTTAGTAAAATGAAAGCCCCTGTCCAATAGAAAACACGGTGCGGTTTCCGCATTCCAAATAGCACTATCAGCCAACGAGATAATACTATCTTCTTCGTAGAAACATAATTTCAGAGCTTAATATAAACCCATGCCGCCCCAGTAATACGACCATAAAACCGTTCGCTGCAACTTACCCAAGCCAACACTATTTTCTTACACCATTAAGTACTGCTAAACCTACGTTGAACACCGTTATATCGACTAAACCAAAAAGGCGTTCTCCGCAGTCATTTATAAGCAAACACTCAATTCATCATCATCATTTCAGCCAATTCTGGTCCACTGCTGGACATAGGCCTCCCCTAATGACTTCCACCGGGATTGGTCGGAAGCCGCCTGGAGCCAGCGACTAATTAAAATTAATAATTAACACTCGATTACGGCTTATTAAAAAGATGTCTTTTTAAGCATTGCTTTTGACATTTTCGAGATGTTTTTTCTCAGAAAAGATAGACTTAGAGTTAATAGCTTCAGCTTTATAAATTTACATATCTATTTATCTAAATTTTATATATTTCCAGGGTTCATTTATATCCTGAAGGGAAACACAATATCCACGTCAAGTATCCTGAAGATTTCAATAAAAGAGTTCAAGAATTCCTACTCGAATAAATCTGGCTCCATATGTTTTCTGGGATGTTTCATACGTATTTTGATGTAATGATAATGATAGAATCAAGATATAATAAATTAAACCTAATTTTTTGTCAATTTAATTTATCTTCTGTTCTCTGTCGGTATACAAAGTTATTGTGGTTATGTGTACCTACTATTTATATATGTCATACTTTAAGTCTATTGAGATAGTAATTCTAAACTGACGTCATCATATTTTACCATACGGATTATTATTGCAATTTGTCCGTATCGTGCGGTGTGGTACAGTCTCTGGTTTCCAAATATTATCCTTTCGATCGAGCTAATCTATTTGTACTACAGTCCAAGCTTGTTGCACAGCCTGCTGGACACGGACCTCGGCTGCCATTGAAAGGCCTGAGTCCACCACACTAGTCTAGTGCAAGTTAGCGGACTATACAACTTAGAACTCCCTAAGAATTTTTAGGTGTGCGGATTTATACACTAACTTTCCCTTCACCGATAAACCATGTGATAATTCATTTTGAATACACACACTTTCAAAAATTATGAGGTGATCATTGCTTTTTTATACTGCTACAGATCAAAATTAAATAATTTATTCTTGATAACCAATAACTACTTTATAAATATGTTTGAAAAAATTTGCTTTCCGAAAATTAAAACTTATTTTGCTTTTACTTAATACAATATTAAAATTTGAAAATGACAAGAATTTTAAACATCCAATTTCGCTTAATAAATTTTTGGGTACACTACTTATTTACGTTAATAGCTAATCTCAAATGAACCGGTTTTATGAACTTATTTTACAATCATTGTAAACAAACGTCATCTACTTAGATAACGTATCTTTTAAAACTGTATTATTCCATTTTTTTTATTTCATCCAAAAAACCATTGGCGAAAGTTGTGTGTAGTGTCAAAGTAATAACAATGTCATCAAAAATATTATCAAGAGCACTTGGAATAAGCAAGTTCAATAAGTTGACCTCAAAACAGTACTTATCATCTTTAAATGTAGCAAAGGTTTTTTACTATAAGTAGTTATCATATTTCTTGAATACATACAAATTCTTTTTTACCGTCAACAAATGTTGTGAGCTGTAAGAAAAATTGCTTACAGCGTCTGTTAATCTAATCTGAAGCGGTATAACATAGCAGTGAAATAGGTGGTACATATCTAACTTTCGCATTTTTGTTACAGGAAAAAAGAATAAAAGTCGGAAAATATAACATTAACTACTTAAAAGTAGGTAGTGGACCGAATCACTTGTTGTGTACGCCCGGTACATTCGGCACGATATGGTCAGACTTCAAATACCAAGTAATAGGGATTGATGGGGACAAGTTTACCCTAATAGTTTGGGATCCGCCGGGACATGGAAAAAGTCGTCCACCAGAAAAAGAATTTGATTTAGATTATTTCGAACGAGATGCCGATTATTCGTATCAATTTATGAAGGTACGAGTAGAACAGAATATAGGAATATATTTGAAAATTCTTCTCAATGAGTTGATGAAATAAACCCTAGGATCAGCAGCGATACGATCCTAAATACTTAAAAAGTTTTTGACCTGACAAACCAGCATTGGTTTAATTTATTTATTAGCTTTTGATTGCATCACCTTTTTTACTTACAAGGTCTTAAATCTCTCAAAACTCTTCAACTTGAAATTGAGAATTTGGGTTAAAGTTTTCTATAAAACGTATAAAGTTTTTGTTCTTTCAGGCACTTAATATTGAGAGATACTCTTTACTAGGCTGGAGCGCTGGTGGAACCTCTGGGATGATACATGCAGCTAAATATCCAGATACTGTACAAAAGTTAGTAGTTTGGGGAACTGCTTCAATTATTGGGCCTGGAGACTTCGAAAATTTTAAAAGTATGATAATTTTAAGTTTAAACATATCAAATAACCATTCTATTATTTTATTATACTCGTAACTTAAAGAATTTTATATTTTTATTCAGAGATGAGAAACTTAAACAACTGGTCAAAAAGCTACCTGAATGAAATAATTGATATGTACGGAAAAGAAAATTTTACAAAGCAAGTCTCAATTTGGATTAATGAAGTAATCGAGATATACACAAAAAGAAACGGCAACTTGTGCTTTGACTTTTTACCGAGCATTAAGTGTCCTACTTTTATATTACATGGTGAACGTGACGCATTTATTGATAAAGAAAATCTATTACATTTGCATGCAAATATCGTGGGATCAAGGTAATTAAAAATCTTTTCTATACATAGGCACATAAAAAGATAAGCAGATAAGTTCTTAGAAAAATATCTAAGAAATGTGAATGGAAAAACGAAATACACTTTCGCAATTTTATTAGTATTGATTAGGGAAATGTGTGTTCGTTTAATGAGCAGATACTAATATCGTAGCAAAAGCAACTTGAATCTTCGGCAGTTTAACTTTCTAAACAAACTATGTTTAGTTTGTATAACTTCAGAGTATAACGGTCAGTAGCTAAACCGATCCGTTTCTACTGCAGTCATAGCCAAGTAGATGTGATGACCGCTGCAATTCGTAGGGGTTTTAATATTGATTTTAGAATTTTTTAATTGATATATTTCCTCATTGGATCTATGGAGTTAAAATAAATTGTAAATAAGTATGTAAAGTGAGCGTATGTCCTTTTATGTAATATTTTTTTCCAGATTTTACCTGTATCCGGGTGGGAATCACAACATTCACATCAAGTTTGCTGAAGATTTCAACAAAAGAGTTCAAGAATTTCTTCTTGAATAGTTTAATTTTATGCAAATTTGATTATTTCTTCCCATAACTCTTATTGGCACACCTATACCTTCGTAATAAAATAATAAATTAATGAGTAATCGTCTTATTAATGCAACCCATATGAGTATAGTTCGAGAAAATAACATAGATCTGCCTCGTAATTCCGCACGGCATAAGTGGTGATCTAACGATCCCGATCCCGGATTCGATTTCCGAGTCAGACAGTGTTCTTGCGTATTTCATTCGGAACCCTGTCAACAACAGACGCAATCTGAAAATGTGGCCCCAAATCATACTTTTCTAAGATTTTACAATGAAATGTGAGAAATATAATTTTGTGGTACTTATATATTATTGTCGAAGAGATAAAGTTACATATCATGCATTATGCATTGATAAGGAAGTATGATCAAACAGCCAAAGAGCCGCGATTAAAAATAGCCGTTTACTTTCAGTTATTTGACAGTTGTGTGCCATACCGAAATGTTGATAAAAATTAGAAATTTTATTTTACCGGTGTATGTTAATAAACATGTATGCACCGCATTTCTGTCGACATCAGCTAGTCTAAAGGTAAATAAATAGAAACTCCTTTTAATAAATACTGACTTTTTATAAATAAAAAACATCAATGTCACTGATAACGTAGAGTGCAGGCTGTAATTTTATTTAGTCACATAACTTCAAAGATACTACGTATCATTAATTATTAAATGTTTTGATAAACATGTTTTGGGTAGACACACAATGTCATTTGCATACAAATGCAGGAAATACGAAGAAATTCTCAGAAAAAACAAACTTCACCTGCACTATTTTAATGTGTTGATTAAAGCTGTATGTTGTAAATCAGTTGTATCTAAATTATGTGACACTCCTTTTAAACTACTGATAAAAGTGTTAATTTATATAGTTTCAGGAAGAAAAAATCAAAGTGGGAAATTGTAATATAAACTATGTGAAAGTTGGCAGCGGGTCTCACAGTTTACTATGTTTGCCTGGAGCGTTGGGTACAATATGGACGGATTTTAAGCCCCAAGTTGAGGGAATTAATAGAGACAAATTCACAGTAGTGGCTTGGGATCCTCCAGGATATGGCAAAAGCAGGCCACCTGAAAAGACATTTGATGTAGATTTTTATGAGAAGGATGCTGATGCTGCTTATGAATTTATGAAGGTATTTTATATACTTTGTATATGCTATAAAACAATTTAGAATCTGTTAGAATTTCTACCTAGCTATAACAAAATGAAACACATCAATTGGATTCTAAAACTTCCTTGTTGAATTCACTACATTCGGTTAAAATTAGTTGATGAGTTGTCTACATTTCTGTTCTTCCTATGTTAATATGTACATATATAATATACCAATGTATGGCACTGACCTTGACCTTTCCTCTTTGAGACAGGTTCTTTATAGTTGAATTTGAGTAAATAATCAAATCATTTAAAGCCAAAATCCCAAATATCTTTTTGAACAAATAATAATTATGCAATAAAAAATATATTCCCTTATAAATTCCTTAATAAAATTTAATACTTTTTTAGGCATTAAAAATCCCAAAGTACTCTCTACTTGGATGGAGTGATGGTGGCATTACTGGAATGATCCATGCTGCAAAATATCCTGATTCAGTCCAAAAACTAGTCATTTGGGGAAGCAATTCATTCATCTTGCCACAGGAATTAGAATTGTATAAAAGTAAGTCTTGGAATCATCAAACTACTTACCCAAGGCTGTAATATTATTAATAACAACTTGAATGTGGGAAATGTGGCATATTCTAATAGTTTCTGAATTTAAAACTTAATAATTGATTTCTATTTACAAGGGACACATCATATTTATATTCTATCCAGTTTATAAAAAGAATATAAAGAAGCAAAGACTTTGAAAACAAGAGCAAATATAGCATTAAGTTGAGCTCTATAATCTTCCCTTCCAAAAGATTTTTTGCATACACATTTGAATCTTGTGCTTTGCTGTTCAAAATCACTAGCACAACTGTACAATTTTTCGAATTTCGAAAAATTGTTTTCACAAAGAAATCCACATCTTTTATTGGTATGTTATTAAAAAACCCAACCCAGCTAAAACTTCTTCAGTATCAATAGTCCATCAACCTGCACAGTGCCAGCAAAGTGTTTGCACTAATGTCTAACAGTAACACCTCTCAGTTTTAGAGGAGACTGCAATTTATTAATAATCTGCTATACTCAGCGTATAATGCACTCTTCATTACAGAAATAAGAGATGTCAACTCATGGTCCAAGAAAATGCGTCAACCAATGATTGATGCTTATGGGGAAGAACTTTTTGCTAAATACTGGTCACAATGGATTGATGGAATGATTAATATATTCAATAAGCAAGATGGGGATCTGTGTTCGCAGCTCTTGAAAAATATTAAATGTCCAACATTTATCTTATATGGTGAAAAGGATCCAATGGTTGATAGAGTGCATGTCTCCCATCTGCACACCCATATAGATGGATCAAGGTACAATATATCTTATTGATAAAACTTTAACATTGAGTTATGTACAGCCCCGTGGCGCAGTTGGCTAGACACCAGCTTGCGAAACGAGAGGCCGCGGGTTCGATCCCCGCACTGAGACAAATGTTTGTGTGATCCACTAATATTTGTTTCGGGTCTGGGTGTTTGTGAAACCGAAAAGTTTCTCGTAGTTTCTGATACCCACGACACAAGACTCGTATCTTAGTTTGGGGTCAGGACTATGCGTGTGACTGTTGGGTGTATTTATTATTTAATAAATAAATAAGAGAAAAATTAACACTTTAAAACAGATAGCCCGAATAAAATTGTTTATGATTCCACTATCAAGTAATAGTTTACATTTGGATCAATATATTTGGTAAAAGTACCAAAGTATTAGTTGATAGTCATTCTGAATATCTTTTATGGACATTAATCATTTAGTCAAGATAACAAGCAAAAGAGCTACATATAATTTGGAATGTTTTTCAGGATCCACTTGTATCCAGATGGGAAACACAACATCCATCTCAACTATGCAGATGACTTTAATAAAAGAGTACAAGAATTTCTGCTACTTGGATAAAGGACTATTTTTTATGAGAATGGCAAATGATTGTTATTATGTTTAAGACTACATAGGTGCTTTTTTTTTTCTTCAGATCAAGGGAGAAACGAAAAATATAACAAAAAAAATCCCACATTTTATTTTTCATTTACTTATAAGCATGTTTCATTTGAGAATAAAACAATTTACATTCAATAACATATAATTTAAGGTTGAAATGACTGATTTATATCTTACTGTACAAGTGAAAATAATGGTGTTTCCTAATCACCACAAACAAGCATTATTTATTATTGTATGGCTGCTAATCACACGGTTTTGTTCTGTTACAATGTTATTTCGCGATTACATACCATGAAGAAAAAATTGGATATTGTTAGTGAAAACAAAATTACTAGTTGCTCATTTCATATATTGCATTTGACTGATAATGCAAACTAAATTCCAGACATATTTAGCCAACATCTAGCAGGAAAAATGTGACTTGTATTATGTTAATAAATACATATTGCACAGTGTACACTTTGTCCAATAACCTGATTTACAATTGTATACAACAATCTCAAAATACTTGTAAACACTTCCAAAACTAACAAAGTGTAAGGCACAAGACATGAGCTATGTCCACAGGACAAATGGAAGCGCAATACAACTTGTTGCCGATATCCCATATGACTCCATAAGTTACGGTTTACAATTATAAACAAACACACACTTATAAGCAACCTACCTCGATAAATACATAAGAAAATATAGTGACGATATCAAATCATTTGCTAGTTCGTGTAAGCTTGTTCTTATCTCATAAATAATTTCTCTAGTTACAAAAATAGTATACACTGAATGGAACGACACTAGATACCGCGAGTCGGCGCACCGACACACGCGCCTACAGCACCAGTCGACCTATGCACTACTGTGATCCATCCGTTACATATATTACAGTGAAATTAGATTACTCTTACAAATACATAACGATACAATATTACAACATTATCACCGGGATTATTAACAATACGAGTTTTTGATTAATTTTAAATACGTTACATTCGTTACGTTTACAAAAAAACTAATGTTTTAATAGAGAGAGAATCGAAGGCACACACTTTGTAAAAATCCTACAAATATTCAGCGTCCATGATCACTGTCGGCGTCGCGTCGTTTCATACGTAAACGGGCCCCTGGTTGTCGTTGTCGTCCAGGTTGATTTTGTTCGTGTATCCTTCGTCGAAGAATCTGCGGAAGGTGAACTCGAAGAAGCCATGGAAGGTCTTGCCGTTGTCGAGCAGCTCGCTGTCGGACTTGTTGGAGTCGGAGCTGGCCGAGTTGCGCAGCTTGTCGGGGTCCACGGGGTCGAAGTTGGACGTGTCGGTGGCGTACTCGATGCGCGGGATGTACGGCGCCTCCTGCCGCCGCAGCCCCTTGTCGAAGTCGATGCCGTCCAGGAACGGGTGGCTCTTCACCTCGTTGGCGTCCTTCCCCAGCCGCGTCTCTTGGCCCGAGCACAGCTGCAAGATCAGATCCTTGCTCTCGGGGGAGAGATTCGCTGCGTCCGGTATGTGAAGAGTGCTCTCCCAATTTATGACCTGCAATATTGTTAAAACGTGATTTTATTATTGATGCCGAAAACTTAAGCTATTACTTATTTAGGCATTAGTTTTCTAACCTACAATTAAAAGGTTAAATATTCACATAAGCCCCAACACTTTAAGTCATATACTTTTAAACAAATCAACATCATTATTATCTTACTCATTACCCAATAATATGCCCCTCATAAGCCACATACACGTACACACATTGAAATTACCATTAAGTGTGTGTACCATTAAGCATGTGGTTTTTTTACTAATGGAATGTGCTTGGTTAAAACACAATCTTCTGTTATAGTGTCACACGAACATAACCTCAAGATAATGTAATGTATATTATAACTCTTAAAATACACTAAAACAACTCAAAATATGTTCAGCAATTTAACGTGAATATTTTAAATACCTTAAGCTGCGTCTCAGCGGGCGTGGCGGCGTGGAAGGGCGGCGAGCCGACGAGCATCTCGTAGAGGATGACGCCGACGGACCACCAGTCGCACAGCTGCGTGTAGCCGGTGCGCGTGAGCACCTCGGGCGCGATGTAGTTGGGCGTGCCCACCAGCGAGTGCGCCAGGCAGCGCTGGTGCTCGCGCTTGCGCCGCCTCTCCAGCGGCTTCAGCTGGTGGCAGCGGCACTCGCCCAGCACGCCCCACTCGCCGTCCACCGGGTCCATCGAGTCTTGCCGCCCGTGGTCTGCGAATATTACGAGTACAATACCATCAACTGTTCACATAGGCTATGCCTTAATAGCCTCGCCTAGGCTATGATTGAAGGGCTTAACATATCGTAAGGACTTGATTACATCATCAGCTCATAAATGTGCCTCTACAACTGAAAAGATTTAGGCCACCAATAAATTTGTTACTAAGAGAAAAAATATTTCAAAATAAGGCCACATGCCTAAATGTATTTGCATAAATAGCTGGTAATGGGAAAATATCAATAACTTCGTTAAACTAACTAACTTAGACCAAAAATATTTTCGTAAATTTTAAGACGAAATTTAAAATATTCGAGCCAAAACAGAAGGAACACAACCAGCAAAGAAACACAACACTCACCATTCCTCTGATAGTACTTGGAGTTGTGCGTCCACCTGAAGCCGGTACACAATCCGAAGTCGGTCAACTTGATGTGTCCGTCACGGTCTATGAGTATATTGTCAGGCTTTATATCCCGATGGATGAAGCCCATCTTGTGGACGCTCTCCACAGCACACGTCAGCTCCGCTATGTAAAACCTCGCCAGGTTCTCCTCGAATATTCCCAACTTGATGAGCAACGACATGAGATCACCTCCCGGTATATAGTCCATCACGAAATACAAATTGTCCTTATCCTGGAAGCTATAGTACAGTTTGACTACCCACTCATTGTCTGCTTCCGCTAAAATATCCCGTTCGGCTTTCACGTGCGCCACTTGGTTCCGCTTCAACACATCAGCTTTCCGAAGTGTTTTCATGGCATATAGATGACTAGTATCGATCTTCCTCACCAACGTCACTTCACCAAACGCACCCACTCCGATCGGTTTGAGCTTCGTGAACATGGATTTGTCCATCTTCGCCCTCTTTAACCTAATGTAGTTGGACTCTTTCTGCGACAGCATCTTTCTCATTTGACACTGCGCTTCCGCACTCAGACCTATTTTTGTCATTTCCTTTTCCAGCTGCATGCGTCGGAATGTCCGCTGTTTGTATGACTTCAGTATATTCTCCACATGCTGCTCCATGAAGAACTTGAACGCTTGAGGTGAATAATTCCGAACTTTACAATCCCTCCTTTCATCTTCCTTTTCTTTACTGATGTTCTTACGCTCAGGAATTGGCGATTGATGCCTAATTTTCTCAACAACTTTAGGTCGTCTATCCGAGGATCCGTTCGAACCCTTATCTGAACCAGACGCAATTACACTATCTTTGAGGAGATTATTGGTACAGTTTTGGTTTGGACACTTGAGATCGTGTGGTCCTTGCGACGTTTCACCCTTCATGTCACAGTTATTAGAGAACTTTTTATGTAAAGGCGAGTGGTGAGAGTTGACCGTTGTTGTAGTGTCATTTTGATTACCATAAGGCGGGGGCGGTATAGGATGCATGCCTCTTTGAACGGCAAGCGCCTGCATCGTGATCGCATAGCTAGGAGGTTCTGTGGTGGGAACGGTGGGCGTGGTCGCCGTCGGGATGACTGGAGGAGTGGAGCCCGGCGATGAGGGCTTCGGCGCCAGGGGATAGCTGGGCGGCGTTTGTGCCTGTTGCTTCTGCTGGATCGAACTGGCGTATGAAGGTGGGGGAGGTTGTGCGCCCGAGCTGGTGACTGGAGGCGGGGCCACCGGCGCTATCGCCGTCTGCAGCACGGGCTTCTGCACTTGAGTACTCTTCACAGACTGCATGATGATGGGAGCTTGCACCGCTTGTCTCGCTGTCCACGCCTGAAGAGGCGTGGGGCGAGTCATTCCCGACGCAGAGCCGGTCGATTGCGTCACCGTAATCGGACTCGGCGATCCGGCGGAGGTACCTCCCGAGTAGATCCCCGACGATGGACTCTTCCTGTAGTCCTGCGATTGGGTGGGGCTCTGGCGATTCTGCATCGACACAGAATACGGAGGCGGCGGCGGCACGCCCGACAACGGATAAGGCGGCGGAAGTTCCGCGCCACCGCCGCCCGTCTGGTAGATGCTCAGTGCTTGAATCTGCTGCGTGAGCTGCTGCTGGACTTGCGGACCGTTCTGCACGATCATGGGCTGTCGCGCGGGCGGCGTGGGCGCGCCGGCGGCGACGGGGCTGGTGCCGCGCGCGGGCGGCAGCGGCGGCGCCGGCGACATGCGCTTCATGAGCTGCTGCATGGAGGGCGGCACGGGCGGCGTGGACGGACATCTCGGCGGCGGCGGCGGGGGAGGTTCCGAGAATCCCGACGGCGAGTACTGCCTGCTGAGTTTCTCGTGCGGCAGCGGCGGCGCGTCCGACTGCCGCGGGCTGTCCGACCGCGAGCTGCCGGCGCCGGAGTCGAGCGCGGGACTGCCTCTATGGAGGTTGATTTCGCGCTCTAGACTAGGTTTCCTAATAAGTTTAGTGCTCAAGGCACTCAGGTTACTGCTCTTGATGGCTCCATTGAGAGGCTCCTGCTGCTTAGACAGGTAATCAAGAGCAGCGTCAAATCGACCTCCAGCATATTTGAGTGCTCTGACTGCTGGATCCTGCAAAAAACACATTTACATAATTATTAAATTACCAATGCTAACTCTAAAATCAAGGTATTCGTTTTTAAAATAACATTACATAAAAACATACATGCATATGTGTGGGAAGACTTTTTCATTTCTTAGTATTGAATTTTATAGTATAAAGCATACTTCCTTTATTCAAATATTCTCAAAAGATTTATCAACCATAAAATATGTTGTTTGTCAATACATACATGGACAGAATAATGACACAACATATACATAATATGTATGGCATAAATATGAAATTCACATGGCAATTATCATTACATGAATAATTCATACCTAGTGCATAATTATTTAATGGGCAGCTTGATAAGTATCTAAGAATTTGATTATGAATGGAAACAATACCCACACACTATACCTGTCATACATGCTAATTTATTATTTATTTTTTGTATAAAAAGTGAATTTCAATGCAACCAATATGGAGGCATTACATCTTTGAAATATGTATTTAAATTTAAGTATCAAGATGAGCTTTTTAAACAAAATATCTTCTTCTTCATCAACCCATATACACCCACTGCAGAGCACAGGTTTCCTCTACCATTGAGAGGGTTTTAGGCCATAGTCCATCATGCTGGCCTAGTGCAGGTAGACTACACACCTAAGAAATTCCTAAGAACTTTTAGGAAGGTTTCATCACGTTTTCATCATGTTTTCCTTCACCGTTAAAGCCAGTGATAATTCAATGTGAATACACACATAACTTCGAAAAGTCAGAGGTGTGTGCCTGGGGTTTGGACCCCGACCGCCGAGATTCTCGACCGTGCGCCTAAACATCGAGACCATCATCGCTTCAAACAAAATATAAGGGTGAATAAATATCAAAAATTAATAATTTGGGAACCTCAATAAAATATTTTGCATGTTAATAGACTGCTGTGAATTATAGACTAGTAGGAATATATTTGATTAATAAATAATCCGCTGCAAGAATATCTATGTAGTGCCAACCTGCAATACGCCAGCATAATGGATAAGGCCTAAACAATGGTACAATATGCCCATGTTCAGGGATATACATTGGCCTAAGAAGACGATGATGACAAACTAAATAGATTATCCTTACAGTTGACAAACCAAGGCATAATAAGTACAAGATACAAACGTTATTGATGGATCTGCTTATGTGTATATAGTCCTTATTATTTATTCTTTCTGGAAATTTAAAGGAATGTAGTAATTTTCTACTATATAGTATATAAGATTCATTCTTAGCTTTATGCTGTGGATATTTCAAACTTAGTACTTAATAAAAGTTGTATTGGTGTAAAAGGTATTAAATATTTAGACAGACCATTTACTATAAAATTCATACAAATATATAGAGTTTAAGATTATGGATTATAATTATGGATTTTCAAAACTTGGCATCAATGTGTCCCCAATACAACTAGTTAGTTTTCAATTGTCACAAATAAATACAAAAAGGACCATTCAAATTATCATTAAACAATAAATATAGAATAAAAAAAGCAGTGATGGCCTCAAGGTTTAGGCACGCGGTCGAGAATTTCGGCGGTCTCGGGTTCGAACCCCAGGCACACACCTCTGACTTTTCGAAGTTATGTGTGTAATTCACAAGGAATTATCACTTGCTTTAATGGTGAAGGAAAACATCGTGATAAAACCTGCAGACCTAAAAGTTCATAGGAATTTCTTAGGTGTGTAGTCCGCCAACCCGCACTAGGCCAGCGTGGTGGACTATGGCCTAAACCCCTCTCAATGGTAGAGGAGACCTGTGCCCAGCAGTGGGACATATATGGGTTGATGATGAATAAAAATAGAATAATGAATTAAAGTACTTCACCAATAAAGTAGGGACATAATAAATGGTGTAAAATTCTATCCATTGAACAGTAATATAAAATTGAGAGCTTTTCTGTTTAAATTCAGAATATCAGCCAATCATAAATATATGTGTGTACTAAAAATCAACATCTAAGTTATGAAAACACTCACCTCATCATAGCCCAGTGCAATAAGCTGATTTAATGATTGCGGCAGCACATTTAGATCCTTATCAAGTCCATTGCCTGATGATGAACTAAAGCCCGAGCTCACACCTGAGCTGACTGTGCTTGCAGCTGATGAGCCTGGTGGCTCTGAAGATCCAATGTTAGCAAAGGGGAGCAATGAATTTCTGATTTCGGCGAGCGCCTTCTGGTGGTATCCGGAGCGCGTGGCCGTCTTGCCGGGCGCCGGCGGGTTCATGGCGCCCGTGCGCCTCGCTTCTCACCCCACCCCTCCCATCACATGAGCACATCCCGCCTGCCACACATACCGCTGCGCGTTGTCCTCCTTATCATTTACACTAGTCAATTTGCAGATTAATAGCCTCAGCAGCTCACGAGTCTTGTTTCTATGTCTACTGGCAAATGTATGTCAACATTGTCCATTCATCACAATCTACAAAATGTGTTTCTACAGCACTGAAACAAAAAATTCTAATGTTTATAAGACGATATTTACATGTTTTCGTAGCATTGTTTACCAAGACGACGTAAGTTGAGAAAAATCGAGGCAAAAGTTATACTACTAAAAGTTACTATGCAGTTTGGATGCTTATTGGATTATAATTTATCAACACAGATGTGTATCAAAATATCCGAAGTATTCTTAATTAAGTGTATAAAGATACGACATCCAATGCACCTACAGGAAATAAGTAACGAGCTAAAAGAATGTTCATCACGAATCAATCATGACATAGACCTGTGGAATGCCAAAATTAGAGTCAGCTTTGTTTCTTGTATACCACTAATCACATTCACTTCTAACGCACAAAAATTACTGTAACTAATTACCAGGCACTGTTTCACTTTCTGCAAATCCGTATTAGAATCACAAACGTCATAATCTCGTAAAATAAAAATTCTGTCCGAGAGCTCTCACATTACCGATGACATCTTTCTTGCACTCCACAAGCTGTTAATTCCGCTATCAATGTTTTCATCCGAATTAAATAACGCCGAAATCGAATGAGCTTGTGTGTAAATGTTTCGATATCAAATGAATTACGAAAACAAAGAACTCTGAAACACAGACATGCAAGTTGGCAAACCATACAAAGCGACCATTTTGAAGAATTACCACATTCTTTTGTATGTTCGTAAAAGCTACGCTGTAGTGATGTTCGCCGTTGTTTCTTATTTTATTTTATTTGTAAATATTTCTAGCTACCATAAATTTCATGCATTTAATTACAGTCCATTTTACAAATAAAGTTCTGAAGCATCAAACAAGTTGATTTAAATTTTAATATTTTGGCTCAAGTATTTTTTTATCATGAAAAGATGTGTATTCGAATGAAATTTTTAAATTGAATGGAAAATGAACTAGTAGAGAACGAACAACTTCATACACAAAAAAATATATAATCTGTGATAACCTGTTCACAGATGATGTTTAGCTTAGCACAGAAAAATAAATATTTTGTATAATAACAATAGCAATATAATGCTGCAAATCTGTATAAGTTTAATCAGAATTATTGAGAATAAAAATAAATAAAACTGATTTTGCCCATCTATTGTTTTTAATATGTTAACATTTCGATTGTGGCTATGGAAATGTGTTCTCGGCCATACAGCCACATTTTTGGTAAATTGACAAGTGGCAATGGATATGAGTAGCAATTTGACAATTTGAAATGCAGGTCTTAAAAACGTATGAAATGTCTGCAGGTTATTGGTGTATTTTTAATGTTGCACGATAAGTGAATAATAATATTATATTCGATTATTATATAACTCGTGAAAAAGTAACATCACATTGATTTACTCAAATATAGCAGATAATCTATACAAAATGATTTTTAGATCAATATATTTTTATTTATTGTTTTTATTATACTTCGTTGCACCTGAGGAGAATTTTGTGTACGAATACAACCCAAGTAATTTTAAACAACAAATCGAGGAAATGGATGGTAATTTTATTATGTTCTACGCTCCCTGGTAAGTAAAAGGCGCGCGAAATCATCTGTTGGTAGGAAATGTAACTATAGATGTATAAATAAATCTAAACATCCATTTTTCGTACCGAGGATTATTTATCTTTAAGTTTATGCATAGGTATCTACCAACTCATATATTTATATTCTTAGTATTCAATGCTATGTGTTATCATGGCTTGGCAAAATTTCAAAAAGGTTACAGCTTTGTGTTGTTTGCTGTAATTTATTCAATGATGAGGTAGCAACATTATCAATTCATAAATTAACGTTATATTCCATAGGGTCGCAGTACCAGTTTTGGTAAATAAAGTTAAGATAACAAAATTGTTTATGGTTAAGCCAGAAATATGTTTTAAGTAAAGGGTTAAAATTAACCATTAAAAATAAAGGAATTACTAAAATTCAATCTTGTTTAGGAGTAATTTTCACATAAAAAGACCTCTTACATTTTAGTTATTTTAACACATAAAAGAGTGTATTTATGGTAATAGAATCTTCATTTAGTCAACATTGAAGCTATATTTATTTAAAACCATGTTTATACATAACAAATATGCTAAATATGATTTGACAGTACATAAAACATGTGATAAGATAGGCAATTCCTATTGTTCTTTGTTAAAAGAGGTAGTTATGTTGTTTCTATGTATAAAGAATTTTCATTGATTAATGTTTAAATAACTATTATCAGCCCTTACCTGGGCTTCCCAAACTGTGCGTCGCTACGCCCTGGGGAGTCGCGACGCGATCGGCAATCATTCGCTGTCCGTATTTTTCTGATATGACCTCATATACGCTAACTACTGCTGTTTGTATTTCCAGTAAAGTAGGTAGTTTTGATGTAAGGGAGGGGGGGGGTGTGCGTCGCAAGAAAAATAATAATTCTTAGACTAAATATGTACAACTTTTAGGTGTGCAAGTTTCCTTACAATGTTTTCTTTTATTCATTGTAAAATCACACATAACTTTTTAAAGTTACAGGTATTTACCTAACCATTGAGATTCTTAATGGGACACCCAAATATTAAAATATTTTAAAATTATATAACTAATGACATGGAATGCTCTACAGGTGTCGACACTGCACAGAGTTCCATCCAACATGGTTGGAACTAGCAGAATTAGTGAATACAAAAGATTCCAAGTTTGCCATAGCACAGGTTGACTGTACTCTGCATTCAAAACTTTGTCATGATATTGATATCACAGGTAATCTACATGATATTATGCTATTTTGATATATACTTTGTACATTGAGAATTATAATTTCAAACATTATAGTTTGAATATAATCTTACTGCAGAAATTAGTTGAATACAAGCTCCTCCTAACTAACTCTAGAATATTTGTTGAAGGTGTATCTAGAACTTTGTAATGTTACAAAGAACACTATTAGAATTGGATGATAAATTTCCCTCAGCCCATGCTTGTTTGGTTGTAGAATATTAGTCTATAAACATAGACTATTTCAATGCAAATATGTTTTTGTTTACATACAGTTAATACTTTGTCTCAAAAATTTTGCCATTATAATAGAAAGTCCATTCGAGGTTTAATAAATTTATGTTGATCATCATTAATGTCTTAAAAGCTGACATGTTATAATGTAATTTCAGGATATCCGACACTATTGTACTTCCACAAAAACACATTCACTCCAATGGAGTACAAAGGAACAAGAGATTTGCCATCATTAACATTATTTTTAAGCGAAGTATTTTCAATGAAGAAAGAGGTAAATTGGTTTTAATTTCTAGTATTCAAAATTTACTGTCATCTTGCGGCGCATGTACCTATGTGCCGTGCGAATTGCGATCTAAAGGTCTCGGGTAGGGCAGTATAATTGGGTTTTTCCATTTTTAAATCCTAGTAGCAGCAAGGAGTTTGGAAACCAGTCTGAAAAATTTAGAAAATCTGCCTTTTAATCTAGAAAATTTGAAGGAATGGCGAATAACGGTTGTGTGACATTATGCATGAGAATGAAACCCTTACATGGATAAAGATGTAAACTTAGTCCAAAAATCCAATTACATTTAGTACATATTAATATTATTGAATGTTTTTATGTAATAATTTCTTAGTGAAGCGCAGATTCTGTTACGTAATTTAATGTTAAGCTTATTAGACACTAGTAAACTATACATACATACATTCCTGTACATACATAATATGCACATGCCTTAAGAGCGTATAAACACCGCGCGGCTCGCCGAGTTTAGGTAAATGCGCCGAGTGTCGATGCAGCGACGAGCGCGCGCGCCGGTTGTTACTTATTACTCAAAATATCAAATAAAATGAAATGAAATCATAATTATCGAATATGTATAGTGTCAAATACATCACTTAAATTAATTCCTTTTAAAGTTTAATTAATCACATGTTCGGAAAGCAGAGGTAATAGCAAAAATATTTTCGACGCAAATTTCGATGGCGTAGCGCAGAGCGATACGTCCTCTCCTTGGAAGGCCTCGCGGCGGTGTGATTTGCACTGGCCTGGGCCCGGCGTTTTATAGCACATTTTAAAATATTCATAAAAAAATAAAGAAATAAAATTTCTTCAAAACAAAAATTCTACGTTTTCAAGTACACGTTCTTTTATTAAGGAAAGTTGTTATTTTGTTAAATTGAGTATCATACAGGGGTAAAAAAAAAATGCTATAGTAACAGTAATTTCCCAATATTTTGAATGCCTTAATTTTTTTTTACTTGAATATGCAATCTAAATCTTAAAATGTTTTTAACTAACTATTTGCTTGGGGATATATACAATTCAACAAAATTTTATTTTGATTAAATATATTATGAATTTATTCGAATTTTGAGCCTCGAAAATGACTCTAAAAGTGAATTTATGACAACCTTAGCTCAGTTATCTTGTTATTTATTAAAATTTACGCAAAAATCTTAAAATGTTCTTAACTAACTTTTTAGATGACAATATTCTCTATAATAATTGGTAATTAAGGTATTTGTACGATGGGTCTTTCATCCACTTTAAGGGCTTCGAAAAGTACTGTTTTTGCCGAAATATGTATAAACCCTCTTAAATGGTATAGTGATTTATGAATAAATTGTTTTATTTTTATGAAATTTTTTGTTGCATTTGTAGGCTATTGTAATGCACCATGCATGTTACATCTAGTCTTGTTTCTGTTATTGGCTATTCTATAAATTAAATCTTGGCCTAAATAAAATTTTGTTCTAGTACTTGTTTTAATTAGATGCCTCTTAAAATGTAAACATATCTTTCCAGGGGAGAGAAGAGAAACAAAGTAGTGAAGTTAAGGTGTACAGTGGAATGGCGTACCTCAACGATCAAAATATTGAGAAGTCACTATCAAAGGGACAACATTTCGTTATGTTCTACGCGCCGTGGTGCAAAGCGTCACAGGTATGCACACTTTTAGACTATGAATTATGAGCTCTTGGGTTTGTCACCCGCGTCGTTCATTTTGTTTCTGCGTTAATTAAAATTCGCATCAGATTGACAAGGTGTTTTTAGGACGTTTTTTAAGGCAAAATTTGTGACAAATTATTTGTAATTTAATTAGATAGGCCGTGGCGTAGATAGGTAGACACTAGTTTGCGAAACGAGAGGCTGCAGGTACGATGCCCGCACCAAGAAAATTATTTGCGTCATCCTTCGTCCACGACACAAGACGGAATGTGAATATTGGTATTTATTAATTTGGTATTAATTTTCAGAAACTGGCTCCCATATGGGCCGAACTGGCTGTATATTACGCCCACAATGAGTACCTTCAGATCGGGAAAGTAAATTGTATGGACAGCGAGATAACGTGCAAGAATTTCGACATAAAACAATACCCTTACCTCATGTGGATCGTTAATGGGAGAATTGTAAGTACATTTTACATGAGACAAGAAGTTGTTTTTGTAGTTTTCTATAATCCCTCAGGAACCTATAAATTCCTTGGTTAATTTTTCCAAGATACCGTATTTATTGGTATTAGGATTCGTCAAATCTGGTATACCCATTTGGCGTCAATTAATTTTTCTATTTAAAGGAATTGATGTCCTGATAAGTCCTGAAAGCATACCACCTCTAAGTTGTTAAAAATACAATAGGTTCTTTATTGCTTGAACCATGTTCTCGCAATAATAAAGTATTTATTTTCTGTCTCCACAGATGGGCATTGCCGAAGGTGGTTCCTTACAGAACCTCAAGGCGTACGTGGACAAAATGTTGCTGACTGAAAACCACGACCCAGACAAATTTATGAAGAAGAAGAAAGCGCTGCCCGTCGCCAGGATATCGGAGGAAACCTTCGAGACGTTTCTGGAGAAGGAACTCGTTTTCGTCAATTTCTTCGCGCCTTGGTCAATACGCAAGTCATCATTTGTTATGTTGTATATCGCACTCCCGGTAATGTAAGAGTATAGCTCAAAATAGTTTTAGAGAATCGTAAAAAGGGAGGTTATAGGATTGCAGTCCGTCTGTCTGTCACTCGCTACACTGTATTTCGTGAACCGTGATAGATAGTTGAAATTTGACTGGTGATGTATTTCTTTTGCCGCTATAAAAACTATTTTTAAAAGACAGAGTAAATAAATATTTTAATGGTGTTCTTATACAACATGATATTTTTTTGTTCATTTTTGCTCGATGTTAATTGCGGCGACAGGGAGGCACTTGAAAAATACACAGCTTATTGAGTTATATTTTAAATGATTGTACAGAATCCTTCGTCCGCGAGTCCGACGTGGCCGGTTTTTTCTTCCTATGAAAACTATATTTAAGTGTTTTAGGCTAATAATATACGTGGAACCTTAAACGCAAGGTCAACAAAATCTTAAATATAAAGTCACAATTTTGAGTTGTACCTTTATATTATTGGGGGTGCGATATTTCCATGTAACTCTCCATAATATTAACAGTTTTTCGTTCTGCAGGTGTGCCCACTGCATGCAGATGAGTCCGCTGTGGTTGAAATTGGGTGAAAAGTTTCAGAACGAGACTCGCGTTTTGATCGCCGATGTTGATTGTGTACAGTCAAAGCCAATCTGTGAGACTGAAAAGGTACTTTATCATTAAAATTAGTGTTTTTAATTTAACGGTAATGCGTGGGTGTCTAAAAGTTGGGGATCAATGTGAAAAGTAGGATATTATGGAACTTGTGAAGAATTACTTATAATTCTGCCCTATAATAATAAATATTGCCCTTAGGCAATATTCTGAATAAATTAAATTGTACGCGGAACCTGTGACCTAAATTTTTTAAAGTGATAACTGGCCACGGTAATATTAACTATAGTACGTAATCACGTCGTATTCATCATAATAGATTGTATTACTGAGTTACTTATTACTAGCTCGTAATTAGTTCTTAAGTATAATTTTTAATGGTAATTTTTATATTACTATGATTTTTAAATTTTTATTCAAACCACGTGAGGGATTGACAGAAAGTGAATGACTGTATTTTAATTTTTTTTTTTTTGCAGATAGAAGGGCTTCCGACATTAATCCTATACAGGCATAAGAAAATTGTGAGTATGGAATATGGTGGACAACCACTAGAGAGTTTAATCAGCATTGTAACTGAACAATTGGAGGATTCAGTTGTCCTACCCACATCACATGAAGAAAAAGAAGAGAACAATTTTATAAAAACCAAAGACGAATTGTAAAAAAATACTAAATGTAATAAATAAATTATTGCTAAATTAGGTGTATATTTTATTTAAAATTGGAGTTCATGCTGGTTAATTCTGAATATATTTTAACTTGGCCAACCAACAAATAATATTTTTAGTCAGATTATTGAACTGTTTAAGGTATTCAATTGATTTTAAAATATATTTTCAATTTTACTGTACTACCATACAATAAAAATATATAAAACTGTTGTAAATGTTTATTAACTTAGCTAAATAGGAATTGTTTAATAAAACAACAAATTTCAACCTTACCTTTATTAAATAAATTGTAGGTTTTAGTATTAGTCACTAACTTAGGTACTTATTTTTGAACATACAAGCACAATTTTCAGAAATTATTCCCACTAAAAGTGACTTGATATTAAGGTGCAGCATAACTATTAATACCTTGTGTTTAGAATAAGGGAAGAAAATAAGATAATTATAAATTGTCATGGTTGACCACGGATTGGTAGAATGCACCGTCTGCCCGAGTGGCCTGCTTGTTGATTTGCTTGTGACGGTCCCTGGAGACTATTTCCTCTAGTACCTCACCATCACCTTTTATTAATCTGAAAACAAGAGACAACTGAGAGACAGCTAAGTTGATGAATTTAACCCATATAATGCTGTTTAAGATTAGTTATGATTGTGTTAATCTATTAGTTATATAGTAGTTATGGTTAGTTAAAAGCTTTTTATTATCAGTTTTTAAGTAATGGTGCACTGAATAATACACAGTTGGTAAAACTCTATCAGTATTAGACTTATTCATTGAACTAATTTTAGTTGGAATATGCAAATATTTGTAAAGTGTATCTAAACTGCTGAGCTTTAATCTTATTTTACTATTTTTGATATGCACAATGCAGGTGTCTTATACATCTCTGACTACATCTTTGTAATCGTCTTTTTATTGCTATGCATATCTTCTCAAATAGGCTATTTTTGATATTCCTAATTCAAACTGAATTAATATGATTAAATGCACAATTATGTTAAATATGGTTTGAAAAATAAACAAAAATGGGGTTATTAACGAAAAATAAAAAAGTAATAATTGTAAATGGTTAAGAGTTCAGAATGATAGGATAACCTGTGGCGGCCTGTCTCCTCATCTAGCACTCTTCTTACAACACTCTGCCTCTTTTCCCACTCTTCTTTGGTCATTGGAGCCATTGCTTTCGACCTTTCCATTAATTCTGAAATTAAAGTCATTCAGCTTCAAATTTATCATCTTTGGCAGCCTTCAAATGAAGATGTTGATTGCTCCCTCTTTTCTTAACTATATAAAAATATTAGCTTTGTTAGCCACCTTAGCAGATGAGTGATTGAATGAGAAATTCAGCAAAAGAGTGTGTGTATGTAAATTAAGCATATAAGCTTTACCCAATGCAGAGGCCGCCACACAAATAAATATACTGAAAATAAAGGGGAATACAGGCTGTAAACAAAGCTGGGAAGGTTAAAAAAAATATGGTTGAAAATAGAACACTTAATACTTATTTTTAAAAAAAATTGGTAAAATATATAGGGGAAACTGGGGACACTTGATCCTTATGGGAGACCAGGTACACTAAATTTACAAAGCAACCAAGTGCAATTAAAAGGTTTAGAGTGGCTGAACTGGTAGTTTATAGTACCCGCCAACTTTTTAATAGTGATACACATGCCAGATTTGACAATTTTTGCAGGTAGCTGACGATATATGATTTGTGTTGCTGAAACTTCTTTTTTAATATTAAATTTTCAATTATTTAGAAAACATGTCTATGATGTTGTACGGCTTAATATAATATTTATCCATGTTTCTAGCCTTTTGTAACAGGGAAAAGTTTTAATCTTAAAATACTTTTATGTATTAAATGTTATGTAACCTAAATGCTGTTGGGTACACATGGTCCTTGGCATTATGGGACATTTGATCCTCAATTTTATTATGGGATCAAGTGCCTCGAATTTACAAAACAAGAGAAGGTGCATGAAATAGAGTCCAATCGATAAACAAATATCTGGTGTTGGCTGTGAATGATGTTATTGTTCGTAAAAGTTGTAGCGGTACAGTAAAGAATAGTGGTAATAAAAAGATTGGCCAGTGATTAAAATAATACTAGAAAATTGTTCATTGCACATAAATTTGATTATTGCTGTAATATTGAACATAATTTTAGTAATTATTTCTTGTAATGGTATCATATCGACCCTAAATCCGGGAAATATTCCCAAGAATCAAGTTTTCTAGATGGGGAGGATCAATTTGTACTTATATAGGGGACACTAGATACATTTCCCTATTCGTACTTATAGTGGAATCATAACACTGAGATCTTGGGTATCACACATAGTATAGCCAAATAAATTTCACGTGTTTCAGTACCAACAAATTTAAGATCCGATAAATATTAAAAAAATGAGGGTTGAAAAACAAAAGGGGGGGATCAAGTGTCCCCAGTTTCCCCTATGCTTGTTTTTGCAATTTTATAATCAAAACTGCAATTATAAATGTAAAAAAATATTTTCCGTAGTAATGTCGCAGGTTACGTTTCTGAACAAATTTTTATTTACTGTCATAGATAAAATCTAGTAGAGAGACAAGGCGCTTTATTTTCGGAATGTTCGAATTACTGTAACTGATATGTAATCAATTATCAATGT
Source organism: Cephonodes hylas (assembly GCA_030295005.1). Lineage (NCBI taxonomy): Eukaryota > Metazoa > Arthropoda > Insecta > Lepidoptera > Sphingidae > Cephonodes > Cephonodes hylas. The sequence goes on along the minus strand of AP025372.1, from coordinate 11,251,338 downwards.
GCTTAATAAAACCAAACGCACAGTTCCGTCTTGTGCTAATGTAATGTTTACTGACCAAGTGGAATATCGTTAGAAACTTCTACTACTTCATCGCCACTCCCTTCAGGACTCCGGCTTTCACTTTTATGTTTCTTTTTCAATTTTTTCTTATCTTCTTTCAATTTCTTTTTCAGCGCTTTTTCAGTCTTTTTTTGTTCCTTCTTAAGCTTTTTTTTCAATTTGCGCAGTTTCTTCTCCTCTCGCGAAGAATCTGAACTAGAACTGTCCTCCGATGAAGACCGCCGACGTTTTTTAGACTTTTCTTTCCCCATATTGTTTAGAAAATTATATTCCTCGGAAATAAATTACATAGTAGCTATTCATTTCGCCGCTGAGTTCCGCGTCACTTTGACACTCTTGACAATTGATTACTGACTTTTCCGGTTGACGAAAGAAGTTCCAACAGATTTCCCTTTAAATCAACCCTGTTGGACAATTAATTAGACAAAATAAGTTCCCTTGATTGAATCTGCAACACAAATTAAATATATTTATTATATTTTTGTAATAAGCAACTAGCGCTAAAATTTAATCGAGGCAAAATTATATTTTTATTATGCTAGTTATTTATTTCCAGAAAAACTATTGTTACCTTACAAGATATTTCCAAATTACTGGTTTTTGCTGCAGAAACTGTGATACGGTATATGTAGTATGTATGCAATGAAAAACTTAGCATCGCAGCTGAATTCATGATTAAGCGACGAGTGGAACGTCAGGGGAGATCCGATGAATAATTGAGGTAATTCCACGCATGCGCGAGACGCCGTACGGAGACAGCCACAGGGGCATCTAGTTGCTTACAGTGCACACTCAGCTATTTTTTTTATAATTAAAATTCAAAACTCATATATAAACAGCCAACGAAATGTATACGTAGACAAGCATCGTAGAAATTGTCACTAGTAGTTATTTCGCATATTAAATACCTAGTGCTTAAGATGCAAGCCGGTGGTCCGGATAGTACGGCAGTGTCGGAGGCTCCCAGCAGTGGTAGCGAGGAGTCAGACTGCGAACAAGGCCCAGAGGAAGATGCGGAAGTCACCCTAACTGATGAATGGGCAAAGGAGTTGCTTTCAGGCGCGGGCGTGGTCGGAGCAAATGAGGTATCATATCTATATCTATCATATAAAATTACAAATATAATATCAATTCTCATATTTATTCAATAGACGACAGCTGTTTAGTATAGTCAGAAAAGTAGAAACTTTATGTTTTATTTATGAGTGCTCACTACGTTGCTTGTACCTAATTGCAAAGAAAAGACTATGCGTGAGGTAGTGCAATACTAATAGATTTAGGTAGGTAAATACTACCAATGAGTTTAGCTTGTGCACAAAATATAATATTTATTGTACTAATCTGAAACAAATAAACTGACTTTCTTTTTTATTATATCTACCACTTACACTTAAATAATTTCTAAAATATGTTTTATGTAAACTACCAACGGTATCTATAATTGGTACATAATGTTCCCGATATTTTTCTCGCACATATTTATTACACACACGCTCACGATTATATCGACAAAGGGGTAAGCAGAGTTGTTCTGTAACCATGTCCCGCCACGTATGTTTTAAGTTCCATGTAATAGGACCCGCTTTTCTTTCTGCTTCCTGGTAGATATAGAGCCCTTAGGTTGATAATTACCTACTATAAAAGTTACTAAAGCTGCCTTACTTTCAAATCGAACCTGGAAGTTCGAGATCGCATAGCTCATACTTGTATCGCGGGAGCAACAGTAGCAACATTATTTATACTTTATTTATCTGACAGGTTCGCGTGGAGTCACGAGCTGGTGTAGCTGGGGCGTTAAGCAGAGTCCTCGCAGTAACAGTCCGCTACGAAAAAAACGGTGAACGTCGAGCTTGGCCACTTGTTGTGAAACTACCTCCCAGGGACCCATTTGGCAGACTCTTTGTAGCAGAAGCTCAATTCGATATTAGAGAGATTCTGTTCTATACAGAACTGGTACCAGTCCTCAACAAACTGGCTGAAGACGCGCTGGGCCCTGGAAATGGACTGCCTGTGCCACGCTGCGTGCACGCTTGTTTACCCGGTACGTATATTAACAAAAAATTCAAAAACTAAAACATATTCAGATTAAACAAACATGAGCATGAATGATAGTTTGACATCATCATCAATAACCTTTCCTACGTCGACTGCTAGGTATAGACCTGGCATACCCCGATCTTCAGCCCTCCTCATTCAACCGTTAGCAGACACCTTGCGTATACCGTCAGTCCATCTGTCTATATCTATCTATCATTGTCTCCACTGCAAGCCATGTTTCCTCCTATAACTGGCACACTCACTGGCATATCAGCTCACTGGTAGACGTCCCATTGCTGGACACGGGCCTCTCCTAAAAGTGGTAGGGGCTAAGCCTTAGTCCACGAGGTTGGCCTATTGCGTATTAGCGAACTACATATATAGAGAATTACAATGTCCAAATCTTTTAATAACAATTTTTTGCATTTCTTTAATTCTGATTTAGTAATAAACAATAGGCTTATTCCTTTAGTTAAGGTCTTCATTGTTATCAACTTAGTATAAAGTATTATAAACGTAAATAAGTAATTTTCACACGGAGACAATTCTATGTGAAGTGCCAGATGTTTGTATGCAGTTCATGTCTCGAATCTCCAGTCATTGACTCAAATTTATTTTCGTCTTCACGTCAAGGTCTTTCCGATCAACTGACGTAGAAGTGTCTCTAACACAGCGATTTATACGGCAGATTTATCACTACGACGCGTATAAACCAAAACAAATAATTTTGTAATTTTTTTATTATATATATTTTTTGGCATATTTGATCGGATAAATTAAGTTATACAAGTCTTTACCCGTATTTAGCAAAGTGCAGATGGTAATAGTATGTTCCATTAATGTGCAATCTCCTCGGTGAAAGATCCCTTGAGCTGTTGTTCAATAACAAAATTTTGCTTCGAATGCATCTAACTCATCTCTTATGAAAATTCCATTATATTTCAACATAATACTTATTCTCTAATTGGAGGGGCCTGAAAAATAAATAATATTTATTTATTCCGCGAGTATTATTACCCAACTAGTGCTTCAACGCGGCGTCACTTGACTTTTCACCTTTGTCGCGGGTTCGTTACATGCGAACGTAGCCGCATGACCTGTTTTCCGGATTCTTTTGTCGCAGTTCCAAAATCAGGTCATGTACATACGCTCCAAGTTGAATAGAATTGAAGCAAACGTGTACTTTCATGTCTTAAATGGGGATCATTGAAGAGCTTTTAATGCTAACTGAATGCCAAATGGTTCGTGACTATCGCTGATCAGAAGCCTGGGGCGTGAGTTGAATAATATGAATTCCTACATGGGGATTACGAGCACTTAAATCATGTGATAGGTTTTGATTTCACTCATATTGAATACTTCGTACGTGACTCGTTGAAATGTTCTGGATTTTTAGATAGACAGATGTAACTAATATTTTGCTCAAAATAGGATAGTTATAATTTAATTATTTAAAGTGTTTACAGACTTCTCACAAAGTTTTCATTCATTTAGACCGAGTTCTCAAATCATTATACTTAAGTAATTACATATTTCAACGTTAATTGTATAATTCAGAAAAAAATATTTCAATATGTTCTGTTGTCGTAGGTGACATTGGTGGTGACAGCGAACTCGTTCTAGAAGATGTTACAGCAGTCGGGTACGAATCAGCAGATTTCGCTGATGGTTTGACAGCAGACCGTGCAAAGGCGGCGCTACATGCTGCAGCTCGGCTCCACGCTCTTTCTCTGGCACTTCGCGAAAATGAGGGCCCTCTCGATCAAAGATTCGACTTTCTATTTCCATGCGAGAGAGCGGCAGCGGGATATTTACGCCTTGTGAGACGCGGCCTGCCTCAACTGGAGGCGTTTCTACGCGGCCGTCCCGATTGCGCCGAAGAAGCAGCTGCTGTTGCAGCGTTGAGTGCCCGCGCGCCATCCTTACTCGGTACTTTGCTGAGGCCAGCTGAACCCGCTCCACTAGCCCATGCTGATTTTTGGAGCGGCAATCTTCTTTTCAGAGAAGTAGACGGAGTCAGTGAGTGCATTGCCTTAGACTGGCAAATGGTTTCCCTAGGAAGACCAATGGATGATGTTGCATTACTTCTTCTATCATCTCTTACACCAGAATTAAGAAGAAATATAGGAGATTCTTTAATTGAGGAATATGGAGACCGTTTGGAGGCAGAATGTGCAAGATTGGGAGCAGCAGCCGCGGGAGCCGTGGTCAGACGCGGTTTGAAACCAGACTGGCCGAGAGCAGCTCTCAGAGCGTTACTATTATGTGCAGGCAGTGTCGACGTTGCTCTAGGTGATCCTAGAGCTGAGAGACGTCTCCTGGAAGCAGTAAGAGATCTTCATGCCCAGGGAGTCCTCGCACTTAAACCTGACACTGATGCGTGAAACTGTACAAAATAATCATGTGCCAAGAATGTGTTGAAAATCAACCTTTCTGAATTATTATTAACGAAGCAGTCCAGTATAGATAACATTTTCTTTTTTTAATATAATTTAAGCACAAATAGCAACTTAGTCGTGTAATATTCGTTTGTTTTAGTTACAACGCTTCGATTCGATGGTAACCGTTGTAGACATGCGACGGTGTGAAGCCTAATTAAAGACTGAATTTACGTACAGACAATTTACGTATGTCTACATGCGATTAATCGTTACACGTGTTGTATCGTAAGCCGTAGGTGTTGATTGCTCATCGTATCGACAGTTAGAAACTTATTGCGGTCTATTGACTAATATTAAAGCGGAAGATTAAAGTATTGACGGTAGCATATTTGTTTCATTAATAATCCTTTTCTTCATCATAAACTAAGCACAATCACGTACCTTAGCATATATTTCTTGTATAGTTTGTTGGCAATTAGTACATTAAAATTAATGGATACTTACTTAGATAAATATAATGCGTGGTTCGTCAAGATTACACTTAAGGGCTTGTGGGTTCAAATCCCTAGTACAAACTTCTGATATTTTTGAATTTTTGCTTGTATTATCAATAAATTATCATGGGTTTGTGGACAGTTTCAGAAACCTGCATTCTCAGCAGTGGAACGATGTTTGGGTTTGTGATAATAAATCAAAGTATTTGTCAAGGATCAAGGAGTGAAGTGACGATAACTAAATGTTACCTTGTATTATTTAATAAACTAATTAATACTGAGGCAGTGCGTTGCTGATGAAGTAGCTATAAAAGGAAAACATCCAAAAGATTTTTCGATTTAGAATTTTGTATTTTTTTACAAGGATAAGAGACATGAAAATAAGCATTTATGTTTAAATTCTCGTGAAAAAATCTACGTTAAAGTGACAAAAGAATTTTATGAATTTAGAAAGATTTTTTAAAATGAACCATTTTAGAAAATGGTTACAGAATGCGACCGGTTCATAAGATAGGTAGGTAATTCATAAAAACCGATTAAGATTCTAATAAGAATTTAAATTTAACATAATTCATTGTTACGCATGAATAGGATGTTTGAAAATTACCTGTATTATTTATTGTTAAATTGGTTTATGAAATCAGTAACGAAATACTATCTTGTAGTCAAATATATCAATATAATTTGTTTCACATTTCACACGAAACTCAGTTTCAGAACGAAAAGTACAAATGTCACGGCTGTCAAAACGCTGACCTTCATTTTTATAATGTGTTCATAAATATTTGGAATGATCATATTTCGTTAAATACCAGTGTTTTGGTTTGTTTTTATTTGCTATTACGTAAATCATGGCTCAGTCGAACCAGGTGACGGTGGAAATCGAGGAAGAAGAGACTGAGGAAGTAACGCCGAGGCATAACAATCTTCACAGAGGCGATTCTATACCTAGACCTACGGCGCCGAATAGGAGCAACCTAGGCCTTGGAGACCGACTGAACAGCGTATTTAGAGAAATTAGGCCTCTGGTTGAACATGCGCGAATGGTAAGTACATTGAGATTATCGATAGTACTAGGTCACTATTACAACTGTTTTTTGCTACTTGCATTAGTCATAATAGTAAGACGTGATAAACGTCGCAAGTCATAGAGTATGTACGTTATAGATACAAAATACGGAAAAAATGCACACTCAACGATTTAAAGTAGATTTGGACTCACAGAAGATATTAAATAAAATACAGTACTATATTTTCAACAATAAAATTTAGTTTTCAGTATGCTATTATTTTGCCTAAGGCATACATAATATAAAGTTTTATTTTATAATAAAGGAACAGATGATTGTAATTAAAATTTCTTTTCCTAAAAATCCCCTTCCTTGACAATAAAACTGTTTTTTTATAAGGGACAAGATTTAGATTTGGTAGAGAATAGTGTGGCTTTCATTGTATCATGATCTTAATAAATAGTAGCATGATACAAATTATTAAGCAATTGATTTTTTTTTTTAGAATAGCTTTGGTCTAAGAAGTCTTATCTTAAGTAGTAATCTAGAAATATACAATGTTTTATATCATAAAGAAGTAATGTGTAATTTATCCATTCTATTTAGTTTTACGTACAGCAGTTTTTATTACTGTTTTTTTTTTACTGTTGGGTGTATTTATTTATTATTATTTATTATTATATGTTTTCTCATCAAAACAACACAATAGGCAATTGTTTGTTTTAATTAAACTCAGTTACCTTATTTTGATACATTCCATAAAATGCTGCCAATTGTGTTGTGGGTATCAGACACAAAAATAGAAACTATAATATATATTTTGTGGTTACCAACATTTACACCTGAAACTTTAGACTTTAGAATATGATTTCAAAACTTGTGTGGTTTTGAAATCATATTCTAAATATTATATTATATTCATAAACTATGGTTTATGACTGGCAAGGCAATAATGAAATAAAATACTGTACTTTGCTTATCTTTTGTACTCCTTAGCTTAAGTGTTGTGTGTACAAAGAAGTTTAAGTAAATAAATAAATAAAATAATAATTTTTAATATTGCTAGCAGTTGTGTGTTCTTTTCTAGTTTATGGTTTGAATAGAGATGTATTCACTTAAGTTAACCTAAATTGAATCAAGTTTCATTTACTTTGAGGTGGCTCCTCCTTTATACATATTCATATTATGTTTTAGCTGGCGATAAATAAATGAATCAAGCAACAAAGCGAGTATTTGAAACATATTTTTGAGTTTGCGATTTTATTACACCATTCATTGCATTCATTGAGTAACAGTTATGATAACACATGAATAACAGTCTTTTAATTGTTTAAATCATATGAAACTCCATAAGCCCTGCCTATTGTACAAAATTCCAAATAGTTATGCTTATATTTAAATCTTTAACAAAAGCAATTTGACCTATAAATGAAAATACACTTATCCCTTGACATTATGTAATTAACATGTAATGCTTTTGGGCTTATATGGAAGTACCATCTCTGAAAACCATATTGATGCTGATATTTTATGTTAAATATGAGTAATATTTCAGTTGTGGTTGTTACAATTCTGTAATTAATCACTAAAACAGAAAATAAATTAGTAATATCCAATTACGGTACAAATTATAAAAAACCTTTTAAGTGTAAAAGGTTTTTGTAAGTGACATTACATTACAGTACATTACAGTTACATTACAGTATCTATCCAAATTAAATACATATAATTATATATTGAACAAATATCATTGTTAAAATTCATCAGTTTGATTCACTAATCCTACTAAATATGTAAAAGTATTTTATAATGTATAATGTAAACTCAATTTCTATTTGCTAATTTAAGTTATGTAACTCAACCTGTTACTGAGTAACTCAAGTCAAGGTTTTTCATCGTGAGGTTTTGAAAATGTATCAAACATATGAAATTGTACACTTATAGGAAATTTAAAACTGCACATTTTATTTCCATCATACATAAATAACACAATATGCTTTTGTTATATGATATTTTCAGGTATAGAATCCTGCAAATTTAAAATATTTTTTTAACATTGTTGTTTTTTTATTTCAGGGGAACAATGCCAGGTTATCATTGCCAACATGGTTGCCACGAAATCCACCAGGCACTCATCAGATTGTGGAACTAGGGTTGCAAAGACCACAGAGCTCCATAGCGCATGTGAACCTAGGCCCAAATGCCCAGACATATGTTGTTACCGAAAGAGTGACTCCCCCTGTGCAGAGGGCACAGTCTACCAGCCATGCGATGAGTAATAGTGCTTCTAACAATTCCAACTTATCAGATCAAGAGCAAGAACATCCAGAGATTAACGTATCGGTGAATCCATCAAATAATAACAATATCCGTGACAATGTTGATAATGATAGCCAAAGTGAAGATGGTAGCCAACAGGTATTGTTTCTACTTAATTACATTTCGTTTCGTTATTCGGGGTTTGTGTATGATATGGTTAGTTTAATTTATATTATTTAAACAATTTGACATGATTACTTTATGAATAATTCCCACTTAAGATAACAATATCTGAAATAAAATATTTCTTTTGAATACTAAGTAACATTTTTATAATAATTACGTTTGGAAATTAATATGTATGGTGTTAAAGCCTGTACTGCCTTGAGGGTTAGGCGTGCGGTCGAGGTCGCGTTCGCGATTAAATCTCGATTGTGGGTAAGACTCAGGCACACCTTGGGCTTTATAAAGTCATGTGTGTATTAAAAATGAGTTTTATCATACTCTTTGATAACATTACTTAGATCACTGCACTAAGGCGTCACCACTCTCATTCCTAGAGAAGGCTCCTGCCCAGCAGTAGGGTGTATATAAGCTCATAAAGATTTAGAATAAACATAAGTATGTGTAAAATAACAAGAAGTATTTACAATGTGCAATATATAATATTCTCCTTAGTAAATAAATTATATTTGTTCCAGGTGGTAGATGTTAGAGCGACTCTAAATTTCCTGATCCGTTACGCTCCATTCTATTTCATTCTGTTCATAAAGTTTTTGTACGACAGCCGAGAGGGAATATTCGCATTTATCATACTGTTTTGCACGTTCATTCATTGCAACAGTCTTGTTAGGAGGTAAGAAATTTAATTGGTTTGAAAAGTTCAAGTTGGTTTAAAAAATTGATAGTATTGTTGCTTAAATATTTCCAATTTTATTATTGTTATTGTTAAATGCTAATAGCTGCGGAAAGAAGAAAGAAAGCTCTGATTTGAGTCGATGACTTCGCGTCATATTTAGTAGCCGGGTTTTTCGACTACTCTTACCGGCACTTTTCCAATTTTTTATAACTACCCACCTGTATTTGTACACAATTCTTTAATTCTTACTAATTATTATTATTTCAGGGAGCACGGTAAACAAATGAATCGGAGTATATTTGCCCTGATCAGTGAGCTGATGTTCACAATAGCTTGTATAGTGACTGTGCACTACTTGTTCGGTCATGGCAAGTTGTTACCCAACGTCATCATGTTCCCCAACTACGTGGAACTTGATATTTGGGAGCTGCTGTGGCTGGTCGTGCTGACCGACCTCATTGTGAAGATCATCACCGTGGACATCAAGATATTTGTCACCATCATGCCGGCTTTCATACTGCCGTTCCAGAAAAGGGTAAGCATATTTCACATGTTATGTAATGATAAGGGCTGTAACTTTGATTACCTAAATTTTATATTCCATCTCAAGCTTAGATTGTTTGATTGCCACGCGGTCTCGCGGTACTAACATGTGTCGTGCGTTCTAGGGATCCTGGATTCGATTTCCGGATCGAACAAACTGTTATTGGGTTTTTTCATTAAAAAATTCTCTTTAGCAGCATGGAGTCCCCTATTACGTGAGACTGATACATGCCTGGCGAATTATAGGTGCTGAAATCCCTTTGCCAACCTCTTCGAGGAATACAGGCGTGAGGTTATGTATGTAGTATGTAAGTCAATGTATATTTCAGGGTAAAGTATACCTATTCACGGAGGCGGTGTCGCAGCTGTACCGCTCGTTCCTGACGATCCAGCCGTGGATATTCTACCTGATGCAGTCGTACGAGGGGCCCGAGAAGATGGTCGGCATGTTCCTTACTTCGGTGTACGTCATCGCCAAGGTGGTGGAGGTTCTCGTCAGGCTGAGGCTGTTCAAGAACGCCACCTGGACACTGCTGCAGAGCGTGGTAAGTAGATAGTATAGTTATGGCTGGTCAAGGCAGAGATACGCCCATCATCGTCATCATCAGCCAGTTTTGGGCCGTTACTGGATATAGGCCTCCCCCAGTGACCTCCATCCAGATACACCCAACAGTCGCGTATAGTTCTGACCCCACATTAAGATGCGAGTCTTGTGCCGTGGTTATCAGAAGCGACGAGAGACTTTTCGGCCTCATAAACACCCCGACCTGAGACAAGTATTTGTGTGATACTCAAATATTTGTTTCGGTGCGGGGGTTTAACCCGCGGCCTCGCGTTTCGTAAGATGGCTAGCCAACTCCGCAGTAGTCAAAGAGACTTTCAGGTCATTAACGTAGTCAATGTTTTGAGTGTCATGTAATAGAGGGCAAGACTATTGCGTTTATAAACACATTGTCCATATCGGGAATTGAATCTAGGAGCTCTTGATGATACGTTTCACGGCTATTAAACTCGCAAAGCAAGAAATATAATATGTGGTGGTATATCTTGAGTATAATGTTTGCTATCCTTCAACCAAAAATTGCATAAAGTACTATAATAATTCTCTTTTATTGTATATCTGATATATGTACTAGACAAATTGTTCTAAATGACTCATGTTGTGTTAAGTGCTTTTGTCTAATTCCCCTAGAGAAATGTAATTGCTTTAATGTATTCAATTTTGTGTCACTTGAATACGGCACTACAATTATATTAAATTTTATTTAATTTGAAATGTTAAAAAGCTCCATTAGTAATAATTATTTATTACATACTTGTGCGACAATTAGTGTACAATTTCGAGGACTGATGATGATGATAAGAATGATCTCACATAGTGGAATAGATAACATAGAGACTATCTTAAGAAATTTATGATAAGGAGTAATTAATTTGATGTTAGTTATTGAAATTATTTATTACAATTGAAGTACATATATTATTATCAAAGTTATTGTCAAGAGATTTACAATTACATGTACAAAGATTGTAAATTTTGTGTAGATTTCAATAATAAAAGTTGATTTTCAAATGGGGGAGGGAGTTAAGTAAATAATAAATAAATAATTATGTTTATTGTGCTTAAAAAAATGAGTGTAAGGCCAACCCAGCCTAACTTCATGAAGTCATTAGTTTTTATAATCTAGTATGTTAGCTTAAAATATACCAATTTTAACCAAATATAATAATATTTACTACCTTGCGCCTTTATAAACGTACCCAGCAATTTCTAAAATCATTACTGGCTACTATTAGAAACAAAAATAAAATATATTTTCCTTCTGTAAAATTTATACAGATATATACTAAATGTATTTTTTTGTCCCCAGAACCTCGGCACCAAACCCACATGCGAGCAGCTACTATCCGCTGGAGACTCTTGTCCCATCTGCCACGACGACTACACGACGCCGGTGCGGCTCGGCTGCAGCCACATCTTCTGCGAGCTGTGCATCTCCGCCTGGCTCGACCGCGAACACACCTGCCCCCTCTGTAGAGCCAAGGTCGCGGACGAGCCAACCTGGCGGGACGGATCCACCACGTACGACTTTCAACTCTATTGAACTCAACATAAGGTTGAAATTGGATCGCAGCTACGGTGGCTGTTGCGGTGGGGTAGTCAATTGTGATGAGCTTAACGGCCTGACTGTATTTATCGATTGATTAAAAATGTACCTAATAAGGTATTGTCGACATGTAAAGTTGGCTTATTAAGTTGTGTATTTGGACTGCCTCAGTCTGACTGCATCACTCAATTCGAATTTGCTGGTAGACATTAGCTCTCTGTTTGACCCCTTGTTGCTATAGCGTGATGCAAGGTTGCAGACATTGTAATAAATTCCATTATAGCGTATTTCGAACTTTCCGATAGTAGTATTTAAGTGATTCCGTTAAAAAAGGCACCATCCTATGGAAATAACTTTTTGTTTTTTTATTGAATTATTTTAAACATATTTATGTACCAACTTTACGTTACATTCCTCTAAAAAATCGGACTATGTTTTGGAAGAAAAATTTATGAGTATCAAAGTATTGTCAGTTGGGTCTATAGTTTTAAATGTTTTTGTTTGAAGCAAAAAGAAAAGATTTTTTTCTTCCTGTAAATTAATTCAGGTCATGCATTAAAATGATAATTATGTAGTGTTATTTATAACACTACTATGGGCCGATAATGTGTTGTCGATAGTCTGTTGTTAATGGTTGTGGATTAATAGATATTCGTTTCAAAACTTATTAATGGAAAATGTTGTTTTTTTTAGATTTATTCATATATTAGACAATTTTTGGGTAGTTGGATATTGAATTTGAAATTAAATTTTAAACGGAAAAAGTACAATGTTAGTTTCCTGCAATTTGGTTGGAAGAAAAAATAAAAAGGACATTTATGATATTAAAACATCATCATTGTAGCAAAATTTATATTTTTTGTTGATGGATGTTTTTCGAAATTTAATTGTGTACAAAATTAGCGCAAAATTTAATTTTTTGCGTGGAAAGGTGGGCATTTTTCTTTATTTCAAGTTACTTATTCCTGCACTTTCATGTATCAATATGTTATGTTTGATCGTAGTCTTCATTAAGGTTTGAGGATTTTATTGGTACACACTAATGATATTAATAAAACTTTTATTATAAAAAACCTATTTTATAAATAAAAACTCACTAAAAATTCTCAAAAATATTTGTCTAAATAAATTCTTCAAATAAATATGTATTCTATTTAAAGTATTTACCTAGTTCACGGCCTAGTTGAATGTAATGTTATGGTATTTTGTAAATATCATTGTTAAGCGGACTATTAATGTACATAAAATTCATATTCATGATTATTTATTAGCATGTTTAATTTTGTATGAATTGATATACTTTTGAAAATTATTTTTTAATAAAATTAATAAGCTTCACACATTCAGAATGCCGTTTAATAACATATTTAAGAAAAAACTCAAATATGTTTTTATGAAAATACATAATCGTATGAGTCATGGCCACTATAATTACTTATGATTATCTTTCCTTACGTCGTCTTTGTTTCGTGTAAGGACAGTTGTAACGAGTCAACATTTAGTTGTAAATAACTGTTATACCTACTTTATATAGATTTATGGGCTGAAATATGTATAAAATTTTCATGAAATATATTATTCAACTTTTATATTAGATCACTATGACATAAAATAGTCCTTAGAGTCTCAAGAGAAAGTTTATGATGCATTATAATTTGATTACACTGCAACAAATTTCGTTTGCACATCTGTTTATGTTGATTTAATGTTTGTTTAAGCTATGATGTCCGAAGCAGGTATCGTTAAGTTTTTCTTTGCCAAAAGTTTTATCCACTTTACCCTCGTTAACACATTTATTATAAATTATTCCTTAAGGAAAATATTATATGTTTCTTTTCACGCAACCATTTAATTTTACAGGCTCAAATATATTAAGTATAATTAACGTAAGGGTATAATAGCATAGAGTATTTTATGTAATAATACGGATTTCGTAGTGTTGTGTGCTGTAAGTTAAGCATTTATCCCGAATTTCCCTCTTTTAGTTTTAAGAAATATTTTATAAGCCAAATATTAATTGTAACAAGTGTACATAAGTGAATAACTGGTGCGTATTTAAGCTTAATGTGATACCGATGTTTGTTGCGCGTGTTTCAGAAATATATTACCCAATGTATGATTTACAGCATATTGTATTGTCATTCCGCTTTATATAGTGATCAAGAACATTTATTGTTATTAATGTTGTTTTGTAGGCTACATGTTGTGTTTAGGAGTCACGTTTATTGTTTTAGACTAATGAATATATTACATAAATAATTATTTTGTCATAAATGTTTTTTATTCGTTTTTACGTGTATCCGAACTTGAATGGAGACATTCTTTTTTTAATTTCGTTTCTACGTTCAATTATTTTTAATTAAAAAAAAGTATTGCATACTTTTTGTATTTGCATTTTGGAGAAGGCATTGATATATTTTTGTTATTATAGTGATGAATTAAAAATGTGTTAAAAAGATTCATTGAGAGTTTATTATTATATTTTTTATATTCAAAAATCAAATCATCGGTTTATATCTCTTCGCTACACTTCCTTTGAATGAATAGTTTTGAAGTACTTTCGTCTTTTGCATTCCACAAGCTTGTCGTTAATTTTTGACAGTAAAAAATATGTGTAAATTAACGAATATAAGAATATTTTTTAATAAATTATAAATCTGCGTGTATCCTATGGAGATAGAAATATGTTTTATAAGTATAGGTAATAACTATATAAGCTAAAATTACTAAATCATGCTATGCAATAAAGCTTCAAATATTAAGAATATTTATAAATAATTTTCAAGATTTATAATTTTAAATATTTCATTGTTCCCGTACGCAATTTTTATTTTGAACGCATTTAACAACATATTATACCTAAGTAAGCGTAGTAGTATATTAAAAGAAAAGAAATAATAGAAAAATGGACAATATTAATAAAGTTTGCCTATTTTTAAAAGTAGATTTATGTATTATTCAAAACATTTGAAAATTATTTCGAAATAAAATTTATTATTAAATATATAGGAATAAGGTGTTTTGAATTCTTAAAAATTATGAGTGTTACCATAAAATGATTTTTATGGCGGGTTATTTAAACTTTGATTAGCATCTATTTAATAGGGGGTACCCCCTATTAAAACTGTCCAGTAATCAAAGATTCAATCATCATTAAGTCTTCAGTTTTTTGATTATGAGAGTAAAAAGTGTTTATTTGGATATTATGATTGCGACGCGTTTAGATCTTTTGCTTCCCATATTTTTTCCTCGTCTTTAGCTTTAAATTTACTTAAAGTTATAGCAAGTCGGGATCATTTTACTCTTTTTTATTCGTAATATTAAATATTACAACAATTTCTATAGTAATGGTAAATGCATTATGAGAATCGATGTTAACGGTAAATAATACTAGTGTTTAGTTATCGCAAGGAAATTCGAGTATAGAATAATAATTTGTAAAAGAGAGATTGCTTAACTATTCTACATATATTACTAACGGGTGAAAATATCAATACAGGTCTGTGTTGAAAAAATTTTTTAAACAATTTTAAGTCAAATGAGTTGCATAGAGACAAAACAAAAAGTCTTTAAAGTAAATAATGAGAAAAGTTAGATTTAATAATAAAACCATTAAATTAATTTGTAATTGAAATCTGACCTTTGTAACCAATCATATGAATAAATAAAAAAATAAAAAATTAATAAATTTCGGCTATAAATGAAGGTAATAATAACTTACTAATATACGTACTACACATACCTCTTCTATGTTTATGACTAACGTATGAGTTAGCTTTGTAAATGGGCCCTTTCTAAGTAATTAGTTGTAGATAAGAGAACAATGTTTGCGTGTAAGAATTTGATATCACAGAACAGCTGAATAAGATTTAAAAGGGAATAGACATTATTTTGCATCGGGACGAGTGTCAATAAAAATGAAGGATTGCTATTGATTGTCACATATTTATAAATCTTGATATTACACGCTTCATGATTTATTAAGAAGCGGCCGTGTCAAAAATATGATAGTCTAATCGTAAGTTCGGCACGCTCGGCATGCTGACATTTCCTTTCTAGTCTTATTCTGTGACTGTTCTATATATGTAATCTCCTCGAAAAAATGTCTATCATTTAGTATATATGTACGTGTGCCTACGGGAATATTGTAGCGCGACGACTTATTAAAACCTTGTTGTAAAATTAAACTGGATTTATTTAATTCTCTGCCCACATCCAGATGGTTCAAGCCTCAAGAGGATCGGTAGAGGTATGTTTTAAACCTATGGGACCTGTGGCTAGACACCAGCTTGCAAAACGAGAGGCTGCGGGTTCATTGAACAAATGTTGTGTGATTCACAAATATTTCCTTGGATCTAGAATTTTTTTTTTTTTTGATTAAGAGTAAAGGTGATTATCCTTTGAAGCGTTTAATAACTCGAACAAGTATGCGTTTGTGCAGTAGTGAGTCATAAACAGTAAAAAGTAGACTAAACGTTTATTTCAAAATCAGGATTTTAAAACGAAATATATAAAATGAAAATTTACTTCAAAAACAAGCATTTTAGATTATATTAAAGTAAAATCAAACAACGTACAGATTTAGTCACATTTTAATCATAGTTTTACACTTTAAACGACGTAACATAACTAGTTTATCCGCTTACAATTACTGTTCTGCCTACAAACGTGAAAAATTAAATAATTTAGATCATCAATAGTAATTCTAATTATTATTCAAAGTATCACATATATCTGATAGAGTAACACTGCTCTGGAAGCGAAGCGTCTATAGTCTAGATACATGGAGCGGCGGCTCGCAGCGGCCCGCCACCGCGCCGCTCCTTGGCACTGTCTGCACTCGGCAGCTCCGCACTCGCCGCACGTCCGCACCGCCCGGCGGCCGCGTTACGACTGCGCGCGCGGCCGGGTCTCGCACGCGCTGCTCACTTCAGGGCGCACCACTGACCCCGCTCCCCCCGCACTGGTCGCACCCCCCGCGCACGCGCCGGCTCGTCCCGCGGGCGCCGACGTGCCGGCCTCGGGGTCGGGCGGCGGCGCGGGCGAGCCGTACAGGAACAGACTGCGCAGGCGCGCGGACCGGGACGCAGCCGACGCTTCATCGGGCCAGCTGGCGGCGCTCGCGGCACTGGCGGCGCTGGCCGTGTCGGCCACGTCGGCGGTCACTTCCAGCCGCAGCGGCGCGGGGGAGGCGGCCTCGTGCCCGCCCAGCGACCCCGCCAGCGCCGCCAGCGAGGGCGCGCGGGCCTCTGCCGCCTGCGACGTGGCTGATAGGGATGCATCACCTGCAATATTACAGACATATAAATTTATTAACGGTTATATCCTAATATGGATAGCCTATTCGCTACACAGAACACTTAATACATTTAGCTCCCCTACGTAAAACATACATTGGCCCACGGGACTAACTTCCCCGTAGAGTCCACGTTCTTTGCCCCTTTTCCCGTTTTCATTGTTTCCTAGACAGCCCCGTCAGTTTTAAGGTTTTAACTATTATAATAATACAAAAAGCTACGAACCGATGCTGGGTTCGAGTCGCCTGGAGGCGGCGTCGGTGTCGGCGGCGTGGTGGTCGTCGTCGAACCTGGCGGGCGGCGAGGGCGCGCCCCCCGCGCAGCCCCCCGCGCGGCAAAGCGACACCGGCACCACGCCGTACACGTAGAACAGCAGGATGGGCACGCCGATGCCCACCGCCAGCCCCGCCACCAGAGGAGACACCACCAACTGAGGAGGGAAACAATTTCTATTAAACTACTTTTTTGGGAAACTTACTTAAATATGTTTAATTTAAATTGCGATTCGTTGTATTAACTTAAACGGATATCAATTTATGTATAAACTGAAGCACTGTAAAGTGATACAAGTAATACAAGTCATCGGCCATCCAGTCCGGCGCCCGGCGGACATCCAGTTCGCGCAGCTGTTAATACCGGGCTGGATCCCTTACTGCAATCCTTGCACAGCTAGCTCTCCCTTTGGGGAATACCAATAGGTGTGTAGTACGTACGGCGGCGGCGACGGCAGCGGCGACGGCGGCGCGTCGCTTGGCGCGGGTGGCGCGGCGCAGGCGGCGGTGCGCGCGGCGGCCGGCCCACAGCGGCAGCCCCACCAGCAGCGCCGGCAGCGCCACGCCCGCCACCACCGCGATGCCCAGCGGAGCGCCCGCCAGCGTGCCCAGCTGCCACAGCAACTTCTTCTTGCGAGACCACGGCTTCTTGCCCCAGAACGTGCACCCGCTTGGACTGAAACACGCGATCATATTTTTGACGAGATCTTTTTATAGTAAGCATATGAGCGTATGATCGAAAAACTGGGCAATGGGCATAGTCTTGTGTCGGAGAGAAATGTTGTAGGGGTTAATATAAATATGCTCAGCGGCATAGCTTAAAATGGAAAAATTGCTTCGGCAACAATATCTAAATTGGGTTCGGATGCATTTATTTGGATAGACACAGGAAGCCGGGCCACCCTATTAGATTTTGAGTGTCAACATGAAGATACTATAAATTAGCCATACGTCCATTCATCTCAAATATGTCGATGACAATAAAACAAGGAGATGAGAGTTAGTTAATGTAAGTGTATTACCTGAGATAGTGCAGGTCGGAGACCTCCTTCATGCAGAGCCAGCAGAACTCTGCGCCGCACACGCAGCACACCATGTGGTTGCACGAGCCGTCCTCCACCTTCACGATCAGCACCGAGCAGCGCGGGCACGGCTTCACCTCGCCTGGGACATGCCACATTTACTATAGTAACATTTATAAAATTCTTCTTTTCAGAAGAAATTCAATTTCAAGCTATATTTAAGAAAACCTTAAGTAGGTGAGTCTATAGAACGCTAAATGCTACGGCACAAACACACTTCTTTCGTTTCTTGCAATTATTCCCCTCCTTCACGGCGGTTTCGAGGACTCCCTCAATCCCCCCCTTTTTTAATAAACCACTAAATGGGAACTATCAACTGACCATGGTCTATATCGGAGTGCGAGGGTTGCGGCGCCCTGGGCGGTGGCTGGCGGCTGCGGCGCGCGGCGTCGCATGTCTGCGTGGGGTGCCACGCCGCCTTGCAGTGGTAGCAGAAGGACGCGCCGCACCCGGGCGCCATGCAGGTCAGCTTCGGACATGACGCGCAACCCGTCGCCACCACAGCGAAACTGGAGCAATAGGCAGAAGATGATAAATACACGCAGCAATTACATACTTTTGTCGGTCTTGTAATCAGTCTCGGTAGTGGGTATAAAAACTGAGAGACTTTAGGGTCTTACAAACACTCAGAACCGAAACAAATAGTTGTGAATCATACAAACATTTGTCAGAACTAGCCGCACTTTTGTTTTGCAAGCTACGAACCATGTAAAATCGTGTCGCCCTTTAATAAATTAATTTCTTTGGTTGATTTTTAAATCAATCCGAAGATAGTGGTATAGTGGATAGGGATTGTAGATCTTATTTTTTTTCTATGAAGTGTGATCTAATACTCAAGTCTAGAAATAAAAATGCAGTATGAATACTGACCTGCAGTCAGGCGCTGGACACCACCTGGTGTCAGGGTCGGCGGCGAGCGCGCGCCTCACTGAGAACTCCTCGTATTTTTCGTATAATACCGGGTTATCCACGATTCTACGTACATCTGAAACGAAAAATCGTAAAATATCTTAAATAATATATTAAAAACAAAA
Source organism: Cephonodes hylas (assembly GCA_030295005.1). Taxonomy (NCBI): domain Eukaryota; kingdom Metazoa; phylum Arthropoda; class Insecta; order Lepidoptera; family Sphingidae; genus Cephonodes; species Cephonodes hylas. The sequence goes on along the minus strand of AP025372.1, from coordinate 11,231,902 downwards.
TAAAATATACATTTCTATCATTTATAATACATTTAAAAAAATATAAAAAAAATTGTTGGCATTAATTGGATGGGAGAGCCGAAGATCGAGCCCAGTGGCGTGCCATAGGAGGCCTATGTCCAGCAGTGGACGCATTGAGGGCTGTTGGTGATGATGGTGATAAAAAACTATAAGCGAAATTTATTCAAGGACGAATATAAAGAAGGTATGTAATGTGTAAACATTTACTACTGACTGGTGACAAACGAAACGGAAACGACCAATTCTAGTGTTTACACTCGAGCACCGAGACTGCGGCGGAGGTTCTAAGAAGTAGGGAAATAGAATAACGGCGATGGAACTGAATCACTCGGAATGTCTTTAGCGTGATTTGACCCTTTCTATTCATTTTTAATAAATTATAATATATTAATGCTTCAATTACAGAGGTGAAATGGCCTTTAGACTTTATCAAATTTTAAAATACCTATGTTTGTTTTGTTGGATTTATTGTAGGTTGAAAAGGACTCTACGCGTTTTTATTATGGATTTTATTAACGTCTATTAGTAAGTCTAAAAATAAGTTAAGTAAAAACTTATGGCATAAAGTTAAGAGCTTTAATTTTTGTCTTTATTCATTTGTTTTATCTATTATAATCCCATTGGGGCGTGATTTTTTTTAAATTGACTATATTTCTAGCAATAATAAAAGAATGTGTTACGTCCCTTATTCCACAATATTTCTTTAATTACTCAGACCTCAAGTCTTCAAAATTGGTAGTGATAAAGTGGTAAAGAATTCGATGAACCGGTTCCACGCTGCTTATGTACAAATTCCCAAAATGAATAATATGAATGAATCACGCACCGTGCCTTCTCGCAGTGACACAGTGACCTCTTACTGCCTAATCCATTCATAATTTTGGCAATAAAAAGCAACATCTCATCCTGCTTAATGTGGGTGTGGCACGGGTCTTCCTCGAGTTACACATAACTTTTACTCAGCAAAAGTGATATCCGTAAGCATCACCATGGAGACATGGATTATATATAAATTGAGCAATGTTTTCATTAGCCATAGGACCTAAGACCAGCTCCACTAAGTTTAAAATTATTATGAAACTCGTGTTAAGCCTACTTGATTGATTTCTCTCAGTTGTCGAGGAGACCGATGTCCAGGAAAGAGTATGTAAACAGACGCAAATGGAAAGAAAAAAAAAGAGCAAATTGCATTGACGATGAAGTCCGAATTCTTGCCTAATACTAAAGGCACCAGCTTGCGAAACGAGCAGCCGCGGGTTCGATTACAGGACCGGGACAAATGTTTGTTCCGGGTCTGAGTGTATGTGAAACTGAAAAGTCTTTCGTAGTTTCTGATGCCCACGACACAAGACTCATATCTTAGTATGGGGTCAGAACTATGTGTGGACTGTTGGGTGTATTTATCTATTACACGTAAACTGCCAAATTGCACTTATACAGGAATCCAGGAAGTGACATTCGGGGAAGTGTCCGCGCGCAGCCGTGACCCGAAGCCAACCCGAAACGCAACGACAGGTGGCACGGCGATTACAATTTCGCACCTCATTACTCTTTCACGGTAAGCAGGACACCTGTCACCTTCTACGGAACGTTAGTGTTCACGTAATGGTTGTGTAAGATTAGCTATTTACTATTATGTGAGGTTGTGTTCTGTGGTATTTAGTAATATCATCATTATTATCAGTCTTAGCCAGGGTTCAGACTTTAAGTCTAGCATGCTGGCCTAATGCGGGATGGTGGACTACATACCTAAAAAATTCCTTTAGGCGTGCAAGTTTCATGTTAATGGTAAAAAAGCGCTTATACTACTGTGAAAATGCTCAAAATGGTTCCTCAACCCGTCTTTGCAACAATAAATACAGTCAAAGTATTAGACTTCTAAGCTCTTAAGTTTCTAGTTAATTTAAATTGTATAGAAAGCGAGAAATAACGTACAAAAACTTTGCGTAACACAATAGAAGTTTTCTCGTATGTGTGACAATGTTTTTGACAAAAACAAAATACGCTTGCATAAATACAATTCTCATTAATGTGGTTACAAACCTGTAGGAAAAATCATTATTTACGTACAAAAAACGCAGACAATAACTATGTAATAAGTATGTAAGAAAGCTGTCCGGAAACCGGCCAAGAGTATAACAACTAGAGATCTACAGTACAAGGATTTTTTTCTCAAAAAATTGCAAACAATTAAAATATATTGTATATTATACGGTCATGTGCAAGGCCATAAGAAAACATTGATCGAGTGAATATCCCTTTAGCAGAGTAAAGCTAAAGCTTAAAGCCACTTCTACATAATATGAGGATAGCCAGTTATGTCAGTTATGGCAAAGCTAAAATTGATATAGGATATTGATTTGTGCAACAGAAACTATCTGCATATCTAGGTCAGCCCTAATACGTCTTAATGGAGAGGCCTTCTCTACAATAGAAAGGCTTAAGCTCGCAATCCATCAAGCTGGTTTAGTGTGGGATAATACACGACTATTTCACTTATCCACTGAGATTTAGATACATATCTCTAACGTATGGCAAATTCCTCTCAATGTTTTACTTTCTTGCTAATGTGTCTGAAATAATGGCCTACTATTAAGTAAATTTTGCCTACATGACCACGAACAAGAAGACGAAAAGTTCAGAGGGTTGTATTTTTATTGGTTGGAAAAAAAGGAAATTCGATATTTTTCATGTCATATTTAAAATACTACGTAAAAAAATTGTTCAACTGACTATAAAAGGAAAGTTGATAAAATATTTAACACCCGCGAATTATTGATCCAAAAGATTTTATTTCAATCACACCTTTACAGAAACCGAAAATTAAATACAAATGTTAATGACACATTCCAAACACAATGATTAACACTGGCAGGTGACCTAACAACCTTTTTCCTGTAAACAAATACTAATAAAGATTATTAACAAAGAGCGAGGCCGTGTCCCGCTGGAGATCAGCCGGCCTCCACGCAGACTACATAACACGTTGCCTGTCGAATGCCTAACAAAGCTAATGAGGAAAACCGTTTCGGTAAAACCCACGTGGCATGAGAGCGCATTAAGCACCGCTCCAGTTGTATGCTGGCAGCTCTTCATTTGTTTATTTAGGTTTACTCACAGAATTTGCTTTAACTGTTTACCGGCTCTCTCTGCTGCTGCAGCCTTCAGTATCAATTAGATTTTCTTCGGATGATTTGTATGTATGTATGTGGAATATTGGCTAACCTCCCAAGTTTTGCCTATTATATATTGAATAGGAATCTTACTCATCATTTTCTATAATATGTTTCATAATATACCTGTTTTATGATATGACTAATTTCTACTAGTTTACTTATTAAGGGTCAAAATTACTAACTAATCCTTAAGAGCGTATAAACAAATCGCCGCTCGCCGAATTTCAACTCACACCAACGTAAATGCCGGCACACATCGACGTGTGGGGGGCGGGCGCTCGCCGTGTATAACACAACAGTGGTCAGTGACCGAGATCCTTAGCGGTATATTCGAATTTCATAAATGGATAATAAAATGAAAATATCACATATAAAATTGTGATTGTTCTAATCTTTTACATACATTATCTGTACTAATATTATAATGAGGTAACGTTATTGAGTTTGTGAATTTGTGACGTTGTAGAAAGTAAACTCTGGATATACTGAACCGATTTTGAAAATTCTTTTACCAATCGAAAGCTACGTTCTTTGTGAGTCTCATAGGCTATATATTAGTCCGAAAAAAAAATTAGTTATTCGCTGTGGCCGGATTTGCGAAGTGAGTCGGAGAAAAATCGGTCGAACGAATGGGTTTTCTGCAAACGTAGCCTTACCCATGGGAGATATATAGTTAAGTCCTAGAGAAAAGTTGTAGAGCTTGATAATGCCTACAAAAAAGTCAGCGGTAGCATATGTCTAACTTTTAGGATTTGTTCACTATAACCTCTTTTATGCCAACCAAATTTGTTATATCATAAAGCATTGTTTGTGAAGGTGTTTTTATAAAGATTCTTTTAATCCTTATCCAAATAATTGCCTTATTTAGTATAAGTATTTAATTTTAAAGAAATTTGCCCTTTACATAATTTAATTACAATTAGTATCTAAGAAGATATCGCAGTTTCAAAATAATGATCAAGCGCGCAATTCTTTATGTACAAGGCGCCGGCCGGCACGTTACGGTTTCTCGTAATTTTGACCGATTCGTATGATTTTTGGTATGGGCATAAATAGGACTCTGAGGAGTAAAATAGATTTTCTTTGTGAACTCAACCCTGTAGTCTACGTGGATGAAGTCGCAGGCAACAGATAGTGTTATATAAAATTTAAATTATACAATGAAGTGAGAAATTACCCATAAAAGTACATTTAATTACGATATGGAAAGTACTGTTATTTATTTTGATTCTCTCATCAACCCTTATACGTCCCACGGCTGGGCACGGGCTTCCTCTACCATCGACAGGACTCAGGCTATAGTCCTTTGATTTTTTCCTTTTATCTATTTCGTTCGTTGCGTCGGCGAATCGTCAAAAAAGGCGCGGCGTCAAAGGTACCGCGGTTTCAAAGGTGCCGCCGCGCATCGCCGGCCGCGGTGGCGTTCGCTTGTTCAATTTTATTAGTTCGTCGCATTGAGCTAATAGTTCAAGAGCTGGCATGCATTTTTGGGTATGTATTGGAAGCAAGTTGAAAACTTGTCATATATATTATATCCCAACACGGAACTGCAGACCTGGCTGGTAAGTAGCGGCGCTAAATTAATCACTAAATTAAAAAAAAAATCTAAAAATAAATTTAATTCAATATATGTTGCAATATATGTATGTATGTTGTAGTTAAATGTTAAAAGAATAAAAATAATACGTCGGGCTTATTTTTTTAATTTGGGGTTGATTTAGCCCCGCTACTCATAGCCAGGTCTGCAGCTCCACATACACATACATAACCTCACGTCTGTATGCCAAGTATGTACCAGTCCCATGTAATAGGGGCCGAGCCTATTGCCGTTTTTCGGGCACATTTCCAGACTCCGTAATGCTACTGAAAATTTGCTAATTGCAATAATACTGCCCGGCGCATACTTATACCGCGAGACCACGAGGCAGTCTGCAGTTCCGTGTTGGGATATAATAGGAGAGCTATAACAAGTTTTCAGCTTGCCTCAAATACCAACCCAAAAATGTATGCTAGCTCTCCTACTATAATATTACTACCTACAGAGATAATCAAATGACCAATGACGCAACATGACGTCCGCGAAATATTTTGTTTTGTTCTTTGAATCTTTACATGTAAGTATTATTTTCGACATTGGCACTAACTTCGAAATGGCCTAGTCAACACTGTCTCCGCTTCACACGCGGACGCTCACGGTTCGTATCCCGCTTTTGACTATTTTGTTTTTTATTACTTATTTACTTCTTTTTAAATTAACTATTTTAATAATTAAATAAATTCAATCGAGAAAAACATTGTTAAGTATTAAATTAATTTTAATTTACATTAACTATTATACTTTCTAAATTATAAAACAGCTAATAATTATGGTATTCATAAATAATAACCACATTTATATCTATCATTAATTATTTAACAAATTTTTCAATTATATACAGGGTGTATTTAGACCGTGATCGAAAACTGAGGCAGGTAATAGCGATAGTGATTACAAACCCCCTGGCATTAAAGAAAATCCCGACAAGAAATAAAATTTTTGAAGTTTTCCATATAAACCATATACTTTTAACACCGCTGGTTGTATGGAAAACGTCAAAATTTTTATTTTTTGTCGGGATTTTTAATATCGCCACTGGGTTTGTGATCACCTTCGCTATTACCTGCCTCAATTTTCGACCACGGTCTAAATACACCCTGTATTATATATGAATAACATAAAATATTATTTGGGTATTCACCAAACCGGTTTCGCTCAAGCCTCACCTCCAATATTAGAAAGCAATTTTTTTTATATTACACGTAGGTAGTGTATGTTCCCCAAAGTTGAATTTATTGTCGTTACTCTTCTCATTAGAGTATAACCTCGGGGCCAACTTGGCAGTCTATTTGAAGGCTTCACAGAGTTTGTAGCTTTCTGTGACTTACTGTTTCGAAATTATATCAAATTCAAAATAAATTGTTTAAAGAGTTTTTAATAAAAATGTCTGTGAATCAAGATGTTAGTAGTGCACAAACAGCTGAAGAACAAGTTCCTGATGATTCTATGTATAGTGAAAGTTCAAAAATGAAATTAACAGTGGCAGTTGAGCATTTTAAAACTTTGCTCCAAAAAATAATTTAACAATGTCACAATGTTCGAGTTCCATTTCCTATGAAGCAATGTTAATGGATGAAGAAATCATTTAATTATTAAAATGGTTAATTTAAAAAGAACAAAAAATAGTAATAAAAAAAAAACTTAATATGCGGAATTCGATCCTTGAGTGTCCGCGTGGGAGGCGGACATACAGCTAACTAGGCCATTTCGCCGTTGGTAACATTGTCGAAATACGCAGTCTAGTCTCAAAGTGAATTTACCACACCGTGCCCTCTCCTTGTAAAATCCGTGTTTACATTTTCATTTTACGTCAATTTGAAATTATAGCTGATGTTATCAAAATTTCCCACCAAGAATGCACTCAACCTTGAGCACGTTAGTGTCAGTTATAACTTTGAGTAATAACCTTAAAAACATCGATACAAGGACGGAGCCCAGAGCGACACGTCCTCTCTCTGAAAGGCCATGCGGCGGACTGATTTGCTCAGGTCTGCGCGCAGCGTTTTATAGCCCATTTTATAAAATTTATTAAAAAAGCAATAAGTTTGATTTCTTCAAAATAAAAATTGTACGTTTTCAAGTATATGTTCTTCTTTCATAAAAAAATATTGCTTTGTTAAATAAAGTACCATATAAGGTTTAAAAAAAATATTTAGAGACAGTAATTTCTCAAATATTTCGAACGCTTTAGATATTTTATTACTCTAAAACTGGAGCTAAATCTTAAAATGTTCGTAACTAACTTTTTGCTCGGGGATATTGTCTATTTAATAACATTTTATTTTCATTACATATATTATGAATTTAACAAAATTTTGAGCCTCGAAAATGACTCTAAAAGTGAATTTTGACAACCTTAGCTCAGTTATCTTGTTATTTATCAAAATTTACGAAAAAATCTTAAAATGTTCTTAACTAACTTTTTAGATGACAATATTCCCTACAATAATTGGTAATTTACATATTTCTACAATGGGTCTTTCATCAACTTTAAGGGGTTCGAAAAGTACTGTTTTTGCCCAAATGACGCTAAATTTGTATATACGCTCTTAAAACATATATGCGGACAGTTCTCAGTAATGAACTTATCAGGTTCGACGGACTCGCTCAGAGATGTCTTGTTTTGATTGAATTGAACCAAATATAGATGTAAGGATTAATTTAAAATGTTCGTTTTTAATATTTGGTCGTTTCTCTTTAACGAAACTAATATGTTTAGTCATGAAATTACAATATAATAGAATTGTTGTGAAAAAGCAAGAAATTTTTACCGCAAAATTTAAGAACATTTAGTAAAGAGTGACAACAAACACGATTCGTTCACCTCGCATGAACACATGACTATCGCTTTTGTCTGCTATGCCGGTTCACTCATAAAGAAAGTGGCTATGGTAATTATGACACATAGTAAAAATGTCCCGTACGAGGTGTTATTTACGTAAAGATAAAACACTTCAGGGTCTTGACAACACTTGAAAATGATTTACCTACGAATACAATATTATGCCTTTCGCGACATTTATCTTGTATAATAATTATTTACGCTACTATTAAATAAAAGAAACGGCACAATCTCAAGTACATATTGCGTTACTTATTAAATTCAATACACATTATATCCACAATCTAATTTTAATTAGCAATAAATTGACCGCAATATGTAACAATATACTAATAAAATTTTACAATACAAAGAAAAGGTCGCGATTATTATAAAAATTGGTCATCAATATAAAACAGCTGTGAAAGGTGTTTCTAAATCGATTTGCTAATTGGCACAATGCACTTTATCGAGTGCTTAATTGGCGATTAAAATGCACGCATATCGTGAAACCCAAGCCGTGTTTACGTGAATAATAATTATTATTCGTAGGTAATACAATGCTATCTCTAATTCGCGGTTCGTGCGAACGAAAAGAGCTCACTTGTAGTTCTATAGTTTGCGAAAAACGTTTCTTTCGAAATAAATTTGTATTTCTTTGGTATTGTCACGAAAAAGTGTCCACCCGAAGAGAATTCGCACTTAAATAATATTAAGTAGCTAGCGACGAAAATATCTCATCACTCAACACAACCAGCTTCCTTGCTTTGTTGTTACTTTTAGACACGATGTCTATTAAGCGTTTATTTTGCTACCCATTTAAGTTGGAGTAAAGAAAGAACACAAACATTTTAGCATTCTATACACAGGGTATAGGCAATGTTGATAACCATAAAACTAACTGCTAGCACATTTCCTCAATGCTTCTATGAGAGGTATACGGATACATGTATAACTTTAAAGTGGTACAAAGGGTCATAATGTTCTGCTGTTCTTAAAGTTTGCAAAGCGTTACGGTTCTTTACTACTGAATCAACAGTTCTTGTTGCAATAACACGATTAACGCAGAAGGGCATGTTTAGGTCGTAAGCACTTTCAAATGTAATTCTACCCGAGTTGGCGTCATTGGATTATTGTTCCCAGAAACAGTACTGCTATGCTCGTGATTAATATAAACATAATGCTTACGAGGCGTATTCTAAAAATGCTTTTAATAACATTCGTTGTTTATATTACTAAAGGCTTATATTTTCAAACTTCTATATTTATAATACCCTATGCCCTTCTTTGTTTTAAAGAACAATGCGAATAGCGTCGCGAATGTTTCTATAAGGCTTCGGATAGTAGACAAGTAAAACAAAGAGGGGAAATAAGTCAGCTTATAAAGGATAAGTCGTAAAGAAAATTACTGAAGAAAGGTTGTGTCCAACCCTGAGATTGATGCAAATATTCCTAGTGTCTCGGTCGTGTACATGATTGATTCATTTATTATCTATTTGGTAAAGGAAGCTATAGTACTGCCTGATATATTATTTCATTGGTGTGCCATATGTGTAGACATTATAGCTTTCATTTATATCAGACAAATATTATTATACTACGAATAGAATGTATTGGGTTCATTATTTTTGGCAATTTTTTATGCAGAAGGATTGTTGTGTTGTATAGTGTGCTGTAGTAATCATATGTGCAAAAAAAAGGAGGGAGCTTGTCTATTTGTTACGATCGCGCCTGTGTTGGGTACTCACAAGGACTTCTTATTCTTAAGGCCGAAGGCAAATTAGTAGTGGGAGTCAAAGTATTGTATAGGATTCTTATGATATTGCTTTTACGCAAATGCATTTTATGAGCTGAGTTTATTATGGCGCAAATAATGCGGGGAATTCCTTGCGACGTCATATGCCACATGTTAAGCTGTATCTCAGACACCTTGGATTTATGAGAATCTAACTAAAAAGTAATTGTAAAAAAATACCTTTTAAAGACACAACAGTGAGACTTTAGTATAGCGTTATTTAAACTTTTTAGTCACGAAATGTTAACCATTTTTATATGTCTTTAAAAACAGTTAGGTTTCAACTGTAATCATTTGTAAAAATCTAGCGTGTTGACAATTTGAAGAACTAAATCGACTAATTCGAAAAACAATTGATGGTGTCAATACTAAAGCGTAACACAGTGGTGTAGCGTTGGAATATAATCGGACGGTAATGACGTCACGGAGGCGAGGACGGATCTAATTGACCCCTTTTGATGGGCAACTCGCGGGGTTGAGACTTCCTCGTCGAATTATATGAAGAAAACATGTTTACTAGTGGCAAGTAGCCTGTTCTAGTTTGGACGAGTTGCCACTCAACATGTTTTGCCCTATTAAACTTACTATTATGTTAAACTTCTATCAAAATTTACCCTTATAAAGCTATGGAGTGTGGACATCGGTATTAAATATTTTCGTCGCGATGTTGTGATTGGAGGAAGTAATAGAGTTGTTAATGCGATGTTATTTCAGTGAGAGTGAATACACTCGTGCATATTGTTTTTTGCCAATTTTCTTTCGCTGAAATGTATGGTCTCAATTTTCAGCCACAATGACAGTCTCAACAGAAAAGTTGTTATAAATTGCATTACCTTTTTTTAATGTTTCCATAAATTTCCAAATATTTTGAAATAACATAATAAGTATATTTCTTAACTTGCTTTTTATTCTCTACACCAGGTATAAGTATCGCAGAAACAAAAATACTATTACTTGGATAGACAAGTTACCTAATGGGTGCATGCTCTCGTGGCAGACTGGACAGTTGACCGGCACCCGTGCCTCGAAGATCTCGATGGCGAGGTACTGTCGCAGGCACGGCTCGCAGCAGCGGTGCGCGCACCACGCCAGCCGCACCGTCGCGCTCGCGTTGAACATCGACAGGCAGAGCGGACACTCCAGCACTTCGCCCTGAGGAACAAGGAAATACATTTTTTGTAAACACACATATTTAAATTGTTGCTACGTTGATTATTTAAGAATCTCCCGTAAAATATGGTAAAATGGATTGAATAACCCTGGATAGAGTTGAATCGCTACAGAAAAAAGTATATGGTTGGTCTTGGTGCAAGATTGCAAATAATTATATTCTATTTATTGCTAAGTACTTGAGCTCTGTATCATCCTACTTAAGCTCGTCTGTCTTTCCATTTTTGATTTAAGAAAGTAAAAATATATAACCATACGCGTCTATCGATGTCATAGTTTGTTATAACGCAAAAAATCACCTAAAATATATTTGGAAGAGGAGCGTGTATATCTCAATCAATCAAGTTTAATTCCCCGTGTAGATCATTAAAATTATGTTCAATGGTCCTTTTACCGGGTTTCATTGTAGGAAACATCTCGTCTCTGTTCAGCTGTGAATTACAGTAGAAAGCATTTACTATAATTTTCCTGATTTATAAGCAGGAAGGGCTAGTAGTGTTTACTGCGAACGTCCTATGATTATGGGCATAAGTTATATAACGCTTAGTGTATAAACGTAATGAAGACGCAATTTATTTTTAAAACCATGAAATTATAAGTTTCTAATAAATAGCCCTTAAAATTTATGGGTTAGGCAACAAATATCAATTAAAAGTGTGTCTCAGAATTCTAATTGATACTGAAATATTTGTTTTCACGACCGATCTTGATAGTGCGGAGTCAATTTTATGTGTTAATGTATTTCATCATTTAAATTTATTTCGTTCACATTGTATAGAAAATATGCATTTATTTCTATTATTCAAACATTATAGCTAAGTAAAAAAGCCGCGTCAACTACGTACACCGTTATGCTATAAAGAATGTGATATATTGCGTCCTCCCGTTGAGGTTGAAGTTATGCAACGGGATATGCGACGATTAAAATTCACATTCTTTTACACTTCAATAACTGAGGCGCTTTATACTCTCTCTAGTGTTATCTATAGGAAGACTAGTATCACTTGAAATCAATGCACGTGTTAATGTTGTATTCATAATGAATTATCATACCTTTCAAGGCAAGTGAGGTATAATTAATTAAGATCTTGAGTGGTTAGAGACGTAGAAGGATATGTAAAAGATATTAGATTTGCAATAAATGCAATAGATAAGTGCACTCACTGAGAATTATATAACTTGCGGAAACCATTATGTTTGATTATAGAACCTAGGTTAGGTTAGGCCAGCGTGGCCTTAGTCTTTCATAATTAAAAGGAAACCACTACTAGTAATTAGTGGGTAAAATTCTCATTTTTATTAGGCCATCTACGTTCCACTGCTGAGCTCGGGCCTCCTCTACAACTTGAGACGTCTTAGGTCATAGCCTGTAGTGGGTAAAACACATTATTATTTTTCTTTAATGGTCATTTATATTATAATTATAGATTGTGATTAATTATTAATATAAAAGCGAATAAATTTATTAATTGTGCATAATACTCTACCCCAAATGAGTTTATTCAATACCATATCACAACGGTACTGCGCAATGCGAGCTTTACTTAAAACAATGTTTTGTCTGCCGAGGCGCGAGAGACCGTAAATCACCACCGCTTGGACTTTTCCCAATATCTTGTTGGATTTATGTGTGTTTTTAGCAATTTATTTGAGTTACTAGTGCATATACTGAAGGCGTCGGATTGAAACTCGGAACTCGTATAATTATAATGAATTATGTAACTGCATAACTGGATGCAACGTCGTTACTGGTGAATAATTTTGTGTAAAGCTTTTATAGCACATACCTAGTTTACGTCAAAATTTTTAATCCACTTAAATTATAAACATTTAGCCCGAATCGAGAATGAACTTGGAAGTCACAGGAAACAAACTTGCGCTGAAAGACTACGAGTCAGTGTATTCAATCACTTCTACAGGCGACCTATTGCCGCTTTTCGGGCACTTTTTCAGACTTTGAGAATTTCCTGGGGTCAACGAGGTGATCTTAGTTGTTTTTATTACTGTTTCACTCCAAAAACTTTTCGCATTGTTGTTTTTGTATTATTGCATAAACTGAATCTCTATGAACGATGTCCCAAAGAAACGTCTACAAAAATGACATCAATTAATATTCACAAATACGTAAGATTTCCAGGCACTGTTGAGGTGGTAATAAAAATGTAACAAAGGGGGAACATATTGCTTATAGCAGCAGTAAGCGGAGGCAGGTCCAATGTAAAATTGATATTGTTCAATGCGGTTTCAACGAGCAAATTCTGTACGCCATTGAAACTCAATTACACTACACGGTGTCGAATGGCGTTTGGGTATTTTAATAACACGTTTTCGGAGAGCTGTGTTGTTGTAAATTAATATTGAAAACAATGCGTCTGTGAATTTTTGTTTACTATTTGCTTGTTTAAAAACAATGCATACTTTGCATCTGTGTCGTTTTGTTGAAGAGAAAGTGCGTAGCAAAATAATTAACAATTCACCGATGTTTTTATTGAGTATTGTTTACAATATGCTACAATAATGCGCTTAGTAAGTATCTATTTTGGCATAAAGCTGTCTTCTGATATCTGTGTTTATTACACATGTAAATTAATCGTATTCATACATTTTATATTGGCGTTGTAGGTTGTCAGCAGTTGTAAGTACTAGTGTACTAGTCTCTGTTTTTTACGACACGCTCAAAGAGTTCATGATAATGGAAGAATGTTATTTTGTCCTCAACTTTAAAATTTGTTTGAGTTAATTTTAACTCCCCTTATTTTAAAACCGCAACTATGAAATAGAATATTCAGTCACAAAATTTATCACCATACTTAATTTAACCGAGGTCATATGCCATGATAGGGATATGTTCACGTCAAGATTACAGGGCGACTTGTAGAGCAGGCAAGTGCAGCTAACGGTAACACTGCAAAGGTCACCGGGGCCCGGGCGATACATCGGCCAATTAAAAAGCAATGCAACACCGCAGCCACGGTCCAACTGGCGGGGAATTAGAACGGATCACTTCAACGGCTTGCCGTAACGCGGCGCGGTTTATGTGTGTTAAGTAACGTAATCGGCTTGTAAGCGTGGTGCGAGGCGCCCTTTGTCACACCCTCGGGTTGTGGGGCGCGGCTATCACAATTAACATTTTTCACGCGTATGTACTTTGTAAGATTACCAGGATATCTGTCGTTTAAGGCGACTTTAAGTAAATTATTCGGGACACTGACCCTTGTGAAGGTACTCTATCTAAAACGATCGAGAGGGAAATCGTTGAGTATTACAATGGTCATGAATGCAACAGGAGCGATCAATACTTGCATCATTTGCTTAGAGTAGTTGCACTACAAGACTATTTGTTGCGATGCGAGCGCCGGGGACTGCTACGGGAAATCTGGAGCGCTATTCACACAAGCATATAAGATATCCTATATTTCGCGTGATAGGCCTGCGATGTCGTCTGAGACGTTTAAGCGGGGATTGTGGTAGAATAATTGGGTAGAGACACATATTCTTTAATAACAGCAGTGGGCTGATCTAAGCCGTTTTTTAAGTAGCCAAGTTTGTCGTGCTATTTTTAAATATTACACCAAACAGTTTCTGTACAAAAGGGTTTATCCAAAACCTTCCTTTCATTGTTTTTGAAGGTAGAAATGAACCCGATCACCTGGTTTACATGGATAGTGCTGGTGCAAATGACCCGTTTGACGATGCGAACAAGCTAGGCCAGTCCGTTACCCGGTCACGCGGCGGCGAGACCGTTGGCGCTTGACGAATCACTTTTTGCTCATCGTAAATCTTGGCGAAAATTGGGGCTTACTTGTACTGACGGCGATTTATGACGACGTGTGGCGTTTCAACACACATTTATATTTAGCTGTGTTTATTTTTGTTTTGTTATTTATATTGGGTATACTAAATACGGAATATGAGATAGATTCAACTCGCGATAGGGTAATAACGATTTTTTCAATTGATAAAGTAGATCTTAGGTTCAACACAAACAGTCAAATCTAGTGTCTTTGATCTCGCTCTTATTAAATGGGCGTCAAAGATTTGAGAGAGACTTTTAACTTTTATAAATACCTAAAACGGAAACGAATAAATATGGATCGTATAAAAATGTATTATGGCGCGACGTCATGGAGTCTTACTACATAGTTCCAAATGACTGCTGGTTATATCATTTAAAAAAAACATCAACATATACTGCTCGATAAAAAGAGACGCATCATTGTAATATTTCTGCTTCCCAGACACAAACACTCGAGAATGTATGTCCACGTAAATCCTTGAACCGAACCCAAATTCCCGCTTCCCCTGCAATAAAACATAGGTTTGCAAAAAAGGACTTTTGGCTTCCGTCCAAACGCCGTGCAAAGGGACCTTATCAAATAACGTGATTACACACATCCCTTAAGCCTTTGCCAAGATAAATGCCCTTACGAGTTTCAGAAATTGCTATTTTGTAATATACATAAAAACTACTATAAAAAAATCATTTTAAATATGGATTGAGTGTTGAGACAAAAACCAAAAGTACCATTATTTTTTCACGAAATACAAAAACAATAATGCAATAATTACGCAGAAGAGTTGCTTCAACATGAAAACGTTTCAGGGACGGTGAAACCTGCCTTTTAAATATTAAGTGTATCTTCAACACTTTAAAATATTTATTTACGAACCGTCAGTCGAGTAGACTGGTTGGAAATAAAAATTCAGCGCAGCAAATGAGATACACCAACATAATTTACATTTCATAGAGTACGTCTTATTTGATATTCATAGAGGAGTGTGATGTTCTTTAATAAATATTAATTGGCAATGTAACTTACACGTACTAGAAGCGTTCTAAAATTTTAAATTAGAAATGGAGTGGAACGAAAAGTTGGGCAAAATTAATTCCTAATCCGATTTACGCTTTGTAATCGCCCTTTAATTACTCCCTTTATGGCCACGCTGTTTTTCATAATTATCACAATACAGTTTCAAGACATAAACAACGCATTAATAGATGTTGTCAATATTATTGAATGTTTAAACGATTATTCTCTTTTCATTATAAGCCCAAACACATCCTAATATTAACGTGTAACGATTTGAGCATCTTTGTAAGCCACTGCTGACTATAACGATACTACTCTTTAAATACTTATATTAGACTCAATGGTAATATTGATTAATTACTGTGGATAGCGAAGAAGGTTGGGGCTTGATTATTTTTAGATCCTCCAACCTAGTCGAGATGTTATTTTATACATAACGAGGGGCTGATCATTAGCGCTCGCTTAACGTTTCTTAGAACGGTAAAAGTAAATCGCTATTTTCTTCGACCCCTATTAGCGCTGCCATCGTGACGGGTTGAAATAAAAATAGAATAGGATCGAGAAAAAAATGTGTGTAATAATACAGAGTACAGTTTAATGATGTTGAAGAAGGTGTGTCTAAAACACCATATAAATAATGTCATTGAAAATTATGCTAATGTCGATTGAGGTACCACGTCCAGTGATATGACATATAAAAGTTCTAATTTATGAATGAAACGTAGGGTAAAATGTAGGCTTATTTATGCTACATTAATAAAAGATTTAAAAAGAATCTACTATAACATATCTAAAAAAAATCTTGATCGCTACGTCTCAGAGCGAGAATCACAAAGAGGCCACATTTTCAAACGACGTGCAAACTATCTTCAAAATAATGTCGTTAACTTTGTTGTCATAAGAAATTTACGATCCCTGGAACAGCGAATGGAACGAACAATCTCACAGTTCCCAATGGAAGTACGTTGCCCTTTTATTATAGAGTTTTTTCCGTATCCAAAGAACATTCGTCGCCAACGGTAAAACCACGACAAAACCACCGTTTCTAATAAAACCGGCGTCCGCCATACAAATCCGCTGTACAATGCAGCTCTCCACGGCAATAATTTGAAACGAAACCACTCTCTTTGTCAAGTGGATAACAGCGGGCATGTTTTGTTTTTGCAACGAACTCGTTCCGGGCCCGTACCGCGTTTAATCTTCGTACAAAACTTTGCACCTTTTAATGAATTCTGTGATGAAATTCCACAGCGAAATTGTAACAGGCATTTCATAACCGCATGATGAGAAAATTATAAGCGCAGCATTGAAAAGTTTAACTACACTAAAAGGCATCACATTAAATAGTGAGCTCAGAAATGTCTCTGGCAGACATTTTTAGTAGAATTAAACCGTTCAAGAGTATGTAATTAGTTAATTTACTTAAATTCATAGCTTCAAAGTTCAAATAGAATAGTTTTATAGGTGAGGTAAAAACAATCAAGAATGCGAATGGCACCGCCACTGACCAACGTGCTGAACTTTCAAATCGATCCACAAATAGAGGAAGGAAGGATGGATCAAGAAATGTTTATTAGGTTGACGAATCCGATTCAAAAGTCTAAAAGTGAATAGTTAGCTACTCTTATACGTTATTCTTCTGTGACAGTGATACTGTATACTGTATTGGTCTATGCGGTTCACTCATATTTCATACTATATTTTGTACACTCTGTAATGTAGTTCAACCGCATACAAAGTGATCTATCCGGATGGATAGCCAAAACTTTGTGGAAACAAACCATTATTTGATTGCCTTCTTCGTCTCTAACGACTGACAGTTATCATTTCTCGGATCCATTTTTTTGTTGCAACTTGCAACACAGATTACGTGGCATTCAAAACATAGCTGGCGAGCCAGAAATTTATTTCACAACTCATTATTAGATTGTTTCTAAAACATCAACTGATCGAAATAGAAATACCTTTTTCTTTTATGAGTCCTACGACATTGTTAGTTGCCTTGCACAAGTGGAATAACAATACAACCTTAGCAACAAATTATCCAATATGAACAATTCCCTCACAACCATCGCGAGTGCACGAAGGATCCGTTACAATCATATCTGAAGATCCCGCGCAGTCTCCAAAGGGCCCGGAGGCAATTCCATCAGAATGAGGTCATGATGCGAGCATCTAATAAAAATTGCAAGAGATATCCGCTCCGGCACGTTTATAAGCTAATAATAAAGTTGCAGGTCACCCCGACCTGGGTCTATAAGCGGGACCCGAATTGTTTGTGAATATTTTATTAATGATTCACACGGCAGACCGCATGGTGGATTCGGACTTCTGATTAAGTATGCCGTATGATCGGTGAATCCATTTGGAGGATTAATGCGAGAGACGTTGAACTGAAATCCCGGGAGGATATTTCTTGTTTAGTGCTAAAAACTTTAATCCTCTCCGTGGAGTGTCCTCTGTAATGGTGAAGGCTATTCGTTAATCCCTTTTTAATTAGTTGAGCTTAAGTCTGATCAGGTTTTTTTTCAAGATAATACTCTTATTACGATCTTAAGATTCGATTCGTCACTTAAAAAAAGTGCTACAATGTTTTATTGGGATTTTCCGTTAGCAATTTTATAATAACAGCATGGAGATCCGTAACATGCCGGAAAAACTGATAAAGCTTTAAGACTGGTCTCAAAAAAAGGATACCCAAAGCGAAACATTGATGAAGAAATGCACCTATGACTCGGGGATTTAGGCATGAGTAGGTATCTAAAAAGTACAACCATATCATGGTTGCCATTTTTCGTTTATCAGACAACTACGTGAAGGTGGCTTTTATATAATAGTCTTTTCAATTTCATCCCGTAACAACGCTAAATTCCATTGCACAAAAGGAGTATTTATGATAGTGGTTTCTCTGACTACTGTACAATATACGTTGTTGCGATTAATTAAATTCTGCTATCGGTGCATCGACGTTCGACGGGTGAGGTAACTAAATTGCTTCCCTTGAAATTTTTAATAACGTTTTACATAACACGCGGCGGAATTGTGTGGTTTCCTTCTTATTAACATTATGTAAATGGAGAATCTGGGTGGGTTAGCAATATTACTGATATTGGTAATTGGATAGTAAACTTCAATTTCATATTATTAGTGTTATTAAAATTACTAACTGCTACATATTTATAAAATTTGTCTTATAAGCTTTTAAATCTGGAAAACGGGAATAATGTTAAATTTTACTATTATTATTAAGTCGACGTCCTCCTTGCTAACATGCGGGATAACGAGAGTTCAAGACCTCATATTCAAACAACTACACTTAGACAGCAATACACTTACAACTTCAAGCACTGGCTATCACTAGGCCGATAAAAAAAAACTTTTAAATGAACGTTGCAGAATGATCTAATGTAGTGGAAGTTTTAAGAGCCGCCGGCGCTGGCTGCGGCGAGAGAAAGGCGGTTTTGTCTAGACTCGTAACGTTACGACATGCTTTTAAGGTAAGCCGGTTAAATTGTGTCGCTTGGGAAAAAAAAACTCCTTTACTACGAGATTAGTAGCAGTGTTTGTAGTACGGAACGTTGCGGAGTACTCGTACGACCGATGTCATGAGACTTTCATATGTTTTTAATTATAAGTTGATTATTTTTTATACAAATGAGTACATTCCAGTAGCCGATTGTAACAACAAATAAATAATACGGGTTACATTGTCATGATGAAAGCCATGGGGGGTGATTAAAACATTTTCAATCAAATTTCATTGGCTAATTTCACGATCAACAATGTTGTTGACTTACTTGACGTTCGCCAATTTGCTAATAAGCCATACAAAGATGTGTGGGTATAACTAAGAGGTTTTGCTACTTTGAAGCAGGTGGAGACTACAGAGAAACAAATAGTACAGTTCAAACTCAATTTTCGCATCTTTGAGTGCCATTAATGTCTTTCTGATCGTCCGCTACGAGAACCGTAACTTCTTACGATTGAGAGTATAAAGTTAAATATTTCAATATACATATAGACGTTATATTTTTGGTTACATTATCTTAACCCTTTATAGCCTGTGGTGACATTTCTGTAACAAACCCAAAAAGTCTCTATAAATTTTAAACTAAACGTTTAAGATTTGTCAAATCAATATCAATATATTCTTAAATAACACACCGAACATTTTAGCATCAAATATAAATCATAAGTAGTGTAACTTGCTCCCTTTTTGGCTTTGAATTTCGTGTTTTGATGAAAATGCCATGTTTGAACTTGCAAAAAGTTTAAAATTTATAAAAAAATACTAAAAGTATATAAAATTGTATAATTTTTGTTGATACCCGTAGGTAAGTAAATGATTTGGTTTATATATCGTTACCAATTCATACTTTTGATTTTTCATATGTAAAAAGCAACTTTTTATGTTTGTTACATTTCTGTTACATTGGGTGACAATGTCATAAAAAATACAACTAATGTATATCCATATATTGATGATTTTTTTCTCCTATTTTTTAAGATAGGGGTAGTACTTACACAAAAATTAGATCTATAATATAAGCCTTAAATAGGACTTCTAGTGGAGTTCTATTCGAGGTATACCTTTGTGTGGATGAATAGATTTGCTCCACTAAGAGAAGAGACAATTTGAATAGATATATGGCTATAAAAAAAAACACAATTGGCGTTAAAAGTTTTATGTACTGAGCGTAGTTTCAAGTTTTGTCTATAATATTAAACCTGAAACAGGAACTGAAAGAGTTTTGCTCCTAGTAGAATAAAAAAGGAGCATCTTGAAACGTCGTATTTAGAATCACGCGGGCATACCCAGACATCAGAAATAACATATATATTTGGATAATAACTTTACTTTCGTGGTTTGAAACTTTACTGGAATACGTAGCAGAAGTGGATATATCTTGGACTTGGGGAGTCCTGGGACCGTACGGAATAATCTCGTTCCAGATTGCAAACTACCCCCTGACGAGGATGTAATAAAAAGTAAAGTAGATTTTCTGTTGATTACGTAGCAAATATGGACGCAATTGATGTGTCAAAATTTATATGAAAAGACAACAAACTTGTCACGCTTCTCTCAATTTTTGCTGGTGAGTGGTCGAAGGTCCAAGTCGTTACGATAAGGCCAATAGAAGTACATCAACATTGATCGGTCTCATATCGTCGAAGAATGTAGTGGGTATATTGGAGGTGTAGATTTTATTAACAGCATTATGGGTGCTTATAGTATTTGACACGAATTAAAAGACGCCAGGTTTGGACGTTTTACCAATTATTAGACCTGACCATGGCCAGTTCTTGGCTGATGTATGTGAGAGTAAGGCAGACTAAACTATGCAATGACAAACAAATGTCTTCAGCAGATTTTCAACTTGAAATTGGAGACTTTATGTAAGTTTTGCTTGAATCCTAATGTCCAACAGCGAAGATTAATTGAAAATAAAATACAAGCCAAAATCACAAGAGTCCGGCGCAACATGTCCCCCCATTGGCGGTGGGGCAGTATCAAATTGGCTACTGACCGAATTAGGTTTGAAAATCATTTGGCCCAAGTTTCTTCGGTGTCCTGATGTAGCACAAACAATTTTTAAAAAGTTCGCAATAGTAATTGTTACAAAAAACAAAATAAATCTGTTAGATCCTTCCATACTACGTTAAAACATTTTCTTCCAGTTTAACCCAATGTGACAGTAATGTCACAAACCCTAAAAGATCCAATACATACGGAATAAAAAATATTTTTGAATTTCCACGAAACACGTGTTTTTTTATTTGTTCAAGCCTATCATATACCAAAGTATTATAATTTTTTATGATCTTGGGCTACGAAGGGTTAATTTCGATTCTTGGTAACAAAGTGCACGTTCGCATTATGCGTACCGTGGAATGCCACGAGTTAGCTGAAACGCAAGACTTCGGCTATTACTGTTCCTTCACACCGACCATTCAACAAGTTTACTGTTATCAAAACGCGACCGCAGAGCGCATTACGCGACCGCCGCAAAGTTCAGCGAAGCCGCAAACACCGTTACAAACTTTACTGAATACCAAATCGCACTGTTTATTCGCATACTTTCATGTAAACAGGGAGCATTTGAATAGTCCCGAAATTACAAAAGGTAACATTATTGGTCAATTGTGAGTTAATTTTGTAAATGAATTATTTAATTATGACTGTATTCATTGGCTGACTAATGCTTTATTATTGTAATAGACTATTTTTTTAAATATTAATCGGTCGCTTAAATAGTCAAACTATAATTATTTTTTCATCTTCGATCCTCCACTTTTTCGTAACGCTTTCAGTTCTTTTAGAAATTTCGTGATTCGCAACTCGTACGTAATATTTTTTAAAGCTGAAGAGAATCAACGACCAAGCAATGTTAATAGTTAACAAGTAAAGAACAACATTAATCTAAAAGTGCCTTTGTCATCGTCGCGTGCACATGTTTAACATAAAAGAACAATTAAAATATAAATCATGTCGAGAAAATGCAAAGTAGCCTTGATTTAATGATAGATTACCCCATTATTAAAAGTCATCCCATTAAGTTTAGTCACTAATTCAATTAAGTATATACAGTAATTCGTCTTAAAAAACTATGAAGATTATCTGACACCCCGATCGATGCTGAAAGCCACACAATTGGCTGAGACCATCGGGTTTAACGCCTTGCGTACAGCGATCACTATCAAAAGTAAATGACCATAAATCATCTAGACTTCATTAGCAGTGAAACGAATCTGTGTCAACAATAAGTCATTACAACATGCAGCAAAGTTCGACGTAACGTTATCACCGTGCTGAATGCGCGTTCAGTCGTGCACTGTCGACTTCCAGCTAAAATGGTACGGTTTCCTCTCGACGCGGTCTCTCGGAAATCACACTATCTGTAATGATGTTATACAACAGTGTAACCGGTATTACTGGAACGAACTATGTTGATGGATTTTACCAAATTGAAATTCAGTATACGGGATGTATTTAGTGTCTATATGCCTTCTTTCTTCATACAAAACGATATCTGAGTAAAATAATTCATCATTGATTTGTTTCAGTTATTTATCTCAGGATTGGTGTAGATTCCATAAAAATAATACCGATGGGTTTTCATGGGAATTCATGAGTAAGATGGTCAGAACTCCATGTTTTCGACGTCAAACAGACTCTTAATCCCCACGTGCACAAGAGCCTTATCAATAAATAATATCAACATTAATAAGTAACTTATTTAAACGAAATTAAATGTATGATAGAAATAATGTTTTTTTTTTTATATTATTCATAGCGACTCTCAATGTTGCGTATCTTTATTAGCAAAGTAATTATCATACTTAGTGGTTTATATATAAAGCTATAGCAAAACCCTTTATGTAAATGTCAGTCGTAAAAGGGAATGTATTTTTTTTGCACTAATGGAATCTATGACTAAAATAGAATAAATGCTGCTGGGAAATTTTACATAGAAAATTTTCCTTGGTATGTGAATCTAAGAATGTCTATAAAGTGGTATTGAGCTACCGGGAATTCTTTCGATATATGTCCAAATGTCGATAATATTCATTTTGAAGATGGTGAAATCCAACAAATATTGTACTTGAAAAAAGAAAGAAAATTCTTGTGGGAAATTTTCAGTGATGTCAGTTACCTGACGTGTTTTCCTTTAACATGGTCTTATTGTGTTTGAAGACGTCGGGGGTTTTTAGATAACCCTATTGTCAGAAGCTATAAAATATCTCCGGGTAAAAATTATGTTTATTATTTTATGCTAAAAGTTCCAAGCTACTGAAAGGTGGGCACAGTATCCATATGGATATTGTATCACAATGATAATGTTCAATAGAAGGATATGTTTAAACACTATGTAGGATAAACCTGTCTGGTGGACTAAGTCATAATATTTTTCTAAGTTATTAGGTTTGTTTATAGGCTGTTAAATGTAGACAATGACTACGCAAGAAGCCACAACTATAGTTCTGACTATACTTAGCTCAATCTACGAATCTTTCAGCCTCAAAAACAAGAAAGTTAACATCTAACTAACGATCCCTTGTATTTTTAGATTGGAATCAATAACTTTGATAATCTCTTGAAAGAAACAATAAATTTACAGAATAATCCCCATATTTCGGATTCAAAAGAGATTATAAATCAGTCACCGATTTGGGATCGCGGTATTCATCGAAGGCCGGCTGATTTACATTCCATAAATACCGCTTAAAGACTAAAGAGTCGGCTCGATTCCACTTTCACTAATGCCCAACCCACTATACATTACGGCTTCATTCGACGTTTTTGTCATTAATCACTATATCATAACAGTTTTCTTATACTCTGGTGAGCTGCTGAGGTTTTTGTTGCGATCAATCACTTTTGCTGTTTAATGATCTCTCCATTGAATGTTGTGAGAAAATTTATTTTGAAAAGTGATTATTTTCATGAGGCCGATTAATGGTAGTAAGTTAATATATATTTTATGAAAACAGTTCGAAATAATTTATATAACACTTAGATAGCACAGGTTATTTCTTAATATTTCATTGTATTTCGTCTACTATACAAATCAAAAAAATCTATTAGGATAAATCCCAACCAAAATTGAGTCCGTGACTTTTAAAGCACATACAACATCCTTAATAGCAAGAATTGTATCAGTTACTAACTATACATTTAAAAAAAATGCTCGAAGCTGTAAAATATAATGGGGCTTTGTTCATTCATACAAACAACCCGTCTCTCGTAGTAACAATGGTGTTAAACGAAAATCTGTGTAGGACGAGAAAAGTCCGGTCGTTGATCTTTATATTTTAGCGACATTCAACTTCGTCCTTCATGTTATTGAATTTTTCGATCATTGCCCTATACAAGATATGTTGGGAGTAAACAAAAAATCTTAAATAAGTTGAAAAGTTCAAATTGGAATGAATGAATGGCGTACGTGTAAACGCAGTAGTCGCCGACTTGGCATTTTTGGCATCTCGCCTAACAACTACCAATAAAACAACATGTTTATTGGCGTTATTGTAAATAACCAAATCTCCGCCAACGTTTTTACTTCCGGTACGAGCACAATAAATATTAAGTGCTATATTCTATCTATTTCAGCGCCTTACACGTCCTAGAAATTGTATGGCTCCTCCACTAGTGATTAGGGTTAGGGCCTAAGTCCAGTACGTAGATTTTTGTAAATTTCTACAAGAAGTATTTGCTTTTTTACAGAAATGTATGTTTAATGACTTTATTCATTAAATCAGCTTCTAAAACCGTAAAAAGGAAAAAGTGTCCAGTGATAATTTTAATACCCAAACAAGGCACAAATAAAAAAAAAATTAACTATCACTTGAATGAAATAATAGCAGGTGTCGATTGTGGTCCTACTTTATAAGCAGTTGACGTTCATCCCGAACCACCTCCGCATTGCACGAACCTACGTTTGACGTCTTTACATCGCCTTTTACGTCACCCAGGGGAAACAGTACGAACTGTCCTGTATAATTTTGCATTGAAATAATCGCAATCGTTTCATGTCAGTCAACACCATTAAGAAGTTTACCGTTAGGCGTCAGTACTGCAATATACATATTTTTCTGTGTCCGTTGATCAAAAATTAATATGACGGGTTTTATTAAATCTCTAGACACAATTCGTGTGTTTGCCATACATTAAATTCATAAATACCTAAGAATTTACATTTGCATTCCCGTCCTACTACAACAAAGGCTAGTCAATAACTGATTTTTTAATAATATGGACAGTCTCCATGCCGGTACTTAAAAAAATCCTGATGGAGGAACTCAATAACACATGGCTCGAACTAGGATTCGAATCTGATACCATTACATCACACGGGACAAGTTTACACCATAGGTAAAACACAATCTCATGCGTCATGGATGTCTTTATTAAACCTTGTCGCACTACTGACTTAGTATCCGCATATTTTTTTTTATATTGAATAACATTTTTGAATGTACCTATATAAAGAAGAGCATCTTCTTCTAGAATGCGTATAATTATGATAAACAAAGGAGTCTATCTTCCGTAGAATATTTATTCGCGATAAATTTAGAACACAATAAGTTCGCGATTGTAATACTAATTCAATTTCATTGTTCGTATTTATATCGGCATTGATGCATCAACATTTGAATATCAGTTGAGATGTGCAAGTTCCGTTCTGATAATATGTTACTTATAGCTATGATCAAAATTATTAATACCCTGTCTAATATTATAAATGTGTCGCATTGTTTATTAATTACTCTTTCCCGATTAGATTGCTTTGGTGAATTTTAATTGCTTTCTGAGTGAAATTCCTAAATGTGATATCCCCCGTCACACATATAAATAATTTATGGCTGTTAATTACACATACTTCATCTCTTCCCTAGATGCCGTCACTCTCGAATAACTTGCTTCATTATGAAGTTTCCGCATATGTTGAAAACCTATCAAAACCTTAAGCAATTAGAATGCTAATGTAGCCTTCAGCCAACCTTCAGGCGTAATCGCATATTAGGTAAAAATTTAAATGTGCTATCATCCGCTAACCATGACTCGCATTGTTAAAATATATTAAAAAGGCCACATTTCATTTAGTTTCATTTCATTATGAAATATTAACAATCTTAGCGTAAAATGACTGGTACAAACTCTGCTCACTATTAGAAATCTCAGGTTACTTGAAGAAAAAAGGGAAAATGTTCACGTAGGCTAACAATAGCTTCAGAGTACCGTTAGTTAATGTAGGTAATTTGCATTGTGCGAACTTAAAACATGGACTTTGGAAATGGCGTGAACACAGCTATGTTATAGAAGGACACATCTGCTGAACTTTACATAAGCATTAGTGTTTGGATGTGTCTATAAAAACACGAATGTAGTAACGGTAATATGCGTAACACAAATAAATAGCCATAAAGAGAAAATGGACTGTATAAAATCCCGATGCTACCTTTCTCTCACGCAACGGTAATAAGGGGAAAACAAGGCATTATCCTCAATACATCTCGGGGAAAACATTTCGAGAGCACATCACGCGACCTCCAACTACGCAGAATGGTATTTCGGATACTGTAATGAAGATGGACGATAAGGTCGGACGGAGGCTGTGGCAAATCTTTGATGTATTACGCCCTTATGTACCCTGGAGGTGATTCAGCGGAATATTATTATGGGAACATGTTTTTTACTACAAACATTCCGGCTTACGCAGAGTCATTTGATGTAAATAAATGATTCTGGTTCGGGTAACAAAACGATGTATGAATGGAGGCTTTTGTTATTAATGGTATGTGAAAATCGAGAGAAGAAAAAGAGTAAACGTCTAAGTTAATGTTTTGATAAATAACTTTCATGTATCTACGTGTTTTATCAACATAATGTATGATTTACTTTGTATGTAGTTTGGGATTTGAGTAAGTTGGTGCTTACGGTCATAACTATGTTATATAAAAAGCCAAGCCAAAGGATTACATCTTATGATCAAATGGAAATTATCGGAAGCTCAGCACTTTCTCTGTGTTTGTCTTGTTTTACGTATCCGGCGCTTTTACGTTTTTAAACTGTAGAGGTATCAGTTTTAAAATTCTAACGAGCAACATTATTAATACGCAGACTTCATCTAAATGTATGCCATAAACAATGTCAAGCAGTGATGGCCTCGAGGTTTGGCCGCGCGGTCGAGAATCTCGACGGTCGCGGGTTCGAACCCCAGGCACACACCTCTGACTTTTCGAAGTTATGTGTGTATTCACATTGAATTATCACTTGCTTTAACGGTGAAGGAAAACATCGTGATGAAACCTGCACACCTAAGAGTTCTTAGGAATTTCTTAGGTGTGTAGTCCGCCAACCCGCACTAGGCCAGCGTGGCGGACTATGGCCTAAACCCTCTCAATGGTAGAGGAGACCCGTGCTCAGCAGTGGGCGTATATGGGTTGACGAAAAAAAAAAAAAAAAAAAAAAAAAAAAAACAATGTCTGGTACGCTCGCTAATTAGATTTGGAGCTGGTTAGCTGCTTGCTTAGTCTCGGCACAGACTAATGTAATTTTTTACATCGTTCTACTGAGTAACAAATTTAAATAGGTCGTACGTAATCATAATAAAAAATTGTTGGCGCAATATGTACTTTAGCACCACACATTATTTATGTAACATACGTGTTTTTTTTGCAAATAATATCTCAAAGTAAAATAAGAGGAAGAGGCAATGCCTGTTGGTAAAACTTCTGTGGACGGATTAAAAATTTGATAATGGGCGTCAATTGCCAAGCCCCTTAATAAAGGGGACTAAGCATAGTTGTACACGTAATAATTACACCTGGGTATCCATCAGTCTTTTTCCCTTATCAAATCCCAAATTAGAGGAAATCCATGCACAATCCAAAAATAGATTAGGAAAAAAAAACGACATTCAAATTAAAGAATGCAGACTGTATTGTGTCTGTGCAAACGGACATCATCATTCTGCACGGTTTCATCGGAACATCCGCGCGGAATGCTTAACAACGTTGGCCACGCAGCGCACTTGAACCCGCACCGGTAGAAACACGCCGGCTTATTATGTTAAATCGAAACGAGTTATGTCGTAACTTTCGCAATCGGAACAGTCTGAACGTGTCCACGGGCCGTTCAAAAGTGTAGAAAGTGTTGTTTTTTCGTTCTGTAAGTCACATTCGCGGCACGGATTAAGGCGTCGCCGACGTGACCTGCGAGCGTCGTCAGCCTTGTTCGCGCTTGCACAATTTTATTTAGATGCACGAGTGGCGAGGTCGCTCAAACTACCTCGGCACCCTTCAAACTGAAGCTAACTATTGCCACGACCGTCCGAGTGGAGAGCTAAACTTCGCTTGTTAGAGCAAAATAGCTTAGACGACTTTATCCACCGTACGATCCGGTGTCTAGAATAGGCAACGTAGCGGTGGTGGTAAAATCGATTGGCTGCGTCTAGTCACGTTCTGTTGTTTCATCTTAATGCTAATAGTACCAAAAGTCAAGTGACTCACACACAAGACGGATTCATGGAGGACAACGGTGCCACACCTACCACTACAATCCCTGGGCACGGCAATGCACTAAGTATGCACTTACGGAATCAAGTTCAAACTAAAATAAATGCATTCAAACTTCATGTTGGGATTCTCCATTTTATGGCCTAAAAGACAATTTACGATTACAATAGTGGTTTAGTAGATTTATGCTATAAAAGTCGACAGTAAAACCCCGGCACTGGGGACGTTCGCGATAACGAACACAGAGTTTTCCCGAGCGCGTTGAATGTGGGCGCGCGACGCTCTACAGATTGCTTTGCTTGAGTGCAGTTTCTTGTTAGACACACAAATGGGTGCATATCTAAATGGGATAACGCCGTGTCGCGTCGTGGTCTTATTGCTTTCCCACATCCATTGCTTTGCGCGATTGGGGGTAAGCGGTGTGTCAATCTTCATAGATTGTCGACGACGTCTATTTCACTTTATTGTTACTTTGTCACTTAGGATGCGACAACAAGGAGCACTTTGTCTAATCATTGAAACGCTCTTAACTTTGCAACTCGTCCGAATATAACAGATTCAACATTGTCTTAGTGCCTACCCGGAGAGACAATAAGCAAGCATACCTTAAAATGTACGTAATAATTTGTAACACACTTTATTATCTTCCAATGTGGCAAATCATTTCATAACTCGCAGACAACATCCATGTACTTTTTTGAAGTAATTAAAAATGTTAATTGGCCTGAAGATAGACTCTGATTTTGTTACCAACATATTAACTTACGTCTCTGTATCTTTTTTAATTTAATCCCCTGTGAATCTCAATGTAAACTTGTGCATTCTTCAAGTACTCACCTCATCATCTTCAGCTATGAACTCGACTGTGGTCTGCTGCTTGCTCTGCGACTGTTCCACGCCGCTGAGTTTCACCGGCCTCGCCTCCCCCTGGTCCAGCACTGAAACAACACACTCAGGTCACCACTAATGGACGTTGCAAGTTCACATGCATAAACGCTTTCACTGATATCCATTAAATAAATTAATTAAGGTGTTATATAAACGCATATAATGTCACAGTGTCTACTTTCCATGTTAATTGACTTATGTAATAAATAAACGATAATAATTTTTCATAAGTACTTCTAGAGCTTCTTACTAATTAAGTAAAATCTTACTCATTAAGTCACTATTTGTGCACAAGGTGATGGGGATGTTTTTAACAACTGACACAAATCCATTAAGAAACTTAAATTTAATCCAAAACCTTCGATTTCACAACCTCAAAAGTCGTTTGTTAATTTCAAAGAAAATATGCAAAAGCCAATTTAAAATTCAGTTAATTACTAAGTTAAACCTAATTAGTTATCAGGTCATGTCATATAATCAATTGAAAATAATGGATTAAAGATTTCACACAATGTTTTTTTAATTATATTTGAATTTGGAAGTGTTTTCGAAGGCCAAGAGCATAAATTGCAACCGTAAAGGCCTAACAGCGCTGTTGCTTTTTATTAGTCATACGTCAAAAGTGGTCTTTAAATTTGTTGTATGATGCCTATTCATTGTCTTTATTTTCTATACAAAATATAAAACGTATATTTTGATGCCTTCTTATAATAAAATGATCGCAATCAACTTCCAACTTAAGATTAACTTCTTCTTCTTGTATTTTAATCCGTTTGAGATTAAGTTTTACGACACTTGTAAATGAGTTCGTGTGTTTTATTTTCCTATCACTGCAGTAGATAGCTATGGAATGAATATACAAATATTGAAAATAAAGCAGTAATCTTTTTCGTGGAAGAAACAAAAGACTCCTGGCAACTTGACATTTCTACATTTCTTTTTAATTTAAGAACAAGAAAACATCGCATTTGGCCAGTGCTGTTTGAGGACAAAGCAATGCAGTTACATAATCGGCTGAACGAATGCGTACCCGTGAATCATTGTTTGCACTAGGATCGTGAATCGTCTAACGTGTAAGGCAAACGGGCGTCGATCATGTACGTGTTGTCGACTCTCGTGTCGGCCGGCGGCTAACAAAACCACCAGAGAAACGTGACCGCACCGCTCGATGGCACGTCACTTTAGCTTTGAAATCACTGTGTACTGGTCGTTTATTTACGCCTGTTCCATGAGACTTTCAAGGAGTCTGTACTATTGGGTCATAAAATATTTTTTACACTGAGTTGTCTATATTTTAAAATTAAGTAGCGCCGGGATCGTGAATTAAATTACTGGCAGAAACGACAATTCATAAGCTGGCAATTTCAGTCAAATAACGTACCAAATAATTAGCGATGATTTATACGAGAATGTGTAACTCCTTCATCGCCGAATTCCTTTGTAATATAGACGCTGCTAGATATATTACCAATTTTTTTCTTCATTATCAAATTTTAACCAAAACCATTAAATCTTTCCCTATTTACACATAATAGAGTGCTACATGTGCTTTACATATCGTTACCCAGCCTCACCCGTAAACAACAGGGCCGTGGATGCTGTTCAATTAATTATGTCACATGTCAATATATAGTATAAGTAGCTAGAGCTTGGACAAACATTCTGTTCAAACCTGAACGTTGCTGATAATGTGACCTGTGTAAACATATTAATTTAAAGGTTACCTGACCTGTACCTGTGATATATACGCTACATACATAGCTGTGACCCCACATTCATGTTTAAATCTTGTGTCGTAAGTATCAAAGACTATATACGAGGGGTTTTACGAATACCCGATACCAGAAACAAGTGTTCGTGGATCACACAAACATTTTCACCTGCGCGGGGATCGCAGCCGCACACTCTTGTTTCACGAGTAGATGTCTAACCAACGACCCCACAAGATTGTTGCAGGATTGACAATCGTGTAAACAGTCTTTTCGCCAGTCGGAATATTAGAACCTCATAGGACATCCCATCCATTACTATTTATCTTTGCCGTACTATTAAAAAATAAAGTAAAAAAAGTATCTTAAACCAAATTATCACAAAGCATTCCAATTTCAAATACAACTATTTAAACGTGGTGCATTAATTAAAAGCTGCCAGTTCGGTAACATTTGTTTTGCGAATGTTACGGCTTGCTCTCAGCGAGTGCATATAAAGCCACTTGCTCACTGGAGCGTGGAGCGTTATGTCACGCGCGTCTGTTCAGCGTGTGATCGTGTTATGAATACTCGAGGTCGTTATGCTGAGTCTATTGTCTGTTCTCAGATATTCCTCCCTGGCTTGATTTTAGCAACACGCCTCTGTAATTTGGCTTCCTTGTTATAAAAGTATTTTAGTACAGCCGACTATGAAAACTAACGACAAATTGTAGGGTCGAGTACAATTTGCCCTGTGTCCATGGTATCCCTACAGAGACGTTGTAAAGTGCGACTGAGGAGGGTTTTTGATATTATTGAGCGTAATAAGTGAGCGACGAGCTCTTTATTAGGAACTACGATTTAAGAGGAACGCCAAGTAAGCCTGTAAGTTACTTTCGCATAAACAAATTTGTGTGAGTGTGATCTCTTAGTTTGTCTTGACGATGACCGATGCTTTAGAAGCATTATAGGCATTTTTCGTTCAAAATATGTCGTTGCTACATTCGGTGCATAAAATTAACAGATAATTACCTCATTTGTGTCTGCGAAAGCAACTCGTCTTACGTTACGTCATAATTCGTATCGCGTGAGCTCTCGATTCTCCGAGCTAAACACAAATCCTATTGCGACAGACAATTCATAAATAAAGATATAATCGTGTAACAGGATCTCAGTATCACGATATAATTGCGCTGCGGTTTGTCAATGATACATATGCAATGAATAACCTACATTGCCAACAGTGATTTGTGTCTATTGTCTAGTAGAATACTGGCCGAAACATTTCATTAAAATATTTGAAATCTGATTAAAATTTTACACATTGCCATGATTAAATGCTATTAGTTTTACTATAAATAAAAAAATCACTTTAGCCTACCCTTTCGGGGATAAAAGCGTAGAGACAATGTACATTCATATACGTGCGAATCTCTGCGACTTACAAAGCGGTACATGTATAACACAATATTGATAAAAATAACTGATGCGGAAAAAAGCTGCATGACTAATTAAATGCGTGTGCGTATTCTGTTTTGATAATCATAATTATTTCACGACCGTGCACATTTAATGTTTACAACGTTGTAGGCAACGATAGGTACTGGTGCGAGTGCACATTTGAATAAAATTATATATTGGTAGCGTAGCACAGAATTCGGAATACGCGATAAAAAGCGTTTACACATACATCCGCTTCGGAAAGTAATAAAAATGTTCTTTTACAATAAGAAGCTTACACGAGAATAATCCGTGACCGATGTGTAAATATGACCCAAACTGCAGTAAACACTAATAAGGTAAACAAAACAGCTGGAAGTAAGCATTTGAGGGTAGACCGAGCGCTCCAAACGTAAAGAACTTATTTCTCAGGGTAAGGGTATTCATCCAGCTAAGGTACAAATAAGTAAATATTTAGTCAATCAATCCCTAAGACCTAACGCAAATTGGTAATACAATAGGCTCGATAATAATATAAACTTCTCTACCTGCACTTACATCAGGTGCCAATAAAGTCACATTGCCGTGACCACATAAATAAATCACTCGTAAAGCACATTACACAACAGTCGAAAGTCGGACGTGAGACGAATAAACCTCGATAGGGGGACCAAGAACTTTTTCAACTACGCTTTCTAGTAGTGTAAGCGATGTGTTAATTTAACAGCGTACGCCAATACGAAAGCGAAAACACATATATACTGGTCAAAAGAAAATAAGGGCCACGTGTATGTTTTTAAGTTACTACTAAACTATTGCCAATTGTTTTTACACAAGTCCTAGATTCTATTGTGACATGTTAGTTTAAGGGTCTGGCAACACATTTTCATCACATTCACTTGCATAAGTGTTTAAGTGGGTACTTTTTGGATTTTTTTTGTTACGACTTATTTTTGCCCTATTTAACCTAGGCGGAAGTTCACTTTTAATCTAATTTAACATTTTCGTTTTCTCGTAAAGAGTTTATGATTGAATATTAGAGTGTACATCAAATATTAAAAAGAACAATGCTACGAGTTTAACGGCATATGGATGTGGTTACTAAGAGTAGAGCCATAACATTGATTCAAGAGGATCATTCGCAGCGTTCGGTTGCTTTACAGCTGAATTTTTCGCGAAGAGCTATCCAAAATGCTTGGAATCTGCTCTAAGAACCAGGAAAAGTCATTAAACGACAGTGGTAAAGCAGATTAAGAGCAATTACAGCTTAGGAAGACCGATACATACACTTGAGTGCACGTAGAGTCACTGCCCGCACTTTGCAAACCCGCTTGCGTCAAACAACAGGGACTCGCGTAAGTTATCAAACCATTAAAAATCGATGGCACAAAGACCAACAGCTCTCTAGGAGGCTAAAAGTGCTGATTCCATTGACAACTGTTCATCCTGCAAAAGACTTAACATTTATAAGGCAATATTAGGATTGGGGTATAAGTGATTGGACCTTGGTACTTTTTACACACGAGTCTGAAGATATTTTTTTTAGTAATGATCGTCGCATTGGAGCATGGAGAAAAAAGTTGAGTGATTGTCAGAAGCTGACATTCATGAAAGTGATCGTTTTGGAGGGCCCAATGATATGGTATGGGGAGGCATTAGCCTTGCAGGAAGAACTGAGCTGATCATTCTTAACGGAGACACAGTAACAGCTCAACGATAAGTCGACGAGGTTATGAAACCCCCTGAGATGCTATTTGCACAGCGAGTGGGTCCAGGATTTCGACTGATGCATGACAATGCTCGCGCGAATACAAGTAGAGTCACTAGAGGACCACTGAAAGACGCCCATATATAGGCTTTGCCGTGGGCCGCCAACAATTCAGACCTAATTCCTAACGTATACATGTAAGACTTATTGAAAAAGAGTATCTGAGGGACTAACCAACTCGTCCATAAAGAAAGACAACTCAAAAACATGCTGAAAGTGAGTTAGGAGCAAATACCGCCGGAAAAAGTAAAAGCTTCCCCTCTAGACTACAAGAATGTGTGCAATAAAAGAGGACGACATACCCGTTATGTGCAAATCAGGAATAATTTGTTTAAATTAAGTTTTACTAGTTTTTTTAACTTTCCAGTTAAAGTGTATTTTTTGTCAAAATCTTAATTTTTACATAAAACATAAAAAAATGCGATTTTAAAGTGTGGAAATTGTAATTTTTGGCCAGTTAGTTAAAAACAGTCTGTTTTAATTATTTTAATGGTCTGCAAACCCCTAAAGCTCATAATTTTGTAAAAATCTTAGAAAAATCAAGTGGCCCTTATTTTGTTTTGACGAGTGTATTATAGAAACGGAATATTGATAAGGAAAAGTACTTAACACCATTATGGCGATGATAAATTAATTAAAAAAAATATCCGTTTATAAACACTTAAAAAAATAAGGAAAGTTTCTGAATAAAAACAATTTAGCGTAATTTTTGAGAGGATAAATGACTTAATAATGCAATTCAATATAACTATAAACCCAAAACATATGATTATGTGCTTATTGTGACTTAGGAATTTAGCAATCGGAGAGAAGGGTACTTCCGATTAGACTACTCATCGAAACAAAATATTAAAATTAGAGTAAATCGAACATGGTTGACCTCTTATTATTATTGAAGTCTTACAGTCTACCTAAAATACCTTAATACTTTTCAATCAAATTGCACCTTAAAAGTACCCCTTAACCTTTTATATTAACTTTTATTTTCTGGATTGTCTAGAAGAGCTGGCTAAATTGGTCGCCCTTTGTGACACAGTGGTTAAACATGTGGTTTAAAATGAAGCAAATTAAAAAACAGTATCATGAAAACATGTTCCAAATTAGACAGTTTAAGTTGCATACACGTAGCGATGTTGGCAAGGGGAGGTACCTAGTCGACGAGCCATTGTCTATCGTGACCTACAAGCGTGTGAGAACTTGTGCTCGGCGACGCCTCGACGGTTGCATTATCATCTCGAGCCGTGTTTTGGCTACGTGTACAAAAATATCATTTGAATAGCGACTGTTTGTGTCTAATTTTAATAAACATTCGCATAGTTCGATGTATTGACACTTGTGGGCTTTGTGACTTAGCTTTGCAACTAAATAAATTATTGCATATTATTGTCGTTCATATTTTGATTAATTTAACGGTGTTTAGTTAAATGTCATAGACGCGTTAACGACCTTTGAATATCAAATAAGTAATTGAAAAAAAAAATGCCTTAGAGGATTGTCATAAAAGCTCCCAACTATAACACGTGTTTGGATGTTAAAACGAAGATCAAATATTAAGTGTTTCGAAATATTGTCTCGGTCCCTAATAAGGGTAAATACATTGAAATTCATTGCCTCGCTCAATTTCAGAATTTTGAAACTTTCGTGGATAACATCGAGAATAACAGCACACATTGTACCTAGTACCTACTATGTAAAAGGAAATGAATTCACAAAACGACTTAATAATGCTTATATATTGTTGTATGATGTATCCCCCGTCCAACATTGTAGCAAACACTGCTGAATGCAAGTTGAATGTTGGACGTTGGCCGCTCGGGCATTCTGGCCTACATTACCACGAGAGACACTTCGCAATATCTAGCGAAACCCGACGAATTAGTCGGAAATAGTTTCTGCATTGATGTTGATTGACCCACTTGTTTGCTGGAGCTGGTTTAGTCTGTGCACTTAAGGATCGATGCATGCTGGAACTAAGCGAGCTCACAAAGTGTCTGACCGAGCGTAGTTTGCATTTTAGGTTAGTTGTCGGACGCAAATTTCACAAGTTTGCCCAGACTCGGCTACGGTACCAAAGTTTGATAAAATTATCGATGCAATTTCTAGTAACAAGTACGCAACGAGAGTTCTAGTTGGGAGAAGTTGGTCCACGTGGTGTATTAACGTTTCAAGCTTGATATTCAACATCGAATTAACTTCACCAGCGATATGAAAAAGGACGCTTAGGGCCAGCAGTTCAAAGCTTTTGGCCGATGATAATGGAAAAAAGCTTTTACTCATTAACTTGTTGATTGAATTAAGTCTATGGCTTCTGAAGCGATGTGTGAAAATTTTAAAAAACATTATTATCAAAACTCCTACAGAGCTTAACGAAAATGTGATACATATACGACCTGCAAGCATCTTACTTTGCAAGCGTTCGTTAAAAGCAATTACTATTTAAAAGGATTACAGTACAACGGAGGTTCTGCATCGACCTTTTACTATAATTAGAAAGGGAACGAGGACAGACGTGTACCGTGCAGCGTTACCGAACATTCTACAGACACCAGTCAATGCAGGGCCGAAACTACATCTCATTGTAGCGTAGCTTATTAAAGGAAGAACAGGTTAGATGAGCCAGTTGTGGTGAGATACATAAGGTGAAATACAACCACGTATGTGAGTCGAGTTTTGTGTTCATTTTAATATATAACTATAAATAAAACGTAATAATCGTTTTTCAAATTATCCATCATGGCGAGAAAAAAATCTTGATTAACAAATTAGTATTACAAGTGTCGATCTAATATGGTTGTCCCTATAATAGAAATAATCTCACGATAATCGATGAAACAAAATGTGACCAAGATTTATATCGTCGGTCGTTATTCTCAGTCTATTAACCTGTTCTTATAGAATTACTAGCCAAACCAGCCAACCTATGTTTTATTTTATTATATGATATTTAATTAAAAGTTACTACCTGTCTTAAAAGCCATTACCCCACCTCCCCACTCCCCCCGGCCTGGCCGCGGCCGATGTCGACGTACCCTCCATTAAACAACACAAAAGCTGTTAGCGTCAAAACGCCCGAGTTACACTCAAAAAATATTAATTTTTCCTTAATCCGTAATACGTTTTTAAAGTGCTGCTGCAGTGTTTTCATAACAAAATTAATGGACACAAACAAGACTTCAACAAAGTAAGGTATATTAGGGTCAATCAACTTTTATCTGTCCTATCAGTACTATGTAAATTTGTCCCCCAGTAGGTTAGTACAATGAAACATTAATTTTTCCAAAAAAATTATATATGGCAATCCATTACAATGAAACATAATTATTAATTACAATATCTACTATGATGCTAGTAAATAGATTTTGTTTGCTTTAAAACCTTAACGACCTTTTTGCATGTTTATTTTAGTCCCTATTATATTTTATTATTCTGACTTCCACCGGACAACGGTAAAAAAGTTCCAAAATCCAAACATTTATGGCGTGACTACTGCCTGGAACTCAAGTCGATTTATTTCGTGACAACATTCATCCAGCCCCGATTTTGATTTCATCTTTTCCGCGGCGCCAGTCGACCGAGTGTATTTTGAAAAAGAGCGTGGCTTTATTGTGTGTCCACTGGACAACCAGCACAAAAACTTTTGTATTTTATATATTGTAGTAAATTAAAGTGGAATATATTCAATTTAATGTATATTTTTTACTGTGCGTAAGACCTAATTCAAAATATTATTATTTATTACCAGGGAGCGGAAAGACTAATAAATATCACCACCAGTCCCTTGGACATCCAAGATTGTTGTCTGAATTATTCAATATTTTCTCTTCTAATACTGATAATTATTTTCAAATAGTTGTTTTTTATTACATAAAAGAAGAAATACATGCGATTTTCATCATAGAGTCCCCTTTGGACACCCGAGTATTTCCTATGGACAAACGTCTATGTCCACTGGACAACCACTTTTTTCTTATCTCCTAAAGACACATTATCGTCATTTTTACTTTAAAAGAACAGTAAGGTTTTTCAAATATGATTCTAATATTTAAAAGTAAATTAACAATTTGACTGAATTTTTAAATGTCCAAGGGACTATCTTAACTACAGTCATGTGAATTTTTGAGTAAAATTTACCATAAATTGTTCTGCTCTATTTGAATTCCTTAAATATAAATAATTATCAACAACAAATACGTATAAAATATACAAATTTAAGAAAAAAAAATTTATATATAAAATCTATCATTGATGGTACATTTAAAAGTTGATTGACCCATTAATACTCTGAACGGGTTAGTGTTTTGTTAAATGTTTTTGATTCATATTTTGCATAAATTATATCAAGTTTCATAAGTCAGTAATCCTACAACCTTCAATTGGCCAGCGTGGTAGACTAAGGTGTCATTAAAACCACTGGACGAAACTTTCAAGCAAACAGGTTCATCATCATCATCATCAACAACAGCCTTTCACGTCCACTGCTGGACGTAGGCCTCTCCTATAGCACGCCACTGGGCTCGATCTTCGGCCCTCCTCATCCAACCGGTGCCAGCCACCTTGCGAATATCGTCACCCCACCTAGCCAAACAATTTATCAAGCAAACAGGTTATGAGATTTTAATTTTAAAATATATTAACAAGCCTCAGAGACACTTCGAGCTTTAGACTTCTGTGCCCGGCCACAGGAATCGTAAATTATGACCGTGGAATAAAGATATACTTACCTAGAACCTGGTTAGGTGGCTATGCATAGCCGTCCAGTCAAAATGTTAAATAACAACCGAAATTTTTCACACTTGCTTACCAAATTGCTTCTTTTCATGAATACTTTTACGGTCCAGAGTATAAATTAATTACTTTATTCGTACTAGCTATTCGACATTGACATTTTGAAGTTCCAATGGCCTTTTACTGATCAGTCGGCTCCTTTCACGAGCACATTTCAAGCCGGAGCTGGTACAGCCGCAATCAATACATGAGAGAGGGTATATCCTGTATTCAGTATAAGTTCAAGTATATGCTTGACGAACAATTCGTCCTTGTCATTTCCCTGTGAACATTGGACTCGGAAAATATAATTTCTGTGTGAAAGTTTGTACCGTCGAATGATAATGCTAAAAAGCAGTGTCAATTTGAGTTTGAATTTTATTAGTATTATTTATTTACACACTAAAAACTGACTTGCAAATAAGTGACAAGGTAGATAAATTGCAAAATTAAAGTTCACGTAGCTGCTAAACAAATATTTCTTAAATTGATACCGAATAAAGTCGGTTTGTACTGCAACGCATATGTTTTATTCATACTGAACTAGATGCGAATAGAGCGATGCAGTAAACAAACGCCAACTCATTACGACGCTTGTGAATCAATGAAAACTTAACAATCCAATAACAATTGCGAATATTGCGATCGAAGTGTTATGGGGTACTAACGTCACGCGTGTTATAATAAATATTCTTCGAGTGATCGTGACGAATAAAACGTATTTAGAACGATGGAATATTTAAAAACATCCACTTATTATTTTCACGGTCAGTAACCAAAACATGACAAAAAATCTCAGTGAGAACTTTTTCAATGTTGGGTGACACTTTTTTTTTTCTCCCAAATTATGCTGGCACGCTTGTTTACTGGAGAAAAAGTAAAACGTTCCGTTTTTAAATTTTGTATAACATTGTGCCTCAGAGACAAACTCCTCAGACATTGACGAAGTCGACATGACCTCCGTCTGTATACAAGCTGTCTAAATAGAAAAAAACTAAATTATGTTTTTGTCCTAAACTCGTCACCAAACTACTTCGTGGATTAAACGAATCAAGTTCATGTTATGAATAGGTCAAAACAATTCAATACAGAAATTATTAAAATGCTGTAACAAAAGGCACGCAAAGCGACTACTGCGAATAGTGGACATTATTCTGAAACAGGTTGTTGTAGCATTCAAGTAATACTTCAAACCCTCTGTCGAGTTTCTTTACTTTTAAATAGTAATAAGGATACCAAATACTAATATATAGATGGTAACAACAATTGATAACTAATTTGAAAGAGTTATGTCAACTATTACACAGTAATGCTGTTATAAAATTGACATTTGTCTTCCACAACTTATCTTGTCTTTCATCATTAAACAACGCAAGAAGAAATAAAAAGCAATTTACATAATCCCTTATCCACACCCGACGATAGAAGAAATCCAGATTAATTTCCGGGCATCCACCCAATCATTCTACGTCTCTATTTACTCGAATTATAATCCATGGTAAATATTGTCAAGTGGTGCATGTCGGTAAGGTACGTTGTGGCGATCAGTCGGCCACAACCGGTCCGACCGGCGGACACACCCACGTACACCGCATACTTTATAGTGGCTACGAGTTCAACAACGACCATATCCTTTATACTACTATCTTAAGAACGATGTACCTGGTACTAAAAATATTTTTGCATCACTGGTTGTGTACCTACATGAAAATTTACAATGTGCTATCAAATATAATCTCTTAAATAATGTTTATACAGTAATGTTAGAACATGCCTTTTACTGGTAAAATATCAAGATTCTATAGTGATTCTGAAAAATCTTGATCCTTCAGCGAAGTTATATCGCAGAAACAAGTTAATATGGGAACTCTAGAAAATATACAGGTTCATTTTGCAAGATTTCATACTTAAAGTTGAGAAAACAAATTTACTACAAAAAACATTCCATTTACACATTGCCAAACACACGAAAACATATGTTTCTTGCGTTGTGATAAGTATAAAATACGAAGACATTTAATATAATAAGTTCTACCCAAAAGCGCAATTCCAGACAAATTATTGCGGTCACAAATAACTCCAAGCACGCTATTAAATTTAAATTGCGCAATACTATTTCGCTTCAAAGTATTCGCACCGAAATACTTTACCTTACAGAACGTAGTCCGGAGTATAAAGGGACCTCGACCTCCCTATTAATACGGAGGGTTTAGACCTTTCAAGTCTTGTCGATACTAGCGTCGCTGTAATCAGGCCGACCATACATCAGTAGACCCACATAATTTGTTAAGGCAACTTATCTAATTTACAGACTCGATAATCAAACTACTGAACTTAATACATCAAGATTGCTCTCGGTGAGATATTCTTGGATCAAATCAGGATTTACCAAAAAAATATATAATTACGGTATTAATATTTAATAATCAGTAAACTTTATTCTCTTCATTAAATTCATACTTTAAAAAACGACTGTATTTCGTTTATACCAAAAAAACTGCGCAAACGTAATTGTTGTATAAAATATGCGCGCTTACAAAACAAAGTCTTAAAGGACGTTTTCCCATTGCCAAGTAAACAAAAAATAACAACATAATCAAGAGAACTTTAACTGTTTTCAAACAACAACTCCCGTAAATTCGTAATTCCTTTCCACTTTATTACGTTAAAGCGTAATCAAAAACTTTTTTATTTCCCATACTTTGTTATGGAATGCATCATTAGCTAAAGCTATGTACATGAAATACAGTTTTCATTATATCAGATAGTTTTAAAAATAAAATTCATACAAAATATCCAAAAAAATGGCATTCTCACAAAAAATTAATTAACCCGAATAACTGCTATCCATTATACAAAGAATAGATTCCAAACTAGACTAAGTAAACAATTGCCAAACTGTCAACCCAAAACCTTTCCGAGCTCAATGACTTTCAAAAACTATTCATGCCGAAACTCAGTGAAATCCTTTGCCTAAATTAAATGAACTAAATTATCTGTACGTTGGTACTTCAACCGTAAACATCGAGATATTAAGGTCTAACACAGTTTATATCGGTTACGCAAATATACAGGAACAATGAATATACTTTTATTTTTATAATTCTCTATTTAACGAGGAAGCCTCCTTCCAGAACCCACTAGGGGGGTGAGTGTGAGGGTTACCAAGTCCCAAGTTATCGAGCCAATCGCTGCCTCGGTGTTGCGAGTTGATAGACTTCTGCCTGGGAAATTTAGTTTATGGAGCTTATGACAGCTTGGACACATCAAGGTTTCGGGATGTTTTTTTTTAGTTGCGTGAAAATTCATTTATTAATGAAACAGAAGTGTGTGTCTGCTGTCGAATCCGGCGACACTATCACTATCTCATTATGTATCCTGTACCGTAAACAGAACATATTAAATATCATTTTAAACTCTACGAATTCTCAAATTAGACATCGGTTCGCTAAATTAATAATTCTGAAAACAACTAACACAGTCCTTCAAATAATGTAAGTACGGCTTTTATGGGTGTGTAAATTAGTATAGGCAGAGCCGAGCCCTCTTCGTCAACTGTTTTAGTTAGGGAGGATACCTCACGCCCACACTGTTCCGTTTGTCCGTTTCTGCTTACCACAGCCCGTAAGCCACCCACGCCGCCGCGCCCAACACTGCGCTTTTAAATAGAAACACCTTTGAGTTCAAAGTCAAAGGCCCCGTGGGCGTTTTTAATTTCGCAACTTATCATTTTGGCTTTCTCACGCGTGTTTCATTTGGAACAGTGTTACACACATTCAGCGATATACGAAGCGCTGTGTGTGAACCGTGTGATGTTACGTTGAATTCTAAGTAATGTTGACATGGATTGCATTTATTTTTAAGGAAACTGCATTACAAGCAGTGAATATTGTGTTTTTAATGTTTGAAAAAAATGTTTTCATGCAAAACACAGAAACAAAGTTTATATGTGGTATTTTTTTATTGACATGACGTTTGCTCTGAATCTTATTGTAATGCTAGTACTGTGTGTAAAATTCCCAATCAAATGCAGAACTCGTATATCAAAGCCCATAACTGTCAATACCAACGTGAGCATCACACGACATGCACGTTAAAACGGGAAAAACCATTAAAATTCTTGGCGGTTAAAGATGATTCAAGGTACGAGATGATTGCTACAACAAAGTTGCATTGCAGAGAGCTGACTTCAAAGAGGCCTATAATTGTGCGTCGAACGAGCAATAAAACGTGGTTATTATAAAAGAATTTCATTATAAACACTGAATGACCTACATAAACTAGCTGACTAATGCAATGGATTTTAAACATACATTTCTGCAACATACCAATTTTCGTTAACACTGAAATTGATTTCAGTTGGCAACTGTCGCTAAGTTTAGTTTTACAGGCTGTGTAATATCACACAAATGTGGTTTAAAAAAAATCCTGAACGATTCAAACTCTTCTTGACATAAGCTTTAAAGGAATCCCATTGGGCGGGTGGAAGTAGAGATAGATGATATCTTGAAGAAACGACTGATGCACTCATTTAATTACGATACAAAAGCTATGTATCGATTGAACCGCAGTTTACTATACAGGCACTCTACGCACCAATGAAGGTCACTTAACCCGATTGTTTATTTTTATACGTGCACTGAACATTGTTATACCAACCGATCCAATAAAATATCCTTGTTTAATCTATTTTTAGGGCTAATGTTATATTTGTTATGACTTTTCTACATATTTCTTCCCAGTGGGTGCAATGTTATGAGTAGAAGTTTATATGTGGAGAGGGGTTTGTGACGAGCCGTCATATCTTATACAATATAATGTTCATGTCACACCTTTTTAATCATACCGTGAGATGGAGTGACCATGTCTGCTTGAGCGTAATAAACTTGTCATTGCTATGGCTCTAAAACTCTAGTGGAGATATTTTAGGAAACGTGGCAGTTGTCATCATACTGCTGCTTTTTGCACACGTTACTATTTCATTATCTTTTTCTATGTACTTAATATAAGTATCTATAAATCTAGCAAGACAACGTACAGAGCTTATTATATTAATCAATGGATTTGCGTGGCCCGTGAGCAGCAAGGTCCGGCTAACCTTGTCAATTTATTGATCACCGGCTCACAGCTGACCCCATGTGCATGCCACGTGCAAGCCGTCGAGACTTCGACCAGGTAGCAGGGTTAAAGCGTAATTGTATTTATATTATCATCAGAAAAAAAATATACATGTGATTTCGTAAATGTTAACAAAAAACAATGTACTCAAGTCTCAGTCTAAATTATATTCTAATGCAACTTGTTTTATTGCGTCATTTTAGATCAAGTCGCATACAATCATTTTTCTAGGTTCCAGTTGGTAGCAAATAACTATCAACGTCAAAAAACCGAGATTTATATTTCCATTTATATACCAAATATTCTGTCCGAGAGAAAAAGACGACATTAGAACAAAAACCATTCACAATAAATTAATTATGAAGGAAAACAACGCGAGATAACCGGTAGGTACTCATGAGTTTTCTTAAAGAACTTCTTGTTACGGAAAGTCCATCAACCCGTAAAAGGGCAATGTACATAGGTAATTAAGCCCTAAAAGTTTTCCTCAGTACCCGCATCCAGCAATAAAACATAAGTGATCTCATTTATTACGTGATCTTGAGATCAATTTTATCTTAAACGAATGACTCGGGAAACGTAACAGTCTAAATTTCAAAGCGAGGCCTAATTTACGACCCAATAAGCTCCAAGTACA
Organism: Cephonodes hylas; assembly: GCA_030295005.1. Classification (NCBI taxonomy): domain Eukaryota; kingdom Metazoa; phylum Arthropoda; class Insecta; order Lepidoptera; family Sphingidae; genus Cephonodes; species Cephonodes hylas. Next base: position 11,187,188 of record AP025372.1, on the reverse strand, counting down.
CGGAGACGATTTATCGCGAATGCAAACAGACATCATTAATATTCCTCAGGTGGGATTTCCTAGTCGGGGCGCGTCGCCTTTGTTGCACGGCATTTATCTGTAGGAAATAACTGCTAATACAGTTTTGATTCTTTGCCAACGCGGTCGAAGGTAAACACGAGTGCGCGATTCAGTTCGATGTTATTAAAGCTAGGTTACTGCTTGTTTGGCAAGTCTGTTCGGCTCATACGTATATTGTGTTTTACCGTTACAATAACACAACAAGAATATTAACATTGTATCTCGTTAACGGCTTCATAAAGTTTAGGAACTAAGATAACACTGTTGCTTTTGTACTTTAATATTTAACCTTAAGTCTTTAAATCTTAAATATGTTATGAATAATTCATAGGGAATTCACAAACAATTGTAATAATTATTATTTTCTAAATTGTATATATTTCGAAAATATTTGAAAAATAAGGAGATAGGTTGATTGAATTTAAAAAAATAATAATTGAAATATATTTGAGCAAAGTAAAAAAAATTAAGACTATACAATCGCTTATGTTTAAATTATAATCTAGCTGATAGACATTACCATATTTTCATCGTTCTAAACGGGATCGGAATGGTGTACTATCGTATCACATTAATTTTATGTCCAACGATTCTCCGTTTAGTCGCGTGTCTGACGTCATGAATTACGTCAATGAGCATTATTAAAAACATATAAATCCCTTAAAATTATACGATATAGGGCTACACACGATAATAAAACAAAATTTATTGTTCAAGCTTTGTATTAGGAAGTTAACTTTATACTCGTATATTGGATTTATACTACGATCATAATGATCATGCCAAAAATGTTCAATGAAATCTTACAGCTTATATAAAGAATATAATATGTAATATGCGAAAAATTTATTCTTATTAATCCGATGATATTTTTACTGATGTTATAAAACCAGCAGTTTGTTCAAAATCGACCAAAACGCACATAGCGGTCTAAAGTCTAACAAAATCTCCAAAAGTAAGGATTATGTGTGCCACGCAGTAAGACGTAAATGGGCTGATATACTCTTGCTATAGTCTCACTAAATACCAATATGAATTTTCAGCTCGGCGCTTTGTTTTATATGGTAGGCGATATTTTTTGTTCAGTTTTATATCATGGTCGTCTACATAGGATCACCTTGGCGATAACACCGCCATTGGCAGTTTTTGTTATATTAACACAAGGTGTAATATCCGTGAAACAAAACGACTATGTTGTACAAATAAAAAAATATAACACTTCAATGTTAATTACCGTCCTAATCCTGCGTCTTCCTCTCAAAGTCTGAGATAAACTTAAACAAAGCAGAGAGGGTGAACAGCGGCCACAGGTCGTGTCAATTATCAACAAGAGAGCAGATTCGCGATCCGGGCCGCGCAGATAACGTTGTTTAGTTCATTAACTCCATCTCAGATTTAAAAACAAGCGCGTCATGCGACCACGCGGCTGTTATCTCGGGCCGCGGGCGGCTGCCTCAAGTTGAACAATATTGGGCTCCGGCTAAATTAATCTACAATAAACAATGAAAGCGCACACTCCTCCGTATTGTGTATAAATATATAAATCGCTTTATATTTCATGTGTATTGCTGGAACCTCTTGGAAATGGGTTGTTTTTACGAGTAGTACAAATATTTTTAACAAGGTTGCCTTAACGTGTGGCTATTTGGGACGTGAAATAGCTCAATCTCGTGAGCTGCTTTGTTATTTTATAAACTTAATGGAGGTAATTTTGGGATTTACTGAGCGCTAGGAATATTAACATTTAAATTTGCAGTACTTTTGTTGCCTTTGTATTTTCCTTACAACTAATATCACATGCATACTTCCAATGCTCTCTCATCTGGAATAAACATGAGGCTGATAAAATTTAGCTATGTTGTACTTCGTGGCCTAGATTCGAACTAATATATGCTCATGCGGTATATCAACGCAAACTTTCGATCAACTTCGAAAAAATCTATAACAAACGAAAATATTTTCTTTATAGAAAGTGTACTATATAACTTTGAAACGGTGTTGTACACATCAGACGTCATTGAACAACATCACGATTTAAATGTAGACAAAGCCGATTAACATTAAACGCTGTCTCCTTTCGTAGCAAGACTACATCAATAATTTCAGTCTGAACACACAATAAAGAACATGACCTTCACAACAAAGACTGACGTTGGCGGCGTATTGAAAAAACATCAATTTACATACATCAAAATGCACATATAATTTCAGTCGGCACAATTAAAAAGCAGTGCAACGTTCCATTCGTTTTTGTTGATAAGCCAATGCCTGCATTACGATTGCAACACACAGCCGTGTCACGTTGCAACACGCTCACACTACACTAAGGTCGGTCGAACAATCAACTCAAATGAACTAGCCAGATTAGCAGATTGATTGATTTTGCTTTGATGGTCTCGCGAATAGCTTAAATGTATCTAAATACGATAAAGTTTTAGTATTTTTCTAGGTATTTGCAAGAAAAAGTTGATGATAATACGAGTATAAAAGCTGATTAACTTCATTCTAGACTAGACAGGAATATAGAATATCGATAACATTTTATGTAGTTAGATATATTTTCATATAAATTCAGACACCTGATGTAGTACGTACTATTGGATAGTGAGGATAAAACCTTAATAATACATACATATATTTACTATGGTTCTAGGGGCCTTCAGTCTACGAATAGTCCTAGCCTGTAGGTACGTTGGAAATTTAACCAGTTACCACGGTTTTGGCATCCATAATATTCACATCCATCTGAGAGATAATATATAGTAAATCACAAATTCAATTGATCATTAGCAAATTAATTAAATTTTAATTACGGTAATAAATTATTTGAATAACATCCGGCAAATTGCGAAGTTGATGTCAAAAGTTATGAAATATTATAATAATAATTAATAATGGAGTTTCCACGTCAGGTTCACTTTGCAGTTAGCACATTTGTCTTAGCTTGGCAACGTCCCGATTCCGGCATGTTTTATGCATGAACAACATCTTGCCATTAAAAATTATCTTGAAAATGGTTCTTTATATGCCATAATATTCTGTATAGCAAACATTTTGCCTTTTCGACATATTACTCAGCATCAAAATGATTCATAATAAATTCAAAAATCATCTAGAAAATCATTAAAATCATTCCGATCGGTGTATAACTTTTTAAGATCTGGTTTTTGAAACTAGTTTATTTGTCATCAATATCAACTTTACTAGACTGGTGTCTTCGGCAACTGACATCTAGTTTAACAACCTTTCATCACAGGAAATTCAATTACCTATGCCATAAAAACTACGTCTACTGAGGCATTAAATGTTATATAATAATAAATCCTTTAATCCGTCTACCTTTATTATGAGATTATTCGCTATTCCACCATGACTGTAAAACCCCTGCAGCGATTCTCGCAATTATTTAATAAGATATATAAAGAAAAATAAGAATACTATATCAATGTGAATATTATAAGGCGCAAGTTTATGGAATTATTGGGCTTATGTATTTTCAAATTTGGTCCTTACATTTTTGGTCACATAAACCTCCATAAACTATAATGATCCATAACAATATTTTTATAAGTATATTTAAGTAGTAACTTATGGACCCTTACAAATGAAATTTAATTAATTTAATTACCGTGACGTGATTAAATCAACTGACGTTTAAAATCAAGGCTGTTAATATTTACATCTTATAAAAAACAATCCATATCACATGAGTCGGCCAATGCAAAAGTCAAATCATTCTCGAGCTATTAAAATATTCATGTTTAATTAAAGTTAACACAAAAATGAACAGTGATCGTATGATGTGATAAAGTCAGTAATATTCATTACATGGGGAGATTTTAACACTCACTTGATTTTCAATTGCAACTAGTCACAGTTTGTTACGTGTTCGAAATGACGTGCCAAAGCGATGAGAAAATATAATGTTTCAATTTTTAATATCATCGTTGAGATTGGAAGTGGTCGAGGATTAAGCTCGCGGTCAGCTATTACGCCATATATGGGCAATCGCAGAAGTAGGGGAGACTGGGGCTGGTTGTGACAGGGGTAGGTAGTTACAGTGGCAATGCTGGCGAACCAGAAAACGCTATACTGGCGTTAGAAAGAGACAAATATTCACGCCACCGCCGGCTAGCACGCCGCGAGAGCCAGTGGCGCTATTGTCTTTGTGTGAGGAGCCCGGACGTGCTGCCATTAAAATTGCAGGTTAGTAACATTTTCATTTTTTAGTAAAATTGGTCTACAACCGAAATACTATAAAAGCAGACATGTATCTGTTATATAATTTACGCACTAATTCTTTCGTTTCGTGATGAAACTGCCATTATTCAGCTACATACATTTATGTTTTCACTACGTAACCTTAAAGGGTCATTTTTGGCATCGGGGCTAAAAGTTACATTTGTTCGGGGCAGGTTGTGACTAGTCACTACCTGCCCCGTAGTGCTTCTTGCTGACTGATATAATTTATGTTATGGAATTATTTATTTTTTGTTGTAGGATGAGGACATATAAAAGAAAAACAGAGCGGGTCAAAATATCTAAAGATGTTTACGAACAAGCAGCAGCTATTTTGGAGGAGGACAAAACTAAAAAAAATCGTGGCATCGCAAAAGACTTTGGATTGTGCCATATGTCAGTTATTTTTGTTAATGAGTCCTACACCTTTTTTTTTTATTGAGGGGTAAGCCTCCTTATGGCTCTACCTCCCGCCCCCCTCTGGAGAGAGAAGCAGGAAGTGTATGTCGGGGTCACCGGTCCAGCCTGGCGCGCGGTGAGGTCCGCGCAGATGTTATTGCCGGGCTGTGTCTCTAACCTTTCCCTAACCATCACTGGCATACCGACTAAAACCCCCAGGTGGCCTCCTTCGCACCAAGGAGGGTGACCACGGTCTGTGGGCGAGAAGTTTCCCATCATTAAACCGCAGCCACCCAGTGCGCTTCCGAGATGAAAAGCGTCCCGTCCGTCTCGATGTGATAGGGGGCGCAGTTGCACCCTCACAAGCCTTGTATGGGCGTCTTGATTATGGCTGGGCGCCCGCGACAGACACAGGCCACCGTGCTGCCGCCCGTCTTAGGGTCCCTTTCATTAAGCGACTCCACAGGTCCCTATTAGTCGCCTCTTACGACAGGCAGGGAAGATCGTGGTGGGATTCTTACGCCCCCTTGCACAGAGCAGAATGAGTCCTATACCTAATACATACTTATTGTTCTTTCATACACAGGTATATATTGTTAATAGACAGATAATTATAATGTTATAAGGTCTGAAATTATGCATATTTTGTTCTCACGAGGTACAAAACCAAAAATAATTACGTTGTTTTGTTTTTAATTTTAGAAAACCATGTTTTTGTTTTAATGAGGCATTAGACTGATTTGAATAAATATTAATTATGTTGTAAGTAAAGTAAAATAACTGATTATGATTATTATTCCAAATAAAAACTCTTATGATACGTTTTTGTTGTCTTGTAACTTTTTGCCCCTTATACTGTAACAACCAGCCCCTGGCGCGGGGTTGAATGTGACACGTCTCTTATTTTAGAATTCATTCATTTGTGTCTTTAATATTACCCTCCTACATAAAATTAATTGTAAATTAAAATCTTGAATAGTTACTTAATCAAATTAACCTATAGTTAGGTAAAACAAGCAAATCAACAAAAAAATATGTCATTTTGAAATAAAAATGTCACAACCAACCCCAGTCTCCCCTACAATGGAATTTTTCTGCACTAAAGTAGTTTAGTATGATCAGTCGATCGTCGATTTGTAGGATGAGACTAACAACGATATCAGATACAGAATGGCCAATGCTGACGAAAGATTACAATTGATTCCATAAAGCTTTTTGTATTCATCATATTTTTATCTCAACCAATAAAAAAATACCAACTCAACGAGACAAATAAAAATAGTCACAAAAAGCCGAATTCATTAACGAACAAAGGTCCCATCGGACCTTTTAATTGTCGCAATAATACATTTATTTACAAATACAGCGGCAATAGCCAACACAAAAGTACTAAAATTAAAGCCATTAACGCAACTCCACCGAGGCCAAAGGCTCTCAGCGTCGCCGAAAATGAGACCCTTCCAATAACGTGGCCGATAATTGCCCATTACAAAATTATCAATTAAGAACGAGGCTCTTGAAATATCTTAAGCTTTTATTGTCACTCGGGTGCTAAGTATTTTTACTTGGGCCCTTGGGAATTTCAAGGTATTTTTGCGTCTATAAATGATGGGGTGTTCAAATTTAACACCATTTAAGGACATTGTTAAGAAATCATAAAAGAATGTTAAATAATCAGAAATATTATTCCGATGATTACCATGAAAAGCATACTACTTACTTCCAATGTTTGAAATAAACCCTACAGAGCATAATAATTTCTTAAACTAGAATATAAAAATCAAATTATTATAACATAATTAAAGAGGTGAATTACAACGAATAATCCAAACCAAACCATAAAATCAAAGGACATCAAGCTTAATCATTAATTAAATATTTCGAAATCGATTCTGAAGTTAAAAATAAAAATACGTAGTTGTATCTTCATTAGAAGCTAAATAATGACATAATTTACACAACTGGCTCTGTTAAACTGTTAGCAAAAAACATTTATACATATTTATGGTATTTGTAGTTAAAAGCATGGCGGATTATAAATATTAATTAAGTATATTAAGATATTATATGAAACGACCTTTGCCCGTGCAAATTATTCACCGATTCGACAGGTAAAAACAAAAATTAGAAAGCGTGTTATTTATTTTTTACCGTGAAGTGGTTGTTGACTTTCATATTGAGAAACAATTTAAAACCGTGATAATGCAACAACCTCAATTTTGTTACAAAAAATATTCAGTTTTATATTGATGCACATTTAAACTAAATTAATTCATTAATTGGTAAATTAACTCCTGACACAAAGAAATTCTATGACAGCCTTAAAAGAGATGGAGAAGAAGTACTATTATTAAACCTAAGTTTACATAAAACTCTCAAAAAATCCAATAAAAAACCTACGTCACAGATATACGAAATCGACAAAGCCCCAAAAGAAAAATACAACACAAACTCTCATATAGAGACCTTGCTCCCAAACTGGGAAAACGTACAAATAGTGTTCGGTGAACAAATTTACGGCTTATGTCGACTTCTCGCCTGTAACGACATGTAAGCTCGGATTTCGCCAAGCATATCTGAAGTTGATATTGGAAACACGACATACTAACTTCGAAAACCTCGTAGTCATTTCGCTGCTGCTTACCTGAAACAAAATATATATTTTATAAGCATTATGTACACTTTTAAACTTGAAAATAATATTATTAAATACACTATCAATGTACAGAATTAGAAAACGCGATAGATGGTATTATAGGCAATATTTGCAATTTCCACAATATCATCTCGAATTAAAACTGAAAACATAACATATTACATAACAGAGAATAGAGCTTCTTAACTTTCATACATACATTCATCTAACAATACAATGGTAACATATGAGTTACGAGACCTCATTTCGAGGCTTTAAGGCTTTGTGTGAGTTATTCTTATATTACACTATTTAGACTTCAACTAAAAAGACAAATATTTTTTCGCATTTATGTGTATTGTGTGTCACCCATGTCATAATTTTCATTTAAAATTTAGTTTTTTTATAGAATAAGTCTATAAAATCAGTTAACGATTAAAAAAGACCTTTCCTTGATTTTTTTTTTAATCAGACCTTTCATCTAATGAGACAGTTGGAATGCGTGTCAAAATTTATAATTATCTATTGAAACCAAAGCCTGATTGGTTTATTGACGCAATCGGTGACAAAGCAATTATCGTGAACTAAATCGAAGTATGGATGAAGGGACGAAGGATATTGAGAACAAGATGTAGCACATACATCGGCTAATACTTCCATGCAATTAATAGAGTCATAAAAATTACAGCTGTTTTAGAATTACCAAAAGCAACCTTCGACTGTGAAGTGATCACCTCACTCATATTTATTCTCAAAAGCGTAGCGTCTTACGATAAGGCGTGGAGGTCGTCGCCGAGCCTTGGCTCAAGAATTTTACTTGTTTTTACCATGATTCTTTCGCCATTGTATAATTCGTATTGTTTGGCTTACGAGGAACGTCAAGGTAAAATCTTTTTTCATAAGACGAGGTCCAAAAGCAATATTGAATGTCATGGAAAGCTTTAAATATATTCAAATTTAATGTAAAAACTACATCTGCTTGTGTGTTTCCACCATAATACATCGTACATCTAAAAAGATTAACTTCCATCTTAAATTTGGTATTGATGACTATAATTGAAAACAATTCATTTAGTCACTTAAGAATAAAAGCGAGAGAATTTTTACGGCATAACATCTGTTTTTTGTCTACCTAGATGTTAGAAGTTTTGGAATTCCTACTGCCTCATCTTGTTATTCATGCATTATTTAAAATTAAGCGGCTTGCATGCTTCAAAAAATAAACAAATTGTTTGTAATGACGTAATTCTGGTGAGATTTAGGAAGAAGGCGTACATACTACCAAAAATCCCAACTATATTTAATTTTACTCAGCGACTTACTAAAGTCAAGACTAGACTAGATTTCGTCATCAGTCGCCAGTGATACATTGTAAGCCAGATAACAGTTCAATGATGTTTTATTTTGCATGACGTGACAAAAATGAAGATTTCAGAAATGGAACCAAATGTGATATTATGTTTACGAATGGGAGTAAATGTGCTTGCTGTCTATTCATGGATTCATTCATCCATTTGTATTATACAACCTAAAGGTAGCTCAGAGTGCAGGAAGATCGAAAGGTAGTAAAAGAAATTTAAAAAATTGTACATGTGTAACTTAAATTTCAATACATTTTTAACTAAATGTGTGCTCACAAAACGAATAAAATTTGTAACGATTAATTTTACAACAAAATTATTAAAACATTGTGACTAATGAATGCAAAAATATTACAAAGAACTCAAATTGCATTATGCAAACCACCGTTTGCACAACAGGCTACTAGTAATTAGATAAAAGTCAATTCTTAAGTTCTTTCTATAAACCAATTTAATTCTATTATGAAATCGGGTTTAAAACAAGACGCGGGTTAGTTTTCTGCACATTATAAATATTTCCGTCTTACAAAAATTATTGATTTCAATGTTTTGATACCAATATTGCAGTTTCCATACCCAAGACCTTTATATACATTTCTGTGAAAAGTAAGTACAATATAATATTAAATTTTATTTAGTTTTCTCTTACACCTGCTTTATGCATATAGTATATAGAAAATCCATATACCAAACAGTCTTAGACATTGGAGCTCGTTACAGGTAGGTAAGCTGGACCCTAAACCTACACTCGAACCACCAGCGCGAAAATGGAAACTCATTCCAGCGCCGTAATCGAAAGCAAAAGATCCCCCGTACCTATTGCATTGCATCCCTCGGGATTTCAAAAGGTAGTAAAACCCAAACCTTCGTCACACAGAACCTTTCCAAGATTTTTAGATTTTACATATCCAATAATTCTTGTACACAAATGTGAAGCTCAATAATTTCCCAACAAAGTAGGATGTGAAAACGAACGACATAATTAACTACAAACCTAGTTGTGTAGTACAATATAATATTATAACCATGTTACTTTCCCCACAATGTACTAATGCAATGTCAGTGCGGCTGGTGTAAAGGTGTGTACACACGAACGTGTCTCGCGGGGTGATTGCCGTGTCGTGCCCCGCGCGCCTCTCCGTTGCTAATCGTGCAATTCACGCTCGATACGCGCGCCGTCGCGCACTTTGAATTCCTTCACAGCGATTGTTCTGAATACCCTACATAATTGCGGAATAATGTCAATATTTTTAATTAACAATTGTTTATTTTTTTATGTGGTATTGAGTACTAAAAGTGTAGGGAAAAGAAAATGGGTTTATAATAATAACGCCTTTGAGGACCATCAACCGTTATAAAACCTAAAGCTCAGCCAGCTCTCGTCTTTATTTTAAAAAAGAATAGCAGTTCATTTGTAATATTCGTTATCAAAATGTTAATTAAAAATGGAACTAAGGTATCCCTAAGTAGTTAAATAGTCTAGGTGTTTGTGAGACCGATAAGTATTTCGTAGTCTCTGATACCCACGACACAGGGTAGTGTGGGGTCAGAACTATGTATCTTAATATTGGGTGTATTTATTATTTTTATGCTCAATAATGCACTCGGTACTAACTCGATATCATTATGATAAACAATTAATACCTTTAACCTCTATATAGTACAGCATGTAAGACTATCTACGCGCAGTACAACGCAGCCAGTGTACACACTCGGTTAGTCATCAAGGTCGCGAAGTTCACTCGAGCATCGGTTCGTGTGTACTCAGTACACGCCCACATTTCTGTGACCTACGGCATTATCTCAAATCTGACTGTCGAAAGGTCGGAATACTTGATAATCAGTATTCGTGTCAAAATGTTATATGCAAATATGCATCCAAGTGTCAGCCGAAACTGTGTTTCTTAATAACACATAGGAATTTAATGATTGACACAGACAATTGTGCCGCTTTCTGGGATAAAAATAGTCCGACATAATTGTGGCGACTGGTAAGTCAAACTTGCATAAGATGAGAAGCCACCGGGGTAACTTCATATAAAACACCAACCTACAATTTCTATTCCAGATCTTGGAACATTTCTCGTGGGAAACAATGTGGCACCAAGCGGCGCAGGGCCGGGCATCGCGACAGTTGATCACAGATTTACAGCACATAAATAACTGTCGAGTAAAAGGCTGAATGTGAAGTACATAAAGATACAAACGTGAGCTGAATCTGCGTCACGGAGATCGCGTAGATACCACACTGCACGTATGTACGTATGTATAATATATGTACAACACAATGTGTTTGCGCTGTGATTCACCGCAGTTTATCGCCACTTCACTCACAAACAAACAGTAGTATTCTATAAACTGATACAATTACATGTTATATTTATTCACTTACTAACATACATACAGATACTTGCGCCTGCATTTCTAAAGGATATGTGTTTTTAATTCGATGTTACTCAATGATTGATCGTCCAGAAAAAGACCAGACACTCCGTCTACCTATTTAGAATTTCTTGATGGAGAAAACAATGATCTATATCAGACTTCAACACGGATCCCGGGACCCCGCGATCGCACAGTGTATGCTTATACCCAGAACAAACATTCCAATCATTTCACGATAAAAATTACATCCTAGTTATTAGCCGCTAGTGAAAATCGTGCGGACTCGTTGAGAGGTTTCTTTAAGTGCACGTTACAGATAAATGGGATATAAGAATGGAAAAGTGACGTCACCGTTTCCCTTGGCATGCACAACCAATACTAAGTAATTCAACATGTGTCGATACATTAATCTTTCTATTATTGGTATATAACACTGACGGGTGAAGGCCTCAAGTAAAAGCTCGAGCCAACTGGAAGGCGCCCTTGAGCCACTTACTTAAATATACAATAATGTAAATATCATTCCGTCTAGAATTTCAAACATACTGGATATCTAATTCGGCGGAATTGTTTGAGGGGCTTGAACGCTAATTGCGAAGATAAAAAGAGTAACAATAATTACTTATCGTCATGAATCCAATTACACTTTTACATTTAAACAAGAGCCTTTTTTTACTGTTAAAAGGAACCGGATATAGATATAGACAGTGTGTAGTATGAGCTACCCCTGACTAAACCTACTTTATTGATTGTACTTGGAACGAATATATTCATCACAGAGATTAAGTCCATGGTTGCCCTATTATACCTACAGTACGCAACATCGTTCTCAAACATGAGTAACAAGATCAATTTTAACATTCTAGAAAAGGATCTAAAAAGAATTAACAACTGGCCTGACATCTATTTCCAGAGTTTCCATACAAGTTTGAGTTTATAAATACTCACGACTTGCCGTAAGCGTTCTTGTCCGATATGTTAATAGTATGAGAATACATAGTATTCAACAAGTTTTACATGTTTATCGTTACCAAATTGGATTTTCCTGCCGTGTGTTTGTCGCACGTGCTTCGATAACACAAACTTGTGGGTATCATTCGTAGCATGTTCCGCTAATAAGGTTTTTTTCGCTTGTAAATAGGTAGCTAAACACCTATTTGTGTAAAATAAAGCGGTATTTTTATTATACTGGCGTGGAGGATGTATTTGAATTGCTTTTAGTGGATGATGTTAACGTCGTTGAATACTTGTAGTCAACCTAAACTTTTTGTATATAGGCACGGCTAAGTGACAAGTACTGCACAGTACGATGTCAACCAATATGGAACGACTATGATCACCTCTCAGCAGTTTACAAAATTATGCCAGTTTGATGCTTAACGGTGTATTTTCGGCTAGTATTAGCAGGTAAATTGTAACAAAATATTGTACTTTACGGCAATCAAAAAAGTCTGCAACTTATGCGTATGACAAACGTAATGTTATTGACTGTTATGGTGGATTACATCTTTATCACTTAACGATAATTGACGTGAATTGCATCACACACCAGACAAACAGGACTATTATCCTAATGCCACATCTTAAGGTATTTAGTTACTTCATAACTATGCAGATGAAGTCATATAAAGATTGTTCTTAAATTTAAATTTAATTGTAAATGATGTTTTCTAATGTGAAAAAATATTTACCAAGAACTTAAAGAAAACACTATTAATTGAGCTTATCTTTAAGAATAAATAAAACCCAAGTGTCAGTTTTTAATTGCATATAATCACTTTTCTTCTTCTTCTTCTTCATCAACCCATATACGCCCACTGCTGAGCACGGGTCTCTTCTACCATTGAGAGGGTTTAGGCCATAGTCCACCACGCTGGCCTAGTGCGGGTTAGCGGATTACACACCTAAGAAATTCCTAAGAACTCTTAGGTGTGCAGGTTTCATCACGATGTTTTCCTTCACCGTTAAAGCAAGTGATAATTCAATGTGAATACTCACATAATTTCGAAAAGTCAGAGGTGTGTGCCTGGGGTTCGAACCCGCGACCGCCGAGATTCTCGACCGTGCGCCCAAACCTCGAGGCCATCACTGCTTTTTTTCTTAATTGGTTTAAAAATTTATGTACTACCTAAGATAAAAAAAATAATATTCAGATTTCTTTCGGTTTCCTTCGGCTGTTTTGACAGTATAAGAAACTACAATAGCTTTTTCCTATCGCAAACACTCAGACCCAAAATAAGTAATCGAGGATCTTACAAACATTAATGCCATGGAAGATAGAACCCACAGCTTATCTTTGTACAAGCTGGTGTCTAAAAAACTGCACCACGAAGGCTGCACAACAAGGAGAATGACTGCAAAAATGCACATTTCACGCGTACGCAATCCCGGGCAAGAAATGAAACAAAATTATAATTGAAGCAATTAGGTATAGAATTAATGTAAATAGCACGAAATTTCAAGGCGGCGTGAGTGTCAATGACTCTATACATCAGCTGACTATTCGAATAAATTATATTGCGATGAATACGTCAAAACTGAACTGAACTGCAACGATCATGAAGTAAGTGCCAGTAAACTCACATTATCGTATCGTTGTAAAAAAAAAATGTTAGTGACTGCCTCGTAGTCTCTAGGCATATGTCTGCGCCGGGCAATAAAGATGACCAGGGTTCGATTCCGAGGTTGGGTATAGGCTTAATGATGTTTTGTCATTAGGAAATTCTCAGCAGGACGGAGTCTGGAAATATACCCGGAAAAACGCTGCTTACCCATTCAGAGAATACAGGCGTGAGTTTTAATAATATAGTTATAAATATTTAATGTTATTAACGATGCAGAATTTAAATATTTAGAAGGTCATATGTGTGCAAGGTTGTCGCGTCCTCAGCAAGTGTTTGAGTATTTATTCGCGATTGTGTGCGCAAACGACATAAAGTTTACAATCAGCAATAATGACTTACAACAACACTGTTCGCCATCTATTTCCTGCTAGCACATCATTCCGAACATTCAAATACACTTAGGAGATAATTTTGTCTCCATTTTATACTTTTCTAATATCTTACGCTGGCCACAAGATTTCCTTAGGAACAATAGAAATAACGCATTTATCTTTCATGTCAGTAGTTTTGAGACTTCATGGCTTTCCATATTCCTGTGTCATGGGTGTTCAGGTTGTAACAAGATTTATTTACTGTTAATTTTTCACAAGATAAATCTTTAATGAGATCCACCATTACATTAGAACTCTTTTCAAAATCTATATTGGAAAATGTATAAATTCCATCACAAAACTAAACAGCGCAGCTAATTAACCTCACTCGCAATTTCTAAGAAAAAGATTTCACATTTAAAAAAGCGTTTAAAGAAATTAGTTTCGTCCCTTTCTCTCGGGTAAATAAATTAAACGGGAACGTAAGAGAAACACTATATACTATTCTAGACACGTAGTACCCGGCGAATCCCTTTGATCGCAGATAGTTCTGAAGAAACAAAGGACTGCTAATGAGTTACAATCAGGCTTTTCTAATCGTATGAAGTTGAGGCCATCGGTGCCACAACTACGGCGGGTCGAGCAAAAAATTGTACATCCGTATCCATTCTATTTGACTGAGTTATGTAAATATAATTATGTGTCTGCAAATGGTTCTTGACGCAATACTTATTTTAGAGTTGCGTAGCCAATGAGTAAAAATACATATAAGACCTTATTATTAGAGCTCCCATACGTGTTTCTACTATCTGTGGGTTGAATTTATAAACCGTTATGGGTGAAGTAGTATTTTAATGTTACAACAGCAAAGTATATAATACAGTACCATCTTATTTAAAGTGTTCTTCAGTCGATATTAAAATTAGGGGGGATATTTATTGTAACAGTAAATGATTTTACGAGAAAATATTTAGGTGCTATGATATAGACCCAATGAAATGTAGTACAATTACACAGAACCCCTCCAGAAGAAGTCAAAGTAACTATCCGGTTTTTTTTTAATTATTTAAAATAATTTATTCATGAATGGTATTTAAGATACCGCATCTTAAATATAAAATAACATATTTGCCACCACACAACCTATATTTAGAATCTTACGTTTATCGAATACGTAATGAAATGTCAAATTTTCGTGTGGGGAAGTTTCCGGCTCAATTAAAAACATGTACGCTCTAACTTAGGTAACTTCTACGGCTCAGTAATCTAACTTTACTATCATCCTAAAAGCGGCACACAATGTAATCTTTAACCACAAAAAAAATCATTTCCTTAGCAGTAACAAAAAAAAACATCAATTTGTAATACTATTTAATGATATGACTGGCAATCAGCATAAGCAATGGATGGAAAATGTATGACGACTCACTTTTGCAAGCACCAAAAAAAGTTAATTACTCCACCGCTATGGCTAGTGACCAAACCACACTCAGTAACTGTAAACAGTCGTCGGAATGCGAAGAAATATTAAAGTGCCTACTGCCAAAAAGTGGCATGAAACGAGCGTGACCCACTTCTATAGAAACGATTCCAAGAACATTTCTTTTCAGTATTACGTCGCATATACAAATCAACGCCTAGCATTCCTTAGAAATTCAATGTGCAAAGTTCAGTAGAAAGCGGTTTTAATGAGTTTCTAATCAACATTAATTTCTAGTTGCCGGAGCTTTTAAATTGTAATAAAGTGTTTTTCTGTACGTCGACTCCACCAGAGCGTGACGGAAAAACAGTAATAACTAAGTTAGTAGTACATGGTAACCTTACTTTTTTTTTATTTAAATGAACAAAGAAAGTAGATCAAGTGGTCTCGTTACAGATTAACCACTTTAAAAAATCTTATTGAGTGAATGAGTCTCATGACACATAGGTATGCGCCTAAGTGTTAAACCATAGTCCAGGTAAGCAAAAATAATAATATACACTCCGAAATAAAGGCTCGTAACAAGACAAAATAAATATAACCGCCAACTCCTTCCAGACTTTTAGCAGTATTACAAAACATACTGCTTCTTCTCTAACAATATCAATATACAGAGAAGTCGCAGCAACAGCTCGGCTTTCAAGAACAGAGATGGCCAATGAGGCACTGCGTGAAACTTTGGAGAGCTCTCAGTTACAAACAAGACGAGTGTAGCGGACAAACTCAACAGAACAAACTTCGCCACTCTAGTGTCCCTCATTTCATATTAAGATCCTGTCAGAGTGCGCCGGAGAACTGTTCAACTTTTCACGGAAGTTTGGTTGGAGCAATAAGGGTAGCCTGGTATTTAGGATTATAATATCAAAATAATAGAAAACAAATAATGCTTTACTTTCAACTCCGTTACATCAGTAATTTTGAATATTTAGATTTTTTATTAGTTCTACGTAAGCTGAAATCTCTAATAAAAAAGAAGCTATATTTTTTTTCCCGACAACCCGGATACGGAATTCAGCAAACATAAAAATAAACTAAGCGTCACAATGTTTGGAGCATTGGTACAAGTTTCATGTAAACACGAAACCTATCACTTGAAATCGTGCTCAAACCAACTGATCGAAAGACAAGATTCCAGACAACCGGACGCCAGTGGGAACGGGAATTGAATTGCGCCAGAACTTGGCAAGAAGTTACAGTGTAAATGTGATAAATATCTCGGTAGAAATTAAGAGATTGCCGAGCTGTGTGACAAATTGCCCAACAGCCAATCGGGGTGACCCCGTTGCGAGTGCAGATCATTATTTCGTGCAGTCACTTTCCCCGGCGTCCCGTAACGGGTCGAGCGTGAGTACAGCGAGAATGGTACACGGAACAGTTGTTCTTGTGCCGGCATACGTGTATTGTGCACGACAATTACGTCACACCACATGGAAATGGGAAGCGGAAGACTTACGAGCAAAGTGGGCGGTAGTTAATGATATTTTCGATTATCTGGACGAAAAGAATTCATGCGAGACGACACGTGACGTAATTAATCGTTCTCACCCTGCCTGACATAATCTTTAGACGTGAGTCGTGACAGTATTAAGCCCGAAGCTTTAGAACGAACTTTTGATTAATTTAACCGTAGTTTTTTTTAACTACGGGAAAAGGATTACGAGCTTCATGATTAAGTATGCAATTTTTATTTATTAAGTTGGAATAAATCGATATTAATTGTTTTGACCTTCTACGCAATGTTTAGATAATTTTCGTACATAGTTTTATTATAGCGACTTAATGACATTAATAAATTTCAAAATGGAATTAACATTCAGTGCACAATTCCTTAAAACAAGAACAATGAAACAGAAGGAACTCGAATTAAAAGTACTAAGTATGGAAAAACCGCTAGGTACGCGTAAATGTTTTTTATTTCTTTTTTTAAGGTTCTGCTACGTAAATGTGTCATAATTATAAACATAAAAAAACCACCCGAGACACTCTCCTACATTTAATAACAATTCTTATCTCGCTGATACCAGAGAATAAGAATTTTCGGCCTGAAATTCACCCAAATAAATTTATGGATCACACAATCATTACTCTAAAAGCGGAGTAAAAATCCGCGGGCTTTCGTTTCACAAGCTTAACAGTAACCAACCAACTTGCGCTCGCCCCTTATACATAGAATGACCTCATTTGTAGGTACTTAACTTTTTCTACGTGTTGAAAATTTAGCAGCTGTCGTAAGTTGTAGATGTTCATTGGCAATACTTATATCTAATGTTTATATTAAACGTCTTCGAGACGTTTATGTTTCTGCGTTCCTAGTACTGAGTCGCGAATTAATGGCAATAAATTTTGTCTTACGATGTGATTAAATAAAATATGATTTTTTTAAATGGTGCCTCGGGATAAGAGCAGAGTACTCGTCAGTTAGTTGTGAAACTGCTGCGACGAGGCGGCAGGAGAAAATGAGATTTCTATAATACACACCATTGTATCTTCAAAATTTTGTCTGTTCAAATATTTAACTATGGATACTTTTAAATAAAAGGAAACAACGTTGATAAATACCAAAATGATTTCTATAGAAAAAATTTAAGCCCACTCAAACTTATACTCATAGGCTGTTCAATTTTTCCGACTTGTCGAGTTCTTTAATTGACCTTCAATAACATAACCTTGTTTGCAACAGTAAACATTAACATTTCCAAAATCACTTGTATGTAAATGCGTTGCATAATAAATCGTCTCGTATTATTACGCAAGTGGTGTTCATGGTGTAACAATGGCCGGCACATGTCCGCTCTCGTAATAGCTGCGTCCGATACCAGGCGCGGACATACGATTAAAGTATTAGCGAGGACCTTTTACAGCTAGGTTTTCTTTTTTATTGCAGTTATATGTAAATATGTTAATTATTTTTTCGTTCTGATCAACAACTCTTCGGTATCCTTATATCTTTGACTAAACAAACTAAATGAATTCTTGACAATGCATGTAGATAAAAGACGAACATAAAAAAAGATCCTGTACCATCGACAAAAATATAATAACCAATACGCCAATTCAAAATGTAGTATCCCCACTGCAAAGAGGCTAAAATTAAATAGAACCATAATTCTAGAGTTATACGCGTTTGAGGAATAAAAGGGTCTCAATCTTAGCTGTAAGATAAATCCGTATTGAAACCGATATTCGTTATATACTCATTATGAGTATCAGATGATAATGCACCACGTGGATTCAATGTAATTTGTAGGATTAACTAACAAGCACAACCTTAGACGTCCGACATCGCATATTCGAGCGCTAATCTTGCTGAATTATGTAAAGGCTAATTTATTACAAAATGCCACACATACATATAGCAAATTATTAAAAAAATACAATTTAAAAGCTCTTATAAGTAATATTGTATACGTAAACCGAACCCACTATTGCATTGTTCGATGAAATGAAAAAAGAGGATCAAATGCACTACAAAATGTTTATTGACTCTCGTGGACCGTTTGAGCGGCGCGGCTCGTGGAAATGGGTTGAGCGGCGCGTCGAATATCCACTCGGCATAAACAGGCGTCGAGCGAGCGAGTCGAGAGCCAGCCGCACTACACTCACATTTTGCTGATGCTCACTGTCATATTGGAGATTTTAATCACATGAAACTGTTATAAAAATGATTTTTTATTTCTAAGTTATATAAAACAACATTTTTGCATAAAATTATTTCTAATAGGGCAAAGTGATTACACTGCAACTTGACATGGTCAATGGTCATGTCAGAATCCTAAGAGTGATTCATGATTTTCAAATCATGAGGAGAGCGAAACATATTGGCTAGTAATTAAGCTATTTGAGTTAAGTTCTGATTTTTCTTCTACATATGTTCTAACAAATTCTAAAACCGTTTTTAATAACCACCTACTTTGTGTGAAAAATTAATGGATTTTGCGATAGTTATGTAAGGTCCAGTCCATAGTTAACTAAAGGAGCTATACAGGAAATTTATTTATGTGTAATATTAAATACATGAAATAACACGGTGTCTTTTGAAGTAACTGCACCCGAATAAATACACATTTAACCGTCCGGTCAATGACCGGGTACCCGGGTATCCATTTTAACTTTGCAGATAGAATTTAATAACTTTTTCGTAAAAAAATTACAAAACCGTCTGGATCCCCAAAATTTAAGTAGTTTTAAACCCAATTCTTGTTAAACGTTATTATAATTAATTATATAATAATAGTAATTAACTACCAAACTTGATACCTCCTTCGTTCAATGACCAGGCACCCGGGTACCCACTGAAAGTATTACGCATGAACGTCGGTAATACTCACTAAAGAATCTTATTGTTTAAAGTATTTTGGTAATTTGACTTTAAAAATAAATAAAAAATATATAGTTTATAATTTTTTTTATTTAAATATATATTTTTTTATTAGCAATTGCAAAAATAGTAAGTAAAAAGCACATAATTCCGTCATGTTTTATTAGTATAATTTTCTTTTATTATTTATTTATTTATATTGTATACTTTTTATAATAATACACTGCTACAAGGAAATAAAAGTAAATTTAATCATGACGTTCATTCCAACCCATGTTCATCACAAATTAGGTTTTTACATACTGAACATATTTTTCTAGTTTTCGCGACGTTTTTTTTTTAGTTGTCTTAAAAATACTGGGATCTTGATTATTTACTTGTTATCATTTGCGCATATGGATTGATAGCTCGGCCAGGAAAAGATTCAATCACCGCTTTCGTTTAGAAATGCCTCAAAATTTGAGGATTCTTCGAACAATTGATAACGAAAGGAGTACGCAGTTGTTTGCCCAATAGGGGATAAAATAATCGTCGCTCATGCCATTTTTAACAGGCATTTATGATTTTCATTATACAGAAGATATGGTGAAAATCAGGCGACATCGAGAATATTAAAGAGATATGCTAGAGGCCATCTATGCGTTGTGGTGTATCTACCAAGTATTTTCTCCATAGTGTCCACTCCAGCTTTTGACCAGTCAAAAAATTCAATAATTGCGGGTTGTTTCTTTGCACCAATACTAATTTTTGCTTCTTGATGTATTAATGATAATATAATTAGTGCCTTTTTGGCATATAACTGCACATAGTTATGTTTTTTATGAAAATTAAACGCAGTCGATAATGGCACCTCGCGTTTTCGATTAAGCTATTGCCGGTGGAATAAATGCCTTATTTTATTTCAAAATGCTGAGAATCGTCAAGTATCACGATTGTAAACATTTTACCAATGGAAGAGTAGGAAAATAATTATCCAATAATAATGGTATCCACTAGTAATGTTCCTTCTTGATTCTTGATACGGTGGCTCCAAGACTGAAAATTTTCACCAACGATCTTTTCACATTACATATTTATCAATATGTATAAACCTTTTTCACTTTTACAACAGATTTTTAACGTGATTGGCAATGAGTTAAGGTAGTACCGACATATAACGTCTGTTCACTGGGGTTCTAAAATTATTGTTTCGGCTGAAGGGCCGATTAGTCCCAAATAGGTCCCTGAAAGGTCTAAAACCTTCTATGGGGTCTATAAACTGCGTATAGTGTCCATAGTTATTTCATATGCCACGTGGATAGCTTACTAATAACTTTTCTACCGTCACATTATATGCGGGTACCCGGGTACCCGGTTATTGAACGAATGCTGAAAGTTTGGTCATTGACCGGAAGGTTAAGGGCGCAACACTGCGGCTCACTGCACCAACATGCTTCACAGACACATTCCAATGGATTCAAGTGTTGCTCAACACACGTTACTGTGTGGCTGTTGACATTTCTCAATATTAAACATAAAGAAAATGAATATTAATCAACGTGTTATTGAAACGAAAGTTTCATCATTTGACCTCAGCGTACGTATGAACATTAAAGTTATGAAATACGTTGCGAGAATTATTTACGTTTTTTTTATTGTTGTATAAATCGTAAAGTTAATTACTTTGATATTTATAGTAAATGCCAAAATTTTAAATTAATTATGAGAATGATTTGTTTAGGATACACATAGGGCATTTGATATACAGGGTGTATTTAGACCGTGATCGAAAACTAAGGCAGGTAATAGCGAGGGTGATCACAAACCCAGTGGCGATATTAAAAATCCCGACAAAAAATAAAAATTTTGACGTTTTCCATGCAACCATCGGTGTTAAAAGTATGTGGTTTGTATGGAAAACCTCAAAAATTTTATTTTTTGTCGGGATTTTCTTTAATGCCAGGGGGTTTGTAATCACTATCGCTATTACCTGCCTTAGTTTTCGATCACGGTCTAAATACACCCTGTATAAAAATACCTTGGTTAATTAAAATATAATTTTTCTTTCAGGTTCTTTCTGTGCTTGAAGCGTCACATGCAACAGATGAAACAATGATGTTTGCGCAAAACACGACACGTAAACACTACATCTTCATTGACGTATGTTCGTAGTCTGTAATTGTATTTAATAACCGAACAATGCCGTAATACAGCTGGTGACTCGTTTTATAATCGATCTGTCATCTATCCGTTCTAGTATTGAGTCCATGTGTTCTATAGATAATCCTAGTACTCGTAATTTTTATTTAAAAGTTTACTGATAAATCTATCGAATTACCGACTAACCAACAATGCAAATCGAAATTCTAACAATAAAAACTATTGTACAATCCACGTGATTAGTCTATAAGATCAGTGCTTACAGCGTTTCTGACTCTAAACAGTTAGAAGTCAATAACGCTTGGCGGGTTTTTTGGCGTGTCGGCCAGTACAAACACTTATTACCGGAATATTTTCTTAAGAATCTACACTAAATCTGTATTTAATGCAGGCGAATGTTTTACCAAAACATAATTATCAAGAAAAACTACTTTCCTTATCTGCGGCCTACCTATAATTTAAATACGTACACCGGAGAATGAGAATAACAAGTAGGTACCTACAGTGGAATCCAGTGAACTCTTCAAAGAGTAATCAGTGTCTCTTTAAAGACAAACAACACCACTATACGATGTTTACAATTAATTACTTCACCTCAAAAATTTATCGACAATTGCATTACAAAAAAAAACAGAAATTATCAAGAGAACAAGAGTCCTCTCAACTCTACTAAGGAGGTTAAGCCGAAGTTTAAATCCACTCCAGTTTAGTACAAGTTCATATACCTATGATATATTTGGATCGAATACATTCGTACATTTTGAAACGTTCGCGATTAAACAGGAAGAACTCTCAAACCTGTAAAACTCGCTACTTAAAAATTGGTTATGAAAAGTTACGCGAATTTCGTCGTGCACCGTTATACAAATTGGTACTTTGGTTCAAGTCAAATATAATTTAATAACTGTACTTGCTTAACTATGCGATAATAATTACTCGTTTAATAAACATACATAAGTAAATATGAACGTATGCAGTAAACAAGGCAATTAAAAATACCGAACAGGTAGTACATAGGAATTGTTATTATATGATCGTGATTTATTTGGTTATTTACTCCCATCGAGTTTTAATGTATATTAAAAGAATATTTACAATACATTTTTCTTTATTCCACAAATATTTATTGCTGGCATTTTACAATAGACCATCTGATCTATACCTAGTACATAGAGACGGTAAACTCCAATTTCCTACCCGATACGCTCAGATACCTCTTTCCGCTCTTCTTGATGAACCCAAATTATGTAACGAAGACACAAACAATTCTAAAACTTATGCCGATACAAATATATGAATTGTTATTCAAGCAAACAGAGATTTCGTACTTACGACCACTAAGACCGAAACAAAGTTTTGTGTGACGAACGCTACATTATCTAGTATTGGCTGGGCATCTGAATTCTTCACATTACGCACCAAATGGTCACTCGTAGAAGTGCACGTGCTACGTACCTGTAACAAATAAAGGTATTATATTAATTCAGTGTATCATGTACATATATAGTTATATGATGTTCATATTATACTTAATTGTAATTACATATTATGATATTATCAACTAGTTAATGAATCATGCAATTCAATGAAAGTCTTATCGATCTAGTGCCAGGAAACGAGTGATGCCAATTAATATTATAATGTTCAATAAAGCTTGTGTAAGAAATTAGAACTAATATATAATTCATAATACTATGACAATTATATAAGGATTGAAGTAATTCAAGCAAGGGTTTGGGTCAGACTTTCCAGAAAAAAAATACCAATATACTTAATTACACTAAAAAATAATTATTATAAAAAAAGTTTTAACTTATGATTTCGATATCTTATTAAAAAAGAACAATTTTTTTTTGTTTTAATTGTATTTTTATTATTTGTATTGAATGGTCTGTTTAGACAAGATTCAATATTTACGCTAATCTTTATTTTACGCGGCTTATTGTGTAACAAAACATACAATATTTTTTAAGTTGGGCAATATAAGTGCACTCGACTGGTAAGAAAAGTCCAAATAAAGTTTCTACTGACGAAAACTATAACGTTTTACATCCGACTTTTACGGTTCATTAAAAGTTTACGTATATGTTTATTGTAATAGCGAACAAGGCAGTACTTTAGCAAGATTGGCCAGAGAACATGCCATTTTATTATCTATCCCTTAGTTTTTTCTTTGTGACGATAAAAGGGTGAGATCAATATTTATACAATTTTTGCTTTTATTTTTAGTAACCCTATGCTTAAGACCTAGGGGACTGCATCCCACGATATACACCACAACCTCAGTAATCAGATAATAAATAATATTTTTATGACCAATAATAATGTACGTTAATAGCCTGAACAATAAATATCGCCTACATACCAGTGTCGGTAAGGCGCGGCGCAAGCGCGGCGACGCGATGGACAGTCTCGTCTGGAAATATTTGTGTCACAGCCGGTCTATCTATTCGGTGTCTAGACGAAAATGTGCATAGTGCTGTGGCTATACACAAATACTGCTTATTTGAACCGGGTAACGGGCAAAGTTTACCGAGGCAGCCGGAGAGAGAAAACTGCAGACATTGCCAACGTAGACTATAAGGAATCCGAGCTCATAATATTAGTCTTTGGATCTGTTGTGATTCAAAAGAGTCTGCTCATTTCTAATAGATCTGTCTATATTCATCGACTTGAAAATAGAGCATTTACGATTTACCTGAATGTTTACTCGGACTAGCAATCACTAAACTTGAGACAATGTTTGAGAATTGAGGATCAATTTCGTAAAAATATTTGTTCTCTGCTTCTTGTAAATATATTATTGGTAAAATAAGAGAATAAAGTCTTAAGACCTTACCAAATGAGTAGATAAATGTCGCAGTTTCTCAAAATCAATCCATAATACAATTGGTACAATTATAATCTAATTATTTAATCTAAACACAATACTAAATTATTTAAACTATTTACAATTATTATTGTTGAGTGAGTTGAGTGTTAAGTAATAAAAAGATGTAATCAAAGCAGCATCGGGAAGTCAAGTTGGGAATAAAACAAAAACGTCGTCACTTCCGCCGCGCGTTCCATGAGGGTGAAGATGCTTTTTGCGTCTTGCGCTGTATTATTTGTAGTTTTGCTTCGTCTTACTGTGTACATTATTTATTCCTTAAGAATTATTGAATTATATAAGGCCCATATAGATATAGTCTTACAGGCATTATTTAGAATAAAAATTCTAGGTCAAGATTGAATATTTACGGGATAGGTTTCAATTAAGTACCTATAAATTCACAAACTTGATTTAAAACAGCCAAATATTGGTCGAGGGCTCAATGTTTTATTTATTCAACATAAAAATTAAATGTTCAATCTCTACTTTCAAACACTATTAAGAATAAAGTAAAGACAAAAAGTCTTAATGCCCAATTAAATTAATTGCGAAATTCGTAACCTGCCTTAGCTTTGGATATTTTAACAAGTCCGACGAATGTTAATTGGTCGCACTGTCTCGTTTTAAATCAAGATATAAATTTATCCAAAAATAGAATTGCATTTTAGCATATTTAGCAGGCGATTTGTTATCACAAACCCAAATACGCAATTCACAAGCGAACGATAAAAAATAATATATTCCTTATCAAACATTGATATCTAAAGCCATACACTAATACCCTATTTACAATAGAAATTGCTTATTCATTATTTTATAGATGAAGATTCAATTTAATTAGATAGCCGATTTTTATCTCTGGGAAAGTTCGATTTATTATTTTATTATAGTTGGTAATACCAGGTAAAACGATTGCATTGATAAGAGATACTAATAATACGATTGGATTTGAGTCCACAATTGATATATATGGAACAATAATTTTTGTACAAAGATAAATAACATATGTGTTTTGCGTGAATAAATCTTAAAATAACAAATACTGCCATATGTACGACAAAAACAAGAGTCCTTTCCTCGCACCTGTAAATAACCAACGCCGCAGGTAAGCCATTCCACTAAGATTTATGAAGAGTGCCAAGATTTAGGTTAAAAGGGTTTTATAGGGCCGGCAGCGCTCTCAGCCTGCGAGTTTTCTCCCCTCCCTGTTTCAACATCCAGACAGCATAATTAAAGAACAAGCTAATGAGTTCATTACACCAACGCTCATTACATTGAGGGACTCCAGCTTTGCGGTTCTCGAGAGTGTATTATTGCAATTACATAATGAGACTTGGAATGGAATTAACTAAAGTAGTGTGGTGACGAAAAGTTGTGTTGTGCACGACGTGCGATGTATTCTGCAGAGTCTCTCAGTGATTTCGAATCACGCTTTAGAGCTGGTGAAATTACGATGCTAGTAGGGGATTTATTGATTAACTGATATTATAGTTACAATGGATTGAACTACCAAAGGTAATAAACAGTCTGACCCGATTAGATAGATGCACATGAGTGATTTCTCAGAGGTGATGTAAATCGGCTAGCAGGCATACATATCGCATTTGCTAAGTTTATGTTTTAAAAAAAAAAAAAAACCGTTACTAGTCATAGAAGTCGACTATATGAAACAGATTTCGACCAACCAAACACTCACGTTATATTTTTATGGATCATCAACAACACAACAAAAACACAACAAAGACGTTTTTTAATATGTTGGCAAGTCACACGCAGTCAAATCGCAGTGCAGACGGTACATATCGCACCATGTTTAAAAATCTCCACGGTTTTCGTGACGTTCTACTTTTCGCACCGGCATCGCGACGTACATGTAACGTTATTGCAATTTGAACACACCCACACGAAAAAAAGAAACAATTATAAAGTCAATTTAAAAACCATTACTTCGTTTGAGGAATCTTTAAACGGCTATTGTTTCGCAAAAATAATGTTCTGCGTGTCGAATTCTGCAGCGTTTAGTCGCTCTCGCTAGTTAACAGACGGAATGTAACGAAATGAAACTTTATTGGCTGTACTGACTTGTGTTCCCGTATTCATCTGCTTAGACTGAAGAATAAAATCTGTAAGATATAAAAAAGACAGCAGAAAAAATTGATCACAGATATTTATTACCTCTGATTATTTCATTCACTCGTGTGGATGTCTAAAATATCGACAAATTGATTTATGGTTATGTTATAGTGTAACTTATTATAGTTAAAAGGGACTCAATTGTATTGCAAATCATATTCAAATTGTTTTACACTCAAAACATTTGTAGGAATAACTTTTAAAGTAAACTTAATTCCACTCTGCATATTTATTTTCTACAGAAGCGTGTCTGCTAAAGTTAAAGTTAAAAAGATACCGCTGCAAATATGATTATGATAATGTCCTAAGGTCATTAAGGTGCAAATTGAGCTTAATGGATGCAACTTAGTGCATTAGCTGAAAGCATATTATGTTTTTTAAAATATTACAAGTTTGAATTTTAATTATAGCATTATAAAACAGCATATGAAAGGATTAAACTGACCTCTTGAAAAAGACTATAAAAATTTGTATACTACCAAAATTCACTGAATAGATAGTATTCACTGATTAAAGTATATTAGAATGTGCCTTAGTGTTTTCTTTTATTATTAACAACACACATTGAAATTTAGGGTATTACCTTTTAAGAAGTCACCCACAACACAGTTGTTCCTAATAACATTCCCTATCTAAGCTATAATTAAAACTCACCCTACGAACGCAGTTATCCACCCTCCGCTAAAAGTAACTCAACCAACAACCAATCTATTTATAAGAAAAATTCCCTTACAAAGAAACGAAACCCTACACTTACGGCCAACGTACACAGCTAATATAATATTCAATATAACACTCCATAGCCCTACAATGACGAAGCGATATCCGAGCCGGCGCGCGGTCCGCCGGGACCACTCAGGCCCTTTGATAGACAAAAGGCTCGGCAAACCATTGTATGGAATGGCGCGTTGAGTGGCCACGAGTGTTTTCCACTAGGAATCGTGGAATATATTATAGTGTCCCGTCACGACGGCGAGGTCATGCACACGGCCGACAATGGATTTAAATAACGTTTGAATACATTTTCTTGCAGATTTAATTCTTAGATGAAGATATAATGGACTTCTTTGTTGCAACTTTTTTGTTAAATATTTTTAACATGTTAATTGTGAAAGCTTCTGTAATATAATTAGGTGAAGGCCTGTTAAAGAATAAGAGAACGTGCATTCGAATCGTGTCCTTAGAAAAAAGCTATTGAGATTCACGATTTCAATAATAAGTAGATTCTGGTTTGAGATCGAATGGCCTTATCTTCATTACAGATACCGACGACACATCTACGCATGAAATCGTTAATAATCTAATATACCTTTTTGATAACATTAATATTAAATATGAAACGGTTTAATTCTGAAAATAAACAACCACTTTTTTAATTACCATTTTTTTATCCGATTTTATTAAACCAATTAATGTATCAACTCTATTTTTTACATATTGGCATACCGTGATTGCGTGTAAATATTAAAACAGCAATATGAATTAGTTATTGAAACTTTTATTTGTGTTTTTGCCAGTGTTACAAATAAAATACAGAATCAAGCTCGAGCCTTCTCTAAAATTCGATAGAGATAATTTTTTTTCTACGTTCATGCCCAATTTTAGGCCGAAAGGTTTAACACTTCAAAATTCTATATAAATTACTACCGTGCCCTGTTCTTTTCCATCGCTAAAGTACTTGGTATGTTATAAAAATATATGCAAAAAACACTATTTCACAACAGTAATCTTCAGAGAAGTTAAAGTATCTAACGGATTTACTTCACATAAAATATTGAAAAGAATCTCAGGCAGCGATTTAGCCCCGCTATAAATCTCCCAGAAATGGTGTGTTCACTCGTCAATCCACTCCGCAAAGTGGATTCAAATGCGAGCTACATTCGTACGCAGACAGATCACCATTTGTGGCGAAACATTGCCGATTTCACTTGACGAGGCATTCAACGCGCAGAACCACTTTGAAGAACCAATACTTTTTAAGGCATTTGTTTTTAACTCGACAGATTGATGTGCAAAACACGCAGAGCTTTGGCTTAAAGAGTTTAAATAAAAAGTAATGTACTCTCAGGACATTATGACTACTTGTGAGTATGGACTGATATTCAGATAAAATATAATACTTGTGACAAATATCTCTCTTTCTTCTTACATGCAAGCCTGATAAGTGGATTTTTTCCGTACATCAAAGCACCCTTAGGAGTGGGATGATTCGTGGACCGGCAAACTATTCCACAACTTTATAATACAGAAGAGTATGTACCTTACCTATACCATACCTTCATGCCTAAGTCTGTAAGTCAGTTTGACAGCTTTTATTCTAAAAAGAGAAATAAAGAATCTACTAGGTTTTCAAAAATATTAAGTCAGAACATAACTCGTACATAGGTTTATTCTAAGTTTACGTAACCTCTGAAGTTGATTCATTTAAATGTATTATTCAATTAAATAAGTCTGTGTAAGGATTATTTCACGTAATATGCAACCTCGTTCAACAGGTTTAACTGGCGGTATTCCGTGCGTGCCGCGAAGAAGCTACTAAGGAGGCCATAGAAATTTGTCTCACGTAACCCTTACAGATACAACAATAAGTGCATGTATACACGTATATTGAAATTATTATTAGTACTTGACCGTAAATAATTAATTTAACAGTTGATAAGAAATCACTGCTACACAGAAAAATAACTCACATTACTAACAACATTTCTTCTTCTTCTTCATCAACCCATATACGCCCACTGCTGAGCACAGGTCTCCTCTACCATTGAGAGGGTTTTAGGCCGTAGTCCACCACGCTGGCCTAGTGCGGGTTGGCGGACTACACACCTAAGAAATTCCTAAGAACTCTTAGGTGTGCAGGTTTCATCACGATGTTTTCCTTCACCGTTAAAGCAAGTGATAATTCAATGTGAATACACACATAACTTCGAAAAGTCAGAGGTGTGTGCCTGGGGTTCGAACCCGCGACCGCCGAGATTCTCGACCGCGCGCCTAAACCTCGAGGCCATCACTGCTTCCTCGAGGCCATCACTGCTTACTAACAACATTTGCAGATACTTTATTCCTTACTTAGGTGAGGAAAGACTTATGTTTGTAATTCTAAAATCATATTTAACAACTATTGGTTCCTGTCTAAGAAAATGATAGCCTATGGTCTTTGACCGAATGCAATACCAACTTTCGTTCTGCTAATAAAACTTTGCTTGTAGAATATCCTCATAACATTCCTCGACAAGGGAATCGAATCTCGTATCTACGCTTCCATGCCGTAATGCATAAAAGCGTGCGGGCCTCAAGACCAATGATGCGGCAAAATCAATAGAAAATTACAACCCTTTTCAATCATCACTGACTTCAAAACCATCTATATAATTACGCATGAGTCATTATATAACTACAAGCATTAATTTTGCAATTTTCCTTGGTGTAATTATGATTTCTTAATGACGAAGGATTTTATTGTAATTGTTACATTGAGATGAACAGATGCTCTTCACCTATAATTAATAAGAATCCTTTACGTAAAGATATAACCTTATATTATTATTTGAGAGCTTCATAGTCCTTTGTAGAACCCTCCCGAAGGACAAAATGTGAAGAAAACATAGATTATTTCAAATATACCGCAATTGTAAAAAAAGTCTTATTTATAAATGCAATTATGATATGACAAATTAATTAGATCATCAAATGATTTCTTAGCGATAGCATTTAATGATAAGATTTAATTTCCCTATCACTGCGGTTGTAAACAAAAGAGGTTTTATAGGTCGCGGGGCGTGTGTTCCGATCGGTTTATTTTTATATTCAGTTAATGACGTCAGAGCAGAGGTTTAGCTTTGATCCACTTTTCATCGTATTGTTATCTTGAGAGCGGACTGGTTTCATATTTTTCCTTGTACGCAAGTTGAATTATGCACAAGCGTAAATACATTACGTATTCTGCACGACCTAAATTTATAAATAT
Organism: Cephonodes hylas; assembly: GCA_030295005.1. Lineage (NCBI taxonomy): Eukaryota > Metazoa > Arthropoda > Insecta > Lepidoptera > Sphingidae > Cephonodes > Cephonodes hylas. The sequence continues at coordinate 11,156,265 of AP025372.1, read as the reverse complement.
ACCTATGTAGTAAAGTTTTAACACAATTGTTATTTTTTTCAACACAATCTAGTATATTCAGCTGCGGAATAATTGATTTTCAATGTATTGCGAATAGAGTACTCCTGTCTTTGCTAAGTTCTGCTTTATTTCTGGTCTATTATGTTATATTATAACATTGAGGTATAAGTTATTTTTAAGAAAATTCCAATGTTATTCTGTTGATTAGACATGTTCTATTATTAAAAAAATAATATCGTAAATCTCAACACAATTGGGAATTAGCCTGGGATGTACCAATAAACAATCTACAGTTTTAGTTAATCTTAAGCAGTTTATCGCGATTCAGCAAATATTTGTAACACATACAATTGAATAATCGTGCATTTATTTTTAGATGAGTGATACGAGAAACTTAAATGTCTATGACCTTTCAGAGATTGTTTTATAACAACTATAAAGTAAAGTCCGTTTTTTATTACGCTTGCATGTTAATGGGTAATACTATAAAATTCGTGCGGTGCTTAAAATTATGCACCTAACAAAAATTTCTCCTCGGTTAATAAATTCCTAATAGTTTTGGACGACACCAACTGCTATATTTTTTATGTCATAAATTTTGGTATTACAGTTCCACGGTGTTAATTAGGAAAGATTTGAGGGATAAGACGAGGCACCACGCTATAAGAGGGAACTTCTGAGCTATTACGTTTAATGAATCCGAAAACTAGGACACCTTTAATATAAAATCAACTGAAAGCGTACCAAATTATGGTTAACGAACATAGTTCCAATAACAACTGTAATCTCTTCTAAATAACATGCATAAACATACTAAACACATGATTACGTGTGCAAATAACAATTCAATGACATCACAATCGTTTCATAACCATAATATCTCAAACGGTTCCGAAGCGGAACTCATTACATTACAAAGTGCGCGCAAGTCATAAATGGTCACCATTATTGTGGGCGGTAATACCAACAAGTAATTTCTTAATACGTGACCTCCACCAAAAAATATATTCGTGGGCGTATCAAGTAATGAGAAAGTTAATTTCAAAACCCATAATGTGATATGGAGTATGAGGTCAATACTCGTACAATTACAATGTGATATCTGTGGAAAATTGTAAATCGATTTCAGATTAGGATATCTTAATGTCTTTTGGATCATGTGAAAGTGAATCGCCTTATAATTCGTGACGGACGCGAATCAGTCTTGGAACATTCCCTTCGTGTGAAAACGTCTATCGGAACATAAGGTTTTAATAAGATTTGTCTTCATCAGCCAATAAAAACTACTACTTAAAATTAAATTCCTTCGTATAATTTCGTATAATTCGCAGTGATGGCCTCGAGGTTTGGGCGCGCGGTCGAGAATCTGCGGTCGCGGGTTCGAACCCCAGGCACACACCTCTGACTTTTCGAAGTTATGTGTGTATTCACATTGAATTATCACTTGCTTTAACGGTGAAGGAAAACATCGTGATGAAACCTGCACACCTAAGAGTTCTTAGGAATTTCTTAGGTGTGTAGTCCGCCAACCCGCACTAGGCCAGCGTGGTGGACTATGGCCTAAACTCTCTCAATGGTAGAGGAGACCCGTGCTCAGCAGTGGGCGTATATATGGGTTGATGAAGAAGAAGAAGAAGTATAATTTCTACTCTAAAACACATTGATCAAACTTTCGCTAGTCTTGCAAATCTAAATCCAAGATACACACGATTGTACTCAATGTTTCCCCAACAACAAATCTTGAATAGACAAAAGAGTATTTTTTTGCCACATGCTCACACCCTATTCAAAAGAGATACAACTATCTTGTATGTGATACATCATACACGCTAATAAGCTTCCCATGTCGAGATAACAATAGCCGGTGGGCTGGTGAAAACTTCAAACAATTTAATACAACAATACTACTGGATGACATACTGTTTGCAGACGTCACGTGTACAGCCCATACGAGTTATATCAGTGCGTCCTTAGTAAATCTCAGTGGGTTAATGATACACAAGTTGATAAACATTGATTCCCAAGTGAAGGATTCTCTAGAGTGTGCAATACAAAGGGAGGAAACGAAGATACGACCAACCTTGGAGTGACCATTGCCTCATAACATACAACTACCACATCACCTGAAAATTCGTCCATTGCCGAAAGATGCCTCTATTTAGAAATATTCGTGTATCATGTTATTACATTAAGAAATCCATGGAGCAAAAAACATAGGAGTTACGGGTATCTTTTCATGTCATGATCGAATGGCCCACGATAAGCAAACTACTTTAAGTAATGCAGTGGTACTGTTCTAGGTTGGGTCAGACTATTTATGGTATTCTTATCGAAAATCAACTTTTTCACTAGCTCACACAAAATATCGGGAGAATTAACGACAACTACCAGCGGAGTTAAGACTTGCTTAATCGACTATAATTTTTTATTATACTTTACCTTATCTACAATCATAAAAACAGACTAAGATGCATAAAAATTGACTGAGCTTAATGTTACAACTGAGCGTAGTATTGACAATATTTTACATCTATTTACTCGCCAATAAAAATATTTTAAAAAGTCCTTAATCACAGTACAGTCTAAAGTAGACATAGATACAGCCTTTTCACACTTTGAAAATAGACAAATTTTAGTTATTCTCTCAATTTCCCACGGTTGAATGCGCGAAGAATCTTTTTAGGTTTAGTAGGTCAATGGGCGGCCTGGAGTTTACTAGCCTAGTATAAAAATAAAAAAATAACGAATTTTCACACCCTTTCAAGCAAACTATGCCCCAGTGCGATGTTTTAAAAGTATCTTCCTTGACCCCTTTTTATCCTTTCCGAATATTGTATTTCGTTTAAATATTGGTCGGAAAACTATATTTTAGATAAAAGTCAATATTTTTATTAGTGTTTAAGAAGAATTTTAATAGCAGACTTTGATTTTTTTGATTAAATTACGTATTTTAAGGTTTTAGTTTATAGCGTGTCAATTGACGAACATCATTCAAAAACTTTTCTTGTACAACATCAAACATGTGAGCTGCATTCATGACATCCTGATATCTTTAATAAAATCTATTTTTAATGTAAAAAATACTTACACTTAAATGTAATACACAACTAACCATATCCGCAGCAAATTAAGTATGGAAGCAAACAAAACAAAGTTCTAATCGTGTGACAGCAAAACGTGATTATCGTAGTATGTAATTAGCAGTTTAAAGTGAGCGTTACGAGGAAGTATGCATTGCAAGATATTTTTATCCCGACAACAATACGTTTCAAATTGCATTCGCTATGTAGGTCAGTGAACGTTTCCGAGAATAGTTTACTTAATTAGAAATGGCGTTTTTGACACCTCGTAACTATGAACGCTGATGACAACTCAGCCGATAAGCCTTTAAGAGTTGTTAGTGTATTGGGTTAAATATAGGACACGAAGTGATATAAGACTTCAAAATATCTGCTGTGCTATGTTTGTAATTTGTATGCACTTTTGAATGATATGAACCAAACTCTGTAAGATGATTATTTTTTATTGTCTTACAGCGGAGCGCGGCATAGTGGCTGTTGCTGTTTAGTTCATAGTATTTGGTAGGAAATGATTTGATATTATCATCATCACCCTCAATAGCCTTGCGTCCCCAGATGGATATGGGCCTCGTCTACGGCACGGAACTGTGCTTATTATTTCACGTAGTGTAGAGCGCCCCCCGGCTCAGGTAGCGGTTAGATAAGAAGGGCCGAAGATCGAGCCCATGGCGTGCGATGTGTTATAATGATTTAAAATAAATACGTCGTTATACCAACGAGTGGTATTTAACTTACATATGTATTAATTTACATATTTTCCGTTGATTAAAGATTATTATGTACATATTTGGCAAGAGTGTTGCGTAATGAGGCTCCGTCGGAGGTCGGCATCATGTCGGATAGACACGGGCCAGCCGCAGCATTGACCCGTGTGATTGGAGACCTCAGAGCTCCAATGTCTCAATTGGTTTCGGTCATAAAAATTTCATGAAGGCAACGATTAATTAAACGAATATTCTGCGACTCTTCAATATTGTTTTGCAATTGGATGAAATATTTATGCTTTTAGAACAAGTCTCTGAATATTTACGGATCTCGAAGACGTTATCTTTATTTTTTTTTTGTCATAAATATGTATTCCCAATAACATGTTTTTATATTCTCCATCTTAAAATTCTAATAAATGATTGACAGAACAAGGTCTTATCTATGAATCTCTTACGCAAGAGTGACTTTATGTTCGTATGATACTCTTTCTTGGTTTTTAAACATTTTTCAATTCAAAAATAGTTGTTGATGTTTCCAAAATGAATTTTATGTGCTATCCCATAAGAGGCTTAAGATATTTTCGGTAAAAAGGCCTGAAATATAAATAGATGCTTGAGAGGAAGAGTTTAAGACATTGGCCCGGGCCAAGTGCGTTTACATTTTTTGACATTACTCACGAAATTCACAGCAAAGATTTTTTTACAGGTTAGATTTATTTCTAAAAATCGAAAAGTCAAGAAGTATACAACAGAAACATATAGCTTCTTGGAGATCTATTGTAATAGATCTCCTAAACTATGTTTTCACATATGCAAAATATGATTTTTCTCTTTCATATGACATTTAGACTATCAAGTATATTCATAACAGATTGAATGCTTCAACAACAAGGGTATTAAAATAAAACTAAATTCATTCTATATGTTAATTATTTAACCTTGCACTTATCAAAGAATGTGAATTTATTGATGTAGAATTAACAATCCAAGTTAAGCTATAATATGAAATTGATAAGTGATGTCAGCCATATGAATAATATTTGTTTATTTATTTAAACTTTTTATAAAGACATGTATAACAGTGGAGTTAATGCCGTAGGCATTTTCTGCCAGTCTACCTTTGGACGATGCAGTGATAAAATCTGGTAGGTGTATACCACAGTCATTTTACACAAGTGAGTGTATAATATTTATACGTAGAAATACATTAACATACAATATACAAATGTACATTTGTATATATATATTAAACTATAAAATTGACAACTTATTTACCCTCAGGTTTATAAAGTTAAATACATGAGCAATCAACAAATTGTGTTTACATATGATATGCATTGTCATGAATAATGATAGTTGTATGGGAATATAAAATCCTTTTAATATTTAAGTTAAATAAATGACATGTAACAAAAGCATACATTTTATGTCAAACTGACTTAAAACACAACTTAAAAGTTACATACATCATTGTGATACCTACACCAATCATTAAAACTAAAATAAAATGAAAACATTAGCAAACAAGATTTTCAAGATCAATTTTTTCTAAAACATATTATGCAACTTCATCATAACTTTACTTTTAGAGCCTATACTTTTTTCTCTGATTTGTAATGAATTAAAAGGACTTTTACACTCAACATTATAAATAAAATAATTATATTTTAATCAATTACTTGATGAGTCATAGACAAAAGTAATATAATTTGCTATTTCATCATGTTTATACTAAACAATAACATAATTTATCAGATAATTAGTTTTTAATCTTATTGGAATAATGGTTTGAACTTTGACAAAAGCACTTTGTTTCATGTGAATCCAGAGATATGATTCATTAAAAAGCCTATATAAAGATAATAAAATAATCATAACATTAATTAATCAATATAGGAGTTCTTAAAAAAAATTAATAAATTAAAGGTTCAGGAAATGAAAATGCTCAGGAATGCTGCTATGAAGGAAACCTTATTCAGGAGATTGGGAATTCCCATTGCTACATGTTTGTAGTAAAATTTTATGAGTCACAACTTAATTGGTATGCATGTGGTTCAATTAAAATTTGAACAACCAAATTAAAGTGAATAAACTATGTTTATTTAAACATTTAATATTTAATTTATCATTGTCATCTATTTAATCATTACAATTAATGCTATAATTTTATGTGAAGGAATAAAGTTAATTTGACAAATACGACACTTTATAAAATAAAATTATATGTAATCCTATGGTGCAAGCAAGATCAAATACCTTACAAACTATTTATAATCAAATAATATGTAACCAGTTTCTTTTAAAGTTTAAAAATAGCAAAAGAAACATAAGGCAGTCTGCTTACTTATAAGAAGCTCATACAAATGAATTTGTGGCGTACCTAATTTTATAAATAAATAAAATATAATGTTAGGTACGCCACAAATTAATATTCAGTTTCTCATATTATATTTCTTCTAAATATGATTATAATGATTAATTGCATAATCTGAACAAATGAGGAAATATTTGCAAATATTATATAGGAATAGAATTCTTGTTTGGGAATTCACAGTCTATAATTGGAAGTTGTTGTTTGTTTTCATTTCATCAACAATATTAATTTAGCTAATTGCGTGATTTTACCCATCCAACAAGTTTCTTGATCTGATATTTTACCAAGCAACCAGTACATTTTATTTTTTTATAAAACAATTTTTTATTATAATTTTGTTAATTTGCATAAAATTTGGTATTTTAAAAAATATTATTTGTGAATAGTACTAGTTCCAATAATTTTTAGTAGTAAGAATGTTATAACAAATCATAAAATTTGTTTTATCAGCATATATGAATTTGTAAATAATTGACATATTTCATTGTTATTCAAGGTTTTTTATTTAAATTGTTGAATGTTTAAATAAACACAAGGTAAATTTAAACTACCTACATACTATATTTATTTAAACAAGTGTTTTATGGTATGGACAACTGAATAACTTATTCTTTTGAAATCCTAGTGTGACAATAAACAAAGATAAAATAATTAAATTTATGCATTCTGATAAGAGATATGTGTTAAATGTGTGACATTATTACACAGGCTTGAAACTTGTACGTAAAATGAAGATCAGGACGGTACCTGTATGTGCGAGTCTCCTGCCGACCAAAGGACTATCAAGTAGAAGCCTCCTGAGTGACCACCGGCCCAGCACGCCACCACCCCATCCACAGCCTCCACCGCTTCCTCGCCGCATTCCCTCGCGTTCCACCATCACAACAAAACAATACACATAACACAAAGCGCGCCGTCTTCAACGCCGCACGAGCGACGTCACCCCGAACCGCTCACACACTACCGTTAGGAAACATCAAGTCGCAAACTAGTCTTTACACAACCCGCTGTTGAGTAACAAAACTCGCAACGCATCAGCGAGAGAAAGTGCTGGTGGCGAGACCGCTCGCGCCTACCCGCGCCACCGACCACCGTCTGAGATGCACTCTCAGCGCGAGAGCGATCATTCAACTCCCATTGTACGGAAACAGCATGTCAGTCCAAGACCAGTGCGTCGGCGATAATATCGCTATGTCGAATCGCGTTGCACGACTAACGGTGTCAGCGGTTAAAGCAGAAATGCCATTTTACCAAAATAAAATGCACAAAACCGACGACCCACGAATACCAGTCCGACTCTCGAGTTCACAACTGTCAAAAAAATTACAGTTCTACTATTTGTTGCACTAAAGTTGTGTACATTTTCTCACTTTTTTCTCGTTCTATTTTTTTATTTCAAGGCGATATCTCGGTGAGAATAGTTGCAACGAGCTTTATTGTGACAAAGATAGCATCATAGTGACGCCAGCAAGAATAAAAGAGAAGAAATTTGATTATTATTTATTGTCTTTGGTATGACTATTCGTATTTAGAGTAAATATAAAAGCTATTAAACAACGTTTACATGCTATATTCCGAGTAGTTTAAACATTAATTTTATCATTGCAGAAATGTCTTCAATTTCCAAAAATTAATTAGATATGTATTCGTATGTGTTGCCATGTCATTGTTTTAAATAATTAATAACGAAAACATCAGCGAGAATACAGTACATCACTTTTGAATACATGTACCTGCCTAATGTTTTTCAATATAAATATAGCATACTTTATTAATCGAATATGTATTGTTTTTAGGTCTCGTTACTAGTATAAGTTTATTTTTAATTATTTATGCTGGCAATGATAGCAGTCGATGTTAACGCTACTGCATACCATAGACAAACATTAAATTTGACAAAAAAGAATGACAATTAGTCTCTATTATTTGTGTATTATCTATGGACAATTATGAATTATGATGACAATGACAACAGATTATTGATAGGAAGTCGTTGTTTTCTGTTGGTCATTGTAAATGTATTAAATACAGCTTAATGTAATTAAGACGTAATAAAAACAATTAAAATACTGTATATTTCAGTAATTTTCATCAATAACTTCCAATATGTATACGTGTAAACTACTATTTTGTGCTGTATTATTTGCCGGTGTTTTGTGCGAAAACAAATATTCTAGGTCAGCTAACGTAAAGAAGAAGGACGAGGTGGACTTCAGAAAATTAGACAAGCCATTCAGAATGAACAAACTGAACCTGTTATGGGTTAAAGCGCAACAGGTAAGAATTACATCTACCGTGAACCAATGTTCTTGTAGAACAATCTTCATATCACAATAATGATTGGACCTACTCCAGTAGTGCCTGCATGCTTCTTCGCGAAATTGTTAAAAGACTTACAATTAAACTTAAATTAACTTCAAAGATTTAATATCTGGACTGTTTGGAAAGCCTGAATTAATTATTATCAGCAAATGGAAATGATTATAATTGTCAGTAACTCCTACACATTTCATCACTTGACTAACCATAATCGCCTATATTCATTTTTCTACTTACAATAGAACTTAAATGTAATTTTTTAATATATGTGATAAAAATTAATATAAATAGAATGCAAAGCAGTAAACCATTTTGATGATTTAGCATAAAACAAGATTATGAGGAAATACCTGTATTTCTATGTTTGATTGTCTTCTAGCGCTTAACTGAACCAAAGCTGAAGTCACTGTACAGTGATCTAATGATACATGACAAAGAAGAAATTACATATAAGAGATTTAAGAGTGAAGGAGGTGACAAGGAAGGTCTTAAAGAGGCAGAATTGAGGAGGAAACTCACAAACATAATGTCAGTCTATGGCTTACTTGAGCATTTTGATGAAAAGGCTCCACCAAGGCATAAAGATCATCCGGTATGTATCATATTATTTGAGATATTAATGTATATGATAATCATAAGTTCTCATAAGCTATTAAATACAGCCACAAGGAAAAACTACATGGTCACTTAATCCATATTTTTCTTTATAAAAATTATCATTTTTCCTTGGTTGTCCCCATTGCTGGTTAACAATATTAATTACCCCTCCCTTATATACCACTAAGTATCCCAACTAACGTAACCATACTAAGTATACCAATTTGTTTATGCAAGGAAAGTTCAAGCAGACTTAGTTTCCTTCATAATAGTTGAAGAGTAAAGTCTACAGGCATGAAATTTTGTGTCTGAGTTAGCCAACCAGAACATGCCTGTGTTAACTAGGCTATTTAAACCAATTGGTGGGCGTCATACACATGGAGGGGCGGTATTCATTCACTGTTGTATTATTTTCATAATCACAGTATGATATGTAATGATGTCACCAAAAGCCACATGTAGATTTAACCTGTTTAGTAAGACAGTACATTATATTATCATCACAAAATGTTTATCAAATGACTAATAAAATATTTTTTTGTTATGATAGACATTAATAAATTAAATTTATTTTGTGTAAATGAATGTTTGTCAAGTTTATTTAAAGAGATAGGATCCAATGTTTTTATATGCATTGTATAACTATAGAGAGCAGCTGATAAAACAATACAGATAAAATATTAATTACTTTTGCAGATGGTTCAATGACATGTCACACATTCACTAAAACACATTGTATTGAAGATAATTTTTTTATTTTCTGGTATCATGCTAAGAAGTTATATGTTCATTCTTTGTTGGTTGCATTTTTTAAACAACAAAGTTGTGACATTAAACATTTAACTCCATACCTTCTTTGTAAGATTAAGCACTTTATGTAACATTCAAATGCCAAGTCTGCCTTTATTAACTGAACGAATTACTATATGACATACAACTCCTGAGGATTTTTTATAAACAGTTTTGCCATATGCTATAGCATGCACAATTTTATGCCTCAAGACCTAGGAAAGTGGTTCATTAGAAATCTTTATACATTTTTTATGCCTTTAAGCAATTATTTACCTACACAATATAGATTTAAACACATAAGTGTATTCTGGTCCTATAATTCATTATTCATTCACAATATATTCATTATTTTTAAGGGTTTTAACTCTGCAATAGACGATCATATCAACAAGAGCCTGTTTAAAGACAAGAAATTGAATCAGTTGTGGGCTAAGGCAGAGGCTTCAGGCTTCACTAGTGAAGAGTTGTCAGCTCTTAAAGAAGAATTCTTGCATCATCAAGACAAAATAGATCAGTATTATGAAATCCTGACAGACATGGATAAGGCTAAAAAAGAAGGATATAAAAGTAAGCATGTTTTTTGAGCTGTGAATAAAAGTATATTCCTATCAAAATATTAGCATAATAAACATAAAATCACGCCTTTATGCATTACATAGAGTACTAACTAGGCTTAAAATAACGATGAGGGAATGTGTTTCAAAATTAATCTTCTAGCTTTGTATCTTCAATTAAGCAAATGAAATTCCGACCCGCAAAAGAATTAATTCGGCCTTTTACATTACGTGCTGCACTAAAATCAAATTGGTTTAATAAAACTTGGAACTGTGGTCTTTATTATACAGTAGTTTAATAGCTTTTACCAATAAACAGAATCTTCAGTCTGGCACTTTGTTTTTATTATTATATACGAAATAATATTTTCATAATATTATACGTATTATGGTTTCAGACGCCGTGAACGAAGAGGATTTAGAAAAATTCAATGAAATAGACGAACAAACCAATGAAATAACTAAAGATTATCTCCATCATGCCAACATGGTTAGAGAAAAGCACAGAGATTTGAGAGACGGCTACGACAAACTGCAGAGAATCACAGCTAAGGGTTTGGATATAAATTAATACATCCAACAGTCATACACATAGCTCTGACTCACACTAGAATATAAGTCTTCCGTCGTGGGTATCGTTCGATCTAGTAATACCAAGACCAGAAAAAAATATTCATGGATCACACAAACTTTAGCCTCGGTATGGGGTTCGAATCCGCTGCCTCTTGTTTCGTAAGCTGGTAACTGGTTGGCTGGTAGCCAACTACGCTACGGGGCTGTTCTGTAATGTTTTAAAATACTGAATATTATCTTATAAACCTGTGAATTCCACCATTATGACTATTGCATGGCATTTCCATTGGGTGGATGAAGGGCTCCATGTTTTTATTGTTTTGTTGCCTATATTTAATACTATAATTTCCTAAACAGGACCCAACAACAGGGAATTCATAGAACCTAAAGTACAAGGCCTGTGGCGCATGGCAGTGAAAGCAAACTTTACTGTTGACGAACTTGCTTCTTTGAAGGTATGGTCAGAAGTAGTCAAGTATAATATCAGCTGGTTTTCGGTGGAGCCTTTGTCTGTAGCGCCATCCGTGAATATCATTGAAATCTCCTATCTTATACGATTCTAGATATAATCTTATCCTGTTTGTCTGCATTTTTTAGAAATGACGTCTAACTAAGCATCAGTCACAGATTTGTATTGATTAATAAATTTATAATTATAATTATTTCCTTTCCTATCACATAGTGATATTTTCCCAATTATTTTAATCCTTTTCTTTTATCTATTTTTTTTTTTTATAAACATCCGTTAATTAATTAGTCGTCATTATTTATGACGCCACTTATAATTAAATCACAAACAACTAAAGATAAAAAACACAAAAAACGAATTACTTTTTTTCTTATTTACAGGTGGAACTTCAGCATTACGAGTCAAGACTGTTGAAATTGCGTCACTTGCAAGTCGATCATGTAAGCAATATTGAAAAGCATCGTAGCAAGGTTATTTCATTTTTTTATTTTGTTTAAGTTTTTTGTTATTTTTTTTTTAGTATGATTACGTTTTCATAACATCGGAATAATTTTGCCAATTGTTTATTCAGGTGGCGGCTGCTGGTGACAAGATCAATCACTTCGAAGACCAAGAGCAGATGATCAAGAAGCACTCGAGGAAGGTGGAGAAGATGCATTCAGACCTGGAGAGCCGGATACTGGAGCGGCACACTGAGTTGTGATGGACAGCTATATGATTCTTGTTATTGTATTTTTATTTTTGCATGATTTTAAATGCTATGTAAACCATGCGCCAATTTTACAAATAGTTTAATAAGGTCTTACGCATTTGCCACAATATTGTGTACAAAATCACAACTTAATGTTGATCAAGTTTTTTTACTTGTGTTACAGAAAATTTATTTTCTATGGAATGTGTTTCATATTTTTATAATAATTTTTAACATAATTATACAGACAATATAAATGTGTATAGTGTGTATGTAGTTTTTTTGAATCTCTTTAATGAAAAATATATGTGAATATTAGTAATGTCTTTTGTTTTATTTGAAAGCATCAATTTTGCTTTACCACTGTTTCTAATTTGTTGAACAAAATAATTTCTTCAGAATGTAATTGGTTTACACTTACCATCAGGAGTCTGGATCAGATTTTTAGCTGTTATTTAATTGTGTTATGGTGTAAGTTTATTTATTTATGCTATCGTATTTTTAAATTTTGTTGAGATTTGGTAAAATATTAACCCCCTAAGCATCATTGAAGACACTTAAAAACAAAAATCTAAATACCAATATGTTGCTTTTTAAAACCATCAATTTATTACTACTAGAATTTACAGTGATCATCATCATCATCATCAATCATAAACATCCCACTCCTGGGCACGATTCTTCTCTACCATTAAGAAGAATAAGGCCACAGCCCACCACGCTGGCTTAGTGCGGGTTGGCCTTGATAGCCTTGTAAAAAAATAATATTGGTACAGAATTCAATTGAAATTCTCTAGTCATGTTCTTTTTGGCCAGAGTTATGGTTATTATTAGGTACTATGCTGTCTCTTTGTCGCAAGAATATAGACATAAAAACGACGGACGGCCGACGACCGCGCCAGCTTCCCTTATGCAAAGTATTGTGTGTATGTGGAATTATTGTGTGAGAATTCTAATGACAATTTCTACATTTATAAAATTTTAAAACAATTGCTAAGTATAGAGTTATGTGTAGAGCCTTTTCTTTGTTTTAGTAATAATGATGCTTGTACAGACTGTTCTAATTTTGGTAATACAATTATTCTTCAGCACTTGATGCCATTGGGTTTGTGTTAAACTCAAGTCAAATTAGGTAAGTAATAGTGCATTGATGTATAAACTATGATGCCACTAATATTTTCCTTAGGCTTAGGAATACTTTAGGTACTGTGCGATATGCATAGTTTTCTATTTTTTTATTGTCAGTTTGTGAGTGAGCAGTGAGTAAGTAGGCCCTAATCAAGAACACACTCAGTATAGTTTGACAACGGTTTATTTACCTAGAACTTACCGCACATCCTGTTTTAATCATATTCGAGACAATGTAAGTTCTCAATAATAATTTACTTATAAATATACACATTACCCAAATAAACCTATTAAAAAAAAGAAATTTCACTTGAAAAAACAGGTGGTATTATTAAAAACACCAGTGGTTACAGTGCATCAATATATGACATTTAATCTTCATGTACAAGCAAATTTATTATTAATACACGTTTAATATTCCGTCTCGGTCAGCGAGCGCATCAATCACCGAAATTAATATCGTATTATGCCATAATATAGAGTGTAAAATGTGTATAACAAGAGGTCGGCGGGGCGTAAGGCAACGCAAAACACTCAGCGGCACTTCGGAATCACATTCCAAGCTACCTACTATTACACGGTCGCGGCCGTCTACATCGGCAGAGGCGGCGCGACGCCACTATAACGTACAACGTATAACGTAACTATAATTTGTCTAAACGAACGTCGCGTGTCGCTTGTTGCTGGTCGCCGGGCGCGGTCGCTCGACGCTGTCGCTCGCTGCTGTCGCGCGACACGGGCGCTCGACACTGGCGCTCGCTGCTGGCGGCACGGCACGCGCGACTACACCGTCGTTTAATGCTCACGTTCAGTCGATCGTACAGTATAAGTAGTACTCTTCTCGATAGGACATTTCTCTATTATGTATATAGATAATCTTTATTATATAATTCTTTCTCACTAATATCTACACCGCTTCAAGGTTACGATCGTGTCCGAGCCCAGAGAGCCGCCGCCCGCGCCAGCGCGCCGCTCTCCTTCTAAGGCAGTAGTTCTTAGTCTTCGTCGGGGGGGACTCTTAATGAGTCCATTTGCTCCAAGCCTGGAATTGTCATATTTAGATTTATTATCACTGCTTCGTGGTCTTGCAACTCCACTCACTTGGGACTGATAAAATATGACTAAATATGGGTGCAGAAGATTACTGCCTAACCTTATGGCGCATACAGGTGAGGTTACGTATATCAATGTTGGTCGTCATTACACACTAATCACTACAAAGTATTATAGTATAAGTATAATATGTGTGTACCTGCTTGTCGGGTGCGTGGTGCTGGGTCTGGTCCCAGTGGTGGTGGTGGTCGGGCGCGGGCGCGGCGGCGGGCACGGGCGGCAGGTAGTGCAGCGGCAGCGCGTGCATGAGCGACAGCGCGGCGGCTGTGGCGCCGGCGCCGCTGCCCACGCCGCCCACCGCGCCGCCGTACCCGCTGCCGTCCAGCCCGTGCCCCACGTGCCCGCTCATGCTCACGCCGCCCACTCCGCCCATGCCAGTTACGCCCTGCTGGAAATATAAGCAATTAATAGGTGACACTTTTACTAAACAACCCCAATCTTTGTTACAAAAACCAACAAATCTTAAGATAAAACCATAGATAAGACTTACTACCTAATTAGCAGGAATTATGAGATAAACCAAAGTGTATAAAGCTGTGGAAAAAGTAAGCAGACTAACATCTTTGTGGTCTTAGGATCTTTAAAAACCAATGTAAGTACGTAGTTTGTCAGACAACCGATATCTTATCAAGTGACAAAGAGCTGTCGTGTGTCAGTATAATTATGCACCTTCAGACATGGAAAATCAAAGATGTAATAGGCTATGCATACCTGGTATCTGTTATCATGGTCGGAGAGATGCGGGTGGTGCTGCAGGTGTGGGTGGTTCCAGTCGTCGTTGGCAGTGAGTTTCCAGGCGCGCTCGGTGCCGATGGGGCGGGGCTTGCGCTCCTCCTCCTCACCCCAGCCCCCGCCGCCACTGCCGCTGACGCCGGCCGCACCGCCCACTGCTGAGCTCACGCCCACGCCCACACCGCGGTCGAGGAGAGACTGGAAATTAAATACATTCATCATTTATTCATATTTCATAGTTTGATATGTTTATATTTACTTTGTTCGAAATTTTGGTTACATAGTTAGTATTCCACAAAAATAAAATAAAAAAATTGAAAATAAAAATATAAAAAAATTACTTGATAGGCATGGTGTTGTTGCGGCGTGTGCTGCATCGGTTTGGGTGACTGGTTCATTGGCTGTTGGTATGAGGACATGAGCATTGCGCTCAAGTTGCCTGTAGTGTTGCTGCTGGCAAATAGCTACAACCAACAAAGCAGTCATGGTTACCATTTTTGCCAATTTACATTTGATTATAGCATGTCCTTCTGTTACAAAATCTAGGTGTAATTTATATCGTTTGTAAGGTAAAATAAATTCATAGCTATAACATGTGTGTCGGAGGTATTGAGTAGTTTACCTGAGCGTTGGGCTTGTGCTGCATGAGTGGGTGTCTCTGCGCGAAGTCGGGCGCGCGCGGGTTGAGGCGCGACACGGGCTCCACGCCCACGTAGCCGAGGCCGAGCGAGGCGGGCGACATGGACACGCCGCTGGCCATGGACACCATGATGTTGTGCGCCGCGTGCGTGGCGTGCGCCGCGTGTGTGGCGTGCGTGTTGCGCGCGTGCGTGGCGTGCGCCGCGTGCTGCGTGAGCGGCGCGCTGTCCGCGTAGCCCTGCGGCGCGCGCGACAGCGACATGTGCTCCAGCCCCGCGCCCAGCGGCAGCGGCGCCTGGTACGCGCCCGAGCCGGACAGCGGCGGCGCGTACGCGGGCGGCGGCGTCGAGCCGTGCGACGACGTGCGCGAGCAGGGGGAGCACCCGCCTCCACCACCACCGCCACCGCGGTACCCCGGCGCCTTGCTCGCGTCCACCTGCACAATATAGTTATACATGACAACCCCATGGCGCAGTTGGCTAGACACCAGCTTGCGAAACGAGCGGTCGCGGGTTCGATCCCCGCACCGAGACAAATGTTTATGTGATCCACAAATATTTGTTTCGGGTCTGGGTGTTTGTGAGACCGAAAAGTCTCTCGTAGTTTCTGATACCCACGACACAAGACTCGTATCTTAGTGTGGGGTCAGAACTATGTGTGTGACTGTTGGGTGTATTTATTTATTTATTTACATATATTAGAATGCTTATGTCTCATGTATAAAACTAACATTTTACAAGTGCACCATTAAATACATGAAAAAATGTATAAAATGTACAAAAAGACAGACATAGATTTACTTTTGGGGTCCAAAAAACACTGTTCACAAGAGGAAAATAAGACTCTCATAAGACTTTAAAATGATAAATAGTTAATAGTTTTTAATGTTCGTAATAAATTTAATGATGTCCATAAAAAATTAAATATGTAAAGTTGAAGTGACCTTTGTTTGTCTCACCTGCGGCGGCGGCGGCTCTACGTTGTGGTGCGCGTCGCCCCCGGCGCCCCACATGCTGCCGCCCGCGCTCGCCGACAGGTCTTTGAACAGGGAGTACTCCTGCGCTCCACCACTGCTGCCGCTTGTCTGCAAGTATTTAAAAGTATATTGTCATTAGATATAAACCTTAGATATAGACTGCTAACCGAAGATGATCATTTTACCGCGGCCATGAATGAATAAATCACATAAAATACATGTGTCGCTTTAAAATAACATACCTGCGGGGTGGTGTTAATGTGCAGCGCAGATGATGGATTACTGGTGTTTTCTTCGTTGGCATTCCATGAGTTAGAATTATCAGGACTTAGCTGTAAATTGCAAAAAATATATTTATTATGATATATATCTCAGGTTGGGCAGTTTTATGGGGATTTTTAATAAGAAACTCTTAATTGCAGTATGGAATCTGAAAGTGTGCCCCAATAATGGCAATATGCTCACGCTCATTAAAGTGGGATTGACCAAATGTGGCGAAATGTGAATGCAATAAATTCACCATCGCCTACTCGCTTAAAACAGGAGTAAGTAACGCTCTAGTCACGCATTCACCAGCTTACTCTCCGAGCAAAGCATGCGTAAGGACGTTTAACTCGATTTAAGGCATAATATATGAGTAAAGTTATTGTGTACCTGCACAGTGCGTTCGGGCAGGCGGTGCGCCTTGGCGTCGGCGTCGTCCGGCTTGGTGGGCGTGGCGCCGGGGGACGCCTCGCGCGCGCTCTTCAGCGGAGACGACGCTGCCGTCGGACACGCGGCCGAGGCAGAGCTCACGCTGCTTGCTGCCTGCTGCAACAATAACATTTCGATTAGTTAACCAATATTTTAATGATGAAGAATATGATAAGAAATATGCTATATATGTCCCATTGTTGGACATGGGCCTCCTATACAACTCGTTTAGCCCTTAGTCGCGTGTTAACGAATTACACACGTAAGTAATCCCTAACTTTTATGTGTGCTGGTTTCCTCACGGTGTTTTCCTTCACTGTTAAAATACGTTATGATTTATTCAATGTTAAAACACACATAACTTTGAAAACTCAAGAGATGTGTGCCTGGGGTTCAAACCTGTGACAATTGAGATTCTCGACTACGACTTAATTATTTTATTAAACTTGTAATATTTTTTGTGGAATGATTACTTTTATCAATTATCGTACCAATGTTTGAGTAAAGTGTGCCTGGTGTGTGTACCTGTGCGGGCGGCCTGGGCTTGGTGTCTGTAGCGGGCGCGGGCGCGGCGGGCGGCGCGGCGCTGGCGGGCGCGGCCGTGAGCTTGGCGGCGAACGTGTGCGAGCGGCCCACGATGGCGCCCGTGTACGACAGCGCGCCGCTCTTGCTCGCACTGGCTGGCGCGCTCGACGGGCCGGAGACCACCGGCGTCGCGCGCTTCTCAGTACTCGCCGCCGCTGGAAGTTATCTTGTTTTAATTCTAATGCCAGGAAATATACATAGTCGATATTTAAATCCTAGATAGCTATTATGAATTGCAAATTATGGAATGGAAATTGCTCTACCAACTGAACTTTTTTAATTTACATGCACATTATTAGGTTGAGCTGATGTCATGTGCTGTTGATGTAAATAATGGACTAACTGATATTTGAATTGTTGGTAAGAGAAAAAACAAACATTTTAGCTGTAAAATTTGAAAATGTATTTGTATTAATAATTATTTTCTTTAGCTTATTTTAGATATAATATAATGTGTGAGTAGTACCGTGCGAGAGCAGCCTGGGCAGCTGCGCGCGCGGCGCGGGCGCGAGCGGCTTGGCGGGGGCGCGCGCCGTGGGCGTGGCGCGGCTGCTGCCCGTGCCGCTGCTGCTGGGGGGGGCGCCCGCCTGGGGAAATAACACATACATTGTCACACATGCTCATTTATACAGGAGTAAATTTAGTTACATTCCAAAGGTTATGTAAGTAATGTATAAGACAGCATAGTAGCGTATGTAGATATTTCTTTATTATATGACTGGAAAATGAATGGGCTTCAGTGGTGTGTACCACGAGACAACTTTTGCCCACTTGAAGTGTAAAAAATATCGTTTTGTATTTTCTAACACTTCTAGAATACCTATTTCATTTACCAAAGACTTGATTTAATCAAGTATCACTTATATTTTTTTAATCATCACTCAAGTATTCTACAAGAATTAGCTATGATCGAATAATCAAACATCCGTGTGGGTTACCTTGGCCGGCGGTTGCTTTGTCGGCTTAGCAGGTTGCGCGGGTGGCGGCGGGGGAGGGAGTTTGCCGGCGCGAGGGAGCAGCTGCAGGATGTCCGCATCCGGGTCGCGGATCATCGCCGAGATCAGCATGCCCGCTTGCTTGGTCGCCTCGGCCGAGCCCCTGAGGTGTAACACATTGTTATAAATTCAGATGGAGAACTTCTTACTCCTCCTACTTTTTATTTAAAAACTTTAAAATAAAAAGAAAATATAACATGAACAATTTATGCTCCTCAATTCTCAATTTCAAATACTCTCGCTATTACTGTTAAACAATAATTCGAGTTATTAAAAAAAGGAACTCATGTCTTATTTTTTCTTCAAAATATTGGAGTAAATTAGACTAAGTAAAAACAGACTTTAAATTGATATAACTTGATAACTTGGTAAGGTCTATGTTCACCAGAGGACGGCAACATTATGCAAATTTATCTATCTTGTATTTGATAAATAATAACATACTTGATGGTGATGATCCTCTCGCCTTGGCCCTTGCTCTGCTTGTCGACCTCGATGTGCGCGCCGGTGGCGGAGCGGATGGCGTTGATGTTGCTGCCCGCGCGACCGATCACGCGGGATATGGCGTGCGATGCCACTGACACTTTCTTGCAGCTGGGGAACATATAATGGAACTTGTTTTTAATATTGTTCTTGATATTGTTTTTGAGTTTATAAGGTTGCGTTCTATAAGGGATCAGTGAATATAGTAGTAGTTGGAGGGTATCTTAATGTGAGGTCAGAACTATGCATGTAACTGTTGAGTGCATCTGTCTATTCTTATAGTGATTTTTTTATATCGGTTGAAAGAGGGAATTATGTGGATAGCTATGGCGAGTTTGAATACTTCAGCTTAAGCCCCTTAATGCTAAGAAAAAAAATATATTGTAAAATCGCTACGTAAGTAGTATGCAAAACATATATTTTGTGCCTGGGAAGTTCAATTAAAACTAGTCATATCAAGACACCATTAGATCAATGTCTCTAATTGTATACTAATGACTATTATTGTCTTCTAAGGAAATTGTTCCATCAGCATTCCTTTCATTGCCATACCATGTATGGAGTATTGTGGTAGTGAGTACTGACCCCGGCTCGACGGTGGAGACGGTCTGCACGCTGGACTTGCGCACCACCTCCTTCCAGCCCTCGTCGCGCCGCCCGCCCACGCAGCCGCCCTTCGGAGACGTGCTCTTGCCTTCCACCTCCCACCTAGTAGCGAGTCATTTGTTACAATACTATTCAAATAACATTTAAATATATTAATCACAAAGTGATTTTTTTTTAATTCCTTCTTTTAACTATTCTCTAGAAAATAGATTTAAATCTTTAAAAATTCAATTTTAAAAAATATATTAATTAAACTGGAACATATTTTAATATAAAGTACTTATAAATTTGTATACATAATATACAATTTTCTAAATTTTGTAATTCCTTCAATATGTGTCTGTGCAACACAATCCTTTCAACTCTAATTATCATCAGAATTTAGTAATAAAATAAAATATAAAAACAACATACGCACTACATACAAATCAATGTCAATGTATCATGCAAAACAAAATATAAAACAAAATAAACCAAAGTGTAAGAGTGCGATGTCTGGGCATGCAACGCGTCCATTAGTATTACACTGAGTACAGTCGCGAACACATTCGACGTTGACAATGATTTCGTATCTGTTGGCGAGTGCGCGGGTTCTCAACGTGTTTCCAACTTACTGGTGGCTGATGGTCGTCTTTTTATTTTTGTCCATAGCCTCTGTGTCTGTGTCCACATTGTGCCTAGTGGATTCGAACACTTGGCTCTTTCTAGTATTAGTGCCGTATTTAACATTTTGTACTGTTAAATTCTTAGGGCTTTCCTCTTCCGGTTTTCTGCAAGAACAATACATATCACCATGAACCCCCCTATTTTCAACGTCCTCTTTATTTTTTATAGATATATAGGCATATAACAAGCGTTTATATCCACGCAACACTAAAGGCATGCAAACTACGTTAATTAAAAATAAAAACAATAGCCCTCTTTACAGATAAGCGAGGAGTATTTAAATCTCTATACATATACAAAGCTGTTGGTTTGCATCCATATTTTGTTTGTTTTATCAGTATAAATTTTACACGAAGCCAAATGTCTAAATGAATTTCTTGCATTTTTTATCATTGCTTTTGAAGTTAAGTTGGGTCATAGTGATTTACGCTTTTAGATTATTTTTTATTTCTTAAATTGGTAAAATAATTTTGATGTAGTGAATTGGCAAACCAATAGCTTGTATATCTCATTATTTCAAATAAAGGACAATTATCTAACGAACTTGCAATTATTTTCCAAAGCTAACTGAATACGAGGCAAGCAAACATATTATCTTTACAAGTAAAAAAAAAAAAACTCCTAAATAATTTGTAAACGTAAAAAATTAACCTTGTCTTAAGGTTGTAAAAAAATCTTTTGGTCTAAGTATAGGTTCTGTTTTTGTGATATTACTTTTACGATAAGCAATTTAGTATGTTTATGATATTATGTGTTTCAATAAAATTACTGGATTTGGGAAACAAATTGTTTAAATTTGTGGTAGTATAGGTGGTATAGGAAATTAATGTTTCATATATTGTGCTATTTAAAGTTATTTTGTGTTTATACAGGAATCAGCATTTATGATATACTAAATTTCATTGACTGTATTGCAAAATGGGTTTTGGATTTAGAATAATCCTCTAAAAAATGAGTCAGTTGATAATACCAAAGACATCAATTGTTTATGAAATTAAGTCAACATGTATAACTAAGCTCTGCATTTTGAAATACACCTTTAAAGGTTTTTGAAGAAATTTTTAACCTAAACAAGCGAAATCGAAACTAATGTTAATTAGTAAAAATCTGTTATCTATGTACTTGATAGTGGATTAAACTGCTCAATCAATGTATGGAGTTTAGCTATTTAGCAGCTACTTCCACTTGTTGTGTATGTGTGACTGTGTGTATGCATGTCCCCCCGCGTGCGCTACTGACTTGTCCTTCTTGTCGTTGCGTCGCTCCTGGTGCGGCGCGTGCGGCTTGGCGGGGGTGGCGGGCGGGGACGCGGGGGGCGACGCCGGCGCCACGTTCTCCTTCTCCTGCTTCTTGTCCGGCTTCGGGGTACTCTCGCGCTCGGATTTCGCCTCGAGCTTCGCTTTGTTCTAGAAAGCAAATATATCAGTGACTTAGGTGTTATGATTGAAATTATTTTATCTTTCAGAAGTAATTTAGTACATATGAAAATATATTCAGAAGATCGTTAAGTTCAAATATACTTAAATATGAGATATACAATGCTGCCTTTTTGTGCGAGCAATATACAAATGCACATGACTGTACAATCGTCAATAAAATAAAGTGTTAACAAGATTACTAACTTTGTCCGGTTGTTTCTTGGAGGCGGGGGTTTGCGGAGGCGCGTTTTTCTCCTCTTTCTTCTTCTTTTTGCTCTTGGTGGTCTGAGCAGGGGGCGCTTTCACGTCCGAGGAAGAGCATGAGCCCTGATAAAAACACGTAGTTTTAAAACCTATCCATACAAAAATACGAGTACTTATATTCTAGGAACATATAATAACTAGGCCCAAAATCTGAGTACTTAATACTTATAAGTAATAACAAAGGACCAGGCTCTCTCAGTTGAAGAGAAGGCTCGTGACTAGTAGTGCGACTTATAAGGGCTGATGATGAACAATAAATTCATTCAATAATTCTATGGACATATGATATGAAAATTGGTGGGCAGTAACTAGTGGTGTGAGTACCTGTGAGTTGGCGTCGATGCCGGAGTCGCCCTCCTCCTTGGCGACGGGCTCGTCGTCTCCCTCGCCGCCCTCGGAGCACTCGCCCAGCGCCTTCTCGCAGTACAGCGAGTTCTTGTCGTTCTCCGCCTGCAACTTGCGCCTTTCCTCCTAAACAATCGTATTTTTACATTATTTTATCGCGCATGCACACGGATCGAGAGTAAAACAAGTCTATGACTGCACGTTATGCAATTTTGTCCCATTTCCATGGTAATTATTGTAACATGATTCTTTTTTTCTTATGGATTTTAATAACTGTTCATAATAGTAGCCACTGCAAAATATAACATGTTCGGATTGCTATCTACAGTAGAAATAACGAGAAAATTACGAAAGATATAACTTTCAGAAGAATGCATGGCAAGGAACTACTTTATATTAAAATATTGTGTTAAATTTTTCTCATTTTCAAACTTGTTATTAGGTGAGTAAATTCATATCAACAACATTTCTCTAATTTAACTGGATGATTAATCCTATGACATTTATCATCGAAACGAATAACTTAATTAATAACTAATAAGATATGAATGATGAGTGTAGTTATTTTTGTTATTTTTTTTATTACAAATGGCGATGTGATGATATAACCAAGTGTTTGGTATCGTACGGCGAGTGTGTGTGGTGTGGTGTTCACCTTCTTCTCCAGCTTCTTCTTCTTCTTGCGCTCCCTGCGGCGCGCGGCGGCCTGGCGACGCGACTCCTCGCGGCAGCGCTCGGCGTCCAGCTCCTCGAGCAGGATGGTGGCGTTCTGGTTGGCGCGCGCCGCCTGCGTCTCCTTGGCCGCGCGGATCACGCGCACGCACTCCTGGCACTTCTCCAGCAGCTCCTTGTCCGAGATCGTGCAGATGTACCTGCGCACACAACCACGTATATAACAACAATATTAAATTACATACCCATCACCATGTATATAAACAATCTTTAATTTATGAGGACAATTGCAATGAGACGGCATAACTGTTTTGATTATAAAAAATATGTTAACTTTTCTTGTGAAAATAGACCATTTGGAGAGCACTCAACACTTGATCAAATTACAATGGTACAATGTATAGAAAACTGCAGCCACGATTTAACTCTACCATGCTTATGTACCAACAAATAATTAGAAATCTTATTAAAAGAAAAATTGTTGTGTAATAAGCTGAATCAATAAATTTTGTGTAACAACTATAAAAAGTACGTATCCTGACCAGTCCCCTGAAGTAAATCATTTGAATTACAAAAAGTGAACAAACCTTGTCATCTCCTGATCCGAGGGGAATTGCGTGACCACACTGACCATCCACTTGACTACTTTAGTGTGACCCTTGCGGAAGGCGGCCATCAGGCACGAAACCTGCAAATAATACGACAGTTTCATTAATTTACTTATAGTATGTATACTAGGGTGTCCCAGCTTAGTAGGGCGATTTTTTTTTTCTCGAAATTAGATACGCATACCCTCTATATTTTTTCTAATTGACCCTAATAACTCAAATACGAAATATTATCGAAATTGGATAGCGGTAACCCGTGCCGACTTGATGGCAAAGTTTTAAGAAAAAAATTGTATGGTAATTGTAGAGCACATATAAAAACTCAATTTTTATTTTCAAAATTATATCCTATTTCACCGGTATTATATGTTTATTATTAAAACAGGAATATTTGTGATATTTTTATTTTAAAGTTTTCATTTTACTGTTAGGATAAATCACAGGAAAAATTGCTTTAGTTTCCCTTTAAAGGTGACTTTTTCACGCAAATGTTGTATCAGTATAACTGCAATTTGCAGTATCACTAGCGACTTTTAGTGTCATTATTTATTTCTTAACTGCTTGAAAAGAAGTATAACTAGTCTGTGAAGTAAGCAACTCATTGAGAAAAGGGTCAAAATTTTTAAAACGATTGAAGAAAAGCAAGACTAGTTTTTGATCGAAATAAAGTCGTTTATATCTTTCTAAAAAAGTAAATCACGCAGATATCTTTCCAGGGGGTATATGAATTGATGGATCCTCTTTAGTTAAGCTTTAAAATATTATCATTTTTGGTTCCTGGTCTCCATCATAGTGATATAGAGACAAGACAGCTACTTCATGAACCAAAGACCAAAAATGCTGAAAAATATTCTGTATAGTAATTTCTGAGTTAATTTTATTGACAGTTTCCCAGGGTTTCAAAGTATTAAGCAAACATAAGTCGTGGTAAGGTACCGTTACTGATAATATACAATGCATCCATGCCTTAACATGGTATATAGCGATGCAAATCTAGATGTCTAATAGTGCGACTTTTTATTAGTAATTTACAATTAAAAAATAAGTTACGACATTTTTAATCAATTAATTGCTTCGGCCATCATGGTGTCTGGTACATAGAACTTGGAGATCGAATTGTCAATTTTCTTTCTGTATCACCACCAAAGAATATGATTATAGCCATAACTGTTAATTCTTGATAGCCAGCCCTTAAATTTCCTTCATAATTCTGTCCGGTAAAACAATGTATATCTATTTATATAACTATATCTATTATCTAGATTTATTTTTATCAATTAAAGGGCACTGGCGTGTGCAATATACAAAAAGTAGTCCAAGCTTGTAACAAACTCTTGACGACACTGTACGAACACATCTTGCGATTTTTCCGCATTATTTGTTGATCTCTTCAGAGTCGGTATAAGGCAACTTATTTCTTAAAATTAGTTTATTAAAGCTTAAATAGGCATATAAGCCCTTTAACAAAAAATAATTAATCTCGAATAGTTAGATTTGCGATTTACAAAATTCAATTTTACTACATGAATTTTATTAAACAGAACTGCCAATATTTGTTCTTTACAGAGAAGTTTTAAGCCGTTATTTTAATGTTTTGCACCCCCCTATTAAAATTTGCCTTTGAAATCTTAATCTGACATATTGATTAAACAAAAAGAGGCGTTTACCAATACAATAAACAAGCAACCACGAAACTTCCATGCGAATATTGCGACGCGCCGAAGATCATACAATTAGTATGTAAGTACTGAAATACATGAATGCAAGTCGGCACGGGTTGCAGTGGTCCTAAGTTCATGAAATTTTATTTATAAGTGTTTTAACACCATTCGAAAATAATTAGAGGGTATGCGTTGACAAAAAAAGACTTTGATTTTTTTGGGACACCCTAATGTATACTATATATTTTATATTAAGAGATATTGTTAACTCCTTCAATTTTAATAAAAATCTATATTAACATTGTTAAAATAATAAAAAAAAAAACAATTTTAAATACTATATATATTCATTGCTTGACTTTGTGACCCTAGTAATATACAATGCAATATACGAGGGTCAAGTAAAAAAAAAGGTTCCCAACGCTGTACACTCGCCGCGCGACATGCTATGAGAAATCTGGCAACACCGCCGTGTTCCTTGGTTCTCGCGCTTTATTCTCCCACCCGGACGAAGTCAGTACGACGCTCAGTGCCGGCCTGACAGCCATCCGAGATGGAGCCCCCAATCGCTGTCACCGCCAGGTGTGAGATTCGATCAGTTATCCGTTTTTTACACGCAAAAAAGGTAAAACCTATTGAAACCTATCTACAGGGACGACAATAAATTCGGACAGATACTGCGAAACGTTGAAAAAACTCAAAAGGGCCATTCAAAATCGTCGGCGAGGAAGATTGACCAAAGGCGTTAGGCTGCACCACGATAACGCGCGCCCGCATGTTTCTCGGAAGACCCTTGCCTTAACCGAGAAATTCGGCTGGGATGTGGTTGAACAAGCCCCCTACAGCCCTGATGTTGTTCCCAGCGACTTTGTTTCCAAAATTGAAACAACACTTGGGTGGACAACGCTTCAGATCGGACGAAGAGGTACAGGAAGCGGTCACTAACTTCCTCAACGGCCTGGCGGCGAAGTTCTTCGAAGAGGGTTTTTAAAAGTGGATAACTCGTCAGCAAAAATGTATAGAAAAATCTGGCGACTATGTAGAAAAATAGTTTAAAGTACAAGCTTTCAGATGGTGTACTCCTCGATTATAATAAAAAATGCGTTACACCAGAAAAAATGTGGGAACCTTATTTTTTACTTGACCCTCGTATTTGTGTTTCAAAAATCATTTATAAAGTTTTTGTCTTCATACACTGGTGTTTATCATATTTTGTCAAAGGTCCATCTTTTTGCTTCAAATTTCATCAATAAAATACATCCAAAAGGCAGTGTTGTAGATGTAATTGTACCTTTCTATTGTCCTGTGAGTCGATGTCTGCGTTGGCTGCGTACAGCATCTCCACGACGGCGAGGTGGCCGCCGTTGGCCGCCAGCCATAACGGGGAGTTGCCTTTCTTGTTTTTAACTTCCACTGCTGCTCGCCTGTTTACATCGTTATTCGTGTTAAATAATGTTTTATACACATGGAAACCAATTTATATATACATGCAACGAATATATCAACTACTGTTCAATTAATAAAGTATTTCCACAAACACAAAGATGTAAATATGCGCTATGATTGCTTCAACAGTAGAACCGTAAGGAGAAAAGACTCGCATACTTAATACTTAAATTTTTATTACATTAGATCACACTTTCCAGTCAAATTAGAAGTTTTTACTTTTTTATCAAAATTAAATTCTTGATAAAAAAAGGTCAGTCTACTGCTGAGCACAAAGCTTTTAGGCCTTATTTTAGTACACTGGCCTAGTGTGTATTCGTGGACTACACACCTAAGACATTTCTAAAAACTTCCTTGCCAAGTGTGCTGGTTACTTCGCAATGTTCTCCTTCACCTTTAACGTAAGTGATAAAACAAATAAAGTGGTATTGATAGAAGTATGTGTACCTCTGCAGCAGCAGCTCGACGAACTTGGTGTGTCCCTTGTCGGCGGCGATGGTGAGCGCCGTGTCGCGAGAGGAGGGCACGGGCGGCGCGTTCACGTCCGCGCCCTTGTCCAGCAGCACGCGCCCCACCTCCACGTAGCCGCCGCTCGCCGCCTCCATCAGCGGCGTCAGCCCCGTCTTGGCGCGGTGCTCCACGTTCGCCTTGCGGTCCAGCAGCAGGCTCACCACCTCGTGACGACCTGGATTCACATAAACATTTATCAGCATGTGTGCCGAGAAATTACTTCTATGAAACTATAATATGGTACAATTGGTTGCATGCGTACCTTGGAAGCAGGCGAGTGTGAGGGCAGTGTTGCGGTTCGTTTCGATTTGCGCGTTGATGTCGGAGCCGCAGTCGAGCAGCAGTCGCACGGCGGCCGTGTGACCGTTCATTGCGGCCAACATGAGCGGTGAGATGCCTAGTTTCGAGCCCGTGCGGGAGTTTATCTCCGCCTGTTTCAGTACATTGTCAGGTTAGTTCCATGCAATATTGAAACATTTACCTACACATGAGGTTGTTATTGTATGTTATAGACCTGGTGCGTGAGCAGCAGCCGTATGATGTTGACGTATCCCCCGGAGGCGGCGAGCGAGAGCGGCGTGTAGTCGGACACGTTGCGATGCTCCTTGTTGGCGCCGCGGCTGAGGATGAGCTCCACCACCTCGTAGCGGCCGCCGCTGCACGCGAGCGACAGCGGCGTGTCCTTGGTGCGCTCGGACTGCGCCTCGATGTCGGCGCCGTGGTTGAGCAGGATCTCCACGATCTTCTCGTGGCCGGCCGTGGCGGCGAGGATGAGCGGCGTGAAGCCCTTCTTGTCGCGGTGCTCGATGTCGGCGCCGCGCGACAGCAGCAGCTCCACCAGGTCCTCGTGGCCGCCGGCGCACGCCAGCGTCAGCGCCGTGTCGTGGTTGGAGTCCGTCTCGCCGTCCACGTCCATGGCGCAGTAGGCGGCGGGCGCGGGCTGCGGCGGCGCGGCGGCGGCCAGGGCCTCGCCCGCGCGGGACCCGCGCTCGCGACCGGCGCCCGCGAACCGACCCTAAAGTCATAATGAAATATTTTAAGCACCACTCTCCTTTTTATACAATATTCTTTTATATTGAGTATTTATCAAGACTCATTTATTAAAGTATATACTGCGAACCTTCTTCTTGACGGCCGCCGAGGCATTGTTGTGATGGTGTTGGTGGTCGCGTTTGGAGTGCGGCTGCGGTTGTGGCTGGGACTGGGGTTGCTGTTGCTGCTGCTGCTGCTGTTGTTGCTGCTGCTGCTGGTGCTGAGGTTGTTGTTGGGGCTGGGGTTGGGGTTGGGGCTGAGGTTGAGGCTGGGGTTGAGGTTGGGTCTGCTGGGGATGTGGCACCTGCGTCACCTGGGTGGATACTGAGTGCTGCCCGACGAACGTCGCCGATCTACAAAAAAATATTTGGTTATACAGACACAATTGCACCAGTATAAAGATGGCATTAAAAATGCTTTTCAATAATGTGTAACATAAGAGGCGTGCCATAAGAGAGGCCTATGTCCAGCAGTGGACGAATTAAAGGCTGTTGATGATGATGATGATGAATGTGTAACAAAGTCGAATCACGTATGTCATACCTGTAGTCGTCGTAGGGCAGCGTGGGTGTGGGCAGCGCGAAGTGCGGCTGCATGTCGCTGGGCGCGTGCTGGTGCTGCGCGTCGGCGTCGTCGGGCCGCGCCAGCGACAGCCCGCCCTCCAGCGCGCCCGCCAGCGCACCCGTCGCCGACGACGGACGCACGCGGTACTGGCACCCGTTGCCCACCTGCTGCAGTCCAACCACATATTTACTATTTCATATTTACAAAAAAAGCTCATATAGAAAAGAAATATCAAATACTTCCGACGACCCTGCCTGTCGTAAGGTTGGCAAGCCCAACATCACACCATAATAGTAAAGGAAAGGTTTTCCAATTAGGCTTCACAATAATTTTTCAAAAATGATTAAGAGCATTTACGCGCCGCGCGGTTCGCCGCGTTTTTGTAAATACGAGGAGTGTCTGTGTCGCGCGCCGGTTCGTGCTACGTGTGTAATACTAACGGTGAGGTCGACGTGGTGGTGGTGATGGTGGTGGTGGTGGTGGTGGTCCTGGCGCGGCCAGTCGGCGGCGAGCGCCTGCTCCGCGGCGGCGAGCAGCCTGCGCGCGTGCCGCTCCTCGCCCTCCTGCTCGGCCGCGCTCTCCGCCTCCACCGCGCCCTCCGCGTCGCCCTCGCCCTCGCACTTCGCCGACAAGATCTCGTGGGACTTCTGCTGCATCACCTAAACGGTACAAGTTGTTGTCATTATTGCAACCATTATTCATAGTCACACATTGACTCTCATGAGGACCAATTTACAAGTGTAATTGTAAATTTAGTTATCAAGAACTAAATCTCAAATTCCTTTTTTCATACCATTCCTTTAGTAAAAGTGTTGCAGTATTAATAATACTATCACAATAGAATTTGAAGATACGGTGTTCATATAGAAATAAAAAAAAATATAATTTATTAAAGCTACTTGAGATGTGTAGGTACCTCAACTAGAACTAGAACTAGAGGTCAGTAAATAATATGGGGATATTCATTGCATAAAAAGTATGGTGTGAATGTATGGGACGTGTATGTGTAGTGGTGTGTGTACCTGCAGCACGAGCGAGCGCAGTTCGTTGGGCGGCAGCGCGACGAGCGAGGGCACCTCCCGCTGCAGGTAGGCCAGCACGGCGCCCAGCTCGCGGGCCTCCGCCGCGTTCGCGCCGTTCTCGTCGCCCGCCTGCACATCATCAACATTACATTATATGCTCATTTTATTGTATTTACATATGATACCATCTGCCTTGTCAAACAAAAAAAAAAACAAAGATATGAGAACTCACCTGCGTGAGTACATATCCCTCAGGCCTCTGCTGCAGCTCTAGTGAAAATGGAATCGGCTGGTGCTGCTGCTGTTGTTGTTTCTTCTGCTGGTGTTGATGCTGCTGCTGCTGTTGTTGTTGCTGCTGCTGCTGCTGTTGTTGCTGGTGCTGCTGTTGTTGCTGCACTGCCAGCTGCTGGAGTTGTTGCTGCTGCAACTCTTGGAGTTGGTGCTGGAATACATTTTCACCGTAATAATTTAAGAAATACCACACCTTTATTCTATAAGAATGAGCTCTAAACAATATACACAGACTATAAATTATTTCAAACTTTTGCACAATGTGACAGTATGATATTACAATATTTCGTTTTTAATCTTAAAACTAAGCAACATTACTTATTATGAACCAATTATATGAAGTGAAAAATAATTTGTTTTTTATAATTTTGTTTAAATGACAACTATTGTGACGTAATTTAGCTACAGAACTCTTTTACACTAATTTAATGAGCGCCAAGAACAAAATCGAATCAAATGTGTGACTACACAGTTGTTCCCTTGTGTATAGGGAACAGACAATGTTACCGCGACGGCGCCCACTTCGCCAATATGCTGCCCGAGCCGTTGCAGAGCGTCCAGCAACAAGAATTTGCAACCGAATTTGGCACATTTGCGGAATACTTTGGCGCGAGGGCGGTCTTGCATTGAAGTGCTCTACAATGCATTTGTTAATTGTTAACGGTGTTAACCCTTAATAAGGTAAAATATTACATTTTTATTTTATTAGTACTAAAACTACTACTACAAAATTTTGTTACTTAGCTTGTGAGAGGATTTAGAAAACATACTTGAAAAAAAAATTATATAAATATCCAAAAAAAGTCAATACATTGGATGTTTTCAAGTTAAATTCTTGTTTAACTGACGAGATGTACTTTGCAAAGTGTCCTAATTAAGGGTTAAAGGAATGCCTACTAATTGGTTCATATCTTTCAGATAGCGTTGTCAGGGAAAAGGCAATTACCGAAGATTTGCCTCATATTTAAACATTAACATATTGGCACTAAATAACTTTTCAATACATGAGTTGATTCTAAGGCTATGAACATTTCATTTAGTTTTAGCACTTAAAATATAAGCTTTAAGATATAACTTCTTCGTAT
The DNA here is from genome assembly GCA_030295005.1 of Cephonodes hylas. Lineage (NCBI taxonomy): Eukaryota > Metazoa > Arthropoda > Insecta > Lepidoptera > Sphingidae > Cephonodes > Cephonodes hylas. The sequence goes on along the minus strand of AP025372.1, from coordinate 11,124,575 downwards.
GTGAATTGCACAATTCTCAAAACTTTACCGTAAACGAGAGAAAACTTGTGACTGTGTAGTACGTGAAATGCCCTCACCTGGTTTAGGTTGGTAGCGAGCTGCTGCACTGGGAACAGTTGCTGCGGAGGCGGGTACGGCGGCGTGGTCGGCGAGTGGATCGTCGTCACGCCTGCACCAAAACACAGCGTTCAACTCATACACACAACATACATACAATAACATACACACATTCTATAATTCGAATGACACATCTGTTAACGGCATAAGCATTTGACATATTGGTATTACGGCAACACAAACATTTGTCTCACAACAAAGCTATGAGGTATTGCAAAATTAATCAACTATGAATTTAATCACTGGCGATAAAATATTGGATCAAAAATTCGCCCATAACCATTGCTTGGACCAACCAGATGTTCACAATGTTAATAAACGTTACTGTATTCACGTATGACATTTGAAATTAGAATACATGTGAAGATAGGAACAAAAGCGGTTTAAAGGGTGAGCCGTGCACACAGTGGGGATGGGTTACACTGGTGGATATGAATGCGTGACAAGCGTTGGACTTGCCTTGAGCGCAGAACTGAAGGTCCAGAGCGTGCAGCGCCGAAGTGGCGAGCGTCGGTGGACCTTTGCACAACAACACTCAGCTTTAGGTTATAGCTACTACCAATCTTATTTTGTTTGTATTATTCTGGTTTTGCTCTCGTATTAATGAAGAGAATTAACCATTGTATTGTGTGTATTAGGGATGTTGCGAATATTCGCATCCGCATCCGCATATGCGGAACATTCGCATCGATTTGGACATCCGCATCCGCATCCGCATCCGCATAAATCGCTGCGGAGCTGATGCGGTTGCGGATGTGTAGCAGATCGCGAAAAGAAAGAAAGGGGTGAGGGGCGGCGAGGTGCGCGTGTCGGTCTCGAGTGTCGAGTGGATGACCGCACGTGCTGATTGACCAATAGGAAAGCAATAACATTTTATACAAATCAACCAATCGATCAATTTTATACAGATCCGCATCCGCATCCGCATCCGCGGATGTGAGCCTCTTAAAATCCGCATCCGCATCCGCGGATGTGAAAAAAATTGAATCCGCAACATCCCTAGTGTGTATTAAACTTTGTTACTATTTCTCGCCGTTTAATTTGCTTGTCAAAGGATATTTTTGCAACAAGTTTAAAATCTATTCTACTATCACTGTTTAGCATCTCTTCAAACCTTTGGATCAATTAGATCTTTAATAGTATACGCTCAAACTATGCCAGATTTGATTTTTTTAATTAATAAATTTAGTAGATAATTATGAGACTAACCTGAGGGGTCGGCTAGGTCTAGCGCGAGATTCCTGTCGGCGTCTGGCAGTGTTTCATTGCGCTGCTGGTCCGCCCTCTGCAATCACACGCGGACATACATACATTACTACACGCACACTGCGTAGTACAAGAGACACTTCAATACACAACCTTTACAACTAGAAGTTACTCGTAAAGCAGCCATACCTAATGGTAGAACTAATTCGTTATAATGAAATAGGATGATGTTTTTGCATATTTAAAATATAAAATAGTATTGCTATTGATTCTTCTATGAAAAACTTAAAGTACCAATTATATGTTACAAAGATTTATAATGTAAAAAAATACAAGATAAATTCTATCCATGAACATCTACTTTCCATATGGGATCATTGATTAAGTGGAAATGAGTAAGGATGATTTTGGATAATATTTAAAAACCTCTGTTAAAAGTTGTATTATTGACATTTGGTAACACCACATAAAAATATTTTTAGTGATTATGTTATTTAAATTTATTTATAATTTAATATTTATTCAAAATGTTACTAATAACACGAATCACTATTAGACTTGACTACTATTAAAAATATATCAAATTTATTCTACTGTATATTATCAAATATTATTTCCCAACATAAGTTTAATTTTATTTTTAAATAAATAAATAGTATGTATGGTAGGTATATTGGCGTGTCTTGGTATTCGATATAAAAGTGAAGCAAAATTCCTTTACGTTACTTTCTTTTATTGCATATCCGATATCGTATTTTCAATCGGGGATCACCCAACTTTCAGTTTTTTATTCATATGCAAAATGGTGAATTGATCTGTACAACTAAATAAAATGTTAGTTAGCGAGTGTCAAGACAATAGTACGAAAACATATTATTTTTATTTATAAACTTATACTACATACAATAAAGGTACGTATTTCATATTGGAATTCACCAGTTTGCACATAATCATAGAATCATGCATTCGAATGTACTGGAGGGAGTTTACGATGAGGCAGTGTTTTATCAATTTAGGTGTCGTCAAAGCCGTGAACGCGAATCGCTGCCTGCACAAACAGCTAAAAGTTAAAAGAAATCTAGACGCTTTGAGAAATTGCACCAACGTATTTATTCGCCTTGTACCACAGAGCCATTCGCGTATCCGGCCATGTTTCAATGGTAGCGTATCAAGTTTCAAATAAATGTGTTACGCCTCATCCACAATACAACCGGTTAGTACATTACAACCACCACCACATATTATAAACGTAACTAAGAACAGATTGGTTTCATTATTTATTGAATGACAACTCACATTGGGTTTATATTTATTGTGGCATTTAATTTTAGTTTTCTTGTTAGCATCCTTCCAGGTAAAGCCGGGGGGCAGTGATACCTTAGCCATGGCGTGCTGGCATATCTACACCGTGGGAAGCAAGCACATACAAATGATAAATGACATTGTGAAAGCCAAGAAAATTAGAACATGACGGACAGTTAATTATATCATGACAAACTAAGGTACAAAGCGAACGAGTATTTCGTACAATATTCACAAGATCATGTACGCGCACACGAGATTGTGTACGTTATACTGTATACAGGTGACATCTATCGAATATTTCCCAATAAAGACATCGTACCGCTCACTGCGAGGTGGAAAATTCTAGTGGCTATCTCGTCACCATTGGAAGTGTTTTTTCTATGATTACAAGACAGGTTACGACATCAATTGAAATGGCCCCGATATTCCGATGTATTACAAAGCGAACCAAGCCCGAAGATACGGAGGAAGAGAGAGCGAGTAGAGAGAGAAGGACTCACGTGGTCGTCGAGTATGTCGGGCGGCGGCGGCAGGTGGTGGTCGGAGTGCGGCGGCGCCACGCGCTGCTTGCGCGCGCACTTGTACTTGGCGGGCGTGGGCCCCGCCGGCGCCGCGCCCGGCCCGCCGCCCGCCACGCCCGCGCCGCCGCCGGACACCGCGCCCGCCTTCTTGTGCCCGCCCGCGCCGCGCTCTGTCACACAATACATTATACATATTACATAGTTACTATTACAACCTTTGAAAATTACTAAACAAGAAAATTATTTCATCTTAATATTCATGTGTAAATGAGTAGTCCCGATATGTCATTCATTGAATATCATACATTTGCAACGTAGTTTATTAAAACATGCGTAATGCATAATCAATGAATAAGTAAAACAAAATACAACTGACCCTCGAGGTAGACCTTGGCGAAGTTGGCCGGCAGGTCTGCGGGCAGCGCCTGGTGCGCGGGGTGCGGCTGGTGCGGCGGCACGGGCGGCATGGCGGGCAGCGCGTGCGGCAGGGCGTGCGGCAGCGCGTGCGCCGGCAGCAGGGCGCGCGCGCCGGGGGCCCCGGGCGCGGCCGCGTGCGCCAGCCCTAGCGCCGCCGCCTGCGCCGCGCTCAGGCCGCCGCCCTCCTCCGCGGCCACCGTGTTACCTGATAACACACAACCACATTGTTAGTCCAATGTCGACATACCAAACATGTGTGATTTACAGCAGATTATAAATCTTATGGATCTGCAAAAAGTAGCAAAGTGTACCTCTGGGCAGCATGACAGAGTGCGGGTAGTCGAGCAGCAGCTGCACGACGGCAGTGTGCCCTCCCTTGGCGGCCTCGATGAGCATGGTGGAGTTGTCCTTGAGCTTGCGGAACGGATCGGCCTCGCACGCGAGCAGGAACTTCACCACGTCCACGTGCCCGCCCGCGCATGCGAGCGATAATGGAGTGTGGTCACCATTGGCAGTCATTCGGTTCACATCCGCGCCCTGTAATAAAATAGAAGTTTTGTAGCTTACGTCAGCATATTTGCAAACATGTTAACTTTGATCGACATTTGATCTCATCCATTGTTACAGGTAATAACCATATTGGGTGAAACTAAAATGTTCTCTAATCGCATTACCATCATGCTGCGAAATATTTTACGTGTTTAAATGAAGGAAAAATGTTTTCTTGGTTCTTACATACCACCAGTTTGGGTTATCGAGCTATATGAATATGAAGACGCGAAAGGAGCCATTCGTATAACTTGGAGGATTCCAGTGTTGTATGTTTCAATGGTGACAATTAAGAGCAGCCAAATGTACGTACCTTCCCGACGAGGAACTGCACGGTGCACAGATGTCCGGCGCGGCACGCCTTCATGAGCGGCGTGCGGCCGCCCTCGCTCTCGTGCTCGAGCTGCGCGCCGGCCCGCAGCAGCAGGTCGGCCACGTCCGTGTGCCCGTTCTCGCACGCGTACGTCAGCGCCGTGTCGCCCGTCTGCGTCGTCGCGTGCACGTCCGCGCCCGCGTTTATCAGGTACCTGCACATACAAACATGCTCAGTTATCATAAGCCCATATATGGACCACTGCTGGGCACGGGCCTCCTGTACAAGTAAGAGGGTTTAGTAAACCACGCTGGATATTAACAGTTATCCATTTTTTAAGATCAATATTTAGGAGATATTAGTAGTATATAGGTATCGCAAACAATATAAAAGTTATTTTCATTATTGTTTTTTATAAGACAACACAATGTTTTTTCCTATAGTTGTGTCTATATGTTTATGTAGCAACAAACATTGGCACGCAATTGCTTTAGCAAGAATTATTAAATAAATCCTACTTTGATGATCATGATTTTTTTTTCCATTAAGATTTCATCAAGTGCCTAAAATTCACAAACCAATCAGCTACATGATAATCTAAATGATATATTAGCGCTTGTTTACACAAATATCTTCCATACGACCACAGTAATTCCACAGTACAAAACAAACATAAACATACCGCACAAGTTCGAGGTGTCCTTCCTGCGAGGCCTCCATGAGCGGTGTGGAGGCGCCGAGCTCGACATCGGCGCCGGCGTTGATGAGGAAGTCGGCCACGTCGAGGAAGCCGCCGCAGCAGGCCAGCGTGAGCGCCGTCTCCTGCGTCTCGTCCGTTTGCGCGTTGATCTGCGCGCCCTGGCCCAGCAGCAGCGCCACCATCGTCTCGTGACCTGGTCCATACACATTCATTATTATTTACAAAACTATAAGTTACCGTACTACATACTATGAGAGAATGATGAATCTAACAAATCTTTCTAAACCCAATACTAGTTAGTAACAGCACACAAGTTTTAGTGACGTAATCTATCCTGCGCCCATTGTATTACATATCAACGGTCCCATAAAGACGAACAAAACAAAGGAATAAACAATTCTTGAAGTTACTTGGAAATTACAGGAAACAATTTGAAAAAGAATTTACAAAGTAATGAAGTATATTTGTTTGCAAACAAATAAATACAAATATACTTCATTACTTTGACGGTGAAGGAAAACATCGTGATGAAACCTGCACACCTAAGGGTTCTTAGGAATTTCTTAGGTGTGTAGTCTGCCAACCCGCACTAGGCCAGCGTGGTCAACTATGGCCTAAACCCTCAATGGTAGAGGAGACCCGTGCTCAGCAGTGGGCGTATATGAGTTGATGAAGAAGAAGAAGATATTTGTAACACTATATTCGATTATTATTCTTAGATTAAATCATTCTTCACTAGTTCCCCAGCAAATGTCAACGAGCAAAACCACAAACACTTTGTTTTGAGCAAAGTAATGTAACTGTATAATAGTTTCTGTGGTGCGTACCTTCCCTGGCGGCCTCCATGAGCGGCGTGTACCCCTCGTCGTTGACCTCCTCGATGTTGGCGCCGCGCTCCAGCAGCAGCATCGCCAGCTCCACGTGGCCGCCGCACGCCGCCAGCGTCAGCGGGGACTCGAAGCTGTCCGTTGGCATGTTCACCTGACACACACAATTTGAATAAATTACAGATACTATTCATCATATTTAGAATAGTACATTAGTGGGTGGCGCCAGGGATTGCCAAACTGTGACTGCGTTTCACGAGAATACAGCAATGTAAGAAAAATACCTTAATTACATATGTTTAATAAACATTTTTTCTTATAAATAAAATGTGCGGACCGCGACGGTCATTTTATTTCGTAAGACAGACTCCGAACGAAACTGATTGGTGACCCCTGGTTTATATTATTAAGATTGTGAGGCTTCGATTTGTCGTTATGAAGGTGTTTATGAGACCGGAGAGTCTTCATTTTCCTTTATTCAATCTCGTTCCTCTTCTGCTTTTTAAAGATAGATATAGCACGTCTATCGCATTATGTTGTTAGAGATCATGTTAGTTATCATTATTCTCATCACTGAGCCAGCTTGTTTATTCGAAAGACTGCTTTGAAAGCACTAGTCATCTGTGACTTTTCGAAGTCACGTCACTATTCACAATGAACTATCACGTCTTTTGACGACTTAGGACAGGATACCTGTACAGCTAAGCCACGTATTACAAGGTGCGTAGTCCGCCAAGCCGACTTGGAGGTGTATAAGTTACCTGCGCGCCCGAGTCGAGCAGCAGGCGGGCCACCTCGACGTGTCCGTCCATGCTGGCCTCCATGAGCGCGGTGTGCATCTCGTCCGTCTTGTGCTCGCGGTCGGCGCCGGCCGCCAGCAGGAAGCGCACCATGTCCAGGTGCCCCTTGTAGCACGCCAGCGTCAGCGCCGACTCCTTGAACTCGTTCGAGTGCGTGTTGATGCCCGCGCCGTGCTCCAGCAGGATCTTCGCCACGCCCACGTGACCCGCCGACGCCGCCTAACGAGTTACAGTCGTTATTCAAGTTGAATTTTACTACTGCTTTTAAATCTTCATTAGAGTCGTTAGGGTTGGTGAATTGCATCGTCCCAGATAAGAGACAAACTAGACTAAACTACATGGCGAAAGATTAGATTAGTTTTAAAAGGTGTCAATTATTTCAGAAAGACATAATGGGTGTTACTTTTTTTACGTATTTACTACTTACATTAGATTATTTTATCTCATTGCCTATAAAACTACTTTAATTTATTCCTGTAAATTAAGCTTCAGCAAACTATTCCACACAGAAAGCACTTCACTCTTTGTTTCATCCTAATTTGATAGAGATACTGCAATACTTTGACGAAAACGTATTCTGGAGTAGAGACCACGGCTCGGCTAACGCAGTATAGCACTCCCTCTGGTTATGTGACTGGCAGCGGATGGATAAGGAGCGTCCAAGATCGAGCACAGTGGCGTCTCATAGAAGAGGCGTATATCCAGTAGCGGACGTAAAGGCTGACGAGTGCAACTATCCCAGTCCAAGAGTATGTATGGTACCTCCATGAGCGGCGTGTGTCCGTTCTCGTTGTGGTCCTCGACGTTGGCGCCGTTCTCGAGCAGCGCGCGCACGCACTCCTCGTGGCCGCCGGCGCACGCGTACATGAGCGGCGTGTTGCCGGAGCCCGACACGGCGTTCACGTCGGCGCCGTGCGCGATCAGCAGCCGCACGATGTCCACGTGCCCCGCGCTCGCCGCCTCCATCAGCGGGGTGCAGTCGCCCTGCACACACGCACACAAGTTAATAAATACACCCAACAGTCACTTACATCGTCACACACTAGGTTACAAGACCTGTGTCGTGGGTATCAAAAACTAAGAGAGACTTTTTCGGTCTCATAAACACCCAGACCCGAAACAAATATTTGTGGACCACACAAACATTTGTCTCGGTGCGGGGATTTAACCCGCGGCCTCTCGTTTCGCAAGCTGGTGTCTAGCCAACTGCGCCACGGGGCTGTCAATACCGTCACTCTTCGTCGCGCATGCTCTACCATTTTGTAATGTATTCAAATATCGGAACACTACTTGTACCATCACTAATCGCAAATTTCTTCTATTTCTGTCTAAGAAAAAAAAAATAAAATCTAGGACTTGATTTGTTAAACCAACAAATTAAAAAATATCTTGATTATTATCTTAGGATATCCTTATAAAATCCCCTACTTGGTAATGTGTTATATAAGTCATTCAAAAATTTCCACAATCAAGGTTTTTCCAGCAATATCCCGTTTAAACTGTTTGAATGAACTTTAACCGTAGTTTATTTCGAGGACTAATTAATGATGATGACACACTCTCTGCCTAAAACACTATTATAAGTATCTAATATAAATCACGTGATGTAATATCATTTTTTTTTATGAAAATACTCATTAATTATGGTAATTAACGATTCCATTATAAAAAAATCCAATCCCCAACTAACATTCTACATGACACGGCAGCCATAGAAAAACAATCTATACTAATATTATAAAGCTGAAGAGTTTGTTTGTTTGTTTGTTTGTTTGTTTGTTTGAACGCTAGGATCTCAGGAACTACTGGTCCGATTTGAAAAATTCTTTCACTGTTAGATAGCACATTTATCGAGGAAGGCTATAGGCTATATAACATCACGCTACGACGAATAGGAGCGGAGCAGCAATAAAGAATGTTTCGAAATCGGGGACATTTTTTCCTTTTTGTGAGCTTCCGCGGCGTGCGCTGCGAAAACGGTTAAAGTTTCGCTAAAATAATGTTTGAGAGAAATGTTCCTCTTTAAAAGTTCTAAAAAAAAGTCCGCGACAGCATATGTCTATTTTTTAAGGTTGGCTCACTATAACGTTTTTTATCCTAACCAAATTTATTTTAAAATAAAGTTTTATTTGTGAAGGTGTTTTTATAAATATGATATTAATCCTTATCCAAATAAATACGTTATTCATTACAAGTATTTAATTTTAAATAAAATTGCCCTTTACATAATTTGATTTCACTGAGTATCTTAGAAGATATTGCAGTTTTAAAATATCGATCAAGCGCGCAGTAATGATGCACAAGGCGCCGATCGACGCGTTACGGTTTCACGTTTGAACAATTTGACCGAATTGTATGAATTTTGGTATGGACATAAATAGGACTCTGAGAAATAAAATAGACTACAACTTATTTTCCTTCTGATCTCAACCCTGTAGTCTACGCGGACGGAGTCGCGAGCAAAAGCTAGTGTAATATAAACCTTAATGCCGCGATCTTCTACGCTGGCGTGCATGGCGAGCAGCACCTGCGCCAGCTCGTAGTAGCCGGCCGAGCAGGCGAGCGACAGCAGCGACTCGCCCTCCTCCGTGGTCTCGTGCACGGAGCGGCCCTCGGTGAGCAGCTTGCGCACCGTGCCCACGTCGCCGTCCGAGCACGCCTCCGCCAGCGACGGCGCGCCGTCCGCACCCACCGACGACGCTACTGTCGGCGTCGTGCCCGTCGCTGTAGACCCGCATGGCTGACTGAAACTGACCACACACAATACACTCACTAACTGACGAATTATCACATCACACAATTATTTACAATAGTAAAATCAGCTAAGATCAAAGCTTCAAGATTCACAGTAGCCGCGCCGTCGTGCCTCGATCGCGTCGACGCGAGAATCATCGCCGACTCTATCGCGAACAACGCGAGAGACTCGCGGCGTGCTTACTCATGTCTCGGATTTTCATCATAATAAATACGATATACACGGATAAACGCAATTCAATTATTCACTTCGTGTAATCTGATTAGCAAAAGATATCGCGCATATGAATGGAAATCGCATTTCATTGTATACGTTTTTTTTTTGTTTTAATACCCCGTGACAAAGATGGCGAATGTGAAAGGAAAGTATCTGAAAACTGAGTACTTTGTTGTCACACCCAATTCATAACATTTTATCAATCGGAGTGGTTCTAGCCGATTATGTCCATACACGTCTAATAAAACTGTGCGTGGGACAAGATTGCGTGTCGTGCGGACGTTAACGTTTCGTACTGAATAACATCTCGCTATTTACCAATGCATAATGACACCGATCTTTTCACTGACATTTAAATAATTAATACGAACTAGTGTAGCATCTGAGTCTGAATTGATTTAAACAGTACGTTAAAAGTACTTAAAATCAATGAGTAGATTACCAGCGTTAGTATTTAAAATTCATACCCTATGTGAATAAATGAAATTGAGAAAAATAATGTTATTTAAAAGAAACCATCAACGAGTAATGGTAAATACATAGACATAAAAGTGGAGGTAGCGAAAGTGGTATATTAGCATTGAGGAAAGCGCGGATCAGTAGTCTCTGCCTATATATATTAAAACGCTGATGAACTTAAAAACGTAGTATAGGACGCCCTCTAGCTAGGTGTGGTGACGACATCCACAAGATGGCTGGCAGCGGATGGATGAGGACAGCCTAAGATCGAGTCCAGTGACGTGCCATAGGAGAGGCATATGTCCAACAATGACGTAAAAAAGGCTGATGATGATAATGAAAGTTAATAATAATAATGAATGCCACCCTCAGAAGACATTTTTATTCTTTGAATATGTGTACCAGTGGAAACAATAAATTGTATATCTCATTCAAATTCACAGTCAAATTCTTCGTACAGCTTCTACAGGACTATGTTATATGAGTACTACTCAGGCTAAGCATTTAGTCTGAACAAAATCCCTACATATCAGTTGACTGCTTTACTAAAGTTTATTTATGTTTCATTTACAAGTGTGACAAAAAATATTACAATTCAGTACATTACAGTCCAAAAAAAGTAAATAGTGGTCCAGAAATTACAATATCTAGTATAACACTATAAAAAACCACAATTTTACAATAAAGTGATTCTAAATTCTAATAAAATTTTATCAAAATACACATATTTGTCAAATTTGCAATTCCAGGAGTTCTTATTACTTGAATATTAAGAATTTATAATTATTGCTCTGTTCACGACATACAATGAACACTAAATTTTGGTATTTGACCTCTACACTCAAGTACACATAATTACTTCTAAGAAAATTTACAAAAACAAGTCAACAATTTTATAGTCTGTTGTCGGGAAGCACGTTCGTCATTAATCGCGTATTACTTCTCACATGTACATATGTACGTATATCCGTAAATTAGTATATAAACAACGATAACGGTAGCGCCGATAACGCTCCATATAACAACAAACAATTTATAAAATTAAATTGTCATCCCCAAATACGGTGCAAAAGTTTAAAACACTGAAATTAGGTCGCTGCTACGTACAGACAAAACAAACAATATGACTGTTGTATATGCATATTAATTGGCCGACTAAAATAGAGACGAGACTGAATGCACTCCACTTATTGCTAACCGTTTTATTATATGTCAGGGCGATGTTGATGCGAAGGTTTCTCAGTCGTGATTTTTTTTCTCTATTTATGATATTCTCATGTTTATTATACAGTTGGTTTCGTCTATGTACGCTTCACTACTGGGCACGGGCTTCCTCTGCGACTGAGACGGTTTAAGTCTTTAGTGCACCATTTTGGCCTAATGAGGGTTGGCGGACCTTTTGTTTCTAGTAAGGATTATCTATATCTCATATCAATGATATCCAAGCCCAGTTACAGGGAGATTTAGAACTGCGTATGAAAACGATCTTTGCTAATCGCGCCAGCCGTTATCTTAGCAACAACATAAATGACTACAGAAATGGCGTCACTCTAGTTCGAGTTTACGAGGTATACCTAGCTCATATGGCTAAAAATTGTATATTATTATAGAGAATTCCTGCATCATACCGTATGACTTGCTATCGAAGGGTCAAATTATGTAAACGATAAAAACAATTACCATCATTACTGTCACTTGCATCCCCAAAAGGCTAGCAAAGAAGTAATGATCACGATGCGTTGATAAATAATTACATAAATAGACCCAACAGCTAATACACAGTTTTTGTGCCCGTCCTAAGATACAAGTCTTGTATCCCATGTATCAGGAATGAGAGAGTTGTTGACCCCACTTTTTTTTGTTCCACGTGTTGGAACCCACGGCCTTTCTTTTCGCAAGCTTGTTATCAACAACCTCCGCCACGGGGCTGTCAAGATGTAAGTCGCTTTATATTCTTATATATAGCGATTTACACGTGGTCGATAAAAATATAATAATTGCCATTTAGAGGGTTCACACTAAAGAGTGGGACGTACACGGGCTGATAAAAGGATTCTCAAATTATTGTTATTTTCTGTGTAGACATGAAAACGTACAACGTGGGCAGGGGCTTACGAGGCACCGGCAAACAAAAGAAACACTAAAAATAGCAAAACGACACCCCTGGCGAGCAGTCACCGTTAGAATTACAAGAAAATGCAGGCAGTTCAATGAGTTATCGTGGAATAAAATAAGAACTAAAGTAACCATACTTGATCCGATAGTTAATTCAGCGTCATTTAGATAGTATATTTTAACAATCAACGACCATCTCTGATCATTTGAAAAAATAATTGCATTCGTTGAAAGAGCTTTTGTGTCATCAATAAGAATCCCGAATTATATAGAACTAAGCCGAACCAAAACAATTTCCTAACCTGATGACGTTGTGACTAGGTAATAAATCGGTCGCGATTACCTTACGAAGTAAGTGCGTAACACTGATTATTGAATTTGTTTCAGAGTAGACGAATCTGTACGTCACAGAAATGCCGTCAGAAACAACAAATGTTAACCATGTAGTGAATCAGATTTTAGTATAATCTTACGAAGCTTGATTGATTACATGATCCCATATGAGGCATATTTCATAGTAAAGAATCATTATTGATGTATTGGACCGTTGGTGATGGACAAGGTTGAGCAAAAGAATTCAAGTTATTAACGAGTTCAAGATTTAAGACCGGCATTGTAGAGTAAAGCATGCCTCTAATCAATACTAGAATTATCTGAAGAAAAACATTAGTTAGTTTATTTAATTAATTATTTAAAATATTTTCAATTACTATACCTATTTCATCCTAGCTCAATAAATTAGCTATTATGAATGAGTAATGTACTGACTTTTTGTCTTGGTGGTGGTGACGGTGGTGCGGCGGGGGCTGGTCGCTGCGCATGCGCGTGAGTGCGGCGGCCGCCTCGTCCAGCGCGCACGACACCGACGACGTCAGCCGCCGGAGCACCTCTGGGTCGGCCAGGTGCTTGCCCTCGCCTGACAACTTGCCAATGCCTGCGAACCAATACCACAAACACTTAGTTTGATCGTTACAACTGCATATTTGTATGTAAAGCTATACGAGAATTATGGTGTTCTTAATTGTTTCCAAAATAAACTCAATTATTTTACATTTAACTAAAGGGCCAGAACGATTTCGTAATTAATACAGAGTCTAGCATGAATTAGGTAAATACGTCGGAGATGCACAAATGTGGTTATAGGAACTCGATCTAGCCAGTAGTAGTCTTATATACTTAGAACTAAGTTAACTATACCATTTTTTTCATCGCTTTCTTTAAAAAAAATCTGATGTTAGACATAAGTTCATTGATGTGGGCACACAGATGCGGACGTCATAGGGCTATTGAAAAACATGTTTTCTAAACTTATGTTAACCAAGATGACGCAGCGAAACATGTGGCTTGTTTTTGATCTATATAGGTATAAGTACTATTACTATGAACATGCATAGAAATCTAAACAGAAAAACAGAACACTGTTTTTCTACAATAGGTGTAAATTTAAGACAAATCCCCAACGAAGTCCAGAATCAGAACGGATCTGAACTTGATTAAAATTCACCGGAATCTAATCCGGACGCAGTCTTCTGAGCAAACTGGGTCGTCAATAGTACAATATAAAAGTGTACTGGGCGAGTATAAGGCTAGTTAAACAGTCGGTTTAACGCTAGACCACCTTTGATATTTAATAAGTCTCAAAGTACGGGTAAGGCCGCGCGGTTGCGCCGACTGCTTGACCCAATTCACAAACTGAAAGTCTATAATTTTTTCCCACCAAGGGAATGATGCAACAATCGGTCATCGAACGTTACCGCCGCATAATGTTACTTTAAAACCATCAATTAATGAGAACCATTGTGTTGATGCCTAATAAATTGCTGCATCTCGCTTGCATTTAATGTGTTTAATTAATTCATGAAGCCGCAGCAAATGTTCTAGGAAAATTGCCTTATTATAGCCAAATTTAAAGCATGTGAGTTCAACCATTGTAATTAGTTTCTACTTAAGATTTGGCGAGATAAGTCATTGACAAAGTTGGCGACTAAAATTACAAACAATTATAGAGGGCGTATAAACAATTGTTTTAGAAGAGGAATGCGCGAGCCTAGGGCAGACCACTCCCACACCTTACGTAAAATTTATAGGATTATAGTATCAAAGGGCGCTCTCACATTGAAAGGACGTGTATAACTCCTCTGTATAAGTCTCTGACGGCCTTTGGAACGTTGTCGAGTCGATTGGAGAGCGGTTAAAACTGCCCAGACGGAGTAAATCCGTCATGCCTGTAGTAGGTCGAGCGAAGTTTTATTTGCGGCTTTATTGTGACTGTTGTATGTTTTGACAGTGTTGTGGTCTAAGCTTCGATAGATGTTAGGAGTCTGTCCCGTATTGTGGGCGCATTAAAGGGTCAAAACAATCAACTAGTTTATGAAAGTCTTTTAAATTATTTTTTAAGACAAATCTTATTTCGATTAGCCTGTTCTAAGGCAAGCCTAAAGACTGTACTGTGTGACTATTTACAATATACATACGTCATAAATATGCACATATATATTCGCTGTTAATAAATCGCAGAGCTAGCAGAATAAAGAGTTTCTAAGATTTTTAATCAACGTAAAACAGTGTAATTTGCAGAGAGCAACTTTCTCAATTCAACTTTTGTAAAAATATAGTAAAATATGCTTTTGTGTTTGTTATAGTTCCATTTTATGTATTCTTAAACCAAAGTTAGGCTAATACAAGTCGCAAACTCAATTTATAAAATACATCAATGTACAAGGACGTGGAGTATCGCGCAGTCTGCATCCCAATTCATCAATTTGCAGCAAAATGAGAACGCTTCAATCGTACCGAGTGAATACTGATAATGAATGAAACCATCAACTGCGGCCACGGCTAAGAGCCTCTAAGTACATGCGACGCATTAAAAAATCACAATTCAATCGCACAATCGACCTCCACTGTCGGGTTAGTAAACCAATCACTGTGTAATAATTACTAAAATAATCATATTAACTGTACACGAATCAACAAGGACATTATTTGCCTACTGCGCAGGCTGTACGGCGCAGATCTTTGAGAAGGAAATGACGCTTGAGTCTCTAACTTATTGCAAATATTCAGAAATTAAGTTTATTATTTTATAAATCAACTAGCTTTTGCTCGCGACTCCGTCCGCGTAGACTACAGGGTTGAGTTCAGAAGGAAAATAAGTTGTAGTCTATTTTACTTCTCAGAGTCCTATTTATCTCCATACCAAAATCATACAATTCAGTCTAATTGTTCAAACGTGAAACCGTAACGCGTCGATCGGCGCCTTGTGCATCATTACTGCGCGCTTGATCAATATTTTAAAACTGCAATATCTTCTAAGATACTCAGTGAAATCAAATGATGTATAAGGGCAATTTTATTTAAAATTAAATACTTGTAACGAATAACTTATTTATTTGGATAAGGATTAATATCATATTTATAAAAACACCTTCACAAATAAAACTTTATTTTAAAATAAATTTGGTTAGGATAAAAAACGTTATAGTGAGCCAACCTTAAAGAATAGACATATGCAGTCGCGGACTTTTTTTTAGAACTTTTAAAGAGGAACATTTCTCTGATAGGTACATTATTTTAGCGAAACTTTGACCGTTTCCGCAGCGCACGCAGCGGAAGCTCACAAAAAGAAAAAAATGTCCCCGATTTTGAAACATTCTTTATTGCTGCTCCGCTCCTATTCGTCATAGCGTGATGTTACATAGCCTATAACCTTCCTTGATAAATGTGCTATCTAACAGTAAAAGAATTTTTCAAATCGGACCAGTAGTTCCTGAGATCCTAGCGTTCAAACAAACAAACAAACAAACAAACAAACAAACAAACTCTTCAGCTTTATAATATTAGTATAGATGAATGACTTTTGTCACGACGGGACGGCTGATTTCTTAGTCTTATGGCATAAATTTCGAATTCCAGTTTATGGAATGTGTTTTGGACTTGACTCGTGGGAAAATCCTCAATCGAAGCACGAAGCCTGAATTCGTGTGAAATAGATGTGGAAGTGGTGGCGTGACAGTATCAGTAGGTCTTGGGTGAGGAGAGCCCAGAAGATCGAGCCCAATGGCTTGCCACAGGGGAGACCTATGTCCAGCAGTGGACGTGACAAAAACTGTTGATGATAAAAAGGGAATATGGGATTAACAAAACAAAACGTACAAAAATATACCCATCCTTTTGTTCATAGAAAAGATGCATAAGTAAGATGATTAGTTAATACCAGCAGTTAATGACTTTGAAATGTAATACCAAACTTAATTTATTAAAGCACTAAAGTTTGCAGTTCCAGTGGCTAATCGATCGCCTAGATAACTGAAGATTTTAATAAGGCATTTGAAAGAGTTAGTACTGCAATAAAGTTTTGATTAAAATGTTCCAATCATGAAACGATGTTAGTTAGACCTTTCTCCATAGTTCATTTTACCACTTTGAAATATTTTTGCTCTAAATATTTGTAATTCTTAGGGAACAATTTGTACAGAAAGGTTAGATTTAAAAAAAAACTCTAAAATGTAAAGTTTATCCGTTGAGATTTTTTAAATCAATACATTTTATATTTCCTAAAATATACTGTGAAAGTAGATTTGTGCTAAAAATCTTATTGATACCGATTTAACGTTACACAGGATAGCAAGGCCGCGAGTCACATCCGTTTGGCCGACAAAACTTATAAGCTATTGGACAATGTCGTGATGTTATCTTTATCTCTTTATACAGAAGGACAAACGGACAACGTGACTAATTATTAAGCATTGCAGGCTGCATTTAGTGTTGCCTGATTAACTTTGATCTTGGTAGGATCTATCTTAAACTTCTAAATAACACGATTATGTATATTATGAACATTCTTTCCATAACTTTATCACTTGAGGAAAAACAATTAATGACATTGTCATCTATTATATTAATGGTATTATTCATCTTACAAGTATTACAAGATTGTAATATGATAATTATTATTTTACCTTATGAATGTTACTTTATTAATAGGATTATTACCAATGTTTATGTGCTTTAAAATCGATTATTTTTAAAACGTCAAATATCGTTTCGAAAACCTATCTATTATAAAACGAAACATAACGTATACAATCTAAAAATCATTATAATTTCAACGCAATTGGCCGGTTAATGAGAAACGGTCGGTCATAAGCAACATCCGCTGTGTCCTGCTACAAAGTAACTGACTTCGGAAACGCGACCTGCGGAAGTCGGCTATTGGCGAAGTTTTTTTTTTTTTTTAACGCGTGAATGAGTGCCAATATCCAGGGCGATACGAGTGCCCCACCACGGACGAGCAGATGGTCGGTCGGAATGCCCCGGCAGGCTCTCACAACCCTCTTGGGATAAGTAAGTGGGCCGATTGGTATTCTTAGACTGCACAGAGTGGCTCTGAATTACATCTACGAATGAAAACGATATGAAAACCTTTAAATGGAAATGAAATTGGTTGCAGTTTTATGAGAAAAGGGGTAAAAGAGAGGTCGTAATAAAAAAAAAATCAAAATAAAATCTCATATAACAAGACCCATGACTTCACGGTTACGGCTGTCTTTAGGTTGATTAGGTATGAAGTACGTTATCACATAAGGGTCAGCTCCAATAAATTAGTTTTAACCTATTAAAAGTGCCACCGCTTGGCACAAACCTTCACTCTCATTGAGTGCGTTTGACCCGCTTTGCGCTGACCACTGGGAACTCTTCTTAATGCTGTAATAGTCAATACATAACGTATTGAACAAATATTATGGATATTCACAGCGCCAATAATTTTTTATTCGACAATTTACAGTGTTTTTAAATACTTAGTTAACATAAAATTATTTTAAAACTAATTGATTATAATATTGTTTCAGAATCGCTAATATTAGTTATAATTAAAAGTTAAGAACCAATTGCTTTAAGTCCTCCTGGCTATAAATGTTATTTTATGCGTTATAATGTGACATAACGGTGTCGAAGTATATTGTTGAAAGTGTTACTTGCGCCTTTCTTCACTTACGAACATGCACATATAATTATATTCCCACGCCGCTGTGGGCTAATTGCAAAAATATGAAGATTATTGATCTATTTATTTCAGCGAGTTCTGTAGTGGGAAATCATTCGATTCATTATAATATTCGGATTTTACTACGACACTTGATGCCTAGTTGTAACATTAAGACCTGACGGAATCGATAACGTGCGAAAAGATTGATAACAATACGCAGAGATAACGAGATGTGATGTTTATATCACTTTCTATGCCCTTCCCCTTGGATAAGAAGTGTGCGAATTCAAAACATGTTGACAAATTGACAATATGTATCCATAATTGCTTTACCGTATTTGATACACATTTTATTTTATAAGATCGACATAAATGTAATAGCAAGTATAACTCTCACATTCACATAGACCTCACACAAATAAACAAATCAGAAACAATCAAGACATTTCAAACCGAACTTTTTGTGGTCTATAAAAATATTTGTTTTGATGCGGTGATCCGCAATCTCTCGTCTCACGGTCGGCTTCTAATCAATTGGACTATTGGGCAGTCACGTTAAACATCCATGTGAGAAATGTTACACGGCCTTGCACACATCACAAGTGAGATTTTTATCAAAAATATAGAAAAGGACGATAGCGGAATATGACGGGTAAAAACAAAGTTTCACTTAGTGGATATATCAACAATTTTACCAATATCCTTTTCAAAAGCTTGAATTTGTACGGCGATTAAAGATTACATCCTTTGTTTTATACTGTGAAGAAACATGGCAAAGTCGAGTTTGAACTCCATTGTGAAATAAGTATAATGAGAACCAGCGCCCGTGTTAGGGTGACTAACCGCAGCAATTTCCCATAATATGGCATTAGTACAGTCGCGGTGGATACTTGTTATATTTATATTATTTATCGAAGGTTATTTATCAAAACTCATTAGAATAACTTCAACGAATAACAATGCCCTAGGCAGTTTAAAAAGTTTTAAAGGACCTAGTCGCAGATAGATAGGATACAGATACAGCTAGGTTACGATTTCGACCTTTATGTAATACAGGTCCTAAAATTTTTGGAATATTCAACATTAAACGTAAGCCAATTTGAAGAATTATCGATCTCACACGGTGCTATATTTACCTAGAATAACCTCGCACTGTTCGTAATAGTTTATTACGTATTCCAATGACTATAGTTCCTTACAAACGGGAACCAATAACACCATGTGCGTAGTTTCCTCGAAGTGAATTTTGAAGTGTATATTTCATATTTTAATAATAATAATAATAAATACACCCAACAGTCACATACATAGTCCTGACCCCACAGTAAGATACGAGTCTTGTGTCGTGGGTATCAGAAACTACGAGAGACTTTTCGGTCTCACAAACACCCAGACCCGAAACAAATATTTGTGGATCACACAAACATTTGTCTCGGTGCGGGGATCGAACCCGCGGCCGCTCGTTTCGCAAGCTGGTGTCTAGCCAACTGCGCCACGGGGCTGTCATAAATAATTATTTTGATTATATTTGATATTCCATATAGATAAATAATTATTTTGATAAAAATATGTAATATTTAAAGACACATCTGGATCAATATTGCATAAGCATGAATGAATAATTAAATTGGATGGCTAGCCATACATAAACTCAATGTGGCAAATTGTGTTCAGGTGGGAATAGTGGAAAGACAGACTATATTAAATATGTTTTTAAGCAGTTCAGAATTTCCATCACGGAACGCAGTGTCAGTTTTCCGTGTTACGTGAATAAATACACCCAACAGTCAAAAATTGGTCTGAACCTACACTAGGTTATAAGTCCTGTAACTTGGGTATCGGAAGTCAATTAATCGTTTCGATGCGGGAACCGAAGCCGCTGCGTTTCGTTTTGCTAGCTGGTATCTAGCCAACTGCGCCATGAGGTTGTAGAGGTGGTAATTATTGTAAAATTTAATTAGTTCCATAGTTGTCAAATTATACTGCTTGATTACTTTGTATTACTTACTTGCCCATTGAAACATACTGGAAACCTCGGTTAGTTCGCCTATCGTTGCGCGAATAAGATGGACCCGACGCTCCTTTGCAATTGCATTATCCTGCCCTTTTTATAGACCTACAATTGGCCTTCCACTTTCAATGTAACCATTATAGATATTCGCGGGCGACAGTGGTCAATTTTCATTAGTTAAGCCGCTTGGCCATTTGCCGCACCCCAAGCTATAAAAAAATCGATAGAACTAAAACATGGTAATTACGTATATATTAAATGAAATTGAGATGTCACTTGTATTCAGTTGGGTTACGTGCAAATTCTCATTGATGCGCCGTCAATAACATAATTGGCGGGACCCGTACATCCTGTCAATGGCACACCCCTCGACTAGGCTTTAGCAACTGCGTTAGACGGCATATTATAACTTCATGTGGATAATATAAAGGGTAATTACGAGCAGTCACACGGGAAGACCTGGTTGGTTAGGTGTGCAGTGTGATGAGACAAACTCATGGCGATTGCTAGTCTAAATCCCAGGGACACCTCTGTCACATTACGTGACAGCAGTTTATCAGCGAAAAATGAAGAACGCAACGAGGAAGTGTTGGCTTAAGCAAATCCATTGGCCCAATTGGTATAATAAGTGGCCTGAAATCCTGATTGACCACCATTAAAGACAGATGAACCCAGCAACGGAAGGTTATTAGGTATTTTGAAAATTTTAAGAGTAAATATTTAAACCAGGCTTGATTTCAATGTCTCGTGCCAGGCTATGATTTTATTTTTGTTGCTATTTATAGAGCTCAGTTAGGTACAATATGTTAAAGTGCAAGGGCGCATGTAAGTAACTGTACAACGGGTTACGTCACAGCGCCTGGGTGGCGTTCTCGCGCACATAGCGTTCGCGTAATGAGATGCAAAACGAGAAGTTCTCGTATTGACAGGAACATGAGTCTAATAGCGTCGTGTGTGCACGGACATTGGACAGTTGTACTTGTGGGTCAGTGCGGTCGGGATACTCTCCGACCGGTGGTGACGAGTTACGCACTATTTAATTGACAGCAAATTTTGGCATGTCTGATTCACACTACGATCAAATGACTGTATTATGATATTAATCATTAATTTGTCTTAATGGAAATAAGTCAACAATAGCAACTATGATCTGATCTAAAGTCGTGAGTACGATCTTGAGGCAATTAAAATATCAAGCATTTTTTCTACGTATAAATTACTATTTAGAAATATTATTTGTTTACACAAAACATATTTGTCCCGCCGTATTTGGTCTAACTGCAAGACAAGCGATGCGAGGAAAACGCTTATTTATTGTCAGATGAAATTGAATATCTTTTCTGCGAAATGTAAAACCTACGACTGAACCTCCACTCACCGCCCCTTCAATGTTGTTATGAAAAACATTTTTTTTCTTTCTATTAATATCGACAGTGTATCCTTAAAGCTCCACAATTTTCTCGGGCGAACGATTTAATGTTGCAACTCTACGGTATCAGAAGACACAAACGTGAATCTTTACAATTGCCAGTTGCACAACATGTCGGCCTTTGAATCATCTTCGGTATATTAAACAGCCGGCGGCATAGAAATCTCATAATTATATAGCGGCCATGTAAATCACAACGGAAGTATAAGGTCGGCGGGTACAGATAAAGCTTCTGCTGACCGCGGAATTGACCTAATAACGGGGCAAAGCATTAGCATACAGCCACGTTCAGCCAAAAGACACACCTAATATGTCCATACAAGTTTCACGATGCTCGACGTTTCTAATACTTATAACATTGTTTTCACCGTTCATATTGTCTTCATAAAGACGGTTAGGTTTACTTATATTTTTAAATCCTTCCAAGTGTTGAGTAGACCGTAGTACTGAAGTAGTTGATAGGCTGCCAGTGTCTTATAGTAAATCAATGTTGAGCAATTAGCTTTGTAGTTACATTTTGTTAGACAAGTTTAAGCAAGTGAAGCATTCGTTAAAGGTTCTATAAACCTTTCTTTAAAGTGTGTTTAATTTTACAGGACTGTTTAACCTACAATATCCAAAAAAAGTTGCCGCTAGTATATATGGACGCTAAAAAGAAGCTTCTTGTTTGGAACATGACGAGATGTTAAAGAGATAAATCGCCTTATTGTTTATCATTTTCAACACAAAGTCACGAAATATGTATCGCATTTGAAAACTTGCGATAATTAAATACAAAAGGCTTAAAGGAAACAAATAATTAATATAAAAATGCGAATAAAATAAACAACGCGCTTTCTTTACTTGAAGGAAAACTGAATTAATCAGTTGCCATGGTAGAGATAATCTATGGAGAAAATATTATTAGCATCAACATAATTTAGTAGTAGTCCACAACGGTAGCCGTGCCAACACGTTACAACCTCGTAGTTTTTAGTCCAATGATTCACTGACGTTTTGAATATATGCCATTCAATATTTACATTGAATGAGAACTCTTCGAGCTTAAGCGTCCACATCGAAGTACTCAATTAACACGTGGATAAATATAAAACGAGGCCAAATCCATATAAAATTAAATACTTGGTCAGTTATCTCTCTTGGTAATGATGGTTGGAACCGAGCCTCTTCCACCTGGGCATTTCGCGTCATATTCTTTGACACAGAATTAAGTCTATTTTCGTTCACGAATTCCTCGTCTCTGAACGATATAATGATAACAAAGCATCAAGATTTTTATGGCCTATTGTAAGTAGTGTGTAGTCAACACACTTTTACGGGTTGTATTAGTCTTAAATGTTTAGGGACAGACCAGAACAATAACATCTTGTGACGGTGTAACATTTTATTTTCAACAAAAACAACCTCGGTCACATTACATTACGGTCACTTTATAAAAGCAAAGAATCACTTGGTATTTGTAGAAATTGTTAAAGTAACACATATGGAAACACGGATAAAACACCTGTATAAACTAAGTCGTCCCGTCAATTCACACGCTCTGTTAGTGTGAATAAAATTAGGGTGAATAATGTTATTGTCAACCATTGAAGCAATGCTATACTATATAACATACACATTAAAATATGCTATATTTATATGATGAGTCAAATTAAAAAATATATATGCTATAGTGTCATCTAAACCCATTAAAAACAGATTTTTTTTTATTTTAGAGCACGTGAGATTCCCCGTACGATGTTAGTCATCGGCGACAAAAATATTGCGGATAAAAACTTGCTGTAAGAATTATCAAACTGAGCGGAAAATTTCAGAATTGCACCAAAATCTAATTGTTCCTTTCTTTTGAGAAAGCGGTTCCACTTTCTAGATGATTTTTTTATTACTATATTAACTATCAGAGTCACTTCTAGATTAACCCAAAATTTTATGTCTTTCAGATCTAAAAAGGTTTAACTATCCCAAGATAACCATCCTGATAAGCGAAGACTCTTGAAGAATAAGGAAGCCATACAAAAGGCCGCCATTATAAATCGGACTAGTGTGAACACTCCCGCTTTCCCACGCTAGTTTGCATCTTAACCTCTTATCACATACTAACAGCATTAGCACTGTGATGTGATGTCGACCGATCATGGAAAATAACTCCTTATTTTAAAGAATAGGTTTAATAGTAGAGAAGTACCTGTAAATTTCTATTTACGACTTAAAGTGAAAAGTGAACTCTACTCGAATCTACATTACAAATAAAAAATAGTCAACATCCTAAGCTTTTTCAAGAAAAATAATAATATTAATTTAACAAAACACGTCTGCGTGCTTTCACGGGGACGAAGCGACCCCTGTTAAGATTCTATATTTAATGCATTTGTATAAAGAAACTAGGATGTGAGTCGCAATTGAGCAGAGTTCAATAAACAACATCGTGCACACCCTTGTGAATAACGTATGAATGTGGCGACCGGTCGACGGCCATAGCATCGACCACGTGGACAAACGTCGTCCCATTGGTCTAGCTGGACTCTAATTGTCGCGTAAATGCACTGCCAACTTTTACCTACTTCATTCAATTCCCATATTGGGAGTTCTATAATACAAGACGCCTTTTCTTTTTTTATAGCTTAGATATTAGGAATTTGTTTCCGCTAGCGACCGTGTGGGTGAGGCCGAAAAATACCTTAGTTTCTGCAATGTTTGTGTGAGATTTTGATTTAATCATTCTTGTTTAGATGCGTGTCAGTATTTGGAATGTCAAAAACATACAACAGGAAAGTTTCAAAACTCCTATGTAACTGCGCCAAGATATTTGCTTTGGGCTTATACATTGTTTACCTTCGATGTAGAATAACGATAAAGGAGATAAAAATAGGACCAAAATTGGTCAAATAACGTTCTTCCCCCAGCGAAACCATAGAACATAACCGTTATAATCACGTCAAGTGACACCTACACGGTCAAGCTTAAACAGCCTTAGTACGTCCGATATACTCGTAAGAGAGGCGCAATTAAGTGGAAACACTATTATAAAAACTCTGTACGGAAAAATGATATTTAAAGTACTAGTGAAAAGCATGAATGTGGATGATATTAAAAAGTAAAATGGGTACTGCAAGCAGAGCTTTCTAGACTCTACATACGTGATAAAATCGATGTGACAGTGTGACTGTAGCGTCCATTATCTCTCATTGGTTTAGGGTGTTGGACGGTGGCCATGCGATCAATTCGATTAAGACTTAATCCCAGCATTGCGCTGAATATATTTAAACTATTTATTCAACTGTACATTTGTAATACTGTTGAATTTAAACATCCTTTGATGTGATGAAATTGCACTATTTATTTAGCCACATTAATTGTGATTAAATTTCGAAATCGTAATGATTAATGGGACTGATTTAAAAGATATTTTTCTTTACGAAAATAATATGTATGCTCTAAATCTACGATGTTTTTATACCACGCATTTTACTATGTTGTTTTTAACGTGTGGCGAACAAAATAATGTGTATAAGCTGTGAGTGTACACTGTTCGTCGCCAATACCATAATGTACCGTAGGAGGAGCTTGAGACCCATACAACCTCAACAATCTACGTTAAACTAATTATAATACTTATTAAAACGTGATCCTGAGAATCGATATGGCTAAAATATGCCTCTGAAGTGCTCAGTACGCGGAAACGAATAGACGGCCAAGTTAAGTAATTACTATTGCGTATTCAATCGACACCGAGCAATAAACGTGCTAATACGGAGTGGGTTTTCTATTTGTCACCAGCACAGCTGTCAAAACGCTAACCACTCTAACACGGGCTGACCGCACGACGGCTCTCGATGTGTGGCCACTGCGCGGTTGTAACTTTAACAATAACTACAGTCAAAACATCTGTCTAATGCCAATCTAACTAACTTACTAACTTCACTTTAATCAGTAATCCTTTACTTATCTTACGGTAAACATAAAAAATGATCGCATAAAGGGTAATCATAGCGGTATTAATCGCTGGAACAATTGTTGTACAGGAAAACAAAGAAATATCAGCGTACATGGTAACATTATGATGTAGAAAACATTACTTTTACTAAGGATGCAATGGAAAATGCCTACAAGATATAAAAGTAATGTTGGTTTAAGTTAGTTAGCGTAAAAAGAAAGTATTTAAAGGGTTGTGGTACTCCGTTTAAACAGCTATTATAGGTTAATGCTTAGATCACGAGATTACAAAAAAGCAATAGCATTGAGACCTGTATGGTCGGATAAAGAAAAATTATTAGAATACGAAAGCAAGCAACGTTCACATTTTAACGTGCCTACCAAACCTAATGAATGCACAATAAATCGTCAATTATATACACCTAATTATACAAAAAAAAGTTTTCGTTTAATAAGTGAAACAAGGCCGTTTCCAGGCCGCATCGATATTCGCGCCCAACCTTCGTTCGTTTGTTCTGAATCAATCGTGTACTATGTATGCACTCGGCACGGATGAGTTGAACGTGAAAGGACACTGTGTGAGCGACGCTAGTAACAGGAAACAGAAAATTACGTAAATCAGCATAAAGTACAATTTCATTTTTAATTAAATACATTTATGTATGTTGATATCAACAACTGTTTTTAATTGTGTGATTTGTTATAAAATTGCTGTTTTAGATTTTAAAAAATGAGTGAAACTGTACATATGACATTGTTATTTTTTTTTAACGTAGCGTAACACCTCTAACTAAATTGAGTGTGGGTTAGAACTTAGAAACACAGACATCAAAAACTAACTGATGCAAACATCGCCGTCTTGTACCTAGGATATTAGCAGGGGACAAATTCTAGTGCAGCATAGTAATACAGTGCACATGCACAGAGTCCAGTTGACAGCAAGGTCGGTCCTCGCTATTGGACACCTGCTCAATTAGGTCTTGGACATTTCAATACTGTACACGGAACGAGACTGACCAAGTTCATTCATTTGTCTCCTTATTCACACTAAACTTTACGGTATGAACAATGTAAAAGGATAGCTGATACTACTTCATACTACTAACTGAAACATACACTGAGCTTACCATTAAGTGTCGCATGGCTATATGTGACAATACTGAGAAAGAAGTATATTAAAAAAAAATGTATTGATAAATCTCACTAAACGGTGTATCAATATTATATTATCCTCATACAGACCTCATTGCTATGCATAGGGGTCTCTTCTATTGATAAATTGAGCGTACTTCATCGCTGCAATGCGGGTTGCTGGGCTACAATATATATTTTCTTTCAATAATATCGATTAAATGGAACATCGGCTATGTTTTGATCACGTTTTAAAGAAACCAAAGAAGTGCAATCGATCGTTTTTGCAATCGGAGGGCGAGACTCCAACAGAGGCCTTACACAGTCGGGCTGGCCACGGAAACTTATGGGGGACCAGAAGCCATTATAAAATATGCTTAACATTGAGAATACAGTACCAAAAAATATCTTTGAATTAAGAATATAACATTTAAAACCCTTTTGGAGTTATCATCGGAATCATTATTTTTTAACTATTCAGAAATGGACCAAATAAAAGTGATAACACTTAGAAATGTTAGTTACGTTTGAAATACCGAACTCGTGTCCTTAATCACGCCTAATCAAAAGATAATAAAAAAGAGACCACAGAGAAAATAACATTTAAAAAAGAAAGAGACGACACTAGTTTTATCTGGTAACTATCAAAACTACGCAACAACCGCGAGAAGGGCATATCAACACATTTATCTACGAAATTGAAGGGATTTTGCGTCGCGATCATTCAATATTGTGAAATGCTAATACGAAAAGTGAATGTATAACATTAGCACTTATTTCGGACTTGGTGTGTTTGCGTTGTAGGCTGACGAAAGTTATCGATTTATTTACTACCTAGACCAAGTACCGAGTGAATGCAGCTATGTAGAAAGGTCAAGGCGGTTGGAGCCTTATAATAACACCAAATTAACAAAATGTTACTATTTTTGTATAATTGCTAATTACTAAAAACAATACACAGTCGATTTAAAAATATCCTTGTACGGTAAATGTCTGTGAAATTAACAAATAAAAAACGAAATTATCGTAATTAAATTTCAAGATTTTACAACTATTTGTTTATTTATTTGCAACGGTACGCTAAAAGGACGTGTGAAAAACACCGCACAACTATAAACAAAATCCATGCATTCAATAATTCTCTTCACAAACTCGATTATATTTTTATTGTTTTGATGCGTAATTTTTCTCTGGAAAATACCTGTGTTACTATGTCATATTAATATATAGGAAACACCGGTGGTAAACCTTAGACACTTTCACACGTACGTGCCGCGAGTTGCGCGATTGCCGGGGCGCACTAAACACTCCATTGTTTAGGTACGAGACAAATAGTTGTGAGCACACAGCACATCGCGCCGCCATGCGTCCGCTGCGCCGCACCGCTCGTGAGCGCTCCGTAGCAACGCCAAACAGAATATAATGTGGCCGCTCCAAGCTTATCAATTGCTATGGGGCTTTGGGGGCGTGCCTCCAGTCGCGCGCGGAAGCGTTTCAGTGGACGGTCAAACGCGCTAGATCACCTGTACTTTAGGATGAATGTAAACAGGAGATTTCCTTGTCAAACAAGTGAAAGTAAATTTTTTAAAGTTTGATTTGTATATTTGTTGCAATATTGGTCTTCGCGGAATTGAACTTGAATTGTTAAAAAAGCTATCTGCTTAGAGGCCAATTCATTTTTTCCCAATTACACCGATTGGTAAATATTGTATTTATTATAAAAGTCTTATCAAGTTGCATATATTTTACGTTAATCACATCTACTAACATCTTTATTATAAAAAACGAATTAGATATCTTATTATACTTTTTTGATTAGTTTTAGGTCAATTTTGATACTTGGTAAGTAGTCTTAGATACCTGTATCCTACCTACACTCACTTACGGCTGCCAAACATGGACATACAACACTAAATTAAAAAGTAAATTAGTAGCATGTCAGAAAGCAATGGAGAGGAGTATACTAAAAGTAAGACGAGCACAAAAAGTGAAAAGCATTCTGATAAGAAGAAAAACAAAAATTATCGATGTTCTACAGTACGCCCTTAAACAAAAGTGGAGGTGGGCAGGACACATAGCAAGGTACATTGACGGAAGGTGGACTTTAAAGATCACAACATGGCAAGGACCAGCAGGAAAAAGGAGAAGGGGCCGTCCGAGAAAAAGATGGTTAGACGATATAAAAGCAATCGCGGGAAAGGAATGGATAAAAAAAGCCAAGGACAGGGAAATTTGGAATAAACTGGAGGAGGCCTATACCCAATTTGGGGTTCCAACCACGCACGAGGAAGACAGCAATGGTGAGACAACACTCATATGATTAGTAAAAAAAAAAAAAAAAAAATTGTAATAGAAAAAAAAAAAATAATAAAAATAAAAAAAAAAACCCTATATTTAAATATGTAAAATAAGTCTAAGAGTAATAATTTAAGTTTAAGGGTAGTAACAGTGTTACAATAGTTTTCAAGAAATTTTAAATGTGTAAAATAAGTTTAAGAGTACCTGTATATAGTGTTACAATAGTTTTTAAGGAATTTTAAATGTGTAAAATAAGTTTAAGAGTACCTGTATATAGTGATACAATAGTTTTCAAGGAATTTTAAATGTGTAAAATAAGTTTAAGAGTACCTGTATATAGTGTTACAATAGTTTTTAAGGAATTTTGTATATTATTTATGGTTGGAAATAAAAAGGCTTATTATTATTATTATTATTTGATACTTGGATGTAGTTTCATATCAATAAATTTAAGATCGCTGCCACCTGCGTTTTGAGGCAGCGCACAACGTTTGTGAGTCGCCGACCGACGCGTCTGCTTAGTGGTGACGTTGCATTTTTGGGAGACGTCAGTTTTCCCAGACGAACACCACATGGATACAAGGTTCAAATTGGCTCAGCACGAACTGTGCAAATACTATGACGCGATTGCATTGAGTGGAGAATTTTCAAGTTTCTATAATGAATTAAAGCGAGAAAGATCGTTATCATAATTAATGGCGCCCCGTAGATTCTTCCAACGAACCACTATGCGATACGCACGCCACGGATACGAGGAAAAAGTACTTAGTATCGTGTTCTGCACAACGAGAATGTGACGAGTGATAAAAAACTTCCGTTGATGGATTGTAATCCATGATGGCGGGATATGGATATAATAAGATTTGCATGAACCAATTTTGTAAATAAACAGAAAATATATCATGCTTATTTATAAACTCATAAAAAAATATTTTAAACGAAATACAAACGAAAATAACTTAGATGCACACTTTCTTTGTTAGTCAAAAAAAGACAAGACAAACGATATGGACAAAGTCATTAAAATCCCTAAATAGACTCCCATCATGATGTCATAGTCTTATTACTCTAGGAATTAAAAAATAAAACTGCACACAAACACACACATATGAGAGCTAAGAAACAGATGTGTACGCGGCTAATGTAAGTAGGATACGTTGGATTAGCCCGCGATATGTCAACAAAGGGGCTGCCGCGTTCAGATAACATTAACGTGCGTAAATAATTTACTTAGACCGGCAGCACGCGATCACTGAACACCCACTTCCTTACTACTCTAGTATGCGCGACGCAAACGCATGCCTCAGGAAAATCCCTGAGTTTTTTAACACTTGAATTCGACGCACTACCAATACTTTTCAATTTAACAAGCATCATCCAAATCATCATCAGCCAAAATACGTCCACTGCTAGAAATAGTTCTCCCCCATAAATATATTGCATAGGTTATTATGCCATTATTGGAAAGTAATTAGTGATTGGAAAATATAGATTTTTTTCCCCCCTTTCTTCTCTAGTGATGACTGTGATTGAATAGGGTGGTAAACTAAATTTCAAAATGACTGAATCCAAATGACGTATTTGACATTTTATGGCTTCAATAAGTATTCAATTCATATCATTCCAGTTGTTTGGCTTATAAACAACACTTAGATGTAATTGAGATCAAGGAATAATTATCTTCAATCAAGTAGTACTCCAAATTAAAAGTGTCTAATGCACTAAAAAAATGTTTTAGTAATCTTTTAAGCTATTGAAATAATTTATCTCTAGTCTATATCTCTATATGTGGCTGTCTGCTCTTTGTTATGGGTGTCTTATCTCTGTTTAATAGATTTATTTTGTGGCGCTTTTAATTATCCTTCAGTTATATTGTTTTCATGGTTTTAATTAACATAAAATTATTGATTTAAAATTGCCTATTACAAATACTTATATTCAATTTGATATTGAGATATCAAAGAAAATGAAAATAAACTTTGATAACTTTAAAATTGGACACAAAAAAGCAATGACTATGATGCTTCAGATAGTGAAAAAACATTTTTAAACATCAAATACATAATTTTAAATAAAAGTAATCTAGCATAATTTTCCCAGTAAACCATTTGACAACAAAAATGCCTGTTAACACTGATTATTGACATTGCCAAATGTGATTGTGAACCATTAAATAAAATTCAGTATGGCAACCAAAAGTTTATGGTAATTCAAATTGAATTAATTATACACTTGTCAGTGCCAGTTAAGGTTTATCTGATCACATTATTTCATTTCAAACAATATAACCTTTTTAAGCATTACACTGATTGTTGCAAATGTTTTTCGTTGGTTTAGAAATTTTAAAATTTTAAATATAATAAAAAGAACATTAAACATCAAAAATTCTCAATATTTTGACAAGAGCTTAATGCAAACCTACAGCTTCCTGTATTAATTTCTCTAGTGTAAGACGAGGAACACTGCTCACATTATACGTAAAAAATAGTAAGTCTAGATTAACATAAATGTAGTGTCCTAATATATAAACGGGACTAAAATGCCAATTCATTGTAGTTAATTACTAGTAGTGAATTTAAAATTCTAATGCATAAATCAATGATTTATTCTAATCACCATACTATATACTTGAAATGTGTATATGAAGGAATACTTGAGCAATTAGTTGTAAAAACACTTGGCAACAGACAACAGCACAAATTCTAAAGTGGGTACAATTATTTGTTTATATTATGCTAATTGGTGCTATCAAAATAATGAAATGTGTACAATGGGGATAAGCACAAAAATGGAAATGTTACAAGCGTGATTCAAAGTAATAATAAATATTAGTGAATTCCTGCATCTTTTACATCTTAAATTAATATA
This sequence comes from Cephonodes hylas, assembly GCA_030295005.1. Taxonomy (NCBI): domain Eukaryota; kingdom Metazoa; phylum Arthropoda; class Insecta; order Lepidoptera; family Sphingidae; genus Cephonodes; species Cephonodes hylas. The sequence goes on along the minus strand of AP025372.1, from coordinate 11,092,616 downwards.
TTTACAGTATTTGCTAAGGCACAACTTGAATAGCTGTATCATTTCATTCAAAATCCCAAATCAGTATGCAAGCTTCAGCATACAATAAGATGAATGACAACTGTCTTACATATGTGTATATGAGTAAAGCCAGTGACAAGTCACAAATTTCAATGGATAGTGAATTCACACATAATTAACAAACATAGAAATGGCATTATTATAATATAGAAGTATGAAAGTCAGTGTTAAAAGGGCTGTTTTTATATATTTTCTACCCAATTTCACCTTGTAAATAATAAATGTCTGGTGAACCACAATCTTGATTGTAGAACTAAAGCAAGTGTGTAAAAATTTGACAAACTTTGTGTTTGCATATGTCTCTGTCTTGAATTTGATATACTTTCTTTTCTAGGTGGAACAGACAAAAACTTAGTATGAATGCATAATTAGAATCATTTTAGTTTACTTTACATTCTTTTTGAACTATTCTAATGTATGTCTATTTGTAGAAAATGTTCACAAAATGATATTTTAATAACTTGATAAAGAGTAAATATAACATGTCCATCATAGATTCATATTCGGTATCTCTAATAGCAAAAATTTTACAAATCCATTTCAAGTAATGTCTCTCAATAGTGCAACTTCAATTAGACAGATATGATATTTATGCTGCAAAGGATGTTTGTCTTCTTAAAGCCAAAACATGAAATATTAACATTTGACTGATTATAATCTATGTAATCACTGTCCTTTTGAGCCTGTTAAATAGAAAGATTATTTTCATTTGGTGTATAAAAGAAACTATGGACTTGTTGCATAATATATGAAATTCAAATTCATATCACATAACACGGTAAATTAATATGCTTTCTCTACTTATTGAATATGTTAATTCAAATTAAAAATTGACAAACAAGGGACTGCCTGAGACTGAGAGATGATTTGTTCTAAATACATTTAAATATAATTTCTAAACACCTGTGCAAGATCATTACCATATTTCAAGATTAATGGAGTTACTTTAAAAAAATATATGTATTTTTCTAGTTTGTGAACTGCTAACAATAGGTGCTTATAAATTACAGTGTATTTTAAAGGAAACAAAACAGCAAATAAGTAACATTTACTTATTAATAGGATAATGTATTTTATATTCTATTAGCTAGTGAAATATACATAAAATTTAACCATTTTATAAGATAAGCAATTGTTTTAGTAAATCAAAACTGTATTTAATTATCATCCATCACATGTATGTCCCTATGTATTAACACTTCATAATAGAAGTAAAAATAGACATACAATAATAAATTGATATCAATAATAGAAAAAGTAATAGCTAAAGATTATAGTATGAGGCTAGAGTATAAGTCTATATGAGATAAACTAAAATCATAGATTTCTTATAAGAATTAGAAACATGGCTAGCCATGAATATTTTTCTATGAATTCAATCGCAATTTCTTTTCAAAAACTTAGTAAATAATTGTACCCAATATGTATTTTTTATAATCATCTTTGTGTTTATATACTGTCAGTTGAACCATCATAATATGTAATTTAGACAAAAGCTAATGTTCTTCACAAATTGTATTCATAGCAAAAGATTTTATCACTTTAATACAACCTTCTAGTTCTTGTTGAATATTTTAAGGACATCTGTGTGGTTTGGACAATTATGTTTGTTATAGATAGAATGATGCAAAAATGCACTCACCAGCTGCTTCAAGAAGAGCTTCGAGCCTCGCCTGCATCTCAGGATCAACGGCTCTCTCAGGATCATCATGAGAGAGAAGGAACTTTGATGGCTCTGCTCCACCACCTTCTTCTTCCATCTCCGCCTGCAGATGGAAACACCAATATACACACCAGTCTAATATTACAACATATAGCAAATTGTATTATCGATGTCTCACTTTAATTCAGGGAAATCAGACTTAACATTGCAAAACAGCAATCAAAACATACAACCTTTGACATTGGTAAATACTTACAAACAATTGTGTAGCAGTAAATTATTATCAATATAAATAACATTATGTTTATTAAAACTCAGCACAAAAGCTTACTCCACACTGTGTCATGGCTAGTATGTAATTTGCAAGGCATAAGTCATACAACACAGTATTTATTTCATAACAATAGAATTTAGGTTAGTTTTGATTTCATTATTAGATTGTAAGGGTTTTGTTAATTTATAGCGGGCTAGCAATGGATGGTTGGCGTTACAGGTTAGTAAAGTTAACACAAAAATGTAACTGGCAATATTGGAATGCATAATATGTTAGAATAACAAGGACCATTCAACATAAAGAAAACAAAAATATTATTTGATAATGAAACTGTCCGTAGCACACACATTATGCTGGTTAACTGTAAGTGTCACTCAATGTGATACAGCAATGTTGTTGGTGAAGCTCTGCGCGCAAATTAATGTTGTCTTCGACTTACCAACAGGTCTGGCCTGCTAAGGCACAAACAAGCCAGCAAGATCTATAACACCAACGAGAAACATGTGAGATGCAGTGACAATGTGGTGCATAAGGACTGTTCGAGCTCTACATCATGTCTATCAATGGTCCTTGCAATTCACCAACGGTCATGGTTTTTGCGCGAATATTGTAGGCGTACCGTGCGGTGTGTACGCGCGTCACCGCGCACACGTCCCCCCGTCGGACGCGGTGTTTGTCATACATACAATGAGAAAATTATATAATTCGCACATTCCGACCGATACAGCCCCGTAAAAATGCATAATTCTACCATTTACATTTGCTGAATGCATGTGATCTGAGAAACATGGCCACCGTACATCAATTCTTGCCCAAAAAAACAAATAGACAATAAAACGTATCGTACGACGGATTAACTCGCTAGTAAAGCAAAATTACAAAGAATCAATTGAATACTGTCTAGGAGCGGCTGGCATAAGTAATTTCATGCATTACTCAGTGGTACGTATGTACTTATGACTTTCTGACGTTTTACGGAATATTTGGCAAGCGACGTACTGTATTGAAAATGTAAAATAGAATGGTCCGTTGCAGCGTGCTACGCACGATTTCACTCCATTATTGGTGATATAGGAAAGATTCCATTATAAGAAGAAACCGTACAGTGAGACCAGACATGTACAAGATGTCCCTTGCAGTATTTAGAGCGGTACAGATAATCACATTCCCTCACTGCCACCGCCTCTGCCGAAAACAAAACACGTTTTACCTCGGACACAGAGTCATCTTCGCTTTCCGAAGAGTCCGTCATGTATTTGGCAGGCGCTCCTGAATACGTTTCGGTTTCAGATTTGGCCGGACTCGAAGCCGAACTTTGAGGAGTGGACGATTTTACCACATCAAGTTGCACATTCACCTTATCGATATTTCGGTTTTCAGACTGTCCAACATTCTGCATCTTTGTCCTAATCCAATATAACTTAATTAGTCTTTCAGTATCAACACTTTTTCTACGAAATTAACACGTTCTTATATTAGCAAACAAAATTTATTTCGTCATTTAGCCAGGTTGATACCCGCCATGTCTACTACTATGGCGAGGTTCCCGGATGCTTCAAGTAGGCTAGCCAATTATCTCCCTCTGGCGACCATATAGAGAACTTTTTTTTAGCGCCACCTGCACACAAAAATGCGCATATAGATCAATAGACAAATTATATTTTTTAACCATTTTTGTACAACAAGATAATAATGAGCAGTCCGCCACATACACACCAAAATTTACACTTTAAATTATAATTATTTCAAAAACAATTTATTGAAATTTAATAGTCGTGTGCAACGTTAATTTTAATATGTCCTGAAGGTCCTAATTGTTTCGATTGGCATAAAATATGAAATTTTTAAGAAAAGTCATAGACAAGAGTAATTTTTTTGTATTTAGTTGTGTTTTAGATTGATTTATTAAAAATAGGCAAAAATATTATTAATATTTTGTAGAGTTTATGTACCATATGTTTTTTATAAATTTAATAATAATTATTTATGTCGGAACATATAAATCAATAAACGAACCACGTTAGTAAATTTGTATTAACTGGCAACTAGTAGTCATTGAACCAATTATATTTCAATGAAATAATAGACAAGTTTAAATCCACCAATCAAAGATGAATGTTATTGACACTTTGACACTTAAAATAGAGTTACTAATGCAAAAAAAGTTCAAGGCACTTCGAATTTATATATAAAAACAATCTGTGGTTCCTTTTTTCGTTATAGCAATCAAAAATGTTGCCACGGGAACAAAAATTGGCATTTTTATAAGAAATGTCCAAAAACAAGGAGTACAGTCGTATTCGTAATCACCAGTAATTTCGACTGATCGTAAATGATGTGAAATTACTACCATACAATACAATAATATTTTTTTAATCAGTGTTTGTGAATCGTTCGAGTGATGTTATTATGAATTTATGAAAACATACTAGATGACATTCCTCAGGCAAAAAAGTAGAATTATATTAAATGGCATTGGTAGATCGTGAAAAGTTGTTGTATCCTAATCATAGGATGGAGATACCGGCTGGGTTTGTTTAGTATTGTATAAGACTATGGCACGGGACGGCGACGTGCCAACTATCTTCAATCCAAAACGCGTCAGAGCGCCGTCTGTAATAATAACTAGCGAGGAAGTGGTAGAGAGTGAAAGAAGTGGTGGTGATGGAGACAGGGAGCGTCCAAATGGCCCGCCGACGCCGCTCAGCCCCCGAGCACCCCTTACACCTCAGGCGTCGGTATGTTCCGCACCACCGCTGACGACCCAGCCGTCTTTGCAGCAGGCTTATAGCGAGTCTGCTGCCAGTAGCCAAGACGAGGAAAGGCAGCTAAGGGATAAGAAATGCCCCCGTTCTTGTTGCTCTAAGTTTGCCAAGAAGGTAACTATGTGCTTTAATTACAGTTAATTATGTAGCATGTTTGCCTCACAAGTTTTATTTAGTATCTGCAGCAATAATATATTTAATCACATTAGCTGCAGAAGTTTTAATAATTAATAAATTTTTAATCAAAAAGAGACAATGGGCTATCTGATACGAAGAGTTCATCATCACATATAAATACTGTATGTAACTTTAACAAGTGAAAAATAAAATGTATTAATTTTTGTTTTAACACTGGCTATAACAGCAAGTAATAGGTGGTTTTCAGATAGCAACAATATCTGTGTAATCTTAATTTTTTTGGTATAAATGTGCATTTTTTGTTTGAAGTGCCATTTATAAATAAATTGTCCAAATCAAATAGACTTTAAGTTCCAAATACTACATTCATTCAGTACCTGTAATTTGCAATATCTAAATAACTTTGTTCATGTTTTGGCAAGTTGCCAAACATCATTTATCACTGCTGAATGAGCAAGTGGCCTTTAGATGCAGGACAATGGATGTCAAGAATGATCTATAGTTATCACAGTTGGGGAGGCTTTTCTCATCTTGCTAGTACTTAGTTAAAACACATTATATCATCCCCCTAAATAGTGATTGAATTATTGTGATTGTTTTTATTAAGCATGCAGTGGTATAAAATAGAAAACTAGCTAAAATTCTCGATGAAAGAGTGATATTTTATGAAATGTTGAATTGGTTGTAGGATCAACTATTACACAGATGTAAATGGCCCAACAAGCAATTAAACTGATTATCATGTCTTTTACAGCACAAAGGTGTCATTTTAAATTCTCAATATTAGATGTTAGAAAAGAAAGGTATTTATTTAACATATTTTTATTTCAGATCTATTATGGCATCTGTGTGACAGTCACTCTCACAACATCATGGGTGACCACAACACACTGTATAAAGCATTTGTACCTGGAGGAACATTTGTCAAACAATTATGAAGTCACATACAACACTGAGACTACTTCTGTGGCATACAACAATATTTCATCAAAAGTTGATTCACATGTAAGTTTCCATATTAAAACGATAATTGATTTACGTATATATCACTATTTAAATCCATTTTGATAGCTAGCACTGAACATATAGTGTAATTGCAGTAATAGGCGATAAGCACTAGATGTACCAGGATCAGGCATATGTGTATTAGTTGAAAGCAGGCCCATATAATTGTGTGGGTTGGTATAAGATTTCCACTTTTAGTGGTCATGAGTTAACATTATCAGGATTCCATAAAGATGACAGAGCACCCCTAGAGCCTAACCAATAACATTTACTTTCATTTTGTTCTTATACAAGTATGCATTTTTTATTTTGTTTTTGGGGTAATACTAAATTTCATATTACCTAGGTATGAATATGGGCTATAATCACTGGTATTTATAAACAATACCTGATTGCTTAATTGTGACTACTTGTTGCAGCACCCATACAAGGCGCCCTTCTTTACTGCATGGTTCTGCACGAACTGGCTGATATTCTTCTACCCATTCTATCTAATAGTCATGCTCATACATAACAAGTGCAAGTCTGCCAATGACATTGTGTTTGACGCATTCAGCGATTTCAAAGAGAAAGGTTTTACGTTTGGTGAGTTATATTATCATTACCATTAAGATAAAATATAATATCAAATAACAATTACTCTATAGTGTTAAACCCCATATAGAAATGATTACTAAATATTTTAATCGTTATTCTAATAACATCATTTAGCACATGCATAATTTCTTAAAAGGTCAGCGTAATCCAGTTAGAATTTTTTTTTTTAAATGCTTTTCTTTACTACTGTTATTAATTGATTTGTTTGACATTAATTCCCATAGGCGTACGAATATTTTTTAGGTCTAATAGTCCTGCGTAATTTAAGTCGCGTTATAACTTCTCTGAGAGTATGTTATTATAATAATAGAAACCTGATTGGCTGAGCTGATTTTTTTTTTAGTCTTGGCCATAAGGAATCACATAACAATCATGAAGAATTTATACATTTAAAGTTGATCAAAAACAATTGAATTTAAATGGATGTACTAAAAGCTTAATATTTGTTGCAGCTCGATTCATAAGCCGGTGCGGTTTGTTCTGCCTGCTGTGGGTGGTGACAATATACATGTACACATACTCGTTGAAGATCCTACTGTCTACTGATGTGGTGGCTCTCTTCGCCACCAACGTGTCCTGCATTTATCTGCTGTCCTGGGTGATATTACATGAGCAGTTCGTCGGCGTTAGGGTAAGTGATGTTCATATTTTTAGAAAATTTGTTCTATGTTTTATTTTCGTATCAAGTACATCTCATACGGGGTTTGTTAGCGTGATTAGCTCTTAATCATCATCAGCCCATATACCTCCCATTGTTGGGCACAGACCTCCTCTGCCATTGGGAGGGTTGGGGCTTTAGTTCACCATGCTGGCCCAGTCTATGTTTCATCACATTTTCCTTTACTATTGGATGAGCCTTTACAAGGAGTGATTTGCTCGACATTACAAAATTATATGAGTTTATTAAAAGTCTAATATGTCAGATTTTTTTTAATAATAGGAGAATGCTATAGTATCCTGCGTACGTATACCTTTGTAGTCAGTCCACTACTAACTGTAACTCATTAGTAATATATTAGGCGTCTATTAAATTTTGAATTCTCGCGACAGATAGTGGCGGCAATTCTGTGCGACACGGGCATCGCGCTGCTGGCGTACATGGACGGCATCACGGGCAGCTCCACGCTGGGCGGCGTCGTGCTGGCCGCCTGCGCTGCTGCTGGATACGCGATATTCAAGGTAAATCGGCGACACCAGCTTGAGAAACGAGAGGCCGCAGGTTCGATGCCCGCATTGAGACAAATGTTTATGTGATCCACATATATTTGTGCTCGTATGGGTATTTTCAGATCGAAAAATCTCGTAGTTTCTTGAAACCACAACAAAAAATTTTTAAACTATGTTTGTTACTATTGGTTTTATTTTTTATGCAATAAAATCATATACTGTTAAATAGAAACTTGGTTTCTTTATTTTCTGGCATCTCAGAAGAATATTGAATACAGATTCTACGCCACCGACAGCCCTCGGTCTTTACGCAATAGACAATCGTTTTTGCTTCAGCCAGGCATTATGCCCAGAATTAAGAAAATATGGATAATAGTCTATCGTATTAGTAAACATGGCGTTCAAAATGTAGTTTACACTTACTACCATATAATTCCAATCTCTTCTAAATACTTACTTAAGGAAAGAGTAGTGTGTATAAGTCTAGTGTGTGTGTATTGTATCCAGGTGCTGAAAAATAGTGTATATAAGAGGCCCCATACACCTACAATAATATTGAACAATCTTTTTATTGTTCAATAATATTGAACACCCCCTTTGATTCCAGACGTTCAATAAATTCTGTCAATAAAATTGATAAACCACTCTGATCAATATTTTCATGCGAGCAACATGTCTGACGACGAAGTTTTGGCGGCAGCCGCGCTGGTGATTTTGTTGAAAAGAAAAAAAAAGAAATATATTGCGCAATATTAACCCTACACAGCGCAATAAAAAAATATTGTTCAATAAAAATTAAGCTCCCTCAATCTTTTGTTCAATCACGGCGCAATGCTTCAATACTATCCCTACACGTTCAATAATATTGTAAAATTAGAATATTGTTCAATATTATTGAAGGTGTATGGGTGCGGTAAGTGTGTATGTCCTTAGGTGCTGTTCCGCAAGGTGATGGGCGAGGTGAGCGCGGGGCAGCGCGCGCTGTTCTTCTCGCTGCTGGGCGCGGTGAACGCGGCGCTGCTGTGGCCCGTGTGCCTGGCGCTGTACCTCACCGGCGCCGAGTCGCTGCCCGACCACCACCTGCCCTGGGTCTACCTGCTCGTCGCCAGCATCGCGCTGCTCGGTACCATTTCCAACTCATACATACATAACCTCACGCCTATATTCCCCGAAGGAGTAGCCAGAGATATATTTCGCTTGCCAGGTATTTATCAGTCGTAATAGGGGGCGAGCCTATTGCCGTTTCTCGGGCACCAGACCCAAACCAAGCTAGAGAAAATAACGTCTCAAAGGCTCACTGGACGGCTGCGGGATAATGGTAGGCGCTTCTTGTCGCCCCTCTTGGCACAGAGATGGCCACCGGGGGGTTTTGATCGGTATGCCGGTTTAGGGATTATGTAATGCCGTTGCGCGTCGGGCTGAAAAAGCGGTGACCCCAACATACACTTCCTGCCCCCGTTTCCCCAGGCCTAGTGGGAAGTAGAAAGATATAAACAGCTTTCCCCCCGAGAACAAAAAACAAAAGTAGGATGGATGTGTAAGGACTGATATAGATCCAAATTATATAGACGAAAATAAAACTCAAATGTGTTGAATTCAATTCATATGCAGTTTTTTAATCGAAGCCTATTCTTATTGGTACGTGTTATAGAAATAAATCAAAAAGCTAAGCAAAATAAGAATTTTCTACCTAAGCAAGTTTTTTCTGTAACATTAATAAGTTTCAATTTTGTTGCAGTATTCCACCTGGTGCTCCAGTTCGGCAACATCATCACGTACAATATATTTGTCTCTCTCGCTCTTATCACGGCCGTCCCCGTTTCGGCAGGTAACTTAAACACACAGTTATGTTAGTTAACCAAAAATGAAATTTAACATCACTTACTATATAAACTAATTCTAATTTTATTTCTACTCCATACTTAAGTAAACAATGTTCTATTAACTGCGACTGTTACAACAAAAAAGTATTCATAAAATTAAGTTATTTTAATCAAACAATATTTTGAAAGTTCAAAAGAACTCTTGTAATGAGGCAGCTTAAATACCTCATCTTGTCTAATTGATTTCAGCTTTAGATGTGGTGCTGTACGGAGTGCAGTTTGAAGGGATGAAGCTAGCCGGTATAATACTCATAGCCGTGGGTTTCTTCCTAGTCATGTTCCCGGACAACTGGCCCGACTACATCATGAGGTTGCTGAGGTGAGTACTACACACAATGATGTCCAAACTAACTCTATAAATAATCCTAATATCTCAAAATTGATCTAAAAAAATAATTAATGAAAATCATTATAAAAGTCACATAGAAGCTTCAACATAATTGGCCATAATTAGGGGTCTTGAGACAAATATTAGGATTGTTTATTGAAGTCAGCCGATAGACATCCTTGGCTAGTGTCTTCCAGCTATATACCTTGAGTTTGAAACGCCAGTTGCTATTTATTACTAGTCCCCTCAATGGAGTTAGTAGTTTAACTCATCGTGGGTGAATTTTGATAATGGTCGTGGGTGCGATGCATTCAAAGGGAAAAAAGATTTTATGGTCTGTTTTATAGCAGTCAAAATCGTGCCTACCGTCGAGTAGCTATAAAAATCACCTTTCATCTTTTTTGACATAAAATATAATTTTATCTTAAATTAGACTTCGAAACGAATAGAACGGAACATCACCACTATCTTATAGAAAATCGACTGATGGTCCACTGAAAATGCCACAAGCTCAAATATGTCTATTAGAGGGGGGGGATGATTGTAATAGATAAGTATCCATTCTTCACTGCAGTTACTATCACATACGGTGATATGCTATAGGGTGATGGTATCGTAAATGTTGTGTGGTGAGACGTAGTGTAGCGCTAACAGTGGGCTGGTGACCCAGATGGAGCCGGCGCCGGCAGCGCGGCAGCAACGGCTCGGGGCGCAACCGCGACGCCATGGACTACCGCACCGGGTACATCCGCTCGCACCTGCGCTCGCCCTCGGGCCGCGTCAGGTGACCGCCCACACCGCCCCACCACCACGACACACATCCCACCACACACCCCACCAATCCTACCATACATCCCAATCCCACACCAATCGCACAATAGAACCCCCACATGTTAGGTTAACCTGCAAAAACTCGCGCGGGGTACTTTCGGCACTCCATGCATTTTTGAACGAAAAAATAAATTATACCAACGCTCAACAGCAATTTTTCGTACGGGTTATATATGATTTATTTTTATAGAAGACCTAGAAATAAGAATTATAACAAAAAATAGTTCCGAATTTGCTTTTGTGAGTAAAAATTGGGAAAATCAAAATCAATGACAATATACAAAAAATTGACAGAGACGATTTCTTAAAAAATAGAAGCAAATAATTTTGATTTATAATAATCAAATTATAATTTATTTTTTCGATCAGAAAAGAGCGGGTTGCCGTCAGCACACCGCGCGAGTCATGGGCGGGTTAACAATCATTTCATTAGGCGTGACAACGTCCTTCGGTATTTAAATTTTGGTCCACAATTATAAACATTGTGTATGGTTGTTTTAACTAAAAATGCTTTGTCTCGCCCTGTTAAAATATTACGTCAGAGGTAATGAGAAGGCTATTTTGTTAAGGGTTGTTGTTTATAACTTATTAGTAAATTGGAAGAAGAAAGTTTTTTAAAAACTCCTAATTCATTGAATTCATATGAAATAAGATATTATAAATATCTTATTTATCCCGTATGTGACCGGTAGCGGTGTATTTAGAGTGATAAAATAATACTAATGTTTAAATTAGGCTCAGTGCAGACGTTGTCACGCACATAATATAGACTTTGATATCATTCTGTATAACCTGCCTTTATTTACTACGTAAGGTCTAGTCTTATGTTCCAAATATTTTATGGAAACGTTAACGAAGTCAATAGTAAACTAATCTTAGTTGTAATATTACTCGAATTGATTTATGTAAAAAATTAAATCATTCCTTTACGACTGAATATTATGATCTCTTACACAATTATAATGTAACACTCTTGTCATTTCTCCTAAATTAAGTTAACTATACGCTATCACGAAGCACATTGAAACATTTCTATATCGATTAATACTCAATTAGAAAAGATATCTTGATGTTGTGACTCCACATTAGATGATATAGTGTAGGTATTGAACCATGTAAAAGTATGAACTTGGAACAAGTTAGGGTATCTTCGTATTGTCCCTTAGGAACTTCGACATCTTCTTTTCTAGTGATAAAATTATTATTGATTCGTACTTTTAGTGGTCACAATGGATGGCTTCCGAATTTGTAATTTTATAGTGACATCTTCTGTATTCTTATTCTAGTCAGGGTAATCATTTCGGTGATGTGATTTTTCACTGTGTAAATTGCAATGTATCGTTTAAGATTTGGTCAAAAATTTTCGTGTAAATTACTTTTGTGGTTTTCGATATACCAGCAAAAATGTTAAAATTTCGTTGTGAACGTTAGTGGCCAACGTAGTTGTCAGTAAACTTGGGTTTACTTAGACCACCAACGCGTTTTGAATAGCGGACACTGCCCAATTATATTGTACTTTATGTGTCATTTAATTGCCAAAAATCATTGTTTTTCACCATTATGCCACTATCAAAAGTGGTCCATTTAAGTACAATTTGTTTAGTATTTTTGCAGTAATTCCATATTTCAACTTGTCACTCGCCTTTTGCTCATTTCTCATGTCTTATGCCTAACCTATGTAAGTATTATGACCGCCCCAAAGTAGTAACTTGTGACGTAGCACTCCTATTAAATTCTAGCTGTAAGCATAAACCCAAGTAGCGTAGATATTAGTTTCACGTTATCCGTATTCGGATGTTTTATCGAATTGATGGCGATACTTTATGTGAAGTAGTTCGCATATTACGTACTGGAACCTTTACTTAGCGATTTGTGGAAATTCGGAAGATGCATTTTTTTCCTTTCCCGTGGAATTGTGTATTCTTTGTATTTGATTATCTCTATTTTTAAAAATAATATTTTGATATGAGGGGTAAAATGGCGACAAAGTACTTAAATAATATTGAAGAGGTATTCAAGGTTAAAGTTAAAGCAGTTCTGTATTCCGAGGAAAAAAGTTTTTATGACTAAAATAAACAAAGTAAAAATCGTTAAGGACGTACAATAATCACGTTAGATTTACCGATAAGTAAGGGGAGTGTTGTCGTGTGTAGCAGTAATTACCATTAGTTACAATTTTAACTTTAGTTTTATTGTCAAAGTATAAAACGAATTAACACGATATTTTTTATACACGTAAATGAAATAGGCTACGTAAATTTTGTCCAAATAATCGTTATAATAACTTTTACGTCGCTTTGTAGGGACTGCTCGACTGTAGTAACTGTTTTTTTAAAAGATGTAGTCTTATTTTGTAAACGTGACATACAGAAATATATTTTTTTTCTGGAATGTTCCAAAACGTATTATGCGAACAAAGAGTATCGTCTACTGAGATTGCAATTAAATAATTATATTATTAATAAATTATGATTACACGATGTTGACCATTGTTTTGGATGGTTTGTTTATAGTTATGTGCCTTTACGATGTTAATGAATTGTTGATATTTGTTGTATGTCCGTATTTATTTTTTACATTATATTGTGATTCTTAGACTTCGTTCGTGTCTCGTCACTATTATAGGCTTATCATCGAAATTTTATAAAGATGTGCATTTTTTTAATTAATATTTAGATTTTTACGGCTATTTTGTTGCCGGTACAAAGAATCGATATTTTTATCTTGGAAATAGATTGACAATACTAGTACATAATTAAAATAGTTTTTCCCCTATTGTAGTGACGTGACATGCCATCGACTTTTAGTTTGTACTTTGAGTGATGTGTACTTTTGATTGTCTCAGCTCAACGTCTCCTCTATATTTGTGAATGATTTGGTGCGCGTGCTTGTGTATTGTGAGTTTTTACTCTCTAGTCATTTTGTTTATACTAGTATTCACATTTTATATCTCAATTTATCTTAAATACGGCATATTAAAATGTTTATAAAACAATAAATAATCTCAAAATTTTTGATGTTAAATAAATTTTGTACATTGGTTATAGTTTACGCCAGTCTTGCTCGTTTAATTGTAAAATTGTAAAGACTGAATTAAATGAGATCGATTTAAAATTCAATTACGCGTCATGGGTGTTAGTTTAGGTAGTGTAATGTTACGGTAGAGGTTCACGTCGGTGTGTAGTTAGCAGCCCTGTAGGGTCCCAGCGCGGCCCCGAGTAGTGGTCCAGTGCCATGTAGCGTCACTAGCGGCGACCCTGCCCCTGTGATTCATTTTGTTAATTACGTAGATCTAATTGTTGGTCAAATAAACATTTGTCATAAACTCTTTGTTTTATTCTCCTCATACCGCTAGTTTTGGATGGTTCTAGAACGTCGTGACTGAATATTCGATAAAGGTAAGGTTGAAGAATTTTTCCAAATTGACCCTGAGTGCTATGTACCCTGGAACCTGAAGTCTAATAGCAATATTTTAACATATCCTGTATTTTGGATTTAATTCCAATCAGCGACCGTTCCGTTGTAATAATTTTGCTGTTGAATATTACGAGTGTAGGTTCGATCTCTCATCGATGATTATGTTATACACAAATTACATTAACTAAATGTAAAGACTATTTGTAGAAATTTGGTTATAGTGGCATACTACCCCTTACGGGAGAATAAAACTAAGTTCAGTATTTGCAGTCTTTTTACTGAGATATATAACACAGACCTAATGATGCCAAGCATCTTGTGGTCTTATCATTTCAATTCATGTTAAAGTGTCAAAATTTTATTTAAAAATGTATAATTCTGTATGTCCAGGGAATGTATTTCCTTGGGTAAGTAACATCAGTTACTTCCGTTGACTCTATCCCATCGCCATATTGTGCCGTCGTCACAGCATGTCAGGAGTATTTTCCCGTTACGAGACAATGTTACCTGAAAATATTAAATACTATTAATATCTCATAGATTGAATATATATTTTTGGTAATTGTAATTGTCTTTCTTTATGAGAGGTTAAACCTCATAGCTCAATGTTTTGTCACCCGCTTTGCTGTGGAGGGAAGTGGACAACTCTTTGTTTTCCAACTCCTCCTTTACATTGCTTTTCTGATTAACTTCGTTGCGGGATTATGACAATTTAGGTCCCCTTAGATTCGCTGAGCTTCATTGCTCGGCGCCAATACTGTGCGTGCCGCTGTTAATCCTGGAGTTGCAGTGGCGGGTGTGTGGTGGGAAAAAAAATCTCATAGATTGAAATTTTGTTATCAAATATGAAACTATTTAACCGCATACATACAACTGAATATTTGGTAGTCCAACTTAAGTTAAAAATAAGCATTGAAAACTAAAATCATTTTAAAATATTAGCAAACATTGGAATAAAATATTTATAACAAATGCAGATAATATTAGAGTTCGTAATCTGACATAGTAGCAGTAAGTATCCCTTTAAAATCCATACTTGTGTGTGTTTAAATAAATAGTTTTGTTATAGTTGCCCGACTAGTAACACCTCGACCTAATCCCTTAGTTGGTTTAAATTTAGAACCGACTGTGATATTAGACTGCAGATTTGATCACCGGATTTAACCAAAACATAAATTCTGGTTTGGATATTTTAGAGGAAACAATATAGTGTGATGAATGTACGTGATTGTATGAATGTATTTATTATTAAGCAGTTGCTGAAAACAATTTGAAAATCTTTAATATTTTTTTTTAGCAAAGACAGTCGCCGTTCCTCTTGACATAAAATCGATATATAAAAGGTATTTTAATGTTACATATTTTGTTTTCCGTCAGTTGCGAGTATCGGCAAGAGCGGGAGCGATACTAAGAGACGCACGCAAGAAACACTGGTGTGGTGGAGTGGGTCATAAGGAATATTACCTTGTATAAATAACACGCCATAAGGTAGAATGGAGACAAGGACACTTGAAATAGACTAGTAAGAATAAAGACGCCATGAGGCAGAATGGAGACGAAGACACTTCATATAGACTATCCGGCAGTGCGTAGTGGGTTTGGCGTATACCTGTCGCACGGCGGCGGCGCAGCGCGGGTGCACGAGGTGCGACAGGCGCGAGCCGCCCGCCACGTGGCCCAGCTCCCACACCATCGTCTTGCCGCACTGGTTGCCCAGCGCGATCACCTGCACACAAATAAATGAGACAGCTACAACCAAAGTGGTCTAATTGCACTTTGATGACTTACCATCTACCAACCATTCCGGCACTTTGATTTTCGTCAACAACACCAGAGCCAAATTGTATGTCAAGATTATGTTAACAATTTTAGGCCGCTCTGGTCTTGTAGAATATAATGTGTAAATAATGAAAATACAAATTGGTCAAACAAAAGTCATCAAAATGCAGTTAGGTCATCACTCTGGTTTTACCAGTCTCAAATACACTGTCAATTTTATATAACCACACTCAAAGAGACTGTGCATTATATAGCGTTATAAAGTTGTCACGAAATGTAGAGAAAATAATCAGAGTATAGAAGGCAAGGTAAACCAATCAAGTGATTTCGACGGTTTAAGGAGTTGAATAAAGTGATGTTTCATGGGGTTTACGTTTTATATAATATCTAGTGGACTGTCAATGCTCGCAACCAATATCACATTGTGTCTACCATATGTACAAATAAAAATATTTTTTAATGAAGTTTTGTAACTAACACCTTGTAACTGTGGAGGAGGTTCAGTCCGATTCTGCTCGATATAAGGCTATACCATTGAAAGGGAGTAAGTAAACAAAAATAGTCAAGTCAATTTACCCTTTGACTATAGTCGACTGCAAATCTTATGAACCAGATTTCACACTCCTTGTAGTCAAATCGATGTACTATAGTGACCGAATTGTCTCCCGGACGTATGTCTGTGTCTTCCAGTCTGCCAGGTTTCCAACATATTATTGCGTTTTCACAAGACTGAAATAAAAAGACAAATAAGGTAAGGTAATTTAAGGAGGTGCCTTAAATTTTCATGTGAATCATAATGCATTTCTATATTCAACTTTTACAACATCCAAGGGATTAGGTCTTGATTCGCCAGTTATCTGATACATACAAATCAAGGGTTTTAGCCGTATAGGGCTCTTTTTCATTACCGTAAGTAACACAAAGTTAAAACCATAAAAGCTACACTCGGAACCCTGAATTGTGAAGTACAAAAATATAATTCAAAAAAATATTCATTCAACTCACTTTAGACAGAATAAGGTCACCCATCCATCTAACACAATCCACATAATTTCTATGTATGTCACGCGTTGAGAAATCAGGGAAATGCTCCTTGAGTGAATTAAAAGGCCTCAGCGCCCTATGAGGGTTGAAATTGTAACTCTGTTTGATAGCCTCATGCATGGAGGGCTTGTCCAGCCTCCACAGCTTTAGGGAGTGGTCCATCCCGCAGGACATTATCCTCTCTCCCTTGAGATCAAAGTCAGCACTAAGAACTTCGTCTCTATGCCCTTCCACACCACCAAATATAGCTATGCAAACATCAGTCATAATGTTCCAAAGTCTTAGAGCGTGGTCTTTGCTAGCGGAGAGCAGTAGGTTCGGGTCCCTGGGGTGGAACTTGACTTCGTTGATGGCGTGACCGTGACCGATGTAGTGTTTGATGCAGGTCTGTGTTGCTGGGTGGAAGATTCGCACAATGCCACGAGACCCGGCGACTGCCAGGAGCGGTAGGTTTGTCTCTTCTTCGTATGACCATGCACATGTGTAGAATGTTTCATCTACCTGTGAATTTTAACAAAGAAATTGAATACTTTAATGAATTAAAAAAATTGTGAGGACATAAGACAATTCTAAATAACAGTCTGAAGAAAGTAATATTTCCTAGATAACTTTGAATTGACTTTCAGCTAAAATTATACTTATCTAATGAGATTAATTAATTAACATGTAAATGGATTTGTAAAAATCTATAGTCCCTGAATACTAGTAATAAAATGAATGTGAAGATAACTATGTCAATCCCTTTTCAAACATTTAATTAGATTTAGTAAAGTCAGACCTTGTCTCTGTGGCTTTAGTTAGTATATTTTTTTAATAAATTAAATGGATATAAAATAGCATTTTCAAAGTGGTAGGCAAATGTATTTATAAGGACAAACACATTATTCAGACTCTATAAAGCTGACAAATTCCTAATGTGAAAATGCAATCATACTTTGACTGGATCTCTCCAAAATATACTGCACACTTGTGCCGTACCTGTCTGATTATAAAAATGGAGGCAAGACTTAAGCGGACAAATAACAGTGGCACCTGATGACATAAGTAAACTTAGTTTATATTAACACAATCTAATATATAGCTATTCTGCAGGCCTACAGGTAAAAAAGGATGACCACAATGACCAAAAGGAAACTTTAATTTTTGTATGACATAAATCATGGTGAAATTAAAATTTGAGCTCAAAATAGTATTACAATAAGATAAACTCTCGGAGGAACACACAATAATTGAACTTACATCAGGGTCAGCATAGCACTGAAGAAACTTGAAACCCCCAGCCTCAGGACATTCATATATTGACACCCTGTTGCTGCCAACAACAGCAAACACTTGGGGCTCTCCTTCCCCAAGGTGATGATTGAACTGGCATCCAAATAGTGGCTGCCCATGGTCTTCTTTGGCACTGCAGCTGTTGATAATATTGGCATTTTGGAATTGACATGGTTCAGTGTTTTAAAGGCTGTTTCTATATTTTTTGTTTTTCACCTAAGTCACATGCATTGTTCTGCCCATACACTAAGATACAAGTCTTGACTTATGGTAGCAGAAAGTACGACAGACTTCTTGCAGCTCACACAAATATATGTATTATGTATGCCTTGATGTTGAGGTTTCAAGTGTAATAAATTTAAGAAATAGCCATAGCATTATTGGTTATTAACTATAAAATTTTATCATATAAAACAGTTTGCAGTTTTTAACATATTTTAATATTTAGATTGAATGACTGTCAATTTGATTCCTCATAGAAATTAATAACAGCGAGATTATAATGCAGAATACAACTATACATAATATGTATGAATTTTGCATATTATGCAAAAGCTAACTTAGTTAAGGTATAAACCAGCATTATTTCCTTTACATTTGTAATGTACGCACCATTATGTTTCCAGTAGGAAGTACAGCAAACATAACTCACTTAAACTTATAAGGTGGTTTCACTTGCTTCGTGGTTTTCTTTTTACCGCGTCGACGTTTTTTAACCCTTGAATTTGTCGGTGTTTCACTTCGCGAAGTATTATCTGTGTTTGAAGTACTTTCGACACTCGATGTGTCGTCCTAAATTCGAATTAAAAAAAAACAGCATTATTATCTTTGACTTAATATCGTGCTTTAGCAAATTTATAAATTACAAAGTACAAGAAGCGATGAAACCTTTGTTTGAATTAAAAGCTACTTTTTAACAATGAATCAACGGTAAACAACGTACTTACAGCCTCATTGTCGGAAAAATTCATAATGATCTATTTTGTTATGCAATGTTTTGTTTTATTCTTACAATATCGAACCAAATTCTGTTATTTCTAATTATAAAGTTTTTATTCACGGATCAAGATTCAAGATAGAATACAACTAATATGACATTAACGGGATCCGACAGCCGGTAGGTACCGATGCTAGTCAGTTGTCAAAGTAAATGTCACTTTTACGCGGGAAGTAAAATGATTGGTTTATGAATTTTGTTTTAAATATCTTATTTTATTAACTTCTTAAGGTAATGCTAATCATACAGCCGTCTTCTATCTATCTAATATTTGGTAATTAGTCAACAATGAAGGTTGTAAACGTAATTAAAATCAGGTGAAAATTATTTAAAGGCACGTGTTCTACGTTTTTGTAGACAATAATGTTAAGCACATATTATCTTACTTAATCGTTGAATGGTTTTTCCATTGCATGGCCTAGAAACGCACAAAACTTGTATAGTAATTAAGTAACTACAGTTTGGCACTTGTATAGTGACAAACATATACAGGGTGTATTAAGAACGTGATCGAAAACTGAGGCAGGTAATAGCGAGGGTGATCACAAACCCAGTGGCGATATTAAAAATCCCGACAAAAAATAAAAATTTTGACGTTTTCTATACAACCATCGGTGTTAAAAGTATGTGTTTTGTATGGAAAACCTCAAAAATTTTATTTATTTTGTCGGGACTTGCTTTAATGCCAGGGGGTTTGTAATCACTATCGCTATTACCTGCCTCAGTTTTCGATCACGGTCTAAATACACCCTTCATTAACCCATATATGCCCACTGCTGAGCACGGGTCTCCTCTACCATTGAGAGGGTTTTTTTTATAAATAAAACTAAATACATATGTATTTACATCTGTATATGATTAATTATCGAAATGGGATATCAATTCATGATTTGTTATAATAGCTTTGTATTACTGTCTACCACTCATTATAGTGGGGATTTGACTTTATTATGTGTAAAAAGGTATGTTTAATACATTGTCTGTGGGAAATCTTACCCCAATGCTCACCTAGTGAAGACTTTTCTATTTGTAGTTCTTGGTCCACCACTAGCTTAGTGTAGATTGTCTATATATGCCATTTCCATAATATTTATACCTATAAGTTATGTAAAATGTATTTGTCCCAAGGGCGACAGATCGCAGTGACATAGACATAGGTTTAAATAAAAAATAGGGCAGGTGTAATTTTGCGCAGTTACAATTTTACTAGACGACACTAACATGCCAGCATTTCGTAGCTGGATATTCATAGGCTGATAAAGACATTTGCGCGGGTCATATGCATATACCGGTATACATGGCAGTATCTAAACCAATAGGGAACGAAATGAAAAAATCTGAATTTTATCAAAAATATATTGCAATAAACAACAACGTTATAACTAACTTATTATAATCACAGCCATGGTTTTGTATATAAAGGGTCGAAGCTAGATCAGAAGAGAGCTCAAAGCTCTTTTAGGCTCTCTAACTGCGACCCTGGATACTTATTAATAATACACTTACAATTATAACTAAGTAATAAATCTTATACTGGTATGCGACTTCCGATGTTTCATGTTGTGTAAACACTGTTTATAGTGACAATACTGTGAAGTGTCCAATGTTTTTAGTTGAACATTTTATCATTTTCATACAACTGGCAGCTTTTGTTTTAATATTTGAAATGTGTTCCGTTTCATCCTGTTTTTTAAAGTTTTTTTTTCTATCCAAACGAAGGCGGTTGGCAGGTGCAGGCGTGACGCAGGGCAATTTTGAGCCATGGCAAGAATTGGTCCACGCGAGCGTAGACTCCAGGGTAGCTTGGTCTAGCGCAGCCTCTGCCCCACGATACGATACCTGAATACAAAGGGTATAATAATATAAAGTTATTATAATAATATTAAATTATATAAATATAAATAAAATAAAATAAATAAATAATATAAATAAAATGTAAATAAAATAGGTTTCTGATAAAAATTTAATTCGATGTTTTGAATACTAGATGTATGACTTATGTTTACAATGTATTTACAAGGCTCTCAATAATTTCAATGTGAAATCAAAATATATTAAAGTTTCTTCTAATATCTGTTCAATGATACAATGTCCTAAAATATTTTTGAAACATTAACATACCAACAAGGGTGTAGTGCGGTTTGGCCATAAGCAGGGGGCCGCCTGAATCCCCAGTGCAAGCGTCTCTGCTGACAGCATTGGCGCATAGCATCCGTGGTGTCACTTTCTTGCGACCGTATCCTGCCCCCGTACAATCTTCTTGGGCCCAAATTTGGACATCAGCCTGAGTAAAACAAAAAAAAATGATGTTAGTGCCGTTATAACAATATAGTAAATTGAGAAAATATATTTTATTTTTAACCAATATTTGTGACAACAAAAATATATAATACAACACTTTACCTTCATTGGTACATTTGATGCTGGTCCCTTCTCGATTGTACTGCCCCATCCAGAAACAATAGCGTCAACGCCTTCAAGGTAGTTTTCATCATTCCAGTCTACAAAAAGAATTAAGAAAGGTATTGGCTACTTACTATTCGTATTATAAATCCATAATTGAATAAAATAGTACATAAAATTATTATTTTCAAATATAGTAAAAAAGACGTAAACAAGAATTTATAAATATATA
The DNA here is from genome assembly GCA_030295005.1 of Cephonodes hylas. Lineage (NCBI taxonomy): Eukaryota > Metazoa > Arthropoda > Insecta > Lepidoptera > Sphingidae > Cephonodes > Cephonodes hylas. Next base: position 11,070,761 of record AP025372.1, on the reverse strand, counting down.
GGTACATACTACATAGGTAATACTGTATAATTGTACTTCCTTTGCTTTCAGTAAAAATGTTATCAAAATATAATCTGGAAGAATATTTGTATATTTTTCTTAATTACCTGGTAAACAAGCAGGTCTATACAGATTGTCGGGCAATGGCTCCGCCAATTTCAGCACAGCGATGTCGTAGTCATAGGAATATCTGTTAAAGTCTGGATGCTGCACGATATGGATAACTTCGAATCCATCAGCCCGAGAAGAATTCACGTCGTACTCGCCCACCAATACGGAGAGTCGCGACGTTTCTATTCTGTAAAAAGGAGAAAAATAATGATAACAGTAATATTAAGTAGTTGTAAAAGTTTGTAGTTCTTTAACTCTAAAAACATTTTTTTATTTTTTGGATGCTGTTTCAACGTTTCCTTGTAGGTATCTGGCTGAACGGAAGAGTTCAACGACCGCGTTTATTTCGGCTCATATCATGCTGTTATTTTTTCTCTACGTACTTTGTGTGTCAGACTAGCTGGGGTTGATAAATGTGTTCCTAAAAAAAAATCCAAAAATTAAGCATATTCCGCGGGATAACCTTAGGGGTCCGCTTTCAGGGTCCTATAATTCTCTACACCGAAAGTTACTAAAATCGTTTCAGCGCTTTAGTCGTGAAATATAAACAAACATGTACCTACATTTTTTACCACATGCATTGTATTAGTATCATTTTCTTATATTTGAAGTGCTGGAAATCCATAAAAGGCTCATCATCATATCTTTTATGGCTATTATCACTGTAAAATGTCAATACGTAACGGTGTTATGAGAATTTTATTATGTGAACCTTGAATATTTACGAAAGAATGAGTAAAACGCATTGCCCTTGTTTGCACCCATCGTGATTTTGCACACAATTACATATTTATGTCATGCAATGGCACCTACATACAATTATATGTATTAGAATATGTATTTATCTAAAGTACAACTGTAACCTCATAAATTATATTTGTAAATAATTAAATTTTTTTTTCTTTCAAAATTGAGTACATAGATATTTAAAAATAGGTTTAAATTATTTCTATGATATATTTTTCTTTATTATTGCCTAGTTACTAGTAAATACCAATTAATAAAGTACAGGCAAACTGAGATTGGTTTAAGGAATTCTAATAGGTACCTAGGTACTATATGATATAACTTATTCAATCAGTGACAATGAGGAGGGGTACTCCTACACTCCTTTTATCAGCTACAGCGTAAAGAAGAGTTCCAAAGCGCTTCGTCAGAAGTGGACTCTTCGCGCGATTTTCAACGCTGCTCTTGACGGTACGAGTTCCAGTCGCTAACCTTTCTGTTCAACCAGTCAGTCAATTCTACGACCTAGGTATGTGCCCGTCCAGTACCACTTTATCTTGCTACTTCTATAGGCCATGTCAACAACCTTCGTTCCTTTACGGATCTCTTCATTCTTGATTCGGTTGGCGGCGGCGTATAAGTGTGATATATTTCAGCAGAACAATAACACAGGTGTATGCAACTAAGCGTTGTTTAGTTTCCACACACGTCTTGTTTCAACGCGTGGTAATTGATTCGCACGGAGCATGTTCGCTGATCACAAAAGGATGGCAAGCCGTCCATCCATCGCTCTTGACCCCAATGTGACGTAACCTTGGTACATACTTTTACCCGCATATTCAACCTACTTTGAAAACATATTTATATTGTTATAAGCGTTTTAGAAATCTATTGTGTATTTTTTTAAATTTACTTACATACGTAGACTTACGTATTCAAAGTTGGGGAGATGATTTCATAGAGGTATTCACCGATAACAGGCGCCGTATCTATTATTATACTTTTACAGGCGCAAGAAAACTTCTCAATGGAACAACTTTTTAAGTTTTTTTTCGTTACGAATAAAAACCATACTTCTCAGTTCTCGAACTCGTAAGTCGCACTCTTTTGCCGCGGAATCAGTGAGATATTGCTAAGTTACGTGATATTTAAATTTCGGTCCTAATACCATATTAAGCGTACGAAAAATTCATTTAAATAAATAACTTTTATTTTATATTTTAAGTGGTGGGAAAAATTAAAATAGAAAGCGGGAACTTTAGCGGCTGAATAAAAGCCTCATTTGAAGTAAAGATATATTATGTAAATTGAGATAAAATTATGTTGGCAAAACTATGGCGACATATCATTATTTCAATCAAAAACTTTATAAGAAATTCTTTATCTGTAGATCTAGGCCTAAATAACATAAACTTAGAAGCAAAACTCTTGTTAAATTATTTTTAATTTTATACCGTATTAAAAAAAAACAGCCTTTTTTGTGTGATCTCCATGCGTCTGCAAATTAAACCTTAGTTCACATCTGTGCAATGATTCAAGGAGAAAAAATAAACATTTGTAATTTGAGCATTCAAAAGTTTTTAACCTTTTTTGCTTCGAGTCACACTGATGGTAATAATTGCTGGGTTGTTGCCCATAATTCCTAAGGGCGACTTGCGATGTGCTACTGAAAAAGAATGCGTCTTTTCGCCGAGTTAATTTATTGTTTCTTGGTGTGGTTAAATAAATTATTTGCTTTGTTTGTTGACACTTACTGCAAACTTTTTCTTTGTCCTTTTGTGTGTCAATAAAGTATTTATTTATTGATAATGTTATTTATACTTCGATATAACATTACATGGAATTTCTTGCTTCATTAGATAATAAAATATTAAACACTTACCGTAAATACAGTTTATTTTTAATACTAATTCGCGGCGTCTTTACTGTTCATATATTTGTCATGAGAATTTGCGTAAATTTCAATGAAATCTTAAAATTCTTTATTATAATGAGATTCGTTATTAAAAACCATTATATTCGTTTCGTTATTATAAAGTAAATTTTGTGCAGTCTCATGAGGAAAATTACTTTTGGAATTTTAGATTTATTAGCATTTTTTCGGGTTTCTAGTTATTATGAAGAATTGCAGACGGGAACATTTACTTCTTCTTCTTCTTCATCAACCCATATTCGCCCACTGCTGAGCACAGGTCTCCTCTACCATTGAGAGGGTTTAGGCCATAGTCCACCACGCTGGCCTAGTGCGGGTTGGCGGACTACACACCTAAGAAATTCCTAAGAACTCTTAGATGTGCAGGTTTCATCACGATGTTTTCCTTCACCGTTAAAGCAAGTGATAATTCAATGTGAATACACACATAACTTCGAAAAGTCAGAGGTGTGTGCCTGGGGTTTGAACCCGCGACCGTCGAGATTCTCGACCGCGCGCCCAAACCTCGAGGCCATCACTGCCTATTATTAACATTTACTATTGCTCCTAAATTTTTATTCATACGTGATAATAGGTTTATTCGTCTTTTATAACTTAAATAATCTTTCAATGATTATATTGCATGCCATTGGAATAAAAAAAAATAATGAGTCACAAAAGATTTGCCAATTAACATTTGAATATGTATGTTGTATTTACAAAATATCTTTAGATTTATCTATGGATTTATTTCAAACGTAACGGTCGCGAATTGCAACGACCGATGGTGTAATCGCCAGGATTTCTTACGCGCTTTGTGTATTTTATGCAGTTCGCGGTGGGATGAACAATGAAAATGCAAATATGCCTGGTAAATAAGAGGGTGCTTGCGTAACCAGCTATAGAAAGTGAGCCTTCAACGAGAGGTCACTCGGCTTTGTAGGACAGCCCTTAGGGCGCCTTCGGAAATATGCAAATGCAATACGTGTGGCTGAAACTAGATGTTGCATAAACACATGCAAATAACTCATTTAACTGAATACATTTTAAGTGAAATCTCAAAATCATAAATATTGGGCATGGAAATTTTCGTAACATGTTCTCAATTACTAACTACCTACTGTAAGTTTAAATGACTGATCCATTATAATAGTAAAATGAACATATCGCTTTTGAAAAATATTTGACATTTGATTTACCTTTTGTTGAAAGAATCTTAGCATTTAATTTTTAACGTTCAAAACTTGTGACTTTAAAAAAAAATGCCATTTCAAAAATTACCATTTCCCGTTTCTTTTTGCAAAGAATAACGACATATCTTAAATTGGTAGGGTGTTCCTTTCCAGAGGTATCATTACGGTATCTCGCTTGCCCAGTTTTATCAAACGTTACAGTTGTTCGGGATGCTATCGGACAAATTAAAATATCGTTAAAACGAAAACCAGTGAAGGTTCCTGATCGAATTCAATGAACTATATATAACTGTATTTTTATACAACGAAACCTGTTACAGGTTCCGTAGGTAAATATTTAAATTGTTTTCGTTACGTGTTTTAGGAAGCATTGACGTTATAAGGATCCAGTTGTGATTTTTGGTATATTTGAGATGAACAATGAAGTGCAGGCAAAGAAAATTAGGACGATCGGCTCGCCAGAATTATTAGCACGTAATTTTCCTATATTTAACTTTTTTTAAATGAGGCGTTGTCAACGATAAATTTCACATTTGAAACGCCTATAAAATAATCTCACAGGGGTCGTACAAGTTTTAAGAAACAAGTAATAGTACACAAGGCTGTATTTTATTGTTCTTGAGTAAGGCATCGTATAGTCAAGATTTTAATCCTAAAGTTAGTAACTTATTTTCACATGAAATGAAGGTTTGTTCCGAAAATATTTTATTAACAGAACCCTGTGCGCCCAGTCTGGTCTTCATACCGGTTCGGAATAAAATTCGCTTTAACAGTAGACTTTGCGGCTTCTTGCTTACTTTTAAGTAAGAAATGCAAGAAATAAATATGTAATCAGAATCGCCCTTCCATTTACATTTGTGTTTATGGTCCACGTTCGATGTTTTCAAAGGTGATTTCGGGTATTGACGTAAACTTTCTTTAATTCAACCACATAATCTGTTGACGAGTTTTGTTTAGTATTTATATAGGATAGTAGGAGATTGAGAAAAAAATAATTATTGTGATACATTTAATCAGTTTTTTGACAAACTCTTCATGGCTGTTAATTACTGAAACGTAACATGCATACATATCCAAATTTACGAACTTTTAAAGCAGTATGTAATAGGTTTCTCTTGCACCACGGTAATAAAAATAAAGTTATGAGAAAACGTCACATTTACAAAAACACACGGGTTGCTCAGTCTATTCATAATTTACGTAACGCGAATAATATTTAGTAAGTAAATTAATATTTATGGCAAATGGCCATTCGCTTGGAGTTAGGAGTAGAAAGTAACGATGTAATACAACAATGAGATTTAATGTATTTATAGTTTAATGCTTTTCCGTATAACATAATAGAAAACTTTTAAATCAATGACTTATTAGTAGGTATTAAGAATTTATATTATGAAAATCGATCAAAATAAGTGCGTCTACTTGTTAGTAGGAGTTAGGTGTTACCCTGAACTAAGTCATTTCCCAAATTTCGAGACTAATTTATAAGTTAATGTCATTCACTGATTCAGATTAACTTATTTGGTTATCTTTTTAATAGGCGGTTTTTTCCTCTCCTAAGTTCAGATTCCGTTCATCCGATCTGGGTTCCCAATTCTAGATTTGAAATTTAGTCCTATTGATTATTATTTTTTGCAACACAACCTTTATAACTGAAATAAGGTCATTACTTTCTAATGATCACATCAATGTTACCCAGATGACTTGGCACGTTAGGGACCCTCTCAAACCTCATTCAATAATCTGCTTTCACCAATTAACGCTTGCTTATAACACCTATTGTTTGCACGTGTACAAATTGACAATACATTTGTGTCATCAATGTTTAGACAACGCAAATATTTTGCCCAACCCAGATGATGATTCAAATGAGTGTACGAAAAGAACGAACGAACGTAATGTAGGTAAATACTTTATTAATATTCATGACAAGAGGATGGAAAACTCTTTGTTTCTAAGTCCTCTTATAAATATTTCTTGGTGATTAATTTCGTCGCGGCTTGATGAAAAATTAGTTCGTCTTAGATTCGTTAAGCTTTAGTGTTCGGTGTCGGCGTCCCGCCATTGGTGCAGGGCCGTTACGTGTTAGATATATCGAAAGTTTACTGCTTTTAAAAAAATATTTGTCAAATTTTATAACTTTTACAGTTCCTATTTAAAAAGTTTGAACTGAAATATTTTATCAACGTTTGAGAACTTAAAAAAAAACTTGGTGTTTAAGCCACTCCTTTTTGGTACAATTTTTACGTTCATAAATTTAGTAAGGCTCCGCCATGTTGGGTGCATACATAACAGTGAATGTGTTATATGGTAAATTATTGGAGCAGTAAATGATTCATACGACAGTAAAAGTTTGTAATGCGGTCGTCCTTTTAATTTCCCTTCATAACATTTATTACACTCTCAGGTCTCATGTTGTAACGTGTTTTGTGTATGTTATTAAAAATATTATTCGTATGCGGTTGCGGAACATTTAAACAGCTTTTTTACTAATTTGCAGTCATTTAGCAAATGCATATATTTTATAAGCCTCCTAAATCACACTAGACCACCGTGGTGAATTAAAGCTTCAACGCTTTTCACTTGTAGAAGATGTAATTGCCTAGTACGCACATATAACTAATTATAATTAAATATTTTCTATAGTCATTTCTAAGATCTTCACATATGTGAGCATAATATCAGCCTATAACGGCTAAGTGCTGGACTAGCCTCTTCAAAACAAGCTGACCACGACCTCAAAACTACCAAATAGAGGATGCTGAGAAAACAATAAAATATGTTTCGTAACGCAATCACTATTCATCTTTCTCATAGTGAGCGATGTCTTTACACAAAACATATTTGAATTTAAAAAAGGAATAATAAATTATTAAGAATGAGTAAATAAATAAATGACAACAAAGTTTACGTCTCATTCATAGTAAATGTTGTCACGATAAATGAAGCAATTCGCACGTTGTGGTGGAAGGTCAAAGTCATAGAACTTCGAGGCAAGGTTGACATCGCCTGGTTACGTGACTTGAGATACCGCGTTTTATAACCGAACAATCCCTTATTCGATCGCCTTCGTGAAAGTTACTCATAAAACGTAAACGATTCGAAGTAAAGGCTAATAACATACGCTCAAGTGTGGCAGCTTTTTGAGATGAATTTAATTATTCGGAAAACTTTGTGTTTAGCTTTCGCGGAATGTAGCTCTTTAGAGACTAAACGAAAACATACAATATGTTGTCTTGTTTTTTTTTTGTGGCACAAATGTACGTAGACTTTGACATACAAAATTGTATTTGACAAATTTTACAGTAAAAAAACTAAAATTAGTAAATCATGAATTTAAGTTGTGGTCTTAGTTAAGAAATCCGGTAATACCATAGACTGCTGCAATGACTGTTTTTTCACGTATGCAATAATACAGCATTTTTGACACATCAATATATATTTGCAAAAATAAAAAAACAAAAATGAGCAAGATCTTGGCTTCCCCAATTCCTTACTTTCTTATACTTTATTCTGACTTACCCGTCAACACAATGCGTGGCGGTGATGAGATGGTCCGGAGCGACCACAGTGGCTCCGCAGATGACGGTCCCGTCTCGTTTCAAAGCTGCCAGCCACGGGAACTCGCCGGGAGACAGCGCCACCCCGCCAACGACGCGCCCGGCCCGCGCCACCCCGCATGCTGGCAACATACAGCTCAATGGAACTCATGATGGCGACATCTTATAAAATAGTATGGGGGCTTCAGTGCTTAGGGTTTTATAAATGTGATAAAAAAAAACATTAAACGTAGTGTAGAACTTCCTCTAGCTACGTGGGGTGACGATATTCACAAGGTTGGGGTTGGTAGAGGAGGGACGAAGATCGAGCACAGTGACGTACCATAGGAGAGGCCTATGTCTAGCAGTGAACTAAAGGCTGATGATGTTGATGATGATGCTGGTAAAAATTTGGTATTTGATAAATTAAATCTTGCTATACTTTAAAATAGAGTTCGCGGTCAAACGAAATCCTATCACTATCAGAAGCTCAAAGTACGTAAAGAAAGGAAAAAAGGGTTCACCAAAATAAAACTTTAAAAGATTGGTAAAAAATCTACTGGAATACCAGAATTTAGCAAAACCAGAAACTATCAAGAAAATGGAAAACATTTTTAATAAAAAAAAAACGAATATACTAAACTTCTAAATTCGACGTGTCATATCTGCGAAAGATCGATTGAGATTAGTCATTAAATGAAGAATTTCAAATAGATGACGGGAATTTCATAAATTATCCAACAATAACGTGATATAATGTCCAACAACTTTTATAAGAGTTTTTCTAGGAAATGAATAGAGATTCTAAGCATTTTGGACTAAGACCTAGTGCCACTCAGCAGTAAAATTTACAGGTATATCATAAATGTTGACGATCTGACGTTGATAAAATATTTCAAATAATAATTACTACTATACTACTAGTAAAGAATGATATATTTGAGATTCTATTCACACTTTCTACGAGAACATATTTGCATAATGGATCTAGTGTGACTAATGGCAAAAATATTTTTCGTTGCACATTTGGATCTAATTTAACCGAATTTCCTTGTCTTGTATCTGTTTCGTGCTACCGTTAGATTTAATAACTGTGAAATATTTAAGGAAATAATGCAATTTTAGTAGTAGAAGTGCACAATATAGTCTTGAAGTTACAAAAATTATGCAAAAAAAGCTAAGAGCTTTCTTTTTGGAGTCTAGTTTTCGATTATATTTTGGGTTTTTAATAGCTGACGTCATAAATCGGGATACAAGAGAAAGGTAAGTGACTCTATAGGCACAAACAAGTAGGTGACAATAGTATTAAAATATAGCGTGATAAATATAGATTTTATTTAAATAAATATAAATTATGGATTCCACGGATTTTTCTTTGTTTATTTTTAACAGTTACAAATATGATAGTGATAGTTAGTGACCTAGACCCGACATACAAGTTTGTTAATCACACATACATTTTTAAGATTTGAATCCCCGACGTCTCATTTCGAAAGCTAGTCTAGAACAGCCAGAAGCAGGAGGTATCATAACTTAAATCAAATCTTTAATTGAAGCTTATTGAAGACTAAACTATATATTTTTCCATAACATATAAACAAAACGAATATGTATACAGTAGTTCAACATAATACTGCGCATCAAATGAGAATACGCATGTCGTGAGCGCGTATTCCAAAGTTCGTTATCACCTAACTGGGTTAACTTGCGATTCGCACCTGATAATACATGGTGACCCCTTTTCACCACACGATTTTGTTTGTTAATAGTAGGGAAATTATTTGCATGTGACGTTTTAAAAATATTAAATATTCTATTTATGTAAAAAAGGAATTCTGCCAAACTTTCGTTTAGGTTTGTAGAGTTTAGAGTAGAATTAATGTCGAAGTCATACTCGATATCTTAAAAAAAGGTTTATAGGTAATTAACCTATATTTCGAATCTTTAAGAAAAAAATATGTTATGAACTTTCAATGAATCAGAGTGCTGATCGCTTTTCTATTCCTCTTACATCTTAATTAAGCCAAAACTTTTTTCAATCTTTCGAGCTTTCTCAGAAGTCGGTTCCTATCTGACCTGAATATAGTTCCACAAATACACTTTCAACCTATACTCTTAATCTCCTCTCGATGAAATTTATTGGAGATAAACTTGCATTATCTTTATACTGACGATATTTTGTGCATATTCATTGAATAACATGACTATAAGTAAGATTCGATGATATAAGTAAGATTAAAAAAAATACTCCGGTAATAATTCTTGCGCGCCAAAGTTGCAACCTGTACACGAAAAGGCAACGTCTTATCCATTAGGATTCGTTTTGCTCTTTTCAAGTTGCAGCGAAACATGTGCACTTTTTCCAATGCGCGCGCTTACAATTGTTAATCGACAGACGGCGATAAATTCGGAGTTACGAAGACTTTTTACACATCCGGGCCACTTAACATACTTGCGGAAATATCACAACAGTTTTATCGCAAGAGTATGAGTGCGCTCTCTAAAAGCACTCAACACACGTTAGCACTATTAGCACTGCAGTGACATAACTCAGATTTAACAACGATTGAATAAGCGTTTAGAAATTAATACTTTAAAATCACTACTTACGGCATTGCGTGTTCACGTTACATGGGCTTAAAATTCAAAATTACGAAATGCATTTTCTGTTGGACATTAATTTTCCCTACAGCATTCAAGACGAGCTAATGTGTACTTCCCGTTCCTCTTCGACTAATCACTTACCTCAACCATTTGTTTACATCAATTACACACGCAGTATTCACAGAAAATTTTGAAAAAGGAGAATAAAATAATTATGAGCACTGATGCACGGAACACTAGCGGGTTTGCACAGATATCCTGAGACACTCACTGCAGGGTTTGCAGGCGTGGGCGGCGGCGGTGATGGCGAGGAGACAGAGGACGCGCAACATGTCTGGCGGTGTCACAACCAACTCTGGAGTCATGGGGAGACGCCGGCCCAGCTATTATAGGCCGCGGGCGGCGCCTCCGATAAGGCCTCGGGGCCAGGGTGACGGAGATCGGGCCAAGTTCACGGCGACGCGGCCACGGAGCGAGTGACGGTGGTAGCGCCGTGTCACCCCACTCACCCACCTGCGGGCTTGTGGTAGGATCGACATTCGGCGTACATTAGATAATGACCTTGAGTAGATTGCGTAGTAAATTAATATGTTTCATTTCCCAACTGTGCACATGCAAATTAGACTTGTAGACCATGCAAAACTATCTCTACGATCAGATGATCAATTCATCATGAAATTTATTTTTCCACGACATTTTATATGCGTAATGAAATGTTATATTATCGTTTTGTAAGAATAATATTTCGGAATAGAATGACCTAAAGTTTAAGATAACAAAAAAGGAAACATTTTTTTAATATTTAACAGCTTAATTGGCCCTATGGAGCAATTGAAAATTTGCTGCTTATTTTTCTTTTTTCAATTAATGCACAATGACTATGATAGATAAAAACTCTTTTTCTGAAATGTAATAATTAATATTTATATTGCTACCTCTTGTTTTCTGTTATTTACAAATCCCTGCACTAGATATATCAAAGTATAGTATCATTAATATCGTTGCTTAATTACTTTATTTGATTACAAATATTAGAATACGGCGTATAATCGAGTATCTTTTTTTTGTACCTGGCGTTCGCGACTTATTGATCGTACTCTGATGAGGTCCATATAGAACGCCCGAGAATCGAACCCGGAACATTTCCTTTGTCCACTAGTCCTACTAAATATTTCGAATATATCACGAATACGTACTTTGTTAACATTTTAAATTTTGGACGACATGAATGGACTGCATACAGAAAGGAATGTGGATCCCATTCCCGTCAAACTTTCAAGAATAAAACCATACTTTACGATCTTCACTGAACATACATTTCATCAACAAAGATTGTTGTGACTAAGAATCACAAATATTATTCTGAGTGTTCAAATAAGATTTGTAAGAAGAAAGCGTTAAACCATTCTATTTACAATAAAGATTTTAAATAACCCGGTTTTAAGCGTAGAAAATAAAGCAAGATGATATAAATACAATGATTACTTTCTTCGATTAGTTTAGTGTAATCAAGATCGACCTCATGAAGCGTTAGCCTTGAGCTAGTAAATTGGATTCGTTTATGTTGTGTATGTAAAATAGTCGCCTGTCTGTCTGGGGATGTTGTAAAAGTGGACGAAGGCCAATAAGTATGTTTTTTTATTCAATAATAAATAAACAATGTAGAACTCAATACTTTATTTTGTTTGCTTAAAGGCTCGCAAGAAAGTTATTATGATCATGTTATGTAGTACTAGCAAACATTAGCATTCTCGTAAGTTCCGTGTTTATTGAGATATTTTAGAGGGTGTAAGCAGACAGTAATAGAAAATTTAGACGAGTACTTATTAACTGTCTTAGCTTTCAAGCACGGTCCCATAACACCTTGTATATGACATCTAAATCAGATATTAAATTCGAAAAATTCGATTGAAAGTAGGTGATTTTCCGTATACGTATTTGCCATACAAAGTAGTTCGATAATGTACAACGGGGAGGGTAAGTTCTGCGTTGCATTACATCAGACAATTCTTGGAGACTTATTATTGATGCTAATTAGTCGTGACACGCCCTTTAAACGGAACTCAGCTTCGAAATAATTTATGCGATCTCCCTTGCTCTGAATTAATTACCTGCCATTTGTTTTTTTAACTCATTTCCAAACCTACCGTTTTAGTGAGGTAACACTTTGCAATTTGGATTGTGGCTTTGATTTATTAGAGGGTATTAGGAGGAAATATAAATTGAATAAGAGGACGCGATACTTTTTTGAACATTCCGAAGCATTGTTATAGAACTTTCTTGCTCAAATATGCAAAAATAAGATGATTAGATGTAGCTTTTGTTAAGATCCAAAACATTGTTTTAATTATGTCACTTGTATTAAATTTGCACATTTATTCATTCCACGTTATCGCCTTGGATTTATACGTAGTTTTATTCTAACAAGGAAAATTCTACGCCTACTCATGCAGTTCGTCGTAGTGAATTACGCAAATATTGGTTTTAACTTTATTTATTTTTCGACTGGAACGGGGTTGCCAAACTTTTAAATACAAAGCTTTTGACCTTTGAAGAAATATACGAGACACTTTTGTTTCCGAATATGGAGTCGTCCTTTATAATAAAAGGTGTGGCGTAAAATGAAACTCGTGACAGAAATTCGTTTGCAATGTTTAGTGATGTTGTGATTGAATCGTAAGGAGTGAGTGTGCGCCGGATTGCAGAGGCAGCCTGCTGCGCGTATCCTTCCAATGTTGTTACGCAACTTAAATTCAATTTCACTGGCTGCCGGATAGCCGGAGCGGTACAATTCGACTCTTATATTTGGACAATCTTGCCCAACTGTTTACGTAATCTCAGGACTCAAGCGTCGTTTTTAATGTTTTGCAATTTTTGATATTTCGGAACAAACTTTTATGCATTCGCAGTGACCCGTCCGTGCGTCGTGTGCTACTGCGGGCGGTCGCGGCGCCAATCTACTTTCTTATTTTACAACGTCTGCAATGTTATGATTCTGTAATTAGCTTGATTTAATAAGAGCACACGCTGCGTAGCCTACGTCCATTTACTGTTTCGTAATAATGTCTGTGTCTTCCTGTTGAGGATATGAATGTCGCGCGCGCAATAAAAGCTCGGCTTTCGATAATTTATGCTTCAGTAAAAGTTTACAAAGGTTTTCGAAAATGACAAACGGCCTATGGCCAGGGACATAGTGATTTCAAAGATTACAATCTGTTTTTATTATCTGTTTATTGTTTGTTTGTTAAATTCTGTTACTGTGTCAAAAGACAGGGAGATTCCACTATGGTATTGTACAAGCAAACATTACCGGCCTTGTTTTCATTTTTGAAGGCGAGAGCCAGCTACCTACCAGTAATGAATCAGTGGAAGATCGTGGTAATGGTGCCAAGGCAACTGTGCCACCCGTATGTCGATAACGCGCTGCAGCCTTCTTTTTATGTTTCATATTCGGCTGCTACTAATGATCTCGTGTCAAGTCGAGATACTTTCGAGTGTGAACGATTCGCGCCGCCCGATACGACCGTCAACAAAAGCTTTCGTAAACGGCTAACAAGGTTGAAACGTCTCTAGAAAGGAATGTTTATTTCGAAAGATCTGCACGCGGATTGTGCGCAGTTATCTGTCTTTTTGTGGCATTCGTCACCTTTTTAATCACTTTCACTTTGAGGAAAAACGAAACGGAACGATGGATGCAAAAAAAACATGAAATTCAGCGTCGAGTGAAAACAATGGTAGGTGTTCGTTTAATCTCATTTATGGATTAGTTTGAATAAATTACGACGGAATGCATCAGTGATACATAATTGCAAATTGTGCCACGTGGGCCTGCATCAGATTGACCATGTAACCGGCCTACTTTTGATGTTTATCTGCCTTTGATACATCTCATGAAGCGGTTACGAAATTGTGTAAAGGACATATTTATCGAGCAAACATGGAATTCTGTTTGAATAAAGATATATAAAAGCGATAACGTGGTCGCATTGCTCCTTTGGCCTAGTTGATGTCGCCCAAATGTTTCGGGGTCCGATCGCGACGGGTGGAAGTGAGCTAACGGAGTATGCTTGCTGCTCGCACGACCGGTATCATTTCATATCTTCAACGGTTTAGAGCCACGCGGTATTAGCTGGTGATTTTTTAATAATATTGAGTCCGAGTAAGGCGCAGGGTCATCGACACGGGTTACGAGTGATGGAAATGCGTGGAGAATGTATCCGACCGGGAAATAATCAGCACGATTAATATAGCCATCGGCAGAAATGAATATTTCACTCGGTTCGGCAATATGATTCATCCATTGGAAATGTTTAATGAAGTGGGTATTTGCCTGTATTAGTAAGCGAGGCCGTTAAGAGTTCAATTTGATACTTTTTTGTTTAACATAAGGATAATTAATAAAATTTTGGTATGTTGACTGACAGATAAAACAAATTTGGCTTGTGTGATAAAGGTACTATAATCTACATTTTAATAAACTAAAACTGACTAAAGATCGTCTCGTCACCTTGAAATAAGCTTGACGAATGGCTAAAAAGTCATTATTAAATTAAAAACGCGATAAAATCCCTAGAAAAGTTTTTTTTAATTTATCGCAACATATAAGTATTATCTACACATAAAACATGAACAATTGAAACGTATATTATTTTCGTTCATTTATAAAATATCTTCTTTCGTTTTGTTTTCTCTAATACGGTTAAGTTTTTCCAAATGATTCCTTTATTAACCCGCAATGTAAAGCATACAGAACATCATTGCACCGCTTGTGTCGTTGACCACTAACGTTAGCGGATATTTTATTGCGTTGCATTACTTTATTGTCTGAGAAAGAAATGTTCATATTGTTATAATTGTGTGTATCTCTGACGATTGCCTTCAAGAGCATTAATTACATTGTATTTTCTATAAGCTTGTGTCTATGAAAACGTTAGTCCTTCGATTCCAGTAAAGGTCAACTTAATAATTGAATGGTTTAAAACTTTAAATGTATGTCAGTTACCAGTGAATTCACAATGGACGTACTAGACAAATATCACTGGACATACTTCTTATGTTAAAGTAGGGATAAGATTTTACGTATGTGGATGTAGTTTTTATAAAATATGAAATGTATAAGCTCCGACGAATTACCTAGTTTATTAAAGCGAATATATAAGATCTAAAAAACAAGCTAAGGTATGTAAATGTCAATGAGTAGATAGTTTCATACTTTTCTTAACTACTAGGAAAATGCCAGCCACAATAGAAAGGCTACCATAAAATATTTAAAAACAAGCAATGTACGTAAAAATATTCCGTTTTACTCAATTTAAAACCTTACGCATAACATTATGTTAAATCGCAGCGGGGAGAGAGCGAATTCGGCGCAAACGCGGGGTCAAATTTCCGTACCGGAATAATTACTCCTGCAGGTTCTGAATCAGGATGTGACATTCCTGGTTGGGTAACATCCCGATCTCATTACAAACTTAAACAAAATTTCCGCACCAAAGATTGTAGTGAATCAAAGTTTTTAATTGATCAGATGGAATATAAGATAAGTGAGTAAGTCGAGTAAGTTGTTAATGTCAATTTACATAATTCTGGCTATCAGTGAAATATGCAAATGTGAGAAAATCCGGACCAATGCTTTAATGATTCTACGGAACATACATGAAAATTGCATAATTCTAAAATACAGTACAAACGCAAGGAAATAAAGTTTAAAATCATTACTACTATTTCATATGAATGCTGTAGGTGCTATTGGAAAGGTAAAAGATTTTGAGCATTTTTAATTTTATGAGAGCTACAATATTTTATACATAACGAGCGATCTGGGGCGGTCTTACCCGGTAGTAATGTGCAAGAATTGAACATACAAACGTTTTGGAAAATAATTTAAACGACAACGGAACCAATACCAAATATTTGTTTGTTTGTTTCTGAAAATGTAGGTAAAGAATTAGATCGTAACTATATTTTGTACTAATTAGAGATTTTTTAAGTTATAATTCGAATATTTATTATAACGCTTTTCTATGGAATCGCCTGATAAAGAATTTTTTTTGTTATTTAATGATTTCAAATAAACATAAATAAGCGCCTGACGTTTTTTTTACATTGCTCATATATTATTACAACGCCTGTCAATTTTATAACGGCAATGTGACCAGTAAGACATTGAAGTTTGAAAAACACATAAGGCTATTAAATTAATTTAGTTTATTCATCAAAAATGTATGAAAATCGTTATTTATGACTTCTACTCTTTAGATTAAACTTATTGATTAATTAGAACTACCTAGTGTAATGAATTGGGTTGACGAGTTTCGACTCATATAAGTATATTTGATATCAGATACATGTAGGTAGTACTCATAGGTAGGTATGTGAAATTTATTGATTGTACATTTTTGAAGTGAGGGTATGTTAATGATGTTAATTGAACTTGCATTCTCATATTCTAAAATGACAACATCCGTCATCATTTACCTAGCTGCAAAGGACAATAGCGCATACTGCCTTGACGAGCAGTAGGTACGAGCGCACAATAAGCGATCTAATCTGTACATAACAGTTGCGTGTAAGCAAATTAGAATCCCACATGCCTGTTAATATAATTACGCAATTAAGTAGAAAAAAATTACAGCAAATCACTTTAGGAATTTATGACGACGCTACTGGGCGGGATATAATACACGGTGCGGGTCGCAGGACATGCATTGCTGTACGGCGCCCTGGATTATGTGGATCAGTCCAGGTGAAAGTGACATTTCTTTCTCCGACACCTGAGTGCGTTCAGTGTGACCATAGTAACGCGGGCTGGTAGCCGTGCCCGCCTCTTGTGTTGCCAGCAGGACGTTATTGTGGGTGTTGTGTTGTGCCGCGGAACTAGTTTCATCGGTCAGTATTCCGTTTTTTATTTGAACATCAAAAGTGAAATATATGCAAATTTTGTATTTATTTGCCGTTCTAATTTGGTGTGCTGTTTTGGCGTGCGTATCATAGGCGACGTTCCTATTATTTTTATAATTTATTTGACTTTTTTTAATCGACGGAAATTAAATTGTTAAAAATGTCTTGAATTTTCTCAATTTGGTAACAGAATTGAGATTAAAACTATAATAAAGAATTGAAATTATTTAACATTTCGACGATCAATTTTACATATATGACACAAATTGTTTAAATATTTTAAATTAATTGAGGTGACTAATTAAAATCGTATGAAATGACATGTTAATTATCTATATCAGCTCATATACTGCCCAGCCAATGCTGGGCACATGCCTCCTCTTCAACTAAGAGGTTTTAATCCACCACGCTGGCTTGCTGCAGGTTGGCGGTCTACACTTATCTTTTTAATTATCCACTAAATATACCAATATTTTAATCAGTGGCGGTACTTCCATAGATGTCCAAAAACCTTACACTATTTTTTGTGTAATAGTTTATTGTAGGGTCGAGATACTTTTATTTACAATGCCAAATTGCTAGGGTAAATTAAAAAATCAAAAGGTTAATGATCATTATTTGGAATTCTGAAAGGCAAACTAAGTTTTGGGACTTCTATGAAAGTATCGCTACTGGCCAATAGAGATAGAGCACCATTAAAGGTATAAGCAATAAACTCCGCCAACAAGAACCAATATTATGGTAATACGAAACAGCGAAAGTAATGATTTATTACGTTCATTTTCTAACATAGGGCTACAAGGAAAACAGTCGGCTCTCTATTACCTAGAAAGAGTCGCCGTCGGGACGCGCGGCCGACGCTTTTCGCATACCAATCAGGAAATTACAATTTTATACCGCCGACACTTAAGGGACTTATTTATGTCCGCGGAGCTAAGTTGCACCGTTACATCGCAATGCAATCCAAAATTCCGAACAACAAATTAACTTTCGGTACGAGTTTGCGTCTCCGTACGGTGATTTTTTACGATAAAAAAAGTTTTTGCTCGTTTTTTGCAGTGCAATAATTTCTTTTGAATATGTTTTATTGAATTTATGCGTTGGTGGCCGTTTTGCGTTTTGGTTGAATTTAGAATCACTTTTTGGGTACTAACATACAGTTTATATAATATTTTCATGAATTTGAAGAGATTAATAAAATTTTGCTTGAACTTTTTAAGTCTTTGAATCTTTGAAATCTATCTTTGTCTTCTTTAGGTACTAACCTAGCATCAATCGCATTTATAACAACTATTTTTAAGGCTATTGTTTCTATCCTAATATAACGCAGATATAAATCGCATAATAGAAGGAGATCCTCTGTTGTTTGATATTTCTTCTCATCTTACGTTGATAGTAATATTTTAGGTTTCTCCAGCAAGATTTTTGAAATAAAACACTCTGACTGACGTAAATCTTCTTTCAAATCATTGTTGTTAAATCACTTTTTTCAAATACTACACTTTTTAAACTCTACTCAAATAAATAAAACTTATAACTATACTCATAATATCATCTTTACCCGTTCTCAACTTAATCGTAGAAATCACTTTTACACACTGAAAGTCAATGAAATCTGGTAGCACGAAATGTTACAGCCACAGAATCATGCAATGGGTGATTTACAATTGCTCATTACTCATCTCATACATGCCATATTAAATCTATTAACAACACGTCGTATCTGTGTTTAACACTCGGTCTCACGCTCCACTGGCGTAACGAGATAGAAAATGAAGTCGATTGAAATCTGAGATAAACGTTTTAGCTCAGTACTATCCGCTTCAGAAACGGATTTAGATGAGGCATAGGGCCTCCTAGCTGGCTTGTAGATCCCTTGTTCGTTAACAAAGTAAATTACTACTTAGGCTTTTATTTAATATAAATAATGCTGTTAGGCCACTTAGGACGTTTTTTTCAATTATTGCTTATACCAGTCGACCTGCAATGATGACTCCTACGTCTATTTAATTATTTTTTTGAAACTTACGGCTCAAAATCACCCAGTCATATAAATGAAACTCCCAATATTGTATTCGAATCGACATGAATAGTCATCTAAATATATATGAATAAACCATAAACACATTAGTGAATAGTAAAATCGCGTTGCGTACATAAATAAAAAGTAAACACTTTCTTTTTCACCAACATACGAGGAATTTGCAAGTTTTTGAAAGCACGTGATTAATTCTTCACACATATGAGTATAAAAACAAAATGTATATGCTAATGGGATGCTGATGACTGATCATGTATAGCGGTAAATTTGCATCGTACTGAAACCGGTAGGTTTTTTGACCCGGTTACATGTCCGCGTCCTTGATTTCTTCATTCAAATCGTATAGTCCAGTACAGTTGTAATCGGAACGAGATCAATGTACTGTAGATGTGTTATAATAATACAGTTTATTTAAAATTGCACTTTACAAAAGTGTTTACATTTGAAATGATTTCCAAGTAAACGAACTCAGTTTCCGTAAAAGGTCGCTGCCCTCACACGGTCGAGTTCAGAAATGTGTGCAGTGGATCTTAATTTGTACTTATAATGTGATTCAGGTTACTGGTTATAAAAGAAAAAAAACTTGCAGCCGAAGGAATGCAACCCTGGTGCGAATACTGAAATTGTTAAAAGACACATTTTACCGTTACTTATTTAAAACTTCGTTCAGAACTCTTTAATGTTTTAAACTACGGGTGGATCATATAAACTATAAGGTTTTCCTTCTATCGTAAAAAAATAACATTTAATTATTATTAGTACCTAAATCATGAGATCCTTCTAAATTGTCAGTGAACTTATACAAAACAAATCTACAAATTCAATAAAATAATTATCTTATTTCGTTCTAGCATCATGAAGTGGCTTCTTGTATTGGTCTGCGTCTTGGGTTTGACGAGTTGCCAAAGCCCGAACTTCGCTCCACAGGAAAAAGGATTTTTGGAGTGGATCAGTAATCTTATCGGATCTCAACCGAGCACCACGATCAGTCCGATCAACGACCCGCCAGAAGATTGTCCTGCTTGCCGTAAGTTTATTATACTTTAATAAGAGTTTTAGCTGACGAAAAATTGTGTCTCATATTAAAGACTGCATCTTGTGGTCAATGGCCTGTTACGGTTATCCTGTATATGTTGAGTCCTTGGATTTTTTTTAAACGATATAAAGTACGGTAAGTTCCTTTAACGGTGTTTTAGGTTTAAGTCAGTGACTTTGAACAGCAGTGTAATAAATTTGGGTGGTGCTCAGAACAGCTGTATAAGATTTAAAGGGAACTTAGGGAGGGACCTACTTTGTAGTGTCGCCGCTTGTCAGTTACCTATTCATTCTACTACGGTAACTGCTATTCACACACTTATTAAAGTCTTGATGTTACATGCTACTCAATTTATGTACTAAATAGTGGCCGTGTGAAATATAAGAATGTGGAAGTAGTGATGGCCTCGAGGTTTAGGCGCGCGGTCGAGAATCTCGGCGGTCGCGGGTTCGAACCCCAGGCACACACCTCTGACTTTTCGAAGTTATGTGTGTATTCAAATTGAATTATCACTTGCTTTAACGGTGAAGGAAAACATCGTGATGAAATCTGCACACCTAAAAGTTCTTAGGAATTTCTTAGGTGTGTAGTCCGCCAACCCGCACTAGGCCAGCGTGGCGGACTATGGCCTAAACCCTCTCAATGGACGAGGAGACCCGTGCTCAGCAGTGAGCGTATATGGGTTAATGATGAAGAATCGTAGGTTTGGCACGCTCAGCATGCTAATACTTATCTCTCGACTATTTTATGTGACTTCTCAGGTCGATAGCACTGTGTGTTTTGTGTTAGGTACATATATATTGTTATTGACACGGCATAGTGACTGCAATAACACTTGATGGTAAGTTGCACCTGATGTGTGGCCTCAATGATGTCTAGTAGCAAATACGATTTGTAGGTACCCATCATCAGGCGCCTCTCACCATTAGCAACACATGGTGGTATGAATCGTAGTATTTGACATTCTGTAGTTTTTTAAATTACAGCACTTAATACGTAGCTGATACAAAGTTTACCTGCGTTACTTCTGCCTATCCCTACATGGACATAGATATAAGTGTATGTAAAAATGATTTCAGAATGCGGCATCGCTCGCACCAGGCGTCGTATCGTAGGTGGATATGAGACCAAGAAGACAGAATACCCTTGGATGGCTGTTCTTATGTACGGCGGCAGATTCTACTGTGGAGGTTCCCTCCTCAATGATTTATACGTCCTGACTGCAGCGCATTGTACTGCCGGGTATGATATTTCCAATTAATTACATTTTTATAATACCCATAACTACATTCGGATGAAGTTCTCAGAAAGATTTGCCAAATTGGTTTACGTCCGACAGCGTAATTTAATTAATTATCTTCCTCATTTTAGTATACCTTTGAAGTTGTATCAATCATGTATAAGAAACATACTTCATTACAATTCAAATCAAAATTATGAGCGCTGTTATTAGGAATACATACTTTATTTCCTCTATAATAGTCATCAGTTTTACAAGGTATTCTAGAGTAATATAATTATAAGAACTCTTAAATTTAAGAAAGTAAATCACCTTAACCAAAAAAGAGCCACTAAGAAATACTACTTGCTCATAATATAAACGATAGAAATATTTTGCGTTCAATCTCTTTTATGGTCACGAAAACGACATAAATGCGAGAAATAAATGCTCTAACTGAGTATCAAACGCTAAATATGGAGTCAGATAGCTCGCTCAGCAGCCCGACTGTGCATATAAAGCAGTAACTGCATAGCAA
The DNA here is from genome assembly GCA_030295005.1 of Cephonodes hylas. Lineage (NCBI taxonomy): Eukaryota > Metazoa > Arthropoda > Insecta > Lepidoptera > Sphingidae > Cephonodes > Cephonodes hylas. The sequence continues at coordinate 11,048,942 of AP025372.1, read as the reverse complement.
CTAACGGTCCTCGGAGCACAATGTTCTAATGAAGATACTTCCTATGCGATGCCAAGTTCGATATTACTGCATTTCTGGCATTAGGCCAGTTTGTAGGTTCAGATTGTTTCAATGCGTGGGAAAATGTTGTTTTTCCTTATATTTCATTTAATTCCTTGAATATTTGTAGTATTAAGGGATTGAACTACAATCTTCATTCGAATCTATATTTGGTACTACATGGATTCGGATGGACCCGAAACACTTTCGATATTGCCTATAAAATGTTAGAGCAGAGAAATCGATATATATTTGCATATTCTTATCTAAAAACGATTTATTTTCAGATTCCGAAAGGAGAAGATCACGGTCCGTTTCTTAGAGCACGACAGGTCACAGATTAACGAGACCAAGACCATAGATAGGAAAGTGTCTGCTATCATTCGCCATCTCCGATATAACCCAGGGACTTATGACAACGACATTGCTCTGTTAAAACTAGAACAAAGAGTAAGTAGATAAAACTTTTAAATAATTTTGTTGTTACTAGTTTGTCTTAAAATAGGTAACTTATTACATCTTTAGGTCTAAATCATACTACTCTAGCTTTTGAAGATATGCTTTGTACAACCAAATTATAATCATTTTTAAAACGAAGAAAAACACCTCGACATTGTGTATTGGATCAACTAGATAGGTAAGATATACAGTAATGACATGTCCTAACCTAAGTACACCTTATAATTTTAATCTGAGTTCATGGCTGCTCTTATACTCATTATTACGAACAATAATTTCCAGGTAGACCTCAGCAGTGCCTTGAAACGAGTACGAAGCGACAGTAACAGCACTGAGCCGACCGAAGAAAATCAAGACGAAGGGTTGCGACCCGTGTGTCTACCTAAAGGAGGATTATCTTACACCAACTTCACAGCAGTAATCACAGGATGGGGTACTACCGAGGAGGGAGGATCTGTCTCCGATACTTTGCAAGAAGTTCGTAGCCCTATTCATACTTACTGATAGTCTCGACATTTAAGCACGGTCGAGAATCACGACGGCGCGGCAGCGGGTTCTAACCCCAGGCACAGCTATGATGTTTCGAAGCTATGGTTGTATTCACAGTGATTTATCACGTACTTTAATGGTGAAGTAAAAAATCATAAGAAACCACACACACACTTAAAAATGATTAGGAATTACTTAGGTGTAAGTAGTATAGTCTATTAAGGCGCACTAGATTAGATGGGTGAACTTAGGCTGAATCTACTCAATTGTAGAAGAGACCCTTGCCAGTGGGACGTGTATAAGAGGGTATAAGTGAAGTAATTCTATTTATTTACATCATCTTCCCATAAAATGCCATTTGTAGACATTGTATAGTCATAAAAGGTTAGTCATTAAAGTTACCTATGACGAACTCGCGGCAGAAATGTGCCATGCGTTAAATTCATCCTGGGCTCGACAGGTCGGGCGTAGTACCTCATAATTAGTGCCGCAAACGCCTCGCCTATGTTAAGTGGGATTAAGAACTAATAACCCCCTCTCGTAACCCCCTCAGTAAGTTTACTTACGTAAAAAATAAATTTTCGGTAAGCTGCGTCCTTATTAACCGGCTTTAAATGACACCCTTAAATTCTGCAGGTGAAAGTTCCCATAGTGTCAAATGAAGAGTGTCGTAAAGGTTACGGCAACCGGATTACTGAGAACATGATCTGCGCGGGGGAGAAGGAAGGCGGCCGGGATGCCTGCCAAGGAGACTCCGGTGGACCCATGCACATCGTCGACGAAAGCGGACAGAAGTTTAGGGAAGTCGGTGAGTTCTTGTTTAAATATTTTGAGAGTTTACTGATATCTAATATTATAAATGGGTGAGTAATTGGTTGTTTATTAAGATGCTACAATAATTACTTATAAAAAAATAATATGCTTAGTATCATTTGTACTGAATGAAGCCTGGAGATTTTGATGAAAATGTAAGATCTTGAAGGTTTAGTACATATACATATTATGATTATCGTATTTGGATGAATTTCGTACTTTCCTATACCCAGGGCTCATCACTACGCTACGCTACTCTGGTCATACTTGATTTTGGCTGTTCGCCATTCGGCAATGACTATAAAGTATTTTATTTATAAATCATTCTTTTTATCCTTTCAGGCGTTGTATCGTGGGGCGAAGGTTGCGCAAGACCTGATAAATATGGAGTTTACTCCCGTGTCAACAGATATCTCACGTGGATAGAGAAAAATACTAAGGATGCTTGCTATTGTCAGTAGAAATTAATGAGGGACATTGTTTATGGTCCATAGACATAAGAAAACGGCCCATGGACACCAGGCTTGTCTCATTAACTGGCGACCTAAAGTTTTCCTATATAGACTATGTACTAATTAAATGACTTTTTATTGTAGTGCTATTTAAATTATTCTAAAATACGAAAAGTCATTTATTAGTACGAGAAACTAAACTGGCTCATGTTTAGCAATATGTAGAATAATTTTGCTCTCTATGCATGATTCATTATTTATCAATAAACATATTTATAAGATTCAATGTTTTAATCCTTAATTTGTTTTTGATAAAAATAATCTTAATATATGCATTAAAAATTCTTTATTTCTCCCAATTAGAAAATAATGATTAATATTATACCTATGTACATTTGTCCCTCCGTTGTCTTTGAACCTTGTCACACCTGAAAGGTCTAAGTCCACCATGATGGCTTGGCACAAGTTTGCAGTCTACACATCTAAGAAATTCCTTAAAACTTATAGGTTGCAATGGTTGTGTCATGGTTAAAGTATGTGATTAACCTGGGGTTTTAATCTACAGCAAGATTTTGACTTGACAACCCTAACCTCATAGCCATTACAACTTTTAAACAAATTATTACTCTTTTTAAGAATAATTATAAAGCTAATGATATTTATAATTTCAATAAGTACTTGAAAAATGATTGTAAGAAATGACAATACAAAAATAAATTTAAATAATTTATTATCACAAATTGAGACATGATTTCATATGAAATTATACTACTATAAAAAATACCTAATTGTATTTACTACACAAAATGATGTGAAGTACTATAATAATTAAGTATGGGAGTTGCATGGTTGACAAACTATCCCTTGATTTACTCATTTTACTTTATTACAGAAATACATACAATAAATATGTAATAACATTAAAATTTAGTATGAGAGAGTAAAACTCTACAAAGGTTTTATATAGGAATATTTTATATATTTTCTTTAATCAATATTTGCACAATAAGAACATATTTTGGATTGTGAATAATATAATTGTATCTGGAATCATTAATTATCACAATATTTTAATTACCTAATAGAATAATTACATACCAAGGTAGTTCAACAATATGTAGAAATACTAAGTACTAGAAAAAAATTAGAAAGCTGAGCATAAGATTGGCAATATTCATTTTTTATTTCTGTTTATTATAGCTGCATAAATGATTGTATGTTTTCCAATATTCTCAGAATTAAAAAATACTACATTATATGAAGAATCTTAAAAGACTAAACTTTCGAAACGGGTATCATTCTGTGAAAGCAATTTTAATAGAAATTTCTGAATAGTGTTGATAATTCCGACATAACATGATTGTAAATGAAGCCTGCATTATTCAGTGTGTCCATACTTTGGTTGATAGGTCCTGTGCCTCTATTGTCTGGTCCAGATGTAGTGGTCTCCTCAAAAACTTCATTGCCATTTTTGATAATTCTCCTTGTTTCCACTGATCCGTCTGGTTTTGTCACACTCGTAGTGATTATTGTTTTGCAAAAAGATCGCCCGGGCATCATGCTCCCATCAAAAGGTACCTGTGTTCCTGAATTCTGTTTTAGCAGGCCCGATATTTCATTCGAAGAAATTTTACCATCCAAATCAATGTCTTCTTTAGGCTCTTCTGATTTATGGCCATGATACCCCGGTTTTAAATAGTAATCTCGTAGGTTGCTGCTATTCATGCCAGCTCCATTAGACATTTGATCTGTGATATCGGGGATACTATCGAACTGGTCATCTTGAATGAAAAGTCTCATATCACCGAACATGTTTCCAAAAGATTTGAACATTTCGTGCATATGCCTAGTGAATTCACGGTGCATGTCCATTGCTTCTCCGATGGATTCCATTGCGCTTCTTGTGTAAAGCTCGTCACCGTCATCTTCGTCGTCGGAACCCCAAATTGGATTCCGAAAATCATTTCTCGGAGGTTCCTGCTGTATCCCGAGAAACGAACGAAGTTTGTCCATAAAAGCACTATTCATTGTCAACCTTACTTGATGATTTGATGTTAGACGATGAGCTAAAAATGGTTTGGTGTTTTTGTATTCGGTGAAGGAGATTATTGTATTTATTGCGCAACAAACAAAAATCTTATCGATCCACCAGCTGTCGCTGCGTTCCACTACCAAAATATAATTATTTTAATACAAGTAAGATGAACATTTACAAGTTGCCATTAAACAAAAAGAGATAGAAAATGTAATGCTTAAAATATTAAATTCAGGAATCATTGAAGCACAAATGTCAGCATAAGATGCGTTCCAAAACTCACAGATGGAATGTGCTAGAAAAAGGCAAAAAATGATAAGATACTAAAAAAAAAACGAGAAAAACATCGGTGCAAAGATAGTAAATAACTGCAGGAAAACATTTAAAAAAATTAATATAATTAATTTTATTTACGTTTGTATTTTCTTATTTTAAAACGCTAGTTGCGTTTGGGTCCTATTTTGGCCGGACACTAAAGTTACAAACATTCTGTGCACTAAAAACATGCTAATTAGTAATTAGCTAAATGTTTAAAGTGTAAAATAAAATTGACTTCAACATTTACAACGTTACTTCGGATTATAAATAAATACCTTATATCCTTTCTCAAGGTTTCTGAAATGTCCATAAAAAGCGAAATTGGTCAGCCGACATGCATGATAATGTAACATAATATGTAGGTAGATGTAAAAGAAAATATATTAAAAAAAAATCTACGAGTTAAATGTCATTCGCAAACTGATATACCAACTGTATTTAATTTGTTATAGATAGTTGCATACTATTATTTTTTATTACCATTACCTAAAATTATCTTAACAATTGAACAGGAAATATACTGAATGCTTCCATTATTCACAAATTAATCAGGGACGGTCAGGGACCTAAGTTATTTGAAAATGGCGCCCTTAGGATAATTTACAATTGCATTTCTAGCATAATAACATAGTTTTATTCGTTTTATCCTGCAGATATTCTCATTTCCTTTTCTAACATTAGAACATTTATGTGATGAATGATATCGAGGACATGGAATAAATGTATTGCTCGTAAAAATATCTAGTGTTCACGGGTGTGCTAAAACAGCAGTTGATTGTTGAAATAGTTGTGATTAGTATTACGGCATTTGAACTTACGTCTTATGAAATTGGTGTAATCAGTCGCAGTGTTTTTGTAATGCACATAATAGATATGTATGCATAGTGTTTTGTGTGTTAAGACTGCAATTCATATTTGTTTATAAAGGTATGTCTGCATTTTAGTATTTATTTATTAATAGTATTACCGTGTAAGTATGTTTTTAAATTATTACATATTGTATTATAACATACATTAGAATAAAATGAAGTAAAATTTCAGATTAAAAAATTTTAATTAGCCAAATTCAAAATCCATGCGTAAAAAGTAATCGGATTCGCGTCACGGATAAATATTAAGAAAGGCTTGTATATTACTTACCTTGGTACGAATATAAATCAAACTAAGTCGTTTGAGTGATGCATTTAAATTAATGAGATATATTTGGTAGTGCGAAGGTTTTACTACGTGCCGGAATTTGGAACTGGTTGTTAATGCGTCTGCCAACCGTATAAATTATTAGTAAAGCTTTAGTTGCGGCTCAAGAATGTCACTTAGCGCCTCATCAAGCCTCCTTCGTAGAAATACTGGTTCGTAGAATACTTATTTGTATTTTTCTTTTAGTTCCAAATTTAAACTAGAAATATCATTCATCTATTTATAGGAACATTGAGGCAGCATTAATCCTACTATGAATATAATCCTTTTCATTTTCTTAATATTTAGATATACTTACAAAATGTTTTTATTAAGATTTTATTTAAATAAAATAATTGATCAAGGTAAAATTATTTAGCATTCTATATTTAAGAAGATGTACTCAAGATTCATAAACATATTTAGATTACAAAATTGAATGTAATGTATGGAGTAAGTACCTAAATTATAATAATTATTTATTTCTACTACTTAAAATTATTTCCTATGAAAAATATTTTGCATATTAATTTAAATGATACAAGGTAAAGATGCAAAGAACAGTATTTTTATGATGCTGAATTTTTCCATTGTAAGGTATCAAATTACAAATCTTAAGTACTCATAAAAAAAAAGATGCACTCATATATATTTTTTAAGTCTACTTGTATGTTTAGATTAAACATTTCCCATTTTTAAGCTTAAATAGAAAATACATAAAGTTGATTCTAATTTTTCCTAATATTTCTGTTTGTCTCTTGTAAACACTTTTAACTTTTAAACACCACACATATTTAATTTATCAATTGTGCAAAACCATTTCTGTCAGTAACTCATTATTCTACTGTATATTTTTCTTATAGTTTATTCATAGCAAAACTGATATTACATTATGGTAACTCAAATTATGTGATTATTGTTTTATTTTCTAATCATTCTTATGTCTTATATATTGTAGTGTCATTTATGGATATCCATTGTTATGGTGATTAAATAAAGTAATAAAATCATGCCCATGTAGAGCACCAAGTAGTAAAAAAATTCACTCATTTAATACCCTTGAACACTGTTATTATGGTATACACATTAATTTTATTGAAGCTATGTCTGGCATGAGATTAATTATTGTAGGAGTCATATCATTTTAATCAAGTGGCAACAGGGGTCTTTGTTGTGCTCAAAAAAGTAATTTCACTCCGTATTGTGTGCGACAAACAACATGAATAACAAATTTATGGCCGAATACTGAAACAAAACTTAAAAATTAAGGTGAACTTAAACATCTAATCCCGTCTTATTTTAGTTGGTCTTCATTGACTTAGAATTAAGTAGCGTTTCAGTATTCGGCCATTAGACTTTTGAAATACACCACTCTTTGCCTATAATCTTAAGGACATCGCTAAGAGTGCATAGGTATGTATCAAAAAGTGTGAAATAAATTAAAATTTCAAGACATAGTGCTTATCTGAATTACACTGAACACATATTATGTGAACAAAGTTAACAGTAGAGTTAAAATTGAAAAGTTATGTGCAAGTTAATATATTATACCCTAATTAGCATTCTTTTACATATTTTCCTTTATGATTTATGGTTACACTACAATGTAAAAGTAAACAAAGTTTTAGCGATACAAACATGTTAGCTTGGTTGTATCCTTGTAGGTCAATGGCCGGTTCACTGAAAATATTTTTTTTTGTTATGTTCTACTTACAATGGTAATAGTTCCGCGACCAGTCTTGATCGCGCCGCTTTCGTTGAAGTCCAATAAGGAATATTCTTTTTTTTTATTTATCACTAAGTAAATCCTTTGATAAGCCAGGGTTAAAAGTGAACTGGCAAAAATGAGTTTCTGGATTAGAGTTAATTTGAAAATTATATCAGTTATCACCATTTTGTTTTTAAACAATTGAGCGTAGTTTACTTACACTGTCAAGAGAGTCCACCATAAAAATAAAAAAGTCCAACAATCAAATATATAGTTCCTAAACAATACACACATTTTATCTTTTCTTACATACATTGCTTTGATGATCCACAAAGGAAATACTTGGCGGTAAAAATAGTGTCGTAATGATATATTTTATGCGTTCCTTCAATTACTGTAGGTCACATTCTTAGCGATGTCACGCGTGGTATATTTTTTACTAAAAATTTTCATATACTCTCTGTATGTGTACAATGTATACTGGTCAAAACAAAATAAGGGCCACGTGTATGTTTTTAAGTTTCTACTAAATTATTGCCAATTGTTTTTGCACAAGTTCTAGATTCTATTGTGACATGTTAGTTTAAGGGTCTGGCAACACAATTTAATAACATTCACTTGCATAAGTGTTTAAGTGGGTAGTTTTTATGTTATTTTTTGTAACCACTTAATTTTGCCCTATTTAACTTGAGCGAAAGTTCACTTTTAATTTCATTAAAATTTTTCGTTTTATCGTAAAGAGTTTATTTTTGAATATTAGAGTGTACATCTAATATTTAAAACAACAATGCTACGAGTTTAACGGCATATGGACGTGGTTATTACTAGTAGAGCCATAACATTGATTCAAGAGGGTCATTCGCAACGTTCGGTTGCTTTGCAGCTGAGTTTTTCGCGGAGAGCTATCCAAAATGCTTGGTATCGGCTCTAAAAATCAGGAGGAGTCACTAAAAGACAGTAATTAGGCAGAGTCAGAGCAATTACAGCTCTGAAAGACCGATACATACACTTGAGTGCACGTAGAGTCACTGTCCGCACATTGCATACCCGCTTGCGTCGAGCAACAGGGACTCGCGTAAGTTATCAAACCATTAAAAATCGATGGCATAAAGACCAACAGCTCTCTAGGAGGCTAGAAGTGCGGATTCCATTGACAACTGCTCATCCAGCAAACGGTTTAACATTTGTAAGGCAATATCTGGATTGGGGTATAAGTGATGGGACCTTGGTACTTTTTATACACGAGTGTAAAGATAATTTTTTAAGTGATGATCGTCGCATTGGAGCACGGAGAAAAATAGGTGAGCGTTTTTCAGAAGCTAACCTTCATGAAAGTGATCGTTTTGGGGGCCCAATGTTATGGTATGGGAAGACATTAGTCTTACAGGAAGAACTGAGCTGCTAATTCCTAATGAAGACACAGTAACAGCTCAATGATAAGTCGAGGAGGTCATGAGACCTCCTAGGGTGCTATTTGCACAACGAGTGGGTCTAGGATTTCGGCTGATGCATGACAATGCTCGCGCAAATACAGCTAGAGTCACTAGAGGACCACTGAAAGATGTCCATATAGAGGTTTTGCAGTGGCCTGCGAACAATTTAGACCTAATCCCTACTGTGCACATGTGAGATTTATTGAAAAAAAGTGTCCGAGAGACTAATCAACTCGTCCATAATGATAGACAACTCAAAAACATGCTAAAAGTGAGTTAGGAGCAAATACCGCCGGTAAAAGTAATAACATCCCCTCTAGAATACAAGAATATGTGTAAATAAAAGAGGAAGACATACCCGTTACTGGCAAATCAGGAATAATTTATTTAAATTTAATTTTACTATTTTTTTTTTACTTTTCAGCAAAGTGTATTTTTTGTCAAAATCGTGTTTTTCACATAAAACATTTAAAAAAATACGATTTTAAAGTGTGGCAATTAAAATTTTCGGCCAGTTAGTAAAAAATAGTCCGCTTTAATAATTTTGATAGTCTCCCAACCCCTGGACCTCATAATTTTGTAAAAATCTTAAAAAAATCAAGTGGCCCTTATTTTGTTTTGACGAGTGTATTTAGTCTAAATTGTAAAAAGATTTTTATATGGTTTTCCTTATCTAACTTGGTCAAAAATCTAGATTGGTAATCATACTGATTTGTTTTAATATTTAAGAACATAAAAAATCCTTCTTAAATCTAGTATTTGGCAATCCAAATGCAAGAAAAAAAGAGTGAATCACGAGGAAGACGATGTGTAGCGCGATTATAATTTTGCTATGATGCCATGACGATGTCTGATTTCCTTGACAAACTGATTTTCTATAGGTCATTTGAGAGAGTTTTTTTTATACATATAAGTGAAATATTTGCATACAACGTTACAATTAATTGGGCTGGGTATTCAAGAGAAACACAAAAAAAGTCCGTTCTAGGAGAAGATAAAATGTACAGACTACAGACTTATTATTAATAATAATAAAATTTTTATTTATTTCACTTTTTAAATTTACAACAGTAGGGTACGGCTAGTTCTTATAATAGGGAATAATCAATGTTGAAAATGAACATTGGTAAACCAATAATTCAATTGTAATTATTAACATAATCTTTTTCAATTATGTCGTTTGAAATATTCGTGTCGCGATTGTATTAGATAACCACTATATTATAAGAGACGTAAAAGTCATTAGTTTTATAATTCAATTCATAACAGTGCAATTAGTATTGTTGGTATGATAAACACCCATTTGTAACATGTATGTTCTGAGATTGCATAACGTTTCAACGGTAACATCTATATAATTAACGATGCAATGAGAACGGCTTTAAAAAATGAAACATAATTTTCCGTCCATTCGTATGCAATCCATAGTTTTTTTGTGATTGTTTTCTGCTACATTTTCTTGCCAATGTCTCAGCAAAGCTACTTTGCGAACCAGATATGATAATAACATTCACAGAAGTTACCTTTGTGGAATTAAAGCGAGGGGCGTTAGATGTATATTGGTAATGAAATCTTTAAGTTGTCTACTTTTTTGCAAAACTAACTGACACAAAATATTTATTTACGACTTTTGACTGACACTGGATTTGAAATTAAATTAGGATAAAATATTATAAATGTTATTGATTATTGCACAAAAAAGTACATAATTACATAAATTTACCAATACGTGTACTTGTGACAATGTTAGTCACAACAGTCCTTATATTTTGTAAAAAGTTGAAAATGCCTTAGCAAAATATTTATAGCGCACACTGGAATAAAAGTTTTCGCATAATTGCTATCTGTATAATGAACATAGGAAGCCGGTCACGTCGCTGCGCATCATTGGTGTCCTGTCTGGTATTTATTGGAATTTCTCGCAATTTCCTCTTTAACTCATCGTCTGCACTTCGCACGGATGGCTGATATTGGTTTAGGCGTGAATGTGGCATTTATTATACTCTACTTCTATTGACTCAAATATCAGGTGTTTTAAAATTTCAAAACAGTTAACAACTAGCTATTGAAGTTTTGATGTGTCTCTTGTATTAAGAAGTTGATAGGACTACAAAATGTTGAAATGAAATACCTAATTTATTTCAATGAATTTATGAACGTTTTTCTTTTTTAAGGGTATGAAATTTACTAACCCCAATTGCGGCCGCGAAGGAAGGGTAACCCCATTTAGTCAATGAGATTATTATATTAACCTAAATTAGGATTTATTACGATTTAGAATCGCTGTCACGATACAGTGGATTCAAATTTATTTTTAACTACTAGTTTTTTCGTGCAGAATATTACAGCTATAGATATTTTTTTGATAATATAATTGCGTATATTCATGTGATGTATGCAAGAGATGTTATCATAGATTCTGTAACTCCAAATTTATTGATAAGATAAATTATTATTGAAATTAAATAAAGTTGGTACATTAATGTGTTCGCTTGCAAATATTAAACAAATAGGGCTACAATGTTTTGAAGTTCGCATATAGCATTGATAAATTAATGAGGCTGTACTAGAATAGAAAGCCTTTGACTAAGTGATTTCGCTAAGTTGCGATGCTCAATGCGGTGCGAGAAGTCCAGATCGGTCGGAATCTTGGTGCCGTTTCATAGAGAATTAATAAATATCAACTGTGCTATACGGTATTTTCTTTGATGAGTGAGACTGCTGAAAGCTCAATTTAGCTTCTACATTCTTCGATATTCTTATTTTATTTATTTTCTTTTTTAATGTAAAAAGTCTCCGTCGAATAAACTACTTTGTATATGACCGCCCTAAAAAGCACTCCTACTCCTTGGTGACGTAAAACGTTACCAGTGTGGGTGGATTGATCGCCTCTTCACTAAACCCTCCGGATGACGGTATTATGTTATGTTGTCATGCGAGACGCAATCCAATCGAAATGTTTAGCCAATGTGTTAGGAAGGCGGCCAGTCGCTGTGGCGTCGACGCGGCGCGTGCCTTTCCGCTTTCTCTAACGTTCAATACGTTACTAAATCGAAAAGAAAATCGAAAAAAGCTATTGTGATGTTATTAATTTTTTTCATAGTTGGTCAAGGAATATTTTGTCGTCATCGCACGTAGTTTTAACATGCTTTTTTTTGAGAAATGAAGTTTTTAGTGATACTTTCATATTCTAAAACAGTCGAATAGCGTGATCGCAGCTATGAAAACCGCGTTATTTCTGGTTATGTGTTGTATTTATACCTACATATTTCAATTCGCTACGCTTAGCGTGAAAATATTTTTATGAAAACACTTCTTTAAAATTTTAATTTCGGCCGTGGAATTTTGCTACTGCGTAGAAGTTAGCGCTCAATATTTTTATTTAACCTGTCGTTCTTATTTTTATTTTAATTTGCATTGATATGCTTGTATAAAATTAGAAGACATTGGTGTCTTTTGTATTGCAGTTGAAAAAAACAAACACAACATTAAAGTTGTTAATTCGGGGTAGTTTTCAGCGAGTTCAATCTAGACAAACCATATAATACTCTTGTCACCACAATAATATTTTAATAAATGTATAAATATATGACTGTAGATATTCTACATAAGTTGTATACCAATTTTCGCATAATTGCTCCCAACAGATTTAAACCAATTATGAACGGAATGGCCGCCGGATATCAAACAATCAATGGTAGTTAGTGCTGCAATCGTTTGGAAATAACCTTATTGTCCAATATTCCCATGATAAAATAGCATTTTTTTACAACAACAAAAGTAACAAAAGCGTTCAAGGTTGGGGTTGAACACAGCTTTAGCACTAGTTTTTGGTCAGTCATAGATAACTCTTACCCAAATTTAGTTTTTTTTTAAACAACAGGGAGGATGAATAAGCAAAATTAATGGAATGCAATCACTACTAGCCATACGTGTGAAAACTCGTTACGTACTTTAAAATCACAGAGCGTACAGAAAAGTCAATTAAATGGTAAACTCCATCCATGATAAAAAAACCGGTGCCTTTGCTAAGTAATTCGCCAGCATTGTTCATTGTTTACATTTTGCTTAATCATTTAAGGTTTTTGAACGCTTTTTAAATGGTCATATTATCGGGGCCTAAGAATACCCGCAACTCTTGCATATTCTATATATTTTTTAGCTATCCATTGAATAAATTTAGAAATACTTTACCAAAAAACTTTTAAGATAAGGTTATAACAAAAAAGTTATTTATATGACAGGTATGGAAATAAAAATATATTACAAAAAAAACTTAATCAAAACAAACCGCTCGTGTTATTTATCCAGGACTTGAACATCTTCAAGATAATCACTTGATAATTGTTATCGTTACAATTCGGCTCTATTATAATACATATCAGTATAATTGAAGTAATCGCGGCACGCAATGGGAATTTGTTTAGATTTTCATCCTCGATAGTGATTAGAAGTGACTTATCGGATTAAAAGTTTAATCTGTTTTATAACTTGATAAGTGTTACTGGTTTAGGTAAAGAACATTGTCACTTTGTAAATGAGTTTGAAAGTTTGGGCTATGGATATCAATGCATGGAAGTTGCGTTGTGGGAATAGCTTGGAGACTTTAAATATATGTAAATATTAAGATAACCTTACCTACTACCAACCTATTACTGACAAAAAAAAATAAAATTTGGGACTATAAATACTATTTTTAATCCAGTTCCCAAATGTTTTGCTAGTGATATTCTGAAAGAGATGATTTCACCAAATAATACCGTTGTAGGTATCTCAAATCGTAAATTCTTTGTCCTCCCATAGTAATATTCAACATTGCGTGAACTTCTACAATTTTTCCAACTTGTTTGTTATTGGTGTGCTGAAATAATTGTGGTTTTGCTAGTAGTAGCTAGGTAATTCCAAGCCATAAGTGTGACGCATATTAGGTCAACAAACCGTCTGATTGTTCTTTGTCAGGAATCATACTTAACTATCATACATATTAATTATATCAAACATACCTCATTACAATGGTCCAAAAACGCGGTGACTTTTTAATTTCTCGGGTTTTGTATTTATCACCCAATGCTTTGTACTTATTCGTTTTTATTAGCAGTATCTTGGAAAAAACAGATATCCAAATCAACTATCCGTACAAGAGAATAGCTAATTCCTATCACCATTCCTTACCGGAAATACTGGCGTTTTTTTAATGTTTCTTAAGTCTATATCCCTCACTTTAATTTGTAGAAAAACAGCTTATATTCAACAATGTCAACGCCTTTTATCATAGTGACCTGCTTTCACACATCACAACTTGCGTATGTTACTAAGTAAATACATTTTTATACGGGTAGAACAAAGTGGCAGCTGATTATGAGTAAGTGCAGGTGCGGTCCAAATAGACGTACAACCGTAGACAACTTCTTAAAACCGTAAACACACAGACTGATTCTCGAATACAACGTATTTGGAGAGTCATTGTAGTGAGTTTTGAATTTTTTTATTCCAACATCTTTCAGTCATGGATAGTCACAGTAACATTAAATGTAACCCTAATTTAATGTAATGTAATTAATGTTATTAATGTACTTAATTAATTAACTCTTTCATAGTCTAACGTCAATACATAATCTTTTAACCATGTTGTATGTCATATTGTCATATGTCATATTGGGCGGGTCACATCTGTCGCAGAACCGATAACCGTTGGGGCAAACTTGTTCTGGAGTGGAGACCGCGGCTCGGCAAACGTAGTGTAGGACGCCCTCTGGCTAGGTGGGGTGACGATATCAGCAAGGTGGCTGGCAGCGGTTGGATGAGGAGAGCCGAAGATCGAACCCAGTGGCGTGCCATAAGAGAGGCCTATGTCCAGCAGTGGACGAATTAAGGGCTGTTGATGATGATGATGTCATATTGATCAGTAGTCTAATTGTTTATCTACATAAATGTAACGACTGTAATTCGGATCTTTAAGTCTAATTTTTACCGACTTCTAGTTTGAGCTCGTTTCAAACTTTGTTCGTGGTAAGGACAAAAAATGATATTTTCATAATCACACTACTTTTTATGGCATCAATTAATTGAAACACCTGTTCCTTCAGTTCACAAATACCCACGTTCTTGAAGACGTTACGCTTCTTGCATACACCATAAGTAGTCACCGTTGAATATTCATTGATTGAACCGTAGTCCCTGTCAGTTATTACGTGCGTTTCATTATTTTCTGCTTTGGTATTCTTTCGCAGTTTTCCGCAATGCAGTATTGGAAATTTTCCATCGATAAACTGCTCAAATCTCTGAAGATTAATAAAGAAGACTGCCCGTTTTGGTTGTCTGAAAAAATTGCATGTTGGTGGTAGGGTTTTTATGGCAGTAACAGAGGTAGTCGTTGTCCTAGTAAGTGAAAATACTGTCTATTGTAATATTTGTCAATGTTTGAAATCTGGTGTTGGTACTTCATGTGTACTCTACCGTAGCAGTGTAAATAAATTATTTGAGATACCGCTTGACGTAAATATCTGCGAAGTAATTAAGATGTCTGATTACTATATATGTCGAACTGTTATCTGTTGTTTGAATGTTTTTCATTGTGAATTCTATACCAGCTAAAACACAATGAAATATTTTATAATATCTACTAAAAGTTTCATCAATCATCCTACATTTGAGTACTAAACAAATTCGAGTACTACTTTTTATACTAGACAGAATAGCAAACCGATTCTTTTTTTGTGTTTTACCAGAACTTGTGTTCATATTTTTCGAGAAATAATAATCGTGTTTATTATAATTGAAGCAATCAGACAGTTATATAAATATTAATAGTTATTTATTCAAGACATACATCCTTCGATACGAGTACCAATTTGTTTTGTATTATAGTTTTATTAATTTGAATTCAGCTCTCCTTAATCTCCGTAAGAGCTAATAACAATAGTGGTATTATAAAATGATTGTGCAACTTATTAAGCAATTATGTACTAAAGAGTACTCGGATAAGAAATATAACTCTATATTCAAAGAAATACATGATAATTCTTAATCAGGAAATATAACAAAATGAGAAGACTTGTTTAAAATTTATTGTTCACAAAGACAAATTTAAAGCCACTACTAGGCACGGGCCTCCTCCACTAAGAGGGGCTATATGTATAACTACCTTTTTCATTTGGCATACGAATAGCAGTTTATGATTAAGTCCTAGTTATAATGACCACATGTGTCGTATTGAATTCGCCACGCGAACTGATTTGCATTATGTACAGTGCCAGTTGAATAATCCGGTTTCCCTTGTACTTGTTGCTGCAGTTAAGAAAGGTCTATATGACTTAATGGTACCTTTTAATTTAAAAAATATCTGGTTTCTTAATTTGAAAATCTGTGGAGTCCGTCAGTCAGGCTTAAGGAATATACTGAAATTGTAGAGTGACATTTATTCGTAGATTTTTTAAGATAAAGAAATCTTCAAATGTTCTAAATGATCCGTTTTTAATTTGATTTCTTCGTTTCACAAGACATACATTTTTTGGTCATTGTGATCCTTTTAAAAGAAAGAAAACAATATTAAACAAATTCATTTGGATTTATGAAGTAAATTCGAAATTAGCTTATTATTATGTACGTCACAATAGGATTGCTCATTCTAGGTATAATTTGTTATTACCATATTTTTAATTGTCCGTGTGCAAGGGTCGTCAGTAAGTCATGAACAAGTTATCGTATTTGCGTAAAATTTCCTGGTATAAAATTTTACTCTCAGGCCGCCACACCTAGACACTCAGATTGTAAATATAGTTTTTGCCTATGGATATTTGTGTAATTCTTAATTTCACATACATGTACATTCGAACTATATTTCAACCCTTCAAAATTTTATTTCGTCGAGAAAAAGTAGCATTTTTCCACATACTAAATAATCATTTTGCCAATATACGCCCCAATTCAGTTTAAGCAAAAACCAAAGTTTCGTATTTACGATATTGGTGTAGAGTTTAAAAAAATAATCCTGGAATTAAGTTATGAAAGACTACCACCAAATCATGCGTAAAACAATGTGATCGTGTAACCAGTTTTTGGACAATGCGATAAATTCAAGTATACAAACGTAACATTGCCACATTTTCCTATTTGTTGTGCAGAACAGTATGTTCGTAGCTTAACTCTAAGACAGCAGTTTCATTCGGCCTTACAACCGCCAGTACGTTTCACTCTGTCGCGTCCGCAGCACCGGTTTCACTATCAGTATTCTGTTTCTTTGCCGATAATGTTGTAACAGCCTGTTAATTGTTGTGTTTTTGTTCTCTCAGTTCTGGATTCTAAGTTTTTACAGGTGAGGAATAACATATTTTGAAGCCTTAGTGTAATTTTAAAGGCTTAAAGTCTTGTAATGTACGAAGGCTAGCAATTATTTACGGACGTGAGAGCTTGTTTTTGTCACGTTAAGCGTATTCAAGATTTTAAAAGTTGTTTTAGTCTTTGCCACGTATATATTAGGATTCGTGAACAATGCTTTATAAATAGAACCGAGATTTGTTGTACTTAAAACTTTATGGTGACTTCTTTAGATAGCGTTACAAAGTTTTAAAATGCCATCGTGTTAAATGTAACATAATATGTTAATTTTAGTATAATGTTGCATGCCTTATAACATTTACTGTAACATTTGATATCTCAAATGATAAAAATAAAATTACTAAAAATTATGCGTGTTGTTGTTGATGTTATTCAAAGATGGAGTCGCTAGACACCATATTTATAGAAACTAGTAGAGCTAAAAACCAGTTTCGATGTTATAAACTAACGATACAATATTAGTTGTACAATGCTATCACATTACCGCAGTCCCCTAAGCTCGCGAGCATCTATCCCATGTGAGATACAGTGATGTACTGGAACTCATTTAGTTAATTAATCCATTAAATATAATAATCTTTTAAAATGTTTATCATACGAATGAGTGGATAAACTGACTTGACATTAATTATTTTTCCATTATTACATCAATTTCGCACATTAAACAACGAAGCTTGATATTTATCAAAGTATTTAGAGATATTTGTGCCTAACGGTAACTTAAATAACATCATCGATTCTCATCTAAAGACTGGCATTGGAGTCATTTATTAAAAAAACAACACGATGAAGCTATACCTACTCGTATTTTCCATCGGCCCACTTCTTAGAATTATATACAGATTTTTTGCGCTAACATTCTAAATTCAGTGTACCTACAGCAAGCCCGAGGTTTTTTTCTTATCCATCACAAATATCTACACTTTTAGACAAACATCCGTTACTGATATTCCCATGTTATGCAAATAGATAAACTTGAATTTAAATGCCATTGTAAATAACTTGAAAAGGAATTTTATGTATGTGTATCTTAAAGCAAACAAATCCAACGTGATCCTCAATTGTTGATGCAAGCTAACTAGCTTGAAGCTTACGTTTGTTTCGACTACTCATAAATTGTATTATTTATCGTTATCATGTATGGATGCGTCTATTGGATACGGGACATTACAATTGAGAGGGTTCAGGCCTTAGCTCGCGACGCTGGCCTAGTAAGGGATGGCGGACTACGCTCCTAAGAAACTCCTAAAAACTTTTAGGTATTACTCAATTATTTATACTTAAGAAAAGAAAGGTTCAGGTATATCATTTTATTAATGCACGAACAAAGAGTTATATTAATCAGAGTATTTTTTTAGTTTATAGTTCGTACAACTTGCAGAAGTAGAACTATGCGTGAACCTTTTTTATGTCCTTGTACGAAAATTCATGAAAATCTTTGCCATAGAAAATATAGTTCTTTTATCTTTTGTATCACCTTGACTTATTACACATTTTGGGATACATTTGAAAAAATGTCTTGATAGCAGGTATGTCAAGGTTATTTGATTTCTAGTCGCTACCAGATTGTTCACAGTATTTGTTTTCGGCAGTATTGCTCCACAATCTACTTCTCAATTCGTATTTTTATCTGAGGTCTAGAGCTCTTCAGGTATTACTATGTTCAATCCATTTGCGATGTTGTCTTATAAGACACCGGGGACTTGTGTACATACGTTGCATTTCTGCTATGTTTACCTTCAAGTTATTCTTAGATTTATGCATGGTATTGTGTTTAATATCAAATCTTGTTTATAAATCTTGAATCATTTGACCTTTCAAATATACTTTGCGATTATGCTTTGCTTTAGAATGGCTGCATCAAGATACATCAAATTTGTTTTATACGTCCTATAGTAAAAGTTGATTTTGATATTTGCGTGATAAAGATTGTTTATAAGAGATCATGTCGACCATTACTTTTGTAGTATTACTCTCAGTTAACATTTCGTTTAATGTAAATTTTTTAGTCTATGCGAAATATCACCGATAACAACGCAAAAATATAACCGTGTGTGTCTAATTGTCTGTTTAAGAATTTCCAAGATTATTATTGTGTGTCTGTCGCAAGTGTTCGACGAGGTGTATATTGCACAGTTTATATGCATAACAAGCAGTTGTTAACATTTATTTCATATATTATTGCGATTATGAAAAATACTTATTAGTAAATGTAATTAAATCTATAACATTAATATTTTATAATCGGATGTTAACGATTATTGCTTAAATTTAATAAATCGTCATGCTTTGGTAAGGGAAGTCAATTGATTATGAATTTGTATTCACGCGTTAATTTAATAAAATAGTTTTAAAGCATGTAGTTAAGTCAAAGTAGGTAAGTAGCTGTAGTGTTTCCCTATTCGAATTTTATGAATCTTAGTTTTTTTCCCAAAGTACGTCATTATGCACGTTAATATTATCTTTATTTAATGTTGTTTCAAAATGATTAAAAGTAATTATGCTAGAATTTGTATTATTGATTTGGCGTACTGTTATCCGTATCGGATATATCATTTCGTCAATAGGTAATCACACAACAGTATTGTATACTATACTATTATAACTGTAAATGAATTCTCACAAAACAAAGTAAACATAAAGAAACTTTATATTATAGTAATTCTACGGCTATATATTTCATTACTCATATATCTTACGCGGACGATTCAATGCCATTGTCTTTGCGGTAATGAAATACAGGAAAAAACTATTTTAAATACACGTAATTCATTCATCTTTTTAAGACTGTTTATCCTCAATGCCAAGATCTTATGTCACAGGTATAAAAGACAGGTTTAAAGAATTGCTTTCAATACTTTAAAAACTATGCGTATCCTATATTTGTCTTTCTTTGAAGTGCGATTAGTTACGTTCCTAGAAAGGAGGAATTCATCTCCTTTTGAATTTGCTTTTGAATGGGGTATAAAGAACAGAATTCAGATTAAGTCGTTTTGTAAAAATGCTACAATAGTATGACTTGAATCTTCTCTCATCAGTTCTGTTTTCTTGTTTTGAAAGAACCTCCTTGTAGATTGTTTACTGATCTCCAATATGCTTGTATTTCATTATATAACTGATACAAGAATGACGATAACCTATTTATCTTATATTTAGATCTGAGTGTTTATCGGCATCAATGTCGTGATAAATGTAATATTTGAAGATATTTTGATTACTATGTCGTGACATCTCTTTTAAGGACGTCGTGTTGTTTTTGGGCTGCTCGTAAGTCAAAATTACTTAATTAATATAATTTTTTAAGGTTATTTGTATTCCTGTTTTAGTTTAAAATATCAGTGTATTCTGTTTTTAAGGTTACTATGATATTATACAAAGATTTTTTATAATCACCGTGTGAATCTTGTTGTTTGAAAAGAATTGCTACGTATTGTCGTTCTGAGTAGGGTATTAAATGCACAACTTGAGTGTTTATTATCTTGTATGGTGAAGTTTTTTTTATCAAACTATGTATTATTTATAAAGCTAAGTATATTTTATACGAGAATCATACATATGTACATAAATATCCTCATGTCTATGTTCTTTGAAGACATACAGGCGCAATTCTGCTACCATATTTTGCCGGGTTATACAAGAATGAAAATGAATACATAGATAAAATTATTAAGAATATTTTAAAATGTTCAATACAGAAGTGTCTATTTGTAAACTTGAGTCGAATATTTTACTAATACCAAGCCGAACGTGTTTCAAATATAAAAGAATTATGATTTGTTACGGTTGAAAAAATCATACGTCAAGGTTGCTTCTGTTTAGCTTTTGGTAAATATAAATATTTATGAAGCGTTTACGCGGCGAAGTAAATAGAAAGAAAGTCTCATAGAAAGCTGATTCAGCCTATACTGTCGCGAAGATTAAGATCGAAATCTGTCTCTGTTCACATGAAAATTAAATATTAAAAGTAGGCATGATTTTTAAAATAGACGTAGGCCTGATAAGTGATTTTCCTGGTTTTCAATTGACACCGTTACTAAACAAAATACGTGTGTTTTATTCGAACTGCTGCTAAGACATAGTCTCCTTATATGAGATCTGGATTCTCCTGTATTAGGGACGAATAAACCTATCGAAATGTAACACTACCAATTCATTATTTTTTAAATTTAATAGTAATACGACTACTTTTCCTAAAACAAGATTTAATTTTGTAAATATTAGTTCATTTAAATTCATGCTCGTTTTACGGTACTTAAAATGCAAGCCGTTTCCTTGTGAAGGACAAGTTTACTTTTTGCAGACTTGGGATTTTCCTTCACCCAACTGTATGCATAGTAATTTTGTTGTTGTAAGCCTTTTATGTATTCAAATGCTTATTTTTAGAATTATTAAGACAATTATTAATAATCGGACAAATTGATGTTCTGAGATCGTTTTTGTTTTTTTATTAATGCGATTAAATAAACAGTTTCAATTCAATTGTTAGAGATTCTTAATTATAAATATTGAAATTAATCGTGTTTTATGTCTGAAGGTTTAAACTCATTCTTTGAATAATAATCATCTTTGCCACTAATTTACCCACAATATATAGATTTCCCAGTACTGGTTAGAAACATTTTTGGAACCGCGCTCAGATTTACGCACTAACTTTCGCACTAATCATGACCTCCATAACATCATAGGCTTTCATCTACTGTGCAATAAGTAGGTAAAATATGATTATGTGTGTAAAAATGGGATATATTGAGCAGACTTCAGAGGTGACGGAATACGGGTGAAACTAGGATTGCAAATTTATAAGGCAATGACGTACATTCTAACACCCCTGCAAAATTCTAGGCAATTGCGTTACCGTAGAACCTAATAAGCTCAGGTTTTGCCGCCCCAAATATTGTTACGTAATAATTTTGGAAGTATAACAGTTTGCAGTAGGGATGTTGCGAATATTCGCATCCGCATCCGCATATGCGGAACATTCGCATCGATTTGGACATCCGCATCCGCATCCGCATCCGCATAAATCGCTGCGGAGCTGATGCGGTTGCGGATGTGTAGCAGATCGCGAAAAGAAAGAAAGGGGTGAGGGGCGGCGAGGTGCGCGTGTCGGTCTCGAGTGTCGAGTGGGTGACCGCACGTGCTGATTGACCAATAGGAAAGCAATAACATTTTATACAAATCAACCAATCGATCAATTTTATACAGATCCGCATCCGCATCCGCATCCGCGGATGTGAGCCTCTTAAAATTCGCATCCGCATCCGCATCCGCGGATGTGAAAAAAATTGAATCCGCAACATCCCTAGTTTGCAGACTGTGGATTAAGTTTTATCTTATTATCACATATCACTTTGACATTTGCACTACTGTGTTGATATATCAAGTGGGTGCTCTCCACTTTTTGTGCTAAATCCCAATGTCATTTTTTCATACAAGATATTTTAGTCTCGTACAGAAAAATAAATAAGTTTTGTCGCTTCAAATCATAGTGATTTATGTATGTATCTGAAGCCTCATTTTAGGACCTACTCGTGAGCGTTTGTATCTAAATTTAAATTAGGACTGCCTTAAATTTTACTTAATGCCAGCAATTGAAATAATATTAAATACATACATATGTTTTGGCATTATAAATATTCGTAAATGTAATGTCCGTCCAATGTTGTTGTATGTTTCGATAATGCGACCAGCAATTGTGCTTTGGTCGTTGACCCAATATGGCGATATGAAGTGCTCACTTATTTGAATGTAAATTACATCATCTACATAAAAAAGGAGTTTTTAATGTATACGGAAACTTGTGTATTTTATTTCATTGGTATAGCTTACGAAAATCGAACATACGTTCAAAATCAAAACTGTTGCTTATCTATCATATGCAACAAAAGAATATTTAGTATTCAGTCCGTTTGACTTACTTTACATCCTGTAATTTTATTAATCGTTCTTTATTAATTCTCATTTTATTTCTCAATTCCAGCATCACCACAGCGCGTGAAAATGTCGGGCGGAACAACAGGCTCACTGTTGTACTCGGTGAGTGCGGCCGTGCTGGGTATGTTCCAGTTCGGTTACAACACCGGGGTCATCAACGCACCACGCACCTTCATCGAGAACTTCATCCGGGAACAGTATACCGCCTCGCCCTCCTTAATATTCAGTCTCATCGTCAGCATATTCGCTGTCGGTGGAATGATCGGATGTCCATTAGCCAGCTGGATGATGGAGAAGTTTGGCAGGAGGAAGGCCTTGCTTTTTAACGCTGCGTTTGGCGTCATCGGAGCAGTAATGATGGGCTTCAGCAAAATGGCGGCCTCAGTAGAAATGCTCATCATCGGCAGGTTCCTTATTGGAATCAATTGCGGTTTCGCCACCACCGCCTCGCCGACATACGTCTCTGAAATAGCTCCATTAAGACTGCGAGGTGCTTTCGGAACGGTTAATCAATTGGCTGTAGCTTTCGGTATGGTCTTCGGGCAAATTTTGGGTATTGACGTGATATTAGGAAGTGACGAAGGCTGGCCATGGCTCTTTAAATTGGCCGTGCTTCCTTCAGCACTTCAATGTCTTATGTTGCCTTTCGCCCCAGAATCACCAAGATTCCTACTTCTTGGTGTGCGTGATGAAGAACAAGCACGTCAAGCACTCACCAAAATCCGAGGCAACAGCGATATTGAAAATGAAATTAATGACATGCACGCCGAAGATCAAGCAGCAAGACAGGAAGAGAAGTTCACTATTCTAGACTTATTCACGACAGCTGCTTTGCGAAAACCCCTCATAATCGGCGTTGTGATGCATCTTTCACAACAATTGGGTGGTATCAATGCGGTGTTGTACTACTCGGCGACTATATTCGTCAGTGCTGGACTCTCGGAAGAAGATGCAAGAGGTGCTGTAATTGGTGTAGGCAGTACGCTTTTTGTGATGGCTCTCGTATCGATACCCTTAATGGACCGGTTGGGTCGTCGTACGCTCCAACTGGTTGGACTTGGCGGCATGACAGTTTTCTCCGTGCTCATGACTGTAGCCTTCTTCACCTACGAGAACAACACGACAATGAGTATTTTCGCTGTTATTTTCACGTTCCTATACGTAGCTTTCTTTGGCGTCGGTCCAAGTTCTATTCCTTGGATGATCCTGTCAGAGTTATTCGGTCAGGGCGCGAGGAGCGCGGCTGTGAGTCTTGGTGCTCTTGTCAACTGGTTCGCTAACTTTATCGTTGGCTTAACCTTCATTCCTATGTCTGACGCGTTGGGCAACTACGTATTCCTGCCCTTCACCGTGCTTTTGATACTGTTCTTCGCGTTCACGTACTTCAAATTGCCCGAGACGAAGAACAGGACGATTGAGGAAGTAACAGCTCTCTTTAAGAAGTAGTCCCGAATTTATTATGTACATTCCTTAGACGTAAGCGTACCAGTTATTATGTAAGTTTACCATTGTGATAGCTATACTATTTAAAAATGTAATCGTAGAGGGCCCGAGTAAGCTGATAGGGTATTAGTGACGAAAATTTGGAATCAATGGTGGTTCGTGAACCACCTATGGCTTCGTTATTTTAATGTACTGTTGGTTATACTAAATCAGTTTTAAATTATTAATTGAGCACTATTTTTTTTTTAATACTTGGAAATGTTAACATGTCGTTACAACAAGAGGGTGATTAGAATTGACAATTTAATCTGAGACAATTTTTTGTGATATAGAAATTCTCATTTTATGTGCCTAACCTAACACGATTATGGAAAACGATATCCGAAATGTGAAAAGTGACATAAAATGTATAACCAATAACTAATTTTATTATCGACATTTGTGGAATGATATTTATTAGAGTACGATTATACCCTTTCAGCTTACCGAAGTTGGAGTATACTTTGTGTATCCCTTCCATCACTTTGTGTAAATGACTAAGACTGAACATCACACTTAATACACAAACGTTTATACTTTCTTGATATTATAAATGATGTACTTATATTATAATATACACGAATCCTATTAATTTGATTCATACTTATACTGTTATTTGGCAAATATTTGTAATTATAGCCAGTGTTGGTCAAATTTGTAACCTGTATGCCTGTTTGATATAAAAAAGCATTTTCTGTGTACTTTTAAGAAAGTTGTGCTCTTAACTATTGATTTCTTATACATACATGCGAAAATATTTTCTGCAGGTTTGAGGACCAATTTTATTTTATACTTTATTTATTTTTCTATTCCATGTGCAATAAATAAAATCAAGTGACAGCTGTTATTGAATAATTATTATAAATGTGTCAAGAAATAAAACGTCTTTATTGTTGTTATAAATATATTTTTTTATAATGATTTTTTTATTTCACAATAACATTTTTGCTCGAAATAAAATGCTTATTTATTATTTTACGTAAAATATAATGTGATCATTATTCGTTGTACGTTAGAGTTATCAAATATACTATTTTTATTATTATAATTAACTGTTTTAAAGATAACTACCGTGTGTATATTATTACGGGACTCTGGATGTTTTTAAAATATCACTGCATTATCGGATTACATGGATTTTAGTCGAGTTATTATGAAGCCTTTATTCAGAAACGGGGATTATTTTTATCGCCTTGAAGTGATGGTAGGCGGTACTTATGGACTAAAACCTAATTTATATCACCTGAAGCTCTGAACCGCTATTTCTTGCTTAAACAATATTCTCGTCTCTTAAATATAAGGATTTATAATATGATTTCATTTTTATCAGTTCCTGAAACAGTTTCAATGATATGAACGTTGTTAAACGAGAGTTGGTGATAAATATCTGTTATTTTGTTCCACAAACTCTTAATTTGAAGGCTTTAGTTGTATACTTTAAGAAGTAGCTATGTATTAAAAAAGGTTTGTGGGTCAGATGTCTGAACGTATGTGGATTCATGTAATCGAGTGGTAGCAATTTGTATGGCTCCTTTACGGAGTGGGGGGAACCGCGTTTAAATTTGGTTCTAGAGGCGCTAGTGTAGACTGGGGGTTTCGTAATATTACACACATTGCTTCAAAGCTATCTGCGAAACAAGGACTCATAGGTCCCCTACTCGGGGTAAATTGTTTTTTTTTTCCCGTTAGAACAAATAAATGTGTAATAGTCAACATAAATATTTAAACTAATAAAAACATCTTACACCGTTCCTTTTAAATTTTGTGCGTGGCATGCACCACAATCCTAAATAATTGTTAATAGTTATATTCTGACGAATGTCCCGATAATGCAGTGTTACTAGGTAATGCAATATGTTATGTTCGATGTTATATACATTTTTCTGTAACATACAGTAATGTACTAGTGCCTTAATCTTACGTTGTTTTATATTATCTGGACTATAGCTGAAATTGCTGCTCTGTTACTAATAAATCACAAAACATATAATATTTATTGTAAATGATATAGGATTAATAGCAATATTTTCATAATAAGCAATTGTTATTTTTTGAGTATTATTTTCACGTTGTATTCTCGAATATTTGTTTTGTTATTATATGCAAGGCTTTTATACTGTACAAATAAATCAAAATATATTGACAATGGATTTATTTTCTAACTGACAATTAAGAAGATTAACGTACTACGCAATGTTTTTTTGTTGTTAAGGTTAAAATATTTATAAAACAAAACTTGATAAAATAGTTGTTATATTCAGCCGTCCCGCCCTATTGTAGTGCCAATAACATAAGTAATAATGAATGTTCGATGTTGTCTTTTACGTAAAACGGAATGTTCACCTGTTTCTTTTTTTGCCACATTTTTTTTTCGAAAGCCAGAGATTTAATAATTTAAGTATGTAAGTATTATGTAATCAAGTATTCTATATTACAAAATCTATATTTAACACTGTGCACTAGAGATGGTAGAGTAATGACACAAATTCCAGTACGTTTTAGAATTGTAATTAATTATTAATTAGCGAGTAAAAAGCTCATATTATTCTATTTATTGAGAACATTGCACTAAAACGTAGTGAAGTATGTTATCCAAACCATATTAAAATACATATGATTTTGGATATTTACACTGTGAATAAGGTTCATTTTAGAACGCTTGATGTCGGAAACTATACAATTATAAACCATAGTCCATTTTTTTTTATATGGCAATGTTCACACGTTATTTATTTTAACCAAGATGGCTATTTCAAAATGTTAATTTAAAAACTGTACATTTAATTAAAGCTTTTTAAAGATTCTTGTAAGGTTTGGCGCTTTTTATATTTTATTAATGTTTTATTATAAATTACATTACTCTCTTTCAAATGCCGAAGAGACTCATACATATTTCTACATTCCGATATTCTTTTCTTCAAAGTTTAGTACAGTGGAGGATTACTGCTATTTTTTTGTTGGTATATTAATGTTTTATTATAAATTAAGATTTCGCACAATTTTTATTGTCTATGTGGGTGGGGCTCACAAAAATTGTACCATAACACAAGGGAAATCGTAACATACGTAACTCACGGTAACATACGTAACACACTGGAATTTACTATAGGGTTAGTTTACACTTGTGATGAAAATTGTAGCCGTAGGTATGAACTCTAATAAGGTAAAAAATAAAAGTCTAATGAATGTATTCCATTGTTAATCTTTATATTCAAGTTATAGTTGTTAAAGTGAATCAACAATTTAATCATATTTATAAAATTTTAATACTAACACGAAAGCTATTCAATTCTAAATACAACAAAATTACGTCAATTTCCTAAGATGTATCACAAAGATATACCTTGCTAATGGAATTTTATAGAATAATCAAAATATCTACGTGTATGTGCATTATAAGTATGTCTTGGTAATATTTCAAGTTTAAACACAGCATCGAAGATATTCAAAAACAAACATAAAACACACTACCTATGTACATAAAAAAGTAACTACGTGTGTATGTATCTATATTTAAAAAAAAACTTCCATTTATTTAAAATAAATTGAGTCAGTATCAGAAGCTAAAAAGTATTCTTTAGGCCTTTGGACATTTTGAGTTATGTAAATTTTTTTCACTATTGAATTTTCAGTGACTGTGTCTATTTCTTTAATTTTTGTAGTAATAAACTTTAATTTTGGGTGTTTTACTGTTTTCAAAAAGTCTATTGTATAATAACTTTCGCCTTCTTCAACACGAACATCTTCTACAAATCCTACGTAATATTTCCATGTGCATCTTTGGTAGTACCTTACTATTACACAGTCTTTATAACATAGCCTCCATATTTCTCTTTCAGTATTCGAAGTCATCTCCAAGACGTGAGTTGAAGTATCTGGATATTTTTTAGGCAATGTAAATTTTTCAGTCGGACCGAATTCTGTAATTTCTTTAGTTTTATCGCCTGTCCCCTCTCTACAATTAAATTCTCCAGCCTGCGTAGCTTCTATCTTTTTTGTATCATCTCCTTTCCCCTCCGTAAAATCAAATTCTTCAGCCGTGTTCAATATTGCCCGATTATCAAAATTTTCATTGAAAAATTCTTCATCATCTGAGATGCTATATTCATTCGGAGAAGAATCATGAAATGAATACGAATCTTCTTCTGTGCTGCTCTGATCTTTTGTCGTTCTTTTCTTTTTTTTTGGTTTTTCGTTTCTGTTAATTATTTTCCTCTTTTTCTGAATCTTCTTATTATAATCCTTTCTCCTAATAGTTGGCGAAATATTTTCAACTTCCCTCACGTTGAATGGGCCATATTTAGTTAGATCAAAAAATGACCTGTTTTCTTCGGTATTCTTTATTTCGGATAATATTGTTATTTTTTTTCCAGTCGCATTTATGGATTTATACCTTTTGTCTTTATTAACAGCTGTATAACGTATTAATATTTTAGATTGCACATTAAAGCAGTCACAGAAACCGGGTCGACTTTTTGTACAAAAGCAACTTAGATAGCGGTATGAAACAGAGATCTCTGAGCCAGGATTATTGATTATTTGGTGTAACTTCATAGTATTTGGTATGGGTACAAGATCTGGTGACTCGTTTAGCGTGGCATCTTCAGGGATATAAAAAAGCTGTATTTTCGTTTCAGTACTCTGAAGAAGTTTATAAGCTGTTTTTGCGTTAGTGATATCTAAACCATAGGCGACGAATGAATCTAGTCTCCGTTTTATGGCACCACCTACGCCGTCAGCCGCACCCTTTCCGTGACTGGCTTCAAAAAAATTCCAAGTTGAAAAAGGAAAACCCAACTCTTTTGTAATTTTAGCAAAATAGTAAAAGTTTTTTTTTTGCCGATATTGGACAGTGGGACCATCGGAATGAAAGTGTAACCCATCTACGTCTGGGAACTCCCCTCTGATTAACTTTAACACTGGTAAGAGATGAGCCCAAATAGAGTCTGGCCCGTGGTCGTTATTTGGGGAAATAGATGCAAAGCATTTACTGCCTTTCATGCTATACATAATACCCGTATGCAGAGTTATCTGTGGTCGTGATGCTCCAAAATGCATTGCTTGAATCTCTGTGCTTAATTTACAGGCATAGTTCTCTGAAAAGTCTATGTGCAATGCTATAGTGCGTTCATTCAGATTTTCGATGCAGCGGCGGTATTCTTTATATTGATGGATTATATTGTAAGAATGGATTTTGAAATTCTGCAGTTCTTCTTGAAACAGACCCAATAAATCTTCTATAGAACCACTTTTTTTTTCCTTTATCATTTTTTTTGTAATTTTCTGATGATGATTCAGATACTGCTTTAAATTCCATTCGTCCCATGATATGGTATCATTTAAGTTTTTGCCACACACTTCGAAATCAAAACGTTTATGCTTACATAACTCACACTCTCCGTAAGAACATTTAGCAGATTTTATATCGCAAACAATAATAGCCAATAAATCGTCAAGATCTGCTGTTCCTACTAGGCCAATTGATTTAAGAAGCGTTGCTTTCATTTGTAAATTTTCGTGTCTCTTGCATGCGCACGTTTCACGTTTATCTGCTTTAGGTGGCAAAACATAGAAGGGTCTATATCTTTTAAATGTAGTGAATGACAAGTGTCCACCTTCTTGACAATACTTCTGATAAAGTTTACGCAGAGTTCCTAGTAAATACCTTCTTTGCTTTTTTTGTTTCTTTTGAGTCTTTACTTCCTTTTTACCTGCCGTCATTTTACTAACATCGTCTCGTTCGAAAAAATCCTTTAACTGATACTTGATTAAACTACATCGTTTTTTATTTAATGTGTGTCGGATTTTACCCTTCAACCCCAAATATCTAGCCATTTTTGTTTTCATTCTATATTTATCTAATATTTCACCTTCATTCATAATTTTTTTTAGTAATTGTTTTTGTTTCGTGTCTTTACTTTGGTAATTCTGCTTAATTGTTGCAGTCATTACATTATGTTCGAATAATGTTTTTTTCACTCTCTTTCTTTCTTCGGGGCAGATCTGGGGTAAGTTTAGTTCAATGTAAGCATTTGTCTTAGAAGAAGGGGTCATTTCTTTAAAATTGCTTTCGATTCTGGTTCTTAGGCTCAATCTTTCTTCTTCTAAATCATTTATTAATTTGTTTTTTTCTTTGATAAGTTTTACCAAGACATTGTTTTTCTTCACACACCTATAAACAGATTTCTTTAAATTGTTTATAGATTTTTTACACTGGTCTTGTTGTTCTTTTAAGTAATTGTTTTCTTTCTGCAGTCTATAAAGAGCTCTCCTATGTTGATTTCTCTCTTGTTCGAAATCATGAGCAGGTAAAGATGACGATATTTTTTTTTTACATTTCTTCTTCCTCTCTCTCCACTGCTCCCTAATAGTTTCCTGCTCAGACAAAGACAATTCAGATACTTTCTTTCGTTTTTGTCTTGTTCTATCAGCATTTTTTCTTTTTTGTAATAGGAACTTTTCGGGGTTTCTCTCCTTTAACCTCTCCCGATAAAGCTTTTGCCTTTCAGCAGGTGTCAGTGGCATCTGAAAATAATTCAAAAATACTAGAACTATTTCTAAAAGTAAAAAT
The DNA here is from genome assembly GCA_030295005.1 of Cephonodes hylas. NCBI lineage: Eukaryota > Metazoa > Arthropoda > Insecta > Lepidoptera > Sphingidae > Cephonodes > Cephonodes hylas. The sequence continues at coordinate 11,017,696 of AP025372.1, read as the reverse complement.
ACTAGATACACAGTATACTGAGTGAAAAAAAAAATACCTTAGATGTGGTAAATCTGACATTTCATGGGCTTTTGAAGGAAGGACTTAACGTAGGTAAAATACATGTAGTTTTATTGTTATGTCATCATGTGCAATAAGCTTTATAATTTCACATGTGTTACGTAACACAATTTTGTAACACACGCAACACACTTGAACAAACATACGTGAAAAAAATGGCGTCAAAGTCGAGTAACATCTACAAATGCAATGCAATTTTAACGAGAAACCACATCAATTACTTATTTTGAATAGCTGCTTTATATGTCTGAAATTCAAATAAACTGAATAATTACTTACAGTGAAAAATTGCTTCCGAAAAATGTTGAAATCCAACGACGAAACAGTAATCCACTGACAGAAACGCTCCTTACGTGCAAACTATGATGTGGGATAGATCACTGACATTACTCACTTGACGGAAGAATAGTTGCCAACACAAAAAAACATGTAAGGTGTTGCTAATGCTTCAAAACAAAATACTACCAGTTAACACATTGACTATAACACACGTGAAATCTAAATGTGGACATTATTTCAAACATTAATATTTTAATTAATTTTTCTTTATTTCGGTAATATTTCATACAAGCAACATAGACAAATTAATAAAGTTTAAGTAACTATATATAATATACAAATAAACTTAAATCTTCATGTTAGAAAATCACTTTAATCATTTCAAATCGGGGTCGAGACACTTGATTTTTCTATGAAACTAAAAAAAAGGTATTAAATAGAATTTTTTTGTTGTTGTTAATTTGCATTATCCGATTGTTTCAAGGGCCTAATAACACAAATGAATAATTAAAGTATGCATAAAACATAAAATTAACTTTGTGGAACATTTTAAACGACCTATTACTTTACTTAAAAGTTAGGTCTCGGAAAAATATTGCAAAGGTACATATTTTGTGAGCCTTACCCATGTGAATCTTTAATCAGTTTTACTGTTAATAGAATATTGGAGCTAATTGTATATTATTATTGTAATAAATTATATATAAATCATGATATTATCTCAATGAAAAAAAAAAAACAAAAAAAATATAAAAACGAATTTAATTCGTCTGTTGATATTAAACCATTATTTAGTATTTTTGGTGTTTTATTACCACTACTTATGTCGAATCAAAATATATTTATATTTTTTGAAACTATAAATATTTAGAAATTTTAAACCATCCACTTATACATTCTATATGATAAATGTTATATCTAAGTTTTTTTTTAGGTCTGTTACAGAAATATTTAGAAGTGTGAAGTTTCTAAGTACTATTCGTAACAATAAATATGTCTTAACTTATATTTCATTGTGAATGGAAATTGACTAGTTGACTGTAATTATTAAACACCTATGAAGATTTAAGAAACAATTTGAGTTAATATATGAATTTATGCGTCTCCACATAACACTGAAAACAACTGTAGGGCTTCATCTTGTTCTTGCTCTTCAATTTCACCTTCTAGCCAGAAGGTCTCCATCATGCCCTTACCCTGAAATAAAGATAATTAATCAGTATGAAATTATACGTACATAACAAAATACTTAGTAGTAAAAGTGGATGTTGTGGACCTGATAGGGTTCAATGATCAAATGTACTTTTACAGGGCAAAAAAATAGTAACTTTTTATTTTATATGGTTTATTGCATAGGTCGCGGGAAGCCGCTGGATGCAGGCCGCTTCCAATAGAGCGCTTTGGAAGTCTCTGGGGGAGCCCTATGTCCAGCAGTGGACGTCCTTTGGCTGATATTTCAGATACAAGAATGAAATATAAAAAAATTCTAACTTAAAAACTTTAATGCCACAAAGGGCGGCCTTATCGCTATTAACGATCTCTTCCAGGCAACCCGTTTACTTACAAGATGAATCATTACTTGTGATTTGATTTTAATCACAGTGCCAGAACAAGGTAAAGTTGTCAATTAGTATTCTTAGTTTTGCATGAACCGTTACTTTCTTTGGTTTAGTGAAGAGTTAAATCTTAGCTTGGAGAAAAATTGTTTGTGAAATACATACCTTGACTTTGATGAGGCCTCTCTGCCTTAGTCTAAATCTTCCCGCGGGTAGTTCAGCTGCAGTTTTTGCTGATATTTGAATTCTGCCAGGCTGTGAAAATACACAATGCATGGTAGGTTTTAAGGTTATTTTCCTACGATTGTATTGAATCTTGGATTTGATTATAATTTTTTAACTGAGTTATAGTTAGCAAATTCTCAGTACCAAATAAGTATTATATGCTGAAATTTATAAGTATTTACTATGATACCGTAAATGTTATGATGCTATAACTTCTGTTGAAACAAAAGCAGTTTCAATACTACAACTTAGACAAAGTTTGGAAGCCCTTCATAGGTTTTATACAGTAAAATATGTATACCTCGGAACTGGTCTGCATCCTGCTAGCAGTGTTGACAGTGTCTCCGACGAGACAGTACCGCGGCAGACGTAAACCTAACACACCCGCCACACACGGGCCAGAGTGGATTCCTGGAATGGTAAAAATTCTAGATGACTTATTTAATCTTTTGGGAATTGTTCGTTACTCCATATTATCATTTCAAAGGATTTAGCTCAAGACATAGGCGTAATAAATAGTAATTGCCATTCCATATACGTCCCACAGCCTGGCACGTGCCTCTACAACTAAGAGGGTTTTACTTTTTAGGTCTTAGTCCACTACGCTGGCCTACTGCCGGGTGCGGACCACGCACCTAAGAACTTTAAGGTAGCAGCTTTCCTCACGATGTTTTCCGTTTCCCGTAATGTATGACTATAAATTAATAACTAGTCAAAATAAAATAAAAATTAAAGTGGAATAGAGCATAGGTAGAGGTACTTATTAAGCAGTTTTTTTTAGAAAACATGTTTTTCGATCCGGCTGGTAAACGAGAAAAATATCCTTGAAACATCGAAACCATTTTTGTATTTCATAAAACAGGCAAGAATGTCATAATCCTTGCATCACAATTGGTGAGATAATTATTGTTTTTTGGCTTCAGAATGTTGTAGATCTGTGTAATCAGTAATGAGAGAATTAAAAGTATGACACGACACGACTGTTATTTGAATGTGAGGTCAAGACTGCCAGTGTACTTATCCTTCGATAATTATCATTGATCTTTATTATTCATTTTACCTTGTTGATAATTTCTATTAAACATCACATTGAATCCAATGTCAATTATTAATTAAAGTATGACAATAACATCATACGATATCATTTCGTTAGCATTAGTAAAAAAATAACCAACTAATTATCCAGAAAATAGAAAATGAAAGAATGAAAATATTAATCTGCGTAATAATCATTATGATGAAGTTAGTTAAAAGATTTTTAAAAAATGATTGAAAGTTGCAGTAGTTACCATTGTAGAAGCTACTTATTGTATTTCTTTTAGTTAGTAGCGGTATATGAGCTGATGATGATGAGTTGGAGTGCGGTAGCTACCTCGGAAAAAGATGGACTACTGTCAGAGGCATGAAAAGTGAAGTTACTTATTGTTTTCCTTTAAGTTAGTTACAGGAGGTCGCGTATGGGCTGATGATGATGATGAATATCATCATCATTATTGGTCCAAAGTTTATTCGGAGAGCAGATCTTGGACCGAAACACGCGCACATACACTTAATTTTCAATTCCATTGTACTATATGTGATGTTTGGCACTATGGACGTACTAACAGCTGCGGTAAAGAGTGCGGTACCTATGGTGAGCACGGGCAGCGCCCTGGAGATGGCGAGCGCGGCGCTGGCGGCGGAGGCGGCGTGCGCGCGGCGCCGCTCGGGCGCGCCCGACACCAGCATGTACACCGTGCCCACCGTCTCCACCTACACACATCTATACTGCAGCTTCATTCTTTGTACAAGGAACCTGAATATGGCAGCGGCGGTACTTCCATTGAAGTCCAAAAGCCTCGTTTATAATCTTTAAACCTTAAATCTTTATTCAACTTAAGCAATTTGCTATATAAATGAGTATATCCTGACGGCACAACAAACAATTAAAATTTAGACAATACACAATGAAAGGCTATCGACGTGGGCTTCTATGGAAGTATCGCCACTAAAATATGGCAACTCTTTTCGTCAACTCTGGGAAAGAGGACCAGGATCCCGCCAGCCTAGGTCACTGATGTTGATAGATAAGTCCCCATTATAAAATTCCCAGGACGAAGTTTCGACTAAAAACGAAAAGAAGTTACAACAACAAAAAGTGTTATCATAACGCAGTCAATTACTTTCGGTGAGAATTCACCTTCTTAAGTAGGTACAGCTCTTTCTACATCTTAGGATAGACATAACGGGAGAAATATAGTAGATGCTAGTTTGTCTAGACTACAGGTAAAGCAATTATTTACAATTAAAAGATTTTTTTTTCCTAGAAAGACTTGAGATAAAATATTGATATCAAAATATTTTTAAAAACTTCCCTAGTCGAATATTTGAGAATGTACTACGTTACTTTATAGACCCGGTGCGTGTCGAGCAGCCTGTCGATCCTGGAGTACACGTCGTTCATGTAGGCGACGGTTTGCATGACGTCAGCGCGCGTGCCCGCCTCCGCCAGCTGCACGCCGCAGAATATTATCGTCACGCTCTCGAACGCCTGACAAGAAAAAACTAAGAGATTAATCTATATCTACTTAGACTACAAGACCGTATCCGACCGCCTGCGCTGCTAAGTCATTGAGAAGGATGAGGTTTTAATCCACCACGCTATCGGAGGTCGCGGTATAATGTTATATCTTCTGCTTATAGTAAAATTGAAAAAAAACTATTTATATTTAGACTCCGATCCGTCGTTGGTGGGTATTATTTGGATCTACTCTGTTTGAATGGAAGAAGCTTAGGTTTAAAACGATGAAGAGCTCAGACTAAATTGTCGACATGGCCAAATGTACATATGAAAACGAATTCGAACCAAAAATTTGTATTTATGTTATTGTCTTCCCTGGACTCGATTCCAAAACTTCATAAAAGAACATCATACCATACGATGATTAAAATGAATTAATTGAACAATCATCCATTTTCTATCAAGGTACATAGGTACCTGACAAGCCGCCATAGGTGATTTACCAGACCTCAAATGATCTGCAATTCCCTTCGGAATCATGGAGTACAGCAACTGATCCCCTCTTTTCTTCCACTGATCCAGCAATCTACACGATTTCTCTAACGAAAGACTCCTGTTCTCTGCCTTTTCAAAGAGCAGTTCTAGCCTTGAAAGGTGTTGCCAGCCGTTGAGGAGCATTTCTTTGGAGAGGCCGTGGCCATTCATATCAGCGAGGTACAGGCCCGCGAGACGGAGCTCCTCTAGATCGTTGAAGCTGAGAAATAAAAAGTTATGTAATCGTTTTATAAGTATAATAGAAATAATGTCTAAATAGCTGCTTTGTCATGCCTGTAAAACGAAAGTTAAGATAAAAGTCGCATTTCAACAAAGTTCTCAATCATTTCCTTGACATTATTTTTTAACTTAAAAAGGTAAACCATTTCTGAAAATCTTTCTATAGTCTAGATCAGGGCTTCCCAAACTGTGCGTCGTGTGCGTGCCCTGGGGCGTCGCGGTAACATCCGAGGGGCGTCGCGAGGCGATCGGCAAACATTCGCTGTCCGTATTTTTCTGATAACCTCATATTAGGCTAACTACTACTGTTTTTATTTCCAGTAAAGTAGGTAGTTTTGATGATGGGGGGGGGGGGGTGCGTCGCAAGAAAAGTAATAATTCTGTAGGGCGTCATAGTGTAAATAAGTTTGGGAACCCCTGGTCTAGATGACAAAACAACAATAATGTGCGAGACATTATTACGTAGGATTTAAAATATGGAAACAGAGATCTATTTCTGTCAATGATTCTGGCTGTTAGGATACTAACATAGGGCTACAAAGGAAGATGAGAGCATCTATCTCTTCAAGCAGATATATTGGTCCTCGCAGCAAGATAGAGCGCGCTCCTTGCGACCCGCGCCGAGCCTCACAAAGAGACCTTGCGCGCCAACGCATCAATTCCAGCTCGAATATCATCGTCTGCATACAAACTACCTGCAATAAAAAATCTTATTAAACAAATTATGAATTATATTATTAAAGAATGATATAGACACATATAATTATGTCATAATACTTCATCATCATTATCATCAGCTTATTATCATCGAGGCTCCTCTACATCTGAGAGGGTTAACGCCATGGTTCACCCTTCTGATCAGTGTTGGTTTGCGACCTACAAACCTGTTAGGTTTGTAAGTCCTCTTAGGTGTGTTTGTTTTGTTAGGTAACTCATAAGCTTTTAGCAGTGTAGGTTTCCTCACGATATTTTCCTTTGTGAACACACAAAACTTCGAAAAGTAAGTTGTTTTGTGATTCCTTACCGCGCGTCAAATCCTCGAAATTATTATGACGCCCGACAGAATACGTTAAAGAAAAACGACGTAAACTTTCTTACTTGAACGTTCAAGGAAAGTTGATCAATTTAGAAGTGCTAAAAGTCAGTCTTACCGCACCCATACACCTTCAATAATATTGAACAATATTCTGATTGTACAATATTATTGAACGTGTCCCTACACGTAGTATTGAAGCATTGCGCCGTGATTGAACAAAAGATTGAGGGAGCTTAATTTTTATTGAACAATATTTTTTATTGCGCTGTGTAGGGTTAATATTGCGCAATATATTTCTTTTTTTTTTCTTTTCAACAAAATCACCTGCGTGGCTGCCGCCAAAACTTCGTCGTCAGACATGTTGCTCGCACGAAAATATTGATCAGAGTGGTTTATCAATTTTATTGACAGAATTTATTGAACGTCTGGAATCAAAGGGGGTGTTCAATATTATTGAACAATAAAAAGATTGTTCAATATTATTGTAGGTGTATGGGGCCCCTTAAACCCCCTACTTTCAGCTTACAAACTTTTAATGACCCTTAACTAACCCCAGTATGGCGTCAGCTGTCAATAAGCATTAGATACTAATTGTTTGTACAACTCATGAGAATCGATCGCCCACCGTTCAATTGCGTGATAAGCTGTATTTTCAAGTTTATTTATTGCCTCCTATGGGGCTGCAATTGTTCCAGAATTAACACGTTACACAGTCGTTTATCGAATTATTGTTTGGTGTCATTACAAGAATATCTATTTTGTAAATGTACTTTGCTGGTGGTGATTTTTTATTTAATTTGATAAAAACTATTTATTATAAATTGTAAAAGTCGCGATGATTTTGGATCATCCGTGTATCGCTAAGTTATACCTCAGTGCGGTCACTGCCCTAGAATGAAAAAACACGGAGTTTATATCCCTTTTTAATGACCTCCGTAGCAAATCTATGCAGGAATTATCGTTCATTTTCTATGACAAAATATAATATTGCCCGTGTAATAGCTCTGAAGAAAAGAAATAGCGATAGAGAAATTCAGAATAGTATTAAGGTGACTTACCTTGTCCCAAGTGAAAGATACTTTCGGTTTCCTCAAACGAAGTACTTCGGTAATTGAGGACTTTTCAATACGATTAAACGGTCCTCCCCAAGCAGCTACCAACTGCAAAAAATTCTTGATATCATTTTGTGTCAACAGTGTATCTTGCGTGCTTTTGTTATGGATTTGCCAAATGCTAAAATTTTAGAAAATAGCAACTGATTGGCGTAATTGTGATTAGCAATGACTTGAGACATATAAAATGTTAGGAAGGTACCTATCACTAATTTACTTTGATATATAAAACTAAGACGCCACATATATCTTTCCCATCTTTGCTGCTTAAATACTTATGAAAATAAAACGAAAATCTCGTATTGAAATATTTTTAGTATAGGTGTTTCATATTTTTTATCCACCCTTTGTATGCCTATAGGATAAAAACTGTCGTTATTATAAAAATTGATCAATAATAAAACATATTACATATATTTCATGGATGTTTGACCTAGTTGAAAACACAAGTAACAAAATTAATGTTCCTCTCGTATTGTGTACAGTTTGATATCGCCAGTAACCGTACAGATGGGAACGCAATTGAATTCACCTTCTGCTGTGATTTATAACTTTCAATTATTGCGAACCCATTAGTTGTATGAAATGTGGCCAACTTTTGTCCTCAAATTATGTTTTGAGTTTCTATTATAAATTTTACATAAAGACTACTAGTTCATTCAAGTTTGTTGGTGTGCCCGAATAAAAGGGCGAACATATGTACATAAGTTTTTACAGAGACCAATGCATATGTACGCAGATAGGCACAAAAACTAATGATTACAATAGAAAATAATTATGTGGGTAAAAACAAATATTTACTGAGGTCTTATTTAAAACGCTCTACATTTACAATCAACTGCATTTGCATTAATACCTCAAAGATGCATGACAAACCATGCATAGAGCTTTCGTTTAGTTTAATACATGTTATGTACAGTTTTAACGATGTTTTAAAAGACGTACCTTATCCCCAGCCATGAGAATCCTCATACGTCGATCCAGCAGAACTCCAAAAGGAAACAGCTGCAATAGTACTGAGGCAGGAACCGTTGGTAGTGGGCACGAGATATTCTTGCGGAACATTAATGACTGAACCTATAACGAATATAAAGGAATCATCAGCCATGACCGCCTCTACAACTGAGAGGGTTTAGACCTTAGTCCACGGCCACGGCCGGCCTAGTGCGGGTTGGCGGAATACACATTTAAGAATATCATAAGATTTTTTTGGTTTCCACGATGTTTTCCTGCACCGTTAAAGTAATAGATAACTCATTATGTATATACCTACCCATACTTCTAAAGATTGGAGGTATAAGCTTGGAACTAGAAACCACGAGCGTCGAGATTCTCGCCCGCGCACCTAAACCCCGAGACTAGTAGTGATAGTCTCGAATGATCTACATAAAGTCTCATAAAATATACAACAGCAAGACCTTTTAATAGCTTTAAGCTAAAGATAATGATATTAAGGGAAGCAAAAAAATGTCTCGTAATAGGCACTGAGAATTCATGGTATCGGGAACAAACCGTTTAAAAATACGGCTAGGTAGCTGTCAAGTAATCGTCGTATAAATTTCTCTTTTATATTTATTTTCAAAAGTAGAAACTTTGGGCCGATATAAATCGGGAAAAGAATTCGCAAAAGGAGTTACGGACTGTAATAATTGTGGGCGGTTGGCGCGCCGCCCTGTCGTAAAATACTTTTAGCCTTAAGTCTTGCAGACGCTTAATTAAATATTTGTGTCCAGTAGCATAGTCTTAAAATGTTGAGGACTATCCGCTTCAAAGAAGCGACATAATTGGACAATTGTTAGGTTTTGTAGTAGTAACAAAAGAGTAAGTGATTTCAGATTTAACTAACAATACGATAGACATATAAAACGGCAATAGATGGATTAAGGAAAAAGAACGTAAAAAGAATAAAAATATAGGTTTGTTACGCTTCCTTAAACTGATTTTCAAAAAATAATAGTTTAAAAAAACTAAAAAACACGCTTTTTATCGAAAACCGAAGTAAAAAATAGAAAATAAGTTTTATTAAATTTAAATTAAGAATAGTATTAAAAATTTCAATAAATATAAATTAATAATAGTGTGAATAAAAAAAAAAAATATTTAAAAAAAAGCGTGGGGTGCATGGTGTCAATAGTTATAAATATTTATTGACAGATATGGGTAGAGTGACTATTATTTTGATAATATCTTAAAAAGCATCCCACGCTTTTTTTAAAATAAAATATTTTTTTTTTATTCACACTATTATTAATTTATATTTATTGAAATTTTTAATATTAGTCTTATTTAAATTTATTAAAACTTTTTTTCTATCTTTTAGTTCGGTTTTCGATAAAAAGCGTGTTTTTTAGTTTTTTTAACTATTATTTATTATCTATTTTTTTTATCAAATTAGTGTATTGTCATCGGTCCTCGATAAATCTACAAAGTTTGAACGAAATCTAGTCGTTTAAAGTGGGTCAAAATCGCGCCCAAAGAAGTCGGTTACAAACATACAAACATTGGTAAAGATGTTAAAGTAAATAAATTTTCTCAAACATTTAAGTTAGGTTACTTGTCTATTAGCGGTACCAAGTCCAACAACTTAAAACTATCTTATTTGTATGAGAATAAGTAAATAATATAAATCTGGGGCAGGCCTATGTCCAACAGTGGACGTCCTTTGGCTGATGATGATGATGAAGTAAGTAATAGCATATTCTCATATACCTGCGTCAACATACATAAGGTTCAAGGCTCTATCACAATAGGCACGGCGACAATGGTGGCAAACGCGACGAATTTGGCAAGTGTGGCTACACACGCATTGTCTGCTAAAACAGGTGCTATCATTATAAGTGTTATTGATTACTGCGTGTGGCTTCACAAATACGAATAGATTAATTATAGCAAAACGTTTATTGTGGTTTTGAATAGGTCAGTATAAATAGATCGTTTGTTTTGTTTTAACTCTGCTCTGGTTGTATCTGATATGGTTGGTTCAATTGTAAAATAAATTTATGAATTCTAAACTACTTTCGAAGTAAGCTAGCTAAAGTTTCTTGCCCGCTTCGAATAAAAACTGCACTGGTCATTTTTATTTGTCTTTAGCTGTTAGATTTTTAAAGATCGTGTGTTTATTTATCTTCAAGATAATTATTTTAAAAGAAAACAATAACATTATCAGAGATGACTTTTCTATTTATGAAAATAGCCAAAACAAAGCGGATCGATCGTGTCAGGCGGGAGCGATTGCACCAATTGCCCTTTGTATCCTCGCTTGACCTTACATGTTCCGAGGAAATTTATTAAGCACTGGTGAATTACCAATCTTATTAAAAGTAATTGCTGATTTGCATACCGAAAATAAGGCTGGCCGCTTGCTGATAGAAATTTACTGAATCTGAATGAATTAGTCGTTGTTTTATGAATTCATAAATACATGCAGATTTTGGCACAAAATTTTTTGGTAACATGTGGTTTTTTAGTCTGTATATAAAATTGTTTATTTTTAAATCCGCGTAATGTAAGATTTACGTAATGCTTCATAGCCACCTTTAGGTAAAAAATAATACTTATGTATAATAAATAAATTAATACTTATATAAAAAATAATACTCATAGTACGGGTCTCAAACTCTTCGATAGACTTTTTAGTCTTACAAACTCGAAACATATATGTATTACAAAAATCTGTCCTCATTAATCCGCGATGGAGGAAGTCAAAACGAAACATGTTTTATCCACATTAAAACTTAGGTTCAAAGTGTCCGTTCACATCGAATTTTGAATTGTGAATTCGGGTAAGTTTTAAATTTTGTTAAGAACCAAGACAAAAAGTGTATTCGAGCGAACAAGGCTTTAACATCTAATTACTTAGGTAAGTTAAAAGGGTATCGTTTACTCCGATCCAATCCAGCTGAAAGTACAACACAATAGACGCCCAAGTATTTGTTAGTCAATATCAATTCCGGCTCTCGCGAAAGCCAATCTATTTATTCAACAATTACCCTATATCGTTCAGAATAATGTACGAGATTGTACGTAAATAACAAATAAGGAACGGGTTTCATCAGTAGCCTAGAGGCTTAGGAAACTTTGCCAAATATTCACATATTTTTGGATGTAATATGGTGTAACTTGTAGCCATTTAGTATTTATAAAGCGATAACTTTTTTCATTATTCTGTATATGTTAATTGTAACAAAAACATAAAAAACGATCTGTTTTAATATCATTCTCTAACGTAGTAAAAGCCTTTTTTCATACTCGGAAAATGTTAGTTTTCTTGAAGTTTATCACATATTTAATTGTTTGCTACTGAACAAATCTCGCAAAGAAGTTATTGTGTGAGAATTGCTGTTATTAGAATTTGAACAGTTTCAGCGTCAAGTATGTTAATAGCCGCTTTACGTTGGTGAATAAAGCAACGCCTTGTTAATTTGTAATTTTCTTCGCATATTTTATACAACCTCCTATTATTATTGCTACGATTTTAGTTCCTATATTATAGATGCTTTCAGTCACAGGGGATAATTTTTAATCGCGTTAGGCAAGGCCTACGTTCAGCAGTGGACGGCGATAGGCTGATTGATTGATTAGGCAAGAGTTATGCAGAATAGATTTCCCCTCTTGAAAAAATAACAGAATAGATTTCCCCGCTTAAAAAGGAGACCTTCGATTGCACGAGTAATTGCTTATTGTTTATCTAAACTTCTTTAAGAGTATATAAGTGCCTCGCTTTACTCTGCATTTGAGTTCTTCCGATTTCTTTTTCTAATCAGGTCACATCGAAGTAAAAGTTTACAAAAACGATACGACTTACATAATCGCTGTTGTCGAACTCCAAACGCAGCACCGCCACGTAATAATTTCCCTCCATCGATTCCTTTACCACCGACACTTTCAATTTCAGCGAAAATATATCCTCAGCGATTTCGTACAACTGACCTGCGGACAAAATTGGATTCTTAATCTACTTCCCCTTATTTAATATGATTGGTGGTCTTGTACATAGATAGTATAGTATCTCTCCGTTCTTTTAGTTAAGAAACAAATTGTAGGTAATGTGTATAAGTAACCGGAAGAAGGATCAGGTTTTCAGGTGATGTTTCTGAGAATGTAACACACAAAAATAAAAATAAAACTAGTCTTCCAAATTTGACAGCCCCGTGGCGCAGTTGGCTAGATACCAGCTTGCGAAACGAGCGGCCGCGGGTTCGATCCCCGCATCGAGACAAATGTTTGTGTGATCCACAAATATTTGTTTCGGGTCTGGGTGTTTGTGAGACCAAAAAGTCTCTCGTAGTTTCTGATACCCACGACACAAGACTCGATCTTAGTGTGGGGTCAGGACTATGTATGTGACTGTTGGGTGTATTTAATTTTATTTAAATTCTTCGACGCAAAACAAATTAAATTTCAATACAAGTTTTGTAGATTTTTCTAACTACCCTACCCTGTATGTCGAAACGGTGGAAATTACAAAACTGCTATAAATAAGTAGCTCGTAAAACTCACCCATAAGGTAATGCGTGTAGCCTGTCCTGCCGCTGCTGTAGACCAGTTCAGCGCCGTGTCTGTGAGCTCGCGTGAGCTGCATGCTGGGAGACCGCATCCTGGGGAAGGTGTATCTCATGCGCTGGTGGATGTTGTCCACAGACTGCAGGAACGTGCAGAAGTACCGGCCTGTCGCGCGGATCATGGTGTCGTAGCTGTAGGGGACGAGGAGGGGAAATTAAGGAACTTTGAGTTAAAACCCAAATTCTTATTGTTTTCATCTTAGTGTATATAAAACGGTAGGAAGAGACTTCATAATCAACCAATTTATTAAAAATCCGGTGCAGTAACACTTGTCCCCGTCTTTAAAAGAATTCGCACATTACCCTTGTCATCTTTTTGTGTATCTAATCAACAATATTTATACCATGGTTTTAGAAATATTACCGTAAATCTGATGTTTCACGTCAGTTTTTTGCGAAAGATAACTTTTAATAAGATAAGCTGACGCTTATCCTAACGTTTTCTGTAATAGTCTATTCTAAATTGATTCAACATCAATTGTAATTTCTTATTAAACTTAACAATTTGGTTACTCTATTTTCCATTTTGTCTTCGTTCACTGTTATCAAAAAAGAAAATAAATAATAACATAAAAGTAATTTTCCTGATTCCCACTTCAGAGGCATGTCATCTTTGACCTGAACTGGCCCAAAGTAATTGAACGGATATTTGCTGATTTTCACGCTTCGAGTTTGAATGACGACCGTTATTGTTATGGCCTCTATATAAATTGCTTTGGGATACGATGTGTTTTATGATTGTTCGATAGGAACATATGAGCAGTCCTTTATCTAAAACTCATTTCTTTGGGCACTGAAATCGCAAACATTTCAAACCCCAGATTTTTTCCAGCACCCCAAAACTATTCTGGTTTTATGTTCTGAATAAATTTCTTTCATAAATAAAATGCCTTGTTGTTTTGGTTATATTCAATCGAAAAATAATTAAACTGAATTGGCTTCTGTTAAAAATATTCCAATTTATTTTATCGACATTTAGTCATATGGTTAACGAAGCTCTCCTAAATAATTCATCCATATTAATCTTAAGGTCATTTCATCCTCCTATTTTCAAACGGTTTCATACAGATGACGACAAATTTATTAAAAATAATAATTTTTTGTACTTTATATCGTAATACACCGCGCATAAGTTTAATTTCAAACGAAATTCGGGATCTACCTTCAATTCTAAAAATTTACAAAATGTCATGATTATATTCACCTAATGGAATGCCTAATGTTTTAGCCTGGGGAATCAAATATGATCCGCTAATGAACATCACGTAGGAAGGTCCCTGAAATTCGAAAGCTACTAAATTATTCAAATGGATATACCATGTCATATTCTAAAAACATGAGCAAATTTGGCAAAGAGCTTTACAGATAAAAATTAAGAGTAATGGCGTTATTACATTCCAGGTTGTCCCGTCTTTTTAATATACATTTTTATCAGCAACAATTTAGTGAAAAAAAGGTATTGAAAATTTTGCTAACCACCAAAATGTATTCTGTAAAGTGGAATACTGCTAGGAATTTAATTAAAGAAACTTGGCGAAAGCTATTGCTATATTTTAGTTTCTAGACATTTTTAGCTTTAAGTTTAAGTTCTAGTTAATGAAAAAATAGATAAAGTATCGATATAGAGAGAAATAATACTAATCTACGTATACTACGTGTTTCTAGTATATTTTTTCTACGCTATTTACCAAATTGTGTGGGGCCTGTTCTCCATCCATCAGAGGGACGACTTTTTATGAAGCTATATTACTTAGGGACGTGTTCAGAAGCCTGTAATATATGAAGTAAGATCGAAAAAACGTAATAATACTTACCCATAATTGCTGAAAAACTTCACGAAGCATCTGCCGAAGAAATGCATGACCTTCTCAGGGGTCGCAAACTTTTCTCTCATAGATGTGAGTTTCTCTCCTGATACGAAACTGATGCTGTTAAGCCGCTGACGAGATGGGACCAGTGACCCTCGTCGTTTGTACACATCTAAAGCCAAGGTGCAACTTGATTTTCGCGGCGGCTTTAATATAGAATTCCTCTTGCTGTTTTCAGATTCTGGTGAAGTTGGCTCAGAATCATTAGGACTTTCAACTTGAGTACATTCGGGAATCGATTCCTCAATAGCTTCTTTGGTTTTATGCTCTTCCAGTTTAATTCCCAAACTCCTTCTTTTAAAGTCTCGCTTAACGGACTCAACTTCTTTTCTCTCGTTTATTCTATCCGTAGACATGGTGACAGAAGGTCGTATCTCTTCTGAAGAGTTATAGGAATTTATCTCCTTCTTAGTAACAGCAGTAAGGACGTTAGTTGCTGTGAAGGGGCATTTGAAATTTTGTGTTCTGTTGTCAGCGTGGACTGAAGCACTGCGCCAGCTGGGTTTGGATTTGAGTGATGGCTTCCTTGGAGCTGGACTGCTTGGACGAGAGGTGGCTGGGCTGTTAGGGTCCATGGAGAGGAGCCGAGCTAAAGCGCAGGCCAGGCGCAACATGAGGGCGTCTGGGTATTGCTGTTAACAAGATTTTGTAATAAAGGAAGAAAGGCTTAGGTAGTAATAAATATTTGTAAAATACATTACGTAAATCATTATTTTACCTGTGTAGCACTGAATACAGTATTTCTGGCTCCAGCTTCTCGTAGTATTGTCTCCCATATTTCTTCCCCACATTCCTCCTGCAAGAAATGCTTATTTTTAAAACATAGACTGAGCTACAAGTGTGTCTCGTGCATGTCTATAGTAATTTTGAGAACTAATAAGCTCATTCTTAAAAAGACATTTTTTTTTATTCAGACAAGACCGAAAAAGAATCTTATTAAAATTTTTAGGCAGACAAAATTATTTATTCATGGATAGTCTTATAAGAACCTCGTGTATAAATCTGTTGTTAAGTCTTTAATCCGCCAACGTTAATGAATACTTCTGTGTATTAAAAGGATTTACCGACCCTCGGTCTTGCAAGAGGTCAAGATCAACATAAGGTCGTGTTCCAACGGCCTGCTACCTTTAAGACTGTCATCCATCACGGCTTTCTAAGATTAATCTTAATTTTATGTGACCAGAGATAATTTTGTATAATTTTTAATGAAGCAGTGATGGCCTTGAGGTTTGGGCGCACGGTCGAGAATCTCGACGGTCGCAGGTTCGAACCCCAGGCACACACCTCTGACTTTTCGAAGTTATGTGTGTATTTACATTGAATTATCACTTGCTTTAACGGTGAAGGAAAACATCGTGATAAAACCTGCACACCTAAGAGTTCTTAGAAATTTCTTAGGTGTGTAGTCCGCCAACCCGCACTAGGCCAGCGTGGTGGACTATGGCCTAAACCCTCTCAATGGTAGAGGAGACCCGTGCTCAGCAGTGGGCGTATATGGGTTGATGAAGAAGAATTTTTAAATATTTATCTACAAGTCAGGTTTCTTGAAAAAAGCTATTATTTAAACAGAAGAAAGTCTTATCTATTTATTAATAAGGAAGGCTTTTTCTTTTAGATAATTATGAACTGTTTTATTATGTAGTATTCAACAATAATGGCGTGTAAAGCTTTTGTCCGATCACGTCTTTGCCACTTTTAATTGAAAAAAAAAATCATTATTATATTATTCGATTAAATAATATTCTGGGGCTATTAATCATATATACTGATTTATATTCCGACCTCTCTTACATTGGATAGCCATGAAATTAGTTTCGCAACTCCAGTCGCAGAACGTGCTCGTCCAAAACTTGCCCAACTTATTGTTTAATATTTTGTTTGCGAACATTCACGGTTATGTGTACAGTATTGGAAGAGATTTCAATACGATAATAGTAGTACCAAAGCTATAGTTGTTTGCGACTGTAATTCGAAAGGTAAAAGTTGGAACTGGCGAATACTACGTGCGCAATTTAGTTCTTTGTGAAAATACCGATGAATTTTAAATTGGATTTCATTTGAATATATTAAAAGTGCTGTTATTAAAAAGACATCTAATGTGGAAAATTCGATGCGTTTCCGATAATTTTGATAACGGTTGTTTGTTTATTAAATATTGATATGTTTATTAAAAATTACAATTATATAATACACATGCGTGAGCATATGTATTCCTAACATCATGTTTGATTTAAGTATTTCCTTGGCTAATTTGTAAGGAGCCCCGGTTTATCCCATACGGTCTATCACAGCTCACAAGACTGATAGGAGATTTTATATAAGAAATAGCACCAATATTAAATTTTGTAGAGGCTTAATCCCAGCATATACTAAAACAGTAAGACTTTCCCTCAAGCTAATTACCAAAAACGGTAATGTGAATGTCAGGGCGTCAATTTACATAACGACATGTAAAGGTCACTAAAAGACGATTAGAAGATACTAATATCCAAATCCTTATCCTTACATTACAAAGGAATTTCTATGGGGCAATTTCGGTAACAATTATGAGAGATAGGTTTTTGCGTAAATTCATTAAGTCCGATCGAAGCGATAGCGTTGTACAAATTTGCGTTATCACTTGTACCTAAGAATAGCTGAATGGCGCCCTTTTCACCTCTACGCCCCATCTTTCTGACGTATATGAAATATTGCATAGTGTACTGGCTTCGTTTGTGTTAATTATCAGATATGTTACACAGCGCTTACCTTCTAATGGTTTGGAAGAAATATAAGAATCGTTCTTTTTCCCCTTCCGTGCTTTGCGTACAATAATATAATAATAATAATTGCGTACAAAGCATCACACAAATTCACATTCATTACGATAATACATTTTTTTATAATTATCCGTTCAACCATTTTATGCAAAAATTATAAAATGTTACCATATATATTCTACCCCTATATTTTTAGTTAGAAGGGAAATTTTGCATTTATTTTTACTAGTTTATCAGCAACGAAATTACGTTGCACCGCATCAAATTAATTTTAGCAAAAATATCCATTTTGACGGAGAGCAATCCAGACTGTATGATGACTGGAGCAAATTAAAGAACGGGTACATTCTACATTTGTAGAGGTAACATTTTTAAGAGTTTTTATAAGAGCGTGGTCCTTAAAAGACGTCTTGAGACGAGACTTTTTAAAACGTTGATTGACCAACATTTCTGAAAACTAACGGTTTTCGTGACGCAATCAGATCGTCTTAATTTAAATCATATGACTTACTAACCACGAGGTCCTGACACGAGATCGAAACTCGCCTTTTGAACTAGACCGGGAATTGACTGTCACGTGATTATAAGATATATAAATAAACACATCTAACAGTCACACACATTAAGTTCTTTCCCTACATTAATATACGGGTCTTATGTTCTGGGTATCAGAAACTACGAGAGATTTTTCAGTATCACACAAACATTTTTCTCGGTGCGGTGTTCGAACCCGCGGCCACTCGTTTCGGAAGCTAGTGTTAGCCAATTGCGCCACGGGACTGTCAAATATACCCCAAAAATCAGAATAAACAAAGCGCCGTAGGCCTATAGGTAAATAATATACTTGAATAGATTTTGCAATAATCGGCTCCAAGTTATTTTATACACAACTATGAAGTTCAGCTTATAGATATTAAATGTAGCTTCACATTTAAGAAAAGTCTTTTTGGTGCAATTTTTATCATTACAGAATAGTCGCTAAAACATCAAGAGCTAATACCATTAAGTATTAACGCATCCATTACCCTAGGTGTCATAAATGGGTGGTTCATAATATCCCGCTAGCTACTTACACCGCAAACAAAAAGTTACACGTCCTATACAGATAAGAACGATAAATTTAGCTGAATGATGCTATAACCATGGGTCAGTAAAAGAATGTACTTTATGATAACGACGATAAGGTCTAAAATCAAACGTCTATTTCAACGCCTGTAAACCTGATTTATCTTCTTCATTATAAAAGAACGAGGTTTAAAGGGACATCGGTATGAAATCTTTGATGAAATCTGTTTTTAACTTAAGAATTTAATGATTAAGGGTGATTACCTCTTGTTTAGCTATAAAGCTCTCTTTAGTAATACATAAAAAATAAATTAACGAACATTATCAGAAGGGACTAAAGAGTAATTTACAAGCTGTTTCTTATATACTTGTCGCAAACTTCTTTCATATTATATTACATTGAACAATATTTTGAGCTTGTCCACGCATACTTGGGAGGATAGTTGAGGCCACAGTAAACAAATTGATACTAATATTACGGTATTAGAAAATCTAGTACCCGATGAAATCCGATGACTATTATTTTTGGGTTTATTTTCAAAATATGAGTTAAGGGCCAGTTTTTTGTTAATAACTCTTAGTTAGCCCGAATTCTATTTGACCGTCGACATTTCGAATAAATAATTTATCTTTTAAGAATTTCAGACAACAGACTGAATAAAGTTTTTTCAAGTCTGTTGAAAGTAATAGTTTCCTCTCCATTGACACTATTTGGGTGTCTTATCTCTACGCGCCATTTGCTGTTAATGTAAAGGTTCTTTTTTCAAAATCTGACTTTCTTATATTCGAACAAGATATTATTGCAAGATTGGTGGGTTCGAAAGTTTTTGTGAGCATATCTTTTCATTTGTTTATTTTTTTTTTATTTAACGATCTACCTACTCGAATTAATTTTTAGGTCAAAAATTCCTTATCGAGATCTTCCTTTAGGATACTGTTTGTAAAAATCCAAAAAGTAGAACTTAGTCTATAACACGGCCTTTTTTCATTCGACTAAAACACAACGTACGGCTAGAAATACAGCAATTAAATTAATTATAATATTTTAATGTTATTGAGCGCTAAACTTTACCAAGACAAAATATGACCACTAAAAAAAGCGTAGAATTGATAATAGGTATTATGATACCGAAATTATTTTACAGATAAAGTCATGCTATTAATCATTTTACTAGAGGAATCGCAGATAAATCATTCATCAGCTACGTAATACTTTAAAAGTAAGTACTTGTAAGCTTACCCGCGTATCATAAATATATTGAAAATAGAACATATTTCCAAAATTTATCGCAATACTTTTAATTAACTACTTACCACAATGAAATGTTGCACGCTTTCCAGTAACCACCCGTACATGATGAAAGAAATTTATTTCTAAGACACAAATTAATCTAATTGAAATCCCAATTTATCAATTAATAAATAGAACGAACAAATTAAAAACTACTCATACAATTAACACAAATGCTCAAATGTTTCATATTCTTCGTCTATTCTTTTTATGAAATTCAAATTTAAAAGTAAACTCTGGCCAGAGATTAAATAATCCGCAAACAATTATGGCGCCCAAAGAGGTGTTACTTGACGTACTGCCTGCAAGGCTTTCGCGGTATTACTGAGCGTATTAAGGAGTTCTGCTTAGTATTCTATAGAGTTACCCTTAAGTTGGCCATAGTGCTTTCTCAATTTACTGTAAGGTAAAAGTAGCAAGCATTGTAAAGATTTTGAAGATGTAAACATAAGTTTTTGCTAACGAAAGCGTGGTATAACTGAGAATTATTGACTTTAGAATTGAATTGCTATTACGAATAAACACAAAATATGTAGCGAAATATGATGAATTTTAGGTGTCTCAATAAAAGTCATTTTAAAGAAGAAACTGGAAGTAAGTGAGTCAGTAGGAATATTAAAAATACTATTCATTCGGTCATTCCTGTTACAGATAATCTAATTACTTAATACTTATCTTTGATACATGTTTGAATAATGTAGTAGTTCGTCACCAATGCAAACATGGCATAAAATGTAAGCTAAAAATTTTAATAGCTGAAGTATAAACTGCAATATCATGGACGGTATAAAATTCGCTACACGTTCCGTAGGGACTTAAAATTTTGACGAAATTTGGACGTTTTAACCTTTATATTTTATGCCGTGGTTTGAGGTATTTTTGTTGTACTATATTTCTAACATAATATACAGATTCATTTTAAAAAGTTTAAAATTAAAATTTAAAAAAGCAGTGATGGCTTCGAGGTTTAGGCGCACGGTCGAGAATCTCGGCGGGCGCGGGTGCGTACTCCAGGCTTACACCCCTGACTTTTCTAAGTTATGTGTGTATTCACAATGAATTACCACTTGCTTTAATGGTAAAGGAAACGTGATGAAACCAGCACACCTAAAATGTTCTTAGAATTTCTTAGGTGTGTAGTCTGCCAACTTGTACTAGGCCAGCGTGAACTAAGGCCTTCCCAATGGTAGAAGAGGTCTGTGTCCAGCAGTGGGACGCATATGGGCTGCTGATGATACAGATTTTAGATTTTAGGTATGCAGATTTTCTCACGAAGTGTTTTTGGCACCTTTATAATCCACGATAATTAAAAAAAAAACATAACTTCAATGACTCATAATTATTGTGCTTGATTTCAAACCCGAACATACACCGACATATTTTCCCTATTACTCAACCCTGCAATAATGGAATTAAATTTCATAAACAGTTATTTAAAAAAATCTTTATAAGTCTTCAACAATAACAAAAACTGTTATTCACATGTTCTTAACAGACGCAGAACAGTGGCGATACTTAATTATGGAATGTTTAGTTTAATTGTTTATTGTGGGGTCAGGATATTCTTATTTATAGGTCAAATTGCTTCTGTTAAATAAAGATTTGAATCTTAAAGTTTATTATTTAGGATTTTGTAAGGATATTTGCGCTTTTGGTCTTTTGGGCGTCTATAGTACCGCCACTTATGTATGTATACAGAGTATATTCAGACCGTAATCGGTAACTAAGGCAAGTAATAAAAAATTGACGTTTTCCTGACAAACACACACATTTTGTACCTTAGGTTAGGAAAACGTCACCATTTTTTTTCAGGATTTTCTTTAACGCCAGGGGATTTGTAATCACCTCAACTATCACCTGCCTAAGTTCCCGATCACGGTCTATACACTCTATATAAAACATTTTTTAATTAAAACTAATCCAAAACTTTAAAGCCAGATAAAATATTGTGCTACTGAGCTAGCGGCTTATGTTCCACAGACATAACTCATAAGGCGACGGCTAGAAACTTGTCGCTTGGGAACAGTAATTTGTCAAGCTTGTTGCACTTTACTACGTTGCAACTTGCAGCACAGCTGGTAAATTGCAGTAGGTAATAAATGTTGCCTAACTTTTTACGAAGCTTAACGTCTATAGGACTGTAAACCGATTTAGACCGCTTGTTAGAATGGAGAAGGCTGTCAATGATGATAATTATGAACATTTCTAGTGGTATATATGTTTTTAAAGATATAGATAGTGACTTAATAGTGCAATTGGAGTACAATAAAATACTGGTAGATACTGCAGCTGTAGAGTATGCTAGATTTACCTACGTCTGACCTGAGAATCGAACCCAGAGCCTCTAGATCGCAAGGCACATACTTGTGCCGAAATGCAACGAGCCAGTCATGTTACAGATAATAATATTATAGCGCAAATATGATAGATGTATTTATCCAATTGTTTTCTGTCGAAACTTTGTAGATCCTTTTGCGCTAAGCACTGGATAAATTCGAAGGTGTGACAAAATTTTGTTCCTAGACCTGGAAGATAAACAAGATTCGAATCCTATCATTAATACCTTCTTTAAAAATGAAAAATGATTCTGTAAATGGTTAAAACCATTTACTTCGAGAAACTATTACAATTATTTTAATTAGTTGACGTAGTTACAGCCAGCCTGTGAAAAGAGAAATCCTACATTATGACACTCATCCCACAAGAGCTGTAGAGACGTATGCTATAAAAAAATTCTAAACAAAAGTTTCACAACTTCTTCCAAATTGAAAATATAGTGGAAACAGCCAATAGAAACTAACAATTTATTTTGTCTCCACCGTCTACTGTCAACATAAACATGTTCGCATGATGAGTAATATTATGATTTGTTGGTAGTGAACTGAATTGCTTCAGTGAAACGCATTCAGGGCAATTGTCGTGTTACGCCCTTTCAAGGACGATCTTAATTTAACCAGATCTCTTTACTGTCATGACATAAGCCCTATAAACGGACGTACTGTCAGCTGGACTTTTGTGTTGCTTTATAGACGTTGTCTCGGGGAGATAAAGTTATTTATTTTTTCATATAAAGTACTGGGTTCTGCCCAGTTGCCATCTGGATTTCAAATAAGGGCACAGATAGATAATAAAAATGTTTGTGTAACACAAAAGCAATACTTTTTGTAATTCGTTTTTGATGAATCTGATAAAACTTAAAACCTTTGTTACCTCAAAATGTATGCATAAAATGTATGTATGTAATAGTTTCTAATGCCAGCTATACAATAATGACTTTCAAATAATACCGCTCAGGAATGCAAATAAATATCTTTAGGAAATCTGCATTCTTAAAAGATTATACAAGAATTTCGTAGTATGTGAAATCATTACACCTGTACTAGACTACTGTAGACAAAGGCCACCTTTTCATAGACGGGAAAGTTACATATCATGTTACGTAATGTGGGTGATATGGGCAAGAGCGGATCCAGCTTTGGCGCCAGGAGGGCATCATATAGTCGCAGTCAAAACAAAAGAATTTATAATTTTATTTTGATAATGATAGATACGGGTAAAATTTAGGTATTTTATTAATGTATGCAAGGACTGTATGTAAAAACGCGCCCGAATAATGCTTTTGCAAAAAACGTTGTGTTTAAAAAAAATAACTAGTGATCCACTAACACAGTATCTTGGACCCAGCCCAGGGTGAGGGTCATGGGGGTCATGACCCACCCCCTGGATCCGCCCTTGGATATAGGCAAGTATTCTATTGCTACAATTCCCTAGGCTACCACATATTAATTACGTAAATGTGAAAAGTACAGTATCAAGGTTGATCCTGTCAGTGGTTTGTGTCGTTTAAGCTGCTCATTAATTTAATTGCTTTTAGAGACAATGAGTAATGGGTCGGGAGAGAGTAATTAACTTCAACGTTCTCAGGAGAAATTAAATATTTGTACGGAATGTATTGCTTGCGCGAGTTTGCTGATTACGTGCGGGCTACTGTAGGTATGTTCCTGAGTTTGAACGCTACTTTTGGCATTGCGAAGATACGTACGTCATCATCAACCCATACATGTCCCACTGCTGGGCACGGGTCCACCACGCTGGCCTAGTTCGGGTTGGCGGACTACACACCTAAGAAATTCCTAAGAACTAATTAGGTGTGCAGGTTTTATCACGATG
This sequence comes from Cephonodes hylas, assembly GCA_030295005.1. NCBI lineage: Eukaryota > Metazoa > Arthropoda > Insecta > Lepidoptera > Sphingidae > Cephonodes > Cephonodes hylas. Next base: position 10,993,440 of record AP025372.1, on the reverse strand, counting down.
TTTTCTTTCACCGGTAAAGGAAGTGATAATTCGATAATTAACTTCGAGTAGTCAGAGGTGTGTGCCTGCGGTTCGAACCCGCGACCGCCGAGTTTCTCGACCGCGCGATTAAGCCTCCAGGTCATCACTGCCTTTTTCCGAAGATACTTACGTATTGAGTATAAATTAAATGAGGAAGATGTATGTAAGGAAGTATGTAAGGAAGATGTACATTTGAACTGAGTAAACCTAACCTAACCTGGAAAAATCCCATGTGTGTACCTGGGCGTAAAATTCGTTGTTCTTATTTTAAAACACTATTCACTTCTATAATATCTTGAAGGAACGTTTTGTTCCAAGCATAAGTCTTTTAATGTTTTTCTTAACCCCGAGATCTCCATGAGTAAAAATCTCTCTAGGATTCCTACAAAAAAAGTTAGCGAACCGTGGCTGCAGAATTGCACCTTTGTCTCGTGCCTTTAATAACAGAGGAGCAAATTTATGTACAGGTGAATTTATGCCAATTCCTAATACGTAGGTAATATTTGTAGGTATACCAATATGCAAATACAATCAACAGCAATTCCGTTCCATTGAAACTTTCTACCAATTTGCAAGAAACGGCCAATGATAGAGCAATAAATTTGAATATGTTCTGTCTAAGGAGATTTGCTGAAAATATGTCGCAGCCAATGTGATGGCGCCTAATAACGTTGGCGCGTGCTTCTCTTGACCCGCACAATTAAAAAGTGGCCGTTTGTTTTACTGGGCGGGTGCGTTAGCGATCGCGATTGCTATGCCACTAAACGTATTAGATCACGGCCTAGTTACTCACTCAAAATGGGCTGCTCAACAATTTTATCACAGTTCTTCTTTACAGGTAGCATGCAACAAGTTATTTCAGCTGCGGCTTTCCTGTCAGGGATGCATATTACGGGTATTACAGACATGGTCAGTATTACTTGGATATCTAATTCTAAACCTTACCTGATAACTTATGAGTTAAAATCGCCCCAGAATATTTATCGCAGCCTTTTGCACACACGCTGAAGGTTTCGAAGTGTAGTATATTTCTCACTTCTATCATATTCCGTCGTTCATACTGAAGTTTATAGAAACAAAAGGAAGCTACGCGCCTCGTTACACAATGCCTAATGATATGAACTAAGATTCATGTGCTGAAATATAATAAGAGATAAAAAATGGTCTACTCGCGGTACACAATTTGTAATTTTTCCCAAAGCGATTAATATAGATACGTAGTAAAATAGTAATGGCGTAGAGGCCGTCATAATAGTGTCGACCGACTGCTTTGGGGCTATCTTAGTCTATTCTACGAGCTGTCACCGTTTTCGGTGTCACCGATACAGGGACTCGCTAAACCGGCGGTTGAGCACCGAGGATCCAAAACCAACTATTTCCTAAAACATTTACTATGAAATAGATGTAGATGGTTGAAGAGCCATGCGTGTCTATTCGCCGCCGTGCCGGGGTCATGCGTAGACGCATATTTATTGGTATTGCGGCGGGCGGGCGCGCATTCGTCGCGGCGCGGGCGGGCCGCACAACCCCCTACACAGACACTACTACCATACGTAAGTTATACCAAGAATATTGTGTTTTCGTACTTTAAATGCACTTTTCTTTCTTTTATATGTATTTTCATAATAATTGTTTTTGTATTTTAATTTTAATTACATTTGCTTTCTTTGACTGGATTCATGTCAGGAAGTCTTAAAAGAAAATATGCCAAGTTTGTGTTCTAAAACTGTGCCAAGCATAAACTTATTTATTTTAAAGAACTTTTATCACACAATGGATCTAAAGTCTTAAAAGTGTAGATATCAGTATTGATAGAGCCCTTGTGATGCCATCACATCACAAACAGCCAAAGTGATTAATACAGATGTATTTCGTGAAGTTTTTAACAGCTCTGTGGCGCAGTTGGTTAGACACCAGCTTGCGAAACGAGCGGCCGTGGATTTGATTCCCGCACTGAAACTAATCCATAAATATTTGTTTCGGCTCTGGGTGTTTGTGAGACCGAAAATTCGCTGGTAGTTTCTGATAAACAAGACTCAAAACTAGTATCTTAATGTGGGGTCAGAACTATGTGTGTGACTGTTAGGTGTATTTATTTATTATTCGAATTTGAAATCTATGGAGGCTCTATTAGGGGGGCAGTGATAGAGTAACCGTATTTTTCCTGGATGGCAAATATAATTATTAAAGTAAATCCACGTCACTTTGAACGACAAAGAGGCTAAAAACAGTCCAATATATTTACATGGACCATTAAAAAAATTAGAACTGATTTATCTCTGGTCAACTTTTAGAATTTTAAGTAACTTATACCATAATACATCATACCAGTATAAATAAACAAAAACAGTCTACAGTCACAAGCATAGTTCTGTATCAGAAACTACGAGAGACTTCAATCTCACGCGAACCCGAAACAAATATCTGTGGATCACACAAACATTTATCACGGTGCGGGAATCGAACCCCCGGCCTCTCGATTCATGAGCTGATGTCAAGTCAACTGCACCACGAGGTTGTAAAAAAAACACAAGAAGAGTAAGGCCGTATCCTTCATTTCTCGTTATTTATTTCGAATTTATGCTATTTTTGCGATAATGAGTTTTTAATGATTTTTCTTATTACGTATTCACGTTTAAAAAACGAAGGATTTTGATGGTTTTGGGTACAGAGATAGATTCGATTTTAAAGACGTTAAATGTTGGCTTTGTCACAAAACTGCTTAGATTGTTGGAAAAACAACCTTAAAGCAAGCGAAGCGTGGTAAAAACCGGCGGGTAGATATTTATAAGCTGAATGCCGTTAGTTTTTCAGTACAAAAAGTTGCTATCATGTCTGTACTCACTAATTGTATTTATTTTTTTAATTAAATAAACTATGTCATATATCATGGATATGATGTTCTTACTACGCGAGAGATTGTCATAATTTTTCCCGACATTGGAACCATGAAATTTATTAATACCAATATATCTAATAACATCAAACTTTTATTTCAACCCTGTCATAACATAATTATTAATGGGGCACGCGTAAACCGAAACGTAAATTTAAAATTCAAGAAGATTTTTTATTTCACGCATCAAGTCATGTGTTTCGTAGCTGCGTCTAGAAAAACCTAATATATAAAATTCTCACGTGAGGCACGTATCCGAATTTCTCCGCCATTTTGAAGTTGCTTCGGTCGCAATATATTTTTTATTCGATAGACGTTTTAGTGTATTATTAGTTTGTATTTTTCATGTTTGTACTCAAATTTGGTAGATTGTGTACATCGGCTCAATGAGATTCATCATCATAGTCATCAGCCCATACACGTCCCAATGCTGGGCACGGGCCTACTCTACCATGAAAAGGGTTTAGGCCTAAGACCAATTTTCAATTGAGAATCTCAATAAGAATGTTTTTTAAAAGCGATTACGGTTCCTTTTCTTAGACCTTATATACTGGTCCTTATATACTGGACCTTATATATAGTGGTCGAGACATTTCTGGATATATTTCTAAATAGAATCCTCTGGAAATCTCACTCATTTAAAAAAATCCTTATTTTCTGTCATTTTCTGGGAGGAATAGGTGGGGTAAGTTTACCATTGATAAAAATATGACACAAAAAATACATGCAAAGTATAAAATTCTTAGAAGAAACGATTCCTTAGGCACTGAGTCTTAACGTGAACCTCCAAAGTAGCATTGCAAAAACGAGAAGAGGTTGGGAAGAAATGAGGTCTATAAAATCCCAAAACATTTTAATACGAATGTAATATTGGTCCGTCAAAGGAGTTGTACCTATTACAACCTTTATGTCCAACAGTAAAATATGTAGCTCGATGTAACGGTAGAGGATCTTATGTAACTTCTGAGGCTACAACAATATTTTAAATTGCGCCTGTATTTGTATTTTACGCCTATATACGTATTTTAGTTATTTGATACATTTTTTGCTCGCAGTTTTATTTGTGTCGTTCGATCTCTGTTATTGTTAGTGCGGTTTGTAAGAACGATTCTGTGATCGTTCTTGAGTTATTCGAGAGTTTCATATTTCTAAGTAAAAAGGCTGTTGGGTTTTCTGTAAAGACGCGACACAATTATGTGCGTGCATTGTAGGGGTTCCAGGTACGATTACCGGGTTCGAGCAAAGTATCATTGACTTTATATTAAATAAATATCAGTATCATTTTGTCAGGAATGTGTGACTCGTCTCCTATTTTTTTTAAAGTGGATTCAAGAAAATAGGTACTATTAACTATGCTCCTAGTTTTTGTAAGACATTGACACCCCTGTCGATTCAGCATATTGATACTAGTCTTGTTGATAATTACTAGTCGTTTTATGCATGCGTTATCAAACTGACCTAAATGTGCAATTTTTTTTGCCATCGAGATTCTTTTGATGTCTTCGTGTCCACAAATGTAGGTTGTCAGCAATTGTACCAATTCAAATGTAACGACAACAGTTCTAGTCAGAATTAATGAAGATACATTGCCTTGCCTAGATTGTAGCACGTGCCAATCATAGCCGAAATCGCAACTGGCGAAAGTGGTCATTGGCCTCATGTCGACAATTGTTCAGTCGGCAATAGTTCATTCGCGCCGATGCATCTGTGGCTAAAGTAATTATGGCGTTTAGGGTTGCTACTGTTGCAGCAAGACCTAATGTTATCGTTGTTTTAGTTAAATGTTTCATTTGGCTGTATTTCTATACGAGTAGGCAGAGGTATAAATCTGAATAAACATTTCGCCACGTGTGTTTTAAGTTCAATAAGACGAGTCAAGTGTCAACAAAATTTTCTAAATTAACTCCTCATCTAAGAAGCGGAGATTGAGGCTCCTTATTGATATTTCCAATTTATTAAAACATAAGATGTTCTAGTTTTGATTTCGCAATTGGCTCCAAATATTTCAAGCGCGCAATCTCTCGTTGTCATCGGAAAATGAATATATTACAACAGCCCTAATTGCAGCGGACAATTGTGCGTTGTCAAGTCTACACAGATAGATGGGTGGAATGGATCCGATGGGGTCAGTAGGACAGCCGCCAAGTGTTGTTCATGACATATTTAGACCAATTACAGGCAATTACTAGGGCGGCGGGAGAATGCCCAGTGAAAGATATCTGTGGAAATTAATGCAAATAGGTCACTTGCAGTTAATGTCGGGATCGTTTGGAGGCGCTAAAATTGATAGAGGCAGTTCAAAGCGTACACCGCAGTTAGATATCACTTTAGTTGCAAATTAGCAAGCGGCACCTCGTTGATGGAACTAGTTATTGGAGTTACTGAGGACTCTCCCTTACCGAATTGAGCTTCATCAAACAACATTTGTTAGGATTGGTTGTTTTGTGTATAAAATGTATATTGTTGTATATTTACATTTCTGAAGATTCAGGTGCCTTAAATTGCTTGTTCTAGCTTCTTACTTTTTGCACATTGATCTATTATGTTATATTAGGGATAAATATTTCAGTTATTAAATAGATAATTTCACATTGTTTTTGAAAATACTTATCAAAATTAAATGTTGAGTTTGTTGTTGAGACGATTAGACTTTACTAAAGAAACTAATAAAAATTTTAAATTTTCAGAGCACTCTATGGGAGAGTTGTTTTCTATTTATTTTGAAAGTCTTTGAAGGAGGTCTATGTCAAGTAGTGAAAGTGTTTCAGTAGATTAATCATAATCATGATCATCATCATCAGATGATGATGAATTTAAATTATATATGAATAGCTTGAAACATATTCAGAAGTCTTTGTTGTGTGTAATGTGTTTCTAATTCTCAATTGTATTAAACTGATTAAGAAATGATAATACATCGTCCTGGTTTTGTAACCTTGTGCTGTTTAATTAAAATTAATAGGGATTGTAGGACATTGATTGACGTTCGATATTGTCATGCGTAAGTTGATAATGGTTGATTGACAGAAGGTTGAGTTCATTACTTTTACGCTACCGCAATAAACCCTAGTTATAGCGTACATTCATATGCAGCAATTGACTAATTCGATAAACATTTAAAGATACGAAATTATGCACATAAAATTAAGTGAAGGAAAAATTTGTAATGGTTCTTTTAAAATCCAAAAGTATTAATTTTTTGGCACTACTTTACAGTCCCCATATTTATTAATGTTTCATACGTTGTACAGTCAAATTTACAACTTTGCATAATAAGTATATTTACACCTACGCTTTTCATCTTTGCACCACCTGAGATTCGACTGGTAGAGAATGTCTTACACATTAGGTCCACCCTTACATATTTTTAGTGTATAAAGTGTAAATAAACATATTAATTTAAAAAATCCCTTCAAAGGAATCTAAACTTAAGTTTCATAGCTGGTTCATGTTACAAAATAATTATGAAGAGTAGTAGTAGTTGGAGATTTCTTACAATTACGTAGGAAGAAAATTCAATCTACCGAAGACGAGTGAGTATTGTGTTTATGGCACTCTTATTATATCAGGTCGAGTTAAAAAATAACTAAACATTTAAAAAACATTTACAAACGTACAATGTACCTATAGATTTTTCTCTCAAAGTATTTTTTTTTACCATTACTATTTCAAAATAATTTTCTCTTTAGGAAGCCATGTGGTGGCAGGCGAAAGTTGCTTGCCTTGCTCTGCTGGCCCTGCCAGTGGCTGCCAAGGAGCTGAGCGACGGTCCTGTTCGCGAGGAAATACTGCAGGAGCTGCCCCAGGCTCAAGACCCTGATCTCAACCTCAACTACGACGATTACAACACTAACCCTTATGGCGAAGACGATAACGGTGGGTTTAGTTTGAATTAAGTCGAGTCACATTCAGTGTTCAATGAATGTTTGTTAATCTGAGTATTATGTGTTGCTTCTCATATAACTGTTAACATTTTTTTTTTGTGTAATGAATTACTTAGCGATTAGCGTGGAGAAAGCATTTAGATTCATTGGTCTTAAAAAAGAAACATTTGGTATATTGCCTAAACCTTGGTGATTACCATTTTATTTTATTTTTATTGATAATGTACAACATAAGGCCTTCTAATTTTGTGTTAATTATTGATACAAAAATTCGATTTACAGCAATACCTGAACAAGATTATAGAGGTCCGACAACAAGTGAGTCCACATTTATTTAAAAAACCTCAAATGTCCTTAGAAAGTAGTGTTTGAAAAGTTTCTTGGTTTGAAATCTTAAATTTTCAAATTATTAAATTAATAATATTACCGCATGACAATCATAAAGTGAACGATCTTTTTCCAAGAGTCAAACTTATTCAAGACTTTTTAAACATTTTGTTTTTTTCAGACTCCCCGTATCCACGACCAGCGATGGTTACTCAAAGAGGTACATCAATGATAGCTCTTTATATATCAAAGAAATTTTTCTTACTACACAACCATGTTGGATTTTTTTAAATGTTACTTAAATCATTGTAGATTCTTGTGTTGTAATTTCTGTTCTTTTTCAAGTTCAAGTGTTGATTAGTGGTAAAAACTTTGCTGGATTATTTTATACTTTATTGATATTTATTATATCTGTATTTCTTTTATAGATACATAATGTATTATTTTTATGTATTGCCAGTGGTGCCGAGTCCCCTGTGCATCGACATGGGACGCACGTGGTCTGAGGGCGAGACGTGGAAGAGGGACAATTGTACCCTTTGCCAATGCTTCGGTGGACAAACCAACTGCTCTACACTGCCATCTTGCTTAGTTCGTAAGTAAAAAACATAATCCGACATTCACATATATAGTAGCATTAGGATACTAGTCCTGTGTTGTGCGTCTCAGAGACTACAAGAGAATTTTTCGATCTCACACAAGCATTTTTGTAATACATTTGATTTGACTGTTCCACAAATGTGAATTGGTTTTTACATTCAAATAATAACATGTAGAATTACGCGCGGTTGTACATTTCGAGTCGAAATTTTCGACCTATGCGCAGAATAAAGTTATATGTGCTTTTGCACAACTTCTCTTTCTCAGCGATTTACACTTAATTAGGCACACAACTATCAGTAACTTTTTATGTTCTTCAGGCAACAACAAAAATTATGATCATTATTACTTCACTAGTGCAATATATGAACAATTTTAACTCTATTATATACATAAAAAGTACTTTGGTGTTATAGTCATACGTAACTTTATTCTATGCGTAGGTCGATTTATTACTTAAGTTATTTTTTCTTTTTCTACTTACCAGGCCCGGTTTCTACGCCTATATTCGGCGCTGGAGCTCAGACCAACACTCGGGTGCGAGGTGTGGTCGGTATGCCTGGCGATGATGGACCACCGGGGCCTCCTGGAATGCCTGGAGTCAACGGCGTGCCTGGCGCGCCGGGAATGCCTGGACCTGTCGGACCAATACCTGATGTAAATCTTAATATCAGTCTATCACTTCCACTGCTAAACATATGCCTTCAAGTTCATCAATCGCTTTAGTGGCGATAGAACCGGCATAGTATTGAACAATGTGTGGTCATTCAGTTATCGTTATACTTAGAAGGAGACAGGCAATAGTACTTTATTCTCAAGTGCAAATTTTACTCAACCTATCGTCGTCAACTGCTAAACATAGACCTTAAGTAAGCGCCAACCATCTCGTTCTCGAGCAGCCTTCATCCATCCGCTACCCGCCACCTTTCTCAAGACGTTAGACCATCGTGCTGCAGGTCGTCCTACACTACGTCTGCCTAAGCGCGGTCTCCTCTCCAACATTTGTCTCCTCCGATTCAAATCGTTACACTTATTAATTGCTTTTAAGACGTCAAGTCGGAGAAAAAGTAGTATTAAGTATTTTTTGTTTAGGTAAACGCGTATTTGGCTCACATGGCGGCGTCTGCTGGTGGTGATAAGGGGCCAGCATTCGACCCATACCAGTACATGCAGGCGTCAGTGGGCGCCCCGGGGATACGAGGAATACAAGGTCAATTATTTAATATTGTTAGTTCTCTTTTTTTAAATCTTTCCAAATATATCTATTTCATCTAATTTTAAAAAGTTTATCAAAATTTGTATAAGCACATCCGGGTTTATCTAGACACTTAAGTTACATAACTATGATGAAAAATAATATTCTACTAATGTAATAAAATTTCGCGTGAATTGTCAGTTCAATTATTCGATTCCATATTACCTTGCCAAGTCTGGAAACCTGCATCCGAAGCTCAATAGTCAACTTCAATGTTCAAATGTCTCTCCAAACACCATTTTGCACTAAAATTCGCGATAAAAAAAGCGTAAAATCCAGCTTAGCGGCGGAACACGCGCCGTGCATTCGTAAACGCGCATTCGACTCCTGTGAAATATTCATATCAAAAAGCCATGGGCGGTGACAAACTACTCTCCATTTGTAAAATAAAAAAAGGAGATAACATAGGGTAACACTGGTGAAGTATCATGTACGATAGATTTAAAATAAATGAAATTACATTGAGACGAAAACTAAGAAATATTTTTCGCAACTGATTATTCGCCTGTTTTAACTCTTACTTTGAATGTTTACCATAATGTTACGTTGTATACTATCTTTATGACAGGACCACAAGGCCCGCCCGGCCCGCAAGGTTTTCAAGGTCCGAGGGGAGAGCCAGGCGAACCAGGACTACCAGGTCTTCAAGGACCACCAGGAGAACGAGGCCCACAAGGATTACCAGGAAAAGATGTAAGTTACAAAATAAGGAATAAAAGAAAAAATCTGTAATAATGTTATATAATGCGAATATCTTTATTTCTTCGTAAAAAATCAAAAGAATTTGGCAGACAAATACCTAAATTTCAATACAATGCCTCACCGAAGACTTCTTAAAGCATATTGTTCTCCTTACATAATTTTTCTGTAAACACCTTAAATCTTATATTCAGGGAGCTCCTGGAGAAGATGGAGAGCCTGGTCCACCAGGTGCAGCAGGCCAAGCCGGTGCTCGTGGCTTGCCTGGTACGCCCGGTATCCAAGGGTTGAAGGGACATCGCGGATTCGACGGCAAAGACGGCGCTAAAGGAGACCAGGGCTTGCCCGGAGAGAAAGGTCCTACTGGGCAACCGGGACCTATGGGTCCAACTGGACCTGTCGTAAGTGGAAATAACCGTAAAAGATATTAAATTATTTAGTATCGCAGACGACTTACAATCAATTGCGTTATGACAGCAGTCATTGTTTTATTAAATTGTTGCAAAAAATGATAGTATAATTGGTTTTCCAATCATTCTGGTACGGCCTATCAATTTATACCATTTTAAAATGATACATTAAAACGTCGCTAAAAACGTTGCTGTAACTAATTCTTGTCGTTGAAGTCTCGTGTAAATTGGTTTAATTTTTACCCCAGGGACCCGTAGGCCCCCGTGGTGAACGTGGACGGGAAGGATCTCCGGGACAGCCAGGCATGCGAGGAGCTGACGGCGCTGCTGGACCACCAGGATTAATGGTAATGGCTTCTTTGAAATATTTTTATCTCAATTAAATGTCGTCATACTTGTATATTTATGTTGTACGATTTCGTATTGCTTATAGGTAATATGATATTAATTAATAATTTCTAAGAATTTTACCTTCCGTTAAAAATACTGCTTTCTAAAAACTTTCCTACTTTTTTCAGGGTAACACTGGTAAACCAGGAAACCCGGGTTTCTCAGGACCTCCAGGCATAAAAGGTGAACAAGGTTCTCCGGGTCCTAAAGGCAGTCAAGGACTTCAAGGTCCCAGAGGAGAGGCAGGGCGTCCTGGAACACCTGGGGAAGCCGGGGCACCTGGCTTAGCTGGCAGAGACGGCGTCCCAGGGGAAAAAGGAGTGCAAGGACAGGCTGGACCTGCTGGACCGCAAGGTTTCCCAGGACCCCGAGGAACACCTGGAATCGCTGGGGATCCTGGCATGCCAGGTTCAAAGGGAATGCCGGTAAGATCAGAAGTCTTTATTTCATCATAGTACAACTTTGACCCTAATGTATTAATAATTCACTTAATTAATTATTCCAGGGTCAACCCGGTGAAAGAGGAAATAAAGGTGACGCTGGTGTGAGAGGTGAGACTGGCGCCCCAGGGCCTCGAGGACTTCCTGGCAGTATTGGCCCTGAAGGTAAACGAGGCAAACGCGGTCTCCGCGGACCCGCCGGTAATATTGGACCACCTGGTGACAGAGGCGCGCAGGGAATGAGAGGAATGCCTGGTGCTGATGGCCCTATTGGCGCTAAAGGCCAGCCTGGTGAAAGAGGAAGTATTGGATTGCCTGGACCCAAAGGCAGTGCCGGCGACCCTGGCAGGCCAGGACCCCAGGGATTGCAGGGACCAAGAGGAATTATCGGACGTCCTGGAATATCAGGCAAGACCGGACCACAAGGCGAAAGAGGTATACCAGGTGCTGATGGCAGACCAGGAGAACAAGGTCCTCAGGGGCTGCAAGGTACACCTGGATTGATGGGCAGCCCTGGAGAAAGAGGTCTTCAAGTAAGTCATTAAAATGAACATACTTAACATTAGAATTAAGTATTAAACATTTAAAATAAACTTATAAGTATGAGATCAAACAAGAATAGATGAGAGAAAGAAATTTCTTTGTATACGTTGTTGTTAGAAATTTTCATTTTCTAGGGAGAGCCGGGTAAAGATGGCGAGCCTGGACAACAAGGTATACAAGGTCCTAAGGGAGACGCTGGAAGAGACGGAAGCCAAGGCATTGCTGGACCTCAAGGGATGCCGGGACCAGCGGGAGATCGAGGGCCTCCTGGGCCGGCGGGACCCACGGGATTTCCAGTAAATATATTAATACTATTGTGTATATCAAAGACCTTTTCATGTTCCTAATATTGGCAAAGTAATGCGAAATGACCTATTGTATAGTAAGGCTTTGTTCTGAAATTAGACATCCTAATTTAATGAGCCTTTTTGATTAATGTTTCTCATATCTTTACAGGGAATACCAGGATCAGCAGGCTTACCAGGATCTCCTGGTAAAGAAGGTGAGCCGGGACTGGCTGGACCAGCCGGACCACCGGGACCCACTGGTATGCGTGGAGAGAGAGGTTTCCCTGGGGAAAGAGGTTCGCCTGGACAGCCTGGTGCCACTGGAGAAAAGGGAGAGGCGGGCGCGCAGGGACTTGATGGACTACCGGTAATGAGCTTGATCTCAAATACTAATTTGAAAATATCTAAGTGCAGTAAGAGTGATACGCGAAACATATGACTACCATACATACATAAAAATTGTATTACCGTTAAAGCACGTAAAACCTCTTTGTAAATGGACGTATAACTCCGAGAAATAAATATGTGCCTGGGGTTTGAATTCACGGCTGCCAAGATACTCGACCGCACGTCTAAATCCGAGGCCATCATAAAAAGTAACGTTTTGACGGCATAATTGAAGTGATATTATTATTAAAACTTTCCAGGGTCCTGAAGGCACTAAAGGTAGCAAAGGTCACCCTGGACCGATGGGAACAATGGGTCTACCGGGGCTTAGAGGCCCTCCCGGTGCATCTGGAGAAAAGGGCGAGAGGGGAGCGGTTGGACCTACTGGCAACGATGGACCACCAGGTTAATAACGATTTGTTCTTATTGGTAAACTGGTAATTTCATTATTGGCCAATAGTAGTGTTTAAATTTCCTAGTATCATGCTTTTGAAGTCCGTTTATGATCAATCTCCTTAATAAGCCCAATATATCCCATATTGGAAATAAAGGAAAGCAAGACAAAATTGTTAGAAGTCATTAATAATAATGACCAAGATGTTCAACACATTACAATGTTTATCTTAATGAAGAACTAGTAATTCAGCCGCTTACTTCAAATATTGTATTGCGCTAATTTTATCTTGTTCTTCTAAAAATCTTTTCAGGACGGCAAGGCGAGCAAGGTCCTCAAGGTCCTATAGGGCCAAGTGGTCCTCCTGGAGAGCCAGCTGAAAGAGGAGAGCCTGGTGCTCCTGGTATACCTGGAGAACCTGGAGCATCAGGGTCTCCTGGGGAACGAGGCCAGCCTGGTCTGCAAGGACCGCCTGGAATGCCGGGAGCCCATGGATTAACTGGCATGCCGGGTTTGAAAGGAGACAGAGGATATACCGGTGCTAAAGGATTGCAAGGCGCGCCTGGAAGCCCAGGTATAGTTTTTGTAGGATGATGTAGAAATAACTTTGGTATTTAGTAAATGGGTGAAATATTTATGTATCTTGATTGTATGGAGGCACGATAAAGTTTCTATATAATTTCAAGTGAATTGTAACTATGATAAACTGAATATTTAATATGGTCATAGAATTTGGATATTTTAAAACCACTATTTAAGACCATAATCATTGAAGTTTAAATGATTTGAATTTGACGACGGTTTATGTTACAAATAATTAACTTTTTAATTTTATTTTATAAATGATAAACTCAGGTATTCCTGGAGAAATGGGTCTTCGCGGGTTACCTGGACAAATGGGCGCTAAAGGAGCTCGTGGCGAGCTGGGACACAAAGGAGAACCTGGGCATGCTGGCTTACCTGGCAGACCTGGTGACTTGGGACCACCGGTAATAACCTTACACAACATCTTTCTTTCGTTCCTTTTAATTTTTAGGTGTTCTATGGCCTCTTAAAAACGACAAAAGAAAACAACAAAGTACGGTCTAAAAGTATCTACAGAAGGTAAAATTTAACAGTTGTCATCAAAATCCCCTATATAAATGCGCATCATTATAAAATTTCAGGGTCCACAAGGTAGCACAGGGCCAGCAGGTGCACCTGGCATTCCAGGAGCTAAAGGTTCAACAGGTGATTCTGGAAGACCTGGGCCACCAGGACCTGTAGGATTGACTGGCCCACCTGGAGCCGAAGGTGCTAAGGGAGAGAGGGGGAGTGAGGGGGAGACAGGGCCTCAAGGTGTTGCTGGACCACCTGGAGCTGCTGGTGAACGGGGACCTGTCGGCTTGCCTGGAATGGGTGGACCTCCAGGACCACAAGGACTTAGGGGACCACAGGTAATGTTGTTCGCATATCTCTCAGAATTTATTGTCATCAATAATTAAGTTGAATATGATTATGTTAAATAATATTGGCAGTGATGGCCTCGAGGTTTAGGCGCGCGGTCGAGAATCTCGGCGGTCGCGGGTTCGAACCCCAGGCACAAACCTCTGACTCTTCGAAGTTATGTGTGTATTCAAATTGAATTATCACTTGCTTTAACGGTGAAGGAAAACATCGTGATGAAACCTGCACACCTAAAAGCCCTTAGGAATTTCTTAGGTGTGTAGTCCGCCAACCCGCACTAGTGCCAACACGCCAACCCGTGCTCAGCAGTGGGCGTATAGGGGTTGATGAAGAAGAAGAAATAATATTAAGTTAAATATGGTCTACAGTATATAAGTGTAAGAAGGAAACGACTTAAGCATCAGCAAGTCAATTCAAAATTCAATTCAAGTATTTTTTTAAAAAGGTTGTAGTCATTTGCAATTACTGTTAATTTTCAATTTTAATCGAATATGTCTTGATGATTGAATGATGGGATTGTTACGATATTTCCTAGATTCAAATTTGAACTGTTCGAAAATCCTATTTATTTATTTAACGACTTTATTAAATTGATAGGATGAATTAAACGTTGTATACAAAGATATAATAGAGAGGCATTATCTTCTTGGATACTTATCAAGATTAAAATACAAACACTTTTTAGGGTGAAAGCGGTTCACCTGGCAAACCTGGCGTGGATGGCGCTCCAGGACCTTCTGGGACACCAGGGCTTCAGGGTCCACCTGGGCCTATGGGAGAGCCTGGCCCCGAGGGAAGACCTGGCAAGCAAGGCCAGGCGGGTATACCTGGTAGAACCGGAGACAAGGGACCGATGGGGCCACCTGGAGACTCTGGACCAGCCGGGCCTTCAGGATTACCGGTAATTTTATTGCTGAATTGTTTAATTAATCATAGAGCACGGGATGTTTTTTTATTGGAATTTGTTATTTGTTGAAAGAGTATATATGAACATTTGACTTTCAAATTTGTCTTGGGGATAACAAAATTATTTTTAACTCGAAATGTAGCAGGTTCAATCTTGGCATAGATAAATATTTTTGTGGTAATGGCAATATAGGTCCCGATCTGTGTATTTAAATAGCTGTTTATTTCAGTCATATCTAACTCAAACGCTAATCGCATACATTATAGAGGAAAAAATCTAGTTTATCGCTACATTTCTTATTTATAGATATTAAGAAATACTGAGAGGGAAGTAAACCAAAACTAAAATCTACTTTTTTGCAACAGTTTGTGTCTTATTTAAAGGATAAAAATTCATGTTGTGATAAAATGACTTCATACTATTAAAAATTTCATTCCTAGGGTCCTCCAGGCCCAATGGGTCCAACTGGGCCAGCTGGTGAACGTGGTCCCAGGGGTGAAACTGGTCCTCCCGGTGTAGACGGGCCGCAAGGTCCTTCAGGAAAACAGGGTCCTCCTGGGTTGGATGGCGCGAAGGGTGACCGTGGAGAGTCAGGCGCTGATGGGGCGAAGGGCCATGCGGGTCTCCCAGGATTACCAGGGTTGATAGGAGCGCCGGGGAGACAGGGAGAGCGCGGCGCACCAGGACCGATGGGACCACCTGGCAAAGACGGGGATGTTGGACCAAGAGGTGAATAGACCGTTGTCGTAATAAGTTTTAGGATTTTCTCCTAACAAAATAGCTTTCCCAGGAGCACATAATTTTTCTCGTCTCTTCTTTTGCCATACCTGGTTTTCAATCGTGTCATCATGATAATATCTGATATTATAATCTATCTATATTTTTTCAAGCAAGATTGTCTTAATGACCTATGTAGTATACCGTCATTCACTTGATATATTTTTTCCTGAATGAAATTATGACACAACTAACTAATGAAAGCTCTTTACTCTTAATTGCATTTTTTTTGTGTTTAATAGGTTCACCAGGCCGTGACGGCAGTCCAGGCCCGCAAGGTCCAGCTGGACTGCAAGGCGGACGAGGTTCTCCTGGAGACCCAGGTCGCCACGGGCCTCCTGGACCCGCCGGTCCTCCTGGACCGCCTGGGCCACCTGGAGAAGGCTTGGCCTACGATGCTGCTGCTCTCGCTGCTATGTTACAACAAGGTACTGTTATCATCTATACTAACATTATAAAGCTGAAGAGTTTGTTTGTTTGTTTGTTTGAACGCTAGGATCTCAGAAACTACTGTGGTGCGATTTGAAAAATTATTTCACTATTAGATAGCACATGTATCGAGAAAGGCTATAGGCTATATAACATCACGCTATATTCAATAGGAGCGGAGCAGCAATAAAGAATGTTTTAAAATCGGGGATATCAAGCGCGCAATAATGATGCACAAGGCGCCGACCGGCATGTTACGGTTTCACGTTTAAACAATTGGACCGATTTGTATGATTTTCGTATATTTACGTAAATGGGGCTCTGCGGAGTAAAAAACTACAACTTATTTTCTTTCTGAACCCAACTCTAGTCCACGCAGACGGAGTTGCGGGCAAAAGCTAGTATCTAATAAAGGTGGTTTAATGTACTTTTGAGAGTAGCGTTACTTTTTCATCAACCCACATACGTCCCACTGCTGGGCACGGGTCTCCTCTACTATTGAGAGGGAATATATACGTTTGATTAAATTCTTCAAACAAAATTGCGTAATATTTTGTCAGAAAAGTGAATGAATTAGACGAAAGTTCATACCGAAGCTTCTTAAACAGTAAGGTATGAAAATACTTAATAAGAAAGGAATACCAGGATATTATTAGTATGTTTCAACTTTCAGGCTATCTATATCATCATATAGCCTATGTATCTGATTTTTTTCTTTCTTGAGATATTAACTTAAAAAATCTTCTCGGATTTAGGTTCAGTCAAAGGTCCCGATCCATTAGGCGATGATCCGAACGCCCTACCACCACGATTCTTCAAAGACGACATGACACCCTCACAGCGAAAGGAGATAGTAATGAAGGCATACGACAGATTGAAGACTTCGCTAGACAAGTTCCTCAGACCTGATGGCTCCAAGGAAGCGCCGGCGAAGACTTGCGCTGACATTAAATACCATCATCCTGATTTCAAAAGTGGTAAGTATTAAAATTAAAATTTGCTTATGTAAAATCCAATTTAAAATCAAGTTTAATTCTTGCTGGTATTTTAGTAAAAATCGATAAAAGTATATCATCAGCTCCACTCATCAGTATATAAGTTCCACTGCTGGATAAGGGCCTCCTCTACAGCTGACAGGGTTTAAACAGCATTATAAAAATTGTCACAACTAGTTGGTACTGGCAACCCAACAATTCTCCTCTTCTTCCTTTCTTTTTCTCTTCTCGGTGACGTTCTAATCGGGGAAAACAATTATCTACCATGATGTCTCAGGTCAATACTGGATCGACCCGAACGGCGGCGACATGAACGACGCGATCATGGTCCACTGCGAGATGGCGTCGGGCAGCAGCTGCGTGTTCCCGCAGCCGATGGAGTCGCGCGACATCTCGTACAAAGGCGGAGAACACGAACCCTGGCTCAGTGAGATGGAAGATGGATTTGCTGTATGTTACAAGTGTTTTTTGGAATTTTCTATAATTTTTAGTAAAAAAAAACACCTAAAATTGTGAAGATATTCAGAAGCCCTTTAGCCGGAAAAATAAATTTTACTTATGGGCTATAGAAAAACTTTTAAACTGGGAGGTTAGCGTCTAAAATTAGAAATTTCTAAACGCGCCAGCGATAAAAACCTAATGTAGGACAAATTTTAAGAAATTATAAAATTTAACTAACGATCGAAAACTGATTTTAAATAAAATTGCTTTTATAATAAACTTGTCAAGTTTAATAAATTATTGAAATTTATTTCTTCCAGATCACATACAAAGCCGACCACGCACAGTTGACCTATCTCCAGTTGATGTCAGTAAAGGCAGTTCAGAATGTGACGTTCCACTGCCGAAACACGGTCGGCTACTACGATCCCACTACAAATAACTACAGACGAGGCATCAAGCTGATGGCCTACAACGACGCCGAAATACTGCCCAAGGCCAACAACAGACTCAGATATAAGCCTTTGTTGGACGAGTGTCAGGTGGGTGTCATGTTTTAAAGAATGAAGGGTAGATAAAAAAGGAGTCTGGATACATCAGAAAGTTTCCGTTAAATAACTTTTAAATTGGTGGCACTACTGTCGCACATAATGAATTAGACAACAATCGAGCATTTCGATGTAGTAACTAAATAAGTTATATATACATAACCTTTAAATTGTCTATGAAATCTTACAATATGCACAGTAGCGCCGCGCCACCTTTGGTCGCACATCGGAAGGTTTTTGATCTATTAGTTACTATATAACACTTTTTGTATACGATTGCTGTATAAGATGTCACTCCTTATCTTCATAACAATAAATCTTTGTCAGAGGTAGAGCAACGCCAAGCAAGTTTGAGTTTAAGCTTACTATACCAATATGCTTGTTTTCCATAGTTCAAGAAGTCCTCGTGGGCGAAGACCATTGTGGAATTCGCGACAGACAAACCTGGCCGGCTGCCCCTCATGGACGTCGCTGTGAGGGATGTCGGGAGACCAGACCAGATGTTCAGGGTCGAACTAGGTCTCGCATGCTTCAGTTAATCGAAGGAACCTACTATACCATATACTTTGCTCCAAACTAGAATATAATTTGAGATTATTACGAATTTAATAAAAACGTGTTTTAAATTTAAAAAATATTAGGTTATAAAAAACTTGCCAAATACTGCATTTATATCGTTTATTATAAAACTTATAATTATAAGCACAATATCACTTATTTTAAGTACTTACGTATTTGTAGAGATTCTTACATGTAATAAAACGAAACACCTTGTGTATTTTGGTGTTTAGTTCGTAAGGTGTGTTCAAAGCATTTAATCGCTTATAGTAATTAGAGTAGACATAAGTAAGTCGTCATAGCATAATTTAGGTTAGTGATTTACAAAGGTCCTCTTACAAGGCTGTGTTCCGTGTACATAATGTAAATAAATCCTTATTTATATATAAGCGAATGTTACCTAAGATACTTAATGTTAATAAATAAATATGTTTTAATAGAAATATTTTTATTGCTATCATTCTCAGATGATTTATCATCGTGGACGGAATCATCATTTTAATAAGCTCTTGATGTCGAGACATGTGATCTATCATCAGTAAGCACTTCTCAGGATGGTCACTGCAGTTTTATCATGTGTCTAAAATTGATCCATATACTTAAAGTCAAAAATACTTAATAAAAAACATATTGGTTATCCAATACTTTCGAAATAAAACATTCTTAGTTTCTCTTAATCAGAATGAAGTCTTGAAAATAAAGACTAAGAATCAATGAATGATTCAACGAATATACTTATGGTGGAATGAACGCATGATGTGGAATGAATAATCTTATACATTCTGATAATGATACACCGGTGTCAAACTCAGGTCAGTGGCTTTGGCATAACAGGGTATGTTTAAGACATTAACCTAAGAAGTGTAAATAATTACCAGACATTACGACGTTATGATATCAAGATTATTTTAACGATTTAGAAATTTTCCGTCAAATATACATATACATTCAAGTTTCTCTTTAAATGTTTTTATTAAGGCCTATAAACTCACGTTTACTTAGTGTAATGGACTAAGCAAATGCCATCTCATATAGGCGGTCCGTGTCCAGCAATAGAGCCGTCATGATTAGAATAGAATTAACGATGTTGCTTTAATAAATTCGTTAAACAAAATTGTAACGTGGATAATGATTTAATCGCAAATATTCTGCCTCATGCAGGACACGAAAGGGGGCACCGTGCAGGAACACTTCATGCATTTCTCGTCGACGGTGATCTCGTCTCCAACGGTCAGCGTGAGGTTTCCAAACACACACTCGTTCGTGATGCTGCGAAGGTTCAATCCTCTGATAACTTTTGAAGTGGAAGAGGCTGAAATTAGATATTATTTTTGTGTAAATAATTATTTCCTTTTTACGATAATCATGAGTGGATATTAACAGATTTCATATAAAATAAGCTTATTGATAACAATAATTGGTGATAGCCTGACACGTGCGGTCGAGAATCTCGACCGTCGTTGATTCGAACCCCTGGCACACTGACATTTTCAAGCTGTGTCTATTCACAATGAATTATCACTCACTTTAACGATGAAGAAAAATGTTGCGATGAAACCTGCAGATCCAAAAGTTCATAGGAATTTCATAGGTATGTATTCCGCCAACCTACAGTAAGCCAGAGTGGTTGGCTAAGGCTTCAACCTTCACAGTTGAAAACGCACGTGCCCAAGAGTTTGGCATATATCTGATGATCAAAATTCGAAATGTACTTACGACACTGAAATCCAATGGGGCAAGCTCTGCCACTCCCAGAGAAGATAGGGGCGCAGTTCTCCAAGATCTTGTCCTGGTAGTGGATCTCGAGGCCGCAGTTGATGTCGGTGCAGTAGGTGATGTTGTCCACCGAGCCGTCCCACTCGCCGGTACATACGCACATCTTACGAGTGTTCTTCGGCTCAAATATCTCGCCTTCTTTATACGTCTTCCCGTCTACGTCACAGGTTTTGAGCTTGGCGATCGCGTCTTTGCCTGGAAAATAATGGGAGGTATATTAATTCATGGTCAGGTTTTGGGTAGGCTGAGGGTTTGTTGTTTCATACTGGCAGAGCTAAGAGGCAAGGGTTGCGTTTTGTAAATAGTACTGATACTATTTACGTTACTATTAGGTGTATACTATTATTTAAAGCAGGTTAAAGAATTTTAGGATTGCATCATTTTGTTGATTAAAAATAAAATACGAATCAATAAAAAGACGATAGACCACTAAGAGGCACTTTAGTAATATGCACAATGAGCAATCCTAGTGTACGTAAGTTTTAATTTTACCCTTAGGGATTACGTATTGTAAAGTAATGAAATTAAGCATTTGAGCTTCAAGACTTTTTTTAGTTATTTAAAAATAAAATAAAAGTTTAATTTCTCCTTTTTTATTAAATTCAGCAAGAGCATAAGTTAAATACCATCATTTATAGTAATAAAAAATCATTATCATAAATGCAAGGCGAGTATTTTAAGCCTGGATTGAGTCATCGTCCGCGGAAGTAGGCGCTGTACGTGTGGGGCGAGACAATAGGCGATCAATAGAGACATGTTCCCGACTATCAAAAGGAATCACACCATTGTATGCAGTAAACTTCGTGTGATGATCTTTTAATGGTGTAATTTACGTGTCATGCGCCCATAATGCACTCAGCACTTACCAATCATTCATAGGTTAAATATATTATACACATATTTTGACAGCCCCGTGGCGTAGTTGGCTAGACACCTGCTTGCGAAATGAGCGGACGCGGATTCGATGCACTGAGACAAATGTTTGTGCAATGTTTTTTAATCCACAAATGTTTTGGGTCTGGGTAATTGTGAGACCGAAAAGTCTCCCGTAGTCTTTGACACCCACGACAAAATATCTTAATGTGGGGTCAGGACTGTGTGTTTATTTTATTTATATTATATTACATACTTAAATACATTCACGCAAGTGTTGTCAGGTATGTATACAAAGTTTCATAACGTGTAGGCATGATGATGGTGTAACGTTCCGCTAGACATATTTAGTATTTAGCTCCAGAAATTTGTACAAAATCTTGTAGCAAATATTTAATTTATACATAATGTCGTTAACACTTATAATTAAATTAAAATTAACACGAATCATAGTAACTGTTTTAGAGACTAAGATAATTTGTGTCACTTGCAAAAGCTATCAAGAACGTACAATAAGTTTCTTTACACCACCACGTAAAAGTCAAAACCGAAATATTAATAAACTAGCGACCCGCCCCGGCTTCGCACGGGTGCAATGCTGATATTTAATGGATGTTATCATACATATAAACCTTCCTCTTCAATCACTCTATCTATTAAAAAAAACCGCATCAAAATCCGTTACGTAGTTTCAAAGATTTAAGCATACAAAGGGACATAGGGACAGAGAAAGCGACTTTGTTTTATACTATGTAGTGATATACCTAATAGAACATTCATATGTAGTTCTGATTCGACACTAAGATACAAGTACCTACTGTGTCGTGGGAATCAAAAACTACGAGAAGTTTCACGGTCTCACAAACACCCAGATCTCACACAAACAATTGTCTCGGTGCGACGATCGAACCCGTTTCGCAAGCTGGAGTTGAGCCAACTACGCCACGGGGCAGTTAAAAGATTTACTCCTCCTTATAATACGACAAAGGTTGCAGTGACGAATAAGGTTAATACAATATCCCAAGAATTGTTTCTCAATCAACATATGTCAAACAAAGAAAATAAATACAAGCGACCTTAACATCAAATCAATACAATATGTTTTAAACTTGACCCGGTTTTAATTTCGCAGATTTTTTTGGAGTTAAAAGTATTCAAACATATCGGGCCACATATGGATAGATTGCTTCACGTGGCGCAGGTTGTGTGCATATTGTATCGCCGAAGAGCTAGCCAAATTAGTTGTTAAGTCTCATTTAGAAGCTACAATCTCGTTTATCGGACACATTTTCACACTTCGTATTAATCTACTTAAAACACATTACTTAATACCTACTTAACCTGCTTAAGCCGCGTTATTAAAAAATAACAAATACTTTTCCCTACTCGGGAATCGAACCCTAAGCCTCTAGATCGCAGCATAAACCAGCACGGCTTGATCACAAAGCAGTAATTAAAATTATCATTACACATCATCAGCCCATATACGCCTTCACTGGGCAGGTTCTCAACTACTTATGGCCTTAGTCCATAGTCTTCAAAATAATAAATACTTACCACAAACAGTGCCGGTACTGCAACAAGAATCCAGTTCAAAAGTATTGACACATTGCTGCAGGTCGGAGTTGAATGTCTCCACACAATCCACGGCAGCGCAGTCGAACTGCGGTTCCCCGTTCGATGCCCGGCAGCGGCACGCCAAAGAACACGAGTTTTTGATCAGGTTCTGAGGTATCGTCGACCGGTCGCCGTAGGCTACACCTCTGCAAGAAAAAAAAAGATTTTAAAGATCACATTGGACTAAGGCCTAACACTCTCAGTAGTAGATGAGGCCCGTGCCCATAAGTGGGACGGTATGGGTAGTTGATGATGAAAACCAAGATTTTCCATCAATAAGTCCTAATTTAGTTTCCTGGATTGGGTAAAGTATAATAGGGCAACCTTCTATTGCATAAAAGTCTGCAAGAACAAGCGAAATATGAGTATAAATGTTGAGATTACAGATCGAAATTTTAGGTTGTATGTACGTTAAAATTGATGGGAAATGGTTTACAGTACTTAAAGTCTTGCTTCACCGAGTTTGGAAGAATGCGATGAGCTCTTTGATCGATGAAGTAAACAGGAAGCTACTTGTTGGTCCGTTGCAATTTCTTACAGTAACAATAGTTTTCCTCTAAGAAACTGCGATGAATAAGAAATAAATTAAAGAGTTTTAGTTCTTTTGTTGTGATAAAATGTTTTTTTAATACTTAGAACAAAAAACCTAATTTTAATACGAGTATTAATGCATAAAAAAAGCATTAAATAAAAATTTTATTGTTATTTAAATCTAATACGACGAGACCAAATAATTTCATCCCTGAATGCTGTCACGTTTACCAAAAACACCGAACCAATTTGACATTTAATTTCATGCATTGACCTACATAGCTAAGCCAAAATCATTTCCTATTAAGTACAATACACAGTTCTTATAAGAAGTGCTCTAAGGTCCCGTGGTTTTCCCCGAGGCCGTCTTTTTGTGTCGTGCAAAAAGTTTGTCGCTCTCGGCAAGGTCGGTATGAAGTATGAGTCACATCGCTCATCCTTTATTTACAAATAGATCGCCAGCGGGTACAGTTATTATCTTGACAATTGCATGTTACTTTTGAATCATCTATGCTATGTTTGTATGTTGGTATAGTATTTATTAAACGGTAATATCTACACGTTTTTATTGAGGTGTTTTATGATTTGGGACTGAGATTTTTTTTGGTGACATTAAGGTTTCGCAGGGTACTTCCAAAGAAGGCCAAAAGCCTAGATTTATATCTTTATTTAACAGAATGAATTTGAAAGATAAATGAGAATATTCTGACCTCACAAAAAACAAATATAAACTAACTTAAGCTTCTATGCAAGTACTCCCACTGCCTAATAGTATTTTATAGTAGAGTATCAGAACAGATTCCCTTGAACGCCTTACTAATATTATTTGAAATCTTCTTCTTCTTCATCATCAACCCATATACGCCCACTGCTGAGCACGGGTCTCCTCTACCATTCAAAGGGTTTTAGGCCATAGTCCACCACGCTGGCCTAGTGCGGGTTGGCAGACTACACACCTAAGAAATTCCTAAGAAATCTTAGGTGCGCAGGTTTCATCACGATGTTTTCCTTCACCGTTAAAGCAAGTGATAATTCAATGTCAATACACACATAACTTCGAAAAGTCAGAGGTGTGTGCCCGGGGTTCGAACCCGCGACCGTCGAGATTCTCGACCACGCGCCCAAACCTTGAGGCCATCACTGCTTTCATTATTATCATTATTTGAAATAATCAAAAGATACAATCAATTAGACATTTGTGGTGGCAAACAGTTAAACAGTTATAGTAACAATGGAGTCAGGCTCGCGAGGGTCGAATGGAACGAAGAGAATAAGCAAGAATACCTGTTGGTCTGCACGTCGTATACTCAAATATAATTAGCAAATGACCCGACAAGTTATTATTTATCCTTTAGATCTCAACGTGAGATGAATGTGTATTCTTGTGTAACAAAGTGTTAAGTAAAGTTTAGGCTAATGGTCATACGACATTTTCCTTAACGGCGTCGTACAAGATGTACTAGAAATAAATAGAAACACGATTTAATATTATTACTGCAAAGTATTTTTAGGAGTTTTCCTGAAATGTGTTATTACGAAATAAAGAAATGTAATAAAATAATTATCATTATTCCACAATTGGCTTTACGCCAACAGGTATGGAGCCTGCTGGATTAGGTTTTGGTGCTGTATCGAAGGACTTACATTGTGAAACGTAAGCATTTTACTAAAAAAACTTTTTTATGCAGATGGCAAGTTGCCAACATCGCACCTGATAACACATTCAAAGCGGTCTTAGGAAAATATCAAGAACCAATTAAGATAGTCACTTGTCCTCATTACAACTAAAAATCTCTTTGTCTTACCGGTAGTAGCACATGGTAGAGTTAGGGTGCAGATCTGGGCACGTGAAGGCGTCGGGGCAGATGGTGGAGTTGTCAGTCCTGGGTTTCGGGGTGCAGCCCAACTCGAGGTAGAAGCCAGCCATGTCGCACTCGCCCGCCATGTCGGTGACAGCACTGCCCAGCACTGGGACACAACACACAATATAAAATACCATACAGAATAAAAAGATAAAATAAATAAATGATTGAAAATACCTGCTATTTCTTGTACACACCATTCCCGCCTGCCTAAGGGTAGCCCAGGTGCATCTTCGCAGCAATGTTTTACCAATTGTGTTTTAAGCTATTCGTAATGGCAGAAAATGCTAGTACCGTTACTTGGGCCCAGATCAAGTACTTTTTTAATGTATGCTTTAATGTATGTAAGAGATTTTTTTTTTAGAAAATCCTAACAACTCGTTGCCTAACCCGGGAACTGAATCCGGGAATTCTAGATTGTACCCCACGTTCTTATGCCGCTAGACAGGGAGAGTAATTTCAAATGCTATCAAAACGCAAGTAGGCCGTTCATATCACGTTACAAAACCACAGTAATAAATATCTACACCCGCGGCACTGCTAAGATCGCAGATAAAGTATCTCTATACAAATTTTACCGATAGCCGATTTCAACAGTTGAATTCTCCAAATTATTTTGTAAAAAGCTCACTTCGAAGTCGAAGCTCACTTAAAACTAAATACACAGTACATTAGATTCAATACTTTTTGCGGAATACCAAAGATTGTGTTTGTACGTGACAAGAAACAAAAACAACACCTAACATACACTAGAAATAATTAAACTATAGGAAATACCCAAGTCACACAGTGGGGAGTATGTGAGCTGATGATAGTAAAATGAAGTCACATACATAGTCACACCCACAGTTCTGATCTCGCACTAAGATATACCTTCTGTACTCTGAATATCAGAGATTACGAGAAACATTTAGGTCTCACAAACACCCAGACCCGAAACAAAAGTTTGTGGTGCTGTCAGTGTCGATGAAGAAAAACATCGTGAGAAAACCCTACCTATTTACCTGGAAACTGTACCCATATAGGCAGGTCTGTTTTTTCTTAAATACAAGAAGAAGAAGATGATGATGATGATGACGATGATGATTATAATGACTAAATTTTTAATCTATGCATTTGCAGCTAAAGGTACATTGTACACCTTGAATTAAAGTGAACTTGAATTCCTGCATCTCGTTACATAATGATCAGTGATTTACATTTCTTGTTGATATCTTTATCGTTCGCCTTGACCCTGCGTAAGAATGCATCATCGATAACCGCTTGATGTCGTATTCGCGACTAATTCGGCACCACATAGTATTTGCATTTATATTTTGATGACATAATATTGACGAAAGCACGGACCAAAATACTGGGAACTCTCAATCACAGGCTGATCACTTGACATTTATGTTGCGCGTTGGGAGGCATCATTAAATGCATTATTCATTAAAATATAACAATTATTATTTCGATGATGATGAATGATCGAAAATAAGAGGGTTTAGGCCTAGTCCTAACACCTAAGAAATTCCTAGGAACTCTTAGGTGTGTAAAAAATAAAATAATTTCTAAGTACGTGAAGTCTTACTAGATCCTTACTAGGCCAGCTTGTTAGTTGTGCCAGTAGAAGAGATATAATCGTATTCATTTACCTAATTCAATTTAAACATTTTTCTAACACTAATACTTAACGAAAAGAATGGTTTGTTAATATCACCACTTCGCAATTTGTTATAGCTGTGAAGGAGAGTACAAGAAACTATTATTAGTAACGAAATTCTCCAAAATTTTATCATAAGAGTAATAGTTTTTAGGTGAGTGAAATTTAGTTGTTTACAGATTACAGAAGTAGAGGCTAGTATTTGAAGCTAAAATACCGGAGTAATAGTTTATTTTACGGTTAAGAACCAGGATAGATTGAAAGCTATAGGTAAAATCAATGCTCATGAATTAATAAGGCCTGTAATAGGAATTCACTGCATTGTTTTGGTAAAAAATGTCTCTAGGTGGACAGCTATTTATTAAATTTATTTTAGCCTTATGCTTGTATCTGAATTATTGTTATTATACATATTATAAAACTTCATTTCACTCACGTATATTTAAACAAACTAATTATAAGTATGTATGTAGTTTAGAATTGGGTCCAGAGATTTCTCTATAGATATAAATAATTTGGTAAAACAATTCATGAAAATTTGGTTCACAGATAATAATACGTTATTAAGAAAACATTATTGAGATATTTAAACCAATTTCATCAGCTCGCAATATACATGATGAAAATAGAATTTGCAAAGTGAAAACTGCATCAAAACCCGTTACAAGATTTATGAGATCCATTGCAACCGACAGAAATGAACCAGTCACAAGTTATCTAAAATATATATCTCATAATTAATGGACAGTATTATATTATAATTATTTAAACACAAATCAACTTACTGAGCATGAAAAAGATGGTAACCTTCATGGTCGGCAGCATTTCATTAACACACACGATTGGATGTCACAAACACGTCTGCCTCGATCGGGCCTTACTGGTTGAATAGTAAATCGGTCGTCGACTGACAGACATATAATATAGTCCGCTAATATAGCGGACTCAGAAGGGATTTCCTTAGCTATATAAGCGTTTGGAAAACACAGCATTTACAAGCTGTGTGTTTTGTCGTTTGATGTTCGTTTTGCATTGATGTTTGTTGATGAATTATGTATCATGTCAGAATTATAATTATTTTTGTTTTGTTGGCTTTTGTTACATCGTTGGTTAAGCTTTAATCCATCACATGAGTAACAAGTGGGTGATATGTGTATAAAACATATTTTAAAATAAGCAGAAACCATAAATATTTATGATCTTAGTGGATATTGTTTTAGCAACTTTAATTAGATTTCTTGAGAATATAAGTCTAATAAAAACAATTATATTAGGTTAAATCTAGGTTCTGTTTTTCTTCAAAAATAACTTCAGATACTGCTTGTTAAACATGCATTTTTAGGTGTCAGTGAATGCAAACAACCATTTGCCAAAGTATTTATTTGGTGACATATATAACGTTTTCTATTTTAAATTAGGGTTTATCTATTCCCAATTAACATACTAAAACAATGTTGAGATAAGTATGTAAAAGCCGTGACATGTTTAAGTAAAACCTCTTTTTTGTATTTTCGCTTTCACTTTTCAGAAAAAATGAATGTAGGTTTGGTAATGATTTTTTCTATAAGGCGTTCAGTTTTGAATAAAAATACTTATCCTGGCCTATTTGAGACTTATTGTAATAATCAGATTATTAGGCACTTTAACGATGAAAGAAGAAGATTGTGAGTAAATCTGCACACGTAAAATATTCTTATGAATTTCTTACGTGTGGAGTCATATCAAAAAACAGCACTAGACCAGTGTGGTGGAAGTCCAAATTATTCTCTGTTGTAGGGGAAGCCCGTGCCCAACAGTAAAACGTTTATGGACTAATGATAACGGATTAGATCTAACACTTAACGCTTGGGAAAGTCACTCTTGTTTGTGGACAATTGGTTCCCCGGCAAATTAATTTAGCAGATTAAACACAACAAAATTGCGACGTGATTTACAGAGCTTTATTGTATCGCAATACAAACTACTTCAGCGTTATTTTATTACCTATTACAAATGAAATTTAGTGTTAACTAAACTTCAGCCCAAGTAAATGCTGACATCTGTAAGTACATTTGTCGGTCGTATTTCAATAAAATGCTTGACATTGTTATATTCTTTTGACTGACCTTAACTTGAAAAAAGCATTCGTGCTTGTCTCCTATTTCTATTCACTGTGTTACTACTATTAAGAGATCTGCGAAATTATTATTATATTTCCATACTTTTTCCTAGGCAGTTCCCCACACATTGTAGTTGACAGATGGACAACTACCCTCTCAATTTTTTTTATTTTAATCGCAAAGCCAGACATCGTCCCCAAAAAAATAATTAACTGTAATTACATACAGCCTACAGGCTACTATCTCAATGATCACATATACCGAAATATCAAAGATCAAATTCTATAAATTAAAAAAAATGGATTAATGAAATAGATAATATATTTCAAGACGATGACTAACTACAATAAGTAGGTAATCTATTTTCATTATCTTCAAGGAAGACATTAGATAACTGTAATCTGGAACAAGACAGTCGCAGTGGAACGATAATAAAACATACATCTATCTATAAGACTATATCTATATTACAGATGTTATATAAGTATAAATAATACAGGAGGCTAGGTAGCCCCGTGTCCAACAGAAGGATATAGTTGATATGAACTCTGCATAAACATATTTATTTATTTATTTATAAACTCTTTATTGCACACAAAGATATAATATACAAATCAAATAAACAAAGAGAAAGAAGTACAATTGGCGGTCTTATCGCACAAGGCAATTTTTTAGAGACAACCATTAGATGGACAAGAAGAAGTGATAGATGGGAGGGTAGAAGTGTGTACAATAAAAATAAATATATTAGGTACATACTTACATACAATACATCCATACATACATACAAACATAAATACATACAATTATTTTTCTTGAAAAGCCTGACAGATATTACATGTGATATGATATTATATGACTGATGATATTATATGACGTACGCCTACAAATTTTAAGGGGCAGGCAAAGGTACTACATTCACGTAATAACAATAACAGGTGGGCTCTCGTATCAACTGGTGTACGTAACCAACTGCGCCACGGGGCAGTTAATTTATTATTTATTTAACTTATGGGAGATATCAATGTAAGTGTATGTAATGTGATTTAGATATGAATTCTCCTTTCTCCAATGAAATAGGTACAAGGTTGCTAAAGAGAAACGTAGTAAGAGCACTAAGGGCCGACCGACGTGGGATCTGATAACTTGTGAAGCAACCGCAACGACCTGAGAGACAATCAACTGTTTCCTAACGGTACTATAATGAAACAGTTATGCAATTATTACCACACATTTGTGATTTACCTAACGCTAATCTCTTTATAAGCAGTGATGGCCTCGAGGTTTGGGCGCACCGTCGAGAATATCGGCGGTCGCGGGTTCGAACCTCAGGCACACACCTCTGACTTTTCGAAGTTATGTGTGTATTCACATTGAATTATCACTTGCTATAACGGTGAAGGAAAACATCGTGATGAAACCTGCACACCTAAGAGTTCTTAGGAATTTCTTAGGTGTGTAGTCCGCCAACCCGCTCTAGGCCAGCTTGGTGGACTATGGCCTAAACCCTCTCAATGGTAGAGGAGACCCGTGCTCAGCAGTGGGCGTATATGGGTTGATGAAGAATCTCTTTAAAGAAGGCAAAAATGGAACGCCAAATATTTTATAAAACTTTTCTTTATCTATTTTTACTGGCAAAGGAAAGTAACAGCATTACACTTGATAGCTGGAAAGGTACTGTAAACAGACTTATTAGTAGCGAGCCTTATCTCATACCAGCTTATTGAGATGTTTCTTCTCATTGTTCTTAAAGGAAACAATAGTATTGGCGAACCTATCGCTGAATGAAATAATATTTACATAATTAATTGTAAATCTATGTAAAATATTTAGGTGTGACGGTTTTTGAGACTATAGATAGAAAGCCTGTATTTTAGCCTAAGTTTGAACATAATTTCGACGAGGTGTTTTGGTGTAAAGATTAAAGAAATGAATAAAATTGTACTCCATTCATATAAAACTATATTTATCAATAATATTAGAGTTACAGTCTGATACATCAATACTTAACTACGATTTTAAATTCACGCACTCTTTCATGATATGATTATAAATATAATAGATAAAATTTTAAATGCTTCACTAACTATTAAAAAGTCTTTAAATTGATGCCAATGATTTTAGTATAAGTTCTAAAAGTAACATAATGTTTTAATTATATGTTTCCAAAATAAATATATTAAAAAGACCTGCATGTGCGTAAAGGTTTTAGAAAAGGACAAGGACTTCGTATTCTGTGGAATTCTTCTCTTCGCCATCGAAGGGGTAGTAACAGCATCCGTGGCTGGGGTGGATCTGAAAGAAATAAAATTATCTATAATTACATGCTTCTTTAAATAGTGAAGATGAGTAAATTTACCCCTTTTATTCACAAAAATATATGAAGTATGTGTTGTGCGATCAAATGCTTATTACTTGCCATCGTATAGAGAAATGCTTAGATAGCCGTGTTTAAATATAATTTATGAAACGTTGTATTCGTATGATTGCACGACGAAGGAAGCTGGCCATGTTAAATATAAAACTATCGATACTTTCATTAAAACAGCATTTAATAAAGGTCTTCAAAACGATAATCATAAAACCCATAGAGAAACCCAACATCCTTACATAACCTGAACCAAGTGCTATTTACCTTTCCAGGAGTGGTGCATCCATCATGGTTGACCCTGCCGAAGTACAGCTTGTCTCCGTCGGCTGTCACACCAGCCTCCACTGCGCCGGGGGGCACCGAACCGTTTGTCGCGAACTGCCATGAGAACATGGCTGGGACTAGTACCTGCAAATGGGATTAATAAACCATGATTGAAAAAGGCTTTGACACTAGAAAGGAATAAGTGATTAATTGGAATTTTTGATAGAGAAAAGAAGTAAGGAATTAGCATAACAAAAGTTTTTTACTAGGATAATTTATGATGTAAGAAACAACATGCGTAGAACTAAAGACGTATCATTACTAACAGTTTCATCAGAATTGCTTAGGATATTACTAATTGTAACTTTGTAGTTGATAATTTTATATGTTAGTTTTTAACAATAGATTGATAATATTTTCGATTAGGATATTGTAGAAGCAAAGTCTACTAACGTTAAAACAAAATAGATGTTTGTTAACTTACTTAACTTTCTTAACATCTGACGCTTAAGTGAACATTAAGGTTAACAGACTAGCTGTTTTGTTAGAATCTGTAGAACATACCTCAAATTGGTCTTTCAAGATTTCTTCTCCGCCATAGGCGATGTAGCATGCATTCTTGGAGGGAATGACCTTGGCTGGGAGGATGTCACCCTCGTGGTGGCATCTTCCAGCGTAGATTTCTTCACCGTCAGCATCCGTGCCCACACGCAGAGCTCCCGGAGGAATGCTGCGTTGGCTCAAACAAGCGGGGACCCAACGATATGTGCCTGGAGATGAAAACATGAGGACTCAGGGCGTCTGTCGTGGATGGTAGCGATTATTGCTATCTTAAACCTTGAAATGTCTCAATCGGAGTGTTAAAACGACTGTCCTACATTTTGTGATAGCGTTTGATAAAACAAATCCCGTGTGAATGATGAATAAAAGCAATGTGATCTTGCGATTTTTGTGTGTTTCAAAAGCGCGTATTTGTGATATTGAGTATAAACAGAAGAATATATTGAGTATTAAGCATGATACTTAATGAAAGAAACATGTATACGATAGTATCAGAAGCAGCGAAAGACCCAAACATAAGTTCTAAGATACGTTTTGTGATATATTTGGTAAAAGTAATGACATGACATTATATTTGTAAAAAAACAACACAGAAACCACGGCCAAAACTCTATATGGTAAAAGATAAAACTGAAAATTGAATAATTTTAACGCAAACTATGTCCAGGGAGGGTTGGGGAGGGAGAGGATCCATAGAGAGGATTGGCCCACCATCGCCGAACGATACAATAAGCATGTAAGAGATGACACCTTTATAAGGATCTATACAATTTAAATTTGATAATATAAAATTAATCCAGGACGATAACGACTTACTGTCATTGTACATCAAATTTGGAGCAGGAAAATACACAATGACATAAAACTGTAGGGCAATACTCAGAACTTATTTTATCGCCCGATAACGTATTAGTCATATGGGTGTAAAATTTCGCAATCCATATCAATATCACTGTAGCAAATACGAAGTGGAAAGATTAGTAAATTATTGATTAGTGGCGCTAGGTGGCTTAGAAATTCCACGTACTCGACGTTTTGAATAATAGATTAAATTGAAGAGCGGCTCAATATCTTAATCCCTTTTAGTGCACACAAAATTCAATGTAAGAAAATAATTGTCATTATCAGCGATACTGATTCTGAGGAATTTGAAACCGTTGCTAGCGAAGCAAAGCTCTTTGCAAAGGACTAACAGTACGGCAGTTTTGAAAGGTGTCATCTCTCCATATCCCGACCAAGCCCGCGTTCACTTACTATATGGCAACTCGACAGTTTCGCCCGGTAACTCTGGCTCTTGTGGCTCCGCATCGCCGACGATTTGGACCGGTTGGGTTGGCTCTTGGGGATAGGGGTAGAAGTACGCGGGATGGACGGGGTAGAAAACAACCCCTGGGCCGGAGGGGTACATGTGGGGAGGGCCGGGAGGGTGGTGACCGGGGTACCCGTGCGGTGGCGGCGGAGGCCCACCAAATCCGTAATAAGGACGTCCTGGACAATAGTTTGTGTGTTATTATTCATATCAACTCTCAATTTATAAAAATATACAGCGATGGTTTATGGTATAAAAATGTGCATAGGAACTTCTTTCGATTTATCAGTCACGTCCTGTTTATAATCAAATCAAGAATTCTTCAGGCGATAAAAAGGATTATATAGATTATCTTAAGTAATCCTGTACAAACATTTTAATGTTTTCTTGAAAGTATCATCGATCTAAACTAGTAAATATTTTTACAGGTAACTATTGATTAGTTCTATAACAATGATAAGAAACGTTATCCAAATA
The DNA here is from genome assembly GCA_030295005.1 of Cephonodes hylas. NCBI lineage: Eukaryota > Metazoa > Arthropoda > Insecta > Lepidoptera > Sphingidae > Cephonodes > Cephonodes hylas. Next base: position 10,959,421 of record AP025372.1, on the reverse strand, counting down.
CTTGTTAATATGTCAACATTCTATTTCGAGCAGATAAACATTAATATCAAGAATCAAACGATCTTCTTAATCGAGAACTGGATAATTGTTAGGGTTCTGATTGATTTAAGTTTTAAACCTGTTCGGTGGCCAGAAAATTTATACTTCAATAAAAATAATAAATCGTGAATCGATTGCAAGTGAGCCGTGGCTAGATCGATAAGGCTCATGTGGTTGGTACTTTATTATAAGTGGATGGTTTTGTACACAAATGGAATCTTATCGTGTGCTGATAATAGGTTTAATTTCTTTGTATAGACAAGATTATTTGTTTTATACGCAGTATGCATTAGACTTTAATATTTAGGTACAAATTTAGCCAGATGCCCTGGTAGTTACTAAAGCAAAGTTTTCGACTGGTAAAACCTAGAGGGAAAATTTGGACATTGACTATTTTTCTAGTCATCTAAACAGATTCAAAATTGATAAATTTTGCAGAGTTAAGGGTGCAGTAGAATCCCAATTCGTAGGCTTTTCTAGCATTAGATATATACAAAAATAAAAAGAATAATGTCAGATAATATGCTTCTTTCACTCCTCAAATTCTTTGCTGTTTGTAGATAATCTATATCATCTTATACGATTGCCGGATTGTAAACATGACATACTCGGAACTATTATTTCATAAAATGATTTAGTGATACTAAAAACTTTTGAACACTCAAACACTCGTGATTATTTTTTTAGTTTTTTTTCGCAATTTCATTCATTCTTAATTGTCATTACATAGTTATTGTCACCCGTATTCATGTTATTGAAATTGTCTAGGTTAAACACAAAAACATATGATAAAATCAATTGAGTTTTTATTTAAGATTTGAAGAGAGAATTCGAGAACTTTAGCTGCTTAGGTAATCGAGTTGATTTCATTAAATACATCTGTCATGGAAGGAAATACTGTAATCGCATTAGTAAATGATTAATTATTCCATAACAATTTAAGTAACTCCTTATTTTGTAGCCTTTGTACTATTGGTTCGTTTGCGTGTCGTGTTGACGTAACTTTGAATTTGGAAATCAGCACATTCAGTAAAACGTAACGTTATATATTTATTATCGATATCTCCCGTATATTCGTAGGTATGACTAATTTCCTGTTTTTAAAATCGATTTTCACTAATCACTGTAACAATCAACTAATGGAATTTCGTCAACAAATACGATTTTTTTATAAATGACTTACACAATTTTGATACTCATTGCATTCACCATTTTTATAATATCTAGTTTGAAAAGCCAGACAGATAAAACTATAGGTTACGTCTCAGACAGTAAAAGAACATATGTGATGTAAACTCGAACATAAAGAATTAACATTACAATAGATACTTGTGTAAATAAAGTGTTTGTAGCTGCAGATGCAATGCTTAGGTTTTGTTTGAGGTTTTACGATGTTATTTCTAGATCATTCGATTTGTACTAAAAGGAGACGGTTCTCGAATAGTTGGGAGTCAGTAAGGCACCAGATTTAACTACTTCCATTATAACTAATTAGTTCAAAATTACGCGGATGTATTATAAGACATTCAATAGGAATCATAGTAATAATACTGAACATTAAAGAGATACTTGAAGTCTCCCATTTTCTATATTGTTCAAGCAGTAATTTTAGTAACGTGCACATCTTTTTGATTTTCTTGTGATACATCACTATTGTCGTCTGTAATCTCATTGACAATGATGAAAAGATCATTGACTTTAAAATTCATCACTTGCCATGCAGCGACGTTAACAAAAACAATTTTAAATGGTAGAATATTATCGATGAATGTACACTACCAGCGTTTCTATCAACTGTTTTTCTATATTAAATGTTTCATAAATATGATGCTAGCAAATGTCATTCAGTCAATATTGGTTCAGATGGCTTTGATATTATTGATAAAAATACTGATAAATACAAACGTATTTATAATTATATCAAAAAGGTAGAAATATTCAGCATAACCTTAATTAACTATTATATTTATAATCAAAACTGTATTAGCCAGTTCTGAATAGAAAAATCAAAGATATAAAATTTTAACAAAATGCTCTAATCCTAAAGCATAAATGATATCAAAAAATCTTATATTATTAAAATGTTCTTAAGAATCCCTATCATTGGACATCAGGCATTAATGAAAACTTTAAAAAGTGAATGTTCTAGCAAGTGTTATCAGTTATCAAACGTTATCACTCACCTGCCATCGTATCTGTTCAACGTTTCACAACGAACTGCCGCGAAAACAACTCATACACATATATATCAAGATATTAGTCAGTTTACAGATAACAAAGCATTGTGACGTGTACCACGCGCTTATCAACCTTTACGAAGAAATTATAGAAATTACGGTGGACATTAGTTTTAATAATTGGGCTGGGCTGGGTCTGGCGGTTTTGCAGCGGCACAATTAATGTATTTTTAATTAGATGTTTAAATATCATAATGACTACTTAATATTGTATTCTTATACTTTATATTAAGATAGCAGGTAGGCAAGTAAGTTGTATTGTAAATCTTTGGGATAGGCCTAAGTGCAGCATTGGATCGCTTAATGAAATAATATTCTAAAGCCTTTTGTTTTATTTCACAATATACTCTAAAGGTTCTAATGCTAACTCCCAAGTAACTTTTCAATCTCATATCACTTCAGTCTGCTTCGAATATTTGTCGACCTACCCTAAAGAATTATATATATTTAGTACAACAATGGATTTTTTAATTTAAAATATATGTAGTTTCATCAAGCCTAATCAATACCTTCAATAGAAGATATAAACTTCATAAATGCAACTACAACAGTGGAAGAAATGAAGGCTGATGATGATAAAATAAATAAGACATTCGATTAAATTAAGACCAGTATACAAATAGCTGTTGATAACACCTACAATGTAATAAAGAAATTTACAAATCTATTTTGAAAACTACGATGCTAGGAAACTAATAAAATAACTATATGCCGATTAATTTAGATTCAATTCAATAATATCAATCTTTATGTGTTATCTTTACGACCCAAAAGATATTTGTCTATAATTCCGGCTTTACTCATCAACCTCTAAAGTAAATGGTGTAATCTGTTTAAAACATAACATTTCAACAAAACATTTATTTATTGGTGGACATGGCTTTTTGTATAAATTACAACTATAAGGCATTAAACCTTAGCTTTTCAAAAATAATGACCTAATACGCCTTTGAAATTTGTAAACACTGGGACACTTTAAAAATCAAATCTAAAGATGATTTGAAATTTAGCAGTAAAGACATTAATACTCATTATAAAATCATAGATCGTTTACTGTCCACACGATTTAATAGATTCCATGACGGTTTGAGAGATTTTAAAGAATTCTTTAAAATCCTTATTCTCTTTATTTCGTCTGGTCTCGCTAAGTGATGCGTAGGACATGACCAAGTCGTAAAGTATATTGTCGATGATGACTTGGATTTCTTTGGGAGTTGGTCTGCCTTCTTTCTCAGCTAACATCAGAGTACCTGTTACCTGTTTAAACCACAAAATATTTTTTATATATGATTGGTCATCTCATCAATATATAATTTAATCTCAGAAAAATTAATACAGGAGTTCTTCAAATTTCTCAAAGTTTCCTCTACTTTTTAGTAAATGTTGATATTTACATATAATATACATTGATTTTTACCTTTTCTTTCCATGATTTCAGAACTTCGCCTAAAGAAGAACCTGACTGTTTTTGTCCTATATCCTTCAATTTATGACGTAGTACAACAAGATGATGTGACCGACATACTTCTGTAAAGTAAAAAAATAACGTGAACATCAGCTGTTAAAGGGTTCTTTGTATACGTACCATATTATTATTACCAGAAAATTCAGACCTTTTTCTAAAAACTGTTTTTCTTTTTAAGAAAGAGACAACAAACTTACCTTTCAAGCAGTTTTTTTCGTCTTCACCATTAGGACAATTTGGTTTCCCGTTACAGATATTACTAGTGGGTATATCATAATTCAGTTTTTTATCTCCGCAAAAATACCTCGTAAGATTAGACTGCACTGAGCAAGCTCTCACGCACACCTTCGAGCACTTTAGCAATTTACATCGACCCTCAGAGCAGAAACATTTATCCGTTGAAATGATCTTGTCATTGCCAGTTCTAGAACGTTTCATAGCATTCATTAGCCGTTCACTTATTGTCAACAAAAATACGTAACCGCTGTTCAGCTTATCAACGTTGTTCTCATTTAAAAACGCCTCGTATAAGGATTGGATTGCTGTAAAACATTGCTCTCTGATTATCTTAAAATTCATAGTATCGATGTCACGTTGAACAGTCATTTTCTGCAACAACTTTATTGAATCGTGTAATTGAAGTAAATTCGAGAACACAAAATAGTATTCTTTCGACTTGGTCTTAGTTATTATTTCTTCCAAAATGTTATTGTATATGTTTCCAGCTTCGAATTTTGTAATGCTTCCTGTAAAAAATAATTTTGTTAGTTATTCTCCATTCGTTTTGAGAAGAAAAAATAAAACTTAAAACAGTACCTAACGCGCAGCCAGTTTCATCCGTTTGGTCGTAGCAATCTAATTTCCCGTCACATAAAGCTTCCACGGTTACACTGGGACCTCCGTCCATCGCTCGACAAGACCACCTATTTAAACCGTACTTTTGCCAACAAATTTTTGTGCACACTTCATTGCAAGAGCTGTTGGCACATAACATCCTATCGCAGACACACGAGGTCAACGATATCGTTTTAGGTTTCAGTATTTGATCCAAAGGTTCATCAGCATCGGTGTCTCCGCTGTACCTAATAGCTATTTTTTCAATGTTAGCGTAAGGAAATCTTTTCGCACAAAGAGAGCCATCAAGAGCCATCGCAAGCGAACTAACAACTAAGGCGACTTCGTTAGCTGTTTTCTTGATTATATTTTTATTAATTTCGCTTCGTCTTGAATTTACAACTTCAGCTATATGCGGACGGCTGTACTTTTCTATGAAACGAAGTTGCGCATGCAGGACGGTTCTTAAAACTTGGTTTTGTTGTGACAAAATTTCTTTATCTAAACTAGGCGATATGCACCGCCGTGACATTGCTGATTCTATTTGAGACATGGTGCGGCCAGCGCTTTTTATTTTTTCCATAGCTAGAATGTAAATTCCAAACAATTGTATGTAATCATTTGTCTATAAAGTACCGATGGCTGGCTCCTTCTAAGTAAAGCGCGTACTACTAGGCTTATTATTATTATCATGATAACTGAATGAACACGGGTTGATCAATACTATGCTGGTTCTATCGCCACTAAACTGATTGATGAAATATTACCATACACTACAGGTACAATTATATAGCTCATTGGGCCTTGCCCCCCCTTACGAAGATCGTTAGTGGGAAAATATTAAAAGAAATCATTGACGGAACTCAAAAATTTACAAGCTATATCTATACTTATATACTAATATTATAAAACTGAAGAGTTTGTTTGTTTGAACGCGATGATCTCAGGAAAAAGTCTTTTAGTGTTAGTGAGCACATTTACCGAGGAAGGCTACATATCACCACGCTACCACCAATAGGAGTGGAGCAGCAATAAAAAATGTTTCAAAATCGGGAATATTTTTATCCTTTTGAAAGCTTCCGCCGCGTGCGCCGCGGAAACGGTTAAATTTACGCTGAAATAATGTATGACAATTTTTTTCTCCTTTGGAAGATCTAAAAAATGTCCGCGGCAGCATATGTCTATCTTTTAGGGTTACTTCACTACAACGTCTTTTATGCTAACCAAATTTGTTCTAAAATAAAGCATTGTTTATGTTGTTTTTATAAAGATTAAATTAACCCTTATCCAAATAAATGCGTTATTCATTATAATAATTTAATTTTAAAGAAATTGTCCCTTTATATCATTTGATTTCAATGAGTATTTTTGAAGATATCGCAGTTTTGAAATAATGATCAAGCGCGCATAATAATGCACAAGGCGCCGACCGGGGCGTTACGGTTTCACGCTTAAACAATTTGACTAATTTGTCATTGAGCTAATATTACTACGTTAATAATATCTCAATGTGATTTGTATGATTTTTGGTAAGAACATATATAGGACTCTGAGGAGTAAAATAGGCTACAACTTATTTTCTTTCTGAACTCAACCCTGTAGTCTACGCCGACGGAGTTGCGGGCAAAAGCTAGTATTTTTATATTTTTAAGCTTTAGACATAAATAATATAATACCTTGCTGAGCGCAGTCTTCCTCATCGGATTTGTCAACACAATCAAAATTTCCATCACACATTTTTTCTAAAGAAAAAGTGTTTTTGTCATAACGACACAAGTAAGTGTTTAAATTTTTAGTGCTTGAACATATTTCATCTAAAATTGATTCACATGTGGTTGTATTAGGGAAATCTCGGTGTGCGGGCAAAGGAGGTGTAGGACTTATAGCAGCATGCATAATCTTAAGACGAACACCCTCATTGTTTTTACTATTTTCGTCATTAGGCCCAGTTCTTCGGGTATCGTTAATAGCATTTTTTTTTATTACCAAATCAATTCCTTCAGCTATAATATCGCCGTAGGATCTCATTTCTTTGTGTTTGTCGTGAATGATCTTATGCCATTTACTGGCTGCATTCATTACTTTCCTTTTAATTGTGTCTATAACAGCTCGCTTAGATTCTGCTGTTTTCGCATGTTTCAAATATTTATTTACCAATTTCTCTATTTTTGCAGCAACATTTTGGACCGCTTGTTCTTTAGCACTCTTTTCGTCGGCTGTTCTTCCTATACTCGAGCTGTTCTTTAATGTTATTGCTGATTCATTATGGGTATCAATTTCTTTAGATTCATTAAATATGATTAATTTTACGCCATGCATAATAAATTTTACATTTTCGTTTCCTTTAACCCCTGATCCAATAGATGATGTTTTCAATTTATCTTCAATGATGGTTAAAATTGAACGTTTTCTATCTGCGGGCATGTTTGCTAAAGATTTCAAAGAATTGCATATTTTATCCACAATTGCTTCTATCGTCGCTGATCCCAGCTTTTGGTTTTTATCGGATTGCGCTATAAATTCATAATTCAATTTATATACAATATTGTTTCTTGTTTTATCAACAATATACTGTTTTTACTTACCATTGGTTTGTAATATTGATATAACTATTAAAAATGCTAAATTTATGGGAGAAATCATTACGATATTACGTATTTTCAGAAGTACGTTACATCAGATTTCTGATTCCTAAATCCTATAAAATATTTATAAGCCTTACACCTATAAAAGAATATTTATGTTCAATGAATATTGAATGGTCAATTAATAGTTAATATTGTACAATAGATAAGAATTTCACACTCTCGTCGAATGGATTTTTAATTTTTCACTGTTTTCATCCCAACGTGAAAAATTCATGTATCTTGATGTAAAATTTAATAAAGGCTTACGTAGTTCGATAATAATTGTGTTTGCAGATAACTTTGGAAACACGTTTCTAACGCAACTTAGAATTTTTGTCAAAAATGTAAACATTGGAAAACATTTACCTACACAAAATACGTAGGCACTAATTTTAAGTATGCTTTGTACCTTCTGTAAGGAAAAATATTGCCAGAACTAACTTCACCTAAAAAAACTAGTAAAAGTAGGCATGACAAGTTTCTGATCCAACTTCACTAGGTTTGTAGAATTTTTTGAGTATATTATTTGCTTATTTTTAGTAACAAATATAATTGTTAGTGCCTCATGCACCACTGCGAAGTATAAAAAAGTCATATGTCAAGATGACACTGACGGATGTCAGTTGTACAGTGAGCACAAGAAAGATAACCTCAAGAAATAGTTTCATAATATAAATACTACGTCCTTACTATTATTAAATATGAATAGTTCTATTCTAAAATTGGCTCAAGTAAGGCAATAACTTATAGAAATTAGTTGTGTAGGTAATTCGTGTAATAACTTTAGTATGTTTTAGTAAATTTCATGTCATTTACAGACTAGCCTGGTGTCGACTGGAATATCGCAATGGTCTCCAGTTTTAGCCTCCCAATTACACACATCTACACCGTTATGTCGTGTTGTGTCTGGAAAGTACAGAATAACGAAGAAACGCGACAGACCCCTTACATATGAAATGGCAAACTTTCCGCATTACATTGCCCACCGTAAATCCTGGAACTCTTGGAATACTTGTAAGTAAACTGAAGAATGCACACTGTTTCTTTTTTATTGTTTAATTTTTTAGTGGCTAATTCCCTACAATGGGTGAAAAAATCATAAATTTTATATTCATCTCTTTTTAAAAACATACATAGTAGAATAAAATTCATATAATTGTTATTATTGACTATTTTTCAGGTGTTTTAAAAATATTTTTTCATTCCAAATAGCCTATGTCTGCAAAAACCTTATGATGAAATGAAATGCAATGTTTTAAGAAATTATCAAAGCATTTTGATTTATCATCAATAATCGAAGGTGTAGAAACTCTTTGTCATAAACAAATGTGGTTACAATGCTTTCAATCACTTACAACTAATTATTAACTACCTACCAATCTGTTTCTGTTCCAGCTAGCTTGAAAGACGGTCTGCGCCGATCAGAAACAGCTGTTGAAGATGAATTTATCAGAAAATTCATGACTGGAACTTGGCATGGACTTGTCTGCAGTGAGGTAATTATCATTGTTTTATTTTATAATTTATAATATGTTATCTGTATCAAGTAAATGTAATTAATGCTGATGATATATAGAATAACATATATTAGCAAATTTAGGAATTGTCTGGTTTATTTCATAATGTCATGAATTTCGAAATATCAAAATATTTTTATTTAGTTTATTCTTTCAAGGCTTATAAAGTACTTGAATATTCTTTTCAACTGGATAATCAAATGCAAAACTACTTTTCTTAAACAAATTGATCTAATGTGAGGAATGTTTTATTCTAGGTCATAATCAAGAGACAATTCAACCACATTAGAGTAGCTGCGATTATCAGGCGTGCTGTTTCACCCACAAAAATGTATTTCCTTCTCGGGTACACTGAAGAGCTGTTGGCTAATTGGCTCCAATGCCCAGTCACACTAGAATTGCAAACTGTTGACAGTTTCAAAGATGTAGTCTTCAAGTACATTTAAATTAGCATTTGTTGTATAGATTTTAGTTTGTAATAAAGTATTTGTATTAGGATATTTTTGTATATTAATTTTGCAATTGTTGAGTGCTGAGAATAGTTTACCAATGTTCATGGCGATTTTTGTCAATTTTTTATTATTTCTAGCTAAATAATTATGACCGAAACTAAGCATTTGAACATAGGGAAGATACTTAAAACAAAATAAAACTCAGTAAAAATAAAATTCATATCATCTTATAATTTTATTCAAATATACATAATGTGTCAACAAACAGAACAGCGAGACGCGGGCCGCGCGGCCGCACAACAAGGCGGGCATGCGCCGTGTGGCGTAGTACGCGCGCGCACGCACGCACGCACGCACGCACGCACGCACGCGCGCACGCACGCACGCACGCACGCCCGCACGCACGCGCGCACTCCCACACGGGCACACTGTCACGACTACCGAGTACTGAGTACCGGCGCCGAGTACCGCACTACTCACTCGCTCTATCGCACTATCGCGCATACACCACGCACTTGACCGCTCGAACACAATATCGAGCCGAAACAGAACTTCTGCACATACGCTTTGTACTTTACATTTAACACATAATAGAAATGGACATCGCTGCCGTCTGCGACGGTCTAAACTATTCTACTGCACTCAAATAATAATCAAGCGATTTGAGATAGTCATATGTATTGTCAATATTTGTTCCTTCCTACCCGGCGCAGTAGGGAGCGGTGTCCACTATTGGTTCCGAGAGTACATCGTCACGTTCCCGTTTCATAAGACAAGGTTCACCTCATTTCTTACAAATGCCTATGGTGTCTCTCTCGGATAAATTTGTATTGTCTATCACAGTGACATAAAGCATTTGTTCTTACATGCTACTGAGTTACACATTGCGATCTTATCATTAAATCACCATAAAACACATTTTTTTCGTATAGTCATTAAGGTGCTTCAGAAAATATTTTTTTTCATTATGATATTACTTCTTTCTTTTAATTAAGTGTCAAAACAGTCTTTTGCATTGAGCTAATTCGATAGTGCCTGTGGAATGTCTGTCGAGATGCACCTTACAGTAACGCTAAGCGGATCCGCTGTCTGTCGGTTCACAATGTGCGCAGAAGTCCAAACGGCTGACAATATGCGACGGCTCGCTCGTTGTTTAGCATTAATTGTTATCGAAATTACATATTTACAAATTAAACACACAGACAATGTGAAGGCTTCTCGTGATAAATTCGAATTACTTAGCGAAATGGTCCGCGGTGGAACGTTCTCGAATAGCCGACACGCTCAATATAAAACATATAAAAACTTCGGATCACATATTTACATATATCAACGACTATGATACACGTATGTACAAACATAAACAGGCGTATTACAAAAACAAAAAAGGGTAAAACAGTATTTTTCAAAAACAAGTAAAAGGTGGCGTCGCAGCGATGTCGAGAACTCCCACCGAAGCTTACGAATGATTGTTACAATTTGGATGGCATCGATTTAATGAATCAATTGTTAAGTGTACAGCGAATGTGATAAACGCTATGTGCGATCATAGAGTCCCTATTCAACTACACACCGCTAAAACTATTAAGTAAAAACTTCCGTCAAAATTCTATTAAAATAAAGAGATCATATATGTTCTACTACAAATAAGATAAACATGTTACAATAAAGCTTTAGATTATTCGTAGCGATACTCAATGCATCGTGTTTATGTTCTGTTGGCTTGTATAAATACTGTAAAAATATACTTTAACAAGTGGCACTGTGCTACTGAGTGCAGTTCACTTCGCTATGTCTGATAACAAGAGCGGGCGCGAACAGGTCCGACCGCGGCCCGAGTAAGTACCACACACATTACGTCTCTGATTAAAGCCAAATTGTACGAGTATAGTGCATCTATGTATACCTATGCCATTGTTCGGTATTTGTTATCCTCCTTTTACAAATATTATGCGTTACAATAAATTTTACACAGAAAAAACAATCATTAACAACGTCGTAAATGCAAAAATACTATTTCTTTTATACACATCGAAATGGGACAATTTATGAATTCTATTAACATGCAAAAAGTGTGAAATACACATATAAACTAAAATTTTCCAAATGTTTGCTGAGAGTGAAGGCAAGTCGCAGAGGTCGGAGGGAGTGCCGCGGCGCGTGCACATTCACTACGGCGCACAGTACGGCACGCGCGGTGTTCGTGCGCGGTAGGACTCGCGGCGCGCCCCTCCTACTCCGCGCAACACTTAATTATTCTCTATATTAATTTACATCACCACTAGAACAAGAACATCATGATATGACTTTAAAATCTATCTGTACTTAGAAAAATTATACAGCGTCAGTAGTAAAATTTGATTCGTATAAAACTTCATTTTAACTCCATTTATCCTAAAAGTAATAATTCAATATACCCTTTTTCATGATTTGGCTTAATTCTTTTTTTTCTCACAATACATCCGAATGATTACAAGAGAGACATATTTCTATCACAAACGCGTAAGTAACAATAAAAATTAATTCAACAGCACCTATCGTTTGATATTCATACACAATATATACTGAATTAAAAAAATATTCAAAATTAATTATTCCATATAAATAATTCAATGGAGAGGGCACAAAATAAGCGTACACACAACTATGCAGTGGTCCAAATAGTTATATTTTGTATGTTATATTATAATGATTTATATTTGTAAATATCACTTAATATTCCGATGAGACAACTAACGCTTCACAACGAGGACTACACGCTAGAGGCGGGTAGGATTCGCCGGCCCACTCGCTGCAACTCCCACCTTCACACATGGGAGTGTTGTCCAGCGGGGTCGAGTCGAGGCAGCCCTGACGAATCCGTCCGCTTCAGCCCATGACTAGGTTATTACACATAGCTGTTGTATCAACGCAGTCTGACTTCTCTCTCACAACGAGCGCGACTTTCGGTTCCAAGACCGCGCCGAGTCGCGCGCGACGAAACATTCGCTATACATCGATAGCGTTGTACGACGCCGTTTGAAGATCAAGATATTCGGAGAGGCAATGGAGACAGCGCGACGCAATAACCGCGGCCACGTGGTAATACATCAACACTCACACATACATTTGTACTACGCCAGTATGCTACCCGCTATTACTAAAGTGGAACGGCGTCACCGCCGAACAGCTCCGGAACATGAATTAAAAAAACTTACTAAAACTAAACAAAAAAAAATGCAACTAACGTCGTTTAATTTTGATCGGCCCCGAAACTCACGTGAACGTAAATACTGAGTTCTTTTCTACACAAGGCGAGAATCCTTAGGACTAATGATAAATTTGTGAGACGCGATGGATCCAATTTGAATGGGAACGAATGAGAGTACGGGGACACGATCGTCACAAAATAAACCTACTTAACGCTAAGCGGGGACGTCCGGCGGCAAGGACCGAAAAGGGAGACGACCATTTGTTTAAAAAGAAACACCTCGAAGACTTATTCTAAATTACACGATTCTCCACTTACGAACACAGATTTTATTAAAAACGAGAAGTTCGAGGAGGATTACGGGCAGAGCAAGAGCAGAATAGAAAGAAGGGGATGGTAAAAATCTCGCTGAGAAGTTTGTTGGGACACACGATGCCGTATTAACCTAACACCGCAACACCGCGCCGACACACGCCGGCGCACACCGCCGTGCCGCGCGCTGCAACACGCAACACGCGCTGCAACACGCAACTCGCGCTGCAACACGCGCTGCAACACGCACTGCGCCACGCTCGCCGACCAGTGAGATTCACTGGTCCGACAGTGCCACCACCAAGTACAAATACACCTTTGCACATTTGCCTAAACTATGATTATGTCGCGCGATTCGAATTAGTTAGAACGAAAAGAAACAAGTACTATTGGTAAGTGAAGAGAATGCAGATGTTCAAAAAGACTCATTTTGAGTCATTTACCTTGTTAACGCGTGACGCGGTCGAAAGCAGCCGATGTATGTTACTAGTTTTTTCACCTTTAACTGAGACTTAGCGTCTGTATTGAGACATATTAGATTGCATAAGTACATAACAACTCACAAGTTCGATCGCATCCCTCAGGAGCACGACAAGATAAGACAGTTGATAAATAAAACTCTATTCCACGTTCACTTCCATTATCACTTAGTTAATATGTTATTGCACGCACGCGACGTCACATCGTAGGCAGTGTTAGATTCAACAATGGTCACTATATAAAATTTGACAAAAAACATTTACGTAAGTATCAAAAATAAAAGGAATTATTACGTTATAAAGATTTAGATATAGCTACGTCACAAACCCAGCCGGTGCAGTGCCAACTAGATAGTTGGCTGGAATCACAAGTACCTAGAGGATATTCATTAAGAACAACGTTACACAGAGAGTAGTAAGTATAAGCCACGTTAACAAGTTACACTCACTGCCCGGCTCGAGCGACGGTCCGGCGCGCCCCGGCCGCCCCGCACGGTACGCGAGGGGAGGCAGGGGAGGACTAGCCCGCCACTCGATACATACATCTACACACATACATTGCATTATAATTTTTCGATTACAAAATATCATCTAGTCTATATACAGTGGAGGAATATTGACACCACTAATTGGTAATTGGACGTTTGACACACACTCACCGAACGAGCACGTACATATTAAGAAAACAATTTTAACTTTTGCACATACATCACACTATATAAACATCATAATTGTCTAAGAGAAACAAAAAGAACATCTAATCTAAGAAGGCGATTTATCATAAATTCACAATACATTTGTACCATTCCTCAACTGTATACATTACATTCGAAAACCTAAATCTGTACGTAACAGTATCGAAAAAATATTCATCTTTATCGATTCACATAAATTTTATTGACCCTATAAGCGTATGTCTTGATTCAATACATCTACACAAACAATAGTCAACGTTACGTCTAATATAACTTAGCCAGATTCGAATAAAAAATGATGAAAAATATGTAGAAATATGATTGCACACACAGACGCCACAACACAACATGTCCACGAGGAGTGAACCCGGGACTCGGCGTTGTCTATTCACTGGAACCACATTGCGTACTCACTACGCATTCAACATCTAAACATCAAGTGCTAAAGCACTAGTCACATATATCAAAAACACGGCTAACTACACTGAACATTAAAAGCGATCGTAAGATGAATCTTTTCAAACCTTAGTGTTATTGTATGAATCAATTATAAAAGCAAAAGTCGATGAAATGAAAATTGCCATAGATAAAGTTATCTCTTAGATGTTTTTTTTTATTAAAAGTTTAGATTGATGAAGGCTTAGCAAAAAAAAAAAATATTTAAATATTTATAGGTAAACGTCATAAAATCAGAGTCCTGTTATGAGCAACATTTATAATCAGCAAAAAAGCTTTGAATACTAGTGCGGTCCAAAAAGATCATCTTTACGAAGCGATTACTACCTATTGAGCAAAACTAAAATTTGAGACGTCAGCAAAATACAAAAATTTCGTTAATTAAATATAGGCCGAAAACTTCCACGCGACGTTTCAAACAATTTCTACTAACTAAATTTTAATTGTCTACTAAAATACACAAATATTACAATTGAGTTACGAATATTGCAAGAGCCCAATTCTAAATGATCTTAAACTTTCCTAAAGGATTCAAGGAGGAGATATTTTTGTTCTAATTTAATGAGGAATGTGTTACAAATTAAAAATACTCTATGAGATTTTCGGCTTATATGATTTAATTAACATTTTACATACATACAGATTGATACTGGGACCAAACCTAGCATGGTGCGCAATATACTCTAAGTCACAGATTAAAAAACACAAAAAATCATGCCAGGCTTGGTCCCAATCTACGTAGATTACTTAAGTCACATACACACACTATATACCAACTATATATGCCAATTAGTAAGGTAAGACAATATACCATCGTACTTGGTCGTCCAGTGAAGAGAGAACGGTTTTGGCATGCTAACGCTTCTAAAATGAAAGAAAGTAACATTATCTCAACTAACACCACGTCGATGAAAGAGACGGAATATGCGCGTCAGAGCTACACTAACGATACTCTAACAACATATTCTCAACAGGATAAAATAAATTAAAATGTAAGTACACATCTCATTTGTTAAAGCGTAGCTAATTTGTTTCGTGTGTAAGGTTCTATGAGGGGTGATTCTACTTATTTGTCGTTTTGTCAACTTATTCTGTTAACAGTGGCACGGCCGAGAGCTGCGAATCTACTGGTAAGACTTAATATGAAACCGCGTCGAGTTTAAAATATGTATTTCATTACTGCTTACGTATCAACTACGTTTTATTGCATTGCTACTAATTAAATTACGTGAACCGTCTACAATGTTAGAATCGCTACATACCGCGTCACCGTTAACAAAACGTTGAATAAATATTACGTGATTGTAGTCTATTTAGTAGTAGAGTGACCGACTTGTTCGTTTCGGCTGCTGTCGGCGGAGGGTAGATGTGGGTTGGCGCTCGTCCGTCTCTTTCTTGTGCGCGAGTGTGTGTGTCGCGCGGGGTGCGGGCGCGGGGCGCGGGCGCGGGGTGCGTCGGTCAGCGGGCGGCGTGCGCGGGCGGCGCGGGCGGCGCGGGTGTGTCGGTGTGCGCGGGGGGCGCGGGGGGCGCGGCTCGGAGCGCGCGTGCGTGGCGCGGGCGGCGCGGGTGCTACCTGCGCCCGATCAGACCGTTCGAGTTGCCGCTCGTGCTCGGACACATCTCCAGCTCCACCAGCAGCGGGAAGTGATCTGGAAAATATAACAACAATATTGGACATTTTCACCTTGTATCAACACCCAAATAATACACAAAAATAACGCATTCGTAATATATAATAAGTGTAGCATTAATTAAATGTCCGTTGCATAATAAAACAATAACAGTTTAAACTGAAGACTTGGTAACCCAATCGACAGTAAAACTTACCAACTTACGGAAGATTTTTTAAAGGAAGAAAATACTACATTACAGGCGTTACTTGTGACAACCAAAATTACCTGACGGTATATGAGGATGTGGACAACCGACGACTTTGTGCTCCCGGAACCAGTCCTGCGACAGCGGGCCGAGCAGTCCGAGGGGAGTCATCGACTGCTTGCTATAGAAGATGTAGTCTATGATGCCCTTAAAATCAAACCTGTAACAGAGAACATCACATTATAAGTTCTACTTATACTGCTACGTTAAGTGGTTAAACCTGAAGGAGACCCCTCTCCTTTATCTTGTTTATATAAAACATATGTAGATTAAGATTTTTTAGGAACGACTGACAAATGTAATAATGAGCATTACTTTCTCGTAGCTATGAACGCTTTAAAGGAAATAAAAGACATCGATGATGCTGACAAAATACATCATAATTACAAATACTGACGTGTAGTTGGTGTAGGGCATGATGTCTTCGCTGTACGCAGAGGCGAGTTTGAAGTTGTGCGTGAACTCGTGCTCGGAGCCGGGCATGCGACGCAGCGACGCCGCGTACCCGAGCTCCTTGAAGTCGCGGTGCTCGGACGAAACACGCCCGGACGACAGGAACTCAACCACACCTGGAACATTTATACAGATTTTATGGTTTATTTGTGGAATGAAGTCGTTTTTAGCAATGTCGAATAAAAAATAGCTGTTGTAGTTTTTCTCTCCCTTACACTAATCTCCAATTAATTATTATAGCCGTTTAAGAACTTTTATCTTAGTCAATTAAACAAAATTCTACAAATACGACCCAGAAAGTTAAAGCTTTTATTTAGTGTTAATTATCGTATTACTGCCAAACGTTAATATCTACAAACTTAACAAGGACGAATTCAATATTGTAAGGAATCTAACGAAGGATCCAAGAGTATCAGTGCGGTCCACATATAGCAAAACTGCTGTAAAACCAACAGGGGGAAAATCCGAAAATTACCTACCGCTGTCAGGCAATGAGTTGAAATCACCGCACAGCAAAAGCTGGACGTTGTCCCGCTGTCCGGCCTGACGCAGCGTACGCGCCGAGTCGTCCAGTATGCTCCTCAGCTCGTTGCTCAACATCATCGTCTGTATGAGTTTCACGTCACAGAACTCGGGGTCCCAGTGGATGTGAGCGGTGCACACCAGGATCGGCTGGCCAATCACCGATGTGTCCGTTGGAAGCCCTGGAAGCGACACATCGATCGATTTTTTAATAGTGTCTATTAATTGTAACAAAATTAAAGTTATGATCGATTTGAATTTAGTGATTCTAAACTTAATGTACTGATTGAATGATTGCGAATGATCAAAATCAATTTTTCAAATAAAAAAAGAATTTGAAAAGTTTACATTTAAATTGAATATGTTAATAAAAATTTCAAGCAAAGCATTCAAGATCTAAATAAATAAATGGACACTTTAAAAGCGTACGAAAATAAAACATGACTTAAATAAAAAGAATACGAAGACGGACTAAACGTTTCCAAAGAAAAAAATAAACGGATACATTTGATAGCCGTTTAATTAAGGATAGCGTATGACAACTCTATCGCTGATCTCAACACGACATTAATTATATGTACAGCTGTATAATGTTGAGTCCAGGCGAATGGTTCTCTGACGTCGTCATTCCGCTCACAGAGAAAGTACAATAGAAACTGACTGACTGGTTTTTGGGTTAATAGATACCTAATAATTAAGAGATTGAACGTCGCAAATAAAAACTGACACGCTTTTTACAAACAGACACTTTTTAGAAATTCGCAACGGAACGTGAGTTTTATAAGTCTTATTGATGCTTTCGAGTAATAATAATTAAAACGCTCAATACTATTCTGGCTATTGATAAAAAGTTTTTGTAGTGTTATGTTGTTCAATAATGTTAGTTTTTTATTACTCATTTATACGGGAAATATAAATGAAATTAGTGCTATTGTAAGGATTGCAGTTGTTTAGAACAAACAATCAGTAACGGCTCCAATAAAATAAATAAGTGAAATCTAGCAATTCCGTGCTTCGGTGAGCGTGAACATTATTTCTTTCAGTGTCACAAGTACTAACCACGAATTACTAATAAAACGAAAATCCATCTTTTAAAGAAAATCTAATTATAAATTTAAGGTCGATAAACATTATTATTTTTTAATTGCAATGTACTTACCATCAGGCGTAATGTAGTCACTTTGTTGGCCCACTTTAATAAAAGAGAAAATTATTAATTTAGTCCCCTATTTTAGAAAAAAAAATCCAATGAAAAACAAATTCAAGTAACAATGAAAAAATAACAAGTAAAAAGTTACATAGTAATGTATAATGAATGAATGACAGAAGCATTACAACATTTTAACATTAAACTGTAATCTAGCGTAAGACCAGAACTCGAAAATAGCATAACGTGTTTACTTGTCATTTATCGTAACATGTTTGAAAATCCCACATGTGATTCCCTTGTGTGAATAAAATATTAGCTTAAATCATGTTTCACGCACTTTAGCTCATTTGTGCACATTATTTATAGAGTTACACATAATATATATCGTTCAATACTGTGATGTAAAACTTTATCATTTGAAGTAAAGAACTAGCGCATTGTCCGGTCAGATTTAAAAACCTCTGTCAACATGTTAAATTTATAAAAGCTTAAGTTTCATCGACTATAGACATTGTCGAGTCACAACGTCAGCAGCACAACATCAACAACCTTCACCCACGATGCGAGGATCCCAAAACAACCAGAGTATACGAGAGGGTCGGCCGCGGCATCACTGAACACCATTTTAAGCGTCCACGCACAATGGCCCGCGGTGCCTTTCGATACCGAACATCAATTTATATCTGCAGTTGCACATTCATGTTTTTAAATCTTTTTCTTAACTTTGTTCAACCATCTAAGTCCATATTGGTTACATTTTACAGCAAGTAATAAAATTGCATGTCCTTTTGTTTGCTAATGACCGGCGGCGAGTATCTGGTGTCAGCTAGTGTAACATTAAAAAGGCCTCACCGTTCTCCCAGGCGGATTCCTTGGTCTTCAGTAAGGCGGCCAATCCTATATTGTCCTTAGGCATGACGCGGTTTAACATATTATCAGATCCCTCACTATTGGCCATTGCTAGTTGGTTGAACTCTATAAGGTGCTCTTTCACTAAGGCGAACCTGCGAACAATTCCAACATTTTTATCAGCTCAGCTCGATCGGTGTATTCGAACGAAATAAATTTGATAAAACAGTGGATTCGTAGTCCTGATGCATTTGATAGACGTGAATGGTTTACGTCATGCATTTAACTGAACGTTCAGACGAATACATCTCTGGGTCTTTGCACTCATCTCTTTATGCATTCCAAGTTTTATTTTTTATAGCATCATTAAGCTGTATTTAGTTTTATTTTTGCAACGTCACTTTGTTTTATTTTTATTTACATTCTGAGTAATCATAAATACTTCAAGAACGACTAATGACTGCGATCTCTTTTATCACCAGTTTCCTTTTTGTCTGAATATTTAAGAGACAGATTGAAGACCACTTGTCGCTGTACTCGAGTTGAATTCAAATCGATATCATTTCTTTTTATTAATACGATGAACATTTTTACTCCACAGATTATATTATTATTTAAACATACTTAGCCGATCTAAAGAATATAGCGCATCCGTCGACATATTTCCTCTCCGATTCGGACATGGTCTTCGCGCGTGACTTCGGGGAGAAGATGCCGTCGTAGCCATCCTGCTTCAGCTCTGGCAGAAAGAAGTTGTAGAATTGGTCGGTTTCCACCTCCTGCATAGAACAATAGTTATTTGTATTATTTCCCTTGAGTATTCCAAGAAAAACAATTGATGAATGTCAAGCTGTAGCTACTCTGGTCAATATTGTGCATGTCTTGTGTGATGACAGTGGAAATGTGTCAAATTAGATATACTTTGGTATACTAATAAAAATGGCTTGGTTAAGTCCATAAATTGCATAGATGATGGCGACAGGACCAGTAGAATTGTGTATGCCAATAGAACTGTACAAAACAATAATTTTACTGATTACAAAAAAATTCTATGATCTAGATATGAAACAGAAGTCATTCATCATCAGATCATATACGTCTAACTGGGGTTTGAACCAGCGACCTCAAGAGATTTTAGACCTTAACGTCGAGGCCATCACGTCAGAAATCATAAAAAGCTCCTGCTACCTTGACGATGATGCTTTAAAAATGCGGTTTCAAAAATTAGAAAATTTGGTAAAAGACTTTTTGTTTTTTTAATTTACAAAGTAGTATGTAAATATAATCCTGTGTTTTACCCGATGCACGACAAAATATTAGAATGAACTAAACACAATGAAGTATCAAGATTAATATAATGATTGCTTTTCATGGAAAATATTTAATAACATAAATTTAATCAAATAATTTCCATGGTCGTATATTATTTATGACGATTTGCACACCTTAAGTGTAAAAATTTATTTATGATAAATGCGATTGTACAATTCAATTACATATAATGTTCAAACGATAAATATCAATAATGTGTGACAAATTACATTCGTAATTAAATATAGTGCACAATCCATTTACATTTGTTTAATCTTGATACTTTGTGACAGGTAAGTAATTCAAATAAAACAACAATATTGTCGTAGATGGTGTAAAATTTAAAAGGTTGTTTTTCGTAGAACTAAGGAGAACTATGTTACTAGCCTGTAAGCTAATGATGTCTGCGGAGTAATGTCTAATTTCGTCCAATATACCCTTCTTCCTGTAGTCCCACTCAAGCGCCCAACTGGGACAGTAGCCGTACATCTGGCGCGTGGCGTACTTGTCGCACAGCACGTTGTAACACATCACCGTGAAGATGCCTGCAACAAAAAAAGCCGTTTATAGTATCGCTCCTACATCCACGTACAATTCGCTCTATACAAACGTCCCCGTTTAACTGGAGATTCCGTGTAGAGAGCGCGTCAGCCGCCAATTAGCTGACTCTTGACGTTTGTTGCCGGCGTCGTGTCGGCGACAACTCGTGTGACAGATTAAAAAACGTGCCAATTAAAATGAGCCTCGCATTACGCTCCACATGCGACGGGCACGCGACACAATAGCTTTTTTCCCATCACATCCGGAAGGTCGCGTGACTCGCCGGTCGCGTCGGCGCGCTGTCCCGCCAGCCCGCGGCGCAGGTGACGTCGCCAGTTCACGTGCCTGCCCTTTCGCTCTGTTGCTACACGTACAAAACGATGGCGCTACAGCGTTTAGTTGATACTTTAACATGTCAAATCCCCTGGGGGTGAACGTGCCGAATCTATACAACTATTGTCGGACGTGAACAGCACTCGCTTTCCAAAGGTCTAATAGACGTCTCCGTACAGGGAGGTAATAGTGTAATGAGGTGGCCGCAGGGAGCGCAGAAACTGACAGAGGAGACGGAAATGTTCTCGTTTAAACTGCTAACAATAGGGAAATTGGGCATCAGGAGCATCGGGGCGCGTTTTGTGACGGGGTACGGACTGATTTGAGCGTATCTACTTATTACGTAAGGTAAAGTGGCACGACTGCGCTCTCTCACGCTCCGCACCATTATCTCAGATTTATGCGAACGAAGCGCGCTGAGCGCTCGCACCCGTCTCATTACGCGGATCAACGCGGTGGATGAGCGCCGCCCGTCTAAATGTCGACTTCGTGGAAGACCTTGACGATGCAATTATCTAGATTTAATCGCGCCCGGTCCCAGTCAATCAAGCCACAAAGGACCGGGAGTGGACGTGGCCAGACAAAGCGCGCGGTGACGGCCGACTGACGTGTGGAAGGACAAGACAATGCCGAGAGATCGGCCACTACAGCTACAGTCCGGACAAATTGATAACGATCGGACGATGCGCCCGCGCTCATGCTAATCGACGCCGAGTCGAAGTCACCTGGCGACACTTGGCGACGATCAATGCGGCCGCAGCACGTGCTTCAAATACGTCCATTGTGCGGGCGAGGCGAGCGGCGCGCGGGCCGGGCGGCCGGGCGGGACGCACGGGACGCGGCGCACATGCCAAACGTCGCGAAACAATACCGTGCATCGGTGATCGTAGTTGTTTAAGGAACTACGGGCGAAACGAAAGCTCCGCGCCAACACAATAATAAATGTTAATGTTGTCGAGCGTGCGGACACGTGTCTTCATTTCGAACACAACCGCGAGCGTGATGAAATGGTACGTGCGCCCGCAACAACAATGGTGTACGCGACTCTTGCACTTTACATCACTCATTCTGATACTCGCTATTGTTGTTTATCAAACATTATGTTTGCCAAGTGATTCTACAATTATTTACATCGATATATAATGCTTATATATTTGCACTTTTGCGTTAGAAATGTCACGAGACGTGAACTAGTAGAGGCGGCGTTGCGTGCTGTAAAAAAAGAGGTAAACGGAAAAGGCGTGTCGACGGATGGCGGGCGGTTAGAGCGTGTGGTGATGTCCTACCAGGCACGCGGCACATGAGAGCCACATCACTAAATTGCATGCACGTTCTTGGTGCGATACTGATACATTCTACCACAGATTCCTCCACGCTGCCATCCAGAAGTCACCATTCACCGAAGACACCGTTAGGGGAGGCGGGTTAGTCACGCTCGCGTAATGATTTCTAATATCAATACGATTCGTGAGAGAGATCGCTGATCGCCTTTTTTGCATTGTGAACGCGCTCATTAAAATCGATTTAAGCAGCGAAGATTTCCATTTGGATTGGCGTTGTAAAGAACTCATTAGATGGCGGCCGGTCGCGACTCGCGCCGCTGATCGACAATATGACGTAAGAATGCTCAATAGGTGCTAACAAGAGGTTGTTAGCGGAGTGAAACGTGCAGCGGCGGGCCTCGGCGGCGACCGCTGCGCTCTATAGATTTCACCTTGAGCTAATGGGAGCAAATCATGCGATTTGCACGAATACTAATTGAGATGTTGCGGCTAATGACAAAACATTTCGTCGTCCGGGTTCTTTGTGTATCGAGCGATCAGTCATTTCTTTATGTTATTTTACACAGTAACGGTTTTTTGCCGTCGCGTATGTCATGCAGTCTTCTTTTTATAAGTACGTCGAGCGTCAGACACAAAGTAATTTGCATAAGAAAGTCTATAATTACGTTGAATCGAGTCATTACAAAGAATACGAAAGCATCGACAGATGGCGTCGGTTGCACGGGAACCGCCATATGTTCGCTTCTTACTAAGGTGATCGTTACTGGAAACTCTTTCTATGAAGTCTTTAAAAATATAATTACAATAACAAGGTTGGAGCAATTTCTATGTTAGAATATTAGATAACTTAATTCGCCGTTCATTGTATCAATCGCACAGGAAAGTTGTACAATTGGCAGGTTGAGGGAGCTTTCGTCACGTTTCAATTCGCGGTATGACTTCATAGTGCGAGTTCGCCGCGACACCGCACACATAACAATATTATCGAGCAAACAAAGTTGTATACATTGGATATAACATCCATTAACGCCTTCCTTTTACGATGTTTTTCATCACTGGCATCACGCTACAAATCGATGTGTATTCGTGATCCGAGAACCTCATTAGAGCAGGTCAGGTCTTTAACCTCGCTGTTCGGCTACGAAAAGATAAATACGTTTACCATTAGGCTACAATAATAGTCATTGTAAGGCGTGTATTAGCCGCGTACGTACGTAATAAAGACAATGAATCACGTGGCGCAGGGGTGTTATTAACATCGCCATAACAAATGACAATCGCATTAGGACAATTACCATGGTGTTACGTAGTGGGTCACGTCATCATTGTCCGCAGAATCGAATGTTCTAGAGTGGCACAATTATATACTAGTATAATTCACCATTGCAACTACCTATTCCGTGTCATACGGTCATTTAAGGCAATTCTGAGAAATTTCCATGTAGCGTTCATGTGATGTGGTAATTAATTACGACTCGCATATTAACCAAGCTGTGAATCAAATGCGGTGGTGTGATAATATGAAATTCCGTGAAATCGCTACTGTCGAGTGGTGAAAGTGTGAAAAAGACCCTACGCATTCAAAAAGAGAAACTAAATACACGGATTTGGCTACGATTAAAATGATTGACATTGACCCAACAATTTTACTTTAACCACATTTTCTTTTTACATTAAACTACAAAGTGATCACAATTCTTACAAAAAGCAACCAGACATTGATCCGCTTTCATTATCATCTCCAAAACATTGGTGGACAGGCCTTCCCCAAGAACATACCTATTGTCTCCTTTTAGCAGGATAATATGGAAGCCTTTTCCAGAGCGCACAACTCAACTGCTTGATGCGCAACGCTCAATGTACAATGAAATAATAAGAAAGATTTCTGGTTTTTATTATTTAATTGGTAACGACTGTTCTATAGTACAGCAGGAAATAACATTCCAAAAACAGCGGTTCTATACTCTAAGCTCTTAACAATAGTCTTGCACAAACGTTCCCTTAGCAACGAAATAACAGTTGAAATAATGCCATCGAACGTGCAATGCCACCAATCCGCAACACTGTAGGACGTGTTAATTTAGCCGCGAACCTCCAGACTGTACATCTAGCATCAGCGTGCAAACAAATTGCATGCAAGTTCGCGCGTCGACCCAGCCCCCATCCATCACGCACAACGTGAGAACACCACGCTAAAACCCCACTGACATGTGCGGAAGGAGTGCGCTAACCGTCACCATCCACTATTGCTCATTAATCAACAGTTTCGCCCGTGAATAACCGCACAGGTTGCCCGCTAATATCGCCGCTGTGATTTAATGTAGGAAAATTGTGCGGTGCCATTAGGTGGGCGAATTCGTGCCTCTACATCTCTGTTGGCGTGCCGATGAAAAATAAAAGCACGCGGGCCCGATCTTGTCTCATCTGAATATAATGGAGGGAGGTACACCGCCGCCTGCTCATTGGCGACGCCACATAACGTGCCCATTTTGTAACGTGACAGCCGACATGGATGTGCTCAGGCGTCATCGTGTGTCGCTGAGTCCTCGATTGAAACGTCAAGGATTTTGTGATTGGTTCATGATTGACTGATGTGTACACACATTATATGTAAATAATTACTGGCACTATCACTCGACGCACATAGGTAGGTTTTTAGGTTTTATGCGGCCAAAATTGAAAATTTTAAACTAGTTACAAATGCAAAATGGAATATTTTTCTACGTTAACAATAGAACAAGTGATAATTAGCCGGTCTTCTCGGCTTAAATACCCGCGTGGGGGACGTGTGCAGGTGGTGGAATCTTGTTAGTCTCCCGCTGCGCCCGCGCTTTCCCTGTTTACGTTGTTAAAGTGACTTGTTTTCGTCGTTAATATTTTTGATTTGAAGAGAGTTATTAATGTAAACAATGTGGATTCGAGTGCTTCAGGTACATACTATTATTTATTATAGAAATTGTCAACCTAGTATAATAAAAAATACTTTATTTTAAACCTCTAAAACATACAACGTTTTCTTGAAAAAATATTCTTGATTTTTCAATTTAAACGTAATTTAGTTATATTATCGCTTCCTATCGCCTCAAAATTATTTTTTATTATAATACTTAATACTCTTTTCTTATGATTTTGATAAAAATCAGCTGCAGGTAGGTGCAGGTAGGGTAAAAAAAGTTATGTTGAAAAATGTTCCAAATCATTTTAATTTTCATTTTCGTCGTAGGTTTTCCTGGCTCATCCGGAATAAAATTAGTCACCCGTCAATTTCTCTACGATAAAATGCAAAGCCAAAGTAATTTTAGAAACGATTTCAAGTGGATACATTATTGATGTCAAGAAATATGATGAATACGCACTAGATACCGCCAAATTATACGTGAAGCATTATAGGTGGCATCCGATGACCCCTACTTTGCACAAAGTGCTCATACATGGTACTGCCATAATAAAGAATTCCATCCTTCCAATAGGCCCATTCCCGGAGGAGGCTCAAGAGGCCTGAAATAAGCACTTTCGCATGTATAGAGAAAATTACGCAAGAAAATTTTCCCGCGAACAGTGCAACTGCGACATTTACAATCGACTATTATTGAGCTCTGATCCGCTCATTAGCAGTATTAGTATAAAACAAAGAAGGAGAAAAAAAATATGTCTAATTCCATTTCTCCGTAGACTTTCGACATGCTTTTACCCACCAAACCAGATTCCGCTTCACCAGAATCCTCGGACGATGAGGATCTGGAGTAACGAATTGGCATGGAGTATGTGACGACTGTCAATTCATTACTCACTAACGTTTAAAATGTACGTTTATGATATATATTTTTTTATATATGTCACGTTAGGTTTTTGACATTTTTTTTCATAAATATTATATTTTCTTGAATTAAAATTAATAAAATCAACAGAAAGTTGTTTTACATTATCAATTATGTCATTTAGAATAGTTTTAGCAAGTAAAATAATTTTGGCCGCATAAAACTTAAAAACCTACCTATGTGCGACGGTTGTAATGCATTCCGCGGCAATAAAAATATATTAAAACAGTTTTAAGTACTCCAAGTGAAAGTACTACGACTGCGATTAAATTAAAATTTATTTTATTGAGTAACAGAACGATGCTGGAACTTTCTCATTGACGTTTAAGTGCACAGTGAATTGTACACAGCGCGGCAGTTAATACAAATAATGAGAAATATTAACATTTAACATACAAACGTAAAAAAGCTTTAAACTTAAATTACCTTTTTTTCTAAAAATGATAAGTAGACAAATTGGCAATGATAACAATTGTTTAACACTGGGCGTATTATACTAATAAAAAAAGTTTTAACATATTTAAAATACATAATATTCATGATACTAAGTAAAAAAAAATATATAATTATGTACATAACATAATATTAGTTGAGCTTCGGTACGCCCGAATTTAATATTAAAATGATTCAAAAGTGTTATGTATGTATTTAATTTTTATTTCTGTAAAACATAATTTTAGGATTTACGAAATCTTTCCCCTTTAAAATATTAGTGTATGAATTAACAATAACAGTTTTCCAGTAATATTTTAAATAAATGGACGAAATTGCTAAGCATTCAGCGCCCACAGTGCGCCGTTATCGCCCACACCGAGAAAGACTTTAGGGTTTAGATCGATCGAGATAGTTGGAACAGCGAAGTCGGTAGTTCGTATAATGTATAAAAGCCTTGTTTATATTATAAATAACACTAATATATGTATGCGAGGAGCCTCCTTGTCTACAAAAGCCACAGTAAAATTGGCCAGGCTGAATCGAGATGGACACTCTGTATTCAGTATTACAGTAAACCTCCTTGAAGCAATATTACTGACGGGTTTCGCTGAGTAAGACCACGAAAATCTGCTTTATCGTTATTCAGCTGCTGGATTTTAATAATTTAATGATATTAGTGGCACAGTTATCCTGGAATAAAACCAAAGCCTTATTTTATCCTTCCATCTCTATAGGTAATTCAGACAGCAGATTATTTGAAGATTTTAGTAAATAGTCGTCCTGTGTTTCTAAATTTGCTGGTGCATATAACTTCATTCGACAGAGGAGTATTCAGATTTTACTTACAGATAAATAATGGTAAAGAAAGTAAACCTCACATATGATACAAATGATTTGGAAGTAAACAATTTAACAAACACCCAGATCGCTCGAAATAAACATTCAATAGAGAAATCATTTCATGAGCGAATCAAACACTGGGGCTCTCTTAACTAACCACGACAGCTGGGTGTCAGAAGCGGGTAATTAAATATTCAAATCCTCATCCTAATTAGTTCTCTATTGACAGTACAACAGAATCAATGATAGCATCTGACGACCGGATCTGATTTACAACGTTCCATCGTGAATATTCATGGTGGACGTGATTGAACACGGTGTTTGATGGCGTTTGCGGCGCGAGCTGGACACTGGACACGTCGGGGTGACGGGCATAAATCTAAAACGAGGTACATGGACGCGCGGCGGGGCATCCGACACCGATGCCGCCCTGCGAGCGAGCAATGTTTGCATAGCATCGCGATAGCACCGAGCGATTTGGTGCAGGGGGGAGCGCTGTGAATATCGCGGGATTTTGTATTTTAAGTTACATTGCGTTGAAATGAGTTACTGTCAAGGTACAATGTACCTTTATATAAAATAATATTAGAGGCTCCTTAAACTTAAATGCGTCTAATCTGAATATCTTAGATTTGGAACGTAACATAAATTAGGCGGCAACATTTAGTACTAATGGTTTGTTAAGATGTAGTGTGTTATGCAACGGCGAAAATTACATAAAAGATTACAATTTTCACAGTAGCCCCTTTGCATTTCGCTCATGCCGTTTCTATCGTTCCATATATGTGTACATCTGACCTCATATTAACTTTTTATAGAGCATCGTTTATGAATGCGAAATAGTCGCCAGTTTTATGGCCATGCTGTTAGACTACTCGATTAAGTGTTAAGTTTGATTTTTATCATTTTATTATGAGCATTACATAATATTTATGGGATATTATATTTTAGTTCGCAATGTGTGTGGTCTGTTCGATGCGGTGCCCACACCTTAGTTGGATTTGCGAAAAATATTATTGCGTATGTTTCCGGACAGATTTGGCTTGTGCTTTTACGGCCGCCGAATTGTTCGACAACAACCGATTGAGATTCCAATTTCATTCATTTTTTCGCGAATAAAAATTTTACTCAAAATAAATGTCGATTCACAAAACCTCGCTGCTTTTTGTCAACGAACTAAAACTTTAAACAACGTGCACTCTTCCGATTGTTTCTTTGCAGAGGATAGGCAGAGCTGCCTTTCTGCGCTCATATTGTATTAATTTTGTAAAAGTCCCGCGTTATAGGTGGGAAAGACTAAGGCCGTTTTTAGGCATATTTTCACCGAGCCTGTGTCCTATCGGTGGCTCGGCACATACTAGCATGGTTAGACCACAAGACATTAACTCATCACCATATGCGTTATCAACACACAATCACTGGATGATTTGTGCCGAAAATTGATATACAGTTTAATGAGGTATTATCGGCTAAAAACATTTTTACTAGAGAAGGAGACGAGAGTCAAAATTTTGTATAGAAAAATATAGATTGGACCAATACCCCCCGAATTGAACACGAGCGAAGATCCGTGCAAAAGTTACTTGACTATACGAGTAAAACTAAAAACTGCCCATTTACGTAGTCGGACGTTCTATGACAACATTGTAGACGAGAATAAATAACAAAGTTCTTTAGTCCAAGGGCGATAGAAACAACAATAGAAAAAAATGCATAAACGATACAAATCTGTAATAAGTTAAATTGATAATAAATTGCTGTACGCAAAACGATTACCGGGGAACATCTGGTCAGTACAAAAAACTTCTATTCCAGTGATTGAGTGTCAATAAAAAGCGTAATAAACAAGTCGGTCCAACGTTTATCATATTAATTGCTTGTAATCGTCTTAGCTTAGGCTGAAGACACAAGAAGTTATTATCTCCATTACATTGTAGAGAAATTGGATTTTATGATTTAAGACCCTCGATGGTTTTGTAATCTACGATTTGCAAATCTCATACGAATATTTTGAACCGGCTATGAACGTATTAATACATTTTAATTATGGATACATGTTTTTGTTTTGTAAACCAACGTATAGACGGGTGTTATTATTTTTGCTTCCCTGGTTTACAAAACTCTTTCTAATTATTTTGAGGCTACTTTACTTTTGAGGTAGTCTGTCACGTTGCCCTACTGCAGGCTAATGAAAACCAATAGTAAAACTAATCGTATTTAATATACTGGAACGTAAGCATTGGTACAAACCTCCAGATTTTTTTACCACTCAATTAACAAGAAAACTTATGTTGTTCAAAGACAATGACATCATCGGCCATCGCTCGTGTCTCCACGGTATAAACCGACATGTTCGAACACACACTTCGCTGGACATTAGATCACTTCCTATATACCTTTAACGACTCATTGAGTATCGAGTCCCGATCGTCACGTAACAACAAGGTCGACATGCGAGTACACTGCGGCACACTGTTATATAAACGGCACGAGTCTCACATAGCAATGGCTTTATGTAACTCATAAAAAATAGACCACAACGTGGAGAAATACGGATGGCGGGACGTGGCTGGTGAATTTAAATAATATACTCTTGCGTAGTGATGAAATATTGTCTACCTATTTAGAGAACCCGTGACAATAATATATTATCAAACTGCCTCCGTGGTTCCGCGGCAATATTTTCGCTTGGTCCCTTTTTCCCTGGTCGGCAACTTTTATTGGATTTTCCCATAAATTTATTCCTAACAGCATCACAGAAGAATATGAAAGATAGAATATGTTCTAGAAATCGACAAGTAAGGCTCCATTCATGGCATGGGCTAACAAAATTTAATACAGTTTCGAAACACGGATGTCAAAATACATCTTCCTATCTCTACGTTGGAATGGATTGTCATGTGAGCAAAAGCGAAAATAAATCCACACATAGTAATCTCACAACTTAAGAAAGGTGCCTTGTCCATAAACGCTGCGAACATCTTACGCTGTCAATTTCAATAACAAACAAAAGGTAATTCATTTGAGTGACCACCAACGTATAATAACCAACAATGGCGAGAGGGCACCGAGCCTTCCAACTGGTCCTAAAACGCGAAATATGAGCTTGCTCATCTATATTAGCGCGGCGACTTCCAATCCGACAGCGAGTTACAAGACGCACTCACGTCAAAAGCTTGTCGCCGGTGATTTAGCACACGATGCGCTCGCACGCAGTGTGTATTAATTATTCAGCGATTTGTGGTGATTGTGGAGCGTTTGCGAAGCGTGGCACGTTTGAGACCTCGCTTTGATTTATGCAAATTGAAAACGCACTCCGTGTGTCAGGAAGCGGCAAGGGCCGGCGGAGAATACGCATGACCAATGTTAGGTAATATGTTATTTATTTATTGAAATTAGCACCAACTTGTTGGATAATAAGTTGAAACCCAGCGGGACTGTAAATGAAAACTCATGCGCCGGATTTCTAACGACAATTGTTAAGTGGTCTAAGTTTACAATGCGCAGTCAGAAATACTACTACAATTGTGTCGTCGTTATTTGAAATCGACTAGCAGTGAAACTTCTAGTCTAGTTTAAATTGATAAACTGCAACTAGCATACGAGTCTAAAGGTAACGGTTAAAATAGATATTATATTAGAAACTTGAGTTTTCTAGGCTATATTACCGATGCAAGGAAAGCAGATTAATTGAGTTGTTATAATAATTTCTCTGTATATTTACAAAAGGCCATTTAAATGAACAAAGCAAAAGCTTAACACGAGAGCTACACAATAAACAATTAATAATTCTTGTAAACTATTTACTAACAAGACATCTAGCGCAAATGTAATCGCTACAGCGCGGAACCTCGTCGCATTCCGAATCCCTGTCGACAATTTCCTTTGCACGCGCACCTGTAACTAATCCAACATATCTATTGCGCGTATAATAAGCACTATCACATAAATTCGAAGCGTTCCATTCATCAGCATCGGTGATTGGAAAATTTTCCTTATTAGTTGCAAGCGGTGCAGCGTTGCATTCGGATTCCACGTCTCGCGTCATATAATCTTTAGATCTTGATATACCACGCGTCGCGACGCGAACGTACGACCAGTTCGGTACGACTTAATGGCGATAGATGCTAATCACACAGTGCTGGCCGTTTTTATGTACGGTTTACTTGTATTTATCGCTTTAACAATTTGTTTTAATCAACTTACTATTTAAAATCAAAGTTAGTAAGTTACACAACCATGTTTTATAAACTCATATTTGTTAAAACCTAATAAGGTTTCAGTTTAAACAACGATATCGACACTACTTATTTATAATCATTAACGAAACGTCATCAACTAAGTGAAACTCAAAGGCTAGACGAACGTCGATCAAACAGAACGATAGGGAATCGCTCCTCCCGCCGAACCGGGACCAAAGCCGTATCCCGGACGGTCTCCCACGGGTGGAAACATTACCGTTTGTGCGGCAGGGCGGTCTCCAGTTGATTATTTATGAGACGGGCCGCGTGCGCCGCGCCCATACGTGCCACCACGACACTTTATTAATGACGAAGCAAGTGAGCTTTCTGTTATCGGCGCACAACAATCTGGAGGGCCACGCTCGCGCGCGAAAGAGGCAATACTATTATTTGCCAGAGTGGAGAGGTGCTGAGATCTTATCAATTGTATTGATGATTAATAAGCCACGCGAGCACCTGTACCCGGCTGATTAAGAGAAAAATCCTATCGCCCTCGTCACATCGCTGCCGTGCGCCGCACCAATGTTTCGTATTCTTGTTTTTCAATAAAAATATTGCAAACAAAATAAAATGCGATCGTCATTGCAGCACAATGAGAGCATTTTTCACATAGATATCATTTAGAATGGTCTGTCAAAATCAGACGTGGTTGTTTCCATCAAAGTCAAATGTTTTAGGTCAATTTTTATTATCGGATATAGGAGCTGTAGGAAACACAAATACTTATATAAAACTAATTTTATACAATATGTTTCAAGGTTATGGTTACACATATTTGTAAATGGAATAAAAAAAAGATATACTTACAAGTGGGACGGCTCCTATTTGGTCGAGTAAGCGGTATCCAAGGCCTCTGTGGTGGTAGAGTTGCAGAAACTGAAACAAAGCAAAACAAAACACGGTTATCTTTTGTACTCGATACTTATTTCAACAACAAAGGGACAAATAGTTGTGCTTTTCATTAAAAACAACGCCTCTATTGACTCCGATAAATAAAAATCGCTTAAAACACTCGCGTACAACTGCAAAAACTAGCAGTTATTGTTATAAATTTAAAATTGAAATAATATTTTGCAAGTTAAGATATAAGAAAAACATTACTGGAAAAATCTCTTTTTCTCGATAACAGCAAAAACATTATTTGTAATGTTCGGTTAGTCATTATTTTCCGTTTACATTTCCGCGCAAACATGGATAATCAAAAAAATCTGTACGATTATTTCGTATTGTGCACGCAACGGAAAGGTAATATGAAAGAAATATCATCTGGCGTCCAGCTGTCTTTATGGTAGCGGTAACGGGAACAGCATTTGCAAATACAGCTCCGGCAAAAACTTAATGACTGGACTTGGAAAATCGGCAATCGCGCAAAAAACAACCATCCATATCTGATGGAGTGAGACCGTGGCGGCACAGGTGTAACGGTACACCGTCACATAGTAATTGGTGGAGCGATTAAAGCGGTTCGCACACAGACAGGGCGGCTCTAGTGCCGAAGGCGTGCCCGACTCGCCAGACCCACGGCCGGCCGCGCATCATCCCATTAAGAACAAAGCAAACAACACCCGATCGATTGGAAGTAATCATACGGCTGGCAAAAGGTACATTAAAAGCAGCGAATTACGCCTGGGCATTAATCTTCCCGAGCCATTTATATAACAACCACAGTTTATCACAGGGTGTACACTGTCACTGGAGCAAAAAATGAATGAACCAACTAACCGGCCGGGTAATTTCATTAGCATATTGATATTGTTAAAGTAAATTGATCATGAGCGGGCGCGGCATCTCGTGCGACTCGTCCTGCGTGTGGATGATTGAACTGTTGCCTGCCGATCGACACTAATAGAATTACATCGGACGCGCATCACTTACCGGACACACGCTGCGGGACCGACTGTCCGCGGGCGACAACAACCCAAATACAACATCACGGGTATTTGCATAATTATCAACAAGATTATTTTATACCGATCATCATTTGGTGATTTTTATCTTGACTTTAATTTTTGATTGATTGCTAATGTCATGATGGTATTTTTTTCTACAAGAGGAAAAAACGAAGCGTTTATCACGTGTGTGTGTGCTTTTTTTTCTTGTAGCGCGCATGACCGGACATCGGCAAGAAACTGCTAGAATTTAATCAGACGGATTTAAATCGACAGTCGATTTGGAAATGAAGTCGCGTTGGTATTGTTGGTTTTTGCGAACTTTTTGCCGGTCGGCAACAGTCCACAGTCCACGGCCCACACCATACCGCGCGCACTCGTGCGTAAATTAAAATATGAAAACGCTCCTCTCCACTGTTATTATGTAATGCCAACTTTAAATATCGCGTTCGACTTTCGACACAGATACATATCTATTAACATTCATAATAAAAATATTAATTTGAGCACGCTCTTTGAGCTTTAATAAGCGGTAAGATGCGATTAGATGGGAGATAAGAGCGGCCGGGGTTTTTTGTCGTGTTCACATCTAAGTTTTTACGGGTTCATTTCAAACTTAGACCTCGGTTAGTAACTTCAATCTACTCAAATTACTTTCAAGAGAATATTCGGTTGCAATTTTTTGTCCAATATAATCTCTAAGAGTAATTTAAAAACTACATACTTCATTGTTAGTCATGACCACTAATCTAGCTATACGTCTAGGCAGTATAGTATTATGGTCTCATAAAGGTTATTCAAAAGAGAATAAATGTCGTAGCGAAGAGGCGATAAGCGTGTACTTTGTAAGTTTCGGAGGGCGGAGGCGGGCTGTCGAAGTGCATTCGTCACAAGCGCGGCGCGTTGAGCGCAGGCGTCACCGTCGCCTCATTACCCTTTGTAATTAGGGCCGTGGGCTGCGTACGAGCCCCGGCCCTGCACTAAATCACGACAGCCCGCTTTACATGCGCGACTGGCGGCCGCGGCAGCGTCGGCGTCCCCTCAACACCCATAACCCATACCGGCACAATGCTCGCTTATGGATAGGTTATTGAATATTAAACATTACAAAAAGCTACTCCGCTCGCAGTGGGAGTCACTTTACATATGCAGAGATACCGGCGGTGCGACGACGCATACGAGCCTCGTCTACACTTTACGACGCACTTCCAATAACGTACACGGCAAAACAAAGGAATGGTACTTTCTAATGTAGCTCTTGGATTTCTTCCGGCCGATATAAGTTCCGACATCATCAGCGAGACGAGACGGGCATAACAAGCCGGTGTTGAAACCGACACGACGGCGGCGGCTGCGGCGGCGCTGCGGCGGCGAGTGAAAGTCAGATGAGCACTACACCCGGTGGATAGCACTTGGTGATAACCATCAGCTCGCTCTTCACATTGTTCGCGCTCCGATACATGAGATAAGGCTTTCTCCGTTCGTCTCTCGAGAGCTACCGTGAGAATGCCTCTTGTGTGTTACGACGTGACATTTGCGAAACAAGAGTATCTTTTTATCCGAACTTACTATCTGCATGAAATGCTGAGCCTTATCGTCACATCGCGGCGAAACATCTATACCTACCCGCTTCACGAGCGCTGAGCTCCCGTACGAGCTATTTTTGGACTTTTAACAAGTACTCGACAAGTAAAAAAGAAATAATGCGCTCGAGTACTAAACGTATAACTAAGAGCAAAACAAGAATAAAACTTAATGGACTCGGCGTAATGTATTGAATAAAATATGTATAACATAAATAATATGAGGCGGCGAGGCTACGGGGTTAATCAATTCCACGCAAAACATTTTCAGTCCATTGACTATGGCATCTTCGCTAGACGCCGGGGAGCCGCCCGAGCAAAAACCGGTACGCAAGCCTGTTGCATCACATTCTGGAGCAGATATTATATGGAGTCCGCGCGCACTCGCACCGCCGCACATCGGCTGCATTCGCGACCATTCCATCTATAAAATCTCTTATTAAATTCAAAACAACATTGGCCATTTGGGACATATAGCACGCGCGTCGCTCGCCGAGTGATGTCTGGTAGGTGTGTACGTGACCAACACGTATACAAGTGGTGGTGGCAGTGGTCGGCAGTTGGTTTACGTCGGTAATGTTCCTGCAGCGCGCTGGCTGCGATCGCCGGCCGCCGACCGCCCCGCGCCGTTTTGCGTGAGCTGACTCCACAACTCCGGTAAACGCTGTCTCCGCGACATTTATATGATGCCGTTGCATATATCCATTTTAGTAATGTGACATTAATGAATGATATGTTTTGTGCATTCAATACGCTCGCGCGGTGCAGTTTATGCCGGACAAATTCTTGACTAATCCGTCGTGTTTGTTCATCGTTATGCACAACTATCGGACTGCATAAAGTTCACATCGGAATGCAACAAGACGCTCATAAACTATACTCGCATACGAATTATTTACTAAATATTGTGGTGGTCGCAGATACAGCTCCGGGTAATTAATTAACGACAACGTTTTACAAAGCGATTAGTTTAATTGGTTCCGGTTTAATTTCATTATCAAATAACATTTTACCGTGAAGCGTATGTTAAAAGGTCTAGAGTTGTAAAATGTAATTACAAACTAATTCGCGAGAGACGTCGCTTGTATAACATTTCTGCGAGAATTTCGCATTATTTAGAGATAGGTGCGTCGACCTCGGCGCGGCGATATTTTCACAAAAGGCCACCATATAAAATATGTATATTGTCGAGGGATTTATGATGTGACCTTAAAACGATTTTTACGTCACGCTACGGCGGTAAAAATGTGTTCTGCGAAGATAATGTGAATCGGGAGTGTTCGAGAGGTGTTAAGGGGTGAACTGCGAGATAGATGGGAGTAAGAGCAGGTGATCCTAAACACGACCAAGTTAGTCCGTCGAAGACATCCGATTGTAAATTGCAATGATTGTATTAGCTTTGAATAAACTCTTACATAGTCGTTATAAGTACAGTCACCGCATTACGCAATGCTTAGGCTTTTACTGTGATAATAATGAGTGAACAGTTGCGGGTTCATCGTGAGATGCGCAGTGGCGTAGTGGCCCACACGCGATGCGGTGGGCGGGCTTTATAGCCTGCCGATTGAAGCAATTGACCCAAATGGGTACCGGGATTAGATCTCGGCATAAAATGCTAACGGACTCTGAAAGTCTCGGTGCCTTTGTTTCTATCGAATTAAATTCTTGCGAATCACAATTGAATTAAATGAAGTCGAAATTAAATCACTCA
Source organism: Cephonodes hylas (assembly GCA_030295005.1). Lineage (NCBI taxonomy): Eukaryota > Metazoa > Arthropoda > Insecta > Lepidoptera > Sphingidae > Cephonodes > Cephonodes hylas. Next base: position 10,922,282 of record AP025372.1, on the reverse strand, counting down.
TTTGTCGCGATATCTATTTATGTTAAAGTGGTTTGAATAAAATCATAGAACCGATGACATCATTGTTACATAATTTTCATTTAGCCGGTGCGGGGCCAGTCATCGTGTTGCGTCAAACAGAAACAGCAGGGAGCCAAGGCTGTTTATGGCTATTAGTTTGACGTACATTCTCTCTTTAGCTGTATTTTATTTAATGTACAATACATTTATTATGAAAATAAAATCACAACGTTGTGCCTACAAAAAATGACAATTGAATTCACAGAAATCATTCTTGAGAAGTTAATTTTAAAATTCGGTGATTTTTTGCCGTTCGTCAAATTAGACGTTTTGGACAAGGTGATATGTGTTTTTTGCATTATCAGTATGGAATTCTCATGTAGGGTGGAATGATCGCGGGAGAGATCGGCGTCCGCTGCGGCCGCGGGTCGCCCTCGCAGCGAGCGCGTCCGTTCACGGCCAAGGTCAAACGGATAATAAACGCGTAATCACGAACAGTGTGCTACCGAGCAAAAAGTCGCGCGCGCACGCCCACGTGAAACACTCTTCACTACCATCTGACAACATTAAATGTCTCGGAAAATTACAGGTAAAATGTATAGAGCGGATGAAAAGCCCGGCAACCGAGACCGCCTCTGTAAATAGCAATAGCGTATTATTCAAGCGGGCACGTCATCCGTCCGCGTATTCAAATCGGAATCAGATAAATGCGGGCCGCGAGTGGCGAGCGGCTACCGACCGCCGCGTTTGGAGATACAAGCTGTGCCCCTCGTAAATCACCCGCGAGCTCTTTGTCGCTAATGGACTGCCATCAAATAGACAATGCAGACGCGGATGCAACAGATAATAAACGTTTAGTGAATCGTGCGTTTAACGTTGTTCCCTGTTTAGCCAAGCGGACTGATTGCTACATCGCTCTCAATTTGTTAACTCGCACCAATTAACTTATACCTGATGTTCGTACCCTCGCGTTCGTATCCTACACAAACACAAATTAGGAACATGATTACGCTTCGTGGGAATTCAATTTGCTCCGCGCCCGCTGTATAAGGGTGTGGCTGGAATTTACGGACATTTTTATTGTTGGATAAAATCTACACTTAAGTGTTGTGTATTGTATTCTTATCACGCGGCTGATGAGCTAGTGCATGGCGTTGCATGGCTCACGTGGGCCGTGCAGCCTTGAGTCGGGGTGAACGCACTCTATTGATACACGAATTACGTGTGATTGATTAGGCAACACGTCTAACTATGTTGATGATGGGCCGCCATTGTTTATCCGTTCTGATGTATTGTGCATTATGATCGCTGATTCATCGTTGTTCTTGCGAGACGATCATAATGTGAATGAGAAAGTTATTCGAGCTGCTATTGACTAATGGAGCCGAAATTATTGTATGACGTTAGATGATGTTTTGTAATTTGATTGATTGAATAATGCGCGGAATTTTAAAAGTGTTAACATGTATGTGTACAAAGCACACGTACGAATGACGAATATGGGCCAAATATAAACAAACATTACGTTCGCAAAGATCTATTATGCGTAGAATCCGTCTCGTGTTTGAGGACAACAGTGCTCCTGATTGCGGATCATGCCCATAACAACACGTTTATTACGAGTCTATCGTGGGCCACATCAGACATTTGTACCAAACAGGATAACAAAGGACATGTCGCGTAGAGAACAACGATCAACACGCTAATATATAAGCTTGGTCACGAGTCAAACGACACGCAATTTAGATGTACGCACAGGATAAATAAGGTTTAGAGGGGCTCCAGGCCTAGGTTGGCATGTGAACGGGCAAAATATCTACCATCAAGCGTCACAGATGGCGGCGTCGATGCCTGCCAGACGCAGGGCCCCCCTTACTTGTGCGTTGCCAACAGTTGTTAAGTGTTTCTTTGAAACATTATTTACCTTCATTAAAAGGATGAACAATAAAAAGTTTTGTAATGGTGAAACGGCAATTCGTACAATTTGTAGGATAGTCGTAAATATACTGCCAATATTTAAACTGAGGAAACTAACAACGATAGACTTAAAATTTTACATATCCAATACCCGAAACTAAGGACACACACACCCATAAGGTTTTCTTAAGGTCTTCTGTCAGTGGCGTTCCGTAAATCTCAGCTGACTTTTAAACTACTGTACATTTAAAATCTCGAAGGAATACCTAAGAACAAAGGTTTTCGTTGGCCAGCAGACACGGTTAAAAGCAAAGTACTAACTTTGATCCATTGATAACTTTAAGATCTGGTTATGCAAAATGGAGGTCGTTAAGTATGGAGAAAAAAATGTTTACATCGGTGACGGATAGCAAGAACTAAATTAGTGTTAATTAGCAACGCCACTTTTTACGGGAGTGTATCGAATAATGAAATCGAAAGCGAACAAATTGTATTCACCGATTAAGCTGAGCTTGAATCTTGATTTCACGATAAGAAAACGAACGTAGCGGTTGAATAACATACTAGGAAATCAAAGAAACGTTTTTCCTAGAATCCAATTCGTTCACGCACTTTTTACTGCATTACCGCTTTTCCGATTGAGAGGTTTGGTCCTTACAATAGGATGATGAAGGTTGTAATGTGCTTATGTGTGCACTAACCGAATACCCCTCAATGTTGTTAGCATTTTTGCTACCTCACACTTTCTTTCATTTAATTCACCATTAATTTCTAGAAGTCTTGGATTGACACACATCTCTTCACCAACTAAGCACCACTACCCTTAAAAAACATGTCAAAGATCATAATTGTACCGAGTTCGGAGCATTAGAAATAGAATTGCCACTAGTCCAATATAATAAGTCAAACAAGAAATGTTACCCATGATGTTATCTGAGAGTTTCTGCACAGCTCAACTTTGTTATCTAGATGAAGCAGTTTGTATTACATGTGTATTTTCTGGAACTATGAGCACTACAAGTTACAACGTAGTGTAAGGTAAAAATGTTTCTTATGGTAAAGCTATTAGCGATAAAGCATATGAAACAAGTAACATGACATTTGATTTTAAACTTTTTAAAGTATGAAACGCTATAAAAAAGTGTGACATTATTTATTTCATAATTTGATTATGTGGAATGATAGATACAAGCTAGTGGGCAAGTAATTCATTCGCCTACGAATATCTTCATTTATTACCAATAATATGTATTAGAACCGTAGTAATATTCAAACAAAAAAATAGATATGAGGACAATCTTAGACTCAAAATGTCATAATTAAATGAACGTTTGGTGCGAAAATCAGCCAATCAAAACATTCAGCAGTCGACACTGGACAGTGATCCGGCAAAAAGAAACGCAAACAGAACAGCGTTTGATGGGCTGTCATAAGAAACGATTGAAGTTGTGCACAAAAAAGAATAGAATTTGACACTTCACTATGCAAGTTAAATAAACGAGTGTCGAGGAAATTGATATTCCTGATTTTACGCGCCAACAGTCACGGACGGAGAGCAACTTTGAAACAAGAAATAAAAAAAAGACTTTTGCAAAGTCAGTAACAGTTGTAATAATTTTGATCGAACGTACCGAACTGTTAAAACTTTCTAAACGATAAAACGTTGAATTTTGCACTTTTCTCTCACACATTGGAAAATGATACATTTAATAACAATTCTCCGTTTGTTAAAACTGTCATTAGTGTTCAATAGAAATCATTTCAAAACCTCTGTGGTCTTTAGTTTTATTATATTATGTTGGTTTCACAATTAAAATTGACCTACTCTCGCCTCTTTTATTATTTACATTATGTATGAGGGAGGTGATAGAACAGAACCATTCATATTTTATTTCTTTGACTGTCTGGTGGGCCGCACAGCTCCGATTTACTGCGTGGATTTTAATGTGGTTCTTGAATAGATAAACTTTAGCTCGCGATATAATAGGCTTAATTTTATTAAAATTGGATGTCAAAAGAACGATAACCATCAATCAAAGAAGAGTAGACGAGATCGTCATTAGTGCATAACATTAGCAAAATTTATTACGTTTCCTTTTAAAAGGGCCAGTGCCACAATTTTATTAGTACAATTAGTTTCTAGATATCCTATGTGTATTGGCATTGAATCAACGTTTTTAGTCTCCGCGGGGCTCGTATCACGTAATAAATAATTTAATTTAGTGCTCCGAGTTGTCATTTGATAACAGAAACAGAATACGTCTCGGTATGCTCGGTGAGTCACGGCGATGCAATGTTACCGGTACCATTCGTGCGTATGTGCCACACAGAACCATAAATCTTTGGAGCTTTTTTGTAGAATATTTTCTGGTCACTATTTAAATACCGTTGCTGACTTCAAAAGTCACTCTTGTTCTTATTCTTTTTCTGAGTTGTAAGATAAAAGTATTTCGATTGCTTTGTTATAGTAATTTATAATTATTTCTTTTTATTTACAAACTTTTTATTTTTGGTAAAAAATATTATTCTATAAGGAAAGCTATCGTTTGAACGTTAGAAGTAAAATCGGTATAACCTTTACAAAATTATTGTGATATAGCGAAAAGAAAAGTAATAGTGAATATCTTAGGCCGTATATCAAATCTCCATTTTACAAGTTTACTTGATTGCGTACTTGTTGCTTTGGACCGAACTGACGAGCTTGGACATTATCCTGGCGACGAGGACCGATTGACACACAATGCTGGTGGCGGATAATTACTTTCAACTGGGTCTTGGAAAGCTTTCTACTTGACAGCCTTAGGAATACTGCAATCAAACTGTTGTATGAGTAGACCTCCCACCTTTTCATAGTAATAAAAATAATAGTCGTATTTACTATTAAAAAATTGTATCATCATTACGAAGAAATAATTATGATAACATAATAATCATAATTATTTCTTTCAGGATACTCGGGAAGTAGCAGTAAAAGTAGTAAGATATTCTGATTCATTGCTAAGATATCAAGTCTAGTTCACGAATCGAACGCATTTGAAAATTTTGATGATCATCCGGTTGGTAACAAAGTAGAAACCGTTGTCGCCATTGATCCGATGCATGCCAGCGATACTGACCCCAATGCAAACGTTACAGCGCAATATTACGGCAAATCAGAAATCAGTAGAAAGCCATTCGTGACTGATTTGTATGTAATCCAAACAAAAACGGTTGCACACAGTTCTAAGCAGTTTTAATGAAAACGAGATCACAATTTGCTTAGGCAGCTCGCGATCTCGCGCCAATGTCGCCATGTGTCCGTAGCGACAAACAAGGCAATTGCTCGCCGGTTCCGATCGCTATCACACACGCCACGCTCTACGGAGTGCCGGGGCTTGTATCCGAACGGCCAATGTAGGGATAGCAAACTTTTTATCATCAACATTTTTTTTTAAACAACGATATAAATATGAGTAGCGAGAAAGACAAAACGAACAAGTGTGGTCCAGGTGGGCTGTTATGGAAAATTGTAAGCCATTATGCGAAATATAAATGTCACAATATCGTGTCGAATTTATGTAAGTGCTGACCAGATATGAGAAAATGAGAATACGGTAAATTATAGACCGGTGCATCAGATAGAGTCACCCCTAGAGAAGCAGTTGAGTTACTTAGCTACGATAAAAGCCTGGCTCCTTTGCAAAGTAAAAAATGTTCGATATGAAGCCTACCAATTTCTCGTAAAAGTAATTCGCCAGTACATAAAATTTAAATTGTTCTTGGTCCAATAATTCAGTGCGATTTCTTTTTGTTGTGCTAACAGTTCGCCAAGCATGGAATGGCGTGTACCAACCAAGTTACACCTGAAACTGATACGCGGCGTTGTAACCGATGCATTTTAACATAAAATTGAAGGCGCATTAGTTTTCTACATTGTACCGCCTGTGTGGTATATCGTATTAAGTTTAATGTGACAATTTGTTATGGACGACTTCCATGACGCAGTTAATCACAACCTAGGGTTTTATCAGTGGTATAGGTTTCGATCTTCGTATGGAAATATTTGTTCGAGCGGCCTCTGGGGAAGACCAAAATAATTTTTGTAGATTGTCACGATTCAAGTTTATATAAGGTCAGATATGCAAAAAATATTTATTTTCTTTTTATCAGAAAATCAATTGCGTTTTAATATACCCCATATTTGATTATCCTTAACACATGTCATAAAAATAAAAACTAATCAATAAAAAAAATTTTTTAACGAAGAATGAACTGTGTTCTGTCAACAATAGTGGAAAATATAAAACTAGAAACGGGGACAAACTCTAACCTATGGCAATAAATCAGCAACTGAACTTCATTGTAACGTTGAAACTTCGCAACCAATTTTTGCTAATTGTAATGTTCTTGAGTGGGACGTTCTTTAGTCTCGAAACACCAATATAATGAAAAGACACCATTTATTATCAACGTCATGTTGCAATTAACCTACAAAATAACTTATGTTACAAGTATACATTAGACAGTGAAATTAATATAAGAAGTTAGAAAGGTCGCAGGTTTGATGTGTTATATTAGTATTTGTTGAAACTAGGTTTTTATAATAATTAGAATGACAGTTATCTACGGTCAGTCGGAACGATGGTGTTAATTCCATCATGGAAGAAAATATTAGCTTAAACTGTAACTATCGCTGTTGAATTTCGTATGTATAAATCGAAAACATCAATAGTTTTAAATTATATTTAATACATTCACTTTCAACTTCAACCGCATCCAATGATGTGTTTATTTCACACGCTAATTTCATGAATAAAAATGAATTCAAAAACAGTTGCTACGTGCTGTGATCGCGACACACAAAAATTCGGTACTAATAACGCACAAGTGGGTAATAAGGCGGAACAATTAGCACTGTAAAAATGCAATAATTAAGGTTAAAAAGAAACTTTCATCGCGGTTAAGTATCATTATCACAATTAGAAAATTAATTGTAGACGCACACACACACAATATTGCACGGTAAGTGGGCCGCGCTCCTATATTCCCAAGAATTAACACGCGTGTAAAGGTCGTAAGTGCCCGCTAATGACCCGCGAGCGTGCCACATTCGATTCCCCGCGTACGCATTTTACTGTGTTTTCGTGTTAAACTATATGACGGTGATTTGGTATATTAAAGTTTCATGTAATGTTCGACCTAAAAACGGAATGGCTCATCATTTATGTTTCTGTGATAGACACTAGTTTTTAGTACAAGTGTTTTTTTTTTTCTTTTGTTAAAAGTTTTTACATTGACAACGTGTCATCATCATCATTATCATCACCCCATATATGTCTCTGGACACAGGTTCTCTACAGCTGAGAGGGTTTACGCCTTGGTCAACCAGGCTGGCTTCGTGCGTAGTGGCAGACTACATACCTTAGGAAGAACTTTTTTTCCGTATGTTGGTTACTATGTTTTCCTTCACCGTTGTAATACGCGACTATGTGATCTTACAGTAGTAGTAGTAGTCGTACAGTAGAGAAATTATAACCACTGTCTCTTTACAGCCGATACAAGCTTTAGTTCGGCGGTTCTGGTGGTTCATCGATAAATACTGTAAAAATTGTATGCAGTGACAGGTGTACAAAAAATGACACAAATTCCCAAAGGTCACATCGTGGCATGTTTATACCTACCGCTTGTCGAACACAATAAGCAACTTAACCGCTACATTGTAAAGTTGAAGACACAAATGTAGCCCCCACATCGACGGTTCCAAATCATTACGGATTCGACCTCCATTCACAGTAGACACATTACAATAATTTCATTGGCGTCCACAATAGGCGAATTATTACACCGTAATGCATTCGCGACGTCTTCTTGCAAACGTCGAGAACACAATTGTGGGCAGATTAAACAAAATACGTGAAAAAAAGAGGCGAACAATAATGACAGAAAGAATTATATTGTTATGAGCGAGCGAGTGTAGAAAGCAGTTTGCGCCGGCCAAATCTTTTCATATAACGCATCAGCAATCGGTCCGTATCGGGTGAGATTACAAATTCAACGTGAAATTAAGTGAACGTAAGTGGTTTTTAAATTACATCTATTCAACATTTTCAGCGGGGGAAAGTGGTGATTTTTGCGCACGGAGATAATTGACCAGGTTTTGCGAACTGGGACGTGTTTCACACACGCCAGACGAGGTCGCGGAGCGTCGGCGCTTATTCAATTATAATACAATATAGCAACTAACTAGATCCCATGGCTAAAAGCGGGCTGGTGCTCGCATCCGAGATGGGGTGGCTTAGCTTTGGGCTAGGAGCTAGGTTAATTGCACAGTACGTGTCGCACTGGGGCAAGATGTCGGTTGTAAATTAAGCACTGGGCTCAATTTGCTAATGGAGACTCATGTTTGCTGGTTAACAAAATATTCATTTTTGTCCTGTATGGACAGTCCCTTAGTCCCTTACTCAGTCGCATCAAGGATATAAGGTACCGTGAGGTTCACGTGTGAGACTATTTGTGATTAATTATTTATGACCCGTATGTCCCATTGAAAATCCTACTGGACATATCTTACAAACATGTCAAGCATACCAAAATTGGTGTTAAACTAATGTCCTGATATCAAACATTCTCAAACACTTCTTAAGGCTCTATTTTATAGAATCTATAATCTATGTATGTCTAATAGTCATAAAGCAAATAATTTAAAAGAAACCGACACATTCTATATGAGTATTTATAACATCAACGAATATTTTTATGTCGACAAAACGTAAATCCACAAATCCAAATATCAATAGGGATAAAGGGGACTTACCTCGGAATTGACACAAAGAAAAAAATGGAGCGTTGGCATTGTCGGTAACAATAATACGTATACATTCAGTTCTGTAGCTTTGAGCCGTTGTCGAATTCAAGTTGGTTTACCTACAATTGGACTGTGTATTGCTATTGCGTACAAAAAAAGGATTTCTGTATTTACGAATCTATACCACGCATAAACCTTTGCTGAACATTAACTTGACTCAATAATAACGTCAGCGAATATACATCATTGTTGAAAGGGATGAGGCTTTAGTCCACGGCGAGGGTTGGTAGACTAGGGGTACATACTTCATACACCACAGATATGAGCTCATTTACATTCTCATATAATAACACAATTGAAATTGTATTGATAAAAAAGTATTAGAAGATGCAGCTGATTTAATCGAAGTACATCTATTTTCAACCAAAAAGCACTTCAAAGACATTTGTCTGAATACTCCATTCGTCTAAGAGCTAAGGCATTACTCTGATACATTTTATGTTGTCGTAAACTTTTAGCCTGTGGGTTTGTCCACCAGGCGTCTGCTTGACGTCACGATGGTTGCAAAAAATCGTAGGCACCCGCCACCAGACAATCGATACGGGACAAGGGGCGCTTCTCGCCCCCTGTGGTCACATAATGTATAGCGTCATCCCGCCGAATTCATTAGAATGTTGTCACCCGCTTGGAAACAATGCGCTCTACTCAAATTTTACGATCACAAAGTTATTCATAAAGTCAAAACGTTAGGGTTTTTCAACTGAAATATGTTTTATTTTCTTTCTTTACAAAAACAACTAATAGACTATGCTTATAATAATTGGTATTATATTGGTAAATTTGGCTATAGTTATTTTTTAAAGGATATTATTTATTTTTTGTACTTTTTGTATTTCTACTATTTTAGGAAGAGATCGCAGTTAGTGATTAGACTGCCTATTGACACTAAGGACTAAGCTTAATATTTTTTCATTTCGTATAAGATATTTATGGTTTACAATAAAGTATAGATAAATATACATAAAACTAGACAAACAGCTGAAAGTTCAAACACTTCTTCTTTGTTTTTCCTTTTTTATAGATTAAACATCGGCTACACAAGAAGCCGAGAAGAGCTCCACATAATTGCTCCTTTCCTACTTTATGCTATATTTACTGTGACCAAAGCCACTAACACATTATTGTACTTTCCGACAATTTACTAAGTATAAAATACGTTAGTAACTTGTTTAAATGAAAAAACAAAAGCAAAACAATAAAAAAGAACGCCACTGAATGTATTCCGTCCAGTATAGTGGACCTTTTCTAAAGTAATTGTGGTGGCGCCTAATTAATTAGAAACCAATCGCGGAGCATATATCACGCGGCTGCAGCTAGAGCGGTCACAGATAGCCGCCGGATAACCTCCGCGGCAATTACCTTTGTTATTTATGTACACAATGAGGCGGGCGCTTTTTACATAGTATTATGTGAAATATATTTTAGTTTATAAAGGTAGTAAGTATCTATAAAACAAAAGGTATACTTGATATATGAACTTTAAATGTTAAAACATACGAGTATAAATGGGTCACATGAATTTCTTATTTCTAGTCCATAGTTATATTCGTGCACTTCATGATTAAATAATTCAAAGTAATCATATGATTCTTATATCTACTGGACTTTTGTAAAAAGATCGAGCACTTTCCGTTAAAAATCCATTTATTATTTTCCATAACGTTAAAAACTATGAAGTGACGCAGTGTTTCTGTGCCGTCCTATATTTCAATTTATCTGAGACTTCATCTATCGGCAAAAAGCTTATCTGCAAAATTTTCTATAACAGGTTTTGCTTTTGTTTTAAACTGTGTTCATATTTTTTATCGCGGGTTTGTTACCTAGACCAGTGTTTTCTATTTAGTACAGTAAATTTAAATGCCTTTTAGTAACGGACCATTGGTCTCGTTCGATACACTGAGATTTTGCAGTAGTCTAAAAACTTACTGTTTAAAATATTTGCATTACAGAGAGAGTGAATGACAGCTAGGAGAAAAAATATGATTATTGAAATTAAAAGTCGTGGATTCAAAACCATCCTAAGCGTTGTCGAAAAATGACGTTTTATTTATGCCTCTATCCTTTTTTAATGTAGACGGAAATTATGAACTAAAGTCAAGTTGTTGAATGTAATTCAGGTAGAAATCATTCAGCATCCCATTGAAATTTGGTTGAGATCATGTTGCTTTTTTGTGGATTTGAAATACTTTATGAGACGTAAAAATCCGTGTTTATAGAATTAAGGAAATTTACGTTATGATTGATGATATGACATTTATGAAGCCAAAATGAATCAAAACGTGAATGTTACACAAATACCAGATCTTCTAAAGCTGTACTCTACAATTACAACCCGTATTAGCGTTATTGGAACGCTTATTCCTTCCAGCTCCTGCAGATTTCCCGAAAGCTGGCAAAGCCGTCGTGTAGCGAGAGTGGGCACGGCGTGAACTATGCCCGATCGTGATCAACAAAGGCGAAAGTGAACGGGGGAGCCCCGTCGGCCGCGTCGATGCGAGCGCACTGCGAGAAAGTTCCCGATTCATACTCGATAGTCGATACGCACTCGCCGCAATCAAACGTCACGTTCTGCGCTTTTATATTTTACGAGTGGACGGCTGTTACGATTTCTGTGAAAGTCAATTTCCCTTCATCCGTGCTATGAAACATACAAATAGAGAAACAGATGCCATTTTCATTGGTCCCTTGATACTTGATTTCTGATATAACTCGGCTATAAACATTCCACGCCGTTCGTTACACTTTTATGCATTGATTTATCTATAAGCATTAAAATCAGAACATGTATTAATCAGTAGCATTACGTGAAGTCCACCGCACTAAGCTAGCATATTTCTTTAATTCCTTGACAATATTTATAGTAGAAGGTACCTTCTTCTATTTATTCTTCTTCCTTCGGAGTATATAATATTGATTAAATACTATAAATGTATATATCTGTAATACTAACCTGCCAAACTAACGGAGACGTTGTAAAGGGCTTAAGGTCTTTAACATCATGCAACTTATAATCCTTGAAATTAAAACTTGCAACATTTCAATATCAACGCAATAAAAAGTAAATAATCAGATGTGCGTAAATAAAAATACTGCAGTCGTTATTCCACGTATTCGCCGAAGTAGTGCAATGTGTCATGCAGACACATTAGGGCCGGCGCTCACTGCCGTCATAGCATAGCAGATTCAACTGCAGCATGCCGTGGCATGCCGTAGCATCCCGCAGCATGCCGTAGCATGCCGCGGCATGTCGTGGCATCGCTGAAAGCCCAACCACTCCGGTATCAGTTTTGCTCCGCGCGGATTCGAAGTTGGTTGTGTCGTTGCGCTACGGCATGCTGTGGAATGACGCGGCATGCTGTAGCATCCCGCGGCATGCCGCGTCATTTCACAACGCGCCGCGCCATCGCGTACCGTAATAAATTAACTTGAATTTTGACATCCTTGAAATAAGATTCAAAATAGCTTTATTACTAAAGAAATGCTTTGCTATGCTATGACGGCAGTGAGCGCCGGCCCTTACGCTGCAGAATTCGCTGAATGCTTACCTCGACAGATCAAAGGGCATCGCTATCCAATGCAATCAGTGATTCACGGCGTCATATGTCGCTGAGTACAAAAATAGCTTTTCAAGGGCGCCATGAGAGCGCTCAGCGAAAGTACAAAGTTCACTATACGATTAATATTTGCAATGTTCTTGTGAAATAATTCGTGACACCAGTTTATTTCAATGGCCGGTTGGATCCATTTGTTTTATCGCGGTAAAGTTATTGTTATGCGGGGGATAGAAAGTGCAATGCCATTAAAATAGCTTATAGAACATTAACTTATGTAGCGAGTAAATTAAAGGAATAATTTATTGGGCTTCTCAGCGGGAGTAAGATAAACTGAGTTCAGTCGCTGATCTCAATTCAGTTGTAACGGATTATTTCAATAAACGGTTTTTACTATTTTTTTACTATAAATAAGAACAGCTCTATATTTAAATTCCTTTTTGTTATTCTTCTTTCTGCTGAATATCGATGTTAGAGTCTGGCTTTAGCTGACTCGAAGCTTCAGTCTTCACGTCATTGTATGGTAGATAATCCAACCTATTGGTTGGTATTTATGACGAAGTTAAACCATTAAGGGCCAAAATGCAAAAATCTATTATTACAGGGAAAGCGGGATAAAATCTAACAAAGCGTATCTTAAATGGTAAACGCTATCATATAAAGCAGAACCAATGGAGTGTTATTTTCAGTATACATAAGGCGAGGCACTACTGCGTCCAGGCCTCTTTACAATTGAAAGATTAGGCCATAGTCCAGTACGGCGGCCTATTTAAGGATGACAGATCACGCATATCAAACCCCTTGCAGGTATTTTCGCGATGTTCTCATTCACCTCTAAATTAGTAGAAACTTTATTTATTCTGTTTTAAAGTAACAATTCCGTGTTTCTGTGTATTATTGCGATTTACTGTAGTCATTAACACAACAGCCCAGCGGGTAATCTTTCACTCGAGGTCGCATGTCCATGAGGTTTAATCAAGCGAGCGCGACACGGCTCGCTTCCGTTTACAATTTGCATGTGTATGTGTGTTTAATTAGGTATACTAGATTTAATCGCACATATGTGTGAAATTGTACCGCGTTTAACGCTTCCGTGGTTTTGGAAATCACAATTTGGATATAGGCCGAGATTAGTGTATACCTGTGATCTAGTGATACTTATTACGTGAATACGACAAGCTACATTGTTTCATTTAATATCGATAAAAAAATCACCTCTATCCCTTTAATCTCTATAGCTGTTCTAATCCCATCTAATAGTAAGTATTTTGCTATTGACCGAGCACAATTTCAAGCTTGGTGCTTTTATTGAAAACCTTTAAATGTAAGTGAATAAAAACATTATTTGAAAAGGTAAGAATCCAGGGTTTTTAATTTTCTGATTAATGAAATGGATCAATAGCTTAGAAAAAAGTGCTACAGAAACTGAAAAAGTATCTTGACCAAGAGATTACCACATTTGTAACATTACTTTTAATGTGTTAAGTATCTAAGCGACGCAACCATCGTACAACACAGATTAATCGTGACATAATCTTCAGTCATACTTAACGTGAAATACATAACATATACACGTTTTTAATTAAAGTTCAACGAACGCTGACGTGAAAGGTGCTAACTCGACTGGTCTGGGAGAGGCAAAGTTCGCAACCGAGATGGCAAAGGTCGCTGCAACCAATGTAATCGCTGCATGCGAACCGACGAGTTTGTGTAATTTGAACGCTTGTGATCGGGGATATAACGAGTTATACATATCAGCCAAGTTTCGGTATACTTGTCGCTTACAACTTGATTCTAAATTTAAGCGAGTATTTTTTTTATCCTCCTATCGACGAACTCATACATCAATTTTTTTTTTATAATCTCACACCTATATTCCCGAAGGAGTAGCCATTCATTTCAGCACCGACATTTTTGTTGTTTTTCAGGCACATTTCCAGACACTGTAAACCTACTGAGTTTTCTAATAAAAAAACCAAATAAAACTGCCCAACCCGGGAATCGAACCGGGAAGCTCTAGATCACACGATCCTGAATAAGTTATTTTTTTTAAATGAAAATGTATAACCGTGAACACGAAAGAGCCCTAGTTATTTTCAACTGAGTAATCTTACATCACCAAACAAACAGGCGATTTCAATCAATCGAACATTCAAACTCAAATACAAAACGGTACAATATAATTGAAACAATTGCATACACATTTCGGTGTGTATTTAATAGTTCCTTTCAACTAAGAGAGCAATTACGACCGCGGTACGGCGGTGCAGAGGCGTGATCCCGCGACCCACACGTTCAATTCAATTATTGTTTGAACATGATAAAAAGATATTATCGTACGTAATCGATGTTGGGTGAAGAACCTTTTAATGTTACACACTGTGTAATTTTAAACAAGCAATCAAACTTGTAGTGCGTCCATGCTTCACGTGCGATTATTTATATTATGTAGACATCGTGTTTGTTTATGAGTATAGTTTTTTTATCACTATCATTGTCAACATCCAGGCTGTAAATTATTAACATACCAAAGAAACAGTTTAAACTAACATTTTAAATAAAAAAAATGAGCCTAAAAAATGAGTGCCATCTCATCTGTCTTTAAAAATACTTGAAACTCCTATAAAATGTGCCGATGAACAATTGACAAAGCAATATTGAAATTGATTAATATATTTTATTGCATCCATAATGAAGATTAATAGTTATAAATAGAATTATTGGCTGCTAAAGTTTGAGTTTCATCATGCCAACGTAGCCTCATTGGAATATTCTCTAAAATAATGCAAACATAGTCGGATGCACGAGCTTGATAGCTATAAATTCCGAAGGTATTTAAAATAATAATAAGTTAAAGACTTGCAAATTTTATCACACCCGTTTTATCAACACACTGCCAGGGCAATTAAAACGGCAATCAATATAAAAAAGCGCAGACGGTACACATACATATTAATAGAAACACGTTCACTCTATGCATACGTAATTACTCAAGAGATTTCATTTGTGATGAATAGCATTAATTTGGCAACAATAAAAAAATAATCATCGGCACAATACTGCGGCTCACACGGAATACAACTACGTAATACATTTCTGGAACGTGACTTAAGATTGATAGTTCGCCAGTGAAAGTGAAGTCCGTGAGTTGAGTGCAAATGGTCGATCCTAACAAATCCGGCGTGGGGTTTAACATCGGCCCGCCGAAACTTATTGTGCGCGCTGTTACGATCCGGGACTGAGTAAGTTTGGGACTCGTGTTTGTTATTCAAACGACCTGGTCGCATTGTGTCTTCCCCTCGTCTATTGAGACGTGAACGTTTACTTGCCTTTTTCATTTACGGCGACCGTTGACCCTCTTCTAATAAATTAGCATCTGTATCCACGTCTTTGATATTTTTTTTATAAAAAAGAACATCTGCGTGTCTCTGCGTTAATAAATCTACTATGTAGCACCCACTTTCATGGTTTTTTCCCTAACCAAAACATCATCGAAAGTATTTTTTTAGTATGCTTAAGCAATTGCTTCTAATGAGATTTGCATAAATAGTAAAAAAAGAAACAACATCTAATGAGGAAGCGTGTGTGAGGAAAACTAAAAAAATCATTTATTTAGTAAAATCTAATAAACCACCGGACAGAGCTAGATATGTCTTCTAGTACAATGATAAAAACTCCTAGATCGCGCAAAAATATTGCAGTCTCGTACATAATGTTAAACGATGTGGTTACATTAGTTATGCCAATATTTGAACACATCAAGCCGATAGCAGATTGTGTAACGTGAATCGACTGTTGCCGTCTATATTCGCTCGTAAGCGGAGTAGGTACGTGAGGTTTATTATTGCTTTGATAAGATTAAACCACAAGTTTGTTACTATGCGACGGGTAGCGGACGGTTTACGCGCCATTTTATGTATAAAAGCCACATTGCGTTTACTTGAGACCAGTGGTGAGACTGGTGATAGTTCCATAAAAGTTAAATGCCCTAACAGCCTTACCAAATTGTGAATCATCTTTAAGTTTTAAATATGTATTTAATAAAAACAATTTGATATACAAATATCAAGTTGGCTACGTGGGGTGACGATATTCGCAAGGTAGCTGGCAGCGGTTGGATGAGGAGGGCCGAAGATCGAGCTCAGTGGCGTGCCATAGGTGAGGCCTATGCCCAACAGTGGACGTGAAAGGCTATTGATGAAGATGATGATACAAATATACAAAATGTATCTATCTAGGATATCCTGACCTTACAATAAACAATTATAAACTAGATATTATACAATTAAAGAAAGCATAACTCTTTTGGGTTGCTGTGAAAGTACCGTCACTGGTGGAGAGTGCTACAAATAGACAGTACCAATGGAGTACTTTTCCTTACGACTTGAGATATGATAGCCGGTGATAGAATTCAAGTTCCTGGTCAGTTTACTTTGTCAAATTCCAGAATTTACAACCACATAACTTTTACTGTCTCGATTCATTTCGTAGATCAGGTAACTTGTATGTATTTTGTACATGTAATATCTTACCTCAAATAATTTAGTTTCCTGCCTTTCGATGTTTTTTCAATGACTATTGCTTCTGATATTACTCGTTTATTGTAGATATTCATGAGAGATCTTGGTAGTTTTTAATATGTTAGTTTTTTTCTACGTTGAACTGCGAGCTCAACAACACTTGCTTACGTCACTAACTGAGACTCGCTTCAAGTGTTTTTATTAAATTTTAATCTCGAACAAATCTGCGGGGCCGTGAACCTGACTAATTATAAATCATTTATAACTGTATGCAGCGTCGTTGGCTTCAATGCGAAATATTTAGAAACCGTCCGCCTACGGGCCAATTGCGCGTGAAAGTTCTAGGGGCTGCGCTGTATTTACTTGGACAACTTGATGCCGACATTTACTGGTGCACTAACGCATCCTATCTTCATTATGAGAATAGCATAGGTGTTAAATGTCAAACGGAATAATTTTAGTGTGCATAGAATATTATGCCGCCATTCTATTATTATATATCAACTCACAATATCTTGCACTTACATTGATGTGTTAGTTTAAAAGACTCTTTGTATCTAATGTGTAAAATTATAACGCAAAACTCCCACGTGATATGAGGCAGCTTCTAATACGTTCGACTCGTTCTAGTAACAAAAACAACCTAACAATATCATCACTCATTGTTTTGTTCCTTTGTTTCACTTTCATAACCTGAATCAAAGTAGGTATCAGAGCTCAAAATTGCAAAGCATAATCTCAAACATCTAGTCACATGGACATTACAACAGTAAGTGGCTTATCCATCAGTGCCGTTGCTGGAGGCTCCGCGTAGTTTTTTCGCCGGGCATAAAACGTTTATCTTGCAGATCTGAAACATATCATGTCGCAGCGATAAATCCTCCCACTTTGAATATTTATACGCTGAGGGAGCTTGCCAACAAAGTGCCCTCCGCGCCTTAACAGCGAAGCGCAACGTTCCCATCCCGTAAATCTATCAGAAGAAGCGATACTGTGTCGGGCCGCGGTCGCCGGAGCCCGTGCGAGCGATGCGTGTGCTCCGCCACTTTAGGCTTTCAAATTAGGTACGAGGATGAGTACGCGTTGTTTTGTCGTGCGATGCTCCATGCTCCAGCTTACTAGCTCTTTGTTGCGCGGGGTGAACGACCCGGCTCGTTATCTCCGCATGTAGACAAACTACATTAGACATGTGACATCATTACTGAGTCAACAACTCGCGTATTCGTGCATGTTTACTTTATTTATCAGTCGCACGATGTGAACTTTTACGATATTGGAAATATAAACGTGTCCTTGCCCCCTACAAAGGCGGCGGTTGACCTTCGGTTAATCTAAATTTAAAAGGCTGTCGCAGTTACAGGAGCTGGATTCGGTAAATATTTGATACGAAGCTGTTTAGTAGTCTCGGCGTGTGGTTTTTGAAACAAAATGTAGCGAAATATTGTTTTCCATTACTACTACGATGTTATCCTTTTTACGATATAGTTAAAGTTGTCAGCATGCTCTTTGGAATATGTTTACTAAGCACTTTGTTGTTTGGTTCGTTTCTGTAATAAACATTCGTGCGTATCTGTGTAACAGTCTCGAAAACATCTAAGAAATACCATAATAGACGGCTAAACACGTGCAAATATTTACGGTATCTCAAATATCAAATGTTGGCTTAAACAGGTGCTGGGTCGAGAGATATATGCCACACAACTATAATAATTCAAGTGTGCAGAGATTGAAATACTGTTGCGGGCAAACGAGCGTGTCATACCGCATGATTAACGTCTACTTCATGATAGCTTCGCTAAACCATCATTCCGAAACTATGTCCTAATTGTCGTATACATATGATTTATTGTTGCAATATAGTTCAAAGGGAACACAAAGAATGCGATTACGTCGTACGGAGCAGGAGTTATCGGTAGGCGGAGGGTAGAAATTGCCCGATAGCGATGTCAGCAGAGCACTTAGCGTCAGTTATTACTTGTGGAGAGGTGGAGCGGCAGATAAATGTCCTTGGCGGCACAATCTTGTCACAATCTCGATCTTTTATCGGCCATTAAGAATCAATTGTGCGGCCGTCTCTCGGCGAGTGGTGTTCGCTAATCGTAATGAAGCCGTCGCGGAGTTTTGGCAACCGCCGGCGGGGCAGTAAAGACGTCGGTATTACCGCTATCGAGTGCGAGATACGAGGGCGCGCTGGCGAATGGTAACCACCTCCACACTCGAATGGAACGTCGGTGCATTGACTCCTCATGTTTCTTGTATCGTGTGTCGATTCGTCTCGAACAAGCACATAGCTGGCGACGTCGTTTCGACTTTTCATCGATGAAAAAGTTGGTGCATGATAATTTTGTCGCGAATTGAGTTTGTGAAAAATGTGAATTTGTTGCAAGCGAAAACAAGTCTTGTCTCTACGGTGTTAAAGTTCATTCTTGGATGAGTACATGCAGCCCGTCTCTTTAAAGTATTTATATCGTTAGATTCCAAACAAAGAGACACTTTGAGACATCATGACTTGAAATTCTAAACAGAGGGGAATCATTTATATTTTACGTATTCGAATTTTCACTTTGTGGCTCCGTTTCTTCACTTCAAAGTGCATTTTACATTCATTACTGCAACAATGGAACCTATCTTATACGTTTCATAAAAACCAACATATTTCTGAAAAACTTTTTTTCTTTCAGCATTCGTAGTTTTATAACTTCATTTTGCGAAACGAAAATTGACATGCACGATGGACGGTAAATGTCATAAAAGAATAAAGCACAGTACCTACCTCGTGAGCTAAACCGTGGATTTTTTGCTTGTCGTCTAATAATCGAGTGACACTGATCGCCGGCGACGAGAGAGCCGATAAAAAACGACCAGTGTGTAGAGGAAATGAAGCGTTTACGTCGGAAATTATTCATCGGTGCACAGTGATTGGAGTCAGGAAGAGTCGTTATAAAATTACCCATATTACGTTTTTTTAATTGGCCAATAATAACATAAAACCGTTTCTCAGGTAATTGATATCGGTTGCTGATGCTTATTAAAATGAAATGAACAGATAAACATATGCTCCTGATTATAAAACTGGGTTGTCATTATTAGAAAATACCAGATTTTTTTTATTCACTCCAAGTTACGACGACATCTTTATTCAGCTGAATGTCAACTTGCAATAGTAAAGCATTTCTTGTTGCTTGTTGAACACAAGGAATAAATTTAATTACCATTTACATTCACAGCAACATTATGAAGACACAACTATTTTGTGTGACTTGAACAGATGGCGAAACGTGGGTGTCGGAAATACACCTTTGCCAATCCCTTCGGGGTACCAGGCTATAGAGCATAAAGGTAGGATACAAACGATACAGTTTATGCTGAAATTATAAAAATAGGTTGAATGAATGCGCCTTCATAGTTAAAAGGTCACTACACTACATACCATCATTACACAAAGGCACACGACCCGCTATCGATTAGACGTTCGTGACTGGCAAAAAAACAATTATGCCATTTCCTAGTAGAAAAAAAAGAACATTAAACATGTAAAATGGTTGGCAATTCGCTTTGAAAGCCGGGGTTGAAAGCTTATGATTAAATTTTTATGGCCCGCCGTGCACTATGTGTGTTTTTGCCAGCGGCAAAAACTGACTCTCTGAACGCTTTGTTTGAGCAAAAAAATTAAGATGTCCGCGTGGAGATGTGCTCGTGGTGTTTTGATGTGTAATTATCTGAAGCGATTTTAATGCCAAAATTATAAAAAAAAAAAAACAAACAAAAAAAAACAGTTAAAACGTTGTTACCATACTGACAGTAGTTGTTGTGTAATGGAGATTTCATTATGGTATAGTTATGATATCGCGTTTGGAAAAAATACTATATGCTAATTTTTCTATAGCTGTTACCGCAGCTTTAACCTGATTCCACTTAGTTTTTTTTAATCACAACGAAGAAGTTACTCTTTCTCAAATCAGCTATCTCTCAAAGGGGAAGACCACAGCAAGGGGCATTAAATTTATATATGGTGCATATTAAATCTGTCTATTTCTAAACATAATGTTCCGTGAAGTAGACTAGACTGCCGATAAGGAAAAGCTAATGTTTGCAGAATGCGACCAACTTAATACGCATTAAGCTTATTTTATTACATCCTTTTAATTATTTTTATTATCGACCAATGTCTTTTCGTCAAGTTTTTTGCGCGATCTCGCCTCAATAAATCAATTAACGGGTCTAGATTCTATTTTGACATTTAATTAAATGATTACGAGTTGTTTGATGAAGCCGAAACTAATGTATTAAGTTTTATGGTAGTGTGAATTTAAAAATTGCGCTTTCAATATGTGAAAATAATTATAAAATTTATGTGCAGCAAGTTGATTGGCAATAAACTTATTCAAGTAGATACTTCGGCTCATCTCATATTCAAAGCAATCATTCATCTCTATGAATTTTCTATTTTCAATGAATTAATTTTCATTCCATACATATTGCACATAAAAACAGACATGAAATAAATCAAAACTAAAAGTCTTTATACGAATACAAAAAATGTATATATGTTTCTTTGAATTAATCATCTCCACCATTTGCTTGTACAAAATTTGTACCACAAGTAACAAATTATAAATGTG
The DNA here is from genome assembly GCA_030295005.1 of Cephonodes hylas. Taxonomy (NCBI): domain Eukaryota; kingdom Metazoa; phylum Arthropoda; class Insecta; order Lepidoptera; family Sphingidae; genus Cephonodes; species Cephonodes hylas. The sequence continues at coordinate 10,900,828 of AP025372.1, read as the reverse complement.
TACCAAAAAATATTCATATTTTGTCAACCACCGGTCTACGCCAAATGATCCGTAACAGGAGCTCGACAAAGACATTAAAAACTTGGTAGTAGTTGCCCAAACAGTTCTGCGGCCCAATGGAACCATCAAAAGGCATGTCCACACAGTCGGACACGTCCCGCGAAACCGCAAAGAACACGAAACAATAACACCATTTAACGCTGTGCAAACTTAGCTCTTCATTTCGGTAACCGCGCGTCACAAATCACCGTAATCACAGACTGTGTGGAATCTCGTAAATCATTGCTTAGATTACAGGTTGGCTGGTTGGACCGACCCGCCACCAACACATGACTCACAATACATTCAGATGAGCCGTTAATATGTAGCGCAATTGGTGCTATGGTAATAGAAAATTATACATTCAGGTGGTCCGAGAGAACATTTCTTACACACGCGTTCGCAGTTCCCGTTAATTATGAATCCGCACGGTTTACATTCACATCGATGGGTGGAGTGGATCGCAAATTATTGGGCGAAAAAAGTATTTTAATTATTTATGATTATGTGTTGTGCGAGTTTTATATTTCAATCGTGTTGGGAAAGCAATGACTACTAGGCATTATGGCTATAAAACAATAAATGTTCTATGTTGGCAAAAAAAACAATTGATCGTTTCGTTCATTTTGTTAATAGTGTATTTTGAATAACGTTGAGCACAATAAATTGTGAGTGGAAATCCTTAGAAAAAAATGTTATGTAACAACTTTTAGGTAGCTTAATCCGACCTGTGGAATGAACAGTAGGTAAGTCTTTAAGCTGATTCTTTTTTCGAAATTGACATGGCCTGCCTTGTAAGTCGTGATTACATTGAATAGCACAGTCGAACCAAAATCCCAGCGCTCGCGTCTTCAAATCGCAGGTACACCTCTACCCAAAGTATAGGCTCGTGCCCAACAGTAAAACGTTTATAAGCTGATACAGAAGAAAAAAGCGCATTCGTGATCGATCATGAAATCTCGCAATTCCTAAACAATACTTGCAAACCAATTAGAGAACACGAGGATCACGTGCAAAACAATAAGCAACGGCAGCGATATGGAGGAGATACGTAATGCCGCCGGCACACATACCGTCGACATCAAGACCGATTCCAAAGCCTTAATTAACCTCCCGTGAAAGCCAACCCTTAGTGCATTCCGATTGGCCGACGGCACGCCGCGCAACACACAATTCCGTGTAAACAATAACTTGCACATCAGCGGAGAATGTACGGTGCTGAGCCGAAGAGCATGTGGCGAGAGCTTTCCACCTGCGTTGCCATCTAGGCTTCACTAACGGTCGGACTGGCTGAATTTGTTATGTATATAGCTGAAAAAACAGAACATGCATGACACACTTCAAGTATGTATGCTCACTGATGTTAAACTGAGTGCCGACAATGGAAATATGTTGTTATGTTACGAGTAGACAATGATATGGATGGTTCATGCGCCCGGCCTATGATCAGTTGAGAGATTTTTAAATTCATTATCAAAGAAAACTCCCTCAATCGTCGCATTGGTTCTGCCATTTAAATAGGCGTTGCAAGTGACAACCTCGGGTTTGATTTCTGGGTCAAACAGAGTATTTGTGGTTTTTAGTGCAGAAGTTCGCTGCAAGCACATGGTTTAAAATATATACTGAAATGGCGAGAAAAATGGGGATGTAGAATAATCCCCGCCCACCTTTTTTTTAAGATTACAGCTTTAACAATTTTCATTAATAAATTTATGAATGACTATGGCTGAGCAAATTAGCCTGCGAACAGTTACGTCGAAGACGATTGAAATCCTTAGCGAAAATAACATCGTCGCAGCGAGTCATAAAAGTACCGTAACACGTTATTTACAAGGCGTAATGAAATATTAAAGCAACAGATGGTGCTAACAATTTACGATATGCCTATAATTTATTAAAATTTTACATCATGGTTTAAATTAGATTTTGCACGCGACCATTATCATTTGTCACACTTTAATATTGATTTTGATTGATCTTTTATGTTTCGCCATACACCTATGTGCCTTCTTAATTTGTCTTCTTACGAAACAACCATCATATTTGCTGGATGCCAAAAAATATCTTGTTAAAATATTACCGTCCTTTTTCAATATATAATGTATCTGACCTTTCTTAGCGCTCTTTATGTACAATGTACCATGTACATCTATGAAATTGTCAAAATATCTTACCACTAATAAAACTACTGTATGTTATTGTACTTAAGACTTTGCTATAATTATGATATCTTCTTCATCAACCCATATACGCCCACTGCTGAGCACGGGTCTCCTCTACCATTGAGAGGGCTATATGATATATAATTTAATAAACTATTAAGAGTACAAATAAGTTTCCGCCGTTTTTTTAACACAAATTAAATATTTATTATAGAAGACTGCTTGCTGAGTGACTTCGAATTTTAGAACAAGTTCTTTTTGTGTATGAGATGAATCTTCTTCCAATAAGTCCTCCGATTCTGCATCCTCGTAAATTTTATAATAAACTGATCATCATCATGATTCAAACACGGATAATGATATATAGGGGGCGGCGTATAACTTGTTTCCTTAGAAGTTGATTTGTCAACACACTGATTCATATCGATTGCTCACGTGTAACGAGCATTGCACACAAGCAGTATTGAGCGGGTAATCACAAATGATGGGTTCCGTGCGACCAACCGCTGGTGCACTAGACGCGACGCACACATACCTCGAGAAATAATCCGATTAGAGGATATTACGCTAACTGGACATGAATCACGACGTGTTACGCGACTCACGATGGACGAAAGGAAAAAAAAACACAATCAATTTGCAATAGGCGACGTTTTAATTTGCGTAAATACATACTTATGTCCACGATGGAGTTGCCAGTTTTTGCTTATTAAATCTCATGTTGGCATATTACGTAATTCCGTTTGAAAAGCACATACATAGCTTTCGTGCTGGTTTTACGGATCTCCTGCAGAAAAAAATGATACTATTCTCAAAACCGACTACAAAGATCGAGTGCTTAAACATTCAAACCAAAATTTCTACCAAAACTTCGTCACGCATTTTTCGGATTCCGATTCGCAGTGTTGCACCCAAGTGACCTAGAACAAATGCTTAATGTCTCGGAAACGAGTTTAATTAGCTCGTGCGCGAATGTCGCTGGGCCGGAGTGGCGGCGGCCGCGTATCCGACGCCACCGACAAACTAGGCTATATCAACCACATTCACGAAGAATTTGAAATTAGGTTGGCACTAGGTCACCATTGCCATGCGCAGACGTATCCGATCTCGGACTCTGCATAAATTTGTCACCACGTCCCAAAAACGCACGATGCGACCGCTTATACTCCTAATGATTAACTTTCCAAATTGGCATCGCACCGGCCGCGAGTAAGATGCAAATAACAAGATCGTACATTAAACTTGCGGCGCGGCCGGCCCGCCTGACGTGAGTTATTCAGTAAAAGGTCTATTCTAGAAATAGTGGTGCAAACAAAACAGAACCGCGTTGCAATTCCAGTAATAGGTCATCGACCCGCAACAGATGTGCATCGGCATCATCCCGGCGCATTGGTCGTGCGCGGCCGACACACACCGCTCGCCTACTTTCAAGGCGGCCGTCGCGGGCCACACGTGCCTGCAACCACCCACCCGATGGAACATAATTAACAACCAAATTGGACGTAGACAGCTAGGTGCCTTACTTCTGCGGCCCGCGATGCAGCGCACTCCGCTATAATAACACACCGCGCTCGGCACACGTGATAATTAAAAAAAAAGAAACGCTCGTTTCCCACGCACTTGTAGGTGAGCTATGCGCCTGTTCTGATGACTGTTATACTGCAGGATAAGATTGTTTCAGAGGGAAATTGCTTAAAGTGAGGGAGAAAGCTGTGTTACGGAACAGTAATTACCTGATGGTAATGACGAGGATAATAGGGCGGGCGCGGTCGGGTGCGAAGCATGCCACCGTCTCCATTAGGCTGTTTCTAAATAATTTTGCAGCGAGTGTAGGCGTCCGCAGCGAGCCTCACGCTCTGATTTGCATATTGCCAACGAAAGTGTAGCGGTGAGTTAGAACGACCTACATAGCGGCATGCACCGCGTGTAATCACTGCTTAATTACGGACAAAGCAAAAATGTAAAACACCGCACACCGTGACAAAAAGAGAACTGTGCAAAACATAATGCGGAAAATATAAAATGTTGCATTCGAACTGGATAGTTTGGTGCCCATAGGTTAATATAAATTTAAGTAGAAAATAGACGCCACATGCAGAACGGGCCGCGAGCAACAGGTATTAGATTATCTGAAAACCGGTCCGTTTGAACATTAGTCGCTCCAGTTGCAGCGTCGCGCTCCCGATTGTCGTGCGAAAAGATTGCGCGGATCCCCGTGACTAATCGGCGGCTCTCTAACGCGACGCCGAGACGCAGCTCCGCCGCCGCTTCGCCGCCGCGCCGTGCAAATCAACTTTTATAGATAAATGCGGTGATAATCGGATGACAAACAAATGACAGCCGATTGGTAGACTACATTGGCATCGCCAAAGTGGGACGGTGAAAAAGTGAAGTTTCGTCAAACGCACCACTTACCCAATTCACGAGAGCGGAACCGATACCCGCGGAAGCATTCAGACCGAGCCACAGCTTGCCGGCCCATTGTGGCTGCGCATTAGGTAATGTGCTCACGAGAGTGCACGCTGCAACAATGACAACAATTTCGCGTTCGTATCAAAAAGAGCGAGAGCGATCGCTCGCTCGTAACGAAACGACGAAACGCGGACGATGTGGTGCGCCGTCGAGATATATTCCATTAGGCACGTAAAGATCAATGATTAGAAAAGGTCGGAACGCGGAATCTGATGGTATCTGGAGCGCGTGAGACGGATAGAGCGCGTGGAAGTCTTCCCGCGGCGCGCAGCCATTCACACGCCCTCGGCCACTCGTGCACTGTCACACGCCCACGCACGATTGACGTTTGACACCGGTGAATCATGCCGACAAGCAAACTTGGAAACTTCGCGAAACCACCTATTCTGAGCATAGCGGACGTTGCGTGCGCTTATTTATAAATCACAACTCGGGTTGGTTTCAAAGCAAACGTTTGATCGGGCGGCTCATAGGTAATCCCGTCAGAGCTGTGCATTAGAGGGCAGCGCGCCGAGTGCGCCGCGCCCGGCGAGCCCGATCGTGGGCGTAACAATGCCACTAACGAGAGCCCGATATCATCTGACAGACAAGGGACATTAGTTAATGCTCGTGTAGAGAGCCGCGCCGGCAAGATGAGTAAAACTTGACAAAAAGTTATACTACGTTTATACAACTGTAACAATGATGTGATGTGCGACGGTGGACGACATAAAAGATAGCGAAGCATCCGCGTTCTAAAACGGAGAGAGCTGTATGAAGAGACGACCATGCATTACAAATCACGACAGCAAGCAGCACGCGCTCCTAACTGCTTGGTGCCACTCTCTGCTTAATGTGCCGTGAATGTGGATAATAAACGATAATAGTGCAACGTTCTCAAACACGTCGACACCTCGGGCGACTGATGAGCCAATTGTAATACTTATTATTTACACGGAATAAAAACTAAGTAGAGACATTACTTTCACCTATAATATTAGCATTACTGAATATATTTTCAATGAAGATGTCGTCAAATTGCTGTTTGTTTTATTAAGCCGCGTTGTAATATAGACCGATTGAAAACAACGTCGACACAGGTATTGAGCCTAATTTTAAACATGCAACGACAAGTTGCAAAAAGGTCGTAGGTTCACCATTGTGGTGGAGAAGTAGGACATGAGTAGACTGAAATTAATTTTGAATATTATAAATTAAGGTAATGTATTTCGACTCATTAAGGTCTAAGTATAGCCTACGTGATTATAAAATTACCTCTTCTTAAATGATTCACACTTTACGGTTTAGAATGATGACATAACCTAAAAACAGCACTTAGTAACTATGGCAGAGTAATTGATTCGCAGTGAGTAGCCGTTGCCTGTAGCGACATGAATCGAGGCTATCGAATCTAATGCACTTAAACAAGTGGCGGCCATTAGCATAAATATGTGGATCAACTGGTGTTTTGTCAATGTGGCGCAAATCAAATTTGCTCTCGTAATCAACGGTCCAAAGTTCAACGTTAATTGGACACATTGTTGACGTTCAGTTGCTAATTCAATACGGTAACTGGAACTTTCTGAAGTTATACATTGCTATGAAATTTCTATACTACGAAGTCTCAACATGTTTCGTATATAGAAATCTACAATAGTATAGGCACATTTTAAGAGTCGTAAATGCAATCAAGCATTTAAAAGGTTAAACATAAGAATGAAAAATTGCCTAATATGTACTGTTTAATGCGTGTGGTTGATTTTTTCCGCTTGTTAAATTTACATGAAGTTTTATTACTTAATTCGATTCAGAAGCCCACTTAAGGATGTGCGTAAACGGTCTACGGATGCAATTTGTGTTAAGGCCAACCACACTTTCGATCGCCACAACCACGGCAACTAACTAAGATATGGTGAAAATTATTGCACCGTAATCGCCAGGTTGTATAGTTAAATTACTACACTTATATAGGGTTTTACGTAATAAAAGTTGATAATGTTTCATATGACGTTGGATGCTACTACGTCATTTAATACGTTCATAAGCAAGGAACAGGGCCATAATTTTACGTATTTATTGTATACTGTAAAATAAAATATAAAAATAAGAGTTCTTAGGAACTAGCAGGACACGTGGCAATACACAACACTGAAATACAAAGCCGAAAATAATTCAAAGGACTCGCTCATAAATACAGATTATATCTGTTCAGTTTTGGCTCTTGTAGCGTTTGGCAAATGCTCTTGAAAACATTATTTTATACTGTACTTATTTTGGCTGGCAGCGTATTTTGCGGGCGTGACAAATCTGCACACAACAAACCCCGTAGGAAATATTCTTTACCCTTAAACTAGTACAAACGCTGGAAATATACAGATATATTTCTCAATTAACATTTTGTATATATTCAGCATTATTTTCCCTATTCTCATCTTTTATCTTGTACTACCCGTGCTATTCCCGATTTCAAAGCGTAATTCCTTTACCTACATTGGTCACCGTTTAGACAAACAACAAATCTTCAAATTGTCCTCCAATTTAGTCCAATAATATTAGTTGGCGGGTTAAACTTAGCACCTATCATATAAAGGGAAACTCCGAGAGATACTAGAACTGAAATATGCCCATCAAAGCTATGGGGTCTATCACATTTATCGCTAGTACATTGAATGTGTCGGTCCTGACGCACATGACACAAACTAGAGCTGGTTGCGGTGCAAATTGCGGCGCGATCACCTCGATTACTGGCATCATGAGCATTAAATCATCGTCGGTACGGCAGTGTATCACAAGTCACAGCTCACAAGTCGCTGCGAGGGATGCCGCGGCGTCTCCTATGGAGGTCGGCGGCTGCGTGGTGCTCTCATCTGAATGCATCGATCTCGCCACAATTACACGACGTTGCGTTGCTATAATTCACCGTCATTATTCTCGTGTGCGGTGTTTGTGTGTCGCACTCGCACCGTGGCCACAGGTGGAACGGACTCGTTGTGCCGCCCGCATACTTCCACCGACAATTAGCTCACATGTAGAGTAAGGAGATTGACGCGCCAGGGGTAATTAACATTCTTTTGTTTTTATATATTGATGTGCAAATCACACCCACCAAAGTCGGACGACTTGAGCCTCGAAACGTCTCGATGTCTATTCAAGTGATTGTTAAAAAACGAATAGAGATATCGACTATGGATTAAATATAAACAATAAAGAAAATATTGAATTTCAAATTTGATACATTATAGGAAGTAATAAATTTTCAAAAAACTTATTATTAAAAAAGTTCGTAGACACAGTTCTTACGCCGATTTCTTGGAAACGTTTTCCTCTCGAGCTCAAAGAAATAAGATATATTCGCGGCTAACAGTTAATGTTAATTATATTTAAAAAATCTCTCACAGGCAGCAAAATTAACTCGTTCGAAATGAATACATTGATATGAATATAGAACCAGACGCAATAAATCATATAATTCGGATTAAAAACAATAAAAAAAACGAGATTGATGAACTGTAATAAACGGTCGAGTGTGTAGATTTAATTTCAAAGGAAAAAACAACTTTTTAATCTAAACAACATTTCCACGAAGCGAATTTATGATGTTACGTACATAGGGTAATAGTTTGTTTTTATACAAAAATCGTGTAAAGCGAGATGATCGTCCTGGCACTTAATCGTGAGTGCTCCAAAATGAGTGACGTGCAAAAAATTATAAGTATAAATTAAGTATAAACGAGTTCAACATTTAATCAGTTTCCTTTACTTATTTTTTAATTAGCTCGAATTCGCAAACACTGATTGTTCACAAATATTCTTGGAATTCAATCAGATTTTATACATCACGAAGCGCGTGTTCTCTGCCTCGTAAAATGTTATTTTAAACTGAAATAGTCTACTGCAACGTAAGCTTCGTTTTACTATGACAATAGTCTTAACGTAACAGTTATCGTTTGGTACGTCACGAAAGGCTGTTGCTACTGCGATGAAACTATACTTATAATTCGATAAACTAAGCGACCGATAAAACAATGTTTGTAACTCGATAGGGTATAACTAAAGATATTACGAAAAATATACGGAATGCGTATATGCGTGGAGTTTTCGCGTCACAAACGCGTATGCACGCCGTTCGGGCCGCGGTCCACACGAGGCTAGTTACACGGTGCGGAAACATCGAGTCTCGCTACGCCAGCACGCTCTACATACATTATTTTGCGGAGCTCGTTAATTTTTTTTGCTATCTCCCCCTTGTTAAAGTTAAAACGTGACTGTTTTACAATCCCAATACGGCGAGTCTAATGTTGACACAATCGCGGGCGGCGTCGGCGCCACCGCCTTCTCCTCGCGCTATCGCACTGAATTAGATGCCCCTTATAGCCTTTTACCAACGAATTGGAATCTATTTAAAAGAAATTGCACCAAGTGTAACATGTTTCCTTACAAAGTAACAAGATATACTCGTACATCAATCAGTGCGAAAAACCAGCGGACGTGTGCTACATAGGCAACAGGTAAACGGCAATTAAATTTCAAAAATAGATACACGATGGATTAGAAATGTCGTACGAAATGACTTGCATTAATAAAGCAGCCGCAACATTGGCAACAACAACAATAGGAATAAAAATAAAAGAGAGTATTTAAATGAAAAAAATAATTAAAAGGCGTAGCTAATAGCTAAGTAATAAATCTGAAAAGAGCATTACATGAAGCGGTTTTATAGATAGTACGGCTAGCGGTGTGCGGCGTGCGGTGTGCGCGAGCGCATTCGCCTCACTTTCACACTTTCACTGGGGCGACGCCCCCGCGGGCGCACGCGCCGCGCCGAGCCGCACCACGCCGTAACAATGCCGCCGAACGTTGCAAAACTCGATTATTTAACACGTCAACAAACATGAACTAACAGTAACACACAAACATTCCGTTAACCATAAATAAACACCAACAAATTAAATATTCAAACAATCCGGATGGAACGCAGATCTCTGCACGCATCCGGCTGCTAATGAGCATCTCAAAGCGCGTGTGAATCGATAAAATTTATCAACTCACTGAACCACCTCTCACAATCCCAAAAGTAATTTCTTAATCCAGTCCTGCTTGCACGAGTACATGAAGAATTTGCCGATGTTCTTAATTTGGTAGCATTCGTTAATATTGTGACCGTATTATTGTTCGTTGAAATAACAGTACATATTCGTGATGATCGAGATAAGATCATTTTGAATTGCACAAAAACAACGAAGATAATAAAAGGTCCGACCAGCCGGCAGACAATAAACTGTGCAGTGAAAAGGCTTGTGACTCTCGACGGAAAAAAATAGCGATCAATGTACACTGGATTGAACCGTGACAGCCGATAACCCTTAAATACTTTACATGCGAGTTGTCCCGTGTGTAATAATGTTCCGAGGCCTATCGTATATTTGTTCAATTAAAACTGGCATTTATACAATGACATTACAAACGCACGGACGCGAATATAAAAGGGGCATGGTGCCCGCATTACAGATAATGGGCGATGCATTGCAAGTGAAGGTAAAATCACGGCGAGCGCGCGCACCTCTGAATCACGCTCGTTGTCCGCATGTAACCTTGTTTAGTTCGAAGGCTATTTGTACACCTAGGTGCACTTATTTTTACCACATCTCGGCTGCGGTCGGCGCAGGTACAGCGCAGCACTCCGCGGCGTCACCTCAAGGCCCACTTGTCCCTTCAGTTCTGATCGCGGGCCGGTTCACCTCCAAACGTTCAAGTTTTATTATAGTGGCTCTCGGAATTAAAAAAGGAACGAAGCGAGCTATGAGGAAGCGCGTGCAACGAGCCGCTTTCCAAGGCAACATTGCGTTCAGTTTATTTTGAGAACCTTTTTTCCCTTTGAGACGCCATAATTATAGACATTCGATGGTCGGTCCTGTTGCGAATACCGTCGCAGTCTCTCATTACTGTCATACATACATACATTTGTTTATTTATCGTAATTGTTTCCTAGCTGAATGTATAACAGGGTGCGCTGTTCGATTCCTGTACAGACTAATTTGAAATGCAAAATAGCTTGCGCTGTTCATTCCTGAATGATTAGTGGTATGTATATCGAGTCAACACTCGTAAAGTTTATCAATATTTTTCTTTGTTGTGTGGACTTGAAGTTCCTGTTTGGAAACAATGGCTTTATACATGATTAGTGCTTGATTAATTTAGGCCGTTGGATCTGCAAATGCAATTACACATTTATGCAGTAGTCGAATAAATTGTAAATGCTCAATTTTAAGAGCTAAGAATAAAGGAAAGGAGTACTTAGACACTAATAAAGCGACCGTCCAATTCAACGTATCTAAGCTGTCAGATTCAAATCAAGCCCAAAAGACGTTTCCATTTAGCATGGGGGACAGTTTAGAAAGTGCACTGGAATCATTATATTATCTAAGCTCTCGGTAGGCGATACTAAACGCTTTCGTTGTACCTGAATCGAATCCACTTTCAATTATCGTGTTTAACTGGCGTCGCGTCTTATTGAAGCTCTGCGACTTTCGACTTGAAACGCACAATTTAAACTTGCTTCAACATTTCTTGTTTGTGAGATTGGTCTGAAGTGTGTTTGATACTTATTTCATTTAATCGGACGACTTGGGGACAGTATAGCAGTGAATTTAAGTAGATTTATTAAATGTTTCAAGTAGCATTTCGATTGAATATAAATAAGAAATAAATGGGCAATCATCATCATCATTTATCTTTTCGTTGCATATTTTTAGACAGTTTCCACAAATTTACAGTTCAGCGTAAAACTGAGCATAATGAAATAATTATTTGAAACAACCGTAGTGTGTAGAATGAAAGCTGGCCGCTGTAGCACGCCGACATGCACCAAATCTGATATGATTAAATTAAAGCACAATTAACATCAGTCGGAACACACTGCAAACAACTACCGCTGTTATTATTTCGCAACACACGTAGGGGAGTAATAACATTATTGCCGGCACGCTGTTCGCCGAATTTCATCTTGTAATACAAACTCGGCTCTTAATTAGATTGTGTCAGATAGGTACGTTATGCAAATAACCCTTTTGTGAGCGCCACAGAGCAAGGACAATCGCCGTATGAATGGTTTAAATAAAGATCATTGTACCGACACTCGCGTGGAAGGATCTCTTTGTGCTGAGAAAACAATAACACACGGTGTGTTTCTTGCCGAGCCGATGTTGAATGTGTCTTTAATAAATAATTTGAGCTACATTAGCCAGCCTGATACAATTGCCTTCTCGGACAAGTAAATCATGCAGAATTATGGCTATTACGGATGTGAATTATTCGTGTTTATATTCTATAAATATCTTGCAGCATTGCGTAGTTGCTGTTGCGGGGCAAAAACGGGAATTTAATACAGTGCCATTAAAATAGTTCTATAAATATAGCATATTGAAATTATATTATAGTTATAAACATATTTTTAATAAAATTTAATAAAAAACTTTTAATAGTCTTAAATCGCCCCATTGGTCTACTCCTGGTTAGTGGAAATTCCATTCCAAAGAAATTTGTTCTAGATAACACTCAGTGCACGTTTCCTAACTAAGATCTCTTTCACCGTAAAACATAATTCAAAATATTTCAATATTACGTATTCGATTTCCAAGAAGAACTAAACAATTCCATTCATTGACCAAACTTCACAAAGCAAAAGTTGTACCGTACAACTTATCAAACTACAATACGGCAACATTAAAAAACGACAAGTTTCAGTTGCACCAACATTGAACTTTGAACATGGCTGAATGTAAACGGAGCTGTTGTGTAGCTGTAAATAATTTGAAATAATTTATATAAAAGAGCCTGCAGACAGATCGCTATCAGCAATCGTTTGATATGAGACATTCACCGTCTACGACGAGCGTCGTCGGCCGACGGGGACGTTACGAAAACTCAATTGTTTAGCAATAACTTCTTGTGGGAAATCAACCTCCACAATGCTCTCTGTACATGCAATACCGTAAGATTGTAATCGCCATATCGAACTCATATTTAATATTTGCTCAACATTTTATTAAATTCAGCGAGCGTTGTTTGCCAAAGCGATGTTATTAAAGTTGTTGCATCGGGAGCATACCTCAGATGTTACGCTTCGTGGGGCAATTTGGTGTGTGAACAAAGATATATCTTGCAGTTGGAAATGTAACGAAATATTCTTGGTTTAATTTCATTTCTTCGTACAAGTGCGACACATTGTCGTAAAAGCTATTTTAATGCCTTGCGGTTCAAATAGATTATATAATTGGAATTATCTCTCACCCTCCGATGTCGTAGTGCTAGACTGTTCAAAACCAGGTGTGGATAATACGTGGAACGAAATTGGACTACGCTATGAATGGGCTTAGTTCAACGTACTTGTGTCTTAAAGAAAAATTACTTGCAGCAATAAGCTACTTTCCTAAGCTGGTGAGATTGCTGCAAGTCCTACAAATATTACTGATTTTTGCCTTCTATATTCTCTAGCCGTATGAACTTCAAATGATAGTTATTTCTAGAGAGCGATGATCATTAGTCATGTGGAAATTAAATCTTCAACTTCAATAGCAAGTCAATAAAAACTAACTGCAATAGTGCATAAATCAACATTATGACTAATATCAACACGAAAGAATTTTCAAAGTTAATGATTGCAAAAACACATTTTCCGCGTAATAACTTAACGTCTGCCGCGGCTGCAAGGAAAGCGCACAGAAAACATTCTAGCCGCCATGAACGCGACCCATTAGAAGTCATTAACATTCGGAACAATCCTTGGGTCGGAAAAAAATTCAACGCCACTGTTCCATCGGCACGACACAACGACACACAGCACACAGAGCATACAACCGGACGATGCTAATTGCGTAAGAGGCGTACGTAACGAGTTCTTAATTGGAATGCGCCCCAATTAATGTTGGGCCACGTTCGTTCTCAGCGAGTCCATTTTGGAAATTGGAACGGGTGTTTACGCCTCGGTTCCCGGGTGAACGTCCGCCGGTGAAAGCCGGGACGCCGATATGGGTCAGGTGGTCATTTACCCTCAGGTAACTCGCCATGTCAACATCGCTGTGGACGTACGCTAAAAACGTGGCTATCTTTTGTTTTGTGCGGCTTGATGTATGGGATTTCGTGCTCAGTTCGCGCTGCCTAGATTTCGTGTTAGTCATGAGCGGTATGTCCTTTTCTGGTCAAAAATGGAAAGGACACGGGGACCGCATATTTGGACGTATGCATCACGAGTTGTATTTAATAATGCTTGATTTGATCTAAGTTATTTCAAAACACCAAAATGTTACGATATCCTTGAAAGCATAACAAAGAACTGACAGTTGGAATAACCGATTCATCGATCGATTCACATTTTTGTAACAAGCGTTAACACTTTGATTATAAAAAAATATGAGCAAAATCAATGTTTAATCCTTCTAAATGCAGGATGATCACAATAAAAATACTGACTTCATGCTATAGGTATTCCCTAAGCATACTGGTTGTGCAGCCAGACCATTGGTCTTAAGTCGTCTTACAAATGTATCCACAAGTTAACATGTGACACCGATGCATCGGTTTAATGTTTTGGACGGCGACCAAGATACGAAAGTGGAAGTTTCTGGTAATCGTAAACCTTTATAATTATGTTGCAATGCATTCTTCTACAACGTTTTTATCATACTAATTCCGAACTAACAATGTTACATTTCGCCCGCTAAAATAGCAGTGCAGTCCCAATATCGTCAAACAAAAATGATTTTCTTTCACTACAGAAAAAAATCAAACAAAAAACATAAATAGTTGATTCCTAACAGTACACTGAATACTTAACGGTCGTCATTACCATCTATTTGATTTACAAAATCCAAATCGATAAATTAGACGTCTAGCTGTGACGGCATTGTCTGGACGCGCCATTATGCAGTTCACAGCGGGACAAACGACGGCGCCGCTCGTGAAAAAACCGTCACGCTGAATTCAAAGCATCGGCTTGATTAGCGCCGACACTTGATGTATGCATGATGCAACACGATTTCTTATCAGTTTAGTACAAATGTATTGCGTATTTAAATAGTTGTTAAACGTGAGATTGGAATTTAAACTTTTAACATTTAAGCAATATTTTGTTTTAATTTTACTTGTACGAGCATAATAAATTTTGTTACTTAGCTTCTTTGGGATCCTTGAAAAAATCTACCTATTTCAGTATCCTGTAAAAATCCACATCCATTGTAATTGACATTTCAAGTAAACAAATTGTTACTTTAACGAGAACAACACTACACGGTGTCTAATAAAGAGTGAAGATACACCCAGCTGTTATTCTTAGCAAGTTACGTATTACATCCAAACCCTTTGAATATGGTGTGTTTTAAAAAATGACGACGATAGCCGAGAGGTGGAGAGGTCGCATTGAAATGTGACCCAGTGGACTAGTCAGCGGGTTGCTGTCACGGATGTGTGTTTTGTGCGGAATTGGGACACTGCATACACCGCCGCCCAAAGCCTCTTAATGTGAAATGTGTTACTCCCGCTCAGAAGTGGGGCACGTTTAGTTTCACATTATGTCATTTGTATGGAGCCAAACGGTGCAAAAGTCTTACTGAATGGCAAATACACTGACACTCGACACTTTCGATTTCATAGTGAGCCACCTTTTTGTCTGGGCAGTTATGTTTGTTACGTGTGCTTAATAAAAGAAGTCGTATAAAAGATCTAAATTGAAACTATGTCAGATACTTAAGGCAAAACGCATTGACATGGACGAAAGCGGTCACTGAACTGAAGAGGCAACGAAAGTATCTAGCACTGAGAAAGCAGTAGCCAGATAAGGACAACTTTATAAATATAACATTCTCAGTGCATGTGTCTGATTAAAACTTAAGGATTTTACCAACAGGCAGTGTAATTTAATAGAAAGAAACGATCTTAGTAGCAAACAATGACACTTTAATGTCCTTAATTTAATTCTAACTACAATTACATCACTTAATTTCTCGACAATCTCATCTATAAAAATTGGCATAGTTGGAAGAAACGTATTGTGTACAACTGTGTATGGTAATAATATTGTTAAACACGCAGCCTATGTATGACCTGTATGTGTGAACCTTCAGCATAAAAAAAATGCGGAAAATACCACAACAGACTATTATCATAACTAGATTACGATGATCTAATTAGCTGACCAGCGACGACGACTCGGAACTCTTGTAGAGTGTAAATATTTGTGTAAAGAGAGCTGTTTGCGAGTTATTGTTTTAAAACATTGCGTAAGAATGCCTCAGTGACGACATACATGTGAAGCGTATGTAATAATTAAACAGCCTGAAGTGTTCGATACATGGACCCAATCTCGCTGGCAATAGAAACAAAAGAAGACTTATAGACTTTATAAAACATTTTTATGTTTGTATATTTAAGTAAAGCACTGGTATATTTAGCATATCAGCGCGTTTGCGTATGCAAAAGAATTCATTTAGAGGATTCTTCCCCACGTAGGCTTTTTGAATTTTTTATCAAAACTTTGTGATTTTAAAAATTGTAAAGAGTTTTTACCTGGTTCTAAAATTAAACAAAAACAAAAGACTATCCACGCGCTTTGTACCAAACTAGAAATTAGTTTTTAAAATTACCTTGCACAAAGTCTTGTTCCTTGTATCCACGAAGTTCCTTTGGCTTACAAAGGCTTTGTAACTATAAAGACTCCATATGAAAATGCACATTGATCTCATTAAGACAAAGAAGAAGAGAATAAAAAATCTATTGGCACCGTTTCGTAGAAAGACGCGTCGATTGATCGTACCATTTGATATCGAAACACGTACGAGATTTATTTAACATTTGAGAAACCCGTTCCATGTATTTATTAGATCAGTGTGAATCGGCGACGGCGGCGGCCCGTCGGACCCCATATGGCGCTGTTTAAGACAATTGATTTACATAATAGTGTCTGTAATTATTCTTCGTTACCGTTTTTGGAGCTATCGGCCGTGAAGCAGTATGGTGAGGTCTCGATGCAAGTTGCTCCACCGTCTGATACTTAGTACGCTTAGTAAAATCTCCTTGCTGTTAAATCGACAAAAATATAATATTTGGGATCGAAAAACAGAGGATCGTGGCATTTTTTTTTTAAATGCGGATCAAGCTTGATCAGATTAATTCTTTAGCGCGAGTTTTTTTTTCAACATTTGTGTCTGTCTCGATCAGGATTTGAATTATGTAGTTCAAGGTCTCCGTGCTAATATCCATAACAGGTAACAAAAACACTACGATGTTAATGGTAGATATAAATATCTAGTCGAAGGTTTTTATAGTTTCGTTTGAAGCTTTTTCATATCTAAGCTAACCTTTTCTTATGGCGTCTCTCGCGTTAATGCATTATATTTAAGATTTTAACAAAAATACATTACAATAGTATTTGTCTCGAATGACTAACACCCTATATTGTATTTAATTCTTTACACCTATCAACAACAAAGTACTCAAGAAGGCATCATGCCCGACTGAGCAGACAAAGCTTGAAAGCGAAATAAATAGTTTTGAAGATTTATACAAAAAAGCACCAGGAGAGAAAAAGGGATATATTCCGCCCATAACTGCACTGACACACATCGGCGACGTAAAAAAAAAAAACAAAAAAAAATTAAACCAGATTTTCCAGCTCACGTGTTTCAGTAACGATGTGGCTACATTTTTTTCTTCTCTCGGTTCGCTTTTATCCACCGGTAGGGACTCAAGGGCAGGCCGGCCCACTTTCACCTCCCACGGCCTTATGGAGAGAAAGCACGCTTTTTCGACACAACACTTTTTTCCATCCTCCGACCTCTTTCGAGAAACGTGAACGGGCGGCCACTCCAAGGACAATGTACAAGAAACAATATTTCAATTTGTCTATACAACGCGGGAAATTACTTCGGTTTCGTTCATTGTGAATGGAAATCTTATGTTTTACGTGCTCCCTGCCTGTAAATACTTGAAACTTTATAAAAAAATGGATCGCTTTTTCTATAGTTAGTTTACATAATATGAGTTGTTTGTTAATTCCTATGACAATTTAATCATATTTCTCTCTAAATTAATTACAGTTTTCTTACATAGAGAAATATAAAAGACAAAATATCTTTTTAATTTTTTTGACAATCAGTTAAGTTACTATTAAAATCTTCCCTAGCGTATTGTACCAGTAACCAGCTTGGTGAAGGGACGATGCTTTAATGCCTATCCAGATGTCTTAAGCCACAACCCTTTATTTCTTCTTTTTTCCAATCAATTTTTTAATGGTTTAAAAAAAAATTTAAAATGTCAAAGAGGCTCGCTGAGCTACGTAGCTCGGTGTCATTTCTGTGCGTGCCACTGCCCACCCTTGTTGCAAGACGGTTGTTTTAGATGGTCCTTAAGTTGGGGTCTTTTTCGTTAAGATCAACATAAATAATTAAACTTTTAGAACAAAACGAATGTTAATTTATAGTTGGATGTGTAGGTACTATTTAATTCAGCAAGTTATTTTAATTTGTCTAACTCTCGAGAAAAACTGAATGCTTTTAATAATTTCTACATTTTAAAATTCAAAAACAGAATTCGATCGAGCCGATAAGGAGCATCGTATCTTACAAATAAATGCAAGCGATAAAGTTGAAGATAGGGGCGGAATACCAAAAATATCTCGATCCATTCACGCGTACATCGATCACAGTTGCGATACGATATGCCAAATGCCCACTCAATACATTTAATGTGGCTGCCATTAAACGATCGATATCGCAGGAAGTTACGTTTCGATGAGGTAACGATCATAATACCTATCGCCGCTAAGTGTCCGCAGCTCGGATCGCCGGCGAGTTTATAATTCTGGAACGAGGTCACGGAGACGCGGAAGCGTAATGCCGACGTCTCGATTGACCTGCTAAATTGAAGGGAGATTTCTTGTTTGTTCCAATCGCGATGACGTTTTTTTTTATGGCCAAGTCTTCGTCGTTGCGGTCACGTGTCGAGATAAAACTGCACGGTCAAGCTAGAATTGGCGAGAAACACGGAATAGATTTTTATTGCAATTGATCTGTGCTTCACCGGTAATCGTCTTTATTGGATGTCACATATTTGTTAATATTCTTAGTACACGTTGTATCTGTAAGAAACTATCTAAATTTTATCATAGAAAATTTATAGTTTGACGCTGATCAAAAAAATTGTACCATAATTTGGAGAGATATTTAGATATAGGGACGAAGAAATATGTCAGGATCCAAGATGGTGATGGCATGAAATGATCTCTGCCGATACTTCATTGGTTTTACAAAACTAACACTAATATTGATAGCGATGTCAATTGGTGGAAACACAAAAGTTAAATTAGAAAAAATATAGAAGTATAAAACAGGAAATTTAATGGTAGTATAAAATCTCATTGGCCAGTGCACGCGTGTAATGAGGTGAATTAGCACCGACATTATCCCTCGGTACAAAGTGGTAACTCAACCTGCTTTATTAGGAAGTCATATTAGTGTAGTGCAAGTTAAAAGAGGAAACAAAGCGATGTTCAATTTGCTCTTGAATGTATTGAAAGCATAACCGTGCGCACGATAAAGTAGCCAGCTTTACTGTCCGTTATACCGAGGTTTTATTGTATTGTTCTTTTATTTGTTGAATGCATTGTTCGGTAGTATTTTTTTAAACAATCAGCTTCAATGTATTCGAACTGCATTCGCTTCGTTAAAAATATCAATTTTCCGCATTCCGAAATGTGCATTTATTTTGAAAGCGGATATATCTTACGAATTCCCGGCCGACGACAGCTTCCGACGAACCGGGCGAATACATTCGCCGAAATCCGGATGAGTCCAGCTTACCGAATTCGTAGCGGGAAAAAAACTCCGCACAAAACTGTGGAAGTTCTTTTTTAAAATCCACTGTCTGCACGAGCATTCGACCGCAAAGTCTCTTTAGTACAGCTTTGCAGAATATTGTTTGAATTAACTCGCTTTTTCTTTAGTGTGAAGGATCGCGGACGGGCGTATAATCCGTCTGGTGCTTGGGGATTATCGTCACCTATGGACACTCTTAATACATGAGTAACTAGCAGTAGTTTCGTTTTTTTATTTTGTTGTCTTTTTCTACAATGAGAAAGGAAAAGAGGGGTCGCTTTGAAACATGTAGTCAGATACAGAGTATAATTGCGTAAGGTTCCGTGCGTTTTAGAGGTCCTTGTTAGATTCCCGAGTAGGGAAAATATTGGGATTTTTCAGTAGGAAACTCTCAGCAGCAATAGGCCTTCTGGCGAACGGTGGGTGCAGTAATAAGCAAACATAAAATTAGGTATGTATGCTTCTTAGTTAAACTGTGTACAAAACTTTAAAAACGATTGACGTACTTACTTCTTCTTCATCACCCCATATACGCCCCACTGCTGAGCACAGGTCTCCTCTACCACAGAGAGGTTTTAGGCCATAGTCCGCCACGCTGGCCCAGTGCGGGTTGGCGGACTACACACCTAAGAAATTCCTAAGAACTTTTAGAACTTTTAAGAAACCTGCACAAGGTTTCATCACGATGTTTTCCTTCACCGTTAAAGCAAATGATAATTCAATGTGAATACACACATAACTTCGAAAAGTCAGAGGTGTGTGCCTGGGGTTCGAACCCGCGACCGCCGAGATTCTCGACCACGCGCCTAAACTTGAAAACCTTTGCCGAACCCAAAAACTAGGCTAACAGTGTTTTTATCCAGCGATTCGGAATGTTCTTTTACGTCATTTAGCAAATGGACAGATCGTGCACAATGTGATTTTTTGTTACACCTGGACAAAGAACTAGAGTGATAACAATCAAATCGTCGGCAGGTATTCGACGTAATGATATAGTTGCAAAAAAAAAACACTTAATGGGCAACCCTAGTTGGAATTGTATCAATGGAACAGGTACAGAAACACTAACAATTTGACCGGGGTTTTGTCGAGAGAGAACGTAGCCGCTCTTTTTTTGGAACATAATAATTGTTCTTTTAGAACCGACAACAGCTGTTGGGCTCAGCTGGCCGGCACTGCGATGCGGGGCAGGTGAGCGGGAATTTTTGTCGGAAAATACGAAAGTATTGCAAACTGACGACACGGAGAAACGACGAACAAAATTTCAACAAGAAAGGGAACAATGCAAATCGTATTTTTACTGTATCCATCTAGATTTTATGTTAGGTGCTAAATTTTTGGTGGCATCTGCAGAATCCCGTTTCTAATATCATACTAATATGATAGTCTTTACGATATCTCAATATTATACTAAGCTCATTTGAGCACCATAAAAGTAAAAAGCAATTATTGCCGTTGTCATCAAAGTATTCAAGTGTCATTAAAGTACCTACCTAAGCTAGATTATAAGAATTGTGTTCATGACTGGTTACTATTTATCACTCAATTATACAAAATTAGACACGTGTACGTCATCATCGCTAGGAAATACAAAGCAAGTTCGACATTGTAATTAAATAGTTTAAAAAATTACTAGGTGAAAAAAAACTTGAGACATTCAATAAGCCTATAAACTATTGAAATTAAAGTCAATAAGTAGCAAAACACACGGTCCGAACGAGACAGACGTAAATACACATGACACAATGAGTGTGCTTAAATAATTATTTCAATTCAAAACTTCCACACGTCGCTTATATGCTCTCGAGTGTCAGTTTTTCTGCTCGTGCCTTCGGGTAAAAAATCGTAAAACCAGTTGGAAGCCGTGAAACATCTGGTATAGCAACAAGCGTCTTATGTACAGTCACGAGCATAAATATGTTCCTATGGGCAGGTTGGCAAAAATATCTGACCCATGATCGAGTTCAATAATATGTGCCTACACGTACGCAGCAAAAATATGTGACATTATCCGGCTGCAAAATGCAGTACCGTCAAAATGATGTGATACACTCACGAAGCATAAATATGTGACACCACTAGGCGGCAATAATATCTGACATAAATTTATCTTCAATTTAATTTAATTTACAATTTGTATGAAATAATGAAAGAAATAAATTTTATTTTACATTGTTTTAATATGGCTGTAATTTTATACTATTCTAGCTATCCCGGCAAAATTCGTATCGCCCTACCCGCCAATGAATGTTTTGTTACTTATTAAAAGAATTTAATTTTTGACTACTTAGGTATATTATCATCCCCCTGGCCTGGTTCCAATTAATTACTTGGGGTCGGCGCAGTATCTCTTCTTCTTCCACACACGGCATGTCTTCATTCACCCCTTTCTCTTTCATATCTTCAGTCACGCACTCCATCCATCTCTTTTTTGGCCTTTTTCAACTCGCCCATCCATCCACTTTCATATTCATCACCTTTTTTTCCTACATATGATTCATTCCTTCTCTTAATGTGCCCATACCACGACAGACGGTTTCCTTTCATCTTTTCTATCACAGGAGCTACTTTCAGACTTACCCTAACGTATTCATTTCTCACTCTGTCACTCCATGTTATAATACCACACATCCACCGCAATATTCGCATTATTGCTGCATGCAGTCGTCTTTCGTAAGTCTTCTTCGTTAACCTTATTTTTCCTTTTTCAGCACAGATGCTAGCTCTCTTGACCTACCATTCATCGTACCTACATTCCAACTTGCATACCTCAATCTTATTTCCCGGGCTAGTGTCTTAAGTTGCCCCCGCCTGGGCTGGTGTAACAAACCTTGCCCATTTCTCACAGGAGCCAGGTGCTGCCCCTGCGCGTCGGCTACGGGAGACGCCCTAGGCCCTGTCACCTTTCTTATTATACATTCTGCATAAATGTTTTGGCAAATGTTTTACGGCCGGCCGCCTGTCTGACACCAACTCTCCTTGGGACTTTCATTGTTTTGGTAATGGGGTAGAGATAGCGTGTGTTTAGGTACAGGATATTGCAAGTAAGGATATTTAACCTGATGGTAAGGATGTTGCAGTCCCGGATAAGGAAGTAGTGGGAGACTCCAACAGCTCGGGGGGCCGAGGTCGCGTAATCGCTGCCCTGTTCCATGACTGGCTAGATCAATGGAAGAGGCATCCCCTGGGCATTTATTAATATTTCTTGAAGGAGATTTAGAGTATTTTTAATATTCATGCATAATAAAAATTTAAAAATTAGGCACTACCAAGGAGATTTGTTACACAAAATAAATTTCTGAAAGCACGCCTTAATATTTGACAGCCAAAAAATGTCAATCCATTGTCATGACAATTCTGCATTTTTAACATCTAAAATACGCAATTATTCGAATGTTATAGATGCATATTGTCGATTCAAAATTCTTATTTTAATACGTTCTTTTATTTGAGGGGGCCTCTAACTGCATCGACGAGATAAACATTAAATGACAGAAATTTTGTATGGTGTTATAGTTCAAAATTACTTAAGTATCATTACGATCCTTTTGTATGGGAATTTAGAAAAGTATTATTTTTAGACCTTTTCAGGCAATTTTTAAAATGTATCTCTCCGTAAGAACAATCCTCGTACTTCAAGGAATATTATAAAAAAAGAATTAGCGAAATTGGTTCAGCTGTTCTCGAGATTTGCGCTTAGAGACACATCGAGCAATTCATTTTTATAATATAGAACTCCTCCACTACGATTTAAACTTTATTGTTTTGTATTAAAGTTCAAATTGACTTAATTATTAAAACGAAACTTTTGTATGGATATAGAAAACAATGAAAAGTCCCACGGGAACGCTGTCGAACGGGATAAAAAGTATCCTATGTTTGATTCCCGGTTCTAAGCTACCTCCTCACCAATTTTCAGCTAAATCGCTTCAGCCGTTCTTGAGTTATAAGTGGTGTAACTAACACGACTTTCTTTTATATACATATATAGATTTATGTCTAGATATTATGGTCTAAATCACGACTAAATTTAAATATTTACTTATATTTTTGTGTATTTTAATTTATCAAATGATCTTAATTAATAATTTTAATTATTTTTTTATATGCAAACATTATAAATTAAAATCAAGTATACCCCCCGTTTGCATTAATAACATCCTGTAGCCTCTCTCGCATGGATGAGACAATATTAGTGCACACTTGAAAGCCCCGGAGTGACTCCCAAATGTCGAAGGTGTGACAACACAGGGAATTGTAAGTTCTAGCCTGATTTGGATCCCATTGTTGGACTATTAAACACTACAGGTTCTCAATAGGATTCAAATCAGGGCTTTTAGGAGGGAAATCTATTAATTTTATCGTCTCTCTTTGCGTATTAAACCACTCACGAGTTATTCGTGAGTTCTGGATCGGGCTGTTGTCTTGCACCACATAAAGAGGTGCTAAATCAGGATAACTGATACGCCTTGTCGGTATCAAAATGTCTGAAAGAATTCCTGTATATTCAACGCTGTTAAGGCGACCAGTTATCTCGTATTACTTCGATAAAGAAATTTAACTTCAAAACAATATTTCTTTAATTATTTCGTTTCGTTCGTTAAAATAGTAATTATGATCGTTAAATTGTTCTTCACTAAACTATCTTACCAATATTGTTTTGGGGAATACTACACACACCTTCGATCAAATATACCTATACTAGATTGAAGATCGCAAACAAAATCACTTGTCTTAGTGGCACCGGTTGCATATATTTCATGATATTATATTTACACATTTGTAATTCAGACTTCAATTTGTAAAGTATTAAATTAAAGACAACTCCTGGTTGCAGTTAACCTTAAATCTTTGCAATTGGATTTTATATAGCTTACAATAAATTTGAATTTAAGACGTTATGACATTAAAATACAGAAAATAAAAATGTCATTTTAAAATAATGTCTTTAATAAATGAGGACAAATATTTTAAAATAAACGTCACACGCAAGTAATAAGATTGAAAATTATTTGTTCACATTTGGAATTCACGTTGTTTCGGTACTAAATATTTCTTAGTGCGTTCACTTCGAACAGTCATTATGTCATAAAGTGTCTGTTTTTTCATTCTGTTTGGCCTTACTTCATAAGTGTATACGAGTAATATTCGGTAGCAATAGTAAAAATCGCTATCATTCACGTCACAAGTTATGGTATTGAGAACTAATTACAAAAAAGAAAAATGCAATTGCGTTCAGAGTACGGCAGTCGTTAATACGTCGTTTGAACTATGTATAAGTTAAATCAGCCATGTCTCTAAAATCTATTAATTTAAGAAACCATAGTTTTTCTTTTGCGCAAAAATCGCTTTTACAGTATTTACAAATATTTTTTTATAATATTACACACTGCCAAGCCAGCAATTATTATTTGTGAAATTATATCTGAATTTGAATTATGGTCTAGTTTTTCACCAAATTCAGTGGTATTCGTTTTAAATTTATCAAAACTCTACTAGGGAATCTAAAAAATTAAATTAATTTAAGAAAAATCAATTAACTGTATAAATAATAAATTAATCGGAGCAATCGTGTTAAAAGCCGCTTCCCTTTAACACAACATAACAATTTCTTAATGTCACAGCAGCCGTAGGCAAAATATATCTACGTATTAAATGAATATTTGAATTTGGTCGTGATTTAGAATATATCTCTGAATTTGACAGCCCCGTGGCGCAGTTGGCTAGACACCAGCTTGCGAAACGAGAGGCCGCGGGTTCGATTCCCGCACCGAGACAAATGTTTGTGTGATCCACAAATATTTGTTTCGGGTCTGGGTGTTTGTGAGACCGAAGTCTCTCGTAGTTTCTGATACCCACGACACAAGACTCGTATCTTAATGTGGGGTCAGGACTATATGTGTGACTGTTGGGTGTATTTATTTATTATTTATTTATTTATATCTAGACAAAAATCTATACAAATAATTTAAGCTTGTGACTTTGTATAAAGTAATCTCTGAATCTACTAAACCGATTTTGAACATTCTTTTAGCAATAGAAAGCTACGTTATTTGTGAGTGTCATAGGGTAAATATTAATCAGAAAATTGATAATAATTTTTCATTGTAGCCGGTTTTACAAAGTAAACCGAAGAAAAAACAGTCGAAAGAAAACGTTTTTTTATTAACGCTGCTTTACCCATGAGAGATATTTGCTTGAGTCCTAGAGAAAAGTTATAGAGCTTCATCACCATTATCACTATCAGCTCATATACGTCCCACTTCTGGGCACGAGTCTTCTCTATCATTGAGAGGGTTAAGACCTTAATCCACCACGCTGACCTAGTGCGGGTTTACGGACTACAAACCTAAGAAATTTCTAAGAACTTCTAGGTGTGCAAGAGTCATCACGACGTTTTTCTTTACCGTTAATGCAAGTGATAATTCATTGTTAATACAGCTATAACTTCGAAAAGTCAGAGGTGTGTGCCTGGGGTGTACGCCCGCGACCGGAGAGATTCTCAACTGGGCGCGTAAACCTCGAGCCCAGCACTGTGAAGCTTGATAATGCTTATAAAAAAGTCAGCGACAGCATATGTCTAACTTTAAATATAACTGTAAAAAAATATTTTGTATATTGAAGAATAATTTAAATCATTACTTCATGTTAATTGATCAATATTATCAACAATTATGATTTTTTATTAAAATAAGTGAGTTTATAGATATACTCTCAAGTGTTTAAAACAAAATATTTTTTCTTTAACTGCATACAATTGGCACGAATGGTTCAAGAGATAATACTGACCTAGTTATACCTAGCTATACGTAGCAACCGCAACTGTGCCTTAATCTATTTTCATTAAAAATATTTTCATTAAAAATAAATACGATATTTTTTCGCAATCAGGAAATAAATGATGGCATTCAGTATTAATCGAACTAAAATCACAATTTAATCGCAAGTAAAAATGTTTACCCCCCAACGAAGCGAGCGCGGGCCGGCTAGTATAGTATAAAGTACAGCCAACTTGAAACAATGTAAAATAAAATTTATTTCTTTCATTATTTCGTATAATTATTATATTAAATTGAAGATAAAATTATGTCATATATTATTGCCGCCTAGTGGTGTCACATATTTATGCTTCGTGAGTGTATCACATCATTTTGACGGTACTGCATTATGCAGCCGGATAATGTCACATATTTTTGCTGCGTACGTGTAGGCACATATTATTGAACTCGATCATGGGTCAGATATTTTTGGTAACCTTCGCATAGGAACATATTTATGCTCGTGACTGTACAGTTGCGACGTTTTTGAAATCGAGTGCATTACTCTGCGAACTGCAGCGCAGATGTGTCGTAAAAACTTTATAATAATCTATAATGAAGTGTTTCCTCCGCTCGGGCGTTCGTTCTTACCGAGAGACAGGCGGCTTACCTGCAACAAACAAAGTAGGATAATTAATTAATAGTCGAGAAACAACAAAAAAATATATATGGAGCACAATGTGCGACGTCTCGTAAAATCGTTCACAAAACGACGCTTAATGTTGGACCATTAAAATAATTTATGGACGCAAATAAGAGGCGAGAATGGAATATAAAAAAAACGGTTTATCGCCAACGATTACAAATGTTTTACAAGCTCATTAACTTTTGCTTATACGCAACATTCTTCCATTTGACATTAGCAACCCTTTCGTTATCATACATCAGGACTACTGTAGTGACTTTGATTCAGCTTATGATTTTGATTATGTTGAAACTTCATTTCCGTCACATTAACCTGTATATTAGGGTATGAATGAGAAATCAGCAGGCCATAAAAGCTTTTCGTTTATTTTTCAGAAACCGATATAGTTAATGTAGTTTAATTTTTTGGAAAGTATTCTGGCTAGTTCTAAATCGAGGCATAAATTGGTGGCGGAGTTGGTATACGTTGTTTGTTACGATAGGCCGTATCCATCGTTGTTTAAGATATTTTCGACAAGAGGCTGATCTCTTAATGTAAGGTCCGAATATACGCGTAAATGTTGAATGTATTATAATTTATAATAAACAAATAAAAAAAACCACCAGTACACCATGACTCGTTACGATAACACAACAAACGAGTCCCTAATCACTGCGATCCGCGGTCGACTATTTGTAAACCACTTTCAGATATTCAAATCATTCGTTAGCACTACGCATGCGGCCACAATTAAGCTCGGAATGCAAAAAGGCAATCGGCAATCCATTAAACCACCGCATCGGACACCCAGCACATCGAGTGATTTTACAAAACACAAAACGCTCTTATTGGTCAGTGTGTCAAGTCACGATTGACTCCGCTCCGTGCTTTTTGTCCAGCTATTTCAGTGAGTAAAAACGACTGATCTTTTTTTTCTTTTCGCATATAATATATCCTTGTGGGATTATTTGATGAAAAACATTTATCACGAATCAATTCGATAGTTACTGGACCAGTATTAATTAATCTATGCAAATTAATACGGTCGCGGTTCGGAATTCATTTGTACGTAATTATTATACGAGTTATGTCTATATAATGGTGTTGAATAATTATTACAATTACTGGATTTTGTATGATGAAAAATAGGGCAGTAGCCGCTGTGGGTATGTTTTATTAATAAGGCAATCTGTTAAGTTCTCTCTTGACAATATGCACTTCGGGACGTGTTATTCTACACTGACATACACAGAGCTAGTGTACATTACCCATAACTTTCTTTTATTCTATACATAAAAAGGCCAATTTCGGAAGTTACCAGCTTATAGTTAACAATAGCCAATGAGATCATTCTGAATAATTACTCAACCAGTTATTTAAACCACAAATTAATTATGTATGCATATATAACCATTATAAGTTTATCTAAATCTATAAGCAGTTCATGGAACACTACAAATTCTAGCTTATAATATTACGGCAATATGTCTGCTTACGGGCAAATAAAAACAGACAAAAAAAGAACTGATTCATATCACATCCGCCGACACATTCAATATTTGTAAACAATATTCAAAGGTAAACAACCGGACCGACGTACTGTATTTATACGATTCGAAATCAATTCCAATGTGAGAATACAAACATTGCATACAAAAAAAAAAAATGCGCGGAAGATATTTGCTGCAGACGCAATGATTGTGGAAAAGAATAATGGTGTCCATTCATATTGGTCAGAGTACGAGGGAGCGAATGTATCAATATATCCGGACATGGACGTGACAAAGCCCGAGAAATATGGCTTCTTAGCTGAGTATTGCGATGTTGAGGAATTCATGAGTAGTGGGTATCATGTTTTGTTCCTGGTATCCTCTGAGACAATCGTCTTTGAAATGACGCCTAAGTGATATCGAACGTGAAATTTAATTACATTTTTATTACAAACTAGCTTTTGCTCGCGATTCCGTCCGCGTAGACTACAGGGTTGAGTTCAGACGGAAAATAAGTTGTAGTCTATTTTACTTCTCAGAGTCCTATTTATGTCCATACCAAAAATCATACAATTCGGTCAAATTGTTCAAACGTGAAACCGTAACGCGTCGATCGGCGCCTTGTGCATCATTACTGCGCGCTTGATCAATATTTTAAAACTGCAATATCTTCTAAGATACTCAGTGAAATCAAATTATGTAAAGGGCAATTTTATTTAAAATTAAATACTTGTAATGAATAATGTATTTATTTGGATAAGGATTAATATCATATTTATAAAAACACCTTCACAAATAAAACTTTATTTTAAAATAAATTTGGTTAGGATAAATAACGTTATAGTGAGCCAAACTTAAAAAATAGACATATGCTGTCGCGGACTTTTTTTTAGAACTTTTAAAGAGGAACATTTCTCTCAAACATTATTTTAGCGAAACTTTAACCGTTTTCGCAGCGCACGCAGCAGAAGCTCACAAAAAGGAAAAAATGTCCCCGATTTTGAAACATTCTTTATTGCTGCTCCGCTCCTATTGGTCGTAGCGTGATGTTATATAGCCTATAGCCTTCCTCGATAAATGTGCTATCTAACAGTGAAAGAATTTTTCAAATCGGACCAGTAGTTCCTGAGATCCTAGCGTTCAAACAAACAAACAAACTCTTCAGCTTTATAATATTATAGTATAGATAGGGGATTCGATCCCGGTCGATTTTTGTAATCCCGGGATTTCGGGATTATCAACAGTTAATCCCGGGATCCCGGGGTAATCCCGGGATTGTATTAGTAATAAAAAGTGGTAACAAAAAGAAAGTAAAGCATTTTAAAATAAATCTTTTATTTTAAATCTTTACTTAAATATTAAAAAATAAAACAAAATTATAATTTCTTCTGATAAAATAAACAAACTAAGCCCTTTTATCTAAACAAAGAAACGCCATTGTACTATAAAAAAGACCATGCAACAGAGATCAATGTATTTTAAATAAAATATAAATATAGGAACTATAAATTACTTCGATACCTCTAAGTATAGATATATTTAAGTAATTTATGGGTAGAAAGGACAAATTAAAGCTTTGAAAGTGACAAGGTACAGTAATCAGCATTCCAAAAAACTTTTTACAGTTCGTGTGCCTTAGGGAAGAATCATCATAGCTTATGCGGACATCTAAATAAAATTATACGTATATTAAAGTAAGAGTCCAAATGAACACAACGATTTCATCCTTCACTATTTGTTTCACGATAAAAGCATTTTTTAAAGTAGGTCGTTCTAATTCCCTGTATCGATTGCACAACAAAACACGTTAGAATGAATACAGGTTTTGTTTTACTTATAAAATGCAGAGCATAAAAAAAAATACCGACACCGGCACGGCCTATACGTGTCGGCGGAAAATTAAAAAAAAAGGTACATATCAACACGCCTAAGTTAGATATCAACACGAGCAAGCGAGTCATTGTAGCGACCTAGATGGGGCAACGATAAACGTAAATAGTACAAACGCAATGCAAAGAATCCGAGACGATACACGTCCCGTGAGAGATCTGCATTCAGCGAACACACCGACCCAATAGAGAATGAAATAACGCGAGTAAAAACGAACGCCGGAATGGCGTCTTCTCTTTAACAAAATGAAGACGTTCGGAATTCTCGTAACATTTTTGTAGCTGAAACCAAAAAAAGCGATATCGTGACTTTGTTTAAAGTAAATTTATCGTGAACCGAACTAATGAATATTCATGGAAATTTGCATTTGCATGAGTAATCGATAGAAGTGAAACGTCAGTGTGACAGGTTAATCGAGTTAATTGAAGCGGACGCTGCTATCTTGTGTGATATTACGTACAGTGTTCCACATACAACGGTATTTTTATACTGATTACAATTACTGTATATGTAATGACCTACTGTTGGGAACAAACAAGGCACCAGAAGAAACAATAAGTAATTAGGATGTATCATGTAACGGCTTATACCTTCTCAGTTTATTATATGATAATATTCGGTTTACCAAATTTTAGGGACGCAAATAAAACAACTATTAAATAAAAAAAAAATCAACAACACAATCAATGTAGCATACATTACAGATTTTTACGAATAATTGTTAAAGATATCGGAGAATTCCACCCGGCTTTCAACGT
Source organism: Cephonodes hylas (assembly GCA_030295005.1). Lineage (NCBI taxonomy): Eukaryota > Metazoa > Arthropoda > Insecta > Lepidoptera > Sphingidae > Cephonodes > Cephonodes hylas. The sequence continues at coordinate 10,869,731 of AP025372.1, read as the reverse complement.
CATCAGAATAATTTATATACATAACGCTTAAAATAACATCCTATATCCGCTGCGGTCTCAAGCAAATGTAGCAAGTGACCTATTGCCTTAACGACCTACCCACGTCAATAGTAAATTATAATACTGGTGACATTTTAGACTAACTTTACTATCCTCAAGTCGTCAATTATCTTTTACGAACAATTACCGTGGACGTTGACATCGAACTATGCCAATTATGATGCATTGGTTCTCTCTTTTAAATTCGTGCGAATTACTTAACGACAGAAATACCACCAGACTAATCATTTGTCATATTAATTATTATCATACTAGTACGGAGACATAGCAATAACGCTCCCTAATGGCACCATGCTATGCAAATTGAATAATTATATAGCGAGAAATGTCCAATAGCCCTCAATCGATAGAAATATATTTGATGTTTCTCTTCTTTTTATTTACTCTTGAAGTTCGCTATCTATTCCAAAATATTGTACACGATACTTCCTTTCTGCCATATTGTAGCATATAAAGAAATTAAACTGTTTCAAAAATAATATTTCATATTGATTTCCAGAAAGTATTTTACTGGTTCAGTCGTTTTATCTGTTGAAAAATAACAAGTTACTTCACTAAATTTATTCACAATTTCTATCTTTGTATAAGGCCAGAATGCTTGTGCGTATTTCCTCTAATTGCGGACCTTCTGTCTTATTATAAAAGATAATTGCTTTTGATTCAATCTTCAGAATAGATTCACCTTTATTGCTCTTTATTTCAATTTAATAAATACAATAGCATAAGAAATAAAGCTTTTAATGTAATCGTTAGTATTTCATTTGATAAACTTTCGCATTTATTAATTATAATTAAATGGAGCGAATAATTACTTAATTTGCGTTGCATAATTTAAGCGTATTAATTAATTGATGTGTTGCGTTTCACTTTATCAAGCATCTAATTTCTTTAAAATATCTTTTAACAATTTTTGAAATTGCCCGATATACAAGATTTTATAAGCTATCTAAGCTATCTGATACGCTTAGCAATGATAACAAAGAGAGCATATTATCTTAACACAATCTGACAATACTTCAAAAAACAGAATGATAGGAAAGTATCAGAACTAAAATCACTTATTTGAGATCAATTTGAAATCCGCAGACCGCCTCATCTATGCTGTTACGTGCGAAAGCAGCCAATCGTTTCGTCTTCAGAATAAATGTAAGAAATTATGATATGGACAAAAACGGGCCGCCTTTGCGAATCGTACGTGCGCTCTGTTTACTATCATCCGTTGATCTGAGAGGGACGCGTGTGAACAGCGCCGTACGGCCGCGTCGCCTGACTGATCCGGCCGCTTTGCATTCACCGGCCGCACTGAACTTTACCGATAACATGATTCACGGGCGACGTCACGGCGCAAATTACAGTAGACGCCGCGCGCATCGGCCGACACTTTGTTCCCCTCGCGGCTAATCTATGCACACCACTTCGTGAATCTTTAACCAGTGACAACATTGTGGCGTGCTTTCCGAGCGGCCGCTTCAGGTCACCCCATCGCCCTGCATGGTCGATTATTAATATACAGTTTCTTGTTTACAAGCTTTTGCCTCGGTCCGTTCATGTCTGTATGATTTCATGCTTTTTTATTTTAATGTTATATGCAGATTATATACATGGTCAATCAACTCGAAAATCTTGTATACTATAAATATATAATAGACAAAACTAGAATGCATCATAATATCTAATAAACCGGACGTGCGGATTCGATTCAATTCGACAAAAACGTTGCAACATTACTTCGTAGCATTGACTTCACAAAAATAGAACGAACATTCATCATTAGCGACACACAAAACTTTTGATTTCTTCGAATCGTTCTATCAATATCGGTTCGCCTTTGAAGCGTGCCACATTATTGTCGGACCGGTGTGACACATCGTACTTCTTGTGATCATAAATATAGACTGAGTCGCCAAGTCTTGCTGTCATTTCAGCTCAGGTGCGCGGTATCTCTGACCCGACGGCGGATCTGGTTCACAGGAGTTACGGCATCTATTATTGGCGTTCATTCCTGTGAATAAATCGTTTTAGTAATCATTGTCGACTGATAAAGAGAGTCGTAATTGTTTATTGCCGGTAGATATTCTATTTGGAATTGCACTTAAAATAAAGTGCATTCCCCCTGCCAAGGCATTATAAAAATAGTTGTTTCGCCTTGTGCATTATGCAAAGATTTTTAAGCACTACTGAATGCAATCACATTACAATTACGACCAACATTACACCGCCTTATAGTACTTAAAGGTAAATGTAGTACAAAATACATGCACAATTTTGTAAAACGCCAAACGATGTTTTTTTTGAACACATTGTTATTCGTAATGGTAGGCAAGTACGTATGTGTTGCTGTTAATGTGTCTAAGCGGGGATGTCGGCGCGGCGAATTTGATTAACTCCCGTTGAGTACAATTGACTATTTAATTTTGTTTGCATTAATTTGTCGGCGCTGTGTGCGCGTACATTTATCATCGGCTCACCGCGCGCCGCTCGGATACATATTATCAACGGAACCGAAGTGACAACGGAATACATTTCACATTGACACATCGACCCTCATACTCTAATGTATCAGGATTGTGTTTTTTGTTCATTCAATTAGCGTACTGAAATCAATATTAACGGAATGAATTTTTAGTATAAGTAAAATCTAGACCAAAAGAGAATATATTTGCAAAAATTGTTAAAATTAAATGTCGAGCGGACCCGACCGCCAAGACTGTACTGTGGGTTTATACACCATATAAATATGGATTGTTTTTCCATTAAAAGAGGATATGTATGTATGAGTTCCTTTTATACACTGCACTGCACTATTAACACATTGTATTCGGAAATCATAAATAAAAAACAAGTTATATTTTTGGTTGTTCTTTTAAACGCGCCTTAAATACACGTGCTTTAGACTTATATGTATAATTCCAGGAAAATGCTTTAAAGTCGAACCGCATGACATATTAATATAGCGAAAAATACAGATGAGGAAGGGCAAAAAATACATATATACCTACGTGTGTCGTGTATGTACTTAAACATTAACATTACCGATTTATTCCAGTCACATAGGAAACGTTTCAGTAATAATGTTGTAACCGCCACGTTATAAGCGGATACGAGCAACTGGCGGCAGCCGCGCTCCAGGATGCAATTGTGTTGTTCTGGTTCAAAGCGAACCATTGTAGAAAAAAATACGTTTCATTCATTGTGAGTAGGTAGGAAATATCGTCTACGATTCTATTTTTTATATTTACACTAACACAAATCTGAAACGACGGAAGTGTCAAACTAACAAACAATAATTATCAACGCTATTATAATGACATAAGACCTCGAACAAGGCAGGATAAAATGTGAGCGCGGCGGCGAGTCGCCCCGAAGTGTCCCGAAATGCTCCGAGCGCCGAACGAAGCAACGAGGCGACCACGCGCCTATCTGACGTTTAACCTTCACGGCTTCGCGTTCTCGCTCGCACAGGTCCGCTACAGCAACCGAACGTTGACCGTATAGATAAACACGCGGCTAGGCGGCGCGATAGCGGTACGTATTGCTTGCTCGCTCTTTTTTATATGCTTCAACGTTGTGCGACTAAGACGCAAGATATGATATTATTCTGCAACATGTTTGAGGAGCCGAGTGGCGTGACTGCGTGGCGGCCATTTTGTGATCAGTGTAACGTTCGTACGAACTTGAATGGACGCGCGTCGTGTTGCGAGATGCCTCCAATGCATGATGTTTGGACTGAGGATAAATGCATACAATTAATACGAGAATTCCGAGCGCGGCCGGTACTATGGGATCCGAAACATCCGTTCTTTTTCAAAAAGGCTATGAAGCCGGAAGCGTGGAACGAAGTTGGCGAAATTATGAACGTTGAACCCGACGCGTGCAAGCAGAAAATGATCGTCCTGATGTCATCGTTTAGAAGAGAAAAGGCAAAAATCATGCATAGCATAACGGACAAACAGGGTAAATATATTACTATGCACAACATGTTGACGTCTGTTTTCTAAGTACATATTATGTAATTATCAATTTTATTACATTTCAGATGACGGAGCTTACACCTACAAGAGCACGTGGTTCGCGTTTAAAGAAATGGCATTTTTAATGGATAAAGAGACTGAAAGAAAACGACAATTGACGGTAATACCAATTATTATTTATTAATATGTAGTTGGTTATAATGATGTCTTTTTTGTAAGCTATAATTTAGTTGGAGTCGAAATGGAATCTCGAGACACGGGTCGCGGGATCGAGTTCGCGGGTCCCATACACACAGTTAACCATAGCGTTAGCTTCAAGGACGAAACTTGTAGTGACCAGATGTAGTAGATAAATCACAAGGCGAAATATACATACAATATAGATGTATATTGAAATTTAAGCATAATGCATTGTTTCGCATTTAACATTATTAATGTAAATTAATTTATCTAATCTTGTATTTATGAAAGGTTGTTTATTTTTAAATAAAATTGCCTGAATTCACGTTCGCTCAGTACCTACAATGCCGATGGCATTCCGTTTAGAGTAGTTTGGGTTCGATTCCCATTTGAATGGACTCGGTTTATTCTTTTAAAAGTCGGTTAAGGGACTTTTTACGATTAAATTCCATTCCCCTACATAGAAACAACCCCATACAAAATTTAAAAGCAAAATGGATGGACGTTGAAACTAGCATTAAAGCGTCTAGACATTTAGTTAAAGAAATGGGCGAAAACACCACACCGTAGGTTCGACCCTTGCCCGCCGAATTTTTTAAAGATACTATTTTTTATGTAATGTTTACTCCCTTATATTTTTTGTACGTATATTATCTCTACGTGAGGTTGGGACTATGCGGAAGATTGACGGATATATTCATCATTTTTATGCTCGGTTAGGGACAGGGGATTGTGTAACGTTTAGTATGGGGACTTAAATTGTTTGCGTTATCGATCAAATTATTTCGATGTTAAGTAATTTATCAATTGAATTCAGAAATATTTGAGTAGGATATGAATCAAATTTATCATGTTATTTAAAAAAAAAGTGAATTGAATTCCGAAGATAGTCGGAGAATGCTAATGAGTCTATAATTATTAAAGCATGTGAAATAGTATTTTTTTTAACACAAATAAATGGGTCAATCAACTTTTAAATGTACCATCAATGATAGATTTTATATATAATTTTTTTTTTCTTAAATTTGTATATTTTATACGTATTTGTTGTTGATAATTATTTATATTTAAGGAATTCAAATAGAGCAGAACAATTTATGGTAAATTTTACTCAAAAATTCACATGACTGTAGTTAAGATAGTCCCTTGGACATTTAAAAATTCAGTTAAATTGTTAATTTACTTTTAAATATTAGAATCATATTTGAAAAACCTTACTGTTCTTTTAAAGTAAAAATGACGATAATGTGTCTTTAGGAGATAAGAAAAAAGTGGTTGTCCAGTGGACATAGACGTTTGTTCATAGGAAATACTCGGGTGTCCAAAGGGGACTCTATGATGAAAATCGCCTGTATTTCTTCTTTTATTTAATAAAAAAACAACTATTTGAAAATAATTATCAGTATTAGAAGAAAAAATATTGAATAATTCAGACAACAATCTTGGATGTCCAAGGGACTGGTGGTGATATTTATTAGTCTTTCCGCTCCCTGGTAATAAATAATAATATTTTGAATTAGGTCTTACGCACAGTAAAAAATATACATTAAATTGAACATATTCCACTTTAATTTACTACAATATATAAAATACAAAAGTTTTTGTGCTGGTTGTCCAGTGGACACACAATAAAGCCACGCTCTTTTTCAAAATACACTCGGTCGACTGGCGCCGCGGAAAAGATGAAATCAAAATCGGGGCTGGATGAATGTTGTCACGAAATAAATCGACTTGAGTTCCAAGCAGTAGTCACGTCATAAATGTTTGGATTTTGGAACTTTTTTACCGTTGTCCGGTGGAAGTCAGAATAATAAAATATAATAGGGACTAAAATAAACATGCAAAAAGGTCGTTAAGGTTTTAAAGCAAACAAAATCTATTTACTAGCATCATAGTAGATATTGTAATTAATAATTATGTTTCATTGTAATGGATTGCCATATATAATTTTTTTGGAAAAATTAATGTTTCATTGTACTAACCTACTGAGGGACAAATTTACATAGTACAGACAGGACAGTTAAAAGTTGATTGACCCAAATACATATTAACGTATCAATATATTTTATTTTTCTCAGGGAGAAGATTCAGACGACGACGACGTGCCGAGCATAAAGAAGGTGATAATGCAGCACGTAGTACAAACGCCGATAATCAAAGGCATGCCGCAAGCTAGGGCGCCATTGATCATGAGGAAAGATCGCGCGAAGACAACAGACATTATCAGTGAGGAGTCCATAACACCCCCTCCCACCCCGGCTACACCCCCTGCACCCTCACCACAGATAGTACCACAACCGAAGCCGGTCGCACCACTCCCAGGACCCAGTCAAAGCGTTTCAGAACGGGACGAAGAGATCCAGTCGTTCCTCAAGTTCATAGGCAACAAGATGAAGAGGTATTCAGATGTAACCAAAAACGCCGTGCAGCAAGCGATATGCGAGATCGTATTCAAAGCGGACCAGAACCAGTACGAGAGCAATTGCTACGAGAAATACACCATAATCGATTCGGAAGGCGACCCGTTGGATAAAATCACTTATGACGCGCAAAACGGTGCTGTTATTAAGGAACAAGTTTATTCGGACAGCGATTGAGTGTGCCGTACATTCATACATCGGTTGAACTGTAACGTGATGACGTTAAAGTGTTTTGTACTGAGTAAACTATAAAGCTCGGACTCTCGTTTGATACAAAATGTTTTTGATAAATACAACACAAGCAATTACAGTGTAACAACGAAATGTATTAAGTCAAAACATAGTGATATTGTCATTATTTATAAGCAAAATCATCTGTGGTTATAGATTAAGATTTTTCGACGAATATACAAATTGTAATATGATGAATGCCTTTTTTTTATTTCTACTTCTTTTTTATTAAATAAGCCAATTTTATAGAGGTCAAATAACTTATAGCATATCATAAATCAAGTAAATTTCTGTTTATAGTTTTTCAATTTATAATTTTTAAAAATGTCTATGTGGAACTGCAGTACCGCCAAAAAATAAATTGAACTGGTGACCAAAAGATAGTCATTTCACCAATGAATACAATCATTCCTATACAAATTGATCCCATGACCCGCGTTATGTAAACTACACTCTTTTATACAAAATAATACCTAACACCAAACCTGACCTTTCGCCCTGAAAATTAATAACTCAATCCCCGACATATGTGAACTCACACAGAGCGAGGTACACAGCGACCTACTGTGGAACGTTGAACGCTCCTTATGGTAATCAATGAGTAGGGCAGCAGACAGGTCGATGCGGCCAAGGATGTCGGCAACAAAGGCGCGGAACATTTACGTAATCACTCCACTCTGTCTACCTATAAGTGTCTGGATAGCTTGCTATTGCTGATGGCAACCATGGGGAGATTTCCAAAGGGAAAGAAGTAGTTAAAGAAGTTGTTTTTTTGTATTACGTATGCAAGTAATGTATAATAATAAGTAATTGTATTACGTAAGCAGTGATGGCCTCGAGGTTTAGGCGCGCGGTTGAGATTCTCGGCGGTCGCGGGTTCGAACCCCAGGCACACACCTCTGACTTTTCAAAGTTATGTGTCTATTCAAATTGAATTATCACTTGCTTTAACGGTGAAGGAAAACATCGTGATGAAACCTGCACACCTAAAAGTTCTTAGGAATTTCTTAGGTGTGTAGTCCGCCAACCCGCACTAGGCCAGCGTGGCGGACTATGGCCTAAACCCTCTCAATGGTAGAGGAGACCCGTGCTCAGCAGTAGGCGTATATGTGTTGATGAAGATGAAGAAGAAGAAGATGCAACATTATAAAAATTTTAAAGCAAAATACTTTTAAAACTAAATATTGAAATCTTTTTAGATACTTCATAACAATATTTCAATAAGCCATAAATTGGGACTGGTAAATAATAGATAGGTACATACTAATAAATAAATCGCCGTTAGTGATCGAGATCTAATGTAATGAGCTCGATTTTAAGATCGGCCAAAATGAATTTGGGTTTTAAAGGGCAAATGTTTTCTCCTCTTTTATTAAGATTCCAATACCTATAATAGCTATTACTGAAGGTCTGTCTGTGTATAGTATGTATATGAATAACATAGTTTTGCTCTTTACGAAACAAAACATAGGTTTTATTAGTACAATAAGTGGTATGAGTTTCGTGAGACGAATTAATTAATTAATCTTTATCGAGTAACCCCAAATATTTATCTACAAAACGCACGCATGACAAATCGAATTTCCATGCTAATATAGAAATATAAACTTCTTTAATTCAATAATATAAAACAGATACATCGAAAATCGGTATTTATTATAAGGAAGTTTGAGATTTGCACCGAAATCACTGCTCACGGTAAAACCACATAGTTTTCGCGTTCGCCCACGTCTCTATAGACGAATATAGTGCCAGCTGGAGGTATCGGCTCCATTATATACCAAAGGTCAGAGTTGAATTCGATCAGTTCACTATTTACTTTAATAATAAAGTAGGGTGCAGAAATGCATCTCTGCCTACCCCTTCGGGGAATATAGGAGTGAGGTATTTTTTTTTTATAAAGTTGTACAGATATGGAGCAGGACAGGCTGTTCTATTGAGACAAATGACGATACACGACAGTGCTTTCGGGAGTGAAAAATATGTACTTATATCAACGTCAATGAATATACGTATTACATTTTTGCAGTAGTAAAACCAAGCAATGGCGTTATTATTTGTTTTCGACTATCAATGCAATTTAGGTCCGTCGTTTCAATAATAACCGGTGTTCTGTCAATTGCGCCATGGACATTGCCCAAAAATAAAATATATATTTTGGTATTATGCGTTATGACAAAGGATTTATGCTACACCACGTCTTCGCTAGCATGTATTCACTGAATATTAGCAGTAATATAATACACGACATGACATTAAATGCAAGGTGTTTATCAAAAGGATCTTGTAACAATGCCACACCAATCAACACAACTATCGCACAGTGGGCAAACGTTACCTGATTTTAATCATAATAATAGCGAGTGTTGAATTCCACATCGTATCCGCCTTTACACATGTCAGAAGCGACATGCGTGGACAAACAATAAAGCCTACTTAAAGATTCACAATAGCCGACCAAGCAGAAGAATATTTATTTCTAAGACAGATTGTATCACGAGCGTGTCCCAAGCGCTAATCGATAATAATAGACACACAATTAAATGTGTTATAATGAATTCAAATGATTCAATAGATCGCATTAGAATCGGCTTTTGTGTTCTCTGTGAAGACGCGCAGTCGAAAACGTGACAAATGTGCAGCCCGTACATCTGTGCTGAGCGAATATAAAATGGTTTGCTGTGGAATTTTGCCAGCACTCGTGGCGCAATTGAAATGTAACTGATTGTTAGACAAGAAGCCGAGAATTTGATACCCACGCTAAGATTAATTATTGTGTTATACACTAGATGGATCCCAATATTTTGCAAAGCATTAGATTTTATTTGTTGTGTAGCAAAGTTCTTTGTCAAAACGCATGTGGAGCACTTAATTCAAAAATCCCCGCAATTTTTATACACCTACTGAATAATAGTAAAGAAATAGAAGCAAGAAAGGTGTAGTAGTACAGATAAGGCCGAGCCAGGTCAACGTTATTGTAGTTTTAGCTGATAACATCGTAGTTTCTTCAGGAAGGGAAGCTACGCATGTAGATAACGCAACAGCATACAACATAGGTAAAATGGTTACCCGTTATGAAAACAACATATAAATGATTCGAATGCGTGCTTTGAATCAATTTGTCTCGCGTTACCTTCAAATACTTTTCTATACAACGACGGTTGAGCAACTGAGCATCCTACACAAACACCCAGAAACACACACGATGAACACAAAGATGAAGCTTTTGTTCGATGCACACGTGGTGTCGGGTCATAATGTCAACTGCGCATATTGTTGCTTACAAACGAACATGTATTTACAATACGAGCTAATGCTAATATGGTAAGAAGGAAAGGTTTAATAGAAAGTTTTAACGTTAGCAAAGGTGTAACAATTTTAAACTCTTCACGTAGAATGGAATTAAGAATTAATTCCTATATTGAAAGAGCCAATAAGTATTTAGTCACAGAAAATCGTCGGCACACCTAAGATCTCCAAAACGGAAATGTGGGACTTCGACGTGTCTCGCCATATTTAGAAAACTTAATATTTTTTATGCAGTATTATTATTTAAGGCGGAATCTTAAATCAAGATCTTGGCAGCGATGTGCGCTAGCCCTAACACATGTATTAACATTAATTTATTTACCATTGTCATGATTACTGGGAAATAATGAACCATAGGTTTCTGAGTATTTATATACTTAGCTTCACAATACAGATAAGATTGACGTTAAAAAATATTATAAATATAACTTATATGTCCATATAAAAAAATGTTACGAACATTAATCCCATCTATTTTTGAAAGCCTTGTGAAATTCTATTCGTGGAATAAGAATAAAAGTCTCGAATTCGTAGAGGAGGCCTTTAAAACCAACCTAAGAGCTGACGTACCTTGTAAATTTATATGTAAAACTAGTAGAAGAATCGCTGCTACATGGTTAGCATATCGTAGATACAGACTTCCTTTGTAATCTCAGATTTTCCAAGTTTTAGTTATTAGAAAAAATCAGTTCTGCACATTACTTTTAACGATAAAATGAGCACCATTTTATCTAATAGAATTACCGCTTTAATATGCTATAGTGAAATTTGCATCACTATCTAGTGATATTGACTGTTAATATAATTATCACTGGACGTCAATAGCGCTTCAGGGAAATTCCTAGCGGGTTGAAACCATTAATCAATTGATACAAACACTACAATTTAACTATGGGGAAAATCTCGCACTAATTGCAGGTATACCATGAAGTTGTTTTTATTTTTTTTGTTTTCCTTGTTATTATGAGTAGAGGGTTATTACTAAGTTATTTTTTTCTCGTGGCCTGAAGTGATGAGTCATTTGAGGTGTATGAATTTTTTTCTTTGATTGTAGGGTGAAAAACAGGAAAGCTCACAATCAAGGACCGAAAATGCCTATCTAAGGTGTGTGTTGTCCACCTACTGCTATCAAGCGCACGTTATGCCTTGACTAAATGAATGCATTTGTCTCCAAAGGGAATATTTTAAGATTAAAGCTCAGGGCCTTATTTTTTTTGAACTACCTAATGGTACACATCCATATACAATTACATGATATAAAATTTTCATCGTTCCAAAATCCCGAGTGCGTAACGAAAACGCCGAGTAGAACCGAACGTGTGGAACTTTCGGCCCCCTTCTTTACTTAGCAGTGCCACATTCACCTTGCTCGGGTCATTAAACATTTTCAATGGCACGGGGGAGCATCGTCTTATTTGTAAGTCGACAGTCGGTACGCGCACCACGAGCTACTAAAACGTTTCATACCAATGTCGCCGGGGATAAAGGTTTTTATTATCCTGTCAATGAGGGGAAGCTATGCGGTTGACATTACTTTCTACGAAGGTTTTACTGTACATTGTTCAATGTAATAGTTCTGAAGGATCCAAGATTTAAACGCGCGGCCGGGACGATTGGCGACTGCGGGTTGTAATCGTAGTGATGCTATTATTAAGTCTATATTAACAATGAAAAAATACGCAATTTAACAGGGAAGGAAAAGATTTTACGATATTTTCTGAGATGTTTATAGTCTGTCAACTAGGACTACCTTCTCAGTTGTAGAGAAATTGCTAAAATTCAAATTTCATGGCAACATTTGTCCTTCACGTTTAACATCATGTAATGTCACAATGATCGTGTACTATGCACACTTTATGTCGGTAAATGCGACATGTTCCCCTTGAGGTTGAACCTTTGACTTCAACCTCGGCTATCCGGCTGGGTCACAAAATCGCTTACATGATTCATTAACTAATGCTTTGTGATTCTAATCCGCCATGTTTATAAAATATTCAAATTAAAATGAATTTACATGTTTTATTAAATGTTCATTGTTTATTAAAATGGGTGTTTGTGAGACCGAAAAAGTCTCTCGTAGTGTCTGATACCCACGACACAGGTCTTGTAACCTAGTGTGGGGTCAGAGCTATGTATGTGACTGTTGGGTGTATTTATTATTTATTATTATTTAATTAAAAAACCAAAATTATTTAAATTATCAATCATAAAAAATAACAAACAACACGGTCTATTAATATAGCATAAACGACACATAAAATTATACATAGGTTTGAGTATGTATTTGTGTATGTTTATAAATTATTTTATTTGCACACCTGCTATGACAACCCAAGGTTCGATTAGCAGAGAATGCCTTTAGTGTGTATAAATAAATAAAGACTACACAGGTCGTTGGTAACATTGTATAGCAAACAAGACACATATTTACAACTACCACCAAAGAGTTTCAAATGCGAAATCTATTTGTGCGAATAGATAACGCTCCCACAAAGCGAAACACAATACCGGCCGGGCACGTTGAGAAACAACGAAACTGAATCAAGGACGCGTTTCGGCAACACAATAATGACAAGGTGATATTTCAGGCCAATTATTCCGCGCGTAAAAAAATGTTAAAATACAACACGATGGGAACGGAACGCATCGCCCTTGAGGCAGTGCGACGTGTCGTCGGCACAGACACGCGTCGAGCCAACATGTTCATATAAAGAAATGAGGTTAAATGGTTATTTCGGGGGCGTTTCGAGTTTGTGGACTATAAACAGCGTTGTTTACGCGGCGGGTTGTAGCCAACGATCGAGCGCCAGATAGCCTTTGGTTAGGACACGCGCGTATTCATACTAGATGCACTATCGCCGGTTTATTCATGGAATTGTGTTTGTAAATACGCATGTAGGTGGCGAGCCGTTTTCGTTGACGTAAATCATAGGGTAATATTAAAACCTTTTTATGACATTGAATTGTGTGTATGTATGTATGCAAACTAATCGAACAAAATATGTTGATCCTGGGTTCGAAGCCGAATCATCATCTTTCCTTCAGTGTATTGACTTTTAAATTTCAAGGGAGTGTGAAGTATACTAGTCTGCTCTAGGTCAGTAGGATCGGTGAAAGTCTAAGCTCGTTAATTTCTTGTTAGAGTGGGTAGTAATTAACAATGATTAAGATAAAAGAGTAACTTACAGTATAAGGCCTTGTAAGGATATATTTGATAAATTATTATCTAGAATTTTACTTTGGTAGAGTCATTAAAGCTAAAACGTCCAACAACAATTAGTGCAAACATAAATTCAATCAAACTAACACAGAATGGTGTTACACATAGTTACGTAAAGTTTTCACTTTCAATATATTAGTTACGTAAGACAAACACTTGAACTTTGTAATTGGAAAGTGTGGCTAATCTCAACATTTCGCATTTGATATTGATAACTAATTAATTCTGTCAATAGATTACGCAACGTCCTCGACGACATTGTGTTATACTTTCAAATACGTCTATAAAAAAAGAATAGAAATAAGATAACGAATAAGACTCTGTAATAGAATATTAGTTGCGAAACAAGACCAATTACGTGCTAATAAAGAGAATTGTCTCGAGAAAAAAACTAATGTAGCTTTCCTTAAATGTCACAGCAGTCGGGTCAAGTCGGTTATATTTCCGCTGGGAGTCGTATCTGAGACGAAATCTACAAGAATGGAGTTGAGAGCGGGGCGCGGCCCGCCAGCGCTCGCCGCGCACGAACTTCATTACACGCACAAATAACCATTACTCGTAAATGTCACGATGTAAACAAGTAGTGTACATCGTAATGAAAAAAGACGCTCAGCCTCCGTGAGAGGTTGTTTATCGTGACGACGCCCACGCGCGATACCATCTGCGCCGGCGACGTGTGCTGCACCAATTGGACCCGCGGACATCGCGCATTCCGCCACACAGCGATTTAATGTTATCTCCAATGTGATGCAATCGCTCATTATAAATTGTACAAACTAGCGCGACCGAAAGGTCTAGGCCAGGTGGAAATATACCAACAATGTTTTTCCTTGCTGGCAACCATCAACGCATGCAAATCAACTAATTTTCCAAGCGGTGGGTATGTAAAAAGTTAGACGTCATGATCCACTAAACACTGTCGGCATGACAGATCGTGTCATTTTATCATTATGTCACGTTTTGGTATCCTACTATTAGTGGTGAAACGTCAAGTCTTAATGGTATAATTTGTCGTTATTATTTTTATGACACCGGTTGAAGGGCGGAGCGGACTAGCCCATCTATCATAATTTATGATTCAGCAAAACAATCCGCACAGTTTGTGTAATGTTCGATGGCCAACGATTGTTTCAAATGGCTGGACGTTTTGATGACACCTCTGATTTATTCGAAGCGAATCAATCACTGTTGTGTGCGGAGGCGCGGCGCACAACGCAGAGCTGCGAATAGTTTCACAATGGCGGTTATCCACTCGAACGCACTAAATCTGAAGCTGTAAGATTAATGCGGAACAGTTCCAGCGCGTCGGAATTAAGGTCCAAGTGGGATTACATTAACGAGCTCATAATAGGATTACATACGCCGATGTGTCCCAGTTTAGACGGCGCACCGTTACCGGCCAACCCACACCCGCCGGCGCTCAGTGACAATATAATGATTGTGTATTTATCGACACAGCACTAACGTACAGTATATTGCCGCTCGTCAAAAGCTGTCGGAGGATTCATCTGCCCTTAATGGAAATTACACTTCGTGACTTACGGGCCTGCGCCGATGGCCGGGCCGAGGGCCGGCGTAGTGTGCGCTGTCTATATGCCGCTGCCTGCGCGCCCGATAGAAGGCGAAAGCTCCTTCATTATGACAAATTTGAATTTGAACGTAATCATTCACAATTCACATCACGCTGTGTAATCGAATCAATCGGGTGGGTGAGTGGATCGCGTTGCATTTCACTCGGCCGTGACTCACGAATTAGAACTCAGACGAGATCGTAATTACGCTCCGAGTTACATCGTGCACACCCACTCGCACAGACGAACAGATAGCCGACGCATCGTAGAGCACGTTAATTTAATCAGAACAAAAATTAAGGTCAATCATAGAGGCACGGGCCGAATGGAGCGAGTGCCGAGTCCAGCGGCGCTCGGGGTAATATCGCTTCGTAAGTCTATGACGCGGTAGATCAAGACGTTCGTCTGGAGACTAATGCATGCTGTTACGAGCAATAAATATTTGCATACAAACAATAATAAACAGTCGTGAGGAACTTACATATACGCGTAACATTTTTACTGTGTGTGGGGATATGTTTGAACAATGTTTATATCCAGGCGCCAGGCTACCATGTGTCTACAGTGTACGCAAACACGTTTCAATTAACATCGTACATCCATGTTAATACGGTGACATTAATCAATTTATCGAGAGTGGAAATATTTCAGCCGTGTTACTACGGGATTTAGCTTTATTACTTTAATAGACTTATCTCTATGACCTTTTACTAATCAATGCTTACAAATGATACACATTTATTTTGAGATACAACCAAAAATATCTTGGAACAGTGCAATGTTTCTTTGAAACATAATGTATGATTCGATAAAAAAGTTAGTCATCAGCTGTCGCCCACCGTACTCGCTTAACATACATAGATATGACTATCTCGATCCTTCGAAAGGTTACGAGCGAGTCGCTTATGCCATTAGAGCAATGTGAGTGAGAGATTAGCTTAGTTTTAGAAAGTGTCGGTGGAACAATGGCGGCGAGTGGAGAGGCAGAGACGGCGACACGGCAACACGGCGACAACGCGACGCTGTTGCTCTCCAATTAACAAGATAAGGCGAATTGAGAGGAACAGCGGGCGAGCAGCCGAGAGCGGGCGCGGCACGCGTAATGAGCTGTTGGCATTGTGTGAAGGCAACAATCGTTTGAGACCATCGATGATTTACACTCGACGGGTTGAAATATGAAATTCTACGCGCCAGTTACACCCCAACCTGTTTCCAGTTTACGGTATTGGACTTGAAGGAGTGATACTCGTATTTGTATTTCTAGGACAATAAAGTTCAAGGTGGTTTCATATTATGTATACAGCATAGCTGATAACGATCAATCGACTGTATGTTTTCTCTTGCCAACATACCATGTTATCTATTATTGATACATCAATTAATCGTTAGACAAATTGATTCCCATTAGTCTTTCGAGCTGGCAATTCGACCCACAAAGTGTTTGGACGCCCGAAACGAAACAAAGCACGCCAACGATTCTTGAACAGTTAATAAGTTGTTAGAAAGGCATAAGTTCCATCTATTGTGATAATATGTGGGAGGTGGAGATTTTATCTCGCGACTCGGACGCTATCTGTGACAGCAGATTTTCTATAAATATTTCACAGATAAGCGACTGCATTTAAAATGTAGAAGATACGTTGCGAGCCCACAATTACGTGTTGTACGTGTAAACATTGTTCTGACAATAATGGTGCTAGAAAAGTTATGCACTCGTATATTTTCATAAAGATAATGCTGCTTGTGCTGCGTGATAATGTAATATATTGATCCTAAACTCCATCACTTCAAACAGAAAAGCTCTCGTGAGAATTTATCAATGAGACTATGAAAATTAATGCAATAGTGGTAATAACTAAATTGATCGTTTTGCTTATGTTTATTCCAGTGTGAAAAAACTTATATATTTTAGCAAAAAATTCCAACAGGGCCAATTAAAACTAATACATATGTAAAACTAATTTCATCGCAGGTTACGTTACTTTCATGTGTAGTGCTGTTGTGCTCCAACTGAAACCCTTAGTTGAAACTTATGACGCTGATAAAATTATGAGAATCCTATTGTAACAAAGCCTTTGTGTAACCAATTTGGAGTCGCTTTGATACCAAGGATATAAGTTCGATCATTTTACTGATGTCTATTCTCAAATGTTCTAAGTGAATGTCAAATATGAAACACTGTGAAAGGCGCCTCGCAAGCCATTATTTCATACAAAGCACTTGCATTTATACAGCAAATTATGGCGTGAGTATGGCAGCCCTGCGTGATATCCCAATATGTACAATTTTGTGACAGTTGGCAGCACTGCCGCCGCCATATTAGCCGAACGGTGAATTGTGTTTATGTCACACTACTGTTTCGTTTTATTTGTTTCGTAATTGCGATCGACGCCCGACGCCATAAACGTCTTGACTTCAAGTGACATGAGACTTTGTGTTATTGCTCGTTAAGATTTAATACGTCCGTGCACCTAATTTTTTCGTATACGAAATTTTAGAACATTCTAGGAGGACAAACTCCTAGTTTTGAATACAGTAACATTTAATCTTTATAATAAGTAACGAGTACAATAATATGGCATACATTTAGCTATCAAGTTAAATATTACATATTTTTATAACACAGGTCTCTTCAAAGGTTTTCAATGGAACCAGTTGAAGCATCCAGCTTCTCCGGACAAAATCCAGACAAACATCAATAAAAGGTGTAATAGAAATACGAATAAAATCATTAGTAGCTCCACACTAAACAGTCCCACGATATTAACTATGAAACATATCACTAAACCGGTCCCGCATAAATTCAACGTAACAAAAAAAAAACACATTCAAAATCTGTATTTGGACACGAATTGAAACATAAGCTTGTACGTACGTAGCATTTAAATACACCATTAAATTTCAATATAATAGTGCAAAAAACACATGGTCTCGTCCATGGTTGTGGCAAAAACATTAAATCTACACCGGAAACTGTACACACGATTATAATATTAATGTCTATGTTTAATTTTACCTGCAGGCTACAACTACAACTCACAGCGACATGTTATTTAATTTCGTAATGTTAGAAACGACATGAATGAAGTCCGCTTCACCCGTTCATGTTGAAAGCCTTTGGGGGACTATTTCAAGCACTCGACGTCCTGTTCTGATCGCGGTAATGGTTATACGGAGAATTGCTTAAGTGATACAATTTACGGACATTCAATGAAGTCTATGTCTCTATCTCTCTAAAAATGTCTTGATAAAAAGATTTAAACTCTATTTGTAAAGATCGGGTATACACTTTTCATTACTTTTCGACCGATGATCTACGACAATTGAAACCAGTTACCTACATCGTAAACCGCAGCGCACTATCAGTACGACTTTTAAGCATTATCAATTTTAAGCCACGATACTGATTAAAACTTACGAGTATTTATAGAGCACAAGGATCACGTCTATGAGGTGTAATTACAATCGATCGTGCAACCCTCATCAGTCGAGCCTGGCGGATTAACACTTAAGCTCCCTCGCTTTATGTGGGGGAGGTTCCAAGCCTAGCAATAGACTGTATTAGGACTGCCTTTTTTAATTATTAAACACTTGTTAAATCCTTAGCCTTTGTAAACAAAGGCTGTGTTCGTCCGATATTAATAAAAAAAAGGTTCATTCAGGAAATTAAAAGTGATGATAGTTATGTCCCAAGAGACCAATATAAGGTGTATTCAGACCGTGATCGGAAACCAAGGCAGGTAATAGACATAAGTACATAGGTACCTAATACACATTTCCTAATAACCATAGGTATAAAATGTACGTCGTTGTTAGGAATATATATATTTTTTGCTCGGGTTTTTAAAACGCCAAGTGGTTTCACGGTCTGAATACAACCTGTATATTTTTGTTACCAAGATTGATTCAGCATCTTAGTCTTTAATCTCAACAAACAGATTGACGTAATCATTTTCAACATTATTAACGTAAGCAAATTGTGGGCCGTTCACAACTAAATGCTATCTAAATTGCATAGGTTTAATTGAACAAGTTATTTAATCTCTTCAAATGAACTACACGCCTCAATGACGAACAATAAAGCGATATTGCATTAAGTATTAACGCTGTAATTGTAGAAATAACCACATTAATTCACTGAAAATGCCCTCCAAAAGAATTGAGGCGCGTTAAAAACAGATTAACCTCTAAGTTTCGACGAGCAAGGACGTAGTAATTACACTAATTTCGTAAGTTCACATTGAGCCAAACAAAAATTTATCAATATATTTACATTAACATAATGACACTTCTTTTTATGACTATCTCTACACTTTTAAGTGTTTGGTATTATTTAAATATTGTTAGGCACAATGACACATATATTCTTAAAATTAACTTTTTTTGGAAATAAGAACTGAAGAAGGAGAACTTACATAATTATAAGTAGAATAAGTATTATATGAACTTGTTCCTCTGATAATAAAATCGAAGACATGGCGGGACAATGAGTAGTAAAGTGTTGCAACTCTACCAATGAAGCAATAATGTCACATTTGCATATAAACAGATGCATACAGGAAAATGTATGGGATCTGTGTCGTCTATACATTGTATTAAATAAAAAAGAATATGGTAGGTATATCTTTGTAAAAGGTTACTTTAGAAACACTAGGGCAACTACGAAACAGTATTGGATTAACTCACATCAGAAGTCGTTAAGTCATTACGATATACAAAAGTTAAATAAGATTCAGTCGCAACATAAAAAAAAATGTATGTAATTTTATTTATTTATATCCTTTTTTATACACTATACATGAAAAATAATGAAGTAAAAGACTAACAATACAAGACAATATAGGCACAATAGGCGGTCTTATCATCATCATCATCAACAGCCAATATTCGTCCACTGCTGGACATAGGCCTCCCCCAATGACTTCCACCGGTTATTCTGGCGGTCTTATCGCTAGCTGCGGTTTATCAAATTACATACCTTGCCACTGGCCACCCAGTGACATCACTCAACACATCAGAAAATAAGAACGCGATACGATTTAAAATAACGCCTCTGAAAGCGCTGCATCATCCTGTCAATGATAAGTCGGCAAATGTGTGAACTCCTGTAGTCGGCTACACTGTATCTGTTGGCACGCGGCCCGAGATGGAGACAATATCGATAAGATTTTTTTTCTCCTCACAAACAGTCGTTAACGTTCGAGCTTAATCTATATGAGTGTCGAGGAAAAAATATTATAATTACTCTCGCGATTTACTGGCCTTGTAATTTATACGCTAAGATATTAGCACACTCATCAGGGGGGTAACGACATAAGAATCGCTGGCCGTTTATGAAAACAAAACCATTAATCGTGGTGACCTTTATATATGAATATGTTGTATCAAAATTGGACGTAATGAAACTACGCCATGGCATGCTATACAACCCGACGTTAAATATTCTATAAGGACAGCAGTTGAAAATTTCACGATGTTTTTCTTTGCCGTTTATTTATGAAAACTTCAAAATGTCAATGATAATGACATCATAGAAAGATCGCGTGCCTAGTCCTCGAGGTCGTCACGCACATCATGAACTGAAATTTCTTGTAATATTGTCCTGTTAATATTATTTTCTCCCTGCTGAATAAAATAAACTGAAACAATAGTGCCTACGTCAGCAACATCGAGTGATTTAACGACAGTTTCAAAGGCGAATAACAAAAACAAGCATAGATATTTCGTGACCTTCGCGTGAAATCAATGAGAAGAGGTCGAAAACAACTTATTACTCGGTCACGCCCTTAATGCAGTTAACGTAATCTCGGCTCGGCGAAATGAATTCATTACTCGGGCGAGTAATACGTAGGCAGTAAACACGTCGTTTTTCATCCGAATAAATATCAGCGTGACAGGTACCGAAAGTAAATTTGTCTGTGGCCCGAGAGCGGGCGGAAATTAATCAATCTGCTTTCAGAGTAAATGCCAACGCACTACCAGACGTGAGCCGAAATTTATACGCTTCTAATCCGAGGAAGTGCATGCATATGCTTATATGTACTGGAATAGAATATTTGGATTGGCAATCTTCAATGTGGGGGGAAAATAGCACAGAAAATTGAAGAAGAAATGCGAATATTAATCGAAGAGTGAAGGGGAGTTGCAGGACTAACAAGTCTCATAGTGTATGAACATTTAATTCAATAAATCCAATAACCCTCAGTCACATTATTAGACTTCGATGACCACCGACAATCAATTGATCGGTAATAATTAAGTACTTTTTTTTTAAGTACCTATATCAGAATGGTCACATGTAAACACACTTATCATTATGAAGGATTAGAACGACAAGTGCGTGTTATTATGTACTAAACAACTTGACATGATAATTAAGAGCCCATGAATGTTGCGAGTGTATGTACATTGTATGTATTGGTAGTGAGTAGTGACGCACAGAGGGGCATGTCGCAGGATGTGCGCTCCGGTGCGCCCACCTCATCAGATGTCCCCTTTGAAAGTTCGCCCGTACGGAGCACAATTTCACCGGTGTTAACTGGCGCGTGCGATAAAACCGCGATCATCATCAAAGCGGGCACGCCGCGGCTCGGCTCTCGCGGCCGCCACGTTACCCCATACGATAAGCGGCTTTAAGTTTCGTAAGCCTCGTTCACTTTCACTGCACGGCTTCGTAAATCCGCCAAACCGAACGGTGCGCAAAAACCTCATGCCGCATCGGTGGATTAGGAAATCGAGCGCGTCTCAAACTGGTTGGGTAACAGCGTCCCTGTGAACAGGTACACGGCCCGGCACCGCACATCGGCTTGCACAACTCCAGCGATGATACAGACACAGAAGCTCTGCCACGAGTAGCGACACAAACACTGTGAAATATAATGCCGAGTGGGTTATTTAGAACGTGACCGCACCGTGATGCATTGCCTGACATGCTGTGTGACTCCGCGCCTATTTTATTTAGGATAGAAATGCACACGGAATAACATTGACGCACGAAATTCCCTCACACCGTGCTCCAACTAAGATATACGACTAAAATAGTTTTTTTTTTCAACTACGTTTCGAGATAAGTCTAAATTCGTACAATTCGCAGAAGTTGAACGTGCATATACTTGGTGGACGTGGTGATATTTAGGTGCTTCTGGCGTTACGAGGGAAAAACGCATTACAGTGCTTGCGAGTGGGTTGTAATAGCCGATATGAATGATAATAAGCGAAGTTATGCAAAAAAGTAACATATCTGTGCACAACATATGCTCGCCACGGACATAACTATAATGTCAACAAATTTTATTACTCTCGTACGTTTACGCGAATGTTTTTAAACTGCAACTGTTGTTAACCCAAATAAGAAGTATTCGTAGAAAAAACGTCTAAACTAGTCTAGCCACGAAACTCACGTAAGCGAGCGTAATAGGAGAGCGTCTACGTTACAGCATAAATAATTGTAAACATTTTTATGTTTCATATGTTAAAATATTCTTTTCGAAAACGTTTTTATATTTCAAATAAGAAAAAAATAATATACTTGAATTTGCCGACCTGTCGATTTAATCATGCTACGGCTTTTCCCACTAGAAACCAAAAAAATAGGTTCATCCCTGACACTTCACACTGCAACACGATGACGAGATTTTGTCATATCGTCGGGACACACGCGCTCGTGGAGGTGGCAGCGCAGTGTTAATTAACGTGATAAGGTTACCGCGCCGCCGCCGCGCGATCCCACCGCAACAGTTTCACATCACGCGACACGTGAAACGATGAAACTTCGCACTGGGACACGAGTAGACCACTTAATTAAAAGCACACGTTACGGTGCAAAAGATTTTGGGTAATAATTTGAAACATGTGCCTGAAATTGTGTGTTATACTGGGCTCATCAAACCTCAAACTACTTTCGTATGTGTTTTATGGATATTCTAACCGATTTTATTCGGTGACATGACAAGACAACTGCATCGGGAATAGATGTCGTTCAAGTATAAGGATGATCAGCGACAAGAATAGTTTTAGTTCTCAAAGGTTAATACATAGACATAGAAATATAATCATCTCATCATTTCTTAGGAGCCGAACCCACGACCCCCCACTATCACAGCGGCAACAATGTCGCGGGACCAAACAGTTTATGACTACATGCCATAGTAGTAATAAATATCATTACACAAATACTAAGTGTGTTATTCATTGCTTGAGATCATTTACTGTGATTTATCTCCGACTCAGACACGACTACGTAAAGTCGTGGTGAATCAACCATAAAGATACAATTTATACAATCTATGCACAAGTAGGGAATTCAGTTGCGGCCAAATAGTGCATTAGCTGTGTATATTTTTTATCTAACATGGCACGGGCGCCCTGATTAAGTAATTCAATTTTCCGCTCAAACTTGCGGGCCAGTTGCTGATATAAATATTTATATGGTTTGCAGACGTTCACTTCCAATCTGCGTATTCGTAGAAGCGAATTAAAAAAAATCAACGTACTTATGGCATATATGAAATACATGTATTGCAATATTATCGATTGATACCGTAAGCAGTAGGGAATAATAAACCGAAATACACCTATGTATTTTTATATATCTGTCTGATTTTTAGGATATCATCCTCTATGCTAGTATATTTTATCTTTGCCTAATGACATTTTTAACGTCAATTAGGTATATTTATTACGGTGTATTACAATATATGTATCTCAGATCTCCCGACACTTATGGTGCTTAAAAGCATGTCACAAGATTAACTCGAGTTTTGGAAGGGATCCAACAGTCAGTCAAGGCTGTTAAGTCACGATAGAATTTACCAGCTTACAGAGCAGATCTACTACACTTAAATATACATTTTAACTCTGCCCAGCAGTGACACCGTATTTGGGCTGATTAAATTTATTTATTTCAATGAGCATCTTTTCATGCAAGTTTATATATACCGTAAAAATTTAACAACTGAAATCGTCGAAAAAAAAATTATGCGAAATACTTTACAATAAAAATCTTAAACAATTAACAAGATCAACATAAACAAAAGCGTTTTATAATATGCCGTATAATATCGATGCTTCGAATAAAAGTCACAATGAGTAGCTCATCATACATTTAAAAGGTCGTCGTTAAACTTAAATAGGAATAATTTATTATCATTATTATTTGAATAATATTCACGCCCATATACGTTGAGTAATAGATACTATCAATGCGACAGCTTATCCCTCGGCGGCCATAATGCTGCACCCATGAAGATCCGCCTTGAAGATAACGAGGTGACAAGGAAAAACCTGGCACGTTCGTCACCGCCTTAACCACTGTGTAAGCGCATTTAACGCGAAACAAAATGACCTTTGTGTGTAAATTGAAAGGATATTCGATGCTTATTAAGTTCATGAATTTTATTTATTAAAGAGTAAAGACTCTTTAGAGACAAAGGACAAAGGTCCATACCAGTAGAAAATGAGATGGACCAATCATAAGATCTCAAATCTGGGTGCATCAGAGTAGCTTTGTTTCAAAAACGGCCTATTGCAAAAAGTTTCACGTAACGAATTTCGCAGTACAGTTGGTTTACTGTCTACCCTGTTCTTCGTTCGCGACGGTGCGCGAGTAACACTGAATTATTTACTAAACAAAATACACACTGGAAATAGAACAGAGCTCCTTGGAGACTAGAACTTGTACAAAATACATTGTTCGGTGCTCTCAAACACAACTAGGAAACGAGTCTTAGAGTTAGATGGCTGCACCTTACACAACAAAACATTAAAAGTGCAACAATCTCAACTTCACCTTGACAAAAAAGAACTTAACATAATACTCACATTATGGAGCCAATTACGTCAATGCATTTGTACATAATACTCACCGAATATTTGATAATATCGTAATAACCGACGATAAGGAAGGTGAAAGAGAGGTTAATTTGGGACGGATTTTTGAACGTGGCTTTATCGACAAATCGTCGAATGTCACGTTAATTCGTATTGATTACTTTCGATATGGGAATCGGGCGATTCGGTATGTTAAAACGCGGTACCGTTTCCCAAATTTTAATCTACCATACGGCGTTTAAAGAATTTCAAGATTAACATTCTTTGTTAACTACAAATTACACAAAGAGAACACATACTTTCGTCGGATATTAGGAATCTGTCATGTCTGTCATAAACTGAACATCGCGTGGTCTGACTACGTAGCAAGACTAATTCAAAAGCAAATAACGTTCTCCCTGCGAGCGAGAGTAGTCACGTACACACACTAGTCTATTATAAAGCAATAAAGCGTACGAAAACGATCGGAATGTTAGTCAAAGTCCCTTCTCCGGTGCGGCTGTATCCTTGGCCGCGCCGACCCGAACCGTGCCCTGCAGACATATTAGCATACACAAACTGCGCTACTGTGGTATGCATTCATTATTCGCTTGTTCTTGTTACGTACCAGTTATTAAGGTTTTATCTTTTTTATTGGCGAAAATTAATGCACGTTAAGACAAAAGAGACATTTTGCAATAAGCCTGCTTCCATTCTAGTAGTATGAATTCAGTTTGCCACGAACAATTTAGAAAAAACGGTTATTGTCGCGAAAATTTTAAGGAAATTGCAATAAATAACACTCTTTAAAATTCTTAATAATAATATTAGAGATCTGAGATATTATACCAATCAAATTTACCTATTTCTGTAGCTTATGTAAAGAACCCAAAATGCATCCACTGTCTGTCCTTATTCTGGTTTCAAAACACTATCAGTGTTATGTTACGATCTGCTCATGTGGCGATCTTTAATAGGATTAAGTGAGTAAAAAATAAAAAAATATAGTCAGTGCTATGTTTAATCTTAAATGTGAAAAAGTCAAACTGAATGTTTACTAGAAGCTCTACGGAGACGCCGATATAGAACGTTACAAGATAGAACATCTTGTTTTAAGATAAGAAAATAAGTATTTATATTTTTATGACAGTCTTAAGACATCAGCTTTGATCATCATCATTATCAGACCAGTACTTTCCTCTCCTGGGCACGAACCACCTCTACAAAGGAATGTTTGGGCCATTTTTCACCATGACGGGCTAGTGCCGGTTGCCGAACTACACATCTAAGAAATTACTAAAATTTTAGGTATGTACGTTTCCTCAAGCTACTTTCCTTGACCATTAGCACGTGGAAATTCATTGTTAATACACACATAATTTCCAAAAGCGGGGTGTGCCTTGATTGTGACACATGACCGCTGAGATTCTCGACCGCGCGTCTTAACCTCGAGGCCATCACGGTTTCAGCTTCAGCTTTGATAATATAATGTCTATTGATAAAATATTTTTGCTATATATTTTGATTAATAGCATCGGTTGTAATGCATTATCTATACGCTTTTCATGTACGTTCTCATGAAATCCGTTTATAAATTTAATTCAATGCCCGTAGAACTAAATAATATCTCATAGGCGAGCACCGTTGGAGTTGCAAGCGTTTAACACAATTCAACTTTCATTATTATCCCTGATTTCTCATAGTGAGCACACTGCAGGCCATCTCGATCTCGGGCGGCCGTAGCGGGCGCATGTTCCATCTATCGTATTGGTTATTACGGTAATTGTCATTGAAAATATTTTCATTGGAGATCTGATGGACCTTATTTATTACTGTTTATTGATGGTGACTTCGCTCATATGAGGTTCGCACGTTGCTAACAGTGCCGATCCCTTTGTACCGATCGATACAGTACTCAGCGTTGTAGAAGTAAAATTCCGTGGTTTTTATTTATTACTGTAACTAACATATTCTTTTGTCGTCATTGACATTTGTACTCTAACAAATGTCATTGTTTAAAAGAATATTTTTTCAATAGCAATATCCTTCAGCTAAATATTTACACATACCCAGTTGGTAATTAATTCATAATTACTTTGTTTAAAGTGTACTGTGTCCGCAGTTAGACAGGCGTTTCCTTGACTCTCTCCAAGGTTATTGTTTTGTTACCCGACGCAAAACTTTTCACATAAAGCGCAATGTATTAGATAAAATCGTGAATATATGAGCGTTTTAAAAATAAAATTCATGTCTTATGCCGCAATCTTTACGACGGCCACACTTACGTTATGTGTCTTGTCTTCCTTAATTTTAGTATTCTTTGAATTGCTTTATTTGCATTTCATAATTCTCACGAAGGTCTTTTTCTTTTATGGTTTGTTTTATTTTCCTAATGTGATCTTATTACAGAGGTAATTCCCGGAGGATTTATGCGTGATACTAAAATTCCAGTATCGCTATAGACATTACGTAATTTTATTGATTTTCCACATTTATCTAATTGGAACCTGGATAAACCATAATACCATTATGACTGCATATGAAATAAAAAAATAATGCGCCTGCGCCGGATGAATTCAAGGTTCGTAATCATTGGATCTAGTTAGCTAATGTCGATGCAGTGAATTTATACTGCGCCATAAATAAGGACACTGCACACCATTTCTGAGAAACAGACGTAAAGTAACAGTTTGCCGTCGCAATACTTTCGAGCGAAACCTCCATACCCTCTAAGCTTCTTTTATCTGCTCACTTTTTTTCAAGTAGGTGTTCATGGGCGGTGCGGAACATCATTTAAAGTCTTTGAATTTCTTTAACACTAACCTGCTTAAATCTATTTAAATAACACAATCGATGATTCTCATTAAGGCATTAACAACAACCACATTAAAGCTTGATTTCGTATCACAATGGATGTGCTCGAAGCGGCCAGCCACACCCATTTACAACATACCAAATATTAATATTAATGCGGCGTGGTTGATTATTTCCAAGAACTGTTGTTAAATTTATTTTGAAACCATAAACTGCTTCGAATTAATCCTGTTTTAATATTATTATTTAAGTAACAATTTTGTTTTTGTAATAAAGTCCTTGCTTGTGTTTGAATTAGGATATTGCTAATTTTAATTTGAAATATCAAAATTATCATTAAACCAAGTTTAGTATACTAAAGAACCTTAATACGTAATGGGATGAAAGATAACTTATGATAATAGACGATAGATATTTTTTGCCTGATGATAACAGTCGATAGGATCTCAAACAACCTACACATTACATAAACCTGCAAACCTCCATAGCGGAATGACTCAACTGTACTTATCATGCAAACA
This sequence comes from Cephonodes hylas, assembly GCA_030295005.1. NCBI lineage: Eukaryota > Metazoa > Arthropoda > Insecta > Lepidoptera > Sphingidae > Cephonodes > Cephonodes hylas. Next base: position 10,841,627 of record AP025372.1, on the reverse strand, counting down.
ACATGTCGAAACAATAACATTAAAACAATTGTAAATAAGCTATTGATCGCGTACGGTGTTGGCGGCCGGCGACCGGCGACCGTCGGCCGCTAGCGCAGCACATTTGTAAATAAACTACATGACATTATTCATTCCGCCCATTATGGGCATTTAGGATAATGCACTCGTTCGTGTTGCAGCGTTTTGTTGTGGAGTAACGGTAATGTGGTGCAGGCGAGCGTGGGCACCGGCGACCACGTGAACCACGCGGTGTGGTGCTCGTGTGTCGCGCCGCTGCTGATTAACAGCCCTGATTCACCCCACATGGGTTATACGGCTGATAAAGACCCACTATATAAAAATCGCGATGAGGCGGGTCCCTTTTTTAAATTGAAAACTTATCGGCAGTTTTTTTAACTCCTGTACAAAAGAGTGATCAAGACTGTTGTCTCGACGAAAAATATTTGCAAAAATTCCATCGTAACTGAAATAGAAATTCATTTCAAATACTTTATTTACCTACGACTAAAGCGCATCATATCATACAGTCCTCAGCTTACACATCTCACAAACACACGTACATTTAAGTTTCATTAGCAGAAGCGTAGGTGGGTGCAATTAGCTCAAGGGCACCTCAAAAGGAGTAAGTGCCCCGCCTTGGAACTTATCTAAGAAGACGGAAACTGCAAGCAAACATGACTAAGCCAGCTTAGCAGAGATATTACGTACAGTGAATAAGTCTAAAAGCGACGCGATTCACCTCTCTCCCTTGTGAGCTGCCCTCTTGGCGGAGAGGTCAGGGCCGTCGTTTGAATTGAGTGATAAACCTCACAATGCATTGGCATCCGTTTCTAATAGTTCACTTCCTATTACTATTATGGAGCTGTTTTGGATGGAGCTGTTGATTCGACTTGATCGATTCTATTTATTTTACAATTATTAACGTTTACACTTATTAATTTGTATTTTCTTTTGTGACTTCGGTAACTTCGTCAGTTGAGATTGGTTACGCGTACATTACGCTAATCTTATATGGGTGGGTGAATTAAAATAACATAAATACAATTATCCATACATATTGTTATGATGCGTATAAAATCCTTTCATATAAATGCACTTAATCTAGTTCTACTTTCCAAGATTTCTTTTGACATGAATACTGTAAAATATTGAAAAGCAAAAAGCCGATGGCACGACAGGACACGAAACGGAACGTCTCCAAGTTTATAAAGAACTTTTTCCCGGTATTGCACAAGATTCCGCCAGCCGTGGTAATCGAATCTCGAGTTGTAAAACTAAAGCGATTTCAATGGGTTCGATTAAATGGAAATCAGGAAGTTACCATTTTAATGTTCTTTAATGTTCGTATAAGCAAATTGTAAAACGGCCAGGAATAGTTCTCGGTAACACTAAATGGAAAAACATTTATTAATTTTAATCTTTGAACAATTTAAATAAATTGGTGTTTGTCTTATAATTGCCGTAATGAGTATGCATTATGAGTACAACCAAAATGTAAACTCTTGTACAGGACAATTTGTTAAATGTCCATTAAAAAAATACTATATGTAGGTATATAGTTACAACACAAACGAAATGTTAACGACATATTATCTGACGTACATACAACAATATGCCCAACCAAGTGTCAGGAGTTTTATAACAAATCGGAATTGTTGTTATGACCAATGAGTGATAATCCTATTCGTCAGTCAACATTCCTTTTAGACCGCGCTTCATTTAAAATTAGGTTCTTTACCGTGTCAGTAATAAAAACAATGTTCACTGACTGCCTTTGACTACAAAACTCTTCAACTCATTATCCTTTGACAAAGCACTAAACACGGAGTCAAACATTTGACATCGGGGCCGTGTTTCGTATACGGCCTGACCACACAGGGCAATTCGAGTAGCGCCCTTTCCCTCGCCATTGAACCCGCATTTTGCCCAAGTAATTGATATAACAAAGGGTTTTGACGGGCAGCGAAGCAGCGTGGCTTATCTTTGAACTTCCATTTAATTTGAAGGGATGTAATGGTCGGAAACGGTTCCCGGTTACGAGAGTTAATTAAACGCGAAATGATTTCGGTGGAATTCAACGCTGGCAACTCCGATAAGACGGTTGATGAGGCGACTAAGTTCGCTTGAATTTTGATGTAATATGTTAATTAGTGCATTTGTTTTATAACATATAAAGTATGTATTAATTGATTTTTTTACGTCAAGGATTTCTATATATAAGTATAGTAGTATTGTAAACATAATGTCAAGGTAAGTAGAGATGGAACTTTTTGATAGTTCCTATGCATAAGAAGGCTTGAAATCTCCATACAGACTAAGTCCTAAGATCGGTCAACCAAAGAGGATTCCTTTGTTTGAAATGGAGCGAATAGGGTCTGCTACAGATAATATCATGAGTAAAATATAAAGATTATATTTAAGTGCACAAACACGATGCACACGTCGTTGGGAAATAAGGTCACATTATAAGGGCCGTCTGCAAACATTCGTGTGCGAAAGTGAATTAAACGTACCAAGGTTGACCGGTATCTCCTCGCACAAGTGACCTTTAACAACAGAATGATATCCTTGTTCCCATCGAACCACTACGCACACTCGAAACACAGAATGCAATCAACTTTACACGTTTATCAAGCGATTTGCAACCTTATCGTGCAGACAATAATGTTGTTGGTAAATAATCAAACAAATTTGTTTAAACTGCGCGTTGTGTTTTTCATAATCAATTTAAATGAAAATTATTTTATTATCACACACTCCATGTTTGCATAAGTGACTTGAAAAGACATGGAGTCTTCAATAGATTGTTTATCACGCGAAAAGTGACACTAAATGAGTGATTGTTGCAAAACAGAAGGCGGCGGACCATATCTGCGAAAATACTGTGATATAATTGTGTAAAATTATTGTTTTGTGAGTTTATTTATTTTCCGGCGGAATAAATGTAGATAAAGACTCTCAATATTCATCAAAGTTTCCATCGATAAGGCTGGCTCATTGTATTTGGTAAAAGAAGGTGAAGGTTTCTCGTCACTTGATTCACTGTTATACCTACAGCACAATCTTTCAACTTTTTCATCTTTTTTTGATTACAACGACCGATCAACGCAGTTCGTGTTTCTTCGCCCTTGACTGAAGTAGGTAGCCAGCTTACAACAAAGAAGTGCTTACATTGTTTAATGCACTCATAAATAAGCAAGGTCAGAAGGCACATAGTACTGAAATAGAAGTCATACACTTCCCTTAGAAGATGGTTGATATGAATCTGCAGTGCTAGAGTTCGAGGTTACTACTACCGTTATTGAATATAAAGAAGTGGCAATACAAAGTTTCTACCACTCGTTCCTATTCGAAATTCTTTTCTCTTAATTAAACTCAATGCGTATTTGTCAGCGATCGTAACGGTATCGCAGTAACTGTATGCAGGTAGACACACATAAATCATGGCGACACTTATGTGGGGCGTTAAGACGCGGAGAGAAATGTCGCTTGATACACATAATATATGACTTATGTGTTTCGTAAGTATATGTGCCATTGAACGTCGTCTTCTAATAGAAACCAGTTCTGATGCCACACTTACAAAAATATACCATACTTTAGTTTTACTGTCAGTCCCAGAATATACGCATTTGCATCGTCGTGTTCACCATCAAGTGTCAGTGCTATCATGTAACAAATATGTTAATACACCCAACAGTCACATATTATTTTCTATAGAATAGAAGCCTGAATGGAAAAGAAAAATTGCAGATCACATAAACGTTTGTCGCGGTGCGGAGATCGAAACCGCGGCATCTTGTTTCGCAAACTGATATCAAGCCAACAGCGTCACGGGGCTGTCGTGGATTGCCGTGCTAGTTTATCAAATAACCCATAATAATTGAGGAGTCCTTTTTTCAAAATAGAGGGTCTCCTAATTCAAGGTTTGGGGAAGTGTGTCCCAATAGATGTTGCGTGTGGGTCGGGCCCATAAACTATATCCTACGTCAACATACAGACTCTAACTAGTTAGTGGCGGTAAGTTGTGTTATGGCGGTACAAGATAGCACTGGTCGAGGGGCGCTCTGAATTGGTGTTTGTGCCCGCCCAACGTAGATACGGAGAGAGGACATCGTGGTGGAATCCCTGCGCTCCCAACCCAAAACAGAGATCTGTCCTATAAAGTTTCGTCATTTATAAAATTACTTAAAATTTGGTAAAAAAAAAGTATCGCAGTATTACTTTTTACAATGTGTAAAGATGGTTTATTTACCATATATTAATATTGTATTTGTATTGTATAAGTATTTACTTGGCTAATTATTCGTCTTACAATGAACAAGTAAAGATACTGGGTAACACGGGCCGGGCACAGGTATGTGCGCCCGTGGGCGTACGAACAAAGTAATTTTGATAAGTCGATTGGTGTCGGCGGCGGCGGAGGCGCTCTCCCTACGTCGCGTGGGCGGCGATGCTTTAAAAAATCCCTTCGTTTCGTGTACTTTGTTTAATAAAATTATGAATAGGTTCTTTATTGGCACTCGACTCGACGTTATACGATAGCAATGTATATTTTACAACTTTATGTGTCAATACTGTGAGTGCTCTAAAAGCTGTGAATACAGAATCACACATAAAATTCTATTTGTGGTGTATTGGTTTTATATTACTAACGGTGTGGTGTAACCATTTCCAAGCGAAATAGACTTTTCGATGTGCAAACATAAACAAAATTTAGAGGTGGCACGCACTATGCTATTTGCTGTAGCGGTTTTTCATGTTTAGTTACACTTCGACGTATCCCAGAATTTTAGATGGGCGACATTTATCTTATTGTTTTGACTTAATATTCAAGCAACTTTAAAAGGTACGGGCCTAAAGTATCAATGCGTTTTGGGTGCTGATAACTCATGACTAAAAAGTATGGACTGGATATGAAGTTGTATTTGACAATCATGTATTTTTTGCTCACTTTACATAAACTACATTTCTGTACCGAGCTTATCTATCTGTATACAAAAAACATCTACCCAATAATTAAACCAGGGGCGATCGGTCGACTAAAAAATTCTGAAAAAAAAAATGTAATAACACTATCGTTTACAATCACAGAATGCGTAGAAAGAAATATATTGACAAAAAATACGAAGCCGGCAGGTAAAACCGAGCGCTTGTCTAGTGAACGATGTGAGCAAAAAAGCGTGCGGTCAAACAGCGAGCAAAAACCATTTGTATGATAATAAATAAAGTTTTTATACGTATTAAATAAACACATCTCGTGGAAGCGGCCGCGCGCGTCGTAATCTCCACGTGTGATCTGACGTTTTCAATTGAGCACTAAGAAAACAATTTGAGTATAATCCCGCTGCGTTAGCGATGGATGATCTTTTTTGCGTTTGAAAATCCGCTTGGTGTATTTCTATTAACAAGTTTTGTAATGAACATATATTTTTGAAGCAAATATGTGAGCGGATTACAGTGTGGGCAACGCTGTCAATGAACGCCTACGGAGACGGTACGAACTTAATTAAGTTGTATCTACTGGAGTTAAAATTAACTTATTTAGAAAAGTATTACGAATAAGCGACTTTTTATTCTTTTATTCTTTATTTGGTAAACATTTAGAAGTAATACAAATAGACAAACAAATCCTGAACAGAAGACATACGTTCGCAAACATTTGAATAAGTGTTTATAAGGATAAGAAAATCATGCAAAAGTGAGGACCATATTGCGCAGTGTATAAAATGCTGATAGTATTACAGATGGTATTAAATTTAAAGTAATCTCTGGGTAACAAGCAACACTTATTCATACAGGAGTAATGACGGAATCCAAAGCTTATCAATATAACCGTGTACATTTCCCATAGCGCTGGTATGAAATACGGTAACTCAATACAGATCGGTAACAGTATTCCGTTTTATATGGAACGTATCATACATAAAAGCGTACTGTTTCGAGAGTGCGTCTGCATTCGAGTTTTATTTATTCATTGGATTCAGTGATCCCAACCCATCGGCTATAGCTATTCTGATTTTCAAACAAGCAAGTCCCGTTTCGTTTTCGAATTTCATCGAATCGAATTGAATTTAAAATTGATGTTACACCGGCGTAAACAAGTATGTGATGCATGCGGTGCGGACTCGGCGGATGTGAGGGACATTTTAAACTATGAACACGAAAACAAATAAATATGTCCAAAAACAAACACAACACCTTCCCAGTATACCCGTCTTCATAGGCATTAACATTCACAACTGCATTTCAAATATATTATACCTCAATGTTTAAATTTTATATCGCTATAAGTTCTGAATAAGCTTCCCATGCCAAGCAAGCACTCTACAGCATTGAACTGATGACATCGACCACATTCGCCAATTACTTTAAAAGCATTTAATTAAATAAGTGGATTACTGTCTGCCCTTAATTTTAACTTGTGAATGTAGGACACCAATTAACGACGTCATACGATACTCGATGTGGATATCCTAATCACATAAACGTGTAATAGGAAACACACGCAGAAGCGATTCCCACAGAGAAACTATTAAATCTCCACTAAATATAATAAAACTGGGCAATAATGCATACATTTGTAGCAAATAATAATGTAATTAAGGAACCGGCTCGTCTGCCTCTATCTCGTAATCAATAAAATGAAGTGGAAGCAGCGCGATCGGAACCGGCCGATAGCGGGTAACGGGGTGGCCCGAATTATTTTACTCGCCACAAAAATCTTAATAAACACAATAATCTACATCTCAATTTATATTATTGTTGTAAATATGAAAGTTGATATTTATATTGCTCTTAGGTACGCGAATTTGATTCGCGAAATACTTTTTATGTGTTATTAATATTACATGAAAGTTGTGGAATGTACTCAAAGTGGGAAAAAATGTAATTAAATTTATTTTTATGATACGTATGCGTCATTGCTTTAAATTCATTGCACTAATACTGTGGTAGGTAACATTTTTTACCAACGTTTCATCGACCAAAGTCAATCTTGCCAGGTTATTGGTAAAGATTATGATTGATTACACATTATTCCATGATATTGGTCCACTTTACTCAGGTGGAATTGACATAAAATTCTTTACGAGAACTCTCTCTTAAATTTATAAGATTTTATCGATAGCCTTTAGTCCAGTACAATGATATTCAGATAAATATAAAAAATCATTAGTGATAGGCGATTCTGTTTTAGTGCGTTACTCGCCATAAGGCACATTAATGCACAGCAATGGCGGCTTGCAAAAAATATATTCGTACATAGCTTTAAAAAGTCAGAAATGTATGCTTCGGCCTCGAAGCACTGACCGTCTCATCGCCAATAACATTTAATTCCATCTTAAGTGTCACTCGCTCCACTTTTATTTTTAAGTAAATTTGGGTAAATTATTTTCCACGCGACTGCCCAATTAGGCGTTAATATTTATTTCGACTCTCATAAAAGGTTATCCGTTCATCGATGCGCGATCGCTGCTCCTTTTCCAGTGTTTCATAAATATCCGTTTTACATACAGACGCGTACACACAGTATATTTATGAATGATGTATCGCATTGACCCGCGTCAACACAATTCAGTTGTGTAACAACAACTCATAAAAGTGTGAATGGAGCTCTTTGTGAACATAATTTTACTGACTGGTATTAAAGTCACTAATAATATTGAATTGGTTTTTGATTCAGAGAGAAAAATGCATTCAGACGCAAGTTGAGAGATAATAAACTTTAAGGTTATTTTATAGAATATCGTTTTACTATAATGTCATTTGACTAAACCATCTAGTACGCAATGGTGTGAAATAATCTGCAGTTTTACTTATCCTTCTCTTCATAGTTTAGGACCCTAGGAAAAGATATGAATCTCTTTCATATAAAACTGTTGAATGGCGAGAGATCGCCACTTGATGCGTTGTTTAGGCGACTTATTTACCAGATGATCCAATGCCTATTTTTCTTCCAATATATAAATAACAATAATAACTTATTTATTCACGTCATAACAAATGAACAATAATAACAACGCATTTATAATAATTATCTGCGCGATGTACAATAATATCACGTATCTACGTGAATTTCATAGAACGGTAAGGTAGTGTGTGTATGTGTTAGGTAATAAGAATATCTTGATCGCGACGGACGGAACCTTCCTTATAACTGTTGGTATACGCGTTTTCCTTCTTGTTTTTTATATAAAAAGCATAGTTTACGCATTGGCTTTAAGAAATGTCGCTTTATAATTAGTTTCAAGAAGTGAGAAAGACTATTTCAAGCGAATCGTTCACATCGGTCATGGCATTTTCAATATTGCAGGAAGACGTAATTTGAATCCAGCAGTTTCTTTTAACGCTTCGCCTAAATAAACGAACGGTAGCACTTCTATGATGAATTTCATTTGCCGTTCTATGTTTTAAAAATTTCCCCCGCCCGACACCAGCGGCGCTGCCACATTAAAAAAACGTCAACTAGACGAAAGATAGGAGTGTTTTAAATTATTAAAACGCAGACTTAAGTAGAGTGAATGTTAAGTGCATTACGCTGTCGGTGCAAAAGTTTCTTTGTACTGTTGCCAAACTACTTACTATGGTAATGAGAGATGACATACATAAATACTATGGTGCAGTAATCGTTTAGTGCTGGGTTTACTCAAACGTGGATGGTTTTATTAGCATATGCAGGTTGAAAATCTTATGAATAAATTGCACAAACATGTCTTTTTAGGTTGCTTGGAGAAGATCGAATTAGATGGGGGCTCTAATCTTCAACGACTTTCGACGAATTAGCAAGCGATTTTAACTGATGCAGAATATTAGACCCTGCCTATGACATAGTGTGAAATGGCTTAATAATTATTTATTTAATGGCTATTCAAAACTGATTATTAACATTTAACCAAACAGCGTCTTGTTTTCGCGAGTATGCCGGGATTTATTCTTTTCTTGAAGGATTATTAATAAGCGCGAAGGTTGGTGAATATGTAACCTACACACACTTGTGGTAGTCCTCCATTTCATAAATAACGTATCATGCCTAAAGTTCTAGCACCTCAACTCTAATATTTTATGGATTCGGTAGTCAGTGATTTTATCGTCTCGTCCACTTTTCTGTCGCGGATACATCGCTTAGCGGACCCTCTCGTCATTGTTCGCGTAACTTCACCCGGCATGGTTTGTCAGCTCTGCTATCGATTTTTTTACTATTTCCACGTAATGCCTGACAATTCCGTGTAAACGCTAACCGCCGCGACGTAAAGACCGATAAGCTATTTTTCGGAAATCTCTGTACTCTATCTGTTTTGTTTTGTAAATATTCGCCAGAATTTGTATTTTTCCTGTTCATTTTACTTTTATAAACTTGTACGTCTGTGATAGCAAAATAAAGGCTGCTAGGTACAATCTACTGACTTTATCTTTATTTAATCCACCTATATATAATAAAGGTTTTCATTGCCAATTAATCATTCAAACTCGTCGAGGCTTTGCTACGAGCGTGGTTTTAAGCCAAGAATGTAAGTAACTACTGTAAGTGTTGCTATCTAAGACAGTGAACATTCAATGGAACGACAACGTTACGTAAGCGAGTGTAGTACAGTACGTATAGGAAATCAAACTCTTATCAGAAAAAACGATTATTCTCAGAATAATGTTTGAAAATGACATTCCAGTGTGAGCTATTAATGCTAAATTTAAATTGAGAAAGAACGACGCAAAACAATCTGCATTCTAACAATTACTCAGCCAAAACTTTGCTAACAAACGTAAAAATAAAACATACAATAATCATGAATCAAGATTATTGTCCAGTATTTCGTGGCTTGTTAACTTTTCGTATTCAAAAAAAAGTATCACGAGAATCTAAATCTCGGAAGCGTCCTTGAGGAACTCACCGGAGGGGATAAGATTTACCTACTTCACATTATAAAGACGAAGTAAAACGCGGTACTAAAGTTAATATCTTTTGAGATGACCTAAATACTTTCTGCAGAGGCACTGCATCGTAAACTTTATGGCTTGGGGATTATTATAAAGATAAAGAAATGCACACTCATGTATGTACCTCCATGTGTATATACTCAATGAGGTCGACGGGAGTGCATTCCTATATTATATTTGTTTCGGTAGTGGTTTTTAAGTCCTACATAATTTGTTTTGCCCATTTTTGGCACAATTCTAGACTCAATATAGTCAATACTTCTTTGGCCGAGACAGGGAACACGGGATTTTTAAATTTTACAGCATTACTTTTGTGCTGGGAGACCACGACTGTCGTACAATAGGTAGTCAAATCCGCTAAGACGTAGGCAGGAATGTATTACTGGTTCATATTAATAATTCTGAAAATAAAAATATATGAAAAAGTAAACAAAAGCAATCCATTAATTCGTACCGAGCTATCGTTATGAACATCTGTTCGAGTCTCATCGACACGCTGCACGTCGATAGTGAAATCTCGGGATGGATGTGATTGGTAAAGAGTAATCAATGGTACTCCCTAGGGCTCGCGGCTACATTTCCAGGTCAGGTGGAAGGCGGATGGCGCGAGAAAAATTTTTTAAGCCATAAAATCGTGCGAAGTAAACGTGAACTCATTATTATGCAAGCGTGGTAAGGCTGAGACGGTGAAAATAGTTACGTCATATGCAGTCACGAGAACATACGGCGCATAATCGGGCGTGCAGCCGCCCGGGGAGGGAAATATTCACCTCGTTTTTACGTGTTGCGACATTTTAACGCCGACATGTGTGAATTATAAAACATATTTTTCGACATTCAAAATTCAACTGAAATTGCACGCTCTTTTCTGGTGTTGCTGTTTTAAAATTCGACGTCTGCACGTTTTGGACGTAACAAATTCTTACGCGGACACATATTTCATCGCTTTAAAGTTTTATGCCCGAAATTTAAAGTTATGTAACTAGAAATGATTTTCCAAAGTTTATTTTTTATGCTTATGAAGAACGTGTTTGCGTTAAAATTGTATTTAAAGCCACTATGATCATCTTAATGCGATCCATGTATATCGATACAATAGCTAAAATCCAGTCTGACATAAAGAACATGTATTTTTAAAAAAGTTTTTTCTATCGCAAAATTTCCACTCACAAAACGTTCTCATTAGAGATACCAGGTGCGCATTAATAACAAGCAAGCAAAACGCGCACGAGAACTGTTAAAAAAACTATCATAAACTGTCAAAAGTTAACGAGGGAACATAAATCAAAGTTCATGAAAGTAATACGAAAAATCTCAATGCTATCTCGAGCGTTCATTAAAGCAATCTGCACGGCAAATAAATTGCATTCTATTACTTATAACATCTCCAGATGATACGTAACGCCCGAGCGGTGGAAAATACAACATGAAATAATAGGAACGGTAATGAGATGCACTTTTTAAGTGTCACTTTAATTAACGCGAAGAGTCCACGAGTGTACCGCGATGCACTGCGGCCTAAATGAATGCCGATATATCCCGATTACCGGTGATATTGGAATGGAAATTACACACCACCGACCCGGGGGATAACTTTTATAGTTTCTCTTTGAAATTGAGCCAATATATTTAGTGTCTGCGGTAGGTAATAAAATGTGCGTCGTAACGCTAGAATAAAAATGGCGCAGTGGGCCGTAACGCTCCGTAGATGGATATCTGGCAAAACATACGTAGAATACACAATTTATTGTTTTGTGTACTGAAATTTTGGCGCTTTTGTGCACTGAGCGTGCTCGTTAAATATTAGCGGTGACGGAATTTGATTTATTTGCAGGATGCGCGACCTCGTTGTTTTAAGTATAAATTTAAATCTTTATAGTAATAAAGACCTTGATAAATATGTTATTTGTAAGCGTAGGATAATTTGCATTTCAATCCATTTATAAAATCATACCGTATAAAAATGTTTGCTATTTTAATATGCCCGCGAAGTTCAACAGTATCAGACAGTGCGTCGACTTCGACAACAATTAAATTCTACTCTTTTTTCCTGTTCAGATTGTATAACTATCTATGGCCACGAAGGTTTTCGTCTTAACATAAATACAAGACCCCATTTTTATTGTCTCTCGGAATCAATGCTGTGGCAAGAAACATTGAGCGTCTTTTCAGAACTTACTAACAAAAGTTCATAAATTCAAATGACCTACGTTTTATTTTCCTTTCGGGAATGTTTGCCAGATAATGTTATTTCCATAGCTGCGTTTCGGCTTTAAAGAAATCAACCATAGTTTGTAGTCAACGATACAAACATCCTTGATATAAACCATGTCACATGTTAAAAGTAAGTTCTTTTAAGCGAGTGAAATCTAGATTATCACCAAAGTGATCCCAATGTGGGATACATTAGAATGACCTGTGCCACTCGGTCAGGTTTCTAAACAGAATTCCTTCGCACATTTCATCACTAAACCGCAAGACTATTCGCACATCAATAAAACTTGTCCAACACCGTCAATACAATAATAATACGTTATAATTGAAGGCAATATGAAAAAGTAGCGCTTATAGATATAACCTAGATCGTTCGGACACAACTAGGCGGACCAGTCGACTTATCAGCGGCCACTTCCTACTACTGGCCCAGTTGTTAAAAAACGGCACACTGGATGTTTTCAGCCGGAGTGGTCAGACTGGTTGTCACTTTTAGCCAGCCGACACGGCAAGGCTGTCGCGTGGCGTTGTGACATTGCCCACAATGCGTGCCAGTCTGTCCGCTCGTCCGCCAAACGATGACAGCCTTAACGACTGTTAATTGTCGCTTCGAACGTAATGTTGTTGAGATAAAACCGACGTGGACGTTAAATGTAAAATGTGATACTTGATGAGTTATTCGCGAGGTAATGACCTGAGTTACGACGGTTCATTGTATTTTGTTACCATGCGAATGTCTAAGTGCACGTTTGCTATTTTTGCAATATAGAATTCGTTAAAAAACACAACAATGAAACTCATTTATGCATAGCTTGCATGGAATTACTGTTCTATCTATGATGTAAGCTATGGGGTTACTAGATGTTCACCGATTACCGTCGTACTCGGTAGGTACATGATATGCAAAAAATACAAGTCATCTTCTTTAGGTAAATATAAATAATGTAGTCACGAATGAATCCCCGCACTTGTCCTTTTAAAGCATACGTAGACGTAAAAGGAAAACTCCTGAATAACTCACAAGACTTTTCGGATTGGGCCGCAGAGTTCAACTTTACGCCACTTTTTCCGAGAAAATTTCGTGTTCCAACTTATTCAGTTACCGACGGTGGAATTCAGTTACAATGTCGAGGCAAAATTCAAATCCGAGAATAACAAACTAGTGAATCAGAAACTACGTAAAAACATTTCGTCTGATCACGTTTAATGTGAATCAGCGTGTATAATTTCATTTTTTTATGTCCTTGACGAGACATAACTTATATTTATTGCAAAAAAAGTAATAACACAGTATATTTGTTACTTTAAGTTTTAAAAGTAAAAAGCACTGCACATTTTGAGTTCTACGTTCAGAGTTAACGTGATGCGTATACTGTGACCTAGATAAATTAAATAAGTACTTTCATCGACATCACGTCAGAAATACGTATAAAATATTTTAAAAACATATTTTGCTCCATAAATCTGATAAGGCACGAAGTTTTTTTGAATACCGCCATAAAGTATTCGATATCATACGGCACCATTAAACTGTTCTAGGAAAACATTAGGAAACAAAGCGGTATATTCCCAAGCTTTTTGTTAGCGTTCAAACATGTCCAACATTGGGTAATGGACAGGTGAACGCTTTAACAATGGACAATGTCAGCCGGAGCGTCCTTGTATTGTCGTTCGTTTGAATTATGAGACATTCGTCTCGATGGATTGTGCGACGTTTTAATGTCCCGTAGAGACATGAAAGTGGATACTTATTGGTGACATTTGACGGGTGAGGTCATTTGTGGATTGCGTCACTGTCTGCATGGGGGGAGGGTGTCGGTTTAAACGGGGCTGGAGGGATTAAGGCTGTGACGTCACCCGTGCAAACATGTACATACATAGGCACACTGTAGACTGTGTAATAAAGGCGGGAAAGCAGGGAAGGCCGGCCCCCGACCGCGCTTCTGTGGAAGTCGGTAAATTGTGAAGGGAGTCTAACCCAACCTCAATTTCAATGCCGGTTTCCATTTAGGTATTATTTAACTACTTTATTTATCATTCACAAGGGGACGTTGGCCTTATAAATTCAACGAAATCCTGAAATTTTGAACGAGAATTAGAAATTCGTTTCGTTACCCAAAAAATTATGAAAATATTATTACATAAAAAAAAGTATTATGGAACTAAAAACCTCCTTTTATGAAATCTAAAAACATAAAATGTACTCTATTCTTATTGTCTATAATAAAAAAAATAAAAGCTTTATTTCTTAACGAAATAAAAACCTGAGGTTCTAATGCGAATGACATCAAATCACGGGAGGTCTGTCCAAAACAACAATTACGCAAGTAAGGGTAAGGCGTGACGTCATTTAGGTCTGACCTTTTTGTCAATAAAATTATAATTTACGAGAGAGCGACTTCGATTTTCCCGTGCAACGACCGCAAGGTGCAACATTGTCGTGTAAGAGGAAACTCTCTTGAGTGGTTTAACAAAAACAAGTTTTCTAATAATAGAATGAGGAAAATATAGGCTGAGTTTTGTCGTGGACTACCCTAAGACATCTTTGACGGTGTTAATCTCATCGGTCTGATCACCGATGATTATTTTCATTGTTTTTGTCTTTAACGTAGGCTGAAAAGTAAATTTAAAGCCAGAGTAGGGCGATTGTAACATTTGCAACGAACACGTGCATGAACTTGACAACAAATTTAGAAATATGGAACGCATTGCACTTTTCCATTTTAATATTTGCTGAGCGTTTGCTTTTGATTGTAACATTTTTTTATACAAAAAAAGTGTATTTTTTATCACACCGCATATGAGCGAAGTTAGGCTGGGCGGCTTGTTATCATTTATTGAATTCTTCTGAGCCCAAGTTATTCCGAAGCTTGCTTCAAGTAGGCTTATATTTATATTTACTCTCGCAAGAACAGCAATTGATGTAAATTTTGTAAAACCCCAGCATTAAGAAAACATGAAACGTTACTCGTACCTTTGACTCATAACTTATACATTTTCTTAATCCATATTTGGTTAGGTTGGACTATAATGAACTGCTTAAATATTTATGATTATTAAAGCGAAATTTAAAGGTCTTTTCGTGCAAGCATTACAGAATTCGGAGGATCCATGATTCTTCAGACTGTTAACATAAATAATGAAGTTAACCATAGTTTATATAAGGTCTGTAGCTTAACATGAATCGTGAATTCGAAAACATAAATCCCATTCTAATATCCTCCACGTCTGGGCATAAACTAGTTTCCAATTTCTTATAAATATCATAACCTTCAAAGTGTATAGGCACCATAAGATTACACCACAAGAAGGCAATTCGAACGAAGCATCGAAACGGTTAGAAACGACACCGGAAACGAGCAATACAATAATTTGAAGTGTATAATTTAATTAATATAAAAGGGGAAAATGCGGCCCCGCGTATGTCGCAAGAATTAGAGCGTAACACGTTTTCGCAGATGTCGTTTCGTCCAGTCACCATATTTACTATACCTTGACCACGCTGTTATAAGAATGGAGACGGGTAAAATACTTACAAATATTTAAATGGTACTTGTGTCGATATTCAGGTTTACATCAAAAACCGAATACGAAACCCCTATTCGAGCTTCTTTACAATATACGTTTATTTCCAGGAATACGGTACTTTAAGTCCGAACAATGACTAGAGCTTCGGTCAGCCGAACGCCGTGACCATTGAAGCGTTCTGTCTATTTGAGTTGTAACGAAGTCCTGGATGGGATGGGAACTTTGGAAAAACAAATTTTGATTGGTTACGGAGAACAATATTTATAAATTGATTGTAAGATTACATTAAAGGCGTATTCAATTACTATAAAATATAACCTTGAAAATAAACAGACCGATAAGATGACGAAGATGTAAACAATTTCTGTACTATTATGGATATTACATAAGCTCCTAACCAATAGAAAAAAAAAATACGCGAAGAGGCTAAATCTTTGATTTATCACTACTACATTTGAGTTTACTTCCAGAATCCGTTTGTTTAATTTTATAGAGTTCCATTATTTAGCCACACAAAAATAAAGTTTTTGAAGTACTTGATCTATAAATTGAATATCGGATGTTAAGAGTGACGCAAAAACTTGTGAATAATATACATTACCTAAACAAAAACTTCGTAAAGATGATATCTACTGTAATTTGAGTTAGCAAATAAAAAAGCGGATAAGAAGATTGTCTTTAAAAAAATCAAGCTTTTATTGTGCACGAAAAATTAAAAAAATAAACTAAGAAAACATTCATAAAATTCGTACTTTTTTAAACTTTACAAGTAACAATTTACAAAATTGTTCGGTTTATCAGTAGAAGTATGATACATAAACATATATTATCTATAACTACTAACTAGTATATTAATATTCTTAAGTGATTTAAAAGCTTGTCGCGCAATTTCGTTCATGCAAAGACCTCGGCCGCGACGAGCTTTTAGATCACTTAAGAATATTAATATACTAGTTATAGATAATATATGTTTATGTATCATACTTCTACTGATAAACCGAACAATTTTGTAAATTGTTACTTGTAAAGTTTAAAAAAGTACGAATTTTATGAATGTTTTCTTAGTTTATTTTTTTAATTTTTCGTGCACAATAAAAGCTTGATTTTAAAATATGTTTTTCACCGTTAATTTATTTTTAACTTTTTAGTTGGAAATATTTCTAAGTCTATCCATTTCGTAGTCATACCGAAATTCAACTCAATCGATCCATAGAAACTAGTGTTCCTATGGGCACCTTCCAACTTCTCATGACACCAGATCAACGATACCTTGTTATTATGTTGTCACTGAAAATACAAAGGCATACCAAATTTTAGCTTAATTGGTCCACAGGAATCGGAGTTCCTATGGGCTTCTTCCAACTCCTCATCAGATCAGCTTCATGATACCATATATTTGTATTGTTACCGAAGTTACGAAGACACACCAAATTTCAGTTCAATTGGACCACAAGAATCGGAGTTCCTATGGGCATCTTCCAACTCTTCGTCAGATCAGCTCTATGATTACTTATTATTATATTGTCACGGAAATTACATAGGTATACCAAATTTCAGCTCAATCGGTCCAAAGGAATCGGAGTTCCTGTGGGCTTCTTCCAACTCCTCAATAGATTAGCTCTATGATACCATTTTTTGTATTGTTACCGAAATTATGAAGAGATACAAAATTTCAGCTCAATTGGACCATAGGAATCGGAGTTCTTATGGGCATCCTCCAACTCCTCATCAGATCAGCTCCATGATACCATATTTTTGTATTGTTACCGAAGTTACGAAGAGATACAAAATTTCAGCTCAATTCGACCATAGGAATCGGAGTTCCTATGGCCATCCTCCAACTCTTGATCAGATCAGCTCCATAATATCATATTTTTGTATTGTTACCGAAGCTACGAAGACATACCAAATTTCAGCTCAATTGGACCACAGAAATCGAAGTTCCCATGGGCATCTTCCAACTCTTCGTCAGATCAGCACCATGATACCATATTTGTGTATTGTTGTCGAAGTTACAAAGACATACCAAATTTCAGCTCAATCGGTCCACAAGAACCGATGTTTCTATGGTCATCTTCCAACCTCATCATCAGACCAGCTCCATGGTACCATATTATTGTATTGTCATCCAAGTTACGTAGGTATACCAAGTTTCAGCACAATCGGTCTATTGGAAGTGGTTCAAATCTTCATTGCAAGATTTGTAAACATACAAACATACATACATACATACATACATACATACATACATACATACATACATACATACACCCGGGGCAGAGGTGATACTGCTACCGGGCGCGTCTCCTCGTGCGGATAGGAAACGCTCGCTGTTCATTCGAACAGAGGGTAGGAGTGAAATAAAATAGCTCCCGTGGACAAAACACCCCAAGCCAAGATGTTAGACACCGTGTCGAGGGCTGCATGGCGCCAGGGAAGTGGCGTCGCTAACGGTTCCCCTGGGGCACCGGGTCCAACCCCAGGCGTATTTAGTGGCCTTACTCCAGCAACCGGGGCTCTGCTGGAGTGGACGGATATTTCCCTAGGTTCTCGTGGGAACAGAATGATAAGTCTAAATTCTAATAAAAAACATAAAGAACAAGGAAGTAACAGTGGCCAGGAGGCCCAGCAAGCAACTGCAGACGCAAGTGCAGAGATGATAAGGACGCAAGCGTGGGACCATCTCGAGAAACTGATTAACGACCTCAGAGAGTTTGTCCAACCTAAAATTAATGTCCATAAGGAGATTAAAACCAGGGTGGCCAGTATTGGTAGTGCCTTCAAGAGACTAAAGACGTTGGAAGATGACCGACTCAAAGGTCAGTCTCGCATTAAACTGACGCCAATAGGCTCACGTACACCACCACCACCTCGTGTACGGAGTGTCACTGAGACGACCACGACGATAGACAGTGAAATCGAAACTGATCTTGAGTCCGGCACTGAAGGAAAACGTGGTGTTCGCAAGGCCAAACGAAAAGAGCGGACATCACCAGAATCAGGAAGCAAGAACGCGAAGAAAATGAAGGGAACAGGACCCACCCTACCGGCTCAAAATACCTCACAAACACCCGACAAAAAGATATTGGAGTGGGAGACGGTCAAATCCAAAAAAGAGAAGAAGCAGTCTCAAAAGAAGAAGCCAAGACAACCAGTGGAGAGGCCTAATGCACTGATTGTTCGTCCTAAAGAAAAAGAAAGGTATGCGGATATACTCAGCCGCGTCAAGAAAGATGTTCCCGATGAGCAAGTCCGCTCAACGGTCGACAAAATCCGCAGGACAGCGACTGGAGACCTGCTGATCATCCTTACCAAAGAGAGCACAGACAAAGGTCAAGGGCTTCAAAAAACCATTGCTAAGCTCCTTGGAAACGAAGCTGAAGTTGTAAGTAAGGGACCGCAAGAGGAAATCGAAATACGAGACCTTGATGACACTACAACTAAAGAGGATGTTCTCGAAGCCCTACAGAAAGCGGCTGGAAATGATGATGAACTGACTCTGGATGCCATCAGATCCATGCGAAAGGCCTATGGCGGTACACAGACTGCATCAGTAACACTTGCAGCGCCAATAGCGAAGAAGGTCTTGGGGGAGCACGGCAAAATCAGAATTGGCTGGGTCAATTGCCGAATAAAAATTGTGGAGAGGCCAACCAAGTGCTTTAGGTGCTGGCATTATGGACACCTTGCCGCTAGGTGTAAAAGCAACGTAGACAGGTCCAATCACTGCACCAGCTGCGGAGAAGAGGGACACAAAGCTGCCTTCTGTACAAAAGATGCCCGATGTGCCTTGTGTCTCGAAAAAGGCAACGCGAAAAATTGTGCCCACATTGCTGGTAGTAGCAGATGCCCAATATTTATAGAGGCCCTCCAGAAGGTGAGAAAAAGGAAACAAGGATGAAGATATTACAACTTAATCTAAATCACTGTGAGGCTGCACACGATCTGCTCATGCAGACCGTGCGAGAACTGAAGCCAGACCTTGTCCTAATTTCGGAACCATACAGACACCTCACAACTCAGCCATGGGAAACAGACAGTACTACTAAAGCTGTCATTTGGGCCTGTGGCGGATGTATCTTCCAGAGCTCTGTCAATAACAGTGAAGCCGGTTTCGTAGTAGCAAAAATTGAGGGAATTTATTTCTACAGCTGCTATGCTCCACCCAGCCTTTCACTTGAGGAGTTCAAGAACTTTGTAGATCGTCTGACCGAGGATGCGAGACAATACTTCCCTATTGCAATTGCAGGCGACTTTAACTCCTGGGCAGTCGACTGGGGTAGTAAAGAGACAAACGCCCGAGGAAAAATACTACTGGAAGCTATGTTCAGCTTAGATGTAGTGCTGCTTAACAGTGGAGATAAACCTACATTTGTCCGAGGAGAAGCGAATTCCATCGTTGACTTGACCTTTGTCTCCAGCAGCCTTGTTAAGAGAAACTGCTCTTGGGAGGTGATGGACACCTACACAGCCAGTGATCACTGTGCACTATTGTGGGAAGTATCCTCAGAACAAAGGACTGGAAGAGTGCACAGGAAAAATAAAACAATTGGTTGGAAGACAAGTGCCTTTGATCCCGAAGTTTTCATGGTGGCTCTTAATAGTGAACCAATCAGCGATGAAAGTGCCGAAAATATGGCAAAATCTCTGATGAAGAGAATTACGGAAGCCTGCGACACCACCATGCCTAGGAAACGTTCTGTAAACCGACCTTCTTCGATGCATTGGTGGAACGAGGACATTAGTAACCTCCGCAAAAAGTGTCTTAAGGCGAGAAGAGCAGCACAACGCTGTAGGAAAAAACCAAATTATGAGGAAGTGGCAACGGTATATAAAAGAACTCGCCAAATACTCAACAAAGCCATTAAAGACAGCAAAAGACGATGTTGGAATGCGCTGATTCTTGAGGTAGAACACGACCCATGGGGTAGACCGTATAAGGTAGTTATGACCCACCTAAAAAGACAGCCAATGCCATCGCCCACTTGTCCCAAACTCCTAGACAAGATCGTCGTCACGCTATTCCCTCGCCAAATGCATCTACACCACCAGTTAGAACAAGATGAAATAGAAGAAATTCCACCGGTTACAGAAGATCAGCTGTTCGAAGCATGTTCTAGAATAGGGAATATGAAAGCTCCTGGACTAGATGGAATCCCGAATATTGCACTAAAGGCTGCCGTTAAAGCAGCGCCTGCAATATTCCTTGACGTGTATAACAAGTGCCTCAAAGAAAGTACGTTCCCGTCGATGTGGAAACAGCAGAGGCTAGTCCTCCTCCCGAAAGGAAAGAAACCTCCAGAAGAACCAACATCCTATCGTCCACTCTGCATGTTGGATACAGCTGGCAAAATACTCGAACGTATTATACACAGGAGGATCGAAGCAGTAGTCGAACCGCTTCTTGCCAGCAACCAATACGGCTTTCGGAAGGGACGCTCTACCTTGGATGCGATTAGCGTTGTCGTCAATACAGCCAAGGACGCAATCGCCGGAACCAGATGGAAGGGAGGTACGAAAAAGTATTGCTTGGTAGCAACGTTAGATATAAAAAATGCCTTCAACTCAGCCAATTGGGATTGCATTATGAAAGCTCTTTGCGGGATGAAAGTACCAGGATACCTACGAAGGATGGTCACAAGCTACTTTACTAATAGGGTTCTGAAATATGACACCAAGACTGGGCCGAAAACATATAAAGTCACGGGAGGAGTACCCCAGGGCTCAGTCCCAGGCCCACTTTTGTGGAATATTATGTACGATGGCTTATTGAAGCTAGAACTCCCGAAAGAAGTTAAACTCGTGGCCTATGCAGATGATGTGGCCGTGGTGGTCGTTGCAAAGCATCTCGAAGAAATCACCTTCGCCTTCGACGTCACTATCGAAAAGATTAGCCACTGGATGAACACCGTTGGACTGCAGCTGGCAGAACACAAGACTGAGGCAGTGCTCATTACTAGCAGGAAACAGTTGGAAACCATAACACTGCAAGTCGGAGCACACGAAATCACTTCCCAATCATCACTTCGGTACTTGGGTGTCATGATTGATGCCCGACTTAATTTCAAACAGCAGGCGCAGCACGTGGGTTCCAAAGCATCGTTGGTCAGAGCGAGCCTTTCAAGGCTGATGCCCAACATAGGAGGCCCGAAGCAGAGAAGGAGAGCGTTACTGACGTCTGTAGTAACGTCCGTACTCACCTACGGAATTCCCATCTGGGCGGATGCACTTAAATTACAGGAAGCTCGTAGGAAAATTGCACCAGTATATCGGCTGAGTGCTTTAAGAATTGCCAGTGCTTTTCGCACAGTATCCGACGACGCTGTGAACGTTATTGCCGGAATGCTGCCAATTGAAGTACTAGCCGAAGAACGGAAAGCTCTTTACCACCGTAAAGCAACAACCACACTGAGCCCTGGAGAACTTGGCAAGGAGGAACGGCTAAACAGCATACGACGATGGCAATCAAAGTGGGATGCTAGCACAAAAGGCAGATGGACCTACCGCCTCATCCCTCAAGTTGACGTCTGGTTAAACCGTAACCATGGAGAGGTCAATTACTACCTGACCCAAATGATCTCGGGACATGGGTGCTTTCGGGCATACCTTTATAAATACAAGCACGACGTATCCCCAATGTGCCCTTCCTGCCCAGAAGTTAAGGAAGATGCAGAGCACGTGTTCTTTACGTGTCCTCGTTTCGACCTTCCACGCAATACCTGGGAAGAGGCCCTTACGAAGAAAATTAAACCAGAGACATTGACAGGAGCTATGATTTCATCGGAGACAGCATGGCAGGCGACAAGCGCTTTTGCGACGGAAGTTCTACAGGAACTCCGGCGACTGGAAAGAAAGCGGTCGGAGAACAAGGACCCATGACATTAGCCCGACGGAAGAGCATTAGCTAGAGCCTCCCCCCACGAAGTAATGCCTAGCGGCGGTTCCGTGGGGGAAGAGGAGGTTGAAGCCAGAGGAGGTTTTTAGTCGGTAGGGAAAACGAGTCCGACATACCAGGCATAACATCTGGTCCTGATGATACGCAAAAAGTATTTTCCGAACCTCTATAAAAAAAAAAAAAAAAAAAAAAAAAAAAACATACATACATACATACATACAAAAGTGAAGTTAAATAAAAGCTTTTAAAATAATCGATTTTAGAAGTGAGACTTTTGCTGTAATTCTGTATTTGGATTGCATTTATTAACAACTTACAACACTATAATACCGCTACGAAATGACAAACATTTATGTATGCAACTCTAGTTAATAACCACAAAAACGGTAACAAGCGGTGATATTAAATTAATTGTATGGCTGACTGAGCGATTCGCTGGCGCTCGTGTCATCCGCTCCATTGAATTCTGTATGACTGAATCCCAACACCGCCTTCGGTATTGAAATATTCAGACTCTTATGCCTGAATATATTTTTGAAATATACATTACTTGGCCGTTCGGTTCGTTGAGTTCATGGCCTGTTTCCCACAAGAAGTTTCACCAAGATTGGTCTGAAATAAACGCGGCAACATCAGCATTTACAGACATTACTGTCATAACATGCGCTCTAGATATTAAATCGCGATGGTGAGAGGAAGTGAGCACTACGGAACACTTTTTGTCTATTCTGTTCTAGATTACTATAATTTTTAATGGGCTCGCTGATGACTAGGACATCTAGACATAATGAAGATGCATACAGTTCCTATCGTAATCTCGACGATGTAATTTAAAGCGGCGAAAGAAAGAGGTGGTTTTTATCGACGAATGTCTTGTAAACATTTAAACTAATACCGTATTCGCTTACATTTCTAACCGAGCTCACTTTCAAGAGCTTGTTTCAATAGCATCAAATCCATTTGACTGTTGGGCTTGTACGGCGGTAAGTGGTTATCGTCTCATCAATTTATTATTTTATGGCCGGGAAGTAAAAGCGTAATGTCTGTAGTACGGTTGGAAATCCATTTCTGGTGGTTTTCGATTAATTTAAAATCTTCGTGCCCATTCTGGTCTATCACAGAAGTAAACATAAAATGTTTGATCACATAAAACTAGAGTATCGGAATCGCTTAATTGGTAAAAGTCCAATATCTAAATCGACTGTTACATCCAAATGGACACTAGGACTTCCTAGGAAGCAATTACAATGATATAACGTATAATTGTCCCCGCAGTTTTAGCGCATTTATGGTAACTACGTCGCAACGTGATGCCATAGAACACACGGACTTTTTAAATAAATTAATTATCCAATACAAATTATTTTTCGAATCGAACTATTAATTCCAATGATTAACGTGTTCAACCAAACAAACTTTTCAGCTTTATAATAACAGTAAATATTACAACGTGCACTACGTTTCTACACATAAGAATTGGCCTATTGGTGAGCGTTTTGTTAGTAACACAGGTCTACTATTGCACGTGTGACAAAACGTAAACAGAGAACCAGAATGTTGAGATATATCCACCGCCATTAACACGGTTATGACGGGCTGTTAGTATTCAAGGTCCAAGTTTTTGTGGGCCGCTGGTTGTCATTACATTAAACTAGCTTCCACACGCAGCGCCACCTGCTCTCCCACCTGGCGTTACACATTTAAATAATTGATTGTTCCAAGTGATAAGAGACCACATTGTGCAAATTAAAAACCAAATTGAAGCAGGTAATTAATCGTTAAATTAATCAATGGGATCGTGTGTCAAATTAAGTGATAAAGGTAGTTTTTTAAAGTAAATTGCCGGAAATTAGTCGTTACGTACTTTTTAGTTTGCACAAACCTGATAAGAACATTCAATGTGACGTTAAAAAAACCTGAAGTAAGTCATAGTTAAAGATCAAGTTACTATCAACAATCGGCATACGCTGCCTTTAAGACATAATGTATGGGACATTCTACAAATGAACAAACATTACAATCATTGATGACTTGAGTATTATGTTTATAAAACAACGTATACTACTGGGCCTGATATGATACCTTGACAAAACTACACGATGATATCATAGGCAATTCGAGATTTCATTAAATTGTATTCTGTGTATCTACAACCTCCGCTGTATTATAGATTCGATCCATTTACCGAGATTTTTTCTATAAAATCAGTTACAGGAGGGTTCATCACAGTTTCCAGTCTAAGGTTTTTGCGTTATGCTTTGAGGAAATCTGAGACAACATTTGACTGCATACGTTACGGCAAAAAATGGTTTGAAAATGTGCTTGATAGAATTGTATAGGTACTGACTAAGCTGATCACACCGCCTCTACCATTCACAAAACCATTTATATGTATGACTATGTATATTGAAGGCTTTTCATCTCAAAATACGAAATGGAATTATGTCAATCAAAAGGGTTGAGTTCAGTTATCCGCAAAATCGTAATCCAGACCGTGTTATATTTATAATAAAAACAAATACGCCGATTGTACCTAATTACACAACAAGCATATTATTCTTATTGAGTTAACGCATAAATTGAATAACATTTGAACTTAGATATTACTTACTCCAATACAGAAGATAGTGTCAATATTGTTGTACTTACCTGTAAAGAAAGAAGAAAATGCATTAGTATTCTATTACATGACATTATGACATCAACAATTTTTACGAGCCAACAGAAACATAATAATGTTTCCGTAGCACCAGACAGTGAACATTTTATAGGGGACAATACTCCAGTCTATAAAGTGGATTTAGGTGAATTCAGGTCATGGTCGAATTAACGTCTGACTACGCCCAAAGACCTGGATTAGTCTTGTCCGCTTTTATGTCCTAGAACCGCAATATCATTATATACATATTTCTATGAGTTTTAATTCTGTTATATAAATTTCATCAGCTGGTAAATTGTTGAAATTTATTAGAGATGCCCTCGAGTCGTTTAATCTCTCACTTAAATCAAAATTCACCTTCATATTAAATGGCATCTCAATTAATTACCTAATTATGTGGTGATTATTGCGCGAAATATTAATAATTCAGAAGCTAAGTGTTAAGGTCGACGGCATTCATACGAGTGTTTGGAGCTGGCCTGATGTTGGCGTGCGATATTTTTGAAAACAAATACATGGCGACCATCCGATTGGGCAATCGAGAAATCGCAAATGTTCGGTTGCAAAATCATAACCGATCAGAATGGATACTCTTTAATGTTGCGGCACGGAATCTGCTTCGTGAGAGGTTAGATTGGTTCGAACTCGCCGCTCGGCAGATTCAATTATATTTAATCGTTTCGAGATGACAAAACTCCATTACTGCGGCACTACACTTCTGAATGTTATCGATATCGATGACGGTTCAGAATTGCAATCGATTAAACAGATATAAGAGCTGACACGCACACAAATTCGCCTTTAATTTTATACGTAAATTTGAACAAATTACGAGCCCGTCGGTTCCTAGTGATTTCGAAGCCTAATAAGTCATTCGTTTATCGAAACGGCTTTGTTAAGAAGAAGCGTGGACGTAACCACGTATCTTATTGATTTACATATATTAGCTGTTAGCTGGAAGTTCCCATATGGCGAACAAGCACAGTATGTGTGTAGATATGAAAATTGTCAGGTGTGGTGGGACGTCACAGCCGGTTGCCAGCTGATAAGGGAATGTATGCCGGCCGTTCACCTGCGCCCAGTGACACGCTCCCTCATCTCTTTCGCTCTCGTTGGTCGCCACATACGAGGAACAGAGACGCACAAACTCCATAAATTGCACGGTTAATAAAAACAAATCGAGCAATAAAACAATTCAACTATACTTTATGACTTAATTTATGCACAAAAGGCCTGCGTTCTAGTAATTACACAAACATGATCACACGGTTTAACCATTACTGTTGCATACTGTTTAACTTGTTTTGTATAATGAATGCGGCGAGTGTACAAGATGCACCTTATAAGTGCGGCATAAGGGTGGAATGACATCAAATGGAATTTAGGTTCCAATCCTACGGAGTAGTTTCTCTAATTTGTTCCACTCGTGACTTTTATGGCTTATTAAGGAATGTACGCCGAATATTTTGGATACATTAAGTATGCACGATGCACCTATTCATAGGGTTACAAACGCAGCGCCTCGTTTTAAGTACACCTAGCATTAATTATATCTATTGCGTAAGTAACCATTTTAATGTGGAATATGTATGAACAAATACATTGTACTTGTTTTTATTTACATACTAAAATTTTAATCTCAAAAAGTTATCATTGTCTATTTAGGTAATATACAAGCGTGCACATGCAATTAAAATATTCATTCACGACGCAATGAAAAATGAGATACGTTAATTATATAATTAATACAGCTGAGAATAGTTATAATGATTACGTAAGAAAATCTGTTTATATCTTTCCATTATCGGGAATGGTAATCAAATGACTGCGCACATATGACTCTTGTCTGTGGTCTTTGCCATTAAGATTGTTTCGACAAAATTAAATTCTAAAACTAATCGTCATGTGTCGTTTTTGTCGACAAGTCTATTCCGTTAGACGCATATTTAATTATGTGGCATATATGTCCAATGGCTGGGAATGTGCTTCCTAAGCAGTTAAGAGAAAGATTACAATTAATTCAACACATCAGGCTCGATGTTTACAAGTTTGGTAAGCGGTCACATACTCAAGTGTAGAAATCTTGGGCTCGCAGGTTTTCTCACAAAGCTTACTTCACCGTTACAATAAGCGATAATTAGATTATAGCACACACATGCTGCAAGCATTGAGAGATGTTTATTACTCATTTACTTACCAACACAACATACAAAATTTTTTAACCAAAGTATTCTAAGGTACCTACTACATTTGACAGTCATAAATGACACTTAAAATGTGCATTTTCCAAATTTATATCAGTTATTTTTTATTGCATTTTTTTATAATTTTATTGAGTCTTTCGTCTTGTTCCCGTTTCACTAGCAGCTAAATTTCTTCAATTTTACTAATAATTTATTTGCACGAAGTGGTATACGTTTTGCTATGTACAAAACCTAATGAATGTGTACCATAGCAATAGGATCCATATTCTGTGTGGGAATCAGGCTAAGTAAGATATGGGGCATTTCACGTGAAGCGGACAGGGAAAAAAAAGTGAGGTTCTGAAAATCGTTCATATTCGGCCCATTTATACTACTAGTAGGAATGAATGTGGACACAAAATATTTTTTTTGTATATTAAATATTTCACAAGTTATGGGCTTCTAAAGAATTGCCGTAATTGAAATATCAATTTTTTAAAAGTCGTTTATCGTATTTAACAAATTTACAATAAAATATTTAACATAGCGATATATATAGGAAAAATACTGTTCTTTTTAATGATGAAATAAAATTTAAAAAAATATTTTTTTTTCATGTCCTAAACCGGAAGTAAACTTTTCAAACCTGAATTTCAGTCACTTCGGCCGCTTTTTTTTTCTTCATTTTTTTTCCAAATATAACTTAAAGTGTACTTAAAATACACGAGAAAATTGAAAATGGAATCTCTATAAGTTTCGGAGTTAGAATAATTAATGTACCATCGCGTCGCATTGGGCGTGATATCTGGCGCTTTTAAGGTCGAGTATTTTACGCGATATTGCATTAAAACTCGCAACTTTATTAAAATTTTATCTCGTTTCAGCGTATATTAGCTCTAAAAAAGATATGGAATAAGTATTATTAATAACAAAATCCAGTATCAGTAGTACTTGCGTGGAAGAGTAACAAAAATATATTTCATTCCATATTCTTACCAATTTTCGCTTAAATAATATTAGCAGACTATATATATTAATATTATGTACTTAACCCAAATATAAATTAATAAAATATTATTAAAGAATAAAAACATTTTAAGGAAGACTTACTTACTACTTACTTACTTACTTACGCTGCAAATTGCGTTATTTATCATGTTTCGCAAATAATATTTTTATCTACTGCTTCCTTAAAATGATTTTATTCTTTATAATATTTTATTAATTTATATTTGGGTTAAGTACATAATATTAAAGAAGTGATGGCCTCGAGGTTTCGGTTCGCGGTCGAGAAACTCGGCGGTCGCGTGTTCGAACCCCAGGCATACATCTATGACTTTTCGAAGTTATGTATGTATTCACATTGAACTATCACTTGCTTAACAAAACAGTGAAGGAAAACATCGTGATAAAACCTGAACACCTAAAAGTTCTTAGGAATTTCTAAGGTGTGTAGTCCGCCAACCCGCACTAGGCCAGCGTGGTGGACTATGGCCTAAGCCCTCTCAATGGTAGAGGAGACCCGTGCCCATATGGATTGTTGATGTCGATGATGATGATGATGATGAGATAATATTAATATATATAGTCTGCTTATATTATTTAAGCAAAAATTTGTAAGAATATGGAATGAAATATATTTTTGTTACTCTTCCACGCAAAAACTACTGATACTGGATTTTGTTATTAATAATACTTATTCCATATCTTTTTAGAGCTAAAATACGCTGAAACGAGATAAAATTTTAATAAAGTTGCGAGTTTTAATGCAATATCGCGCAAAATACTCGACCTTAAAAGCGCCAGATATCACGCCCAATGCGACGCGATGGTACATTAATTATTCTAACTCCGAAACTTATAGAGATTCCATTTTCAATTTTCTCGTGTATTTTTAGTACACTTTAAGCTATATTTGAAAAAAAAATGAAGAAAAAAAAAGCGGCCGAAGTGACTGAAATTCAGGTTTGAAAAGTTTACTTCCGGTTTAGGACATGAAAAAAAATTATTTTTTTAAATTTTATTTCATCATTAAAAAGAACAGTATTTTTCCAATATATATCGCTATGTTAAATATTTTATTGTAAATTTGTTAAATACGATAAACGACTTTTAAAAAATTGATATTTCAATTACGGCAATTCTTTAGAAGCCCATAACTTGTGAAATATTTAATATACAAAAAAAATATTTTGTGTCCACATTCATTCCTACTAGTAGTATAAATGGGCCGAATATGAACGATTTTCAGAACCTCACTTTTTTTTCCCTGTCCGCTTCACGTGAAATGCCCCATATAACGTAATAGTTCCTCCTTAGTTAACACTTCATTTAAAAAACACAGTGAGTACTTGTTGTTAACATTTCTCAACAAAAAAAAACACATCTTATCGTTTTAAATTTACTTTGTTCAATGTGTTTCATGCGTAGATTATCCACACTTTCGATTGTATCAATATCACAATCGGAGGCTAGCAGTAAGCACACGAGACGAATTAAAGATTGGACACAATTACGCGCGTTTCGAAACAGCTACTGATGTTAGTATTCTTGTCTGCCGATGAGAAAACCGCGTAAAATTACTGTGTAGAATTTAACAAGCAATATTCGGTTATATTTATTTACAAAGTCTTCTTTCTTATACTACGATAGCCCGCTAGTCTGTTAACTTCTGTTATATCTATAAAATATAAAATTTATAAGTCCGACTTGGTAAAGGTATTTTCTACTTTATAATTGTAGCAAATAGAGCACAGGATGACATTCTACATAATGGCATCTAGCGGCAATTCCGTGAACTACTTTCGCACAAATCCAGCGATAACCGGGTCAACAGGAGACGACCATTAACGTAAATAATAAATGATGTAATTACCATTTTATACTGAGGACACATTTTATCTGAGTAGTTAATGAAGACCATCCCAAGTCGAGGACTATCGCTGGTCAGCCGTTAAGCTGATTAGACGCGGTCCATTTTATGTGACGATATTCTGCTAAGATAATTATTTTTATCCATAAATATCCATCAAGGCACTTATTAAGGGTACTCACATTGTCATTTATATACAATTTATATAGAGATTATGCAATACTACCAGAATTAATATCCGGGTATAGCTATTACCTAGGATTGGTATTCGTTTTATTTGATTCGAGTACAACACTTCATGAATATTAAAATTTTATAATCGTTCTAATTTATGAAGATGTGTTAACATTAAAATTATAAATATTCGTGTGTGGTAATAATTCGGTTACTGTGTTTATTTCTTGCAGTCAAGGTTTTAGTAAACTTATGTTCATCATCATCATCATCAGCAGCCCATATTCGTCCACTGCTGGACATAGGCCTCCCCCAATGACTTCCACCGGGAACGGTCGGAAGCCTCCTGCAGCCAGCGACGTCCCGCCACCTTGACAAGGTCAAACTTATGTTAATTCATTTAAATTTTATTTGATAGTGGTGAGAAAAACAGATAATAAATGCGCTGGAAGCAACGAAAGAAAGATATACTGGTATAAATAAAAACTGTTTGTTCAATATAAATGGGATACAATTATTGTATTTATTTTACATGAAGGTCATGATAACACGTCGGTACATGGACCCGAATAATTGGGCTTTAACAATGCGAACGAAAAACGTTTTTTTTTTTTCATATTCACACAAGCAGTATTATTTTAAAATCGCCTGTGTCCGATTTCAGGAGCAGTCTTATGCAGATTGTCCAAGGTGTGGTGAGTAAAACAATCGTTTGCAGGCAGAACGTTCGAGCCTATTTTTCACACGGCCAACCCACATACGTCAACGGGGAAAATATATTGCGCGGCCCATTCAAATCCATGCGCGAAACAACGCATTCATTTGTCATAGTGGCCCGAACGGTAACCGTTTTAGATTTCACTTTTACAATGGCGTGAAACAGTTTCAAATTAACCACAATCGTGGGCCCGGTGAAATGTGCGGTCGGGGTACGCACCGCGCGCCGTCACCTATTTGTGCAAACACCGAAGTGTGGAACAATGACGAGCAACACGCGGCCCACTCGGGCGACGTCGATATTTGTCCAACGACATCGATACTAAACAAACTGCGGTATAAATGACTTTCTCTGCTGACCACAACCGGTGACGATCGACCAGCGGGAGAAATTTTCAGTTTCTTTTGCGACACAAAAGAAAACTGCAGTGACTGAGCGTTATTATCTATAGTTAATAAAAGTGTAATGGTCATTTCGCCGGCAATGTTTATTTGCTTTCGTTCGTGCCGGTTTTATCCGCCGGGGAGTAGACACGTTAGAAAATTGCGTTGAAAGTACGCATTACCATACATTGTAAAAATATACTTTATAGTATTAGAAAACGAATTGGAAATGAGAGTATAAATTGCAAGAAATTATAATTTAAACGCCTGACTTAGTCACACACACGGATGCCCGTGAAGATTTAGAAATAAGATATTTGGCTGCTTTGTTATAAGTACATAACTTTACATATTTTTAGTACGAATAGTTTTTAATTTACAAACGAAAATCTATTCGCTTTAAAACATACACTTACGCTATTCTGGTTTTGCACACAATACGAAGAAGTTTAATGTTTGATGCCCAAAAACAAATGTTCAATGAATTCAAAATTTTTGAAATTCGAAAAAAAATTGCAATTATAATGAAAACGCATCATCAAAATATACAATGCATATCAATCATCATTAATGTGGTAATTTGCAAAGACTGTAAACTACGTTAATTTGCCACTGCTCGCGACTTTTCCTTTGTAGGAACTCTTTTGTTTCAATCTACCAGACGGCAAGCACTAGTGGAATGAACCACCCGACGAGAATTCTACGTTTGCTAAACCGGCAGTTGTGCACTAGTCACCTCTTTGAATGAATTTTATTCAATGATGCTATTTGTATGAGCTAAGAATCGAGCTTTTCATAAGTTTTCTGCATATAAGCGGTGATTGAAAACCTATTGTTATGCATCTACGACTTTTTGAAGTAATGTAATGTTGTGATGTTAGCTGCATACCTATGATTTCTTGCTTGGGATGTCTAATTTATATTCTTTTGTAAAAGCCATTCATATTAAGATGGACTAAATGCTATTATTAAGCCGTTTTTCAGGCATATTTCCAGACACCGTGTTGCGAGGGTGAGAAATTCTTAATACAAATTTCCAATATCTCTCGGCCCAGCCCGGGAATCTATCCCGATACCTCTAAGCCGTATAGCACATGCCTGCGCGGCGAATCTAAGAGGCAGTTAAAAATTACCTTACGTAAAATATCTACAGTAGAACGTGTGCTAAGTTGACAGCATAAATATCACACAAACTGCTCTCATACTTTATAGAACGCCCGTACGCGGCCATAAAGCGACATTATAAATTCGCCACGAGCGATCTGCATCTTTATAAATTCTCAAAACTTGTTTGGCGCGGACGACCTGATTAAGTTTATCTACTAATTAATGAAATAATTAAATGTTTGCGAAACGTTTCGGCGATCTTTCTGCTCCGGCTCGTTAATGAGATTAAGGATAAACTCATAATTTTAATGATTTAACGGAATAATTTTTTTATATGAAAATAACTGATATCCTCGTTAGGCTCGCGGCGGAAGCTTGTGTCGTGTAATCATAAATTGCCACATTCTCGTGTGAGCAGAATTCGATTAGGCCTTAAATTATGTCCGAAAAACAGCAGTGCACTCTTTGTACTTACGTGGAATATGGAATACAGGTCTTGAAATGTGTGAGTATGCATTTCTATGTGTGGAGAAATATACCAGTGCTTTGGGGATACTAGTACAAGTGTATATGTGTGCGGTTATAATAGGGAAAATGTTTCATAATGCCGTCTACAATCCGGTGTGTGAGTTTCTTACGAGAATATAAATCGATTCAATTATAAAACTAGTGCCATTTGTCACTTTTATGATGCGTCCACGCGGCGTTTCTATTCAACGTGAATGCGGCCTCTAATTACGGATGACAGTTTGAATGTGGAGCGTGACAAAAATAGAGAACATTACTATGTATTTACGGTTAATACTTTCTGTGCGCATGCATAGAAAATGCGAGATTTTCTACTATATTACAACTATCTAAAATAGACATACGCGTTTAAAAGTTAGTTCTTTTAGAGGGTTGCCAACCTATTACCCGTAGCCACAATTGTTATTGCGTAAACGTTGATAATGAATTATAATTTACTTTAGCGAATCTGAATTTGATTTGTGTTCAATTATTTATGTCGAATTGTTTGCGGTCGTGCATAGGCTTTGTTAGTATTAGTTAACCACAAAACTAGTTCTATTTTACATCAGCCACAATATTACTATTTACCAATGCAAATATATTAGAATTAAAATGCTTTAATTTATATCTTTTAAATCTTCAAGGCTAGACACGTTATTGATTGCTGCTTCATAAACAATCACCGATGAATCGCTTGACGGTTCACAAGCATTATGCATTGCTGGACAGCGACCACCTGGGCGCGAATCAGGTCATCGCATGCACATAAGAAGAGAGCAATACTTCGCCGTAAGTGGTGGCACAGGCGCTACCATTTTCGAAACTGGCAGTCTCCGGACGCGGAGGCTCGGCCCGCGTTCGGTTTGCGCAACAATGTGCCGCGAGCGATCGTCGATTCCCACGCGGATTTTGTACAGGTGCTGTTGTTTCAATGCAATCATTACACCCCGACAAATGTTGGCCAATTAGTTGTACACAGTGTTGTGTTGTGTATCGTCCAAATGTTGGCCAACGTTTGGCACGACCGCTCTTGTGTACAATATTGAGTTCATTGAATTAAATAGAGGTGAAGGGACTCAGCTTGTAATTCGATATCGTACATTTATAATGCTTGTCGCGTAATTGAAGGTTGTGTATTAAGGTCGGTTATTGCATTGGTTAAATTACAGATCAGTGCATACTATTGTATCTAAACAGAACTTGATATGTCATGCCATCTATCAATCACATCTGCGATCTACCAATGTTTTAATTTTTATCTAGACAAGAAAATTCATTCGATTGCACAACCGGGTATTACACCGTGAATCGTGGGCTCCACTCAATGTTATGATTTTAAGAATGATTTGCATCTATCCTGAATTTATGCAACAGATTCAATCTTGTTTCACGTGACCACAATGATAAACTTAACTCGTATCAAATACCCAATACCCATACATACCGAAACTTTATAAATCGTTACATGCAAAACCAATTTACTCGAAACGTTCAATAATTGAAAGGACTTTTCGCTTTAACGATATCTGATACAATTTAATCTTGGGTAAAGTTCGACACTCGCGACTAATATACGATTTCAAAGCAAACAAAAACTAGTATGATAATACTAAACCAGTAGTGAACTTGTATATTCTATCAAACAACATTGTTTGTAATGCCATTTGTGAAACTATTGTACACTGCGGGAACATCGCATGGGAGATATGATTTAGATGGTTTACGCTGAAGCCGAAATACAATGGAACGCAATGTACAGCGAATGCAATAAATATGTAACTAAGCTCACGAACTAAACACCTAAGAGGTCACCTGCTGCGCCTACAGATATATTTACGAGACCGCTGTACGTACAGCCACGCCTGTGCCCTTTTAGATTTACACCACATCCAAACAGCATCGTGAATGTCGTAGATGCAAGGCTACTTTTTGTGCCGTGTCACGTTTGAGACGAGGAAAAAATGCGGATCGACGCATTATTTACCAAATACCTATGTAATACGATTCGCAGTATCGAAAAATCATCAAGGTGACCTACAAGTCTCCAGTCAATAACGACACAGACATTATAGATTCCTTTCACATAAAAGGTTAATCGAATGAAGTACCAGCACAGATTAATATAGCTAGATGCGCTCAAATCTAGTCTAATTACGTCGTACAGTGAGATAGTTAAGGGCCGGAATGCAGCGGCGACGCGAATTGCACGTCCGAGCGGCGGTAGGCGAGGTGTGCCGATAGGCAACCTTCCATTCTCCAACCTGACACCAATGCCGATGGGGCTATTAAATATTAACAAGCAACAACCGCAGCCCGACTCACAACAGACGGCTGCAAAATGGTCGGTTTTGATTACGTTTGTGATAGTAATGCACGTGGAATGAGCAAAAGTTGCTTGATAAAGTGATTTCAAAGTGGCGTCTTTGTCGCTGGCGCAAATAACATGGGATACGGCTTTACGTGCCGGTGTCGATTTAGACTGAGAGATGGCGGATAACGTTTGAATGGTGTATTTCGCAGAAACGAATCCCTATATTTACCTCGGTGGTATATTTGTGTTTCGTAAATCGGATCACACCTTGACGGGTAAACTAATGAGATTGCCATTTTCTCTTTAACGTGCGTAACAGGTAAATTGCGGGCTAAATTTTATGCATCCATTAAACGGCTTCCAAAACCAACAACAGAAGCCAATCTCGTATTTAGAGACGCATTGAGAGAAATCGTAAACCTCGTGACCTCGATGAACGTGCGAAGACAACTTAAAGTCGAATATGTCACATGTGTAAATACTCTTTAAGTAAATTTTATGGATATTTAAATTTTAATCTACGTTACCGAGACTAAAGATATTTTACTTACTTTCTAGTTTCTACCTTAACTAAGGAAATTAACTTAAGTAGTAAGCAGAGGACTCCGACATTACAAATACTTTCTTAAGCTTTAATTCAAGAGACATTCATACTAAGGCATTCTAGTATTACAAAATCAGCCAGCACGTTTTACTTTGAATTGTAATGCAGACATGATTAAAGAAAATCTCCAGTACGATCAAAGGTGCGAGGTTGGTGCGGCTAGCGTCAAGTAATCCACAGCCATGACAGTATTCAAATAGAGACAGGTGGACAGCACCGTAATGCGTGCCCGCCCCACGCTAATACGTTATCAATAAACATGGGAATGCTGCGACCTTGCGCACGCACAGCGCGCGACAACGGTCGCACGTCAATCATTCTCTATTAGTTCAAAGCCACATCTATAGAGTTCATTACCTCAATAAAAGCAGTGATTTTTGTTTGTAACAACAATTTCATGTTAAATACAATCATTGTAAATAAAATCACCATCACGTCTACTATTACTTACCACGGGTACTATTTTCTTAGCATAGGATAATTTTCACGAAGGCTTATGTGTTATGGTGTAGACATTTAGAAATCTATGGAACTGCACGCTCAGTTAGTAGACTAGGCCCGTGCCCTGCATGGGAATTCACAGGTGCTGATGAATGTGAAGATACTTTACAGGATTTAAACTACTTTGTACTCATTTTTTTATTTCAGCTCAATCAACTCAATCTAATAGTTCTTATTACTACTGGTTCTTTACCTCACCTTCTCAACTTGATTATTTCAGAGAAAGGAGAAAAAAACGTGATTTTCTATGGGGCTTAGGTGCCATTAGTCATGCCTATCCATCAATACTGCAATCGTTGATGATTATACCGTAACTCTATTACTTTTGCACCTAAAAGTTTCATTATACAAAGGCATTTACAAAGAAGCAGGACGTCATTAACATTCGCACGTTCCTTTGCGAGAGCAAATATTAAACAAGATTAAAACACACATTTTCACATTCATTATGTAGAACGAAAGTGAACAGGTGCGATTCTTGATTGCATTCATTCATTTCAGAGATATTAAGATCTCAGTCGTGATTAATAGCTTATCTGCAGACGTGAATTGCAAATTTATCTCGTTCGATGTCAATAACCGGCGAATATATTATACAAAAAATACATTTTACGAGAACGATAAAGAATAAATGGGAGGCAGTAATATAATAATGAGTAGAATCGTACGGAAGGTTTAGCGCTTCTGTTATACGTAACAATATTTGTATGGTTGCGGCGGGCGGTCGGGAAAGAGCGGCGTTGAACATGTTCTGGCTCCCTTCCAACC
The DNA here is from genome assembly GCA_030295005.1 of Cephonodes hylas. NCBI lineage: Eukaryota > Metazoa > Arthropoda > Insecta > Lepidoptera > Sphingidae > Cephonodes > Cephonodes hylas. The sequence continues at coordinate 10,804,267 of AP025372.1, read as the reverse complement.
GACGCCGAATAACTTTTGATTGATCAAAGCGCAAAAATAATACAGAAATTAACTCAAATATCATACACATTTTTCTTGGAAAATTTATTAGAGAATATTGTGTCCCAAATTTTGTGCTCTTCGATATTCGTTCGTGTTGTTCTTAGTATTGTATCATTGATAACAATCATCAAAAATGAAGATAGCGTAGGTGCGCTTGTATTTGAATGATTCGACGCGACGACGATCCAATATCCGTTATCTTTGCCAATTTGAGCAGAACAGGCGATGTATAGGAATGTAAATGTCTGTTAATCTTAATTTTGACCGATTTGGAAACTTGTTCAACCGCTGAACTAAAAAATCAATTCAATGTAAACAAACGGTTTATTTCCATAGCAGCTACCTAATATTTTGTATTTACTACTGGTTTATCTTCTGCAGTTGTAAGAAACATTCTCTGGAACATTGCCTTAATAGACCACGAACAATGTTACATTAAACGTGACAGTTAAAAAGGAGAAGTTAAAGTAGATCAGAAATTATAAAAATAAATAGGAAGAGGAAAATCATTCACGAGCCATATCATCTGTGTTCTATAACAATCGGCTTTTGTTGGACAAATCAAACAGACCGTTCGTGTTACACTTAATTCAAAACAAATAAAAGTGCATCCAGGTGAATGATTTAACGAAGCACGACAGATTCCCACTTGCAGTTCGTTTCGCGTATCGTGAGTTCTTGTCTCACGATCGCTCTCGTCTCGGCAGATATAAAAACTAGACCAATCATGGACGAGGCTACTAACAAACCCGCCGATAGAGCCGTGGCATCGCCTATTACGTCTGACCTACATACAAATCACCATGGCTGACTTATCAATGGCTCGGCCACTGTGGAGTTATCACGATTTTTATAATCATTAGACGTTTCACTGTAAATGGATCGTTGAGTCGACTTTTTCATTAAACAAATCTTGTACGAGTTTTTGCACAGCTCATCAACAAAGTAGGTAATTATAGTAAATTCATTAGGTGTCTGTCATTTCGGAATATGGTTATTATAGCTTTTTTATTTATTTTAATTTTATTTCAATTCAAAATAAATGTCAAGGTAATTATAATGTAAAGTAGAGCATGTGAACTTTATATCTTATTTTTTCTCTATTTAATTATGGATACATTATAATAAACTCTTCGGTACAAATTTTGTTTACTTCTTTTCAGGTCATGGACTTATCAATAAAGGCGTTAATGCTGGCAATGTTAACTTAAACACAAACTTTAAACAAAACAATTGATGATTTATACTAAAGATCCGTAAAAATGAAACAATACAATTTCATCAAACCATCGCCAATGAGGCATACAATTGACGGACAATCGAAGCGGCGAAGACAGCTGATCGTCCTCCAACCGTGCCATTGTTACTAATTATTATAACGAGCCAACAATAAATGAAATTAACATAATGAAACGGCGTCCAAAAAAAGCAAACGTTCACACGCCTCGACCTCACATAATGTCGTCTTGCGACACTACGAAATATGTGTGTATTACCAAACCACACTGGAAGGCTACTCTAATTTCATATCTGCGCTCAAGTCGATACTCCGCGAAGGTTATTAAAACCTCTTTATTAATAAGCTGCTATCTCATTTGCATGGATGACGTCATTTCATGTAAAGTAGTCGAAAGGAAGGGCCGCGTTCGTTTTATTGCCCTCTTGATTATTCTAAATCACGAAGGATCTTGTGAGAAAATTGTGTCCGTGAGTAATAGGCTCGGGTATAATTCTTAAGTCCTTAACAAGCTCGCCAAATGATGCAAACGGCGAGTATAAATCAACACCAAAAAACTTGATGTTATATTGCGGTAATATTTCAAGCGAATGTACCGAGGTACCCTCTACATTATGACTGACGTTACGAGGGCCTAATTCAACCCAACTCATTCACGTCTACATTATGTATTTTTCATTTACCTTTACGGGGTCCGTATAATATGCTCCCACGTCTTGTTAACATGTTAGTATAATAGTTCCTTTAAATTTTTGAATGTAATATTACTGAATGTTGTAGCTATTCCTTGGTATTAAGTTTCGAAAGTAGGACAGCTGTACTGTGAACTGTGTGTGAAGAAGCAGTGATGGCCTCGAGGTTTAGGCGCGTGGTCGAGAATTTCGGCGGTCGCGGGTTCAAACCCCAAGCACACACCTCTGACTTTTCGAAAGTTATGTGTGTATTCAAATTGAATTATCACTTGCTTTAACGGTGAAGGAAAACATCGTGATAAAACCTGCACACCTAAAAGTTCTTAGGAATTTCTTAGGTGTGTAGTCCGCCAACCCGCACTAGGCCAGCGTGGTGGACTATGGCCTAAAACCCTCTCAATGGTAGAGGAGACCCGTGCTCAGCAGTGGGCGTATATGGGTTGATGAAGAAGACTGTGAACAGTTTTTGATTAAAGCCAGTTCGGTTTGCTAAACCGAAGTTTGACCGATGCCTCAGATAAAAACTTAAATTAAAACCAAGCCTAAAACTCTATTCCTGATTTGATCAGTAACACAACATAGTCAACAGTGAATGCCTTTTAGTACGTACATATTCTTAGTACGTTAATGCCTTTGCGGATTCTCCTGTTCTAATAGGTTGTTCGACATTTAATGAAAAAACAGAGTACTTTTGCAGTCACAATTAAAACGAATGAACATAAAAAGCTAAGTTCTTTAGGCGAGAGCATTCCCTCTCGTTAATCCAGCACACCCTTGGACATACTTAATGAGTGCTGAATAAATGCGAGGCGTATAATTATATTGTTGGTCTGTCGGCAACATATGTAGCCTCGCTTCAGAACGCGAATTAAACTTAGCGGTACAACGTTTTAAATCATACCGTCTGCGCGGGCTCCTAAACGGCGCAATCAGGTTCTGAATGAATTCTTTCATCACATCGCATTCTCAAACGATCGTATCGCGTGTCCAAAGGTGACATTTGCATTTTAATGCGAATTATCGAGCTCGATCATCATCATTACGGTTATTAAACAGGCTTTGGACAATAACGACGAAATATTCATAGTCACTCGTCTTCACCCTACCCTACTAGTAGGTGCATTTTTTTCAAATAGTATGATTGAATTATGTTTGTACTTTTTAAATTAAAAAAATAAAGTAAATGTCTCAATTATGTTTTATTTTTTAATAGTAGATTTCCCATTTTCCTATTAGAGTCTCCACGAAGTTTTCAGATTTTTTTAAAAAGATTTTTACTGAGACTTTGCGTACTTATTTTTACTCACTTGAACACCACACTTGGATAGAATACATCAATACACTTTGTCATCATCAAAATATGTTCATCTCATTTCTAAAAGTCAATCCAAAATCCGCGCAAATGTAGTAACAGCGGTATTCACGAGAGCTAATAACTCGTTAAACTTCGACCCACGTGTTTTGATTGTAAAGGTTACCTTCGATACCGTTGGGCAGCTCGATTGTGTCCTGACTCACAGTAACACTACCGAGCTGGCCGTTGTATACGACATAAGCCGATACTTTATTCCTACACTTCGCGTCCGGTCAAATTACGAACAAGCCCCGCGCCTCAATAACTCCTAACTAAACACAGTATTCACCTCATTTTCAATGTTTGTATCTGACTTTACTGGCTATGGAATACTGTACTGAGAATGTTTCACGTATAATATTGACAAGTGGTAACGTCCATGACTATCAATACATTAAATCAGGAGATAAAAATATTTGCACATCTTCCACATCATAAAATAACGTTATTAATAAAAATTGCATCTGTCTCCTGTAACGTAATTTAAATCTGATAAAGATCGGAATGACGATCGTGTCAACGATACAATCGGAGCTGTAAACTTGTGCACGTATCTCGTGGGTTTATAAAATAGCGATTTTATCAAATTATGAGATTTTATAGATTTTATTGCTGGATATATAACCTGTTATGTATTACAGCACGGATTTTTACTATACGATTTTTTTCAAATAATTCATAACATTTGTTATTAGGTTTTACGTGGCATGATAATTCTCAATGTTTAGCCTCTAGTTTTAACCAACCGCTAAACGCCACTCAATCGCTGTAGTGACACGTAACTGCATTTCAACAACAGAGAACTCCCATTTCACGCAACACAGATGATAATTTATACAATTGCCCGTTCAAAAGACAGTTCAATTTTATAATGAAGCGGTAGCCGCTCGCTGTTAATTATAATTTCAATTTAACAGTCCGCCCGTAACGCCTCGGGCCGTGCGTAACATTGCTCCGGAACAATTTATAAGTGAAAATATTTGTAGTTCATTTGATTGGTTCGACGCCGCCGCGAAATGTACGCGTTAATTTATGAATATTGAAGGGATTAACAAAAATATATTAAGCTTTAATGGAACTTTAAGATTGTAATCGTTTGTCAATTAATATTAATATAATTTTATTTATTATCATGAGTAATGTACTGCAGCAAAGTGTACGACTTAATGTGACCCCAACGCGAGTATACTATCATCAAATTATTTTCATCGAACTAATCCACTATCCACATTTCTTAGGTCCCCTTAGATTCGCTGAGCTTCATTGCTCGGCGCCAATACTGTGCGTACCGCTGTTGATCCTGGAGTACAGGAGTTGCAGTGGCGGGTGTGTGGTGGGATAGGGCCATATCCACATTTCTTATTTTCATTCGGTGTTTATTAACTGGATTAAATTTATTCATGTTTCCTTTTTAACTAAATAGCTTCTTAAGTCACAAGGTATTGAATGTATCAAAAACATATAAGATTATTTTCAGTTACACAAACTCTTTATCAGAAAGATAAAGTAGGTACTCTCGGTTGAGAAAGGCAGAATACGTATTACGAACACTTTAAATCATAGACTATTTAAAGTGTTCAATATCGACAGACTCTCTTAAAATTATATTTAAATAAAGGTTTATTTTACTGTGTTGATGATTTTATAAAACTGGATAGCGTAGAAACTGGTTTTAAAATTTCGTATTATAGAACTAATTCTACTATTGGTTATGTTCTCTTACTTTGTACAACATAAGTGTAAAAATGTATAAAGGTCCACCTTACTCCCACGGAGCAATTAAATGAAACTTACTGAGCAAGGAGTTTTGCTACAGTTGAAACTATATCTAGGTCTCGTTAACTGCAAAAATAAATAAAAAAAAAAACACTAGAAATAAGTGCGAACACACTCATGCGGAGTTAATAAATAAAAGGACTAAGTAAATGTCTTTAACTAAATCAAATTCTAAAGACGTCCGCTGCAACTCGAGGTCTTCAGCATAAAAGATCGAGGTCTCAGTAAAACTACGAGCGAATAAAATGTTATTCCTTTTAGATATATCGGTATCCATTAAACTGACTTTTATGGAAACAGAATTAAATATATGCAATGAGTTCAAGAGCTTTTCTTATCAAAAGGTTCATTCACGATTTATTTACCCGTTAAATGTCGTAATATTCAGGCGGTGACTAATAAATACTGCTAATAAAATAGTTTGACCAAATAAGGAAATTTAGCGGATACACAAATTCTGCAATTCTATTGAGGGAAATAAAACAGACGGGCTTTAACGTTACTCAAATTATTTTTTTTCGCTAATGACAAACGCTCGCAGGTATTAAACAATAGTCGACATAATTATGTGGGCTTGTTTAGTAACCGTAGATCACCGTAAAGACAAGTTTGTAGTTCTGCATTTGAACAATCCCACAGTAGGTGAGTTGCTGGACTTGTATCGACACGTAACTCTTCCTAAGTTACGATTGCAATTTTAGTATAACTAAAACGTTAATAAAGGTCTACTAGGAATTGTAAACTCGCATCGATTATGAAAACGATTCAATTTTTTTTTTTTCCCTATCCCACCACACACCCGCCACTGCAACTCCTGTATTCCAGGATCAACAGCGGCACGCACAGTATTGGCGCCGAGCAATGAAGCTCAGCGAATCTAAGGGGACCTAAATTGTCATAATCCCGCAACGAAGTTAATCAGAAAAACAATGTAAAGGAGGAGTTGGAAAAACAAAGAGTTGTCCACTTCCCTCCACAGCAAAGCGGGTGACAAAATATTGAGCTATGAGGTTTAACCTCACATAAAGAAAGACAATTACAATTACCAAAAATTTGACGCAATTAACTAGCGCACCACGGATAAATAACTATTGCTTAAATTGGACCTAACGTGCGAACTGTTATACAGACTTCCAATAATAGGCATGGCAAAATCGCTGAAAGGCACGGAAATTCCTCCTAGATTCAACGAGGTCTGTATAATAAACAACACCAGACGTTACATGCATACTATTGAGCATACTGTTACGCTCATCCGACCAAAGATTGCACTCCCAAAGGATATGATGTGCGGACTGTTCATATTCGCAATCATGTGTTGAGCATTGGCACATAGGAGAATCAACCAACTTAAATGAGAATAATTTGCTACGAAAATTGCCGTGACCCGTTAGAAATTGCGACACGTAATGATCAATCTCAAGCCAGGTTTTTGCCAAGCGATCGCTAACCGACGGAAAATATTGATAGAGATGACGTCCCTTTACAGACAGCTTCCATCGGTTTTGCCATTCTTCTATTAATTCCGAGTAAATCTCGGCGTATGGTTTAAATAATCGAGTTATTTTTGAAAAGTCGCGCGATGGAAGGAAATCCCTATCAATACTTTGCTTGTTGGTAAAATATAACGCGGCGCGACGCTGTACTTCCAGGTCGACTGGAAGCACACCCGCAAGAACAGGTAAAGCCTCGGTACTAACGGTTCTGTACGCCTTGCACAAAAATATCAACGCCAAACGCTGACTCTGGAGCAATTTCCTTCTGACTGCGCCGACAGTTGCCCTATCGGCCCACACAGGAGAAGCGTAACAAATACAACCCAAATATGTAGCTCCATAAATTACTTTTAAGGTATTAAACGACAGACCCCAGGTTGACTTTGATATCCTCGTCAAGGCATAAAAGTTGTTTTTAGATTTTTCACCGACGCTTTTTATATGTTCAATAAAAGAGAAATTTCGTTCTAGAACAAGCCCTAGGTAACAAACCGATTGTTTACTTTTGATAAGGACGTTATTAAATTTTATACGCGGCGGGGTTTTCAAGTTGCCTTTCAGCAGCAAGTGAAATGATTTTTGGGGAGCGAACGAGAGACGGTTTCTTTCACCCCAGTGAGTAATTAAACGTAGACACGTGTCTGCTAACTTTTCTAGACCGGACCTACTATTCGCTTGTATGAGTAAGAGTCCGTCATCCGCATATCCTATTAAAGAACAACACGGTGGTAAAGGAATCGCGAGAAAGTCATCAAAGCCTAGATTCCATAAGTAAGGGCCGACAACAGAGCCCTGGGGGCAACCCATTGTCAGTGACTTCGACACTGCGTGGTGACCTAAGCGCAATTTAGTTGATCCATGGATAAAATAAGAGTTGATCATAGAAAATATATTCCTTGGGCAACCACGAGATTTTAATTTCAGAAGTAACATAGGCCACCAGGCATTATCGAATGCACCAGAGATATCTAAAAATATCCCTAACACATACTTATGCTCCGATTTGTTAACCGCTCTTCTAACCGATAAAGCTGCGTCCACGGTTGATTTACCAATCGTAAAACCGAATTGATTATCGTGGAATTTCGGTCCGCCTGGTAGTAAGCGAGGCACAATAAGGCGTTCAAGTAGCTTGCCCAACGATGGTAATAACGTTATAGGACGATAGGATTTTGGGTCTTCAGGAGGCTTATTGCCTCCTTTTGGTATAAGTTTAATGAGACCACACCGCCAAATTCGCGGAAAAACACCCTCAGCTATACATCGATTAAAAACGCACATTATAGCGACACTGGACAGTTTACACGCTTCCTTTATCATCTTGTTGGAAATTTTGTCATCTCCAGAAGCTTTATTAAGCGGCAGGGAGCTAACTACTTCTAGAAATTCGCGAAGAGATGGGCTATCCGAATCAGGAGTCGACGGTGAAACGGAGGCCCATAGTCGTACTTGACTATGATATGCGGAATCGTTATTAAGGCTATCGTCCGGGATAAGTGAGTTTAATAAGGTTTCCGTGGTCTCCTCAATACCAGTAGTGTATGTTCCATTAACCTTTATGTTTTCAATATATGCTGAATCAATTGATTTATTAGCTTTAAACTCATGGTAAAGGGGGGACCAGGGACCCTCAGCATTAAGACGGTCAACTACTCTTCGCAACAAATCGCCTTTTGCTTTAATAATCGCGGCTCTATAACGCGATCTGGCTACTTTTAGAGAGTTAAAAGCACTTTCAAGTAAATCACTATTAATACACTTTTTCCTAAGCGAATTGAACCTCCTACGCGCTCGACGAAATAGTTGACGAAGGTGGACTAAGGTATTGTTCCACCAATCACATCTGCGAGTATTAGTTACAAATGCACGACCGAAAGTCATATCCGCACAGTATGTAAAGGTATCGGTCATAATTTCAGCGCAAGCTTCGGCTGAAAGTTCATTGCGAGTGAAATCTCTGGTATGATTAGCAAAAAGCGAGCCAAAAGACTCCCAATTAGCCCCTCTTAATTTATATCTATAGTTGTAATAATTATTATGATGCCCTCGTGTAAATCCAGGTAAAAACTCGTACACTATCAGGCGGTGATCACTACAAGACGCGTCAGGTATAACACGCCATTTGTCGAGATGGACGTCTCCACAGGAAAGTGTGACGTCGATTGAAGATTCGCCCATAGGACTGCTATACGTAGGTGGTGCGTCGGGTGTATTATGAATTACTAAATTTAATTCTGCAATGAAGTCTTCGACGGCACAGCGTCGCTCCGAATCGGTCGGTCTTAATTTGCCATACCAAAGAGTGGAAGACGCATTGACATCCGCGCCAACAACTATTTTATTTCCCGAAAGAGACCTCAGGACATGCCGCAAATGGTATAAATGTGGACCCACGGGGTCCGAGTATTGAAAATAACAGCTCACAACGTATAATTTAGTTGAGGGAGTAGTAACCTCCGCGACCGCACAGTGTGACGTCATAAGATTACGCACTGATGTGACTGTAAACACAGAACTCGACACGTAAATGCCAGCTCGCGACCTGTTACCCAGTTGTATTAATCTAGTACGTAACCGAGCGTGTTGGTACTGCTCTTGGACGAGGACAATGTCGAGCTTATATTCGTTAATTAAGATATTTAACTCCGACGTTGCCGCCCTATCATTGTGTAAATTAAGCTGTCCGATCGTGAGACTATCCATTTACAATCAGTAATTAGTTGAAAGTAATAAAATCTGCAATTTATGTTTGTACGATGGACATTCCTGAGATCCGATTCAATTGTATACTTAAAACACTGTGGCTATTTAGTTTATTTGATAGGTAATGCTAGAGAATATCTACAAAATCGCATGACATTCACCCAAGTCCATTGTGTGGGAGTAGGTACATTTACACTATTGCCAATTATCGTCAAACGCGAGACAATGTCAAAGACATCTTCGTGTCAAAGTAATTTCTAAGCGGCGACAAAATTAAGCGGCAATAGGTTATTATTGCGTCTCGCGATCCGGGGGAACTGACCTATAATATTCAGTCATCAACGTGCGCAAAAAGCTTACAAATTGCATTAAAATTGTTGACGAATTAACATAATTGGCCGCGTTCATGTTGACAATGTTAACACAGGGAATTACATCTACAAATGTTAGCGCATACATGTATGCGAGGAAACAAAGCAAATAAAAACTACCGAGATGAAATGAACATGAAATTATCGACGAATAAAAAAGATGACTGGGAGCGAAGCTGCGGGTGGCTGTTTATTGGAATTAGACATCGCGGCATTTGTATTTGGTACAAAGCCGTGATTATGGGTACCAATAATAAATGGGTGTTCTATCATCTTTGGATCACATCCAATCGTACCTGCGAGCGGTATACAGCCTGTCAATTAACTAACTGGATTCTGGCTCCATGCCAATGTCGATGATGTTGCGAAATCCACAACTATGGATATTTCTGGAAGAACGGTTTAACTTACGCCAATGTGAACTCATCAAAGTAAGAAATATTCTGAGAAAAACCAAGTAGACGAAATTTATTTTTGTCTTATTTTGTAATTTATGGTCGAAGATTCATATTAATGTTTTACTTCTTTAATATCAGCTCGTTTCTACTTCTTATAGATATCAAATATAAGAAAAAGTAATTATTAGGTACTGAAAATCTTGGCGACATTTCCAATCTTCTTATAATGTGGCACATAGAATAAAACAATCCATCTTATGGATTGTACGTTTGTCGCCATAACCAATCAGAAGCATTGATATACAAATATTTTTTATGACGTGCATAATAAAAATCTTGATAACATATAAAATTCCTTGTGTTGTTGAGAAGTAGTACCAGAAGTGCGTGACGTGCAAGTCGCCACACCGATTTACACACATGTACGATACATTACATGCTAACGCTGGAACAAAACCGCAGATCACGAGGCGGGCAGCGTGGTTACTTTACCCCGTTTCGACAGCTCACGTTGCCATACTGTGGCCGGAGCCACGTGACAAAGCCATGTGCTAGGAAGCTTGAAACTTTGTTAGGGGTTGGTTGGCAATATTCCGAACAAATGAGGTAAAAGTTGAAGGAAACCAATTATAAAACTATTTATTCGCGTTGTAATCGGAATACAGATGTTGGTAATGATAGGCATATAATTCATTTCAACGGCACTTTTAAAGTACGCGTGGTATTTTCCGAATAGACGAGTGTGCATGAAAAGTCTAAAATAGGACGAAGTTTATTTAATGGTATGAATATTCCGGAATATTAAAGAACTCCACGTGCGATCGCAATTAAATGCACATTTTTGAGCCAACCATGCACGAATCTGGCTCGTTATTTCGGCTCAAAAGATTCAGCTTTCACGGCATTTTCATTCACAAGCAGCCTCCTATATTAAAACGAGATATGCACCAATTAAATAATTTGATCATTTTAAATTTACGGGAATGCGAGTAAATCATTTGAATTTCGGTAATAGGAGCCGCCGCCTACGGCTTTATTTATTTGTTAATGTTTTATAAAATTTAAATTTATTATACTTGAAAGGTAACTAAGTAACAGGCATCGATATCTAGTTTCCGGTAAGAAAAATTATTTATATAAATATTTGACACGTAGGTATGTAATTTATTTTGAAAGAAATGTGAAAGAAATGTGAAATAAATGTTGCATGCATGTATTTCATTCATATTGTATTTTTATATGGCATCTGAAAAAAAAAAACTGAATGAAAACCGAAATTGTGGGAAACTTTTTATGATTTACACTAGTAAATTTTCATAAATTTTAAGATCCTGCATGGTCAGAGTGCGTGTATAGTAAAATTAGTTATAAGACGCCATAGTCGGGCTGTGATATTAGGTTAGTAGATTGTATACTGACTTGCTTTTGTTAAAAATAGCATCATTAAAGATACAACATATCCCCTGTAAACTCTTTATTACCCGCCAGTATACCCAGTTCTAAAAAGGCGTAATTAAATATATTGGTGAAAAGAAATCTATTTTATTATTGTCAGCCAATTGTTGTGTTATTGTCAGCCACCCTATTTGAGTGAACTAAGTTATTTCTGCTGTATACAGAAATAACTTAGTTCCTGACACTAAAGTCGGGAAAAGTCTACCAAACAACTGTAAAGCGACAGTATGTACGACAAAATCAGTGCAATGTTTAAATAAATAAATAAATACACCCAACAGTCACACACATAGTCCTGACCCCACATTAAGATACGAGTCTTGTGTCGTAGGTATCAGAAACTACGAGAGACTTTTCGGTCTCACAAACACCCAGAACCGAAACAAATATTTGTGGATCACACAAACATTTGTCTCGGTGCGGGGATCGAACCCACGGCCGCTCGTTTCGCAAGCTGGTGTCTAGCCAACTGCGCCACGGGACTGTCAAATGACTGATGTTTGAAACGAGATATCGCTATACATAATGTTAGACGTGTATATAACAGGTTATGTACGTGGTGCGTCGTACGTTCACCCAGTGACACGAATGAGCCCGTCGCTCGCGGCGACAGATTGTCAGGATTCCGACCCAGCACTACTACATGTGCGCCTAAATGTGGCCTTGGGTCGTGTACCTAGTGCGCCGTACATGCTGAGATGTTGTAATGTAGAATATATTTGGAAAGGCAAGAAAAATATTTGTGTTTTATATGCTTAATATATACTTTTGTATGAAAACCGTATCCCTGTTCAAATCTCTTACTCATGCTGTAACTACGTATAATGACATATTGAACATAATATCACAGTAAGCTTTCCATGTTAGCGATTTAAGACTCGAATCTAAAATGGCACGCTAATAAATAAACAAAGAACCGCACATTTTAAAAGCTCAACACATCCCTGGCCCGAGGCAAACATGTGAGTGCAAAACGATACGAGAACAATGTTACGCAATCAGTGCGAATGATTTACACATCTGACCCATAAACGGGGAAGAGAAACAAACAAAGCGCCGATGGTAGTGGCTCGGAGCCGCGCGCCCATTTGAACATCATGAACTCGACGATCCCGTTGATGAATGCGTTTATGTTTTGTAAAAATACTTTTGAAAAGGGATGAAACGTGTCCGACAGAGTAAGAAGCAAATAGAAGTCTCTCGACGTTTGAAGTTACATTTGGTCAGCATCGAGCCATCCAGATATCTTTGTCAATGTAAATAAAAACTGAAATCGAACAACACATAAAATTGGCTCCAGTAGCTATGAAATCGTAAGCCCTTCATATGATTAATTATAAAATGTCTGTTTTCATGTAGATAATTATTTATAAAACACAGGGCCAGTCTATAGAGCATTGATTTTCCCATCGGATGTAACTGTACAAGACACTCGGTCAATAGAATAACAGATCAAAACAAAACTAACCAATAGCTACACAATGATAAAACGTTGTAAGGAACATTCATCATGAGGCCGATCGAAGGGTAACGTTGTCCATCAGAGGTCAAGATGCTTCACAAATGATCCTTTTCACGTTAATCTTTATGTAGCAGACGTCTTTACTACCTAACCCCGGGTCACGCCGTTTGAATCTTCGAATAGTTTCCTATCCAATGCCGGTACAATTGGGAGATACGTATAAAAGAAAGAAAGCAATGCATCAATGGAGTGGAAAAATTGGTGGAGCGTTAGAGATCGCCGCTCAGATCTGACAACTTCACTGGGTGAAGAAACTGATTTATTGTCTCACGTTAGACGTGTCTCATTTATCACAAACAGTTTTAGCGGTCGAGCCACACAAAGGGGTAATGCATTAGCGATTTAGTATGATCGTTTATCGAGACGACATTGACGAATTCGATGGGAGATAACGTCACGGCAAACATTGCCGTCCGCCTGAAAGCTTCACATGTTTGTTTGACAAATACGTCAATAGCGTATCTCCCCTGACGCCGGCGACGTATAAACATGCATAGAACTTTATTATTCACAGATTACAGTGGGTTAATAAAATACTCGTCACTGTATGACACAACAACTTGGCAGGTGTACATATTTCTACACCCATGTTCCTTCAACTATGGTTTTAAATTACACCAAAGAAAAGAGAAGCATATAGCCGTTTCTGAGTAAATTAGTATACCTCGAATTGCTACTGAAAACTTTGTTATAGATAAACCTACTAACACTTGTTCTATATGGAAGTGCAACGCACACCACACACTAATATCGAACAATCAACGACGAAATTGTTATTAAAATTTCTGCACCACTTTTGTTTCCTGTCAATAACATATATTACTAATCTCTAGGTTCTTGTATACCATGAGTAGTCAATATATTACTTGCCTTTCGCCTTACTTACTGCTTTTGAAATTTAACAATGAAGACAACCGACAATTTTGAAATAACAATTGATGCTACAATTTTCCAGAATTTAGTTCACCGTGCTCAACCAGTCATTATGTTTTACCTTTTCCACATATTCAATAACAATCTAAGCTCCCGCGCTCCGCCCACAGATCTCGGCAACGTCTCATCACTTCTTATCTTTTAGCCGCAAGCAGTATAATAATAAGCAGCACACTTTTTGTCGACGAATATCTCGCTTCACCCAAGATTACTCCCGCTAAGGGATCCGCAAGAAAACAGTGCAAAATAAAACTAAACGTACGTGATAAAGCGTCTAAATTGTTTATTATCCGCTGGAAATTCTGAGGCAATAACCACGCCAAGAGCAAAAGCTTAGGGTTTATTAATTTATTAGATGCGAATTGGAAAATTTTACAGCCTACGTTCAGATAGCGACGGGAGTAGACTTCAGCTTGAGTGCTTCGAATGTAGCAGTCGTAAATTTCTGAACAATAAAAGCGCTTTTCACCGTCTGCGTCCCACTTGATAATTTGTGATCCTGATGCACCATTTACGATCGTGGCTGATTCTATTTCATTTTACACTGTGGACTTGGTCGTCGTTTTCATCAGACACAGGAGGTCCACTAGATATAGGTGTATTCTAATAAATTTCTATCGACTTATTTAGTGATGCAAGTCTCTAGTAGCGGAGCTATCAATCGAAATTATGTCTTCTGGAAACTGCGAAGCCATTAAGCAACGGTGGGTTGCCTATTGATGACGATTTACATAAATATGTTCCGTATCGTGTGTTGTCATCTGTCACTTTGTAATAATGTATGGAAATTTAAAGTGTTGACAAACAAGCGGCAACAATATAAAAACCTAACGATGTGTCTATCGCATTCCGCGAGTGTTGACATCATTTTTGAGCACATAAAACCGGTCGCCGATAGTTTTTTGTACTGTTCATAACAATTTTATATTTACGTCATTTCCTCTAAATTTCCAACACAAAAGAATGCTATATTCGTGCTGCATTGTGTGAAAAATGAACTGCACAGCGGCATTATTTATTATTTGACAACATAAATTGTTGGCTCTTCTCGAAAATTCGTAACGATAATGTTAAAATAACCGTCGTTATTCATTTCTTTTTTAGATTCACTTTATTTATATTTTATGTAATCAATTTGCGAAATCTGCTTAATCGGAATCATAAATTAGTAAGTGTAGTAGGGGACGTATTACGGAGCATCAGAGCTCGGTGATATCAGTAAGAAACAGTAAACGCTAGGGTCTCGGATAGGAAGTCAAGTGAGATGAACTTAATGATTTGCAGCGGCGATAAATCCAGCAGGGAGACAGATCCGCCCGCGGCCGCCGTGGTAAGTGTATCCAATTGCTCGCAACCAGACGCTACATAGCACACCCGATAGCGCGCCACGTATTAGGTGCTCCTTATGTTTGAATTGCCTTTCATTTGATGCTCATTGCGTGGGATGCAAATTGGCGAGCCCCGTTCATTTTCATACTAGATCACTGCTCTCGCTTTGTGTTTGATGCTTGGATCTTTGTTTTTCAAATAACAGAGGACTATGTGTTCTGATTGTTTTGCTTGTCCGGGAAATGTGAATCAAATGTGTATTCCTTATGCTCAATTTTAATTCACAAAATTAACCCTTAAAAGAATATGCGTTTTGATAAAGATAAATTAAAAAAAGAGACGAAGGCTAGTAATCTAAGAAGTTTGCTTTATAATGTCTCAACCTAGGCTTAGTTTGAAATTAGGTTGCGAAGATCATCTATTACAGTAAAGCAGAGCGCATGTCCATTAACATCAATAATATTAATACGAATACAACTATTTCAATCTTCACCACGTGCAATAAATAGATTAGCACAAAAATTTGAACAGTAAAACTGAATGAACATAATAAAAATATAGGTATTGGCGCACCGCCCACGTGGAGCAAGATATTTTCTCTCAAATATAACGAACGAAACTATAATCTTAGTTGTTAACATCAGGTCTGGTGCCTTAGTGCCTATTTATATTTAATTCTAGTAACCTACTTTTTAATAGTAGCCCTCCGAACCCCTTAGAAATCAGGACGGCAAACGTATGCAACGTTCGTATTTCATAAACAAACAAATGTTAAAAACCTAAGTATATTGGCATGTAGTGAATTTCACTCGTTCGCGACGTATGCATACGCCATGCGCTGTTAACCTTTTTCCCATCGCGGCTCTCGTCTCGTTTTACACAAGAAACCGTTGTAGACATCCACTCGGCACCGGCGGATAATTAATTCTGTCCTGGGTTACTTACGTTACGGACCGCGGCCCGAGTGCAGACCGCAACGCCCTGCACTCGACGCGCGACGTGCTCCACCGACGTAGCCCGCTCGCATCGCTCATTCAGCGCCGCTCTAATTTTTGCAAATTGCTCCAAAATGTCACGAGACGAAAGGTGAAAACTGGTTCATCCACAAGTTGGATAATGAAGTCAGAAACCCAGATTTCTCATAGCCAAAAGGCAACAATTTCAATCATCCGCCCAGATTGTAAAGACTGTGTTCACATAATAGAGTCTAATCACAATGCGCCGTGTAGGTACACTTAGGAATAATGTGTTTTGCCTCAAGTTTTACACATCCGCTGTAACCCGAGTAATGCAAGACAGACAACATAAAGAAGATTAACCGCGAAACCTTACAAACTGTTTTGAGAGCGCGCCAACCACAATCCTTTCCTCGGTCAGTACCCGAGGGTAGTTTGCCAATGGTTTAAACGAGCCCCGCGCGTGTTCCGTGCGGTTACCGTCAACGAATAGCGCGGAAGAGCTGCTATCAAGCGTACATAAATCAAGGAGCACATCGCCGCGGGCGCTCCACCCTGACCCTGCCGCCCTTGATTGCCCACCGCGCTCTTTTACTGATCACCTTCAGATAATGGTTGTTTAAGTGTACAGAATTTAAATGATAACCCGCTGAATATTTATGTTTGACTTTATCGACCTTTGCGCTCGACAAAAAACACATAACCCTTTTAACACATGAATGAATGGCGTGTTTTTTTCTACATGGAACTGAGTTCGGAGCATTTTCGATAATCGACGTCACAATCGATACAATCACAACGTAAAAGGCCATAATGGGAGCGCGGCGATGCGACGCGGCGGCGAGCGATTGTGATGGAATCAGTCGGGGGGGACGGCCGAGTGCACCCGTGAGCAAGCGAAGGCTGTGCGTCTCCAAGTTGGCCAGGTTGGAGCATTCGCTGAATCGGCCGCATGCTGATTCAGATCGAGGCTTGCCGGGTCGCTGGGCGAGGCGAGCAGCGATACTCGCACAACGATTATCGCACGTCACGAGTTGCGACTGCTTATTACAGACGACATGTACGAGTATTGACGATTTTTCCCGGCCAAACAAACTCTAAATTATAGTACAGACACATTTGTGAAGAAATTCATAAATTTCGTCGATACGAAGTTAAATCAAAAGAATACACAGGTTGCAAGTCGCAAACACTGCAATAACCGCTTCGACTTTTCATTAGCAATAACTTAACAACAGAGAAATGCATTACGATAATTGCGAGAGCTCGTGATGTTTTCACCAAAGCAAACCGCGCTGCTAAGCTGCGAGCGCGCGCCAGTAACAACTTCTAAGAGAAAACGCACATGGTCGAATCAATCAAACCGGTACACTTACATGGAAAGATATAATCTCGCCTGCCATAAAGTTGATCGTGTAACAATACCTATTAACAATCAATCAGGATCTACCGGCAACGGTGCCCGCCGGCTAATATGTCCTTACTTCGTAGCCGCGTCGATTATACGCCCCGAGAAATATGGAACAAAATAAGGAGCGCGTGTAACGTAATGTCATTGGATATGAGTCGGGCAGCGGAGGCGCATATCGACGGTTATTACCGCGTCCCGATCGTGAAGTCGGCTCGTACGCGTCCGGGTATCGCCGATAGATCTATTCCCCGCGGCCCAACGTATCACCTTATTGTTCTATACAAATAAACGGCGCGGAACCTTCCAGTAATGCAGAAATATTGAACTAGTGTCGGCCGTCATGTAAGGTGCCGGCTCCGATATCGTGCCCGGGGGTTTGCGTAATAGCGTAACAATAGTGATTAGCAATCAATCAAACAGACTCCGGTGGGTGGCTCGTCGACGCAACCTCATAAAATTAGCTCTCGCACGGACAATCATTGTTTGCTGGACTGCAATATTACATAGTATTAGAGCGGTCGTGATCGATATGAGTGTTTTAATTTTCACGATCACGAATCCATCGCGCGTCAACTTGCACACGACGAGGTGAATACAGTATTTTATCAAAATTGTTGTGCGACGGCGGGTTGACGGCGGACGGCTGCGACCGGTGCGTGTTTGAAACACGTACGGCCAATTGAAAGGAGCTCGCGTTATGGCAGCAAATGCGGGGGAATCAAGCAACAATCGGTGCTGCCGGGCAAGCCACACAATGTGCTTGCCGACGGATAACGACGCCGCCATCCCGGTGTCGCTCCTCGCGTCACGCCTCCGCACCGCCCGCGCCGCCCGCCTGCGGCTTCAGATACCATCCGCTGATAACCTTCGCGGAATAACAATTTCCTCGTATTATGTGAAATAGTATCCGAGGTGACAGCGCCTCGCCGCGCTCCGGCACGGTGTGGCACGGTGCGAACTCTGTGTGCTGACACTGCGCCGACACGACGCGCCATCGTAATTAACGCGTACGTGGTACCATAATAATGAGTTTATTGTGTTAGGAATGTCCCGGAGCCGACGTATTTTGTCGGTTATTAACCTGAAGCGTTTCATTACGAGCGTCCGGCGGTCACGCATTGCGTATTGAGGTATATGGGATATTGCGACACGACACCGTGTGCACGCGTTCGTCTGTGCGCTTTTACCGTATTACGTCCAGTCGACGCTTGAGAAATAAGCCAAGTGTCCAAAAATGGATGTGGAATTTTAATCGATGTCACGCCTAAAATGTATTCTTGGAGAAAAAAAGAATCACTCGTGTTGTCAGCCGGAATGGACGGGCGCAGCGGCGGACGTGCACGCATCGACGAATTTAAAGGATTACCTGTCCAATTTAGACGGACCACTTACAAAGCTGACTTATTAAATGACATGTGTATTGAAATAAGCCGTCATGCATTTTGGATGTAAATGCAACCGAGTGTTACGACATAAATATTCGTCGGGACGTCTGTATGAAATCCGTTTAATGGCGCTTGATGTTTTTATTATACAAAGTCGCCGGGCACGACGCTCGCAACCGAACAACCTTATAAAACCGCACAGAATTTGAAGCTACAAAGTCGACGACGTCCACATTTCCGCGCTGTTAAAACTCCTTCCAAGGATACGGGTAAAACGTTCCAAGAAAGTTGCAAACTTTTATATTGTGATTTACAACGCAATGTCAGTTTTAATAATAGCCATGAATGATGCATGTCGCGGCACAGTTATCGTGGTAATAGATCCATACCATTAGCGAGTATTGTTTTTGTGGAAGGTGCTGTGGGACAACACAATAGAAGGGCGCATAGTATCTCGTCGCAGTCGTCGGCACTGAGATGACAGATAAGCCTGCGACGTACTACGTCCGATCACGCATGATTTAAGTGCGAAAGTCATAACAATAACACCGTTTTGCTACCAATGCTGGGGAACAAAAGTAGCCATCTACAATTTTCATGAAACATTCCCACGTACAGATCCCATAAATGCTAATGTGGAACAACTCATGCCTCAAGGAAGGGGTAAGAAAATCTTGCATAATTATAATATTAATGAGAGAATTTCGAAGAGTGATTTCAATGTTATGAATTTATACAGGATAAATGTTCCTCACCGGAGGAGATTATGCTTAGAAATTCTGTAAACTTAATAACGATAGTTTTCTTTAATGTTGTTTGGAACAACAGACATAAAGTTAGTATTTAATACTTAGATCTGACACCTTTCAAATATTGTCGCCCGCACTCAACTATCAAACAGGGCTGTTACAGATATCGCAGAACTTACGGAACTTTGTAAACCAAACATGCCCGATGCAAATAAATACCACGGAATGTCATAAAAGTCAAACAACCACTGGGTTTATCTGACATCTCGAAGACAAATTCTCATCGTCACGCCGAACATTGGCAGCGGCAAGTCGTTCGCGCGAGTGGGGAACGTTCAAAATTACAGTGCACCAACGTGTTTACGTTAGTAATGGGGCATGTGAACAATTTCCTCATTGGCGAGCTGTGTCATCCAGCCCGGTGGTTCCTTGTACCAGCCGGTAGCTGTAAACGCGGCGGCATCTATTTTTATGGACCTTTGCATACTTTCACGTGTCGGTTTAATTCGATCGGACGTTCAATACGCCGATTAGTGCGCTCTATATGTGCACGCAGAGCTTCTAGGTAAAGGAGAGTGATATTTGAAAAGTTCTCAGGTCTTTAATGGTCTCTGTAATTAAGACGAGGTTTCCTAAACATTTATAGCATTTTTCATCGTTAACATTTCGCTAACAAACAATTTAAAAGCACAATTCCTTCGACAATCTGACAAAAGTGGAATACAAGTCAAGTAATACGTACATAATATAGCGAAACGTCGATACAATCTATAGAGCTCAAAGCGATTTCCTGAAGGCAGCCCACTTACAATACTAACAACGTCCCCCGACATGGCACGGAGGCGGGCGAGCGTTGAGCGGGCTCGGCGATATCACCGCCAGCGTCTCGTACACCCTCGTACTGCGACGGAATTGTGTCGAGTCACGCGACGGACACGGGACGGACGCAGGACGACCTCCTCACTCTTATTTCACATAACATCCACATGATTTTTTAACGTAATGGACGGCTTATCGAAAGACCATACCACGTCACTTTTCTTTTTCTTGTTAATAAATATGTTAATGGTGCGTGCGTCTATTAATTTTTAATATACATTTATTTGACAGGTTTCGTTGGGCAATTGATTAGGAAACTTCTGAGAACTTTGAAATCGGTATCTGATTCCCGAAATGATTTTATTGGATAGGCGTGGATACGTCCACCAAACATGAAATCAAGTCTGTATTGTCTGTAATGAAAAACTCTTTGTCTGTTCTACAAATCCAAGAAACTAATATTGTTTCTTAACGTTTTAATGCCAGCGTACATATATGCCTATTTGTATATGAATATACGCATGAGATATAAAGGGCACTACTGCATATTGCCTAGCTGTTGCTTGACCTTACACGTAGTCTAAAATAAAAATGCATAAGGCATTTGCTTTAATGGGGATATCGTTTAAACTTAACTACTGCTAATTGGTATTGCGGTTTACTGATTACGAGTATTAATTGATGAACGATAAAAATGCCATAAGCTATATCTGAACATGTAAAAATATTTGGTTTTAGTGAGTTCGTAATAGTTTTATTTAATAATAATTTCTGCGATTTCTGAAGTAGTAATCCCGCGTTGAAAAGTAATGAATGCAACACACTTTTTAAAATAACCTCGCAATGAATGAAAACAATTAGGCTGTGAATAAAAAATTAACGATGCAAACTTTTTAGTTCTCTAAAAGGAATTTATTAGGTGCTTGCCCGGGCTAAGCTAGTTCCATAAACCCTCACATGCTCTTGCTTAACAATATAATTAGGACATATATAGATATTTTTTCATGTATAATCTTTTATTCCAACGATACTAAGATTATCACTTCATCACTGGAGGCAACAAACTCAAACAAACCAACAGCAAAGCGCAAACATCATCCCGATACATCAGTTCAGCAAGCAGTCACAATAAATCGATAGACATGTACCACGTCACTTAACCGTCCATACGGAATGATGAATTAGACGTATCAAGAGCGAAACCTCGCTTTCAAACCAGACCAGCCGCGTCTATATACGAACCAGCCGGTCGACAATGAAAAAACCCCAACAACTTGTGGGAATCAAAATCATTACGCGTTCGGTGTCGATTTGAGAAAATTAATATCCTGTGATGGTTAGCGTGAGAAAAAAATATGAACTTCAATTATCTAAATCATGAGCCGGGTTTTTGTGGCCGGAGCGACAGAATAAAAAATAACAAGCTACTTCATTTCATGTATAATGAAATATAAATATTATTACCAGTTTAAGTTGAAACAGGCTTAGTAGCCTTCTTAACTACGCATAACTTCTTGGTTTATAACTTTTAGCCGGAGGCGGAGTTATCTAATAGAGAGAATTGATTTAGACCTCGATAAATGTTTATTAAACAGAGATGATAGTAAAATTCTGTGGTAACAACGTCAATAAGAAAAGGGAAAGAATGTATTAGGTATATAGATGTAATATTTATATTACGCTAAAATATATTCGAGCCGTAGCTTACAACTGAACTCAAAAAACATATACGATACAAAACGATCAATTTCACTATGCCGAGAAATGATTGTGAAATAAAATGAAGACAGATGCCCATATCGAGTGCCGAACATGCACAGACGATACCGACACCGCAAACCGTAAACAATATCAACACAGCCAACGTTCCATTTCACGCAACAAATCAAACTCGAGTGCACCGCAGTTCAGGCCACACGTAGCCGCAACCAAACAAAAACAGTTATTTTTGCGTTTCGAGACCATAAATATAACTCCCCGAGACGAGGGTGGGTATTATTTAGCACGCCAGCGTTCATAACAAACATTTTGTTGGTGCGCACCGTGTAACTAGCGATAAATCTAGTTTTAGCACGGGCTCTATCAACGCCGAATAGCTACCGGCTTGTGGTTACGTTTATAGGTACGGCGATGTACCGAGATCGTGGTGTACCGTGGCTAATGTTGCCAGCGGTGTTGAGTTATAAGGATATTTTGAAATTCACCGACACCAACTCAATATCCAACACTGAATTATCTAGAATTAGCCTATCACGATTGATCCCCTCGGAAACAAAATAGGATTAAAAAAAAAATAGCGCTGCAAATATCTAATATCCATGTAAAGGCGACTACCAGTAGATTTAGGTCTCAGCCATGCCAAGGTGCTCAAGTTCGCCACGATTAAAGGACTCAGTATTGAAAGCAAGCAACAAGTGAGCTGACAAGTTATTTCAATTTATTGTGTCATTCATCACTCGCCAAATAAGAGCTAATAAATGTTCTTATTGATCAAATTTTTCAATGTTTCAACACAAAAGAATACAGATGCAAATTTATTGCGAATTGAATAATTTATACTACTATATGTAACTTTTGACACTTTTATTGTAGTTCTGCACTGCACGTCTTGTTTTAATTTTCTTCAAGCACTTTATTGTCGTAGGTAATGATTTATCCACTTCATATCATACTATCTCCACGTAATACTTGGCAACATTTACTTTGATGGTAAGCAAAAACTAAAACCCATATAGCTTTTTTGCCGTGTACTTGTAGTCGGGTAACAACCTTCCGATGTATGAAAATGAGACTCAATTTAGATCACCCATTTTTTATTGGCGATAATTTTTTATGCCTAGTGGGCAACCTTTGTCGGGTAAATAACGCTATATTTTCCCTCGTCATTACCGCACAAACAAGTATACGATTTTTGAAACGAAGATACGGATCTAAAAGTTTTAATGAATATAGTGCGATGGCCTGCCAATAAACGTAGAGATTTGCTGCGTATGTGTAATATATTTTTTTATTTACTTTGCTCCTTGGGGCAATGATCGTAAAAAGTATTTTTTAAACTAGCATCTAGCAGAATTTATAAAGATAACGCTCGCTTACTTCTGACTAAAACTCGAGGATCAATTGTGTTAATTTTTTAGCGAAATTGACAGAGAGAACTCTTACGACTTTCCTGAAGCCTTATACGTAATTAAAGAAAATATGATACTCACACATAACAATTGAATGGGTTTTAGCGAAGTATTGGTTGGACGTCGCATGTGCAACGGACGGTAGCACTTTTGCATAATGCATTTGTGTTACAAGATGACGCTACCAAGAGAGCAACAAACGCATAAATTAAAGCTGATCAACTGGAGACGCAATGGTTATTTTATCGCCAGATTGTATAATGTTAAATACGGCACCTGTCAATATTGTGATTATGATTTTACCTCTGTACCTGTGGTACCTCTTTTAAATTCGACTTGTTAAGATATTAAATGTTTAACATATGTCTACTCGATAATAGACATAATTAAGTTGAATTGTGATGAATTAATATGATAATTTCAGTATTTTTATTATCTTTACTTTCGTTATGTTTACCTATTGTTATGAATAAGATCCTATTTTGGATTTACACTTACTAGGTATGGAGAATAAATTAGAAGTTTAGTGTAATGTTGTCAACCCGTATCGAATCGACAATCGAACTTAAAGCTTAATCCTATTATATAGTATAGTATCAATAGTATTGTACTTATTGAATAACCAAAAATATCGGTTCAAATTAAAAACAATTTTACATAAACGTTGGCCTATGTCCAGCAGTGGACCAAAATTGCCTGATGACAAACGTTTGCCTATTATTGAGACTATTGACAAAACTAGACATTAAACTAGAAGACATCACCTATACCATAAGATGTTTAATTATTGAATAAATATATTTACGATACGAATCAGGATCTACGCACGCGTAGCCGCGGGCTACTACTACTTTATACAACTACACAGTCACAGTAAAAAATACGGAACTATTCCAGTGCAATAAAGTGGCTGAGACATGCGGTTAAGGCGTGTTGCCTCCGCTATTATAATTACGGACTATCAATGGATTCATAAACAATTTATAATTTAGGCAAAAACTAATTCAATCGTCTGATCAAAGTATACTGCCATTAACATTAGCTACGGTTGTAAACGCATAAAAATGTTTTTGAATGTCAATGCGAGGTGATGATTAATATATAAATTTTAGAGTTTGTTTTTTTTTTTTTTTGTTGTGTTAACGTTTAATTATTATTTAAATGCATTATCCAAATGTGACTGAAATGGATGATAAGACTGAGAGATAAAAAGTTTTTTTTTAATACGAGCGATGACTTTTTGATCCGAAGCACAAACTTTACAAGCAGATTTCACAAAGTCATCTTAAGCCGTGCGCATACCAAACGAGTGATATTTATATCCACAAATAATTTGTTACCGGCGATAAAATTGGTTGTAAATAAAGAGGGCTTCATATAATTATGACATTGAATGTGTTGTTATAAAATTTATTGTAAAGTGGTATTAATTTGTTGCATTGACTATGCTTTGGTATTTTATTCTTATCATTAAAACCATGGTCATCATCTTAACAACACACATGTCTTTTAATCCAATACCAATAAAATGAATACGGTATTTGTTCATTACGTTAATGTTGGTTAGTATACTTTACATATTTGATGAAAAATTTGGAGGTTTAATTTTCCTACGTTTGAATCAACAATATCTACCTTTTCCGGTAGTACGTTTTCAAATAAGCAAGCGCCTGAGATCAGTCAATATAATAAACTTTAAAGTTGAGCACAAAACTAAGCTAAGAATGAAAAGCCAAAGTGATAAAAATAGTAAACAGTCGGTCTTTGTTGTTAATATTAGATTTACCGTATTGCAAAATCATGCTTGACTCTGAGGGCGAATACAAGATTTGGACGTAAGCTCTCTATCTGCTTTGCTTGTATTATCTAGTAGGGAAATATAGTCAAGGTTAAGAGTTATATTACATTCAAAAATTCATAATTATTACAATATTATTCAAAAATTAGGGCCCTATTCAAGTGTTTTATTTAGTTTTTTAAGTGTAATATTTTAACTCACATATATTTTTTTTATTTGGACCATCAGAAGTAAGAACGGCCATATTGTTATTTATTATATTATATAATATTATATAAACTATGACAAAAATACACGCGTCAGTAATGTACAAAGTTACTCACAAAATATCCTAATGGAGATTTACAACTGAGACTTCCTGTTTCTAACAAGATATGCCAATTAATCAGTCGTAATCACTATAATATAATTTATATAATCAACTAAAGAATATGACTACTCATCTGTAACACACATCGTTACGAAATAAACGATGCTCCAAATTTATTATGACGCTCCGTAATGATTCAAACAAGCGTGCCCGCTCTATAGCTTTTAATCATAATCGAAACAATGTAGGAAAGAAGGTCGTAAATGTTTTTGTTTTCATTCTACTTCAAGATTTTTTACTTTGGGCCTCAGTTAATAAACCAGATATCATAATAAGGTCACTGGTCGAACCAAATCACGAAGATGTCATTGAAACTATATAGCTTCCTACAACCGTAATGACACTTTGCGGAATTAGTTCGGCCAAAGTCAAATTGTCACAAAGAACTGACCTTTAACACATGTAACTGGCTAGTAATAGACACGAGGGTCACGTATGCGAGTAAACCTCGCTCCGGCACATTCAAGCCGGGTCGGCCGAGTGATTAGAGCGGACCTCCCCAGTAATACGTACAGACGGGCATTTGAAAACGCCCACGGCATGCGCTGAATTGGAATGATGTGGAGATGCAGCGATTAGGTGGAGGACTTCAAAGTGCATACATTTTGCTTCATCAGTTTTAAGAGTGCAATCGTATGTTAACATGGATGCTACACTGACGGCTCTGTGCGAGGGAAGACAGGCGTTGTATCATTAGAAGACCACCCGGATTTTGTTAAAGCAACGAAGAATATTTCACGTCATTACATCGCGATCTACACTCTCATCTATTAGAAAAACTTTTTGCTTGTTTTTATTTGAGTATGATATAATGATAGTAACATTTCATTTGGTTGTCATAATTGTGTCGAACAAGAATATAGAAACACTCTAATGTTAGATTTTTGTTTAACAATTTACGAACCTACCAATTTTATCCAAAAAAAAATGTAGATTATTAATTTGGTAACTGCCCCTAGTATTTCGTTGCCGGAATCTATCTTAAATACGGACAAACAATCTTTTCCGCAATTTTATTTCGGCATAGAAGAGTTATGGATAAATCACAAAGTGAACCAACGTATTATAAAAGAGCCAATCGATTTCGTTCGACAAGCTCGCCGTCTTTGTTAGCCATGAATGCAAGTCGGTGGTCGATAATTCCCTCATAATGTTGTTTGCGACCGCCATCGGCGGGCTCACAGCCGTTGCATCGGGTAGTTAAGTATTTATCACACCTTTTCACGTATGGGCGTACGTAAAGAGTACCGCTACAGCGCATTATCTATTCAAACGCAAAGGGAAAAAAACACATTGACAGACACATAGATAAGATTGTGTACCCTTTATTGGTATTACGAAAAGCTTTCATTACGCACCATCCGATATACGGGTGAAATCACCGACTGGGACTCAAATATCCTTCGAGGGGAATTTCAACTCTGCTGTGATTATGTTACGGTATGTTTTTGTGTAAAACGGGTTCGGTATATTGAACTGTTGCGCAACACGTACGATATTACGTTACAGGGTAAGCGATACGACCTTCCACACACGCTCCGTTGGACTTTCCCGCGGCTAAACTACTTACACATACATTAATAATATCACTCCGCGTCCCGATTCGTGGCAGCCTAGCGGAATAGACAATGGACTTTTGGTTTTTCTCTGTAAACGCATTAACGTAGCGACATGTGTATCGTTTCCAGAAAAAAATGTTTCTACGTAACTGACAAGACAGTATGTTTACGTAGAAAATAGCTACAATACTTTTCAACCAAATTTTATGTATTATAATTATTAGGCCACTGTGGTTTGTGGTGGACTAAAAAATGTATTACATCTTTAACTATTTTAATATTAATATTATTTAAAATCAATTTATTACGCTGTATGAACAGAACTAATTCCAAATCGAATTATTACATTAATGTACTTATAAACTGATGTAACACATTTATTAAACTGTTCATAACAAAGTCTGTCAAACATAATGCGAATAGATTTACACAAATTTACTACGGTAGAGCAATTACGAAAACAAATATAGATAGAATCGTTCAACTTGGTTTGTTAAATTTGCTTTAAAAATCTTGCTAAAATAGACAACTTCGGTGACCTTTATGTTGTTTAGATAAAGTATTACAGTTTTATGAAGACGTACGACATTCTTGTATCTTATCGTATGGATAGATACAAATTTAATACAAATTATCTTTATCTAATTCACAATTGTATCATGATTATCTAATCTGTTCATAAGATTGTAAAGGACGAACTCGTCAAATATCTCGGAAATAAAATACCTTGGACCACACCAAAAAATTTATTGAAGTTATGTAAAGAAAGTTTGAAACAAAATGCAATCGGCCCCACAAGTCATGCCAAATTAACGAACATAAATGCTACATGGTGTTAACTGTTAGGCATAGAACGACACCGATATCAAATAGCGCGGTGCGGGCCGTATCGCTTTGAAGTTTGGAGACGACCCAAGTCTTAAATTTTTAAACTACCATAAATGTCTTACTGAAGGCCTCGGTCCACGTCTTAAAAATGGTTAAAACATAAAAATACCACAGATGTCATCGAACAGAAAAGTTGAAGCCATTAAATATTAGAAGCGTTTTAAAAAATGACTACCCGCGTGACTAGATAATAAAATGCAAAATTTAATCTCGTTCAATATTTGCCCTCGTCTAAATACATACTCAGTATGTAAACGATCGCAAAAAACACATTCGCATTACACAGAGCGGCACCCGATACAAATCAAAGCGGCGCGGCGTCTGGTAATAGAATTTGCATTTTACAAAATATTAACACAAGTACAGCAAATTCTCGAGTGATCAATAAAATCTGCTTAGAGCGCTCCAGGTGTCGGAAAATCAACTGTTCACCATGTAAATACATTTTGCAATAATGTTACACGTAATGTTGAAACAGTCAGTCGGTAATTACAAAACAGCTTTATATAAACGGAAAACAGTATTGATTGCCTTTACACCCCTTGTTTTACAGGATATTACAGAAACCTGTTTTTTAAAGCATATAAAACGTGGACAGCCATCAACCAGGATATCGTCACCTCGGTATGTAAATTTAATACGTTTCAAAATTCAGCAGAGAAGTCTTATGAATTGTGCATAGACTTTATCTATATCCATATTATGCAACTATCTTCTAGTTTCACAACTTTATCCCTGCAAGCATTGTAGTTTCGCTTTATCCCTGAAACCATTGTCTAAGGAAATATTTCTATATCCCCGATTCGCTGAAAATTGTTTAGATCTAACGTGTCTTAGGACTATATTATGACTACGACTTTGCACAAAATCCCAACAACATCTTATTCGGTCCGGGAATCGAATCCGTCATCTCGTTGTCACAGTATGTAATTTATTGCACGGCATCAGTGAGAAAATATTTTATAATGTCATCATTCAATTACCGCTATTAATAGGAATGCATATTACTAATTTATAAATAATAATACTTCACTGTTTTACTCTTCACAGACAGGAAACGTTACGCCCAGAGGCATTCAATTAAAACACTTCCAACATGCTTGTCGTAAACATAGAAAGTCATCTAAATAATTTAGTGATGAAGCAATTAGATGAAGGCGTGTAAATAGTACCGGCTTATACTGGTCGTTCTAGCAATCAAAGGTATAGTTGCAATAAAAGTAGTCTCGATGACTAGAACTTAGATTTTAAAATTACATAATAAATTTGAAAAATTCAAGTGGGTCGCTTTCACGAACACTCTGTTTGGTATTTAGTTTTAACGTCTATAATATAACTTCAAAATATCGGTCCACAATGTAAACTATGTGGCAACCGTAGCATTTCAAATTTTCTTTACGAGCATATTTTTCATTGAATTCAATTAGCTCATGGAAAGCTATTTTTCAAGTCACTGAAACTTTCTCTATTGTCTCAACCAGCGTCATTCCTTCGTTACCTATTCTGGCTCTCAATTCTACATTAAAATAATCTGCGCGACAACATCAGCAAATTTCGTTCGGACATTTTGTGTGTACACAACTGGAATGTATTGTCACGGCTGAATGAATCTCAATGTAACAGCAAATACAATGTGAAATGACCTCCCATTAGAGAGACAGACGACCTGATAGAGGTTGAACCCTGCCCTTGGATTCCGACGACATCGCAACTAGTGGACAACTGCGATCTCTGAGGTGACATCTTACGAACAGTGATTACGATAATGTTATCCTGTAATTCATTTAGTCTTGTTCCTTAAGCGAAAGAACTCACTCGGAGTTGGAAGTGGAACGAAAAAGCGAGACTGGCCAAATCGATGGAATAGTAACTTTTCAATGACAAAGAAAATAGGGGAAACTGATTGCTTGAGAATTCTTCACTGAAAAATTCTGAAGATTGAAGAAGAAGTGGGACGAAAATCTATAGATTATTATACCTAGACTTGGATTCATAAAAAATAATATAAACATAAAATAAATTTACGTCTGTATAGCCAAGGAATTTCAATTCACAATTTAGGAATTCGTTGCGGGAGCAAAACCTTATTTTATTACATCCACGGCATAAAAATTTAATATAATTTTTCGCAGTTATTGTCCCATTACTCTCAACGACTGTGTATTATAAACACTTCAAAATGTGTCTTTGACAATTTTTTTTAAGGGCAATGTCCCCGCTTCTAGTTTCGCAAGCAGAGGGCTTGAATTGATTGTCACGAGTTTGTTGACGACAGGATACCTAAAGTACCTTCATTAATGCACAAAACGAGGCAAAAATAATTTTTTAATCTATACCGAATACGTCTTTTATGGAACAATTTTTACTTCCTCTCTGTAGCCATAAAATGAGAAGTGATAAAAATTGTTATCGTTTGACTATAAAAAATAATTGGACTCAAGCGCACAAACCCATTTATTAGAAACTGTCGAACGAGGTTTTTGTTTATATTCTAGCCAGTCAAAACATGACTGCTTATTTTTAATCAACTTTTTTTTTAATTTAAAGAAGCTAATTTTATAAAAATGGCATAAATTTTTACAAGTATTTGATAATATAATGAATCGTCACTGCTCCTACGATAAAACGAATAAAAGCATCAAGCACTGAAAAAGTTACTAAGTAGTTATGAGAAATAAAGATGTAGAAAATTCGATGCGCGAAATAAAGCCGTCTCCTGCTAACATTTCAGGAAGGAACGGAAGCGTTGTGTGTCAGCAATTTTTTGTACAGAAATGCGGTGAATGCCGTTACATCGCACACAATGGATACACGTGAAGAGCAATCAGCGATCACGTGCTCACCATTCGGGCGTCCTCAGCCGGCCGAATGTCCGGGGCCATTATATCACAGGCGTCCTATCGACTGGCAGGAGCCGAATCGAGGCTATTTTCGTCTGGGTTACGTGTGTACATACATATTGACCTTGGAATTGTTTACAGTAACCGAGGGGGGGACATTGTTGAATTTGTACTGGCGCCTTTCGATGGAAACGCTCGGCGAATAGTTGTTGACAGACGCTAGTGTGAAGCTCTGAGTAGATATCCACTCTATATGTAAATACCAGTCAATCCCGATTGTGAATAAAACGTAAAGTGAGAAATAACCATTGAGTTAACAACTGAAATTCCATTTAGGCTGTTAACGTAAATCTTTTATACAATATCTGAGTGTGAGGTTCTAGTCCTAGTCATGTGGGCTTTGATTTATTTTGCAGTTGTTACAAATATAAATTATATTACAATTTCAATAACAACTTCTTATCAAGTCGGTTTAATTATCACCACATTAAACGGAAAATTATAATAATTTGTGAAATAAATTACATTAAACAACTTCGATGGTAAATATTGACTAAACAAAACCATGAGGAAAAAATTCAACTCTCTTCGAATTTGTGAAAATTTAAAAGTTAAAGGAGGGTCTTGCTTTTTATACCCGAAAGACAGTTGACTCTGATAACCGATGAAAATTTATGAGAAGTTACAAAAAGTTACAAACCCAATTCCGATAACAATGTTAAGTAAGCGTACTGGAATATTTGATCATTCTGTCTGTATCAACTGAACAAAAAATAACATCAATGTAAAATTTTGAGTAGCCACTCGAAAAACTTTATCGCCGTCATACAAAAACAATATAACGAAGTAAATTTCTTATCGCACGAAATTTACGAAACTCAATTCTCCATTGAAGAATAACAAACGGTGGAAATACAAACATACAGTTTAATTCTAAGAATAATTCCCAGCAAAAGAAATTGTAGTAAAAAATGACAGACACAGTGGCACAGTTGGATAAAAGCCGACATTGAAGCATGAACTCTTGTTCTATCCTATGAGCAAAGAAACTTTTTAAGTTATACAAAAATATTCGTTTAAATTGAGGCCTACAACTTGTATGATAGTTATTGTTAAATTGTAAAAGTGATTTTCAGTTTTATTCATACATTAAACAAATTAAACACATAAATAACACATTCTTCAATTAATTATTTCAAGTGATATCGATTGGATAAAGCGTAAGAAATGGCGCATTTTATGACTCTGCATAGACCAATAAATAAACTTAACGTCTTCCGTTTACCACGTACATTTCAATGCGCTCATTCCCTATAAATGACAAATGGAAATAATTAAGTATTAAAGGCTTTTTGAAACTCGAGATATTATACCTTATGGACAAACCTCGTCCGACTATTGTGGTAATGCTCAAACTCCTACACAGAGATAGGTGTTGATAAGCCCGCAGGACGTTCACCTCATTATTACACTTAACAAGCATAATATATCTTATCAAGCTCTCATTTCTCGGCGGTTGTTTGAGAGGGGCAGACGACCCGAAATCAAATAAGGAAGGAGATAAAGATGACCTCCTGGAGGCCTTTATCGTAGCTCGTCCTGCAGCACGGCGATAGTGAGACAATCTCGACAGCGGTTTCATAAAGCTCTCATCTTATCTGCCGTGCGGCCTTCCGACTACATTTGATAGTTTTACACAGGATTAGATAAGGCGATCTTTTATGAACGCCGCCCTTTGTTTATGATACTGTTTTAAAAGGTAAATAGCAGTTGTAATGTTGTGGTATCGGTGTATAACAGTCTTTTGGGTCACAGTTTTATGTAGACGCTGAATTACATTACTCTTTTTCTTGTAATATCAAAGCTTCGTATTTCATATGCAACCTAGTCAATTCCTACAGGCAAGTACATACCAGTATGGGAAGCATCAAGCAACCATCGCAATCGTAATGAATAATTGGGGTAACGTGACGCAAAAATAGATCTTACATGTGGCCACGCTAAAAAAACACATAGACAGGCCTCCCGCCCTGCCCTACAAACGAAAAATAATTATAGACACTGACAAGCCCAACCCAATTCAGTTCCATTGTACACGTCGTTGTCGCAGGGACACTGACCGACTAATCGCTAATCACAATCGAGGCTAAGCGGCGCGCTTGTGGCGGGCTCGAAGGCGTTTTGGGGGCACGACGCCTCCGACTCAATTTAACGCCCCGTCACCGACGTAGTAACAAAGGGTCGCTGACGTCTAATCTACCAGACTGCTATCTACGTTTGAAGAATATTAAATATGGAAAATATTATCACTGACACACACTACGTTTATATGGGCGTGTTAATCCTACCCTTCTTAAGGCTGTCAAATAAATCCGCCCGATTTCATTTGTTGTTATTAAATGTAACAATAAATGTTTCACATTTTCCATTATATTGCCTGATTTGATTATTACTTATTACAACTTCGTACTTTATTTTTGTTATAATCGAAATACCAACATTGAAATAATGACGTTCAGCACAATTATTAATTTACTGAAATGTTTATTTGTAACTTACAAAAATTTAAGCGTGTCTTTTATTTATTCCAAACAGCGCACGAATCCCATTAGTCAAGTCAATCTCGAAACGCATACCTAATTTGAAGGAACGTTCAAAACCCTTTTGAAAATCCAAAAAACAATACAGTTTAGTCATTTTGAAAAAATAACAAAAAAAAAGTGTAGAACGTAACAATATGTTCCTTACGCTTCTGACGTGCTAAGGTTGCGGGCACCTTGCGACGTCGGCTCGCGTCCATAACATTGAATTATAATGTTTGCGCGATTTGTTTATTATACGCTTTATTATGATTAACGTGTTCAAATAAACGCGCGTTTATTGGCAAATATTATTGTAAACGTGTCTCGGAGAACTAGCTGTATCCGAGCGCGTTTACAGGTCCCGATCGCCATAGGTCGCCGATTAAAAATCGTTGACAATCGCAATTAATTGTGAACATTTTCTTTTAATGACTGTCATAGTTCTTCTAACAGGGAACAGATTAAATTATTATTATACCTTTAAGTGCACTACACACCAACAAACTATGAGCTTCCCATACTATTTAGCGGCTGCTTCAAAATATCGTGCAAATACACAACCGCATAAATATTTATAATGGAATGCTTTTGATGAACTCAGCTAACTTCTTCGTCGACGCGTCCAATCGATCGATGACAGAATTGTGAAGATCGCGCACCGCCATAGTAAATACTCCATCATTTCCACCAGTTCTGATAGTAACCCTAACGAGTTGATCAACATCGATATATTCAAAACGACAACACTATGAACATTGGTCATTGCTTCAGGATTGAATTCAATTGTATTTCCTATCAAATGATAATATAATATATCTAATTTTGTTTGTTCTATGTACATCAGATAAATTTAAAATTTAACTTGAGCTTGAAATTACAAAGTGTTAAGTGTAGTTTATTTCACAGAGGACCAACAGGATAATCATTAAATTAGGTGATTATGAATTCATAACGTCTTCTGAAATGTATTACGAAGGGAAGAAAGGTGAGGAAAAGGATCAATGATTATTCAGTTCACCGATATCACGGAGCAATATCAAACAAAGGTGCAACTTCCATTGAGACAACCCTTGCATAGCAGGGCAATGTATAGTAACGTCGACGTGTAGTAAGACGTACCGCACCGCCGAAAGCGCGAAACCACTGAAGCGTAACATTTCAGAAAGTATATATCCCTTTAAAAATTGGATAACAGCCGCATGTGAGTACGATCAATTGGCAAACGAGCGACGGAGGGAATCAATCGCACCGTGAGAGCTGCTCGGCAACTTTCATACCGCTCTCGTGCCGTCGAGTGCGACCGGTGTTACCGCGCACAAGTATGGCTATTGGTGCACCGTGCAAATCATAAGCTCAAATAATTACCTATGGCGTGAGTATGTAGCAAACCCTTAAGTTTTCTTTTTTATCCGTAGAAGCTCAATAATAAGGAAATCAAAGTAGCTTTTGTATTTTTATCTCCGTTTTTTATACGCAATATATGAAGGATTTCAAATATCGTTTTAACCTTCCAAACTGTAATATTATATTCACTACCTTAGTAATTTCTCAAACAATTCAAACATGATTAGTTTTAAACACACTAAAATGAATGTGCATTACAAAGCTACATTTAGTAACAACACTATACTAATTGTAATGACACCGTTATTAGTCATGGGAAAAAAAACCTTGTCAAACATTACTCAAACATTAAACCTGTCTGCTTTTTAAATTGTATCGATAAGTCAAAGCACGTCTCGGCCGTACAAAGGACTCTATTCATTTGTACCATTGCTGTGTGCAAGATAACATCGCTGAAGTATTGTTTATAACAAGCGGAATCTATGTCAAACATTTCTTATCTCAAGCAGCCTGATCCGTTGCATTGACCTCCTATCGATAATATTTCACAACATATATTGTTCTTAAAAAAAACACTTCATTAGAAAATTCTTGAAAATTAAGTAGTTCAATATCGTCGCGCATTTGCAATTTCGGCCCTGAATTCAGTCTAGACTAAAAGAAAAATTTCTTTTTGCCGGCACAGTGAATAAATTAGAACGTGAAATTGTTGGGAGAGAATAAATTCTCCTTTAAGATGTATTAAGATGTAGCCAATAGAAAATTTCGTTCAATATTTATAGTCAATTTATTTATATTTGTTAATGTTAGAGTGTCCATTAAGGCATTGAAAAGAATTTTATATTACTCTCAGCCTGAGAGTCTCAGGTAAGCTTGAGTAAAGCGGGAGGCTTCCATAAAGGGTCGTCCTTAACAATCAAACAGGTCATTGAAAAAATCATTTAATGTGAAGAATGGACACACCCAGACAGAGGTAAAAAAGCTTCTTCTGATAAAATAAGATAAGGAGCTTAATGTTACCTTTTTGTAATTCGAAATACTAAGATCTTTTTATATAATATATTATAAATCATGTAAGCAATTTAATAGCATCATCATTATCAGCCCATATACGTCCCAGCGCTGGACACAGGCCTACCCTACCATTAAGAGGGTTTAGATCTTAATCCATTACGCTGGCCTGGTGCGGGTTGGCGGAGTTTTAAGTGAACAGATTTCATCACGATGGTTAATAGTAAACAAAAATCATTTACTCAATAAAAATAAAATATCACTTATTTATAATCTCAATATACACATTCCAGACACCAACAAAAGTTTATATATGAACGATCGCTCATAACTTGGCACTTGCCGTTTGAGCGTAAGAACGTCGGGAAACGCAACACTATATCGGCTTTCTCTCGCGACAGCTTTATCGGTTCGCGCCCATAGAAAACAGGCAGGTGAAAATTATGAAATCACACCGTCCGGGACACCCGTTCGTACTGTATAAATGACAAATGGAACTTTATGTTACACACGGCCACGGCGGCATCGATATTGATCTTGTAATGCCGCGATCGAGAAATAAAATGCATGGGTTTATTTTGAAATAAGGCTCGTTTTTGTTCGCAATTCAGCCAGTATGAAGACAGATGTTTGTGGATTGTACAAATCTGTCATGACTTCTAATCA
This sequence comes from Cephonodes hylas, assembly GCA_030295005.1. Lineage (NCBI taxonomy): Eukaryota > Metazoa > Arthropoda > Insecta > Lepidoptera > Sphingidae > Cephonodes > Cephonodes hylas. The sequence continues at coordinate 10,767,453 of AP025372.1, read as the reverse complement.
ATTTTAGCTGGGACACTTATGTCAAACAAAAGATCCCGTTAACAGAAATACGCCAATAAGTACAAAAAGCACATACCAAAGTAATATTGTAATTGTTTTGTTCATGTTTACGAATTAGAATTGTTTCAGAAACAAAAATAATGTGCAACCTTGAGACGTCACCGACTCGCCATCGTCTACTGAGAATGTAGTCAATAATTAGATCTTAAATTATAATTTGACGTCAGATAATGGCGTTGAATCGAACGGTTTTGGCTTGCGGTAAACTATGCACGGCTGGGGAAAAAAATAACGGACACGCTAATAAATAATATCATACTGAATGGAGTAAATTTATGTTGATTATAAATTAATATTTGTTACAGCAGATTAGAGATCATTAGTGTTTAATTAATCTACGAAATATTTGCTTATAAATCATGCTAATGATGCCTCCGTACCGTATTCGTTCAATTTTCTAGAATACTATAATGGAGACAAAAAGAGCTAGGACCATAACTCATGGACAAGACGTACGAGGCCACTTCGCTTTCAACAAGATTTCGAAGTTGCTAATGACTGGCACGCAACAGGCAGGTCATTAAAGTACCTCACTTTGGAAAATTGAAAGCAAATACCCGGGAGCCATGACACTAAAAATGAACAATATCATTAAGAGCGTCCCATAGTTTAGTCCGTAGTCATCTATGCAAAATAGTGGCGCAGACGAGACGTATTCGCGTCGGCCGATATATAACATTTGCGCGTTGAGCATAACGAATCGAGCGTACGTCGAATGTAAACAGACTATAAATTACAATCATAGTAGAGCAGTTTAAAATAAGTCGACGACATTGTACATGTAAAATAGCAATGTAACTCTCTATAATCCGCCGTACAATGGGGGAAAGATGATTTGTTATTAAACCGCAGCGGCACGGACGCGCGAGATCTCGCGACGTTGAGCCCTGAATACTTCATTAGATGACTATACGGAATTAATAAACGGCCTGGAGGTGCAATAATCGGTCACAATACATTCGCGCATCATCGCACCTCCTCTAAGCTTCGCTTCCATACGGCGGCTTTATTGCTAATTGTCGTTTTATTGCTTATCAATTGGATTAGACGCAATGTAATACGCTTGAATAGGAATTGTGCTGCATTAGAAATATATATGTCCTGTGTACCGTATGAATTCAATTTTAGCGTCAGTAACAACGAGTTGAGGATTGAATTACTTTTCTTATTTTCCCGTAGGTCATTTATCACTAACTTTATGGATGTGTTAGAAGCTCGGTTAGTTTTTTATGGCATCATTAAAGATCTGTTAACTCCTTCTTAAATAAGCTCTGATCTCTGACCTTTTCCTGATTACATAAGTTCTATTCGCACGGCATCCATTATGATTGTTTAGTGTAACGATCTAACATTAACCCCGAAGACCGATTAAGAATTTCTAATGACCAAATGTAGAAGAATACTTAAGGAAATAAATTAAACGAATAATAGAAGCTATAAAAGTTTACATCGACGAGAATCGCAAAATCATTGCTTACATTTACATATGTGTGGGATACACATAATTTTGGAATGGTAATTCCAACACATCCATGTAACTCAGCGGTGCACCATCGTAAACCTCCGTAATTAGTCAGTCCGGTGGCCAAAATTTTTCAACGTCAGCGCTAACATAAATTATGAAGCACAAAAATATTAATCGCATCGGGACACGACATTAAACAACTCATAAAGATCGTGCTCACTTTGTATGGAAAGAAATCGCGTTTATATTCTCATAATGGTTGTGAATGATTTGCGGGAACGCACGCGTGCGTCGACCTGACTGCTCTCGAGTGTCGAGCCCCGCGTCCAGTACATAATCCGTTTTAAATTAGAACATTCATTCCAATGGATCGGCTTTAAACGAAAATATCTTCGAAACAAATGATCATTACTTGTTATTTTGTCTGAAGTTTTTTCAACGCAGGTTCAACAACATCGGTAACAAAAGGGCCGTACGAAATGAGTTATTAATAACACGGGTGGAAAATTAAGACGATTCATTAATTTACAAGACAATCGACTTCACGTTACAGGTAAAGTTTTAATTCGATTCGTATTAATCACTACGGCGTATACATTTTTATTTTTATTAATATTCATGAATTCAATTCTCGGACTCACGTTTATAATGCGCAGGGTAAATTGAAGGTGTGTTTATACGAAGCAATCATTTTAATATGTAAAATAAGGTTTTAAAGCTTCGTATCACAAGCCGGCTGGTAATGGTAATCATAATGATTATGGCAGCTATCTTCATCAGATGGACACACTATTCCACGCTTTCACAAATACTTGGAGTGTGTACGTCTCGGGGTAACGTAAGGTCAACACACTCAATGTTTTGATCTATGTATTTCTAGTTCCACCAATGGACAGTACGATAAGTACGTAGGTACCTTAATGAAGTAATGCGTCATAGATAGAATCGTGGTTGTTTAGTAAGTGCATTGGATTAAAGATTTTGTAATCTTAGCTTAAAACGAGACGCCGTAACACCTCTTGCATATATATTTTCAAAATATTTTATAAGGTAAAAAAAAAACAGTAACGAAAAATATATCCCTGTAATCCTGAGACGTAATGTGGAGTACATAATATTTAATCCTGTGGTGGTGGCCACGAGAGCCGTCTAGTGAAAGCCTCGTGAAACTTCCGAACGGAAGCGTCTCGGTCGTCTCGGCTTTCTACCCCGCCTCCACTCGGCAAGAAGAAAACTAACCCTGCGTGGCCGCTTTTAGACGCGCCTCTTGTAAAACAGCTCGGGTTTAAGCTTTTAACATAAAACGCTTGCAGCGAATTTTATACGTTTAGGTATCCGAGACCACTCGCCGTGCGATGCCTTTAAAATGTCTGGATTTAAGGCAGAAAAACAAGAAACGTGGCAATTTTTTAAAATTTCTGCTTTTATACTCGCATGAAAGTAAAATTTTATGTGCATATTTTATAAACAGGTTTGCGGCGGAATGTGAATGTGCCATTAATTATAAATTCATTGCACCAAATGTATATATCAAGAATAATATATATGGTACATAATATTTTTAAACGTAAATATCCATTAACAATATTTATGTTTGATAGGATTTAAGGTAACGTATTAACGTATACAAATACACCAAAGTCATGAATACTCCCGATTAATGAATGACATTTATGTATTAAAAATATTTGGGGCTCATCGGAGGACCAAAAACTGTATGCAGTATTTAAACAACCTATATGCATGCACATAAATAACCCAAAATATGTATCCCCTTATATACAAAACCGGGTCATACATCAATAGCGCGAGTGTCCGCGGCGGTCGCGTTGCTCACAAGGAGGAAACGTCGTAAAACATGTTTACAGCGCGTCCGTGTTTCACGCTCGTTACGTGTAACATTGTCTTCATGGTGCGTTATTATGTTTACCCAACATTGTAGGTGACACACGGGCGATATGTAGAGGCGGGCAAGGTCGCCGGCCACGTGCACGACACCATTGCTTTACGATATTGTTAGGTTTTATTACTTTTTGCTGACATTGCGTTTTGACCGCTGAGTGCTGTTGTAGATAAACAATTACTATATTATCTCATTTGGGACATTTATTTCGGATTACTGTTAAACCCAGTGCACATAAGGTGGTCGTAGACTTTTGGCATTATCGGGTGTTACAAAGGCTGTTGCAAATGATGAGACAGAACAGTTTTGTGGCTTTTTAAAATAATGACTAAATACAGATAAATTCAGAGGCTATTGCAACCCCAAATAGAAATCACGTCGGAGAGATTTTTCCAAAGAATTTTGTAGATACAAAAACGAAAGTCAATTCTACTTACGTGCACTTCGTCAATGTTGGAAAATATGGCACTTATTACTCGAATCGTGACGAAGAATCTTACCTGCAAACAAAACAAGGTGTTTATGTTAATGACATGTACAATATAGTAGATATGACAAACAATTGCTGGCTTCTCGAACAGTTTGTAACGTATTATATTATCTGCTTTGATTCATTTATTCAAACGCAAATAGCAAAAGTTTGTGGTAAGGAACATCTTTTCCACGCGCATTTTTGTAAACATAAGTAGCCCAAGTCCTTTCCCAAGGTCCTAAGTAGAAAATAATTCAAATGTGTCCATTGGTTTAGCTTCTATAGTTTTAGTAAAGTTACAAGAACTACAAAATTTTAAACACCTTCCCTAATTTTTTTTTTATTGTTCGATCAAATTATGACAAAGCTTGAGGTACCTAAAGACCGAATGGTTCGATTAAAAACGAAAGTATAACCTGGAGGTCACTATGCCATAAACCTTTTAAACTTTATATTCTGTTGTCTATAAAAGACTGAAAATTACGATAGATATCACAGTTTTATTTCAATAAATTCAAATGGTTTTTATTTCTTTATGGAACATTGTTTTATATGGTGTGCCAGAAGTATTCCACTTTTTTATCCGATGCGACCTTCGCGGTTGGACTGCGCATTATATCTTTAGTGCACATGCACGGAACAAGGTCACACTATGAAGGAAAACACTCAGGTAACCCATACATCGATGGCATATGCGATCTATGACCGTCCTCGAGGAACAAGGATAAATATTCAATAAATACGATAATGGAATTCAAATAGGCAAATGATTTATTTACAATATTTGCATACAAGCTGAACAAATGAGTGTTAAACATATATTAAATATTGTAAACATCAAAAGTAAGTAACTGAAATTATTCAAAGCAAATTTGGAAAATACACAGTATTTTACATCTGTTTTGATTTTGTTAAACTTAGTAAGATCACCAGCTTTATCCAAATTAGTATGGAACTCACGAATCGCATAGAATCGGTGATGGATGACTCTGCCAATCGAAATGGTGCTTTACCTAAGGAATATAAAATACCCTACGCTATAAATTGTTATATAATTTATTCTCCACAGCAAACATACAACTAACTGAAGTATTGATAAGTTAAAAACCATTCGGATTTGTGGAAGACTTGCATAGTATCTACGACATAATGCCCTACATAACCGTATCAATAAATTCACGCCACAGAAATACCCTGTTATCATAGTGGTATTTTATTTCAAACGACACGAACGTCTTTTATGGTGTTCGCCCACAGTATTGCCGTGATCTATTCTAAGCATCGCCATATTGGTAATAAGTGGCTCAAGTATTCGGAATTATATTCTAATGAAGTAGGTACTTACAGCGCTTGGCGTGACCGTGGGACCGTTTGATATAAAACGCATTAAACGCCTTTTAGGTACACGGTCAAGTTTGTATTGGCAAAAGGGGCCGTAGAACACGATTAAATGAGAAAATACTTATTTCTTATTTATATTAGTAAAAAAAGGGCCGGCACGTACTGTAAGTACCTACTGCCGTTCTGATAGAGCAAGGAAACAGTCATTTTATGATATTTTTTTGCAGACCTATTAATAAAATTATTTGGTTCTACCGATCAAACAGGCCAATGTTCATATAATCATAAGTAAGGGTAATACAGAGATCGGCTGATAAAGCAACATGTAATCGCCATTTGTTATTTTGAATTTGATACAGATAAAATAAAAAAAAAATTAACGGTGAAAAACATATTTTAAAATCAAGCTTTTATTATGCACGAAAAATTAAAAAAATAAACTAAGAAAACATTTATAAAATTCGTAGTTTTATTAAACTTTACAAGTAACAATTTACAAAAGTGTTCGGTTTATCAGTAGAAGTATGATACATAAACATATATTATCTATAACTAGTATATTAATATTCTTAAGTGATCTAAAAGCTCGTCGCGGCCGAGGTCTTTGCATTAACGAAATTGCGCGACAAGCTTTTAAATCACTTAAGAATATTAATATACTAATTATTAGAGATGGGCCGAGTACTCGGTTGATACTCGGTACTCGGCGTACTCGGCGGGTTTTTTGATACTCGTACTCGGCCGAATAACTCGGTTTGAATGCCGAGTATACTCTGTTTAAGAAATGCAATATATTTCAGTAGATATAATTTAAACAACAGTCATCATCATCATCATTAGCGAATGGAAGTCGACTGCTGGACATAGGCCTCCCCCAATGACTTCCACCGGATTTGATGGGAAGCCTCCTGCAGCCAGCGACGTCCCGCGACCTTGACAAGGTCGTGAACAGGGTGGTAAAATTTGAAATGACCGAATTTAAGCGATGTATTAAACATTTTATAGATTCAGTAAATATTATTTTATTTCATTTCGTAAACAACTGTGTTAATCAAAAATTATTTAGTAATTTAGGAAATCTTTGAAAATCTCAATAAATAAAATCAAAATTATAGTACATAATAAAAATAATTAATATTTAAAATTGGATAAAGCTAAGTTATGATGCAGTGAGGCCTCGAGGTTTGGGCGCGCGGTAGAAAATCTCGACGGTCGCGGGTTCGAACCCCAGGCACACACCTCTGACTTTTCGAAGTTATGTGTGTATTCACATTTAATTATCGCTTGCTTTAACGGTGAAGGAAAACATCGTGATGAAACCTGCACACCTTACAGTTCTTAGGAATTTCTTAGATGTGTAGTCCGTCAACTCGCACTAGGCCAGCGTGGTGGACTATGGCCTAAACCCTCTCAATGGGAGAGGAGACCCGTGCTCAGCAGTGGGCGTTTATGGGTTGATGATGAAGTTATGATGCAGGAACACAAGCCTCGCTGCACGTTCTGGTAACAGCCTATTCCTCTATTCTTCGTAGACGTTACCGGCCTCCGAAAACAGGCTATTTAAATTCTAATGTACCACGCGCGAATTGGAAATTTAATTGAACCGAGTTACTCGGCCGAGTACTCGGTTGAAAAAAAATTGAACCGAGTAAAACTCGGTACTCGTTACTCGGCAAAAGTGTAACTCGGCGCATCTCTACTAATTATAGATAATATATGTTTATGTATCATATTTCTACTGATAAACCGAACACTTTTGTAAATTGTTACTTGTAAAGTTTAATAAAACTACGAATTTTATAAATGTTTTCTTAGTTTATTTTTTTAATTTTTCGTGCATAATAAAAGCTTGATTTTAAAATATGTTTTTCACCGTTAATTTATTTTTAACTTTTTAGTTGGAAATATTTAATTTCTATCCATTTCGTAGTCATACCGAAATTCAACTCAATCGGTCCATGGAAACTAGTGTTCTTATGGGCACCTTCCAACTTCTCATGACACCAGATCAACGATACCTTGTTATTATGTTGTCACTGAAAATACAAAGGCATACCAAATTTTAGCTTGATGGGTCCACAGGAATCGGAGTTCCTATGGGCTTCTTCCAACTCCTCATCAGATCAGCTTCATGATACCATATTTTTGTATTGTTACCGAAGTTACGAAGACAGACCAAATTTCAGTTCAATTGGACCACAAGAATCGGAGTTCCTATGGGCACCTTCCAACTCTTCGTCAGATCAGCTCTATGATACCTTGTTATTATATTGTCACCGAAATTACATAGGTATACCAAATTTCAGCTCAATCGGTCCAAAGGAATCGGAGTTCCTGTGGGCTTCTTCCAACTCCTGAATAGATTAGCTCTATGAAACCATTTTTTGTATTGTTACCGAAATTATGAAGAGATACAAAATTTCAGCTCAATTGGACCATAGGAATCGGAGTTCTTATGGGCATCCTCCAACTCCTCATCAGATCAGCTTCATGATACCATATTTTTGTATTGTTACCGAAGTTACGCAGAGGTACAAAATTTCAGCTCAATTGGACCACAGAAATCGAAGTTCCTATGGGCATCTTCCAACTCTTCGTCAGATCAGCACCATGATACCATATTTGTGTATTGTTGTCGAAGTTACAAAGACATACCAAATTTCAGCTCAATCGGTCCACAAGAACCGATGTTTCTATGGTCATCTTCCAACCTCATCATCAGACCAGCTCCATGGTACCATTTTATTGTATTGTCATCCAAGTTACGTAGGTATACCAAGTTTCAGCACAATCGGCCTATTGAAAGTGGTTCAAATCTTCATTGCAAGATTTGTACACATACAAACACACATACATACATACATACAAAAGTGAAGTTAAATAAAAGCTTGTAAAAAGAAGTAAAGTAACCGAGTTCAATCCATACATCGACTTTCCTGTTTGCTTGGAGCTTGAATATATTTCTCTATTTGACTTGTGAAACTTTAAAGTACCCCATAATTTCTGATGCTTACGTCACAAGTCTCGCATTAAATGGCAAATATCCAATGCCAATATATTGAGAATGAAACGTAAAAAAATATACAGCTTTTATAGCAGAGTGCCATTATCGAAGTTTCTGGATCAAGGTGAATATTTCTACCAAGTTTGTTGTAAGTAGATTTTACATTATTATGATCAATAGAGACTCAATTGTGGTGATAGAATGCTGTTAAATTTTCTGTGATTTTAAAATTTTCAGTAGTATGGAAGCACCTGAAATCATATAGCCCGCGTAAAAGACCTCTAGTCAAGCACACAGTTGGTCTCGTCGAGACAGAGCTACGACGGCTACTTAAACTGCAGCAAACTTGATTCTCTTCTGTTTAAAATAGCGGATTAAGTACTCTTTTTTATAGTGAAGCGTATTACGCAACTTCTTTTGTTTATGAGATATATTAGGAAAATAGCATGTTATTTTATTGTTTTCATTGAAAACCCATATAGATATATATTATCAAACACTGCGGCTTTATAACAATAATAACAAATACGTAATACGAATACTTTGTTTCCTATATAGTTCGATAAGTTTACCTTTATCTATTGTACATAAAATGTAATATAACGCCGATTGCATGTTTAGTAAATACAGGTAGGTGAGAGATAACGTAATGATATCAATCTTAATAGCAACTTCATTGCTACTGATTAGTTAATTACTTATTTGTGATGTGACACGTGCTGCTGGAATGATGTTCATGGATATTTACTTGTTAAATGCAAAAATCCATGCGATAGCTTTGTAAGTATTGACTAACGATGTTATAAAATTTTAGCTACTTTAGTCAGCCAGAAAATTTTCATGCCAGAACACTGGCAGTCATTGGGGAAGGCCTATATTCATTAGTAGCTGATGATAACAATAGTAAGCCAAAGCATACGTTTCTCGAAGCAGAATAGTTCTAAAGCGGAATGAACTCTAATGTCACACAACAACCACCACAGAATATTAAGATTAGCTCTAACTCTAGAATGATAACACGATAAAAAGAAATATTTATATTTTGATCAATGGCGCCACATTTAAAAGAGTATCATGCCGTACAAATACCAACATAAACCCAGTCTGCAAATCGTTGCTTTCCCATAAACTCGGTCCATCTGGCAGTAATGTTACACAATATTACCAGTGCTGTGTCGATGACATGTGCCGCAATAACAAAATATTTACGCGCGCAACACGCTGGCATCGTAACGTATACATCTATACAGTCCCCCATAAACGTGTTTGTGCTTAAGATTGTCTTACCATCCCTGTATGAAGGGAATGCATGAGTTGTTAAAAGTTACGTAAATTATATTTTTAAAGGTATAATTGCGATTTATGGCCTAGACTCAGCCTTATTCAATTACCTAAATTTTGGGCCGGTAGGAACACTTCGCAGCATGTTGTTTTATCGTAGAATATCATATTACTTATTAGATCAATAGTAGAATAATTGACATTGATATAATTCCTCCTTCTTTTTACTTCGTCGAACTAGAACATTGCACTTAAACTCGAATCTGAAGACATTACAATACGAGATTACATTTAATACGACTGCAGTGCGTAAATTTCACGAATAGACTTTTCAAACAGCCACTAAACGCAAAGGAATGCCCTGACTAAATCCAACATCATAGCGCATATTGTTACGTGTGCAGAAACAGAAGCATGATGCTGACCTCGCGCGATTTACGAGTACTAAAACAGTGATCCCGATTAGTCGACGAAGGAAAACCACAGCGCGCTCAATTTGACATATCCGCTGGCACCAGCAGCGAAAATAGATTCATCAAGTCACACACACATGCGCGTAATTAACAACGGTTGAAAGAAAACGCATTAGTTGGTGGATTAAGGTTAATCGAACCGGCGAGAGAGGATGCACGCGGCAAAATGGAGCAGATTAACATGATACAACGCGAATATAAATATTATGTGTGAAAGTTTCGCACAAATGTGGCAAAATTCGTTAAATTTTACAGTTTCGGTGGGTTTCGATGGCAGCTGATACCGACGATTATCGCTTAATTTGTGAGACAAGGTGTAACACACTTCGATAAAAAATTAAGTTATCAATGCAACATGCCTTTCTTGGCTTATTACTTAATTGAATTTTCATTGGAAATGTTTTTGTGATATGGAATTTGGGAAGTACTTTTTATCGCATTAGCTGCGATACGGAATTTTGTTATGGACCGCACTTTACAAAACAATATGATATGATAATTAATAACTCAAACAAAATAAAATTTTAAAAGTAATAAATAATAAAAATTATTTTTGCTTTGAAATGTGTTTCATGTTAGACAAAACTTATGAGCACACACATAATATAGCTAAAGCTAAATTTATAAACGTTTATCTGAACGTCTATAAAACGTAAAAATTATTTCAGACGTAATAAAAATCAACGGTTTCCGGCTTATGAGACAAATGACTAGGAAGACATGAACACTCACGACTCAGTGGAAAATTTAAACGCAAAACTGTTGACAGATTATTTATTTTTTTGAACGTCGAAGTGACGTGTTAAAAGAGCTCGCAAATATTGATATATGTGATAATCCTCGGATCAAATCAAGAGTAAAGTACGCGCAGTTTGTCGAGAGGCGTACATAAAAAGATTCTTATTGTAAACATTCGTCGTGACATTGACCAAGCCAGTGTCCTTGCCGGGGAAGCGAAACGTGTACATGTTCTGCATACGCTTTTGTGCGGGAAACTGTTCAAGTTATGTACACACAGCGGAGAAACACCGGCATTAATGGATAATATGGAGCGCTGTGTGTAGTAAAATGCAGGAGTTAATTAACGAATGAACATAGAAATGGAAAGGAGAAAGGCGTTCGTTCAATCCAAGTATTAGGTACTGCGGTTATATTGGTTCTTGAGTACTAGCCAGCACTAATAAAGTTAAATCGTTTTAATAAATTAACAGCTTCCGCGATCGGTGGAGCAGTGATGCCCAGAGAACTTTTACATACACAAAGTTCACGATAACCATAAAAAGCATAGAATAGCATGATCTCATTCAGGTTAATTAAATAATTATAATGATTACATTATACAGTGTATTTTTTTATTAATTTGACACAAAATCTATATGTACTAAGAAGGAAATAACGAAAACTAGATGACTTAGTTGCTGGCATCAGCTAGTATACCAATTAATCATAATTATCGTGTACAATGTTTTTTTTACATTATGACCATTGTAGCTGCTAATATAGGCTGGAACGCTCACTAGTGGTTACGTGTTAATTAAGGTTGGAACCAATAATTACAACCGTTGTAATCGTATGTTGATAATTAGTCAATAAACGTATTACATGACAGCGTGAGTTAAAAAAACGAACACAGAGTCTTACGAAAGAGTTTTTTATCTACATCCTTGTATTATTCATTGGCATTACGTGAGCAAACTTTCTCAATGATTCATTTCTAGAAAGCGGTTTTATCGATGCTTTTGAATGTCCTAATGCTTTTGACAAATTACTTGGAGAAATCTCGATATGGTCAAATGGACGGATATTTATTTGTGTACAGATAACAGGAAAAAGACTATTGAGCAAAGAAGTATCTATAAAAAAGGCTAAACAAACTGTTTCCCATGATAGGGACGGTAGAAAGTTTTTATTTCCCAGCGGCGAGGTGCACAGTGCAGACGGTCCGTGATTAGACGGGCGCCTGTAATTTGCGCCCGTAAGTATCCGTTGCAAATAAGAGCACAATGGTGGGCCGCGTAACCAACGAACAGCTGTTCGGCCACAATAGAAAGTCTCGTTTTGAGCGTTACGCAAACGCCTCGTGCATGTTTACAAAATACACTTTATGATTTTTCAGCGGCCATTTCTAATACCATAGTGTGTTTTTTAAACATTCGAATAATGACTACAAACATTCTGTTCAACTTTCATTCTTTCGGAATACTCTTTTAGTATTGTGCTGTCGGCATTTATAACTACGAGTTGGTATTCATCAATACAAATTTACATTTTAAAGTGCAACAATACTGTTATGACAAAATCGTGTATTTTGTTGAAATGGACGACAATATCGTCTTGCGGAAGCTGTCAGTGCTAGTTTGCCACGTTACTCAAACAAGATTTAGTAGGCGGCTTCAATTTTGTATTTTGCAAACATGCGTTTCTTACAGCGAAACATTTCAAACATTGCTAACAATTTCACAATACAGTAGTTATTTTTATCAGAATGGGGCTTGTTGAATTCACTTCGCAATGGTATTAAAAAGAACGAGTTGCGAAACATCGTGTACGCAACAACTACCTCGTGTGTTAGAGCGTATCAAATAAAAAATATATAAAATAGTGCGAATTCTACTAGAAAAATATCTGTAAAAAGAAACTGTTGATATCTTCAGCTTATTTGTGGTAGACGACGAGCAATAGTTCACACTACTTATCGTGGTTCGCAAAGAATAAATCCTGGCAAAACATTGGTGATCTCAATGGCGACCCACACTTGTCCTTATTGAGGACAAAGGACGGGCGCGTACACAATTCAACTTGCAAATAAAACAACGGACGTTCATATCAGGACATGGTATTTATTGTACAAAAATAGTGTGCGGGCGTGTAACTCCTGCCTCACGACATGCACAAACAAACATTTAACACTAAGTTTTTATGTATAAAATGCATTCACTCAGTAAGTTAGACATAGCCTATTTTGTTTATATTATAGTGTGGTATCGTTGAGTTTTACAAGCACGTCTGGCGCCACGCCCCGTATAAATCCCGCCACAACCGCAGGCACAGCGCTGCGAGCACACATTTACACAACTTTAAAAACATCATTTAATGGAATATTTCGATAGTTAATTTCTATCGCGTTGGCGACGAACACTCGTGATATCTTATCGCCAAACGACATAACATTACAAGAATTTATCGACGTAATAAAGAAGCTATTGCCCCCTTTCTTTTAGATAAAAAGTAAACTTAAATAAGGAGGCCCAACTCCATATGTCATCTGTTTAAACACAGTGGGACATCGATAAATAACCGAATCTCGGACGGGCCGAGAGACACGCATTAAAATGAATAACACTAGATAAGAGCGGGAGAGCCAGAGGGAACTGCTCGACCGCGCCGTGCCTGTCGTGAAGAAAAAAGTGAAGCAAGAACCAATTTATCATGTCGTCCCACGCACGCGCCCAAGAATACATGTAAACACAACATAAACAAAAAAATATAAACCATAGAAACGAGCCGTGCAGTGTAAAACCCAACGATAGAGACTGCGAACAGCTGTACAGTCGTTGAATAACTTAGTTATATTCACATTATCTACACTACGGAACTTTATCTGGTGCAACACGCCCTTGGACCCCTCACTTAAACTAACAACACGCAAACAGAAAACATCTGGAGAAAAGAATAAAATAATAATTCGCCGTTTATCAACGGATTTTATGATACACTTTAACACAGCACTGATATTCTGTAATTTATTGAAACCATAAAATTTTCCGTCAGACAGACAATTTCGAAACGGAACGGGCGTAAAGTTAGGACGTTATTTTTCTTAGCAACGAATTTCATAAACGTTCAACAAAACATAAAAATACATTTACAGTTGACAAACTCAGGGCCTTGATCCAACTTGCAAATAAAGCAAAACAACATTAGAATTAGGAAAACGCAAAAACGTAGGTGTAAATATTGTTGCAAATGGCTTGCGTTCCAAACGCCACTGTTGTACGTTTATAGCTAAGGCCAATTACAATATGATAATGAATGGTGCATTCTAGATTAACGTAATTATATAACTAAACCGTGACTTAACTGTATCGCGACTGAACATCGGACCGTTTGATATTTAAAACAAACTAACGGCTCTCGTTGTCTACGGGCTGTTCGACAAACAAACATAACAGGACCGGGGTTGATGGCGCGGAAAAAATGTAATCGCACAAATGAATCAACTATCCACCTTCTATGTCATCGGCGTTTCAAATGAATTCGCCACAAAAGAAGTTATTTACTTTGACCGAGTAATTTGACAACAAGTAATGGTAGCCTCGAACAATACAATCACGCGCGGAGATTTGAGAGTGCAGTAATGAATCGAGTTATCTTATACGATATGTGGCACGTATAATGGTATCGGTAATGACTATGATTGATGATGACGATGATACTTAATGTAATCCGAACGAAAATGATGATGATAAAATAAATACGAATGACAAACGTTGCAGTGAAAGGCGACGGTCGCGATGAAGTAATAATGGAAACGTGCTGATGGATGATTTTGAACACGATTTGTAATGAAATGAAGGTCGATAATGCGAATGCAACTGAAGCTTGTGTTTAAAGGTTGCGCATAAAAACATTGATAAGAATATTAATAGCGGCACCTGATTTACCTCTACGTCGGTAAATGGTGTTGTAAAACATAATGGTCGGAGAGAGCTAAGAGATGGAATGAAAAAAGTCATTAGCGCTATGAACCGGTGCGAGCGCGCGCGCACGAGGCGCCACCCGGAACGGCGTGCGCGGAGAAAACCGCGGGAAACCGCAATAGCGAGCGCGCCGCCGCGCCGCTCCCGCCGCGCCCGCCTCAGCCGCGAGAACCGTGTCAGTAGTGTGAAACGCTAATTGCGCATCGCCAGTTATTGAGGCGCTGCACAACGCTGCACCTATTCGTCTCGCGATTTCAATTGATTTATAATCACAACACGCGTGTCTGTCACCTGTCTTAACGAGAGATTTATTGTTTTGACTACACGAGATGAAAACAATAAAACCTATAATAAATCCTCACGTTAATGTTATGTTTTCATTAACCATGCTGTGCTAAATCAATGTATGTTACTTTATGATGACAAACGGCGACTCATAACACTCGTCAACGTATTACCAGATAAAGTTCCCCATCAGTTTCCTAAGCTACTGTTAGCAATAAATTAATTATAGAATCTAAAGGAAACCGATTCGGAGATCTCAATTTTAAAGAGTCGCGTTGAGACGCTCCGTGCGTGCCTCGCTGTGACTATTTGAGTCCAGCTCAAATGGTGAGCGGAGAGCCAGTGAACTGCCCGCTGGCACCAACATTCCACTACACCGCGAGTACTTCAGGCAGAAACTAAGGCTAAATCACAAATGTTGCGCGAGGACGTGCCGCCTGCGAACACCGAGGGGCGTCCCTCGTCCGACACATCGTCACTCTTTTCGCCATGGGCATTAACACTACATTCGACCCCGCTACTGTTCACTGCACTGTTCACTTTGATATCGTAGCCCGCGATCGTACATCTGTTCACAGCACTTTCACTTTTGTCGTCGAAGAAGGAGCGTCGGTCGGAGTTCGTAGCCGGCGGCGAGGTCGAGAACAATTTAATTTCCAGGTCGCGGTGACCGTTCATTGATGTAACGATCTCCGAAGAGATCTCTAAAGCAAGCGGGGACCGAGGTTCAGGTGAACTCGCTTGTCTCGTTGGTGGGAATAGCGAATAAAGATTTGGTGCAGAGTACGCGTCATTATTGTTAGCCTCACGACGCTCCGGGACCCGAGACGAGGGATCGCTCCAACTGCGTCGCAAGGTTGTGTCTGCACCTCGTCTACCGAGAGGGCCGACCACTTTCATTGAATCTTCCAATTTTGTGGGTGCAAAATCACTACTGGAATTTTCAGCAAGTAAATCCGCAATTGAATCAGTATCCCAAATTTGTCCTACAGGATCACAAAGCCGACACTGACACGAGCTGACCGCAGACTCCGCTGGTGAGGTGGCCTCGCCCAAACCGAAACGACTGGCTTCTAATGCTTCTCCCAAAGCCGTCACTCGATATGTCTCCGGGACTGGATCCGGGTACTCTAATACTTTCACATCTAGACGATACGGTAAAGACATCTCCCGGCAATACGATTCATCGTAAACACCATGCGGAGCACCGAGACTCGAAACCGCACAATGATCGACATCGCCGAGCTCTAAAGTAGCTGCTGTTAAATCATGCGGTACGATGTTGTTGGGTTTTCTATCCTTTTTACGTCGTTTTCGCGGTTTGATTATCCTGGGTAACATGGTCTCAGAGTTGGTGGAGCCGGAACTCTCATCGCTGGCGACACTGACCGCATCCGTGTTGTTGTTGCGGCCGCCGCGTGCGGTGCGCGCTGCTTGTTGCTGGTTGCGCGGCCGGTTCCCCTCGGCTGCCTCGCACCGATCTCTCGTAAGGGATTCACTATGCGCCGATGGACGATTATTACGCTGCTCTGGCGTATTGTTGTATTTTCGTCGTTCTTGCCTGTTCTGAATGATAAGCGGAACTCCTTGCGCGTGCATGGCCAGCTTGGACACGGGATTGTTCCTGGTTTGCGGTGGAGCGCGTCCCGCCATGGATATGAGCGGGGCGCCGAGCCAGGCGCTCGGATGCGGAACTCCATAGTGCGGATAGTAGGGCGGCGGGAAACCCGGTGCTGTGTTGGCATACTGAGGGCGAGCGGGTTCGCGGCGCCCGAGGGCGGCGCGCTCGCCCGGACTCATCACGTCCGATGGGACGTTTAACCCATATTCGGTAAAATTAATTTCACTGTCACGGTAAAAGTTCGAGATGCGTCGCGATGTCGTAATCGTAATCTAACATCGGAGGCGAGTGGTGAAAGTGCCCGCGTGCGTTCGCCGCGGCAGTCGGCTGTGGACTGGAGTGAATGAGTGCCGGCGGCCGCGAGTCGCGCCCGCCGCCGCCGCGGACTCCGCCGCTGCCGAGTGGGAGTGCTGCGCCACGCGACTCACTATCGCTGCCACTCGCCGCCCGCCGCCGCCTTGCGCCGGAAAACTTTACAACCCTAATCGCAACACAATTAAATCCGCTCACTTAGTTAACTTTCCTCGCGTTGTAAAAAAAACTATCTATGTCCCTTCCCATTTCGTAGAAAAAATGACAGAAATATTTTGACTCCGAAGGACTCTTTTTTTATAAGGTACATAAAGACCGACGAGAAACGTAAGGGTTTAACTAATATCCGTTAATTAATATCCGAACACAATAAAAACACATTTAAATCAGCTGTTATGAGGGGTACGGATTTCTTTAAACTTACGAGCTAATTTTATGTTACGTTCGACACGAAATCAATGAAAAAAACTCGTTGGCACATAAACGAATCGTGCAAAATGGAAAGTTGGATTAGCCAACAAGTCTTCTTTAGAATTTAAATTACAAAGAGAAATATTAAAGAAGGTTTCGAAGTGTCCTTCAAAGTGGCACAAACGTCTTTATTTTATTGAACCAAAATTTAATATGAAAGTTTATGCGTTTACTTATCACGTTTAAGCATTATAGCGATCTATTAATTTAATATGCTCGTGTAAAAATAACAAAACCTTAATATTTCTTTAGGTTATGCGGATTTAAGCAGTGTTTTAAACTCATATCATAATGCATTAAACACAAAGTAAACTAGTTAACGCATTTAATTCTTAGACATGTCGATGCGATACAATGTTGCGAGTCGACGACACAATCCTTACTACTGTAAACGTTTAAAAAAATTACTTGCTGCATTCGTTGTATGCATCGGACGATACTGGCCAAAAACAATAAAGAAATATTATCGCCGCACGCACATTAACATAGAGAACGCGGAAACGTAAAATCACCTTAAAAGTGTCTTAAATAATTTACCACGCGAGCGCAACGAAGGTACGTCAGCAATAAAAGTTTTATTAAGCAATAAAGTAACAAAACAATATCGGCCACAATTAAACATGCCATTAGTGAGGCAAAACTTATCTTCTACTAATATAAAAAATTCGAAAAGTTCATAAAAAATTAAGCAGGCCGGGTACGTATCCAGTTAAGAGCTATAAAAATGTTTATTATGAAAACATCTTCTTTGTTAACAGTACCATTTTTGTTTTATTTTGCAATAAAAAATTACGGCGCGCTTAGTGCATATGCACCGTGGCGTTAACGACACGATATGGTATTGTAATTTTCGCTCTCAATATCCATTAAAGATAAACATGAAATGATAATGACAGAATTTTAATTGATAGACCAGATATTTCTTAGTAATGGAAACTCAATAAATAAATTCCATATAACAAACTGACCTTTGCTCGAGCAGTGTTTATTATTGAGAAGCAAGGTGTCATGTTTTAATTATGAAAGCAGAATTTATTTTATGAATGCAAGATTTGAATTATGCTTACTGAAAATATGTTATCACTCAATATAATAACATTGGTAGGTATACCTTAAATGTGACTTTTAATATGAAGAAAATCTAATCAGAAAGCGTAACTAGGCTGATAGTAGACCAAGTAAATAACAATATATAAATTACTACTAATAAAATTGAGTTAAATGCAACAATCCAAAAGAGTCTTCTAAATAACATCTGCTACCTTACTGCGTTACTTCAGAAACACTTGTAGCGTGTCATTTTGTTAATTCGCTTCAGCTAACAGCAAATATTTACAATAACATTTCACCTGCTGACAAATGCTTTGGTGCAGTCAATCTTATAATTAGTAACTTTACTTTAGAAATAAAATATTACTTATCCATTTACTCTGCTTCGTTTAATAAACAATCGAGAGATTCAATACTCAAACAAATGTATTTTCTTAGTTTTTTGGTTATTAATAATATTACTCGCGTCACGTCAGTTTTTGACCATAGATCAAACGGATTACTAGAAACCTTCAGAACAAACTCTTCTCATTTTTCATGTTATCCGCCGAGATAATTGGCTACACAGACGTGTAAATAGTTATATAGTTTAATTAATAAAATTGGTCATTAAATCGTCCCGGTCCCGTATCGTTACGTATGAACTGAGCTGTACGTTTCGCGCCCACGGGGGCGGGTGAAAGTGAACCCGATGACTCATAGCCTCTCTCTCGATAACTCATCACGCTGAATATAATATGGTGTATTTTTCATATACATACTACGCATACACACGTTGCCTTGAACATAATTTAGCATATTCACATTGTAACAACGGAGCAACTTTCGTGCGATGAAAGCTGACATGGCGGTCGGATAACTCATCGAGAATGTACAACCGATTGTACGATAAACAATATCTGAATGTATAGTTGCGATTGACAGGAAACACTGATGCAGATAAAACAATGCGGCGTAGCGGTTAACAAGAGTTTACATGTATCAATTAAGATAAAGGCTCTACCCTCGTGCTATCAACGTGTAATTAAAGACGATAAAGTCTTAATATAAACACTAATAACTACTTAGCATGCAATTACACATGTGCTTAACTATTAGATTAGAAAATGGCACACTTTTATAATTTTTTTCCTACCTTGTTGTTTTACGACTTTTAATATTAAACTTTTATACATAAAACTACGCACGTGCAAGGATTTAAGGAATGGCGATGCCACGTGTTGTTTTTGGAGACGCGTCACATTAAATACAAATAGGAAAATTTTGACTTCTCCTTTTTCATATCTAAGTTATTGATTTTAATACACGATACAATCTGACATAGGTATCACACCCACAAAGTCATCGATGTTTGTGTAAAAAATAATAAAAAGGAAATTTTCTTTAAAAGTTACTTTTCAACTGACTAGATAATAAAACGAGCACACAAAAATAAATGCCAATAATATCAGAACAACAATTTAAAAATCTAACGAAACTCCTCCAAGACTGTTATAGCCCAAAGGTAAATATTCAAAGGTCGTCCAAATATTTGTACGGATGCAAGAGTCAAAGCCTCGACCTCTTGTGTCCCAATTAGCTTTAACCAGCTCCGTAGAGGATGTCTACATGTAGGTTTACACGTTTTACATATATATTCCCGCGACACAAGCCAAGTATACTTTATGTACATAAATATATGTATGCTTAACATATCATATTATTTTGCTGTTTTAGATTTCATTTTCATATGAGAAATTTATTCCGTTTATTTCTTAATCACTACTACTAAAATCCAAGAATACAAAGTACTACAACTTTGTAATTTTTGTCCCAGTAAATCGTTAAATAAACTTAAACTTAAAATAGATTTGTCTGATTTGACTGCCTCGTGGTCTCGCGGTACAAGTATGTGCCGTGCGATCTAGAGGTCCTGGGTTCGATTCCCGGGTCGGGCAAAGTGTTATTGGGTTTTTCCATTAGAAAATTCTCAGTAGCAGCACGGAGTCTGGAAATGTGCCCGAAAAACGGCAATAGGCTCGCCCCCTATTACGCGGGACTGATACATACCTGGCGAAATGTGGGTGCAGAAATACATCTCTGCCTACTCCTTCAGGGAATATAGGCGTGAGGTATATTTTTTTTTTTTTTTGTTGTAGATTTGTCGTAATTTTTACCCCGCAATACGACTGTTGTCAGTTGGATAAAGTATACTGCAAGACTTCATTCTCACAATCACCTAAAACCGAAACCGGTTTTTTAGACTAAACAAAAAGCACGTCGAATACTTTATTTGTCTGCGTGCGTGTACGGGGCGCTTTTTCCCCTTTTAGGATATCCAAGTTTTCCGCGGTCGATAACAACGAAGCAAAAAGGGTTGCCTAGACAGACGTACGTATACACCCCAGTTACAATACTGTTACATTAAAATCGCATTTGGTTGTGCACAACACGCGACGGGCCCAGCCACACCTTCCACTCAGGCGATTGTTAAAAAATTCGTATTGAATGTGTTTGACCCCTGTTTTTCTGACAAGGGTTAAAGTAGAAAACGTGTTTCCTTTTTCCGTTGACCGTGTAATTGAGAACGTGGGGTACATTTGAATAGAAAATGCTAATTCGCACCTTTTAGGTATAACATTAATTTAATTTATTTATCAAAGTTATAAATCAACAAAATACGGTCATTATGTTTGTTCCATTAATTTAACAGTTTTCTTTTGACTTTGATCTTGAGTTTATCAACTAGTCATCAGTTAAATAGATAAGATATAAGTAAGTTACCATATTGCTAGCGACGCTTTCCTATTTACGTAAACAATACAAAATATAGAATGTTATCTATGCCATTTGATATCTAACTAAAGTGTTCACTATCGAATCAATACGGATACTATAAAACGGCACTAACACGCGAATTCAATAAACATAACAATCAGCAAGCCACCCGAGCAGCTATCACCTGATTAAAATACAACAAACGGACTTGCAAACAAAAGATAATAATTAATATTTATGAAAGGAACAACTGCCAATACAACGATTTCAAGCGGCTATAAAGTCCGATACATTAAGGCGTTTTCGCGTCGTGCGTATGTTATGGTTTTTAAATAAAACAATAAGTTGTAGCAACGGCGATGAGATCGCAGATATGTAGATGAGATACATTGAGAGGCAGCTGGTCTCGTACCGTTGTATGTTCAGAGTAAACAGCCGGTAGAAATGCCACCGCTTGCCAACACTGCGGCAGTATGCTGAGTCAAATGTCTTCGCAATTAACTCTGTTATGTAGAGCGCGTAAAAATAATACCTTAATTACTTCTAAAAGTATAGAATATGAGATGCATATCATTGAAGAAAACTTAAAAAAATACTTATTATGTAAACGAATGGTAGGACTCGTCCATTTTTAAAATACAAATGATTTCACTTTACCGTTGATAAAGCGAATAATCGACATTAGAGAAATGTTGAATAACAAGATCTCGTCTAAAATTATATAAGTTAAATTATTACGAATAAATTTCATAGCTTTCATTTCATAAATTATATTATATAACAGCATTTGCGAAAATGACAACCTTTAATCTCACTAAGATTTTATTGTTACATATTCAGTTAAAATCTATTCAAGTACTACACAGGCCTCCATTGACACATCAAGTGATAGACCAAATGATCCTCATAAAAATTGGCATACAAAAACCTACATAACACGTAAATGTACTTCGGTTACCGGCAGTGGCATCATCTGACCACACTTGGAAAGCATGCGCGTCATCGTCAGCCGTCGACGCTGGCGCACAGAGAAAGCTCGCTCATACGTTGACCCCCTGACGTCGCGTGCTAAGACAAAATCAATCCGACATCCACTCTCGCTCTCTCGTGGATGCGTTAACTACGACGCTGTTGCGTGTTACGAGAACGTGATTATAGTTTTAAAGGGAAAGTTATTAACCGACGCGCCCGGACTGGTTGCGAGGACGTCGCCCGGTCAATACGTTTGAAAGATGTCATTTTGCGTGTAAACTGCAACTTGATTGGTTGTGAAAATGCCGTGAAAACCTGCCATATTGAGATGTAAAATTTTCATTTTCCTCAAGAAAATGTTACCAAAAGATTACACTTATTATCAGCTAAGAACTTTCATAAATTTGCTAATAACTTTGGATTTACCGAGGTTTCAATCATATACGATGAAATATTACAATTTCCGGAAACAACATACATCACTGTCGGAGAAATCGCAAATTTCAATCGCATAAACGAAAATGTATGTCCAAAATCGTGATACGTATCAACACGATTTCCTGATATTCAATAGATACATGTTTAAACATTTAGTTATCATCATCACAGACAGGTGTGTTCTGAATTCATACTGCGCAAATTAGATTATAGGTACGTTACAATTTTTGACACAAATTTTTAATACCAACAGGCTACAACATTAGGATTTGAAAATTATTTATTTTATTTACATTTCATTATATTTTTCTCAAAATTAAAGTGATTCATAAGACAACATCGCCCAGTCAAACCTAGGTATGTTTAATTTAAAAGAGATCTTGATGTTGAAATATTTCAATGTTACATATTTTTTATATAAAAAAAACAGTATTTTTTTAACTTTAACAGCTTTTGTTAACATATATCGATTTCTAATAACCCTATATAAAATCTCAAGGTTTGTAATTAAGACGCTACAACGGAGGAGGAACACTACACACGTGTTTAGAAATACTATCATATCAATTTGTTGTCTTCACGTCCGTAACAGTCTGCCGCACGCCACAGCTATATACAACCGACATTGTATGCAGATAGACCCTGTTGGATTTTATCGTCGGAATCTCCCACATTAATATCGTGATATTTACTTGCATCGGAATGAAACTTTGTATGAAATGAAAACGAGCGACAGGATCCAATTATATTTTAACACTCCGACAATATTTCGATCACGATAGCGTTGATAATTAAATCTTATTACTGATGTCATTCGCCAGAACCGTTTTATTGGCCCAGTGACAGTTTACACGGGCCTTGAAACGTGGAAACGTAAGGTAGCATCCCAGGTCGGGGCAATCAACTTTGTGCTTTATCAATTCTGGTATTATGTTGTATAACAAATATTTTTTCGTTTGAAATAATGGTGAGCCCTCAAGGAAGGCACGTGATGGGGGCAGGTAGAAGGAGATATCTGATAACTTCTGTAAGCGACCCCGTCGGGGCGTAAAATCAATTCTCAGACACGTATAATTTTGTAAATCATCTTCCTGATATTATATTGTGATAACGAGTACCTAACATTTTGATTGGATGGCATGATGCATCCATAAATGCAATCTGATTCTCTACAATTATTTTCATAGGAATGTAACAGATGAATTAAAACAAAAACATAAATTGTTTATGGAAACTATTTAATCCTCCGATTTTACAAGTCTTTCATCGAGTTCTTTTAAATTCACTTATAAGACTTTATTCTCAACAAAGAAATATTTCGTCCAAATGAATATCGTCAAGAACTGAAAGTTAATTTCATCTTCACTTACTCAAACAACCTAGCTTGAATCTGAAACAGGTACTTTTCAAAGATAAATGAAAATAAAGAACAAAGACGTTCAATTTTATTGATTTTTTTATAAAATAGAATGTTCTATGCCAGGACAACAATATGTCTGGAGCTCAAAGGAAACTGTTATAGTAAATGGAAAAAAGACATCAGATGTCACGTCTAGACATTTGTTTGTGCGTCTCAGACGATCTCTAAAAACGATGATAGAGTACCCAGATACGTGAGACGTTCTCTACATTTTTATGTATCCTACAAACAATTCTAACGGTGTCATATCTATCTTAACTTTTTTATCATTCTTTAGTATGGGAATTCATTTCAGTATAACTTTCAAACATAAGTTCGAAACTCAATACTGCCTTAGAACGCATATACATTAAACCATCTTATCTCATTCATAATCCCATTTTAGAAGTAGAACTTTGGGACTGCCTTTTAAAAAAAATCTTTAAATAAAGCTGGGGCTAACTGATATGATCAAAATACGAAGAGTTAGTTTCGTTTGTAAGATTCGATCTAATTGAGTCAAAATACATACATATGCATGTTCACAATCACTCTAGCTGAATTATGAAAGAGCGAAAACCATACCAACAAGATTCTAATTTTACGCATTTAGGGGAGGAAAAATAATATTACACATCAAATTCGAAAGTCGCCAAACGTCGTGTTTGCGAGTTAATTGTCACCATTAACAGATCCCACTTTCGGTTTCTGTTGCTTTCGATTTTTATCTCGGCCCGTGCGGTCGGCCCGCGAGTTCAAATAACATTTTTGTGTATAAATTTAACACTGTTTACATTTCACTTTCGTTCGTATGTTTGTGTAAACAAATAACGTTTTAGCAACTTACACTCGCCCACTACGTTGTTATTGAATACGTCGATGCGTGTTCGATGACAAATGGTGTTTTAAAAAGTTTCCCACGTAAGTAGATTTCGTTGCCGTAAATAGAACGCATGAATGTAAGCGATTGTTAAGTCTTTTATCACAAGGCGACTTATATCTTGTATTCTTAATTACATCTTTTAGGCGACATTTAAGAATCAAAATTACACCCAGAAGCAAGGCAAATATTTGAAGATCACAGAAACATACACCCCTATATCGGCATCAACCCACATCCCTTTGTTCACACATAGGTCTTTACCCAACTGCACTACAAAAGCTGTCGACACAATTCAAAAAAATTTTGCGTTTACTATCTGGTGCCGAATAAAAAAATATATTCTGTGTATGTGCATAGACACAGACAGGTTATCCAAACATGTAAGCTGTTGTAAAAGTTGTACGAAGGTCTCGTTTCGACTGGCAGTGAACTTATCGCCGTATAAGGCACAGGTTATAGACACATTAGAAACTGCAATATATTATAATGACATGCAAGTTTCTAAGGCGATTTCGCTTGCAACCGTCCGACGGATGTATATTTAAGTTTTTCGAATGTTCGTCCGATTCAACTGACCTCACATTCTCGCACTAACGAGTTGTTCATTAAATAAATCGCGTATCGTTATTATTTTCTTTCAATGTGCTATAATTTAAATTCTTTAGATATACAACTGCATAGTTCCTGATTGGCTTACATAATCGTATTAAATGATTTAATCAACTGACTGACTACATAATGTGTCTCATTCTTTTTCCATGAGCAAGAAGGAGACGGTTATATCTCAGTGGTTTGCAAATATCTCCCTTGTCAAATATAGCGCGGCAGTATTTACATCTAGTGTGTTACTAGTCATTACTGAGCGCTGCGACTTCCGGTGAACGTCGGTATAATTGCGTTTCCGCTTGCAACAGGGCGCAGGCGCCGGCGCATGCCACCTGTTTGCTAGGGGGCGAAACATGAACGTGACAAATGTATTGGTATCTCTTTTTTGTTCAATACTAATTGGCAGGCGAGCTAACAGTGTTTCTAGCTTGTGCCTTGTGTATAATTGAAATAGGGCCATTGCCCGGAGTAGAAACTTCGTTATGTAACGCGCTACATACGGCGTAGTCGCTAGATAGTAAGGTGCTTATCTTAAACAGCGGGAGGTATTAGCTTTGTCGGCATAATTGGTTGTGCAATAGACCCAGATGAACATCAATATATTCGTCGCTACTATAACTCATTTTAATACGTCGAAAAGTTGTTGGGGAACAAGTAGGTACTCGTAAGAAATTTGCATAAAAGACTTCTCTAAAAGATTCGGAAGTCTGCCGACCCACGGATAGATTATCTAAAGCCAAAATTATCGTAACATCGGAGCGATTGCACCGCAGTAAAACGTTCAGGTATCTCAAGGCCATGAATTAAAAAAATAATATGCATATACACAAATAGCTAAATATGTAATACTATCAAGTCATTTAAAAGGTTAGTCGGTTACTAAAAGAGAAATAAAATAGTAGCAATTAAACAAGCCACAAAACACGTACCACAATACAATGTTTCAACTTTAAATTGATTCAAAAAAGTTCTGAAGCGTTCCAATTTTTTTAATCTCCCTACCAATCGAAACGAACGAAAAATTCCAAAACTCGTATCCTGACATAAACAAAAATCAACTTAATTAAAAAAAACTCGGCGGATAAAAGCATTCAAAATTATCGTAACGAATCGTCGGGTAAGGCCTCGTTTAGGGTAAAAAAAAGTTCCGAAACATTTTTTTGTCTAAAACACGTAGGTCGAATGTACCCGAGGCCTATTTAAATAACGTTTTGAGATTAAAAAGCGTGATCACGTTTTTTGATGGTCGGGTTGGATTCGTTATGTTGTGCCCAATGCTATCTAAAGTTTGAAAAAAAGAAACACTGGCACGTAGGAAATATAAATATGGGCAACGCGATGCTCACGTGAAAAGGTTTTTGTAATTTGGAATGCGGCAAATGTTTCATATCCTAAATAGAACTTTGAAAACGTTCGCATGTATGATAAAACACTAAAATTGTAAACATCACTAAACATCGTACATTCGTATTCTTTGCGTAGTAAATATCACTTCTTATTACTGATGCTTCACGCGGCCATAATTTCGCCTTCATTTATGTCGGCGGGAAGGCGTTTTATAAAGAAAAATGGACAAGTGAGAATGGAATTCTAATGCCACAGCGAGATAAAAATGCTGAATGTTGCGTAACGCCAGAGGTATTTTCCATTGCCGTCTTATAAAATATTTTTAAAATGAGCAAATTTATGTTGTCTATTAAATTTTGCAGATTATCTACACGGAAATAAAACTTCAATATTTTCTCACGGGTTTTAAGATGTTATGTATCCTTCCCAATATACTAAGCTTATGTAGCATGTGGGCTTAAAAATGATTATACCTAACAGATATTATTCAGAATGGTAGTTTATTTTAACCCGCGCCGTAGAATCAGGTCAATATCTTGCCTAGATTCGCGGCTGTACACAGTTTGAAGGTTAGCCATTTTCGTCTCATTTCAAAACGGTCTTGCAAATTGGATTGCTTCATTTTTGTAGACTTATTCACAGTGCCCAACAACCCGGTAATGGTTTCGATCTATCCGAACGGTAAAACGTTCTATCATCGCTTAGTTTATAAAAAAAATACATAGATTTCTTTCGCACGACTCAATGCTTTGAATTAGTCCAGGAAAGAAATGTGTCTGCAATAGAGAACAAGTTAACGTACATATTGTTCATTGTTTTAATAATGCCTTTGCATTTTTAGGGATAAAAAGTATTTTGTAAATGGATCTAGGGCTCTATCTTTAAACTTTTAGTTAAAAATCGATTTATCAGTAAAGAAATGAAAGCGTAACGAAACTTAATAGAGCATCCAATAATTTGTGTAAGAATTAGGAATTTCTTACGCACAAAACGTTATTATATAGTGTCTACTAATCCGTAAACTTTGTTGCACATCGAATTCTTCTTATGTTATTCATAAAATGAAATAGTAGTCAACGAGAATTTTGGGATGTAGTTTAGCGAACTATTTCAATTCCTTGTAACAAATGCCCGACTCTTGAAGTTTCTCGTGAATTTTCACGTACATAACAGTTACCCACATTTACAACCCCATGGAAACTTTACGAGGATGCTTAACTGAGAATTTTTGAATTTCAGGTAACTTTATTATATTTTTTAAAACTTTTAACGAATTGAAGTTTCTATATAATATTAACATATTATATAAAAACTGTGTCACTTCACATGTCGACTGGATTGGATTAGAATGCCAGATTAATACAATTACAGTTCTACAAACGTTTTAAGCATATATTTCAACGTTAGATAAATCTAACTTTTAATTGATGTAGACGAAACAAAACGCACAACCTACTTTTTATTCAAATGCTCGAGCCATACGTCACAGGCGTCATCCGAAGGTATTTACTCTCGGCAAATGTACTTTAAAAAGTGAAAAAAGACAACGAAACAACAAGTAAAAAGCTTTAGCAGTCGGATGCGCTTGCGCCGTGGCTGCTTTAATGCGATTTTGATTGGCGCCGTTCAGTGGCGCACTTTCACTCGCGCTCGGAACGCTTATACTAACAGGGATTGTGAACAATTCGTATTATGCTTAAGAAAGTATAACATCATAAAAATAGGAGAAACTAAACGAAGTATGTATGATTCTTATTACTTAAGCTGATATACAGAACAATAGCTCAATGTTAATCGAAAGAATGTAAACAATAAAAGAATTTTTGAAAGAGCATTTTTAACAAGCTTTATTTTATTTTATTTTATTTAATCTTTATATACACGTATGTATAAAGGCGGAATTAATGCCGTAGGCATTTTCTGCCAGTCTACCTTTGGGCGATGCAGATGGCTTTAATTGCCTAACAGAAAAGATCACTTCTACAAAACAGCGTGACCGATCTCCTTTATGTGAAAGGAATCCCAAGTCATTCAACGCAGTGGTATCACGAATCATTTATAATTTGGGCATATCTTTGAATGTTATATTAATTAATTTAAAATAGTCCTCAACCTGGTCTCGTTAATCGTGATAAAATCTTAACAGCGGGAACCTCCTGTAATTAATGAATTGAATTGGGCGCCATATTTATTTGTCACGTGCCATTTGCAGTGCCAAAGGTTGACAACACCGGCCGTAGTTTCACAAATCCGTGGGCACGCAATTTGCACAAAATTGCGCGTTTACGACGCATTAGCGTGCGCCCATCACAAGTCCCCCATAGAATATCATTGTCAAGTGCACACGTTTTTACCAAACACCATTACGAATTGATTGACGCACGTTTTACCTTAACCCTTTTGGCTTCACGGTGATTTTTATTAAAAGTTTAGATCGAGGCGATGTTTAAATATTATAAGCATACTATTACACCCACAATTATTTTCTATATCAGCTCCTATTTCTGCGAATGAAAACACGGGTCTCGTTACTGTACCGTGGGATCTGGTCAACTTTGACTATCAAATCCAAAGGAATGAAACACGCGCGAGACTTAATGCATTCAAAGTTAACTCAAAAATAACTAAAGAAGCGTACGTAAATAATGATTATAACTAAAACAGACCCAGATCCGTATCCGTATGTACTTAAACATTGACAACTTTAAGTAGGCTACATACGGATATATATAAACATTTGTAGGTATGCTTTTCGAAATATTCAACCCTTACATCACGTTCCAAGCAAGGATTGAACGACAATTATAATCGCATTAAAATGCTAAACGCGCGCAGATTTCCCTTCGGCACAACGAAAAACGTATCGAAAAAGTTTCTAAATAAATTTCACTAGAAGCGATGTTATCAATTAAGTCGATATGTGTGTAACCTCGTTGAATGCGGAGCGGCGAAAATCGGACGTGTGGGGCATTGCGCGCTTAAATATTGTTATTGCCTTAGCATAGCACACAATAAACAATAAGACAGGGGTTCTTTTCATTATTTACATCTCCTACATTCCCCCATTAATAATAATGAGTAATCTAGCAATAATTTTAATACATAGGTAATCTGAGAAACCTTTCTAAGAGCTAGTAGGTGGTCATTTATACCTTTCCCTACTGTTTTCATATTTTCCTATAAGTGGCCACTCTTTCTTCTCTTAGGAGGTTTTTCTTAAGATTTCTTCAAAACAATATGACACTCTTCTTATTTTCAGACCTATCTTAAATAATTTTGCTATCTCATCATCGTGTCGCAATGAATTTTAATTTCATGACGCCCTTTAGACACGGAGAATTTATCACAAGACAAAGGGTAATGCAACGTCACATATTTAAGACCACACATTATTCAATGTCGAATATGTTGTTATACATTGAAATTACTCGCCAATCGGAACGTTGTACTAAACGTTTACATTGACAGGGCGTATATTAAGTTAATACAAACTTATGCTTAAACCTTGGCTGTAAATGTTGGACGTCATGCGCGGTTTACGACACCATAAAGCATCCGCGTGGCCAGTCTGTGACTTCCACTTATTAGGGCAAGAACAGAATGATGTACGCGTCATTAGCGACACGGCGATCTCACGACGATGTGCACTTTCGACACGTAAATCCTACTTGTATTATAAATGTGAAAGTTCGTGAGAACGGGTGGGTGTATTGATGTGTGTTTTGACAGAATTTTAGATAAAAACTACCGAACATATTTAGGTCAAATATGGGTCAACTGAAGTTTATGTAAGATGCCAGTATGTATAAGTAAAGATTTCTCATTGATACATATTTTCAAGAAACCATTAATTCGAATCAAAATCGAAAACATTGTTATGTAAAAGTAGCGGTAATTACGAAGTTAAACTCACAAATTCCTAGATATTCGAGAAAGATGAAAAAATCCAAAGATTAAAGTCTTTAAGAATTATATATACATTCAAGAGTGATTAAAATCTGTTACGATTTCATTATCTGTATTTTACATTACTGGTACGAAATATAGTGGAGCGCCGTAAGGTTTATACCTCGGAATCCAGGGCCAGTCTATGAATCTTAATATAAACCTTGAAAATATGTTTTTAATAGCATATAGAAAAATGTTAAAAAAAATTTTTTTCGCGCTCTCAATTTTTTTTTTATTATTATAAACATTTATTAATTTTTTGGAGTTTTAAGTGATTTATATTAGTCGAAAGTCATATTTTAAAAAATAACAACTATTACAAACTTGAAAACTTGATCTTGGATCTTTAGGGACTGCAGGTATACCGATGAATATAATTAAATACACTACTGGAAAAAATTAAAGGATCAAAAAATAAATCCAAATTTTTGGGCCGTAACTTCGAGAAAAATGGTCGTACAGGAAATTTAAATTGTAGCTCCAAGTCTCTAGTTTTTGGATTAACACATTAAAATTTTGTAGCATCAGTGGTTTTTGAGTGATCTTAGGAAAAGCAGCAACAAAACAATTTCAAAATGTTTAATGCTTCTTTTTTTTACATACGGGCGTGGAGAAAAATGTTCTTGCTTAACCCTTATAAAGATCGGATACTTTGTTTATTTAGCTTTAATTTCTATCTTTTAACACCTCGATATGTTTAGTTCTCGCCGAGATATCAGTCTACAAATGGAAAAGGATCCTTTTGTCTTTAATTATCGATATCTCAGCAACAAATAATTGTATACCAAGTTTAAGGTGCGTTTCAAGAATTTGAATAAATATCCTTTAACCACCAGCTATTACTTTTTCGAAAAAACAAGAATTCTTCTTGTTACATGAATTTGAAAATGCATCAAAAATTTGCTTTAGATGGTGTTTTGGAAAATCGAGCGCTGGATCGAAAATATTGTGAAAACCAATAATATTAAGTGTGCGTTTTACAGTTCAATATGTCCACAAAAATCCTACAAAGTGCCAAATTAATCCATCCAGCCATTTTTTTGTTTCACTCGATAGAATTTTTGAAAAAATAAGGGATCACGTTTTTGCTCTGCAAAGCTCATAATTTAAGAAATGAGAAATATTCTTTTTAAGAGCTTTTTTCACATTTTGTTGTATAGATTTGTTGTTTTGGGGCAACTTGAGGAAATTCAAGTCACCAACGCCAATATTACCCTTTGTTGCTATTTCGTGTGATTAAGGAATTTTCGAGCAACAATATTCGCATTGACGAAATATTGAATTAATTGGGCGTTTGTACTAAAACTTAAAAGAGTATTTTTGCAAGTTCAAACATGGCTTGGAATGCGGAATATTGACACCGCAAACAATGACGCAACGACCAGCTCCAGAATCTTTATTAAAAATTATTTTTTGCTCATGCAAAACAGGATGTGGAGCATCTTGTGGGTGCAGGAAAAGTGGATTAAACTGCACTGCAGCTTGCTTAGAATGCAATGGTGAAAGCTGTGAAATGTACACGATGTAACAATGTGAATAGTTAATGATAATTTTTTTTTGTAACTTATTTTTTACGATAATCTAATAAATTACATTGAAGTTACTCTGCACATATAATTTATTACAAATAAAACTAAATTCTTCACTATAAAAAAATTTTCTCCCTTCCGTCTCTCATTTTTCAGTAAATTGTTGTAAAAAAAATTGTTGTAAATCGAGATCGGTCAATTTTTTGTTTTTAACTTTTTTATTTGAGGTCTTAATAATGCAGTCTCATACTTGATATACAGATTCATTGACTGGCCCTGGGTTCCGAGGTTTGACCATTTTTATGCCTTACGGCACTCTACTAATATACGACTCAAAGAACCGTAGATCTTGTTCAATACATTGATACCCGAGTACACAGTAGTAATTACAGCTTTGTATTAATTACCTCATAAAATTTAACTGCAGGGCACACAATGCAGTGTATTTTCAGTCTATCCACAGCCTACGACTAGATGTATAAAGTTCTATCTATAAAGTGTTAACTTCGTGCATAAATCGTAAGATTGTATGGCCATGTCTCCTACGATACGTCATTTAAGCATGCTGTTGCGTGAAATTACGCGCGCGCATTATTCAAACAGAGTCTTGTATATAACAGTTTCAAACTTGACCTTTGACGTCAATTGATACTGTAGGTTTAACGCAATATATCAATCGATTTTGGACGGTTTACGGCTTTGTTTACTGGGTATCACTTTACCCATGAATTGTTGCAACGCTAAAGTTAACGCACGGTAAATATTTCAAAAGAGAAACCTGGACTATAAAGCACCTAAACACCCTACCTTTATATACATATCTAGTAAAAGAAAAAAAATGAAAATTAAGTTAAGAATATCTAACTGACATCAGATAATCTACGTAAATTAACTTAAGTAATATAAAAGAAAGTATTATAAAGAGATAGATCTAATAAACGCAAATAATAATTAAGTTATAAAACATAAAATAAATAACAAAACAACTAATAAAGACTTTATCGCAAACAATCCAAGTTTATAGCAAACAAGTTACAAGTTACAAGTTACGCTCGAGAGCAAATTGGAAAGCAAACATTTCCCTTCGAATACGATACACGAACAAGTTATGTAACAGTTACCTAACCCTTTGGAACATTACAAATGACTGAAACTTACACATACTTGCAAAGGGGCACGTGAGTGGGGTGCAAACATTCGATACGACCGGACCGCTCTCGATAACATGGCGAATGATTAAGAAACGAAATAATGATACCGAATATTATAAAAAATGTTCATCATCACCATCCTTATACCTCCCACTACAAGGCATGGGCGTCCTTTTTGACGGAGAAGTCTTAAGCGTTAGTTCAAGCACACGATTTTCATGATAATCGTATTGGTACCACATAACATATTTTATATTTGTTACATACAATATCATCATCATTAACCTAATCGCTTCCAGTTGATTGCAGTACGTAATATTTCCCCAAACTCGCTATCTTATCCATGCACCAACAACCAGTTAATAAATAACACCGCACCAGCATGTTTAAGGGCACCTATATTATCAACATTATCATCACCTATAATATAAACGTTGACAAACATGGAATTAGATGATTAATACGCAATTATATAACCTATGTTTCAATTTCTTATTATTTATTAAATCGATCATTACGTGAGTTAAAGAGACAAGAATAAAAAAAATCGTTTATTGATAAAAGTTATTTTTCTTCATTAAAACATCACAACAACCTCACAGCAACATTACCCTAAAGGTCAAGAATGCCTAGTCCTTCATCATGCACATCGTCAAGCCATCTCAAACACCAGGACAACACGAATCCCAAAGGGGCTGCTGTATGGGCGTTAATACTGATTAATTTATTGCTCGGTTAAAGTGACTGCACTTTCACCGAGCAATAAAAGACTTATCAGAGTGGTGTAAAAGTTGCGTGGACGGGACGAAGTAAGGGTACATCCGCGACCTCCAGACTGCGCCTCGTCGACACAAGGGCGTCACTCTGCCCTTGCATAGCGCCCAACGTCCGCCCTTTCTAACACCGCTACACATTGGCTGCACGACTGATTTTCTAATGCCTCAATTGTCTTTGTGCGATCGTCCGCCGGGCTAAATATATAGGCCTCATAAATATATCAAGCTCGCTCAGACAATGTGAGCGTATAATTTGAATGCGCTCGGTTTTGTACCAGTTTATTTTGAGCTTATCCATTTATAATTAAGATACATTTCAATGTAATGTGGCTTTGAACATAAATTAAAAAAATAAGCAATAGGAAACTTCCTTTTAAATGTAATATCATGGGTACAAAATCCTACTTCTATCTACCGATTCCAGATTATAAGCGTTATTTTTTATGTCCGTATATAAGTAATATTTTATTTACTTCTCATCCGTTTCGATTGCATGCAAATGATTGCATTTGAATGGTATATTTGCAAACCATTTCCGTATCATAGATTGACTTATACCGACGTCACTAGTCGTGGTCCTTCAGTTTATTCGACAACTTCACATACTTATCGAGCTACGAAAGCCCTAGATATAGTACGTACATATATCACGACCCGTCCCGATTTCGCCGCACGTCACTCCAGCGTCATAATCGTGCTAAACGTTCGTTCACGCCAAACATAATTTAATAAAACAAGGCACTTAGACCTAACAGCAAGCATCATTAAATACACAAATGTCGTTAATATAAAAGCTATTATCTTGGCGATTGCGGAGAAAGCAACAATATTATAAATTCACATTGTGAAATCGTATGTGAATCAGAGAAACGTGAAATTTCAACCAAAACAAATCTATACACATGCAGAAACTCGTTTCGAATCAATACTGGCAACATACAATAAAAGATATAGAGACGTGAAAAAAAAAACATGAATATTAATTTTGAGAATTTTAATGTCAGCCAGTATTAGTTACGTGATGGTTTTGCTGACGCTTCTAATTAAGCTTTCCCGAAATATCGTCCGGCTCGGATGTCATCAGAGGCTAGCACTAACGAGCTAGTATCGCCACGGACATTTAACCCTTACACTGGATGAATTTTAACAACGGCACGTGCTGAGAGCTAGCCTAGCGCGCCGCATGGGAATTATTTCATTTGTTTTTACTGAATCTAAATTGCTGCCTACTTAGCGTGTTCGAGGAAAATTTGTCAGTAAAATGCGCTACCGCCAAAAGCCTTAATATTCAAATAAGCCAACATTTATTCTGGAGTACCCTAATAATTCTCAAGTTACGTTTCTTGCGTAATTTATATCTCTATTTAAAATTGGCAACTACTTAAGAAGTAGAACATTATTTTGAAGGTTTTTTTGGCAAGTGGGAGCATTTTTTTTATTGTATGAACATAGTCTGTGTGTACATTGGATAGAAATTATGCAAACACAGCACTTAAATTAGAAATGACATCGTGGACGATAAGATAGTTGATAGCGGCACATTAGCGGCGTGCTGAGCGGTAATCATAGAGGAGATCGATACGCGTCCCGCTCGTCATTCGTCAACAATACATCGAGATAACATTTCGCAACGTGTCCGCGGCGAGTGGCCGGTGTTGCGCAAACGGTGGTGACGTCACCGGCGCTCGGTTCCGGCTTCACTTTCGCGAAACACTTTCACCGGTCGGACGGGTGGCGGGCGCCGGCGACGCCGACCGATACGTCCGCGCCGACCACACCGCCACCATTGTCATTCCGAGCGCGAGCGCACACCGCAACCATACCCACAGTACACACCCACGCACCATGCACACCACATTACTAAGACAGTTACTCCATCTATTCCAACTATTTCTCTTTTATTCGTACTAACTACGGTATCTTTAATATAGCCTTAAAACTAAGAAGTGTCTCTCTTGTGTGAGAATTATACTTGTTGATGCGAATAGTTAAAACTATATTATATATATACTCAGCCTATCGCCGTCCACTGCTGAACGTAGGCCTTCCCAAGAAAACTATATTATTGTTACAAAAATAGAATTCAGAAGAAAAAAGTACTAAATATAAAAAATAAGTTCGTGATCACTTGATATTATCTTGGATTGCTTTTATTCTAGTAAAGCCGTGTTTCATATCAGACCACTCGGTAAAAATAAAAGTTAATTTCGACGTCGCATACAATACATTAACGAGTGAATACGCTCAAACAATATTTATACAAAGCTAAGTATGTAATATTCATGAGACACGTCAAGTCACGCATGAAAGCGTTTTCAAAAGATATGTATTTGTCAAATATTGTGATAAGTATTCGAACAAAAGAGCTATCGAAGTTTCTTAATAACTTTTACACACGAATGGATATGACATGAGAATAATGAAATTATAGTTACATGGATAATTTAATGTGGATTTAACGATATCAAAATTAATTCTGCGTTCTTAAGGATTTTATGTTGTAAATTAAAAATAACGCTAATATTAATTACTATGAAAACAACGATTATAGAGAATTTTATTATTGCATACACAAACAACATTATTTAGGTAATCCGTATGAGAATGACAACGATCAGCAGTCGAACCGCATCTTTCAATTCTGAAACTATTTTTTACATACAATATGAAGGTCTATAAATTTGTCAGTCAAATCAAATTGCTGGTGACCCGGGCACCCTATCTGATCCACGTCAACCATTAAGCTAACAAAAAACTTACAAAATTGGGATCCTACTGATAAAACTATACAGCTCATATTTGAGGAAAATGTGTACACAACCTTGATGATAAAGGCTACGTCTGTCTCGTCTTTCCATATTGTATT
Source organism: Cephonodes hylas (assembly GCA_030295005.1). NCBI lineage: Eukaryota > Metazoa > Arthropoda > Insecta > Lepidoptera > Sphingidae > Cephonodes > Cephonodes hylas. Next base: position 10,730,343 of record AP025372.1, on the reverse strand, counting down.
CATTATTGAACTTTCACTAGCAAATGAGTCACGAGACATATTGCTCGATCAGATATGACCATTTCTGCAGATGTGTTGCACAATAAAAAAATACATACACAGTATAAAAGACGCGAGGCTGACGAAAGTATCTCAGTTTCTGAACATCACCGTGTTTTTCGCCTTATTTGAATGTCTGAAACTGCCGTCGTATACGGGTGAATTGTGACGACTGAAATAATTGTAAAGTACACAATTCTGAATGAATTTGAACATTTTATATATAGCGAAAGTTTTAACTAGTAAGAAAAGAGTGACGTCGAAGGATTTTATGGTGATTTTTTAACTACCTATCAAATCTGAAAATCATTTTCATAGCCTATAATTGGTTTAAAACTTGATATTTAAACTCTATATTAAAACTTGTATTATGTATACAATCGTTAAAAAATCGACGTATCAACAAAAATTGACGGGACAAAACTAGTAGAACATGATTGCAAACATTAGAAATTCGAAAAATGTGTCGTAACGCGACCAGATTATCCAATAACAAACACAATAATTGTGGAAATCATTGATCTGCGATCACCTGCGAGTCAAGGCGAGTTGGTATTGTACAATTGGTTAGCTTGTTCGCTGGGTGGTTAAAACAAGAATTTCACCAGTGCGGCGCGTGCCCAATACTACGTATTACGCAACCAAATGAAGCAATTTGTTATTGCGATCACGCAACAACACGGTAAGCGTTCGAGTTTCTTATTGTAAAGCCCAATTCACAGCGATCTGACTACTAAACATCTCCGTGGATTTACAAAGTGTACGAAAAGCTGAAACGGTTTATACTCAATAAAGAGCTAACAGCACAGAAATAATATTATGTCGTTGCTAAGTGGCAGTAACCACCTTTTTTGCTGTGACTGGTGTGTAGTTAAACTATATAAAGAATGAGTCAAATGAGAGCATATTTAACGATATGATACTTTGTTGGTCAGCGCCGTGCGTACCATGTAACTATGTCATCACTTTAACGTACCAGTATAAAAATAAAGTAACAAACTTACTCTCTGATTCTCGACAAATAATTAAAATGCACACATAACTTAGTATATTTATAGGCGTACATACAGGATGGGATTAATCCACAATCATCAAGATTTCATAGAACTACGCCCCACATCATTTGGTATATTTTTAACTTTAATGTAATTCTTATGTATGAAGATAAATTAAATGCAAATTATAAAGAAAAAAATTATATTTCTGTAATTGTCAATGTTACAAAGTATTACTTTCTATTTATGCTCATAAATCATTTAATTTTTTTCTCTTAATAGAATTCTTCAGACCGAGCACACGCCGCGAACCTTAGTTAAATCAGTGTGATACACACCTTAGATTCCTTCTTAATCACGTGTTTTTGAGCCAACTCAAAATTTAAATAACTTAAAACAATATTTTTTCAAGACTTAAGTTTACGTGAGATAATTGAGTGAGTTGTGGAGAAAATCATAGATAAAAAATCCGACATTTCAATTTTGTCCAGGTGAAGTGGGTTTGGACAGCTTAATCACTACCAGAAAATATCCTATCATCATCCAAAAAACGAAGCCAATTTTAATGTCAGTGGCACGGTTACTAAAACAACGCATAAAATCTATTTTATACATATTTTTTTGAGAATTTTGCGTAGAATACCACTATAAACTTAGAGATTTATCCGCGTTCTAGGTTTTCTAATTACACCATCATATAAACTTCAGACTGGCTTCAGACATAATTAAATCATTATAACGACATAAAAATGTATTAGAAAACGACTATGCAGTAGTAATAAATAATGATAATATTTAACTCCGTTAATCTACATCTTACCGCTTTTACGCCTTCTTTCCCTAGCTACTGATATTTAAATTACCTGACTAATAATAACACGCACTTAACTATCGGGTTTCATTATATAATTTATATTTTCTTTTATTATGCTTTCACGAGTCTGCTTAGCGCGACGGAATGGTGCAATATACCTTCGCAACATAAAAATATAATTTTACTGTGCCTAGTGACGGTTTAAGGTATTAATGGAGTGATAATGTCGGCTTTGATCGTGCTGCTACTTAACATGCTTACGAGAAAAGTATACAACTCCTGTATCGCATGGTTGATAGTTACGCCAATAGTTTTATTGCCGCTTAAGCGCTTCTGTAAAATAGAACTGTAATTATATTATTGATATTCACTTGCTATGATTAGTATTTCGCATGGGTTTCCACATTTTTGTTTTCGATGTTTTAAATTATGCCAAATGACTTACTTATTCTTACGTCATTGTTGAGTTATAGGCCAACGATTTGGTTCTAATCTCAATCTGCTGATTGACATTATACACAAGGACAGCAATTAATCTATGTGACTTTTTATACTACGAAAAACTCAACAACTAATCCTTCTCTTTTTTTTGTCGTTTCCATACTCTAATTTTTATAAGCTAAAATCATAATTATTTATCGTATTCATTATCGAAGTGATTTATGTACTGTTTTCAAATAATATAATATACAACTATTGAAGTCTTTCTCTCAAATATTACGTGGATTGAATCGAAACTATCTGTACGTTATAATTACTACACTGGTAATGTTACGAAACCGCATGTTCAGTTAAACACGGGTGTTTAACACCACCTTCGTGCCGCAAGATATTTCTACCTCAAGCCTAAAACTGTTAAATCAACTCAGGATAATAAGAAGGAGACACATTCATGTAGCTACGACATCGAGTTTTAGGCGCGCAGTCGAAAACCTCGGCAGTCGCGGGTTTGAACCACAGGCCTGAGGCCACATACCTCTGATTTTTCGAAGTTAAATGTGTATTCAAAATTAATTATCACGCATTTTAACGGTGAAAGAAAACATTATGAAGCCTGTACACCTAAAAGTTCTTAGTAATTTCTCAAGCATGTAGACTGATAAACCCTCTTATTTGTAGAGTACACAGATCCCGAGCACTATGACGTATTTGTGCTGATGATGAACCCGAGTAGAAATTTTTTCGTGTTCCTGATCTGGACCCGATCAGGAATGCCTGATCGGGTCCAGATAAGGCATGTAACGCAGAACATTGGTCTGGACCCGATCAGGCATGCCTGATCGGGTCCAGATCGGGCATGCCTGATCGGGTCCAGATCGGGCATGCCTGATCGGGTCCAGATCGGGCAAGCCTGATCGGGTCCAGATCGGGCATGCCTGATCGGGTCCAGATCGGGCATGCCTGATCGGGTCCAGATCGGGCAAGCCTGATCGGGTCCAGATCGGGCATGTAACGCAGAACATTGGTCTGGACCCGATCAGGAATGCCTGATCGGGTCCAGATCGGGCATGCCTGATCGGGTCCAGACTAGGAATGGCTGATCAGGTCCAGACTAGGAATGCCTGATCGGGTCCAAACTAGGAATGCCTGATCGGGTCCCAATCAATCATCTGTATCATGTAATACCTTGCCTGATCCAAATTGAGTATGCCCAGTCCGGTCCTTTTAAAAAACATGAATATAATATTATAGTCATGAAAAAATTGTTTGTTAAAAAAATATGAATTGTTATTATAAATATGTTACTTAACATTTTATTATTTATTTTTTATCAATTCGTTATTTATTTAATTATCAATGATTTTATAAATATTGAATATTATAATAAATAATAATAATTAACAACTCAATATTAATGAATTTATTTATTTTTTGTATGGTAAAACATATTTAAACAATAAAAAAAAAATACAAGGAATTTAAATAAAAGCTGTTAGTGTCTTTTATTGACCTTCTTAAAAAGGCTTTTTAAGCAGTAACCATCCCAATCGTTAGCTTTATTTAATATTGACGACAATGCTTGCTGTAATTTACTGTCAGGAATATCTTGCTTATTTAGAAATTTCTGTCTCATTGCAGCTGAAATACAAAATTTGATTCAATTATGTTGTAATTTAATAAGTAATAATAATAAAAAATGTTAATATTTATAAAGTAATAACATACAATTAAGAAATAATTAATTTGGTATCAATGAAAGTATCCTGCACTATATAATGATTAACATACTTTTTACCAAAGTGAAAAAAGTTGTATCTTTTAAAACTTTTTTTGGAGTTGCAGCTACATATGACATGGCCATATCTCTTGAAATGTAAAAAACGAATAATATTGCCCATATTATGGGTAATAGTGTTTTCCATCAATGGAGAAGTATATAAGTTTATTCTGGAAAAGCAAATTTATTATTATTTATAATGAGGAGCATTTTTTTAAATATGACAATTTCAATAATATGGTCAGATAGAGCAAATATTAGTTCTTTCATATATTTATATATAAGAGTATAGTTTTTTAGAAACTCACATTTTTTTATTGTCTTTCAACTTTTCATTGAATTTATCAAAGTTTTCCATTGTTGATAGTGGAAATTCTAATTTTTGAGCCACATCTGTTGATCCTTCAGTATCTATTCGACTGGAATCTAACAGTTGAGTACTGTTATTCTTTTTAATTTCAGACAGGATTTGGGCAACAACAGCAGATATGCTTACAATTTGACCTCTTAAATTCCCTAATTGTTTTGATAGACTGTTATAATTATGCCTGAAACATTCAAGCAAAGAATCTGTTAAAAATAAAATATATATTAATACAAATGTTTACACTGATTATACATTTATTAAAATATCAAAATTCCAACACTGATGTAAATATAAATATTATAACAATTACCAACACTCCACAATTTCAGAATAGAATCCATATTATGACCTTAGTTACTAATAATTATTAGATAGGTATTGTAATGATTAATTTGTTTTTTACCATTGGATACAGTATTTTTTGTTGATGATCTAGCTGCTAATATAGTCATTTCAGTTTCTGTTTTGGATTTATTACTATAAAGATGCTAAATAGATTATCAGCAATTATTGATAATGTACTATTATTATTAGAAGTAAAACAACAGTAGTATAACTTAATTATTTGTATCAAAATTAACAATAATAAAAATATGTCAGTTAATATGCTTTGTTAAAAAAAATCATTAGTAAAAAAATATTAGAAATTAATCAACAATATTTACATTTTAAATAAGAGATATTACCTCAAATTTCAGTGGGTTTATTGGTTAACTCCAAAGCTGTTTGGCTGAATATTTTATCTATTTTTAATTGATTCTTTGATAATGCTTTTATTTTGAACGTTTTTTCAACAGCAGCTGCTTTTGCTTTAGTGGACTGCTCATTATCAGTAGAGAAAGCATAGGGTTATTTTTCCAATCTTATTAATTTTTCCTCTGCCTCTTTCATAGTTTCTGATAACATTAATTGTATAAATTAATTACTGTTTTATTGTTTTGACAATAACATATCAATTCTCATAAATCTATAATTCAAATAACAATAAATTACCTGCTGTGCCACATATTTGAACATGAAATGTTGGTCTTGTCGGATCAGGCTCTTCACAATGTTTCACTATTGTTTGTAATAATTTACAATACTTAGTACTTTTTAACATTGATGCAGGCATATAATATTTACATCCAGTACCACTATATTCTATGTAATGATCTAACCAAGAACTTGATACTATATCAATTACTTCATTGGATAAATCATTTACAAATAAAACTATAATGTCATCTGAAAAAAATACGGATTATTGAAATATAAATTTATAATGAAAAATAGCAAAGAATTGTAATGTATTTTTAAATACTTTTTTACTATTCTTGAATGTTTTAGGTAATTCAATTTAATAACGAAACTTTACACACAACATGTAAATTTTTATCTACTTAAGTAGTTTACTCCACAATTTAGTATTTTATACACAATACACACTTAGTAAATGTCTAGATATAAGTTTATAGTCCGTGATACACTTTGTTTTGGTAAACACACAATATATTAATTATTCTGTAACTACTGTTAAGGCGATTTAGTTTTTGTAATGAACTTATTTAATCTTTACATTAATATACCAATCGGCATATTCAATCAATTCAATCCACTGATACCGTCTTCTTGACATAAAATAAAAATTAACTCCCGTGTTCTATAGACTGTATGTAGAATTGCCGTTTGTAGTAAAAGGCGGGAAATGCCCAAAAGCGGTATTGCATTATTTTAAGTTGCACACCAAGTTAGTAACATCCGCAATACTTGTTTTTTAATTATAATGGTTTTATCACGTATTATTTTACCTAACATTTTCTGGAAAAAAATAAATACGATAATAAGTAACTTTCTATTTATGCACCTAATTCCTACACTTCCTGTTGTCGCCTGTCGGTTTATCAAGTACCTAATGTTGCCATAACAAATAAAATAATTTTCATGCGTTATCAAATCTATACTAATATTATAAAGAGATAATGTTTGTGAATTTGTAAAGTTGTAGAAATTCGTTATTGACAAACAAAATTTATGGTAAAAGATTTTTGTAAAATAAATTACCAGTATAACCTGATCTGATGCAAATAAAATTTACACCGTGACATAAATATGGCAATCATGATATGATACACGTCATGAGTTGAGTTTCACCGTTCACGTCCAAAACAATAATAAGTTTTGAATTGTATTTCTGGAATATATGTTTAAAAGCATCTTTTCTTGCTTTGACAATTAGGATAACGGTATCTGGGCTTGATACTACATGTCTTATCATACTGAATATTTTTTAATACCAGGCTAGCCCTATTTGATCCAGACCTTGGCCTAATGCAGTATGCCTTACAATACTTGAAAACATTTAACATAAGGCTATCCTGATCTGGTCCCGATCTGGTCCTGATCCAATATACCTTACAATACTTGAAAACATTTAACATAAGGCTATCCTGATCAGGTCCCGATCTGGTCCTGATCGGGCTTGCCTTACAATATTTGATAACATTTAACATAAGGCTATCCTGATCAGGTCCCGATCTGGTCCTGATCGGGCTTGCCTTACAATATTTGATAACATTTAACATAAGGCTGTCCTGATCTGGTCCCGATCTGGTCCTGATCGGGCTTGCCTTACAATACTTGAAAACATTTAACATAAGGCTATCCTGATCTGGTCCCGATCTGGTCCTGATCGGGCTGGCCGTACAATACTTGAAAACATTTAACATAAGGCTATCCTGATCAGGTCCCGATCTGGTCCTGATCGGGCTTGTCGTACAATACTTGACAACATTTAACATAAGGCTATCCTGATCAGGTCCCGATCTGGTCCTGATCGGGCTTGCCTTACAATATTTGATAACATTTAACATAAGGCTATCCTGATCTGGTCCCGATCTGGTCCTGATCGGGCTTGCCTTACAATACTTGAAAACATTTTAAATAAGGCTATCCTGATCTGGTCCCGATCTGGTCCTGATCCAATATGCCTTACAATATTTGATAACATTTAACATAAGGCTATCCTGATCAGGTCCCGATCTGGTCCTGATCGGGCTTGCCGTACAATACTTGAAAACATTTAAAATAAGGCTATCCTGATCAGGTCCCGATCTGGTCCTGATCGGGCTTGCCTTACAATACTTGAAAACATTTAAAATAAGGCTATCCTAATCAGGTCCCGATCTGGTCCTGATCGAGCTTGCCTTACAATACTTGAAAACATTTAAAATAAGGCTATCCTGATCAGGTCCCGATCTGGTCCTGATCGGGCTTGCCGGATCGGGCATGCCTTATTCTATCCTGATCAGGACCCGATACATGATCTGGTTGTGCCTTATTTGATTTCTACTCGGGAATACGATGGAGGAAATACATTGACTTGCAAACTATTCCACAGCTATTTCTAATATTTAACATTGGTGATATCGCCTCGCTAGCCGTGCCACCTACGTCCGCATCCGAGACATACATATCGGAGCGCTTGGCGTCAAAACAATAAAGCGCCAGACGGTATTTAATCTCCGCATGACGTCTGACCCCTCTTAGCCATACTAACTGGCAAACGCCGCCTCGCTTAGAGCATTAAAGGCTTTTATAGGTTGAGGAATTTAATGCCCTTAATACCTTTTGAAATTAAATCGAGGAAGTATCTTAATTACGAAATGATCCATTAAATCTGTATATGTTGATGGAATTGCCTCATGATTATTGGAGCTATTAAATTTATAGCTTCAATACTTAAACAGCATTGAGGCGAACTTAATGCCTAAAACAATCTCTACCAGCCTACTTTATATGAATGCAGTGATGAAACCGTTAACGAGATCGACTTGCTGATGATAATTGCTATTTACTTACCCATAATCACATGGGTTAATTTTCTTTTTACTTCAAACCTTAGAAAATATTTGCTTGAGACGCTACTACATCCATATAAAAATTCGTGATTATTTGTGACATGTTTTTAAAATCATTATTAGCCCATGTTTAAGACATAGTCCACCATTCTAGCCTAGTGCGGGTTGCCAGACAATTGTTGTATAATGTTTCTCAAGTCATTTTATGATTGCACTACAATGGTCGCTCTTCCTCAAGTTGTCGCACATAAGTTCAACAAACCCACTATGTAAACGGTAAGTGGTCGGTAGACAGACAGAAAGACAGCTCGATAGACAGACAGATGGTTTTATTAATGAAAGCCTTTATTTGTTGTGTTACGGAGTACGCCCTAATGGATATTAAGTATTGTCAGCACTAACAGGGTTTATGGATTCAACATCTAGATTAGGTGCATGACATATTTGCTACTTTCATTTATTACTACTTACATTTATCGCCGAAGAAGTATTCAAAAGAGCTTTTATACAGGCGTGTTTTTGTGTCAAATGTTATGGAAGACATTACTTATGGTCAAATATTAATGGATTGATTAAGGCATTTGTTTTGCGTAATAAACTTGATTAAAATTATTTATTGCAAGCAATATATAAGGAATTTTGTATTCCATACATTTAGCCTTACCTATTTTATAAAACATAATTACGAAGAGTGCAAACAACATTCTATATGACGTCACTGACTGTCTGGGAGTTGTCCCATGAACATATACCAAATATTACGACTCAACATTACGTTGAAAGGTTACAAATTAATAATGCTAACAGACCATAGTTCTAAAACCGACCAGCCATCAAGAGATCCGCCCGCTCCCACATTTCGCCCACACCGACCTCAACTGCTACCAGTTGTATTAAAACAATGCCGAACTCTTCTCACACTTTCCAACGGCATTGTGAACGAGACAATAACAAACATTTCATTTATCGTGACGCTTGACACTGAAATCGTCGAGTTGCGAGAAAAAAATAAACATCTATCAAAACTTTCATTTATTGTTTGTGATAGCGTGAAATGCTCAAGTATTGTGATTGCGCCGGCTCATTATCACGCCTTCGACAATTGTTCGGGGGACGTTTTATATTGTAAATAGAAACGATTGCTTTTGGAACACCGGTGAATAAATCTTGAAAGGTTTTTATTTAGGATAATGTACACAGTCTACATTTTATAAAAGCAGAAAGCTGTCAAATGTGTCAACGAAACGTTGAGTGCCAGCCGCTGTTAAATGCCTTTATTATTTTTATTCTTACTCTTTCAATTTTTTTGTGTGTTCATTCAATTACAATTTCGAATATATGGGAGTGTTCATAACATAAATTTCAAATGAAAAAGGGTCCTTTTCCCACATCAAATAGGTGATATAAGTCTCTAATTAGGCTAAAAGCTATAACGTTGTCATATTTTGGGCTTTTGCTTTATTAGATTAGTAGTTACTAGATTTGCTGATTCTTCAATAATGGACTCAAAAAATGCAAAACTTATGAAAATATTTGCATATTTTTAGATATATTCGCACAGAAAATAAAAGATTTTACGCATCCTTCGTTTACGTTTCATAAATACATTATGTTCTCAGAAAGATTATAAAAAAGTAAAAAAACAAAGTTATTTAAAGAGCAATTTCATAGACAACAAAAGATAAAAGTGGAACGAAGGCGTAAAGCCGTGACCAACTACTTTCCTATTAAAATAAAGCGGACTAGTTAAAATTTATAACTCATTTAAAAGTCGCCTTGTCTCAAGAGGAATGAAGTTTTATTTATTAGGTAATGAGAGCGGTGTCCGTTTAAAATTTATTCTGATATGCGCCTCGGGGCGACATCTATGCGAAGGACTTGGCACTTAATTAGGTGTCGTGGAATTGCCAGCACGAATCCACAGATGGCGCTGTGAGTTCATACAATTAACTGTCTTTCATGCGCAATGTTTTTGTTTTTATTATAGAGCGATAAAATATGTTTAACAATCTAATCAGAAAATTTAAATCGGTTACGATAAAATACTTTTAATAACTAGCCATGTATAATATTGTTTTTTTTTTTTTGGGTGAATTGTAAGCAAGTATCTTGTTTAGCTAAAAATGTTATTTCTTAAATAACGTCATTGCCAAAAATTAAATAACTTTCAGCGACGCATGAATGTGTTATGAGATAGTCAAGAAATTATATACTTTATAAGTAATATCAACACCTTAGCTTAAATCTGCAACGTTTAGTGCCAACACGATTCCGAATTTAAATCTGCAACGTTTAGTGCCAACACGATTCCGAATTTAAATCTGTAACGTGTAGTGCCAACATGATCCCGAATTTAAATCTGGAGCGTGCACTACCAACACATTAAAACCGCACTTACCTTGCAAGTTGTCGAGCATGTACGTGAGCAGCTTGGCGGTTCCGTTGGAGTCGTTGTACAAGGAGAGCATCTCCTTGTTGAGCGGGTTGCCGTGCAAGCCCAGCAGTTGCAGGTGGAACAGCCGACCGAGTTCGTATGGTAACGCGCGTAAGTAGTTGTTGTGCAAGTGGAGTTCTCTGTCGACAAAATTTGATGTTCATTTTTTTATTCTATTATGAAGTTTTATGCAACCTCCTTGGTTATGTAAAGAACCATGCTATGGTTCGTAAATCGTCGTGCCACGAGTTTGATTACCGCTGTGAGGTTACAATTTTTGGGAACCATAAGAATTTGTTTCGGATCTAGTTGTTTTTTGACATCCATGTACAATTATTACTTGGTTGTATAGGATTAAATTAGACATTGTTAATCATAAAATCGCAGTGAACAAAAACTTCACCTATTTTGAGGTCCGTGTGCAGCAACAGAATTTACATATTGTTTAAATAGATAAATAATAAAGAAAAGATTTAACAAATTCGTCTATTGTTTTCACCAACAATGCGGTCAATAATGTCATAACACCCACAACGAATTCCTTAGATGCCGTGAAAGAAGTCATAATTCCAGTTGATTGACGGTAAAAAAGACCTTTTTGGTCTCATCCAATAACAATAAAATTAATTCTACACACAACATTATTATAATAAAAGATTTCAATAATTCTGATATATAATAAATTAGCATTAACGATCGGAGAGCAATCAAAAGTTTTTTAACCTTTGTTAATAAGGTAGCGACGGCATATCAACGACAGATGTTTTTGTAACAATGAATCATAATCTAAAATCGTCCATATCAATAAGGAAATTACATTGTTTATAACAATTGTTACATTTATCGACAAACGCTTACGGACGAAGAGATAAAATTGAGAAAACATTGCGGTTACTAAATATATTTTTCTTGGCTTCGTCATCGGTTTTTGTCACGTCCACTACTGGACATAAGCTTTTCTAAAGGGCTCGATTCATACAACCGCTGCCAGCTACCTTGTGGATATCATCATCCTACCTAGCCGGAGGGCGTCTAGACTACATTCCTTTATTGCGGCAAATACAAAATTTAGAACACCCAACATATTGTTCTAATCGTTCAACTAATCAGCACTATCGTACTTTGTCCTTAATAAGTACACATTTTGTTTGTTCTAAAACTACCTAGCGATAAGCAATACGTTTTTAACATTCTGTTACTCGTTTAGTAGCTGCTTGCAATCCTGTCCGACTTCGTTCGAAAACAATTGTAATATTTATAAATATCATATGCTATATTAAAATTTATATTTATTTGAAACCTTTAAGATTAGGAAATAGTAGAATTTCTTCCAGTATCTCCTAGATATTGCCTGTTACTATGAGCCTGTTGCTAACTACGAAAGTGCATTTGCAAATTGGATTTATAAATAAGGTTGTATAGAATCTTCAAATGAGTTTTTTTAAAACAATTTTAATATTGACGAGTTTTACAGTCATGGGAAAAAATATTGGCGATAACTTTAAATAGTACGATAACTACGATTGTCGAGCACTAATAATAATGTAATTTGAATGGCAACACACTAGACGAGCCAAGTGGACACGCGATCAAGGTCGATGAACCCGAGCCAGTTATGGTAACTAACTGAATCGAATTATATTTGTAAACACGGCTGGCAGTTCGCAACTTGCCAATTTGCAACCGGACAGTTTGTATGGGATGTGGTCGACAATATCTCAGGAAGTTTCATTTACTGTCTAAACCACTAAGAGATAAACGTCGAATGTGTTTCCATAAGAATTCCCTTTTTACGAAATAATTCAATTAGAACTGTGCTCAATTAAAATAAATTAGACAACCCCTCGGTGCTGTTATGTAGATATAGCTAATAAAACGTAGCTAGTGAAACGTCGCGGTTTGATCGTCGCACTGTGACAATAGTTTGTGTGATCGAGAAATATTTGTTCCAGGCCTAGGTGATACCCGCGACACAGGACTTGTATCCTTGTTTGGGGCATTTTATTGTAAATGACTTTAAGGTGTATGTATTTTTTTCAATAAAGCAGTAAAAATAGTGAACAGATACATTCAGAGCTAAAAGATCTTGTGGACTTTTTTTTAAAGTAAATGGTCATCTCTTTTTGCCGTACATTCAAATGTCACAGTATTATGAGGATCTAAAGTAACGGCAGTAACATGAAAAACACTTGTGATTTTTGGTAACCAATCTGTGTTAGGCGATGATAGCTCCTAAAGATGCGTAATCAAAACTTGTCATTTTCATCTAATATCGTAAATGTCACCACAATCATCAGTAGATATTTCTACATCGATCTGACGTCCGCAGGCGCAGTCACGGTAATACTACTCATATTTAAAAAAAAACACAGACAAATCAAGACACCAATTTAGAAATTTATCCAAGTCGTGTCTTCTTAAATTGGCCTACAAGTAGTAATGACCTCGTTAGATTGCGAGCAAAGGTTACACGGTTAGACTGGCCGTCAGTGGGCCGTCACGATACGGCGTGCTAACTGCTTTAGATAAAATAACGCAAAAATTTCCTGTATATAATGCATATTTATGATCATAAGCACTATTGAGGCAGCCTTTGTTTGGCATCAAACAAATCAGTGTATTTTTTAAATTACTGTAAATCTATGGAGTCACCTGAGGCTCACTGATAAATTAATACTGCTAATTGGAAGAAAACGTCGAATTCGAAATCGCAGGTAAAATATTGGCAAAGACAGAAACAACACTAGAAACAATATTGAAAGTTGCACTCTAGCACACTTATGCAGCTTTAGCAAATAGTCAATAGTTTAAAATAAAACTTCTGAAATGACTGAGAATTGGGAGTGAAAAAGAGCCTCGTACTCCTCTTAATAAAGGATTTACAATATTAGGGAGAATCTCTAGCCAAGCCTTGAGGCTTTCTTCTGGCATAAGAAGAAGCATGCCTATTCCCTCTCAACTATACACCATTACAATCTTATGTCACTGTATAGATAATATACACGCCGAACAAACAGAAACCGACAATTCAATCCACATACCACTAATGTGATATCACCAAAACACCTAACAATAGAGTTAACCCACTTCGATATGATTACAAACATTTACCTAGATTTAGTTTGATATTTACATTATTTACTAAGATAATGCGCGATAACTATACTCATGACAATGTGTAGTACCAGGAAGTATATTGTATCTGATAATATCGTTCAACTGTATACGAATACTTCTTAATAAATTCGAAATTAACAAAATATTTTGTTATGGCCAAATAATATAATTTAAGTGCGCCTCGGCAACTATTATAGTTATTATACAGAGTATTACTATTAAAGTTTTGATTTAGTCCTGGCACTTAAGATGAGATGCTGAGATACGATATACAAACGTCTAAAGTTATAGTAGCCTTTGGGTCTGATTAAGTAAATGCAACGCTAGCATTATAGCTTTTTATCAAGAAACAACACTTTCCTCATCCTGGTTTGAAAACTATTAATACTCCGATTAATTAATTAAAGTTAACGAAATACTCATTTGCACCAACTTAATCTGCATCATCAACCACAATATTCGAAAACGATTCTATATTTCTTTCACACAAATTGGACTAAATAGGTTGGCATTTAATTACGACTAATTAAATTAAGACTATCCTTAATCCCAATCGTCTAAGCACGGAGGAGAGGTAATCTCTTAAAATGGCGCTCACACAAACCGCGGTAGGAGGTCGTCCGGTCGACCGTAATGAGATGGATGGATGTCAAACGGCCGAAGATATTATCTAAACGAGGTCAACGCACAACAACCATTGTAATTATTTAGTAGATTCAACTAGTAAACGACTTTTCTTTGGTTTAATGTCGAAATATTTTAAGCTATTTTCGTAGTTAATTTCTTCATTACCATTAAACGGAGAGTTTGAAAAGGAGGAGAGAATTAAGAGGAGTCTGATTAGCTGACATACACAAAGATAAATTTAAAATGCCATCTTTTTTACACATGGTCTCACCATACAACCGTCTGTGCAATTATACTATGCGCTAAACTCAACAATGACGATCTTGGTGATAGTCAAAGCTATCACAGTTTAAATATAATAGACGTATTTCTGTGACATGAAAGGAGAAGCTGTCACGACTCGTATGTTAAGAGAGATACAATCTGTTTATATAAAAATGAATGTTTATCTGTCTTTTGTGAGTTGAAAACACCATTGGACCCGGTAGGTGGCACTTCTGTCGGCATATCGCTTAAAGTTTTTCCGGGCACGACGACGTCCGCCCGGATAGCCAGTAGATAGCTAACTCAATTGCTTATTAACAACACAAAATTTAAAATTTCATGGTTATTGACGTAGAACACACCAACCGCCAAATTATACTATTGTATTACAAAATACCCACATTCATGTAATATTTAAAAACAACATTAAAATAAATTAATAAACTTACAAAGACGTTGTTCAAGTGATGTTTAACTATTTAATATTCATGTGTGCAAATTCATTGTTATATATTACAAAAAATAGCAAGTGAGATATTTTAACAATGCCTTCAACAATAACGCAAGAACTGTATATGGAGACATCTGAGAAGTTCTCAATTCACATCAATTTTATTTGTTTGCACAATTAAGAATTGTAATTATTAGCTCTATACGAACTCAATGTCTCGTTTAAATACATGAATATTCTGCTGGGGACTTTTTGGAAATTCGCTTATAAGAAAAAACAGAAATGTAAGCCGTAAAATAGATATTTTAGTATGACGTTTAAGTAAACTGCTAGTAACTATAAAAAAGCGTAGTGAGTTTTCAACTTGAGACACTGCACAATAAACAGTGACGGTTTTAAGTAAAATTGACTTTTGCTTAGACACTATTTGATGTTACAATGTAAAACATGCCGTAGTCTATACATAAAAACAATTTATTACGTCAGAACCTGGAATTTGCCTTATGACCGCAGCTTCTCTACATCTACAACATCCATGAAGTCATTAACCTTTTCCTCGACAATTCACGTTCTAAGGCCATTCTTGGCCATTGACGCTGATATATAAACAGATGGTTTTCTGGCCACTGTATCGGATACCCAAAAAAAAAACATGATTTTATTATAATGAATTCTGCATTTGATGGAGTTACGATCTTGGCAAAAAGATAGATAAATCTCCTTGATTGTGTACAGCTCTCGAATTTGATAGACCTATATTCACCAGTGAGCCCCAATGAACTTATGAAAATATTACTTTTAAATGTATGACATAAATACAAGAAAAAAGCATTAATTTTATGTCATCATTAGATGAATGCGAGTGTTATTGATAATGATAACGAATTGAATTAATTTGTACGCGACGCAACGTGTGACACATATCAGTTGTCCTATTTGTGACTGTCATTTATTTAACACCAATATATCCAGTTAAATTATTGCAAATCATTAATCAAACATTATTGCTAGGCGCTCAGTTTCAATTACATTTTACAGAATGACGAAACTAAATAATTCTTGTATACATAACATTATAAATATCTAAACACGGTAGTAAGCAACAACTGAAATATGTACTGAAGATTTGTTTATCAAAAGTATTAAAACAGACGATTCCCTAATAATGTCTTGTACATAATAAGCAGATTTGTATTATGATTAATTATTATCTATAGATATGATAAAAGTCATTGGTCGATTATTATTCATACAAAATATTGTAATAATGTAAACATGTTTATTATTTCCGAAATTTCAAGATGATAGGGTTGTATCAGTTTGGCTATAGATTAGAATTTTTCAGATAATTATATAAATGTACAGCCATTGCCCTTCGTTTAACCCGGCTCTTAACATAGCAACATGTAAAATTACGCTATATACAACGGACTGATATGGGACGCCTATTAATAATTTAGAAGATCAATGAATGTCATCGAGATCAGAATGATGATGAATCCGAAGTAAAAATGATTCAAAATGTTTACTTTTGTTTCGATATCAGTATATTCAACTTTTCTAACTTTTTTCTCCTCACTCCTTTATTATATATTATCACGAGATAGTTCCTCGCTCCTATAACCATTATCTACACTAATAAATAATATAAAACTGAAGAGATTATGTTTGTTTGCATGCTTAAATATGCTTATTTTAAGAACCAGCCATTCAATTTGATTTTTTTTCAGTGTTAGATAGCCCATTTATCGAGGAAGACTATCAATCATCATAATACGCCCAATAGAAGAAGAACAGTCATTGAAATTGTGACAAAAATGGGGATAAAATTTTCATTTAAGTCTTTCGCATATGAAATTGCGGTTGGGTTTGCGTTACCATAATTAACATCAAGTCAAACAAAAAAGGGTGCTAAGTCACCCTGACCGATACATAGCCATTAGAGGCTAGAGCCAACAAATACTTCACGAGCTTATCTGGCTAACGTGACTTGTCATGGCGGAAACACCACGTGACCTTGAAACAAACGACCATTGCTATTGCAAACCGAGCGATAAGTAGTAAAGAGAAAAGATTTCATGAACGTTGTTACGAAATGAGGGTGGTAGTATAGCACCGGAATCGAAGGGAAGTAAACATTAATTCTATATTTTAACAGCACATAGCTCAATTTTATCTATCATTACTTTAAAGTTTTTCTTAAAATCCAGAGTTGTAATGATGACAGTTCCCTAAAGCTCCCATCTCATGATAGCCTAAAGTACAGAATCACAACCTGCAAAGATACCGTAAAGAGATCCTAAGGAGGCATGCCTATCGCAGTTTACTCTACTTATTTCTACTCACAACTTCGGGTAATTTACCTACTGAAAATCCCAGTAACACAGTATGTAACGCAGAAACCTAACCTGGATCCTTTTAATGACGAATCAAAACACCTTCTTGTACTTCTAATTCTTCTAAACAACCTATCCCTACCTAACCTATACAACCATAATCCTGGTTAGATATAAAGTCGCCCAGTTCGGCGGGCAGCGATTAACGAAGAAGCCTACCATGGAACCTTACAACGACAAATCAAAACACCTTCTTGTACTTCTAATTCTAATACTTCTAGTCAAAGTATTCCTACCTAGTCTATACAAACTAAATCCTGGTTAGATATGAAACTTGCCTTAGTTGTATAAGGTCCCCCAGCTCGGCGGGCAGCGATTAACGTAGAAACCTACCCTGGATCCTTTCGATGACAAATCAAAACACCTTCTTGTACCTACTTCTAATTGTTCTAATCAAGCTATCTCTACCTAACCTAAAGGCTTTGTAGATATGTAACTTGCCTTAGTTGTATAAGGTCGCCGAGCTCGGCGGGCAGCGAGCGCAGCTTGTTGTTGGACACGTCGAGCGTGTGCAGGTTGGCGAGCAGGCTGATGTCCGGCGGGATGCGCTGCAGCGAGTTGTCGTTGAGGTAGAGCGCGGTCAGGTGCGTCAGTTGGAACAGCTGCGGCGCCAGCGCGCGCACACCTCCTGTTACCTGCAACACCGGAGTGCCGGCGTTAATTACGCTATTCATATCCTGATGCATAAACGATCCTTTTTTAATTTTGGAAATATTAAAGATGGATCTTTTAGTTTATATTGATAAATGTTTTATATGCATTCGTTTATCCTAATTTTTTTTTTTTTTAAATAACTCTGTTATGTTTTCACACGTAATCCTTTGAGCCAATTTAGATGATAGTATGGAAATAGATACAACCGCAGAAAAAGACATAAGGTATTTTGTACATAAAATTTTTGCAAACACAAATAAGACTCTGAAGACTGATATAGGTTAGTTTTAGTCGCGAACAATGGAAGGTTGATGAAGGTATATTTTTTGACAATATGTCTTACCGCGGGCAGTAGCTATTAAGTTATGACTTATGTTCGATTTTGTGAAGCTTTTTGAAGCAAATCTTAAAGCAATAAAGTAAATAAGGAAATATTAGAAAAGGACCGTACTATAATATCGTAAGGCAAATCAAAATTAATGAAATGCGTTATTTGATCGTTGATGACCATTTTATTCTACAGAGTCGTATGAAGCATCACAATCTCGACATTTCTGAATACGATTCGCTTGTGTTGCATTAAAATTCTCAGAAGCGTATTCATAAGTATTTATGTAATAATGTGGCTGTCAGTTATTACACCGCAATGAATATCAATGCAATAGTCAATTTGAACATGTATTACATTACATTCGGTGGTCTTGAACAGAACAAAAAAAAAGTAAAAGTACGTGACTTCTAACACGATAGCACAAAATTTCGTCGCAGACTTGTTTGCATATGTATACAGTAATACATATCACTAGTATTCTCGATAGAAACCGTCATAATATAATAAGAATTATTACTGGCGACGTAATTACTAGAGTCTGTCTTTAACAAGCACATGAGTTAGATAGGAAAAATAAAAAATACCAATTAAATTTATCATTACAATAAAAAAGTACATTCAAAATCCTATGAAATTTTCTGCCATTTCTGTACGTTTTCCATAATCTAAATATTTACGCTTTTAATTTTATTGTCAGTTTCACAATATATCTAAATCATTTTTTGATTACGAGTTGTTTGTAAATCGAAGTCTGCAGCAATAAGACAATTGGTCGATAGGATCATAAGACTTGATAGAGGTGAGAATAATAGGTAGGTGTCATCTGGTTATCTCCCTTCAAGCACACCCATAACTTGGAGAGATTATGATGGTATGGAATGTGAACTAGTAATTGAATCTTTTGATTGGACACCATGCGAGGGCCGCGGAAAACGTAGAGGACCGAAAATGGCTGGAAAGACAGCCTGAACGTCTTTGAGAGGGAATAGCGTTAATTGGCAATAAATAGAGAGCTTGGAAGAAGAAGGAGGCCTTTGCCCAGCAGTGAGATCTGGTACAGGCTAATTAAAAAAAAATATTTTAGGAGTACATGGTGGGATAAATAACGATATAATGATGTGAGTATATTCACCTCGAGCGTGGTCCACCCGCCTCGTCTGCCGGACGCGCGCTCCGCCTCCGACATGATGTGATAAGTGCGCCCGCTCGCGCCCTCATGCTTGTCTTTGTTGCGAGACATACTGTCACCTGAAACGCACACACGTTTAACTTCACTCCTTATCCTGTTTATTTGCAGTATACATTATATAGTCCTCATACACAGAGTACATGTATAGTACTTATATGGGTGGTTATCTAAAATTTGGTTAACTTGGTGTTAGCATCAATTTTCACAATATTATAAAAACATATTCAATATTTTAAACTACTAAGTGATGGTATAAAGTCCATTTAGTTTGGTCACTCAATTTCATTTATATCATAACATTCTTTAATTCCCAAAAATGACATTTATTACTCCAAATATCAGTCCCTAGCCATGTAAGATCTCCCGAATTTACCGTTTATTTCATTGTAATTATAAGTCTATAAGAATAATTTTATCAAACTCTATTTTAATTCGTTAACTATTACATTAATAACACTGTCAATAAGATTTAATTATAATAATAATATGTTTCATCACGTTATTTCAAGTCAAAAAGTGTAAGCGATAAAAATTGTCAGGCCCTAGTCATTTTCGAAATCCAAAAATACGCGGCAACTAAACATCATGGCTTTTTCAAAACTTACTCAATACCATAGCATCGGTGTGAGTTATTTGCTAACACGAATCAAGCCGCGACAGTCTTTTTGTTATTAGTGCGGTCGCCGACTTTCCTGCGGGAACACGTGCTGTGCCAGTCAAACTCTCAGGCCCTAGGTAAGTCATTTCAAAGATAATTTGTAACTAATTGATATCATTACTTTTTGGAAATATGAGTTTGGTCTGCCTTGTAAATTTGACCGCCTATTGGTTTTAATGTTGGTTTTCAATAATAGGTTTCATTTGATTTTGTTTCGTTTCGTCAGTCCCTAGACCGTCAGGCCCTTGTCGTAATAGTGACTAGGGCCTGACGCCACATCTAGGGACTGATGGTCATACCGTGTAATGCATGATTTTTAAACATAATACTTGTATTTATTGTAGAATATGGCGCCTAGAAAGAAGAATACATTATCCAAAGAGGAAATTGCAAAGAAAAAGTCTGAACAGGCTAAAAGGAGATAGGAAAAAATTGAAAATTTGAAAAATTGTAGTTGTGCTTCGAGAAAGGTCTCCAAATATACAGATCTCTATTATCGAACATGTTAACAAAGAAAAAGTTAACAAAATGTTTAAGAAACATGAGAAATAACAGAAACCGCTTAAAGGAACTCTCTTAGTGCATAAAGTTTCGGGCCATATCTACAAACATCAAGAAACTTGTCTTGAAGTCACTAAGTTGCTTTTGTGATAATTTTGATTATGCTCCTTATAACTCGGGGACTATAATGTACCAAACCAATACACAGCGGCTTCAAGTTTCAGATGTTTTCACGGATTCTGAAGATGATACGCCGTTATCAAGGTATGAGCCATATTGCGCAAGAGAAGACTAAAACTAGATATGGCAGTGGAGATATAGGATACCGATACGCCGCAATTTGCTCACAGTATGATGATGAGGATGGAGAGCTGACGGTTACATTCCTTAAAGTTTGCTATGAAGAAAGCACAGAATTTAAAATAAATGATAGTATGTCGCTGACGTGGCTTTCGAAGACGTTATAGAAAATCTTTCAGTTCCTAATCTAATCGTTAAGAGAAATACTGTAATTTACAAATTTAAAAACCCTGTTAATGTTTAAAAGAAGTGAGACAAATAGTGATAAAAATAAATACGAGGTACTAGGTAGTTTAAGTTTGAAATATTCGTGATCTCTTGATAATTATTGAAAGTCTAAATATTGTGTTCAAATTGTAATTTAGTTGATTAGAAGGCTGATTATGTATAATAATTGTCAATTACTTTAAAACTATTAGTTTGTAAGTATTAGATTCAAAGAACCTACAATTTGACTGTCAAGAAATATTGATACCTACCCATACTTTATTTACATATGCAAAATTAATAAATGTGATTATTTTTTTAATTATAGTTCATAGACGTTGTGAACGTAAGAGATAAATTTTTGTTACGGCTATTTTTGTAATAAAAACGTGATTTTACATAGAAAATGTGTTTGGTGTCAGTCCCTATCGTGCTTCGTCAGTCCCTAGACCACTGATTTTCAAAAATCCTAAATTTCTCTAAAAATATCAAGTAAAGTGACTGGCCCTTTTAGATGCAGCTAAATAGGTGTTATACCTTCAGCATAGAATATAAACTGTTCTGATTTTAAACCAAAAATACCACTTTCAAAATGAAGTCAAAAGTTAACCAAATTTTAGATAATCACCCATATAGTACATACCTACTTATATACAGTCCTTATAACATAAGGTAAATCATTTGTATCATCACGCTTGAACAAATTTGACCTACTTCATAAGGTAGCCGTAAAATTAACCTGATTGTATTTACTAAAAATCTAAATGTTAAAGCGATTTCTTGGCATTAAATTTTTAATGGGAGAAGTATGCTTGCAACGGGCCATGTAAATGATAATAGGCTTGCCCCAATTACATATGTCGATATAGAAAAACAAAATGGGTCCTACAGGATACAAGCGTGGGAGTACCTATATATAATTTGTTGTTACAGCTTTGAGCTTCAAAATTTGCAGTACCGAACTGTAAGCACTACCATACACTACATTTTAATAGATGCTAGATCTATTTCGAACGCCTGGTATGCAAATGTTTTGAGTTTGACTCATCAGTTTCGAGCAATCGAACTTTGTATAATCCGAAATGTACGATACGATTCGCAGAATCTTTATTCTTTATCTTAACTGGCTGTAGATATTACCAACATACACATAATTACGCCTAGTTCCCGATATGGTAGGCAAAAGAACGAGTACCCCCATATAAAGCCAGTAATGCCATCCCTTGATGGGACAGGGGCAAGCCAATCCACAGCACACTAACGCGTCACACAAACCATATTTAAGATTTTCAATAGCAGTAAATAAATAAGCAGAAAAAATATATCTATAACGACCTTAACGCTACTGTCATCATTCTCATGTGATTCATACTTTTTTCAAGTGTTATTATATAATTGAACATTCAATCAATCCCGATACATCTAGTGCAACTGTTGCAGCCATGCCTTAGTCTCATCTAACCATTCTTTTCTCTTTACTCCTGCCATACCATCCCTTATGCCAAAAAGTTCGAAACTCAAAAGTCACAAGTAACCTGGTCCTATTTTATCAAAATTGCCGACGTCCGGAGATTAATGCACTAAAAAGATTTCAATTTAAAGCGGTAAAGCCAGAATACTCTCGGTTTGAGCAACAATATGATTTGTCTGCTTCGATTGGTGTACCGTTTTTACATAGAAAACAAACATAAGATTTACATTGGTTTGTTAAGGTACGCTCCTTTCTTCTGTGCATGTTAAGAGACCAGCAACAAACCTATAATATCCTGGTTCTGCATAGGCCAACCATCAGAGAGCCAAAAATTCGTAAAAGGGTCTAACATTATAAAATAATACCACAATTATACATAACTTTTTGCAATCCAGTATTAGATATTAGTGAGTCATTTTCTACATGCGGTGTATGTTTAGCGGTCAGGGAACGTCCGGCGCAGTTACATTTTTGGACGGGTGACTGCTCGCTGAGAACATGTCTCATTGCGTAGGTCAACACGGCCACAACTAATAACAGAGTAATACAATAGCTCTACTTATGTTTTTCAAATATTTTACTAAATATATAATATAGCTATAATACTGAGCTACGCAATATATGTATGTATATTTATGAATTCGGACACGACAGTATTTGTGGAGCAAAAATAAAGTCAGGTCTCTACAATAGGATAGTATTGAAGAAAACTACAATATTTTGAGGCTTAAAAATTAATCAGATCAGATTCGTAGACTAAATAACTTAGGGAAAAGAGACTGAATTAAAAAATAAAAGTTAAATTTGAGCCTAAAGTTCATTATAACGCATTTTTACAATATTTTCTTAATTACACCCTCTGTCATATCCTAAACGAAATAAAGAGCTAATTACGTCAAAATAAATTAGAAACCTTACCGACAAGTTATGTTAACTTAGCAGACCACGTACAAATTCAAAGAAAAACGTTAAGAAAAATGCCAGCAACAGAGGTAATTAAATGATACTATGATAATGAAACAAATCGTACTTGGAATCAATTAATGAAGCGACTGCGCTGCATACTAAGTTATCTACAACATTAACTACTAATACAAAGTGTTTGGGAAGAAAGTTTCCATATCTTGTAAACTTTAATGTATTTTTATCGATGTTTTGATGAAAAGGTACATGGCAATGTAAGTAAATAAATCCAAGATACTCCCTAAAAATTATTTATTAAAAAGGAACGCAATGTCAAGACAGAAAAAACTAAAAATGAGAGATGTAAGTACAATTCTATGACTACCAGAATCGCTTTTGTATTAGCAGGCAGATTGGGGATCGAACCCATGGTCTCAAGTTTTACATCTCTACGCCTCACAAGCTATCAGATAACGTTCATTTTATCAGATATCTCTATATCTATAAATACTTTACTTTAAAAATGTAACAAGGACTTCGTAGCACACGAACCATATTTAGAATTAACATCGCGTCAACAAACTCGTTTTTAAAAAACAAAACACAGTACGACGATAACGTCTAACTTGTTTATAATTTTAACATAATCAGCTGTGGAACATTTGCGCCGAATAACCTCATTAGAATATTTATACGCTAATAAAAGAGCGCAAAAATCAATACATTTTTTTTTGTGAGTAGTACTACGAAGTCTTTATGCAATAAGCCAATAACTAATGCTCTTGAAAGGACAAGAATACTCTTTTGGATATTGTTATTTCCTAAATAAATTTTATCATCTTCATCGCCACATCTCTTTGCTTTTTCAAGGTTTTAGTCCCTATTTCACCAAGCCTGGTGCGGGATGGCAGCCTAAACATCTAAGAAATTTCTAAGAACTTTTAGTTATGCAGGTTTCCTCACAATGTTTGAAGTCTTTTGGGTATTACGGCAGACGAATGTGCAGCTTTGACAGTAATAAAAAGTGCAAATGGTGACGTCACTTTGTAAACATCGTCAGTACAGTGCGATATGTTCAAGTGTGCAGTTTTACAATTTAAATACCGGCCAACATTGCGACGGGTCTGCATACAACGCCATTACGGCCTCATTTTCCTTAAATTGCATTGAAATTTTACATTCAGCTTCCAATACGATGGACATATGGCATGAGAATGTAATAAGTAGAACCAGCTGTCTTACTACGAATAATACGCAGCAATCAAAACAAATTACTGTTTTTGCTGTCGATTTGTTTTGTTGCTATCAGATCTCGTTCGAAATGTTACCAAACATTCGAAAAATTTGTAAACAAAACCTACTTTTTATACATGAGATGGACTATTAGTTTTTTTTTGTAACTTCCATTAGCCGCCATTCCTGCATAAATCAGCTTGGTTGACTAGGATGCAACACTTTTTGTCTGTAGGCAAGGTCAATGAGCAGCAGCAGGACAAATATGGGCTGATATAGGGATTGATAGATATTTTTTATCCTGGCAACGTAAAAAACTTAACGACACTAAGACGTTGACCGCTAGCTTCAGCAAATGTATTAGAGTTGCAACCAGTTTTTATAGAATAATAGTCCCATTCCACTAATCAAATTATGGATAAAAAAAATGTTGTAATGAGTTTATGAATAGTTTTGATGAAACTTAGTACGGTAATATACTGAGCTAAACGGGAGATTATGAGTATTGTTTTCCCCCGAAAATACTATGTCTAAATTTGATTATATAATAAAACACAACAGGTAAGGCTGATTCCCGTTACATACGTAAGTACAAACGTACACAGATCCATCACATACACTTGATATATTTACACTCACAACTTGTACTACGTAAAGAGACGTGTAGGAGTGAATTTCTACGCCCACGTTCCACCAACCACGTTTTACATCCCACGTAACATGGGGCGAGTCTTGAAATGCCACACGCTTATGCTGGGATCTATGACGTAGGCATGTTGTCTATTTCTCCTATTGTATTCATTACTATATTCCTATTGTAAGCAAACACTAGTTACTAACCACTTTCATAAATCAAATTTAAACTTTATGATCCGTTGAAACTAGAAAAGAGTTTTTGGTCTTTTCTTTTTATTTTTAGTTTTTTTTTTTACAGTCTTAATGTATCATGTTGGCGCATTATATGCATTAACATATTTTTTATCATTTTTATTGCGTTTTAGTAAATACATGATAAAGTATTGGTGTGTTTATCAATAAATATCGCCTGTGAGTTTATTACTATTTATTCAATAATCAGACTATGACCGTCTTTAATTTTTCACGAATTAGAATTTGTCGTTTAGAATTGCGAGTGAAATAAAATATTGTTTACGATTCTAGTTATATTGCGAAAATTATTATCGCTTTATATTAGCCATTATTCCTTAAAATGTGTGTCAACACGAAGATGTTTATGTATCCCTAATGATTGCAGAAATTTAAATATTTTATATACACTTTACAAGTGACTAACAGAAAAGTAGTGACTAAATTAATTACGAAATATTAGGAAACAAACTGTTAACTTGAATTCGATGTTGTTGATTTTACAAGGCCATTTTTGGGGCATATTTTCAAATAATAAAGCAATAAATAAAAAAGACACTAACATCTTATGTTGTATGATGTATCAAATGTTTTAAATATTTTTGCCTATTAGTTTCATTAATAGGTATGCGTTTAGATCAATAACCAAGGATTCTAAGCCATAGTCCAGGGCTGATGGTCAGAATATTTTTATTCAAACTTTCGATTATAAACTCCGCCGCCAGTTTTTCTTCGCATCTTTAGGGCATAAACTAAATATAAAGTTATTCGTTTAAATGTATGACTACGAGTATACGATTCTGTTCCAACATACTTAAACATACATATAACATGGTATAAACAAAAAGAAACATATTTATAAAGGCAATAAAATAATGTAAATAAAAAGATAACAAGAATAAACGGCCAAGAACCAAATCCGACTTAGCAACAATGGCCACATCAAAAATTTAACAGCGATTTTTATCAGATGTAAGTAGGTCAATTTCTAATCCATTCAAGTCAGACTTAAAATTACGGTTTTTGAGTGACTGTGAAACTTTCTGATATGTTATTTCAAGAGTCTTTTGTTTTGCAATTTATTTCTTGATTTCACGTGACAATTCTTACGAATTTTTTAGCATACATTAGTTGGTTAGCGGAAAATCGGTTCGTCCTATTTTTGAACCTATTGTGGCACATTGAATGTTGCAACATCAATTTATTTTATTTAAATTAAAAATAGGAGTGTAGATTTGTGAGCAGCAAAAAAATAGAATTACAAACACTAATGAATTACGACACTTTAGTAACTTACAACCTTGGATATATAGAAAAGAAATCACAAGCAAATATCAGCAACCAATTTTCTCATCTTACTTGCTGCTACAAACAGTAAAATGTGTATTCAGTTTTATGTTTAGCTGTTATTATCTTTTTTTTTGTACACATAATGGGAGGAGTTACCTCATCCTCATAAAATAATGAAATTGAATGCTAATACCAAGTGAATCTAGCATAATATAACTAAGATAATTTTAACAATTTTGTTATTACAACTTTTTAGTTTTAATCAACAACAGTTTTTAATAAAATATTTTTATTCATTAAAACATTACTTAATTGAAATAGTAAAAGTGCAAAAACAATGATTTACTCATTCACCACATTATATCCAACAGCCAGCTTGTGTAGGAAGATGTGATGAAAGAATTTGCATGTTACTAGAAAAGTAATTCTGAATGTGATGCATAATGCATGAACATTACTTTCTGCTGTAACAATATGAGAGTCACTTGAAATGTTAACTACTGGATTTTTATACATGGATATTAGAAGCTACAAAATAAGTTGATTTTATGTTCTCTAGCGGGTTTTAGTTCATGATTATTCTTTGCTTTATAATAGTTGGGTAGGCTTTAAGTGTTAAGGAAAACATAACAGGAAACAATAAAAAGCAAAGATTATTTTCAATTCTAAGGCATAGTGGGTATTGACCATCCCATTCCATATTTCTTACAAAAAAATTATAACTCTTTATTGTTTGGGCATGGCAGAAGATTTTCGTAAATAATATATTTCCACAAATGGACATATAATTTTAAAGCATTTTTTAATATTGGTCTATGGTGCCATAGGTTTTTTTATATACAAACTGTATATAAGAAATTAGAGGCTACACATGCCATCTTAATTTCTAAGGAGAAATTAAAATCTGTTTGATCTAGAAATTAAAGTTTTGATTTATCTGTTTCAAATATGTATATCCATGTAACTTTTATGAGGCAAGTTTTTTTTTAGTAAAATTGTGTAGACTAGTGAGAAAAACTATCATAGGTGAATTTGGCTACTAACATGTCATTTGGAACATACAACCGTAAACATCTAGTTCCAGTGAAATTGTTAATCTTGTATTAAAAGAATACAATATTAGATTGAGATCAAGGCTTGAGGTGTTTAGTATGTGACAACTACTTGGTATATGATGTGCTGACAAATTCACATTATTGGATATGTGTAAGAACTCTTGTAAATATTATTCTTTTATGAATAAAAAAGAAAACCTTCTTCAAGATTGCCAGAATAACATCTGCTCTACAAATTCTTATAAGAAAATGTAAGCATAAAAATATTGTAACTCTCTTTTGTAATGCTTCCATAATGAATCACATGTTCAATCCCATAGGAAGCTGTACCAGATATAGCATACCCTTTTCATTACTTTTAGTTAAAACAAGAAGAGTATATAATCATTGGCCCGCTAATGCTCACTGCAAGTCTTTTTGAGGTAATTATTTTCTCATATATGCTAAGCCCAGCAGCATACTAGAGGTGAAACCTGTACCATACATTAGAAGTAAGAAGGGCTGATGAACTGAATATCATTAATGTTGATATTCCTTAGTATGTCACATGGAAGAGTAGGGCCATAGAATGTAATAATTGACACAATTACTATAACTTGTTGATATGCATTATTTATAGTTATGAGTAAGTAAAAAAGATTATAGTATTTTTTTTTATAAAAATGTTTGTATTTTTTTAAATGGATAAAATTTACCAGGCTATACAAAATAAGCAATAAAATTACTTTATCAACATTGACATATATTTGGAAAGTTCATACACAATACAGGAAAAGGAAAATACCCAAGTTCACCTTGCTAGTTATCACTCACAATGTTACTACTAACATATTGATGACCTTTATGCCGCTGTGGGCTAAGAGCCAAGTGACTAACAACATTTTGTTACTTTAATACCTTATACAGGAAAATAAATATGCATTACTTAAATTTCTTACAAGGCCTGATGCTTAATATATGTGTAAACATATTTTTTAATCTATACACTGTCTGAAATGTTGTACTATATTACTTAAATTGTAAAATTTCTAGCTAGTTGAGTAAGGTTTAATGCAATGATACTTAATTTTTGTGACTTCCTAACCTACAGTAAGATGGGTGGCTATAGTACCAGAGGCTACAATAAAACAGTTTTCGAGTAAAATCAACTGATACTTATGTGACTACAAACAACATCTCTCATTTATCTACGTAAACACTGATATTATTGTTTTCATACATATGGTTACTAAGTTTACGCTCGAAACGCCAACGTAACGATAATATATACCTTAATAACACCGCGAGGGGTCATTAGGTGTGATAATTCTGCTTTATAAGATAAATTATCTTCTTTCAAAAAATAGGAACAAATCACTTCCATAACCTCCGTGGATGGGGAGGTAAACCTAAAGAATAACATTGATATACGTTAATAATGAACTTCTAACATCGAAACTAGACTTGTTTCTACGAAAAAATAATGATTTAATTCATTATTTTGCCAATTAAACTCTAAATGCGTAGCATCTTTGTGTACAGCTGACATGAAAGAGATGAATCGACTCGAAGCACAGTCGAGTCTCCAAGCGCCAAATCATTATACGCGGTCACACATAAAAACACAATGAAATAACCATGAAATTAAAGTGTAAATACCTTCATCTACTCCTTAAAACCTTTTACTTCAATTAGGATTATATTAACGGGAAATAAATCACTGTAAACACACAATAGCACAATCTTGACAAACAACCACATCAAACGTCCATTTACCGACTGCAGCGACAATCGACATTAGCGGCAAATTCTAGAACTTTGCTTTTGTGTTGTGGCGACCATAGAGAATATCTAATTGAATTTGTAAATAATTAAAGGCGTTATTGTTTTGGATTAAACACAGTTAATTTTAAAAGATAAACATTTAAAAAATAATAATTTATTAACGAGTTATAAAATTTAAATTCTCTGTAAGAATAGAATCTATCTAACTGTCAAGTGCACAAAGATGATAAGAGTTGGCTCACTGAAGATAGCCCAGCAAAAATAATTTATTTATAAATTAATTTTTTTAAATAAATAAATAAAGAACAAACAATAACTAACGGTGAGCAATCAAGAACAAACGATGAACAAACGACTAATTAGCAAAATAGTCGAAAATTAGGAAAAATAATATTTTTTTGCGAGGCTATCTTCAGTGAGCCATAAGAGTTGCCATTTATTTTTATTTTTTTTGTGCGGAAGTCCCTTTCATCTTTACACCTCAGTTATTTGGCTTAAAATATTTTTTACGACATTTATTATTTTATTTTTTTCTCAGCAGTAAAAATCATCAAGAACAAAAATTATATAAGAAATTATATCATACCAATTTCAGGTAACAAACTAAGAAACAAACATAACTTAAATTGGATGGCGTATTACTTCAACTTATTCAAAAATTTTTAGAAATCTTTGCTTAATCCTCACTCGTGTGAGGATATGTCATTAGAAGTTTTCTTTCAAAGCAATATCGGAACGAGATTTTAGTCGCCATGGGTTAAATCATTTTCAGAAAGTGAGAACATTGGTAGCTACGTAATAGAAAAAATAACGTGCTTAAAGTTATGATAGTAGGCTTGCAACCGTATTGATGAATAAGTTTTATGCAGAATACTGTATCTCAATACATTTCTTTAGCTCATTGAGATATTTCTAAAAATATGTTTGCTATTACGATACGAACACGTATATTAACCGTTTATTTTCCCACCAGTTTATTTTCACCCCGATCCAACTGGTTTATACCAGATAGAAATGGATATTATTGTTTCAGTACCTGTTAACTTTTTGGGAGTACTCCATTAGTCTCGCGTTACCAGTATACACTATGCGATCTAGATTCTTAAGACTCTAAGTTAGATTTTAGGGTCGGAAAAAATGTTATTGCGTTTGTCATTTTGTATTATTAAAATTCGGTAGCATCCGTCTGAATTCATTGCCCAGAAGGGGGATAAGACCAGCCCCCCATTACTTGGGACTTAAAAACAGTCACCAAATCGTGGAAGCCAAAATACAAACGTAACCGTGTTTGTGTGTGATTTCAGAACCAATGTTGCTTAGGGTGATAATTCATTCATGTACGGCATTAAAATAAATTACAATAGAGATTGAACTTTATTTGACATTGCATGAATATGAATGCATTTAGTTTTACACGTACATTTACATATTACAGTAGACTTTCAGCCATCAAAGTTTTATTTAAAGACAGTGTAAAATGGTGGAATTTAGTAGACACGCCATAAATAATTGTGATTTAGTATATTCTAATTGTTCTCAGATCGTTCATCCTTGGACAGAAAGTTGTCTTGAAGCATTTTATTCAATGTCATGGAATTGTGGAATAGGATCGCTGAAATTTTATGCTCCGATACATGTGCTTTACCTTGTAAGTGATTAGTGACTATATTTTGTGCTATATTACAGAAAACTGAACAGAAAAAAAGGTTTAATATTATTTTGCATTGGGTGTTATACGCCGTACTTTTAAGTGTATTTTATTATTCATCATAACTTATAGAGCAAAGGGCAAACGAAATGTATGGCCATAAAATAAACGGAACTGTGACGAAGAATTTTATGTATTTTAATTATTAAACAACGTAGGTATAAAGGTCAATAAGGTTCAAACTAAAAATTCTTGGAGAAGGTACAGGGAGAGATTATTTTTGTTTCGATTACTGACTAAATTAGCCCGATAATTAGGCTTTACTAAAAGATATAAAAAGATGCTTCCCTAAAACAATAAATAATAATTTCGTTAAAACTAAATCTGACAACGGCTAAGTTGTATGCAAACATAATTTCTTTTGTTTTATTATATTTAATTTATGTATAAAGAAAATCTCAGCAAAAAGGCAATAGGCATAGCGCAGATTAAGTTTCAAGTGGAGAGACTTTCTTGCCGATTGAATGTTTATTTAGAGTTCGGATAGCATTGTTCTTACAATAAATTAGTGTGCTGCTAGTATATAACAGACTCTGGATTAGATTCATTTTCACTCTCTTTTTATCATGAATATCTTGACATACATATATAACAACTCAGAAGTACACAGGAGTTATTACGTTTTTTTCTTTGCCATCAGATAGGTATGGAAGAGAAATAAAACTATATGTCAAATATACTGACAAACTTGCAACTGACATTTGACATCATTCAAGTTTCAAGTGAAGTTGTGAACAGCGGTGGATTTTAATCATATTTCTTTGTTTAATCTTATGAGTAATGAGAGTTAAAACAAATTATGAAGCCGCTATAGTCACATAATAAACATAAACTAAGTCGGTTGTATGTAATGCACGCAGCAGTCTTCCATTTAATTTGAATAAGATACTTATTAAAGTGATTACACATTTTTGCGGTACAAAAAGTGCGAATATAAAATTAAAATGGTAGAGGCTAGTAAATTGTGGTTCGAGAAGGCCTGCAGTGCTTCACC
The DNA here is from genome assembly GCA_030295005.1 of Cephonodes hylas. Lineage (NCBI taxonomy): Eukaryota > Metazoa > Arthropoda > Insecta > Lepidoptera > Sphingidae > Cephonodes > Cephonodes hylas. Next base: position 10,697,657 of record AP025372.1, on the reverse strand, counting down.
ATGCCACGATCTCATTCATCCATGGACACACAAATGCAGCGATGCTACTGCGACAATGTTACTTAGTTGTATTAAAGGAAGTTATAAATTCTACGCAATGGTGTATATTGTAAGTTAAAGGCTTTAATATATTCAATAAATTGTTTATAAATAAAACAAACACAAAAGATAAAGTTTGGTGCAAAATATGAATCAATTAAAGTTAACAGTTCCTCATATCTCCTTTCACTAAATAACAAGTTCATAATAATACCGTTATGTTTATTGATCATACGAGTATATTATGAATGGAGGCTAACATAACACCTATTTATTTTAACAAATATTAAAAATGTTCTTAAATCATTTGTCTGTTAATTCCTCCAAGAATATTCCATTTAGTTAGTATTTAAGGAGAGTGAATTGACATTTCTCAAGACTAAATAGGAGTTAATAAGAGGAATATAGTAGGTAATGTAGTTAATTTTGGTATTATATCCAAAAAATGTACTTTGTGTTAGTTTAAAATAAATATTGAATAGACTTCTTTAGACACTTCTTCTTTAGACTTAATATGACAAAGACCATAGTATTGTCATAACCAAGACATAGTATTATCCTTTACAACTCTGTTGTTATGTCCAACTAATGTAACCAATGTGTGAACTATTGAAATAAAATCTTTTTTCATACCTAACAAAATAATTGTGTATGAAAGACTAAAAATAAGGAAATAGTTATGGACTGTGAAATTTAACCTCATATTATGCTAACTACTGCTGTTTTTATTTCCAGTAAAGTAGGTAGTTTTGATGATTGGGGGGGGGGGGGGGGGGGGCGTCGCAAGAAAAATAATAATTCTGTAGGGCATCATAGTGTAAATAAGTTTGGGAACCCCTGGAATAGGTTATTTCAGTCATCTTAGATCAATGCATTTTTAAAAGTTTAGCAACTAACTTGGCTTTCTCATTCCCTTATTATGCTTCACAGTAATTCCCAACAAATAATAATCAATACTTTAAAAAAAATTGTATGTTTTTTTACTTTAAATTGCTCTTCCTCATTATTTTCCTTGTGTTTCGTTATGTTACCAATATAATAAGAAATACTCATGAATAGACAAACAAAGTCCCAACCCAGCCTCTTTTTCCGAGTATAGGCCTATCTCCATTTTGCCATTCCTCTCCAAAGTTTTAGAAAATCTTATTTATAACCAGCTCAACTCCTTTCTTAATTCCTATAACCTTTTAAATCCCTTCCAGTCCGGATTTCGTCAGGGACATAGTACCACTGCTGCGCTGGTGCATATCACGGATGACATACGAGCTGCTATGGAAAACGGAAAGTTGACAGTACTAGCCCTGTTAGACTTTAGTAACACGTTCAACACCGTGGACTATGATGTCTTGCTTAGTACACTATGCTCTATTAACATATCTCCAACGGCTATTGACTGGTTTCGAAGTTACCTGATGGGACGTCGGCAACGAATACGTCTTGAAAATGACACCTCCTCTTGGTGTAATGTTACTGCCGGTGTCCCTCAGGGCGGCGTTTTATCTCCTTTACTCTTCGCGCTATTCATTAATTCGATTTCCCGTCATCTTATTTCTTCCTACCATCTGTATGCTGATGATTTACAAATCTATTATCATGCTCCAGTAGACAGGGTGGCGGAAGCTATAGGGTCTATAAACAAAGATCTCTCTTCTATAAAAGAATGGAGCCTGACTCACGGCCTCAAAGTCAATCCTTCTAAGAGCCAAGTGATTATTGTCGGCAGCCCCAGGATGGTTTCCAGAATAAATGCCCAGTTGTTGCCTCAGGTTGTCTTTGATGGATGCGTTATACCGTTTACTGACAAAGTCAAGAACCTGGGTATTTATTTTGACAAAACCTTGTCCTGGGGCCCCCAACTGCAAGAACTCAGTAGGAAATTGTTTGCTGCTGCGGGGTCCTTAAGAAGACTAAGAAATTTTCTGCCTATTCCTACGAAGATTGCGCTCGTGCAGACTCTCCTACTTCCTCTTCTTGATTATGGTGACGCTAGCTATCTTGATCTCACCGAGGCCCAGTTTGATAAACTTGAGAGACTTCACAACTTCTGCATAAGGTTTATATTTGGCCTTCGCAAATATGACCACGTTTCCGAATTTCGAACTAAACTCAAGTGGCCTTCTGTCCGCCATCGCCGGAATACTCGTATTCTTTCCCTCCTCTATTCTGTCCTCTTCGATCCTTCTTCTCCCCGTTACCTCAAGGATCGTTTCACATTCCTCAGCGACACGCATGCAAGACCTCTGAGATCGGTAGAAAATTTAACACTCGTTATTCCTAGGTATAGCACAACATTTCTTGATCATTCTTTTACGGTGCATGCAGCTCGCTTGTGGAATGAACTACCACTGCCTATACGACAAGCTAAGTCGCTTCCTACATTTAAGAGACTCGTCAGATCATTTTATTCACAAAAATAATTGTTTAAGATTTTAGTGTAACTATTTATTTTATTTCATTTTTGTCTTTTTTTTTTTATTATTATTTCTATAAGAATTTTATTTATTGTTTTGTTTGTTTCTTTTTTTTTTTTGTACATCATGTTTATTATCTGTAGATGATTTACCCGTACCTTTTTAGTCTTTTTATATTCCTGTTGTAAAATAGGTTGTCTGGAAGAGATCACAAATAGTGATAAGGCCGCCTATTGTTCACCTAATGTTTTGTTTACTGTTGTTAATTTTGTTTGTTGTTTTCTTTGTATATATTTTTGGTGTACAATAAAGTGTATATAAATAAATAAATAAATAAACAAAGTGTCATATTATAATGAAGTACAAAACATGCATCTTTCCTTCTTACACCCATATTTTGTATGAGTAGGAGTGGGCAGACTGTTGAGTATTTAATAAGTAAAGTAGTAATCTATTTTCCAATAAATTAAATTGCAATAAACATTTCAACAAATTTACTTGTTCCATTTATAATGCCCTGGTCCATATCTTTTACATATATGGACAATGAAGTTAAAATGATATTATAACAAAGTTATTAAGCAATATTCAAATTATCACTTCAAGCAAGAGCTGCTTTATCTGTAAGTCACTGAACCCACCAAAATGTGCAGTGTTATCATTTTAAGTAACATAAGTTACAGTACAATTTTCAATGTACCCCAGTAATATTCTCAAATATTTCTTAGTACATTCCAATAAATTTGATTTCATGACAATTTTATGCTAGTTAGTTTTGTAATAATGTATTATCAATAAGGGGATTAAGATTTCATAATACTTTATCTTAATATTGCTGATAATGGCAGTTGCTATTTGGGGACTTTCAAAGAATAAAGTTTATCAAAATGACAGATACTTATGCACATATTATAAGAATTGATTGCCTGTTTTGCATTGCATGTCAATTTGTAGGTTTGATTAATGCACATTTTAACTGACATTTTTATGTGACACCATTATATGGGTTTTTCTATTAAAGACTGACCATAAAAAAAAACCTTGACTTGCTGCTATTTTAAAAACATGTACTACAAATGTGTTTATAGAATGGACATAAAATTTCCTTAATCTAGTCACTTATCTGGAATTTCTAGTGTTTTCACATACCTAATGTTGTATCTAACAATACTGAAATTTCGGAAGCAGAAATGCAAAATTTAAACCATATAATTTTAAGAGATTTAATAATTTGTGTTACTAAAAATATGTTAGTTTGGTGCATATTGATGGTTAAATTACATTTTATCTTATTACTCACAACTTTATCAGATGAAGAGTGTACATCACACACATTTTGCCAGTTGTGTTTAATGTTTTATTTTATTACTGTCATATCTATTTATTTAATTACTCATCTTGTCAGTTTTTATCTAGTTAATTTCTTTAGAGCTGTATATAAATGACTTGTAACTTTACATGATGATTGGTACATTTACAATCTTTTCCCAAAGCCTTTATTTTGTAAGCAAAATATAATCATAAACAACTGCAATTTTACAAAGATAGCCTAATGTGAAGTAACATACTAGAGCTATATCTTTTCGAATTATGCACAGACAGCGTTATCACTTTCACGATGGGGCCCTAAAAAGTATTTACTACTAGCATCATCAACAGCCCATATACATGTCACTGCTGGGCTCAGTGAAAGTTATAAAGTGGTAAAATAATATTTGGTACAAGTCTTTGTGTGTCTAAACTCTAACCCCAATGGCGGTCTAACAGCTAACCCTTAACATAGTAAATATTTATATGGTGTAATTGGTGCAATTTAAACAACCTCCAATTTAGATGAGTCATTTTGTAAAAATGCAATGTAACTTATATTGGAACCACATTGCAGTATACCTGGACTGTGATACGAATGAAAAGATGCAACAGGGTCATACCACTGACTTTTAGTTAAAAGACAACAATCAATAATACTGCATTTCGATCGATCTGACGCTCGAAGCTCCATTTGCTAGTTTTACCTTAGGCTATTTCACTATCCATGTACATTTTCGGATGTCATTTTAGAGTACTTCTTCATTAAAAGATGAAACATTTCAGCTTGTCAGCGATGAAGGAAATAACTGTCCAGAAATTAGAATGAAAGAGTTGACGAAACATATACTTAATCATGAGTATTTTTATAATTATATTTATGTGTTAGATAATGAAAATGTATTTCTTTTCAGCTGCAAATCCTGATGAGAGGCAAAAAACTCGGAAAGAAAGAGTTGATGGAACAATTCAAGTTGTATTTGAAGTCGGGAATATTCGGCCTCACAGTCGGCAGTTCCTTCGTAACGTTGAATTGTTTATTCAGGTATCTATTATTTCTAATGCTACCTAAACTACTAGTTGATATATGAAAAATGTTACTATTAATCAAGAAACATTCGATTCAATACAAGAAGTAATACCGAAGACGTGAGGAAAATAAACAATTCGCGTTCATTGAATGCCATTCAGAAAAGTTATTGTATTTATTAAGGAAAGTTCATGGAATAATTCTTTATGGTAACTTGATTGTAATTTTCCACCCGAAAACAAGTTATTTTGTGATATTTTATGTGATGATAGAAATATCAAAGTCAAATACCCTATTAAAGTTGCGTGTCATAATCCTTATAAAAAATCTTAAATCTTATTAAAAGGTTAACGAATTTATTATAATCGAATGAATTTGTCACTTTATGGTAAGTAATAATCGCTATTAAAAAACCATTGAGATATTATTACTACGTAATATTAGCTCAATGTAAAAAACACTTAAATTATTATTTGCCGGTAGTAGAAGAGTAGCCACTCGTTTAAAGTAGATTCTTAAGTCTAATGAAATGTAGCAGAGAAACGAATTTCATCATTTTGATTTTGCGTATTTTTAGTCGCTGTAATCACTACTCTCTTACTTATAACTAAGTACAAAATTTTTTGAAGTTTGTTTTTTCCATTTTAGACAATGTAGAATTTTGTTGGTTGTAGTCGATATTTTACCAAAATTTAGTGCGTGACGTGAAGTAATGAAGGCGCATCTAATCTGTTGCGCCGCTCTAATAGGTCAGGTCAAGGTATTCATAGGCCGGTGATTGATGTTATTACCGTCGGACCTGGTGGCTATTTGTGGACGCCGGTCGGACCAAGGTGCGCCTTGATGTACCTTAATCTACTTCCGAAACTTGGCATCAAATGAGCGTGGCAATTGCTTGAGATATTCAGTGTATCAACAGTCTTTTTAAGAGAAATTGTTACATCGACTAAGAATGGTGCTTGTTTTTATTACTGTTAAGTTATAAACGAAACGTTAGCTAGAACGTGAAATAAAGATAAAATGCATAGGAATAAAAAATATTGGTTTATGTTTAAATAGACACTGTTCGGCAGTGGCAGTAGTTCCAAAGAAAGCGAAAAGTCCACCTTGCCATATAAAATCTCGAGTAATAATTGTAAACTTAAAAAATCTTTATTCTTATTACAGAAACAATTATAAACTGGGTATTACACAATTAACGTGTAACGATTTTTGACTTCTGTGGAAAAACCCCAGTGCTAAGGCGAAAAATATATTTTCGTCCAATACGTAAGATGCAACAAATAATACATCCAAAAGAATTGTATTGTCAGTTCACAAGCAAATATAATTTTGTACTTATATTAAAAGCGTGTAAATGATGCAAAACTATGGTCTTAGTTTTATTTCATCTGTCCAAGGACGCTTTTTATGTTGACAAAGTTCAAGTTTTATATTAAGTAGCAATAAAAATAAAAACTCGCTTTGCAGCGATTAAATTGCATTCTAGATCTTTCGTTCGGATAAAACAAAATATCTTTATCTATGGATAGGTGAAGTTATTTTCTACATCCGCTATGATGATATATGATTAAGTTCTACCTTACATCCTCGGTTGACGTCTAAGATTTAGGTTTCATATGGGTAGCGAGCCCATTGCCAGTTTACATTTTGATAACAAAACTGTACACACTGTTCGATTATTGAGCCAAATTATTAATACCTGATTCTTGCCGTCACAAACGAAACAATTTCTTAAAAGCTTTTCTAAGATTAAAATTAGGGGGAGTAGACTTTTCGTGGAAGTGTACTCTTACGGGAAAGTGGAATATCTTCGCTCCCGGGCCATTGAATCAAGTCCATCGTGCATAAAACCTACCTTAATTTGTTACTTCATCACCTGCTGCTGTTTTAAGACTGGTTATTACATGTCAATTTAAAGAATAAATTGAATTGAATTTCCTACGTTTGTCATCAGGGCGCTATTCTTCAACCAGTTCTCTTACTACACCACGGTGTTGCTGCCATGTACCGTCAGCGGCCTGGCGATATACTTCGAGCCACCGCACAGGAGAATACTCGTCGTCAATTTGTTTGTTAATTTGGTAAGTGTTGTAATGAAATCTGTAAAATACTTAGAATTTCGGGGATTTCTTTAATTGCCTATATTTTATTAATTATATCAGATTGTAGTTCGTATGGCAATGTAAATTTAAGTAATGGTCCCAATTCAACTTATAACGACCATCAATAGTCCACCGTAGTGGACTTAGAACCTTTTAGTTGTAGAAGAACCTCATGTCCAGCAATTGGTAGTACATTAGCTAATACGTCCTAGGTAATAGAATCAATGACATAATTCCAGGTATTCGAGTACTGGGTACGGACACTAGAAATGAAAGGCTGGTTGCGACGGTCCGCTGGCAAGGAGACGCTCTTGTTCATGTGCAGTAGCGCCGTCCTCTTCTACCTTATGAGGAAAGAAAGGGACAACGACCAGAGAACTCCTTTGTTCTGGTAACTTGAATAACCACTTTTTTCTCGAAAATCTTATTAGCATAGTATTAACTAAATTTGATCATTGGTTTTACCATTATGATATTTTGTAATCATTCTTGTATTCTATTTTAGCTAAGGTTAAGGACCCACTTTAAAGAGACATGTTTTTTTACCGGACTTGAATATTACTTACTGATAATTTAATTATGATTAATGTATTTTTACTTTACTTGAATGAAAAATTGATAATATATTTTCTAATTTTGCCATGTCGCGTCGAATGGTGAAAGTGCGCGATGGGTTAGTAACCTAGAACGGCAGTCTGCCGATAGCTACCTCCGAATTCGCGGATAGGAACTCCCTCCGAATTCGCATATAGGAACGCTATGTATCCTCATCTCTAGTTGATTAAAATTACGTGTGTATGTATACTAGCTTATATTTTATTACAATGTTATAAAGATAATTTCACTACAATTTGAGGGTTCATGAGAAACTCATAACCCCTTTTATGTCACTATTATTTAAAAATGTATGCTTAAAATTGGAGGCCAGAGACCCTAGATACCCTTTTCAGACCAAATCCGAAATTCTCAAATTTAGGTAAATAAACTCTTTAATCTCATAAAAACAATGTAATAAAGATAAAATTAACATCAGTGGTTATAAGCATACAGAGATCTGTTATTGTGTTATATAAATATATTCACACGAATGTTATCGCAAAAAAAGTAACAAGAACCGTTTGTGAAGGTTCTTCACGCCGCCGCGAGTGTCCAAAGAGCAAGGCGAGCCGGTGCGCGGCATCACAGGCCGGAGCCCCGCCTGCCCTCATAAGGGACCATGCATAAACTACGTTCTAAAGGTATGGTACTGGCTCTTCATCTGTTTCAAATCTTCTACGCCTATCTAGAGTACGTTTGTGATTTGGTCCCTTCATTGGAAAGCAGCGCTGCAATACCGTGGAATTCAGCGCTAGCATGCAGCTGAATGAAGGGATTATTGTTGCCCATGAAATTGTATTTCCTAATTGTTTATTTATGTTCGTATATTGGCCAATAATAAAACAATTTTTTTCGTCTTTTCTTGATATGCCTACAGGCATTGATATTTTGCCACTTAAGAGGGTTTATACATATTTCGGCAAAAACAGTACTTTTCGAAGCCCTTAAAATTGATGAAGGACCCATCGTACAAATACCTTAATTACCAATTATTATAGGGAATGTTGTCATCTAAAAAGTTAGTTAAGAACATTTTAAGATTTTTGCGTAAATTTTAATAAATAACAAGATAACTGAGCTAAGGTTGTCATAAATTCACTTTTAGAGTCATTTTCAAGGCTCAAAATTCGAATTAATTCATAATATATTTAATCAAAATAAAATTTTGTTGTATTGTATATATCCCCAAGCAAATAGTTAGTTAAAAACATTTTAAGATTTAGATTGCATATTCAAGTAAAAAAAAAATTAAGGCATTCAAAATATTGTGAAATTACTGTTACTATAGCATTTTCTTTTACCCCTGTACGATATTCAATTTAACAAAATAACAACTTTCCTTAATAAAAGAACGTGTACTTGAAAACGTACAATTTTTGTTTTAAATAAATTCTATTTCTTTATTTTTTTATGAATATTTTAAAATGTGCTATAAAACGCCGGGCCCAGGCCAGTGCAAATCACACCGCCGCGAGGCCTTTCAAGGAGAGGACGTATCGCTCTGCGCTACGCCATCGAAATTTGCGTCGTAAATATTTTTGCTATTATCTCTGCTTTCCGAACATGTGATTAATTAAACTTTAAAAGGAATTAATCTAAGTGATCTATTTGACACTATACATATTCAATAATGATGATTTCATTTCATTTTATTTGATATTTTGAGTAATAAGTAAGACGCGGCGCGCGCGCTCGTCGCTGCATCGACACTCGTCGTATTTACCTAAACTTGGCGAGCCGCGCGGTGTTTATACGCTCTTAATAGCATTGGAGTTTCTAAAGTAAATTTCCGGACTGCTACCAGTGAGAAATTGTTTTAGTGGAAGAACAATTAATGCTTCGGATGTTAAATCAGATGTCTTAGTTCACATGCACTAACGTTGGTGACCAACAAGTCGACAAAAAAGGAGACAATAAAATAAACAAGAATGATGAGAATACAAAAAAAAAATCACTTTTTTTTCACTTTATTAGTAGCTGTATAAGAAACAAAAAAGTTGGCATGTCCGTGTGGGCAAAAACATCTAATATAATAAACCAATTTTTTAGAAAAGTATGTAAATGACGCACATACATAAATTATTTCCATTCAATAATATTTATTGATTTTGAGATTACAATTATCTATAGAAATTGCCCGTTAGTATTTCTAGTATATAAAAAAAAACTTCTCTTCATTTCAGGGTACGGCGCAACTGTTCGGCGTGGGTTGTGCCATGACGATGCTCAGGACGATAATCCCTAAGATATTGACTCCCACCAAAGCGCTCAAGTCGTTAAGGCTGTCCCACCTGAAACTGGGATTGTTCTTTGGCGGATACATCGGTATTTACAGGGTATGTGTGTTGGTTTTCTGAATATTTAATACTTGTGGCATTTGGTATTAGTACTGTTAATTTTGTAGTATGTGATTTGGTATTCGTAAATGTGTATAGATCATGATTAGCGAGAACAAACGAGAGCGGACTAAGGTTTAAAACCCGTTAGTTCTAGAGGAGGCCCGTGCTCAGTAATGGGTCGTACATATGAGCAGATACTAGGTCGAATTTCAAGTTTCTGCACTAAAACCTCTTTTTAACACCAGCCCTCCTAAAAGTTATTAGGCATTTTTTAGATGTGTAGTCTCGCAGCTTGCACTAGTTCGGTATGGTGGACTAAAGCCTTAACCAGTTATAGAGGATTCCGGTGCTCACGTATTGGGGCTAATGATGATGATGAGGTCCCTACATTTAGACCCTCAATGTATGAGAATAGCAATAGAGATATGGGGTATGATGAATGATGATGATATACGAACAAAAGGGTTAATACAAATAGAACTGCTAACAAAACTTGACGTCATACGGGATTTAGACCCAGAAAGTATGAGTACATATTGTATATAAGAAGTATTGTTGCCCGCAGCTGGTGGTATGCTTGCTGTGCCGCGCGCGCGGGCGCGACAGTGCGGGCCACGCGCTGGCGGGCGGGTTCCTCGCCGGGGCCGCCTTCAGGGCCGCGCCCTCCACGCCCATCGCGCTGGCGCCGCTCACCTCCTCGCTACAGGTACCTCAACTAACACCTAGAACCAACAGTCACATACATAGTTCTGACTCAATAGTAAAATCAACTTTTGCTCCTGCTCAGAAGTGGGAGTGCTAATCTTTCGGGAGCACATAGTTTCTATTTTTCTAAGCGAATGTTAAAAATACTTCAGTTCTACGGAACAGGCTGAGTCTATTGTGGTTTTTGGATCACCTTTTCGAAATTCGTATTACTACGGAGAATTTTTTCTATCATTTTTAAGGGTCTCCATATCAGTTTTTATTGCCTCTACTGATGATAAATTTTCTACTACTTCATCTTTCTGACTTTGTAAAAATCTGTATCAGTCTAGTAATCAGAGAGGTGGAGGCTTTTCATGTTGTAATTGGAAAGCATTTACTATCAGGCCTATTGCTCCCCTTCATCCTCTAGGTATAATATATTTGTAACTCGTCCAGATCGTGTCATCCTGGGGCGCCCAGCGCGGGCTGGTGCCAGCCAACCTGCCGCTGGCGGAGCTGCTGTACTGCGTGTGCCAGGGGCTGCTGTTCCACGCGCGGGTCATGCACGAGGACGTCTGCCCACGATACATCATCAACCTCATGCACACCGTCACCAGCGCCAAGTCAGTGTCATACACAAACATACACTCATACATACATACATACATACGTGCGCACCTGCCGCTGGTGGAGCTGCTGTACTGCGTGAGCCAGCCACCAGCGCCAAGTCAGTGTCATACACACACATACACGCACTCATACATACGAAAATATATGCATACACACACATACACGACGGAAGAGCCATACCTAAAGCCTCCTACGAAGTAGTGCCTAGCGGCGGTTCCGTGGGGAAAGAGGAGGTTGAAGTCAGAGGAGGATTTAGTCGGTATGGGTGTAGTCATAGCATCGAGTCCGACATACCCAGCCTACACCCTGATGATACAGAAGAGTGTTTTTGTCGAATACCTCGAAGAGAAAGAAAAAGAAACATACACACATACTTGCAAAATATATATAAGTATATTAAAACATACGTTTATATCTTACCCACGTTCGTATCCCCGAAAGAGGAAAGCATAGGTGCCTTTTTGTCCAAATTTCGCCAAGCTTAAAGTGCAACGTTTACTTTGATTTCAATGCTATTACGATTTTTCTACACACAGTTACTGCGAAGTTCCTAAAAAACAATAGCAGCACTCGCGGTCACGAGTATCAAAATTTGAAGCAAACTCAAAATTTGAAGTAACTCAAAATTTGAAGCAAATCGAATTTGAAATAATGATAATATATTTTTCTCTTTTTCAGAGCCGATGAGATCCAAGCGTCATTCATCCAGAAGATGCTGAAATATTTGTGAGCTAGTACAAATGATTTGTACATATTGAGTTTTTCTATTAATTTAATTAGGTGCAATTCTGTGATTATTAAGTTAACCTATATTTTATTGGGCAGGGTATTGTGTCGAGGCATAGGTTTTTTTACAAATTTCTTTATAAGGCCACGCCGTTATTAATATGGATAATTAAGTACCGATTTTCTTTATAATGTTTTGATGACATAAGATTATTAACAAAAAAATACACATGATTAAAGTATGCAAAAAATTGCCTTCGATATTAAGTCGATAGTTAAGTTTATTGGCAATTACTTGCTGACATGTTTTTTGTATATTTTTTTGCAAACAAAGTGATTTGAAATTTCTAGAACTTTTGATTGTACTATTTTTGTGGCTATTGAATTGCTTGTGGAGTGCAGGCGATGTTAATTATGAATTGTGTGTTCAAATATTATGAGTTTGGTGCTTTGATAGACATATATTAAATTTTATATAGATAATAAGGCGTTCTCCTGAAGACATTTGAGAAGACATACTGCGATGGAGATTTATGGCCAACAAATTAATTGAAAAAGGGGCAGAGATAAAAAAAATATTTCCTTTTATTGGTTGCCTATAGCCATTCACAATCACTAAGACCTGAGAGGGTTTAATACTATATATGAAAATATATTACAAAAGTTACTTTATTTAGTACTAAATGGCTTAAGAAGGAAAGATTAGCAAATCTCTGCTGCAGTGTGAAGATTGCAAAAATTGATTCTAAACATAGGTTTTCAGGATTCGGACATTTAATTCCATTTATGCATAGTTAATAAGTGTAACAGTTACCTATTGATATGCAATAGAAAATTATCTATAATTTATTAGTGTGAATTTATATTTCGTCGGCTAAATATGCAAATCTGTTGACATTTATATTATTGTAGAGTTCTTTTTCTCAAAAACAGTACATTCACGTAATTGACACTTAAGTCTTACATCGATAGGAATATCTGATAAGTATATCGATTTAAGGCACGATTTGTTTTACGATTGTCCTTGATCATTACTACCGGTAGAATGAAGTTTCGATTTTATAGGGGTAGTTTTTATTCAAATACTTATGTACGTCTCAACAATTTCCTTGTGGAAAAGTTTGGCAAAGAAAGACGAAAACTCGATTTTTCGATGTAACTTCAAGAATGGAATGTACTATCGGTAAAACCGTGACGAAATATGTTACGCACATTTCTTGTTTATGTTTTTTTAGCACTGCATTTAGCCGACGATTTAATTTTTTATTTCGGTTGACTAGTTCTATTTTTTGTTTGTGTTGCGCCAGTGGTAGGAAACTTTTTCGTGCGTTCGCGTTAGTGATGTGGGCAAAATATCAAATTATTTCAACAGTAAATCATTTGAATATTTTTGTGACTTCTTTTATATATTTTTTCATAGTAATAATAGATTAATAATAGTGATTTGATTGCGTCTTATCAAGGGTACATTATGCAGTGTTGATACCACTGGTTTTGAAAATTTAATAGTAAAAATTTTCTCAATATATCGCTCTGAGACAATTTATAGAGTTAAAGGGATGCCTTATTACAGATCCACAATTTATAATTTTACAGATTATCCACAATTCAGTATTTTTTGCCATATCGTAAAGCCGTACAAAATAAATTTAAGTAATAGATTTAAAATTTTAATATTTCATTTATACATCGGTACATCACTAACGCGCATGCAACGTGAAATCTTTTGTATATCTATGACAGTCACAAAATAGGTTTTATTAAATTATATTTGAAATAGGGGTTGCACAGGATATAATTGCTGGTGGGATGATTATTTTCGTGTCAATGTGCGCAAATCATCGAGGCTTGTATAGTATTGAAATAGAACAATTGTTTTTGTAAGTTTTGTAATAGATGTTTATTTGCGGCAGTAAATATATCGCACGCTTAATAATATAGTGACCTAATTCAAAAAGCCGAGACTAAGGTAAGTAAATGGCGAAAAAATGTTACTCCGTCAAATACATTTTGTAGAAAATATAAAAAAACCCTCATGTTTAAAAAATATATGTACTAAATAGTTACATTACATACATTACAATTTTATTATTTAATCCGACTATATTTAATCCCAAAGTGAATGATAGTGAAAATTAAAAATTTTGAATTAGGTCACTATATTTTTAAGCGTGCGATATATTAAATTTATATATACATACATTTTTAACTCTGTTTACACTACGAATAGTTTTTTTCAAGTAAAAGCAATTAATTACTTGTTTTATATATTATGGCATACATTGTCGACATTTATTGCAATTCATTCAATATTCATGTACTTTTCTGGAACTATAGGAAATTTTATAATGTTATCTATATCTAGCCGGTTTAGTACTTTATCCATATCGTTATATAGGCGTTAAGAATACCATAAGTCAGTATACAAGGACAAATTTAAAACATTAGTTCAAATGTAGTGTGACATTTTAAAGTATTTCTTAATATATGAAGTACTTTATTAGTACAAATAATAATGTAAAGGTTGGGATATCGAATCGTAGTCACTCGTTAGTTTAATTATATGAGTTTAGGAGATGTTAAGACTTCTAATAGAAGACAAGGCACATAAATGCTGTTCGATATTAAACCCTATCGGGATATGTTATGGTCTAATATTGAACAGTTAGTAGTTTTCGTTTGTTTTTTACCCAGCAATTAGTACATTTATGTCAAGCCAGTTAAGGCGCTGTTATAAAGGCTATAAAATTAAAAATAATTCCTTAAAAACATACTAATCTTTTCGGATAAAAAATAGCCGATTTTTTACAGATTCTTCAATGTCTGCTCATAAAGTTCTCCTTAGCAGTTAAAACGTGGAACTTGATATCGTCGCATTTATAATAAGGGATTTAGTGTCTGGTAGATTTACAATTCGATATTCCTGCCTCAATTAAACTCGCTTAGCTTTGTTTATCGTGATATTTATGAATGAAATGAGAATGGCATTTTGATGGCAATTAGTTGATATTATATCGCACACATTTTAGTGTAGAACACCAAATAAACGATAATGCTCCGTATTATTGTTATATTTTTATAATAAATTATTTTATATCATTTTGTCTTTTTATTTCAAACTAGCATGAAGGATTCGTCACAAATTGAAATATTTTTTTAAAAGCCGTTTTAGAATGAGATTTTATGAGTTGTTGTCATTTTTATTAAGGTTAACCGTGTAATGTGATGGTGGACTGCCATCGTTTGACGTTTGTTTCTTGATCGGATATTTTTATTTTGTAGTGCGTGTTGCTTCTCTGTCTTAGAGATTCCTTCTCAATTTGTTTACTGGGCATAATTTCGTGTGGTGTTGGGAAGAAATTTGTGACTTCGAAAGCAATGTGTTCTGTTAAGTAGGCCTGATTTGTTTTTAATTTCCTATTTGCGAGTACGTATTTTAACATGCACACTAGATGAAGATCAACATATTAAGAAAACAAAGGCACAAAAATGTTATTAACATTGTTTATTCTAGTAGAGTTTATGTAGAGTTTATATTATTAAAAAAATATATGCTAATCTATAAAAAGAAATGTTTTTCCGAAATTTTACTTTTAACTTTTCTACTACTCCATTTTAACAATTTTATTTAAAACAGTTTATTTAAAAATGATCTTTTAAAATTTTCCTAACTTAAAAATGCTCGTAAATAAACTTCCGATTGTCAGTTCACCTAGTTTTAATACAAGGTGGCTATTATCTTCACTCTTTTCCAAGGATTTAATTAATTTAATTTATTTCGTTATTTTAAACATTTCCGTAATTTGTCGATTAATTGTCATAATTAAGAGTTGAGAAACATTGATCTCGCTTTCCAATAAGTAGCACTATGTTTTCCACAAACAAAGCACACGCAATTATATTTCGTCTTCACTATTCAACAGCATGGACCTCCATCTCTACCATAACCTCAAAACTATCTTTACTAATCTAATTCCTCAACCCTGGGCCCTCCAGGGCTCTCGGGTCGTGCATAGCTCGGTCCTCCGCCGGTTCCATGGAGTTTCATCATGGCTGGCTGGCAAACTTTTTGGGCGTCCTTCAACCGCCGTTCCAGCTCCGACTGAGAAGCTTCACGGTTTCCCTCCAACCAACGCAGATGGGTGGAGCATTCGTTCAGTACTGCGTTGCGCTCTTGGTCTGTTAGGCGGTTGCCTGCTGATTCAACTGCCTGGTGGTAAAAAATTGATGGGAATTATAGTGGAAGTACTAACTAGTTCATAGTAGATATGATGAAATGCAGATATTAAAAGAAATGATTGAATTTTGACTGGACAGACAGATAGATCTAAACTTGGACTTGTATTGTAATGTCGCATTTTTTTGTTAATGTACATGTTAGTTATGATTACTTACTACACATATTAAAAACTAACCGTTTTACATCCATACAAATATCCTTCCAGCTGATTTCTTACTTCTACCTTTTTTCTCACAGCCTCGTCTTCAGATTTAAATTTTTCGGCATCGCTGAGCATTTTCTCAATGTCCTTTTTGCTCAGTCTACCTTTATCATTGGATATTGTTATGCGTTCGGAACGTCCGGTACTCCTGTCTTGGGCGCTCACGTTCAAAATACCATTTGCGTCTAGGTCAAAAGTCACCTGAAATGGTTAAAATAAAAATAGAACAAGCGAGAATGGCGACAGGCCCTGTGCCGCCGCCTTTCTACGGGTTACTTGTGGTTAGGGCACACTAGAATGTTCCTACAAATGCGGAAATAATTGCTTCACATCTAGCCATCCATCAGCCAATAGAAGTCCACTGCTGAACATAGGTCTCCCTCAATGATCTCCACTGTGACCTGTAGGAGGTAGCAGGGATCCAGCGACGTCCCTCGATCCTTACCAGGTCATTGGACCATCTTCACATATGATATCAGAACTTGAAGACTCCAGAACCAAATAATTTCCTATAATAACGCGAAGTTTCCCCATCACTTTGATAGGAGAGAGCGTCAGTAAAGTAGCATGCATATAACTCCTTTATTGTATTTAAATACACACTTGTACCTCTATTTGGGGGACACCTCTTGGCGCTGGAGGGATTCCGGAAAGATTAAACGTGCCTAATAAATTGTTGTCTTTTGTCATTGCCCTTTCGCCTTCATAGATCTGAAATATTCGTAATACTTAAGTTATGAATGAGCTGACTTCATATTACAATAATTCCCGCAGTAGATAATACTTCTTTTTTCATAAATACTATTGAACTCTTAAAATCATACCTGGATTGTCACGGCTGGTTGGTTATCAGCATACGTCGTGAATATTTGCTTTTGTGCTATAGGTATTCGGGTGTTCCTCTCTACTAATTTCGTCATGACCCCTCCAGCCGTTTCTATGCCTAGGGACAGCGGAGTAACATCAACCAGTAATACATCTTGTATGCGCGCATCTTTAGAGCCAGTTAAAATAGCTGCTTGTACTGCTGCCCCATAAGCTACTGCTTCGTCAGGATTTATAGACAGATTCAGTGTTTTACCGCCGAAGAATTCCTGTAGATGTTTAATGAATTTAAGCTATATATTAAATTTAAATAATATCATATAATATCTGCATTTCGTTAGTGCTAAACACTAAAAAACTATAGAATTATAGAAACCTGATTCGTAATACCTGTAACAGCCTTTGTATTTTAGGAATACGCGTAGACCCACCAACTAAAACTACGTCATGTATTTCTCTAGTGTTCAGTCCTGCATCTTTTAAAGCCCTTTCAACTGGCCCAAGAGTTTGCCGAAATAAATCTGAACACAGCTCTTCAAAACGAGCTCTTGTTATTTTTGAGTAAAAGTCTACGCCTTCGTGTAATGCATCTATCTCTAAGCTTGCTTCAGTACTAGATGAAAGCGTTCTTTTCGCTCGTTCACAAGCAGTTCGAAGTCTCCTTAATGCTTTAGGATTATCTTTGATACTCTTCTTGAACTTTTTCTCAAACTCTTGGCTGAAGTGGTCTACCATTCTGCTATCAAAATCCTCGCCACCAAGATGTGTATCACCTGCCGTCGATCTCACTTCAAATAAAGAGCCTTCTGCTATTTGGAGTATCGAAACGTCGAATGTACCTCCACCAAGGTCAAAGATTAAAACGTTCTTTTCTCCGGTAAGATTTTTGTCAAGACCATAAGCTAAGGCGGCCGCTGTAGGTTCATTAATGATTCTAAGTACATTCAAAGCGGCAATAACACCAGCGTCTTTTGTCGCCTGTCGTTGCGAGTCATTAAAGTACGCAGGCACTGTAACAACCGCATCTTTAACCGTTCCACCAAGATACGTTTCAGCAATTTCTTTCATCTTAGTCAAAATCATTGAGGATATTTCTTCTGGAGAAAAATGTTTCTTTTCACCCTTGTAGTGAACAATTATTTTTGGTTTCCCACCATCAGAAATAACTTGAAACGGCCAGTGTTTAAGATCTTGCTGGACTTTAGGGTCATCAAACTTTCGTCCGATAAGTCTTTTTGCATCGAAAACTGTGTTTTTCGGGTTCATCGCCACCTGAAAATGGAAATTTTATTCACAAAAGTGCAAATAAATCGGTATATATTCATGTGAGTCTTGAATACGAAATAGACTGCGAGATATTGTGTATGGTAAGTAGGCAATTTCTACAAAGGACCAGTCATTTGACTAAATGTGGGAGCACGAGCAGTTATATCCAATAACATGACACACATGGGCAGTTTTATTTCAATAGACATCTTGACGCTCCATTTCAGCCGAGTTCGCTATTAAACAGATCATTGAAGCTGACAAAGTTAGATAACAGTTATCATAAACGCGCATACGGTATACAATGTGTTGTATTATTCATTTGTATTTTCAGTCCATTTGATGAAGCACGATTGACTAATTGTTGCAATTCCGACAATTGTTAGGTTAAATGAACGGATTTTATTTTAAATAAATATTTTTAGCCTGAGTCATGGCTGTAGCAAGAGGCAGAAGCATCAATGAGATTCTACTTCTCAACGAGTGAAAACGTAAAAGATATTGAAATTATAGCCATTGAACTTAACCCTTTAAATATCTAACGTCCAAAAACTATAAATATTTTTTTTCAGTCTAGAATATCTTACAATATACACTATAGTGCAGTACCTGGTTTTTGGCAGCATCACCTATTAATCTTTCAGTCTCTGTAAACGCCACGTAGGATGGAGTGACTCGGTTGCCCTGATCATTGGCAATGATCTCCACCTTACCATGTTGGAACACTCCAACACAGGAATAAGTTGTCCCTAGATCGATGCCAACTGCCGGCGCCATCTCTTCTTGTCACTTGCTGCAACAGGTGTATACTGTATAGGTCGTATCATCACCATTGTCATCAACACCAGCCTTTACGTCCACAGCTGGATGTAGGCCTCTCCCATATCTTCTTTTTCTTCATCAACCCATATACGCCCACTGCTGAGCACGGGTCTCCTCTAACATTGAGAGGGTTTAGGCCATAGTCCAACACGCTGGCCTTGTGCGAGTTGACGGACTACACACCTAAGAAATTCCTAAGAACTTTTAGGTGTGCAGGTTTCATCACGATGTTTTCCTTCACCGTTAAAGCAAGTGATAATTAAATTTGAATACACACATAACTTCGAAAAGTCAGAGGTGTGTGCCTGGGGTTCGAACCCGCGACCGCCGAGATTCTCGACCGCGCGCCTAAACCTCGAGGCCATCACTGCTTTTCTCTCTCTCTCTCTCTCCCATATGCCGAATAATAAATTAAAATATACCTATAATATTTTTCTACATCTGTTTTAAACTTGGTGAGATAAAGCTTTGAATGAAAATAACGTTAATAGTCATCATTAATTCGATATTACTTATTAATGTCAAATTAGTAAACGTCCATTAGGTTATGATCATTATATTAATTGTTAAGCTGTTCGTAACATGCAGACAACCAATACATCACGCTCTTCGTAAAGAATCATAATAGAGTATTTCTTTTATAAGACATTCACACGTATTTTGAATATCATATAAGAATGTTATGAATCAATAGAGAAAAATTCTTGATTAACGCATGACCTGCTAAGCCGAGTAGGTGATTAGCTAGAAGCAGCTTATTCAGCTTTCATTATGCAGATAGCTTGCAAAGAGGGTAAGAATCCGTTAACGAAGCGTTTATCTATGTGGGGTATCTGAAGATTGAGGCTTGAAGCCACGATACAACAACCAAAACTAAATACTAATTTCTTAAATAACAATGCTTTTTAGGATCCCTTTAAAAACAGCCTTTTGGCTGACTGGAAATTTTGTCGAATGCTATTTAGAGATTAGGTAAATCATTTGTATAAAATAAGGATGAAAAAGATATAGAGACAGTACAGTACCGCTAAAGACTTCATATCACTCAATTTCTACTTCGATTATATTTTAGATTAAAAATCCATCATAGCTGTATTAAAAAATATATAATACTAACCTGAAATACTGGATGAAAGCTGCGGCCATGCACATAATTAATCATTTTGTTTCATCACTTTGGTGTTAGAATTTTTAATATTTTTTCACATTTTGATCACTTTAGATTTTTTAAAATTACTGTGACATTGATTGATTGAAGTTTGCTTTGAAATTAGAAAATGGATTGTCGAGTAAACTGGGTATGAAGGTTACACTTAAAAGACAAATTTAAGCGAAACGTTTGTCTTTATGAAAATGTTTGTGGATCTATCTTGCTATAGAATACTTTCCGGATTTTTATTGTTCAGGTTATTTAAATCTTAAATCGTAATAATGTTTTATAAATGGGTTAAGTTGAACAAAATAAAATTAATCAGTATTTTTACACAGTGTTTACATATTCATGTTTTACTATAACAAAAGTCAGAATATGTTTGAGATTAGGTGTTAGGAGGTTAACATTTTTATTAACTTCAATGACTAAACAACAAACTACGCAATTGCACAACAGCAGAACAAAATGAACATATATTATAGATATTCATTTCTTTTATTTTATCATTTCAAATAGGCGTTTGAAAGGCTTATGTAATACTTTCCCAAGGTGGAAATTTTGTTGCTACATCGAACGTTATTTCGCTGTCAATGTTGAATCAACGCTTTCCCTTCTTCTTTTTCTTGTTGAAGTCTGGTGGGTGGAAGCCCCTGGCTTGCAGCAGTTCTTGCACGTTGTGACAGGCGTAATATACGTTATCCATCGCTGCGTCGGTTAGCATGTCGACATTGCAGCGACCTTTAGACTTTCCCTTCTTCACCCGAGTTGCTCCTTTCTTCGACTTCTTCTTGTCTCCACCTTCAGGTAAGAAAAAACATTAAAGATCTGTTTTTTTTTTTTGTATTTGGGTGTTTGTGCTTTTAATACAAGTATTGTATTGTAGCCGTGATGGCCTCGAGGTTTAGGCGCGCGGTGGAGAATCTCGGCAGTCGCGGGTTCGAACCCCAGGCACACACCTCTGACTTTTCGAAGTTATGTGTGTATTCACATTGAATTATCACTTGCTTTAACAGTGAAGGAAAACATCGTGATGAAACCTGCACACCTAAAAGTTCTTAGGAATTTCTTAGGTGTGTAGTCCGCTAACCCGCACTAGGCCAGCGTGGCGGACTATGGCCTAAACCCTCTCAATGGTAGAGGAGACCCGTGCTCAGCAGTGGGCGTATATGGGTTGATGAAGAAGAAGATTTTATTGTATGTATTCATGCATGACCATAATAATGTAAGATGTGCCCAAAAGAATCCACCTACAAGTAGGTATATTTATTTGGTTCCTTCTGCATTGATATTTAGTGTCTTATTACTTGTAGTTGTTGTACCAAAAATTGAGCAATCTAAAAAATTCACCGTGTTTTGTTTTAAATCATAATTATTCAGGTAATGTGACATAGCTTAAGAATTTAACTAAAAATTCAATATTTAGCTGGAGCATATCCAATGTTTCTAGTTTAATCCACACAATACGATGCGTTGGTCTACTTATTTAAAAAAACAAATACATATATAGACAAGATAACATTTTCATTCATTCATACATATATGCTTAGTCTTCTATTCACTACACTCAAAAATCCTTTCACTTAAAATGGATGACAGCAATTTCTTATTTGAAAATGTTTCACGAGATAAGACTCGAAGTATTCATAAAGAAATGATTAAGCCTTACCTTCCTCCTTATCTTTTTTCTTTCCTTTACCCTTTCCGGCCATTTTTCTTTAGAACACTTTTGTCAATTGGCTTAGTTACGTTTTATTACGTTACCGTGGTTACCTGCGGAAGTTATCGATTTAACATTTTGTTTATCTTTTCAATGGCCTCATTCTGTAGAACATATTACTAGGCGTTGCTCTTATTAATGCTTGCTAAGGTCTTAACCCTCTCAGTAGTAGAGAAGGCCCGTGACCAACAGTGGGACTGGTGGTAGGACCTGTACGTGTGGTAGTAGGTATATACCTGATGAATGATTGTTTGCTAAGAAAAATACCATTAATAATTTTGAGCATGGCTTATTTTAAACAGAGTCATGTGTCGATCGAAGCAGCGAGTTAATGATAGGTACATTTAAACCGAAATTTCTTCACATGAAAATTTAAGTAGTACACACAGAAAATGCACCTAGTAACTCTTGATCGTACGCACGTCACATACATATATACATATTATTGCGAAGTTTCTTTCCATTAATGCAATGATTACGCTTTATATCGCAACCGTCCCCATTCATAAGAACATAGTTACAATAAAACAACTTGAAGTGTCCGAATAGTAGGTCATAGTCACGGATAACGTTCTTGGCTGATCTCCAGTGATTTGCTAGAGTGCTTCCTATTTCTAATACTCGTTACCATTCGGATTTATGTCTACGTACACTGTTCATTGTTAAAGCTTTTTTTTAAATGTATCAGGAATACGACTGCCTCCTTAATCCTGCGGTATAATTATGTATAATTGTATTTCTATAGTCAGTAATTGAGATTTTTTTCATTTACTCTAATGTACTTACGACTATCCTTGACTGTCCTTAGCAGGTTGTCTTGTGCTATAACAGCGCCTTTTGTACCAATTTAGTTCCTACATAGGTATATGATTTATCTTATGTTTACAAAAAGGGATTCCAGACGTGTGGACACGTTTAAAATACAATCCAATTATTGAAATGTGTGTAGAAATGCATAAAAGGCTGCTCTGTCTACCCTTTCGAAGATCGGTAATATGTGTTGGATGTAATTTTGAGATAGCAAGCTCCCAGACTTGTAACGTATGTGTCCGAAGAGGTATCAGAGAGGAGTGTTGGGTAATAAATCAAAAAGCATGTTGATGTTCTTGATGTATATTTATTATTCGCTTGAGGTTCCGAAACATCCTTTGTATAACACACAACAGCATTTTACACTTATAGTTACGGTTATATAAATTTAAATGCACGTTCTGCAAAGCAATGTAACAACACAACAAATATTGTAAATTTTATAAAATAACGAGTGATAAAATTCTGATTTCTCCCACAGCCGTATTTAATTACAATAATTTTAAATATAAAAATATGTTTTGATTTATTTACAATATTTTTATATTTTACCGATGTATATTATAATTATTAAATAGAAACTTCATTCTTTGGATTGTTATAATTTTTGTTCGAAAAAATAAGTTTCAGTAGTATCTTTCTTATTTATGATATAAAAAATATATAACTATATATGTATATTTATTTAATATTGTACAACGGTTCAGTGAGTATGTGTTGTACTTCGGCGCGGTGCAGTGTCGCGGCTCCCACGGCAGGTGTCGCGGCTTCAGCACGACCCGCGTACACCAACTTAAAGTAAATTAATATTGTAATATAAATGTATTAATAAATACACCCAACAGTCACACACATAGTCCTGAAACCATACTAAGATACGAGTCTTGTGTCGTGTGTATCAGAAACTACGAGAGACTTTTTACGAGAGACACAAACACCCAGACCTGAAACAAATATTTGTGGATCACATAAACATTTGCCTCGGTGCGGGGATAGTACCCGCGGCCTCTCGTTTCGCAAGCTAGTGTCTAACCAACTGCTCATTGGGCTGTCAAACTGTATATTATCATTATGTATTAATATAGTACATAGATACATTTTGGCTTCCTCGTGGCGTCGATGGCTATACATATATTTGCATAAAAAAACCGCAGAGAACGTTTTTATGATCTACAAATATTTATGTCGCGTCAGGATGTTTGTGAGACTAGAAATTCTGGTAGTTTCTGATAACCACGATCTCTTAATGTGGGATCAGAACTTTACATGTACGCGACTGTTTGGTGTATTTATTTATTTATGCATACTTATGGAGTTACGCAATCTTTGAAGAGATTTAGAAAGGTACATTTCGTCAACTGTTTTGCCCACTGTTTTTTACGGAATGATATGGAACAGTATTAGCAACAAAATTGGGAAGATATTGTTCCAGGTTACACTAAAGCTATAAAGGTAATGTGGTAAGGTAATTGATAATCGTGTTATTTTCTAATTCATTCCTGAATTTTCTGTACGACTCGTTTCAACCTCAAAGGTCATTAGTACAGCAAGTCCTCAGCACTGTCTAAACATACTTTAAATACTACTTTGAGCACCCTTCGACCTAATAAAGTTTTGATTGCTCGGACGTTTACAACTGAATTAATTTTATGTCATTTTGCTTTGAGTTTCAGAAAATGTGGCCACAAAATACTGAACAGTCATAAATTTGATTTATGTGTCAAATTTTCGACAACGGCCATTGTAGAGCAGTGATGGCCTCGAGGTTTGGGTGCGCGATCGAGAATCTCGGCGGTCGCGGGTTCGAACCCCAGGCACACACCTCTGACTTTTCGAAGTTAGGTGTGTATTCACATTGAATTATCACTTGCTTTAACGGTGAAGGAAAACATCGTGATGAAACCTGCACACCTAAGAGTTCTTAGGAATTTCTTAGGTGTGTAGTCCGCCAACCCGCACTAGGCCAGCGTGGCGGACTATGGCCTAAACCCTCTCAATGGTAGAGGAGACCCGTGCTCAGCAGTGGGCGTATATGGATTGATGATGAATGATGATGAAATCTCAGTGGTTTTCCTCATTTCGTTTTGAAATTCTCCAATATCTTTACAAAAATGAGTTTTTTTTCTATATCGTTTGTTAAACTATAAATAAACTTATTAAAACATAAAAAAAGCATGACGAAACTAGTCGTACTCTAGTTTTAACAATGAAATTAATTTGCAAAGTAAATGAAGGTTTATTACCTTTCTTCCGCACAAATTTTCAAATCGTGGTTTGACAAATGTCCAGGCTCCCATATTTCTGTGTTCCTCTTGACTCCAGATGAATTCTGTGCACAAAAAACACGATTTAGGGGGACCTACTTGGAAGGTTTCCTATATTATAATCATATTTCGTTGAAACAGAAGGTAAAGGCCATCTTTCGTTATTTTGGAAATATTTTTCTCTGATAAATCTGAAAATATTTTAATTTAGCTAAGAGGCTAGCAAGACTACAGCTGTAGAGGATCTTAATTCTACTAGTGAGTGGCATTGAGGTTGATATATTTCAGTTTTTTTCATACTCACTTCTAGCATTAGGGTATTTGTCTAGTTCCTTCTGAAGCGCCTGTAGAGGGAATGGGGCCAGCGCTTCCACCCTTATTATAGCTACGTCATCAATCTTCCCTCTAACCCTCTCTTTGTGCAGTTCGTAGTAATGCTTACCACAAACTAATATTATTCTTTTCACTTTTAATGGATCTGCCAGTTTGTCTCCTGGAAAAGCAATATGTTTATTCAAAATGGTGTGTCGGTGATCATTGGAAATAGTCTGAAACGAGAGGCGAACTGTTCTGCGAGTTTAGTTTATTCAGCCTACTTACATTACATTCGGGTGTATCTTTATATATTTGCTTTGACTATCGCAAAATGCGTGAGTTCTCCAAGAAGCATGCACGTCGTTGGAGGAAGCCTATGCTCAGCACGGCTGGTAACTGATGATGATGATTTCATTTTAGAAACATACAGTACATTAATTCTAAGTTATAAAGTACCTAAACACATAAACCACAAACAGTTTCCACTTATATAATATGATGATGACGAAATAAAATGATATAGAAACCCAATGGTCACATTCACAGATAAACAAAATAAAACATGGTCTAATAAAAAATCATACCAATGACAGTGTGGAAGTGTGTCCGTGGTGTGAAGTCCGCGAGAGGTGAGACGGCGTCGGCCAGCCGCAGCAGAACCTTCGGCGCCACCACTACTACAGGCTTCCTGTAGTTCCGCGCTACCTACAGATATACAGACATACCTCATACACTATTTAGATCCAATATCAATTCCATATACAGAGTTTTATAGTGCTTTCTTCGGTTAAAGTCAAAATGTATACAAAATACGACATGAATTATGAACTCTTTAATCACATCGGAATTCCTTTATGAATATTTAACCTATACCGTTTACAAGAAACATTTTTAGTAAACATTTGGTGGTTATACATCCCAACGGTCGCAACATAAATATGCCATAATGTTTGGTTGACAGATTTTACTTTATTTTTAAAATATTATAACACTTATTTAAAGTTTCTAAATAGCCAAATGCTTCCAGTTTGACATATTGTAATACACATCAGACCTCTATTTAAGTAAAACCAACATTGTTAAGAACTTTCAGGTAGCAGGAAATCTAAGTTAGACAACTTGTTACCTGCCTATACATAACCCAAAAGACCACTGACCCCAATAGTTAAAAGCCGTTAACCTTTAAAGTTATAAATTAACTTAATTATACTTAACACCCAACTTGAAACGTTTAATCCTTCGTTAATATAATGATCAATAGGCAGGTCGTTAAGTTTAGTATCCAATGGTAATTTATTCAATTTAGAAGTTTCCTCGAAACCTGCCGGTAATTTATCAAGAGGTGAACTGAATTAAACAAAGTTTGGAGTTTGGGAAACTCTCGTTTACCTGGAATTGCATACATTAGTAGCGATAGTGTACTTGGGAATGTCTAGATGCCAAGGCTATCCCATTATATAAACAATGCAATCCATATTTTATATATGAATACACATTACATACTCAAGCTTGAATCCCTATTAGGGTAGGTAGAACTTTCAAGTGTTTTTCCCACAGTTCGTCAGATGAGTACCACATAATAAAGGGCGAGCCTATTGCCGTGTCTTGAATCAATTTTACTTATTTTCTCCAATTAAGAGATTTTAACGCACGATTCGATGGCAAGTGAGAAACAATTGCTTTACATTAATTATAATTCCACAAACTTGTTTTGTTTGTAGCATGTTACAGATATTATTGCATCGAGCTTAGCAAACAATTGTGTGCGGATTTGGAGATTGTTTAGATATCTTGGCTATGAGCCATTAGCAAATCGAGCACTGTAATAGGAGATAGAAATAACTGTATACTTAGTCGGTCAGTATAGCAACTGAGATTTAGAAGCGACTGATATTACCATACAGAATTAAAACAAAGGAAACGATAGAATGTAACAATGTTTAAAATAGAAGAAAGAATAAAAAAAAACAACAGTCACAAACATAGTTCTGAACCCACACTAGGATACAAGTACTATGTCGTGGGTATCAGAAACTACGAGAAACTTAACGGTGTCACAAACACCCAGATCTGAAGCAATTATTTGTGGATCACATAAATATTTGTCTAGCTGATGTCTAGCCAACTGTGCTACAGGGGCTATCAAGGCAAGAAGAAAGTATATAAATTTAGAGAAACTAACGTACCTAGCTAAGTTTAATTGTTATTTAAATTGTAGAATACAGAGTCTAGGGCACTGTTGTAAACAACGTTCCCGCCCACTACTACAAACATGCCAAGTTTGTTACACAAACGAGTAACAAGAGATGTGAGAGTTAAGTACCATGAAAATTTTGCCAGTAATAGCATCGATTTTAAATCTAATGGATTGACAATGAAGGCGTAAAAGTCCAGTCTTTTTTTTCCAAAATATCGTGATCATCATCAGATCGATATCGATTCTTTCTCGATACAATAAACAGGCAATTTTTTGCACTAATCCTAGTCTATCTTTCGAAACCAATCCTGAAACTATATTTAGCAAGTATAGTCTTTCATGCAGCATGAGTTATAATCGGCTTACGGGCTCACCAGCTACTCGGCATATCGGAGCGAGTGGACATGTACGGAAATCGATACTGCACGCTCTATATAAAACCAAACGGAATCCAAACCGCATGTATTTTGTCTGATAAATTTATTTGCGGGTATCCGGTATTAATTGGTTTGATGGCTCTCCATGCGGGGTAATTGTTTAGTACATTTTGAATGAGTCCATTCAATTCGCTGGTTTGATTAGTATTGTTCTGTAGTCCATAAGTGTTGCCTCGTGTTTTTACGGCGTATTTATAGGTCTCGGGTTTTGGCTTTTGTTGTTGGAATTATTGACTGAAAATGTAATAGCGGCATAATAAATAAAAATATCTCTAAAGTTTACAATTGTCTGCTTAGCTGAGTTTGATCTAAGATTTTGCGGCTGTCACTGACATTTGGGTCAATGCTAAGGCATGCGAGGGAGAGAAACACCCCGAATTATTTCTACATTGAGAAATAATTAAACTAATTATAACTGACTACCCTTTCCTAAAAGTTGATCGACCAAACATTCCATCAAAATCAAATTTTTCTCTACATATAAATAGATTTTAGCGTCGAATGTAACTCGTGGTGTAGACAGAACTAACTGCTGACCGCAGGCGACTACATCAGATATTACATAGACCTGTGGTTTAGCCGGCGTCAGCTTTATGTTAATTTTCACGGAAATTTCACTGCGAGTCGACGCGTACGTGAAATATTAACCTAGAAGCTAAGCGTCAGCTTGGTAATTCACTCCTACAATATAGAGTTACTATAATACTATCATAATAACAACGGCTTAATTACATCCACGGAGCAAACAGATCGTGATCGAAAACTTAGGTAATGCTTATGGTGCCTACTGCCTAATCATAAGGAAAAAGTTTTGGGCTTGAAAACATAGCTAGCAAAAAGTAAGTGTAGGAAATAACCTTTACGTACTCCCTAAGCATATAAGAGTTCCTGATATTTGTATACTATATGTTTTAAAAAAATATATTTATTGTTTCTTAGTCTTCACCATTGAAAACAAACTTTATTAACTTTTATAATATATATGATTTTTTTCAAACAAGTGTTTGCCATAAATGAAAAAAAGAACATAAGCCGTCCTTCATCCGAAAAGCATTCCCGAGTTTACTGTTTTCATTAAATTTACGGTGACGCTAACGAAGCCGCGAGCAGTTTTAGCATTTCATAAAATGTTCATAATTAAAGCCTAGCGTTTGGTTTAA
This sequence comes from Cephonodes hylas, assembly GCA_030295005.1. NCBI lineage: Eukaryota > Metazoa > Arthropoda > Insecta > Lepidoptera > Sphingidae > Cephonodes > Cephonodes hylas. The sequence goes on along the minus strand of AP025372.1, from coordinate 10,668,377 downwards.
AGATTTTAAATGAACCTAAATAGTAATAGATACATACGTATGTATCTATATTACGGCTCTATCGATTGCATTATTGCGTATTTCTTACACCAATTTTTTATCAGTTATGTGACGGAGAAACAAATTTTTTTAATTTTCTTTTGCTTTTTTTATTTTCACAGATCCCAATGTAACTAATAAATAATAATAAATAAATAAATACACCCAACAGTCACATACATAGTCCTGACTAGCCTTAAGTGTTCTCTATGACATTGTTTAATCTTCAATATTTTTTTTATATTTTTTATTTATCAAACAATCAACCATTGACAGCCCCCGTGGCGCAGTTGGCTAGACACCAGCTTGCGAAACGAGAGGCCGCAGGTTTGATCCCCGCACCAAGACAAATGTTTGTGTGAACCACAAATATTTGTTTCGGGTCTGAGTGTTTGTGAGACCGAAAAAGTCTCTCGTAGTGTCTAGTAACCACGACACTGGCCTTGTAACCTAGTGTGGAGTCATGTGGCTGTTGGGTGTGTTTATTTATTTATTAGTCCACCTACCTGTCTCCTCAGCAGATGGAAGTACTGTGCCGGCGTGGTGGGATGGGCTACATGCAGACACACTGCCTCGGAGTCGGGAGCAGTCTCCGCGCTGTCGCTGATCTGCAGGAACCTCTCCAGCCTGCAGGAGGAGTGCTCGGACGCCGCGCCGTCGTACCCGTGGGGCAGCAGCATCACCAGCCCGTTGCTGCGGACCCATTTTGCTGGAAGTAAGGGTTTTTTGGTGATTCGTCTCTCATCAGCCCATATACGTCCCACTGCTGGGCACGGGTCTCCTCCACCATTAAGAGGTGTGCAGTATCATCACGATGTTTTCCTTCACCGTTAAAGCAAGTGATAATTCAATGTGAAAACACATATAATTCAGAAAAGTTAGAGGTGTGTGCCTGTAGGTCCGAAGCCGCGATCGCCGAAATTCTCGACCGCGTGCTTAAACCTCGAGGCCATCACTGCTTCATTGGTGATTCATGCTCTATTTCAATTTGATCATCAGCCGTTGCTGCGGATCCATTTTAAGAAGTAAAGTTTTTGCTAATTGATGGTCTATTTGGACTAGATCATCAATGTGTGATTATATGTTCTACTGTTGTGATCTCCTCTAGCATTAAGAGGATTTAGGCCATAGTTCCCCACTAGTGCTAGTATAAAATATGTTTTTTGAACATTGTGCAGAATGAAGTTTATTTATTTATCAGTATTTTTGTTTCAAAACTAGAATTTGAGTGGGAGAAAAAAAAATTCATTGCAGATGTTAAACAAGATATGTAAAACACTGAGGCAGTTTTACAGTAACACTCACCAGTAGTGGAGAAAAGAGTTGTAAAAAGTAACAAAGATATGAATGAGATATCGGTGACAACTGATCAATCAATAAAGGAGAAAAGAGATTCAAATAAGAAAAAGTGGGTATATCAAAAATAATTTTCTTTTTATACTTACATTCTCCGGAGCCGATGAATGCGTCGACAATGATCTGCGCGCCGTTGTAGAAGTCGCCGAACTGCGCCTCCCACACACACAAGTTGTCCGGAGAATCGAAAGCCATGCCGTATTCAAAGCCTAGTACAGCTTCCTCAGACAGTATGGAGTTCGCCACCTAGTACACATTTTTATTACCCTTTGCGATAGTGACCAAACAATGTTCATGGTCATAGTTAAAACGATTTCGCAAACAGGACGAGGTTAAAAATTCTTGGGAAATTCTTATATATTTAGTTCGGCAACCCAGACTAGGCTAGCTCAGTGAACGAAGTCCTAGACCCTCTCTGGTTGATAACTAATGATCTGATGATGAGATAATAAACTTCAAAGAAGTCAAAGTATCTTTATTCAAATAGACTTTTACAAGTACTTTTGAAACATCAATTTTACCTCCAAGAATCCTTTCTGGTGTGGGTGTATGTGATTGAGCGGGATGTGTATGGCGTCGTCCCGCTGGTCCACCAGCATGGCGTGTCGCTGCGAGAACGTGCCGCGCCCCACGTCCTCGCCGCTCAGGCGCACGTGACGACCCTCCAGCAGCAACGAGCCTGCACGCCAATGTACACTTTATACATCATGTAAACATGGCCGAAATTCCTGAGGACCTTTCTGTTGGTCGAACTAACGAAGACCTTAGCCCTCTCAGTAGTAGTGGTGACCCGTGACCAGCAGTGGGATGAAGATGGCGTGATGAATGACCATCATCATCAGCCCATATACGTCGCGCTGCGTGGCACGGACCTCCTCTACCATTGAGAGGGTTAAGGCCTTAGTCCACCACGCTGCCCTAGTGCGGGTTGGCAGACAACACACCTGAGAAATTCCTAAGAACGTTTAGGTGTGGAAGTTTGTTCACGATGTTTTCCTTCACCGTTAAAGCAAGTGATAATTCATTGTGAATACACACATAACTTCGAAAAGTCAGAGGTGTGTGTCTGGGGTTCGAATTCGGACCGTCGATTTTTTCGGCCGTGCGCCTAAACTTTGAGGCCATCACTACTCTTCAATACTCTTTATACACAAACAATAATGAGGCACTTTTCTTTCCTTAGGTGGTGCAGAGATGAAAGGTGTACCTAAGTATAAATAATTTTAGGATAGTAGTCTTTTATTTTTCTTTAATGATATTATATATTTTTCTCTCTGACTTACCGAAAGCCAAAGCTTCTGCAGTCGCCCAGTCCAATTCAGTTTCTTGCGCCAACTTCGTCAAGCGATTTTTCACGTGTGTCTTGGCCAAATGCGGATGTATGTTCTGAAATTAATGAGCAAAAAAACTTTGATGCAATATTAAGTCTCTTTTAAAAGGTCATGTAAACGGCTTGCTCTGCTTCGTTCTAAAATAAATTAAAATGTTATTCCTTCTTCGAAAAGATGCTTTGTTAAATGTATTAAAAAACAAGTTATTAGTTTTATTACATACACTTATATCGATGAAATTTCTTGATCACGAAATGTAATCTATCAAATGAAATAAGTACTGGTAAAACTTGAGGCTAAATTAGTTGATTAGCATTTAGTCCCAGCACGCTATTTCTGTAAAATCGCGGCTTGTTTTAATCTACTTGAGTAGCACAGCTGCAAACGCCCTAGGCTCGCCACTGCTGCCCTCAAATGGCACCACTCGGAACTAACTGGATAGTAACCTAGTTATATTGAAGCCAGAATTCGATGGCTTGTGGCAGAGTTGGTTAGAGCCAATTGTATGAAACGAGAGACACGGTTTTGGCCAAATATTGTTGTTTGTGTGGTCAACAAATATTATAAATATTTGTTTCGTTACCAATGTCATTGCCGTATTAAATAGAAATAGACTTACATACAATAGTTAATTTAAGCTGACAAGAATCATAGCTGTGCCAATCTAAAGATAAAAAGAAAAGAGGTTTTAAATTAAGTTCCGTGACTCAGTTGGCTAACTACCAGCTTGCGAAACCACCGGCCACAAGTTCGATCCCCGTACCAAGACAAATTTTTGTCTGATCCATAAATATTTGTTTCGAGTCCGAGTGTTGTAAGTCCGAAAAGTCTTTTATAGTTCCTGATACCCACAACACAAGACTTGATCTTAAGTGTGGGGTCAGAACTACGTATGTGACTGTTTAGTGTATTTATATTAATTAACAACAAAATATTTTTGCTCTCACAAAAACTAAACAAATACATACATATTATGATACTCGTATGTGACTCATATAAATCTTTGCCTAAATTTTTTACATTTATGTATTATTGTCAAACGATGAAAATAAGTCAAACAGGCAGTGATAAAAGAGGCAGTGTTTTTGGTGAGCTAGGGGATCATAGGGAGTCGTGACTTCTCGTGTACTCTCTCAGTATTAAAGGATTTGGCGCGACCCGAATTTGCGGTCTTATTACTTTTTTGTCGTCCGTACTTTGTACGTAAATAAATGTGTGAGGTATTTTGTAGACATAATATTGATCGAGGTTTGTTTGTTCTGTATGTGAATATACGAAAACGTTTGTCTGTGTCTGACGGTAATATGTATGTACATGTTTTACACCAGCGGCTGAAACTCCGGATGTCTCAGAGGAGCATTTTTGCACCCAATATACAATAATTTTATTTTACTTCCAATTAATAGGTAGCGAGCATATTAATGTTTTTGGGTACAAATGAAGATTCATGATGCTACTGAGGTGGTCATCAACATGTCTTACACTCTGCACTGTTGTACAGGTGCCTCCTCAAAAACTGGGAAGGTTAAGCCCTTACTCCACCACGCAGGTCTATTGCAAGTTGGCGGACTACACAATAACAAAAAAACCTAAAAACTTATAATCGACTAGCTTATTTTAAAATAAATTTGGTTAGGATAAAAAACCTTATAGTGAGCCAACCATAAAGGATAGATATATGCTGTCTTTTTTTTAGAAACTTTAAAGGGGAACAATTCTGTCATACATTATTTTAGCGAAACTTTAACCGTTTCTCCAGCGCACGCAGCGGAAGCTCACAAAAAGGAAAAAATGTTCCCGATTTTGAAACATTCTTTATTGCTGCTCCGCTCCTATTGGTCGCAGCGTGATGTTATATAACCTATAACCTTCCTCGATAAATGTGCTATCTAACAGTGAAATAATTTCTCAAATCGGACCAGTAGTTCCTGAGATCTTAGCGTTCAAACAAACAAACTCTTCAGCTTTATAATATTAGTATAGATAATGAATACAACTTACAAAGTCAGAAGGATAGGCTACAGAGGCTTGTCCTATCGTCTTCAACAGTGCGGCGTCGACGCCCGTGTCCCACGTCTCCACGGCGTCCGGGGCAAAAGTCATTGATGACCACTGCTCTTGGTAGTACGACACCTGCAAATGAAATTGAAGTTTATTTCTTTAAAGGTAGAATTCAAATTTGCTTGACAATTGATTGAGTTACTTTGACCTTAAGTTTTTGCTTAGTATAAGGATTTTTTTCCGATTTCGTGGCTAAATAGTTTAACTTATATCCGCGTAAAAAAGTAATTAAAAATTCATTACTGCTATCGCTTAGACGCGTTTTTCTCATTTTAGCGTTTTTTCTAGTCAATTGACATTCATGAATGAAGTGACATTCTATAAGTGAAAAACTTAAACAATTTTTTTTTGTAAGCGATTGCGCAAGACAATGCAATTTTCAACTTCCTTACATTTTTATCATAATAAATAAATAAATAACCTTACGAGAAACAAAAAAAAACTAATTTAATTTTCTAAAAAATCCCTTTAGAATAATTTACAAGCAACCTATTAAGTACAAAATATTGCTTCCAATTTCTTGGATCACGGGCCGGCTGAAGAAAAATATGAGGTGTCACCCCATGGCAGGTTTTCGACAAGGGTGCTAGTTAATAGGGAGGTTCAAAGGCCCGTGCAATTTGTCAGCGTCGCCATTAAATCAACGAGGATGCTTAGTTAATTACGAAATATATAGATTGTAATTTTGGGACGTTCAAAACGTATTTATTTGCAGTTTTTGGGTAAAGGTTAGTTATTAATAAAGCACACTAAAATGGATTGAAAATTTTGAATCGTTATTAATTTCAGTATTTTTTATAAATTACAATATAATTATAGTATAGTATCACAATTAGTATATGAGGCCTATGTCCAGCAGTGACCGTAATTGGCTGATGATGATGATAAATTAGTATATAAAAACAACCTAAAACACAAGTAGTTTTGACTGGACGAAATATTGGATTGGATATTATAAAAATTTGTTCTTTTTTTCCCCAATGATTTTCAAACATAGCATGAAAATTATAGTGCTTATACATTTAATTCCATTTAAACCTACATAAGTCCTATCAGTCTTGCTCCTGAATAATAATTACAGCGCAAATGTTAGACAGTTGTTAATATTACATTACCTCGGGCTTGTATGAAGCGACGCTCTCGTACTGAGATTGTAAATATTTTGTGTATTCCGACGATATATTATTCACATCTTCTTTACTTAGTACTTCTTCCGAGATCAACTTTTCTGCGTATACGTCTGGAATAGACCTGGGAAAAATTTTACCCTTTATAAATTGTCAATTGTTAGCTAACAATTTAAATAAAAGTTTATACTTCTAGTAAACTATTTACCTTAATTGAAGGCAACAGACACTTTAAGATTCTGTTAATAGTTTGTAAAATACAAAAAATTCGAATATCACTATTTAGCGTTAAACCTAGTGGCAGTTGAATATTGTTATGGATTTAATATAAATTAGATGTTATGAAGTCGATTTAACGTAGGCCATATACCTTTTTTACATTATAATAAAACACGTAAGTATTACGTAAGCTTATTGGGGTTCTAAATCGTGATTAATTAAGCAATTTTGTCTCGATTTACCGTGTAAATTAAGAAACTAGAACAGAGTAAAAAATATGCATGCGTAAATGCCCCGTAACCAAGAGTTTCAGCTTTGCAAAATGTACTTAGAAATTACGACATAATTAGGTAAGACCTCGTTATAATATTTCTGTTATAAAACTGGTGAAGTACCAACAAAGCCAGCAGTCATATTCATTACGACGGCGCAGAAAGGGCGAGCCATCTTGATAATTTATAGAGATAATAAATCTGTCAGCCCCAGCTTTATACGTTGAGTGAATGCATAAAATACTCTTTTTTTTTAAATCTACGACTTTACTCGAGCATCAACAATCGTTAATAAATAATAATAAATAAATACACCCAACAGTCACATACATAGTCCTGACCCCACACTAAGATACGAGTCTTGTGTCGTGGGTATCAGAAACTACGAGACACTTTTCGGTCTCACAAACACCCAGACCCGAAACAAATATTTGTGGATCACACAAACATTTGTTTCGATGCGGGGATCGAACCCGCGGCCGCTCGTTTCGCAAGCTGGTGTCTAGCCAACTGCGCCACGGGGCTGTCATTAATAAGGTTTGTGGTTATAAATTAATCGTGTGGGTCAAACGAGGTTCGTATGTGTGTTTCCTTAAGTAAAATAAAATAGAGAAACAAAGATTTTTTTTTAAATAACTAGAAAAATGATGCAACAAACAAGAACTGCATCCTTATAGAATTATCGAAAAGTCGTAGATGGATGTCCTGGGTTTGAATTTGCAACCTCAGAGACTCTCGACCGCGCTCCAAGGCCTTATGGCTATCACTATAAATAATGATCATCTCTTGTCAATCGACACAGCAGCGCTTGGTTTGAAGGCCTATTCTAGCAGCTTACATACGTCATCATTAATTAAATTACAAATTCTAACCCAACTGTGTGTGCTATCATTTTCTTGCCAGTATTCTACTGACGTGCGAGCATCAGTGCGAACGTGCGTGCCAACATGCGTGCGAACGTGCGTACGAACGTGCGTGCGAACGTATTAACATACATATGGCAGGCTCACTACTACAAGGTTCTATGTTACAATTTTAGCACTTATTTAGTTACAAATACTACGAGGTTGTATGAGTTATATATTACCTCATGTTAAGATTGTAACATATTATAGAACATTGTAATAGTGAGCTAGCGACATGTATGTACATACTGCATACTTTCGTGTGTGTGTGTGTGTGTGTGTATGAGTACATACTTCCTGTGTTGTATGAGTGTGTAGAGCCGCGGGTTGGTGAGCGTGGGGTCGTCCAGCTCGTTGTGTCCCCAGCGACGGAAGCAGTTGTAGTCCACGAACACGTCCCTACGGAACTCGCGCTGGTACTCGAACGCGATGTTCGTCGCTTTTACTACTAGCTGGAAACATATTTTACATAGATGTGAATATTACAGTTTTATTTGACTATCGATCAAGCATATTGTGTCGTCATCATATATCCCGTAGTCATGCTGCTGCTTGGTACGGGCCTGCTCAATAGATGTGAGGTTTCATTCTTAGTTCATCACGCTGGCCTAGGATTTTGTGCTATTTAATTTATTAATTTTTACAATGCACCGTTAGAGTTACACTAGTCTTCTTTAGTGTTGAACGCTTTCTAAACAGCGTGATAAACTAAATTTGTCATCGACTGAATCAAAGTTATGTATTTTGCATTTTATAAATATTACTTTATTTTATTTCTATATGTCACAGTGGAAAAACTTGAAAACCTTTTGGTCTCAAGGCTTAGATTGGCAATGGCAGTATACGGGCAGTGCCATCGGATTTTTCTACTAGCAAATTTTCAATCACCTATTTCTTTGGATACATTTGTATATTTTCTACTCCACACAGTCTACATAGTATTTTTCGCCTTATTTAACAAAATTCTTAAGAATTATTTATTCAGCAGAGATGAATGTAGGTTAAAAGCTCTGAGCACGCCACCGCACGGTACATCTCTGTAATATTCATTCTTAGCGACAAGTCCGCAAAAAGCTGTTTGATGCATTTTTCAAGGCACGTATATCTCATACATTAGCCATTTTATCATCATCATCAACCCATATAGAACTCACTACTAGGCACGGGTTTTCTCTATCATTAAGACGGTTTAGGCCTTAGAACACCACGCTGGTTGGTGATTTCAATTTATACTTTCATCAAAGTCATCATCATCATCGTCAATAGCCCATACACGTCCCACTGTTGGTCACGGGTTTCTTCTAGCATTAAGAAAGATAAGGCTTTAGTACACCACGCTAACCTAGTGCGGGTTGGCAGATTACACACATCATCAAATTATTAAGTACATCAAAATGGACTAGATGGCTAATTCTATTTAGGGCTAATAGAATTAATAGCGTAGCGTTCATAAAAATATATCCTTCAATTTTTCTAGGGTTTAGCTGCTTGGTTGAATTTTTTGTTTGTAAAACCGTTCACACTACAAAATAATTTTTAGAGCTGACCATTTTATTAAATTTACCCAGAAATCCACATAAATCTATTTCCTGACTTTAAATGAGTATAAATGTTACCTCGGGATGATCTCCGTTGACGTGTATGACGGGTGCAGAGATCGCTTTGGCCAGATCCGTGACGTAGCGACACGAGCGGCCGCGCAGCGCCGGCAGTGTGAACCCGACCTGCACAACGTAGATTATTATCATCATCAGCCCATATACGTCCCAATGCTGGGCACAGGCCTCCTCTACCATTGTGAGCGTATATCCCTTAGTCCACCACGCTGGCTTAGTGCGGGTTGGCGGAGTACACAGTTGGAAATTGTTAAGAAATTTTAGGTGGGCAGGTTGTCATCACGATGTTTTCATCCAAGTTCCGTTAAAGCAAGTGATATTTAATCTTAAATACACACATAACTTCGTTGTTAGCTAACAGCGCCAGAAAACCTGTTAAATGCTTAGTGTATTTTTAAAATTTAATTCAATTTAAAGCCAGCCTGTGCGACGACTATGCTTAAGTAAAAAAAAATCACATTAACATTAATAGATTTGTCTGCCTTAATAGTCAGCGCCTTGAAAACAAAAAGTCCGGGCAAGATTTCCGAGTCGGGCAGTTCTATTGGAATTCACTGCTAAGATTATTTCTGTATTAGTACGGAGATTAGATCACGTGACGAAATGTGTGAGGCGACATCTGCCAACCATTTCAGGATACAAGCGTAGTAGATTTATATTTGTATAGCTATCTAGTGTGAAATAATCTAAGTTTTATAAGAAAGCGGAACTTACTGTCGAAGCTAACAACTTTATTTATTGTTCGCAGTAAAATTCTTGGAGAATAGCAGTATAAAAATTGTTTATGAGATATGACTCGTCGTATTATGATGTGAAAATAAAAGTGGAGATTTGCCATATTACACGTACAAGATGTCGATTTTAACACGATTTTCACAGCTATCACACGTTTCCAAGCAGCAATAGTTTAAAGAGAACAAAAGAACTTGAGAAAGTCAACTTGAATAAAAATGTCGAGTTTTATTTTTCCATTCACCAGTATCAGCCCCACGCAATACGGTTCGAGCCTATTGCCGTTTTTCAGGTACGTTTCCAGACTCTGTGCTGCTACTGATAATTTCCTAATGGAAAAACCCAATAACACTCTGCTCGACACGGGAATCGAACATATACCAAAAAGTTTTTTCAACCGCACCTGATTGTTAACGACAACGTGTAGAGATCCGCCGACGTTAAAATGTGGTGCTTGAGACAACATCAGAGTTTCTTGGTTTACTCCCTGTCCCGTGAACGCGGCGTCGCCGTGGATCTGAAACAGTAGTTTTAGTAAGTGGGTAATATTGAGGTAAGTGGGAAGAGACTAACCTACCAGAGCTATGAAACTTGTCTTAATAACTTAGTAAGTCACGAAGATTATTGCGCGTGAAGTTGGAAGGTCGGTTATCCCGACATATAAGTATCGGTCTCCCTTAAGGTACCGAATGGGGACCATGATCCACTATTTATCTTGTTAAGAAAGCCTAGGAAATCCGAAGCTGTCCAGGATCATTCTGTATACACTGGATTTAAAATAGATACTGATCGTGTATTTAGATCAACGCATCTGGTTAACCAATACATTAATTTGATAATCGTGGACAAGTTAGGAACTTTTACAAATTATTCTTTATGACATTAAGGGTATGGTTTAGGTTCCCTAGATCGCAAAAAGGATCTTCTTATCATGAGGTTTTTTACCCATATACTAATACACTTATAACACTTTCGATCTCTGACTCTTGTTCTCCTAACTTTTCCATTATAGACTAACATAATATACTGTTTGATGATAAAATCTTACCTGAACATTAAGTACTTTGTCGCCCATTCGTGATGACCCATCCATGGAATATTCGCCTTCTTTCAGTTGCAACTGTTTAGACCTCGTTTTACCCATTGATACTGGATTAACGGCCTAGAATAAGTAGAAGTGTTAATAAAAAATATTATAAAATATGTTGAGATATAACTAAGAAATACTTTGCACCCATTTTTTAAATTTATGTGGAAAATATTGCTTATTTAAGATTTTCGACATACAATTATACATAACCTCAAGCTTGTATTCCGCAAAGGGCAAGGAGAGGTGCATTTTTGCTTCCACATTTTGCTAAGAATCACGTAAAAGAGGACGAGCCTATCGTGTTTTCAAGCCAAATTTCCAGACTCCTTGCTACTGCGAATTTTCTAATAGAACAACACAATAACCAGTTGTTGAACCCAGAAACACTAAATTCCACGGCACATATTTAGCCTATGTTAGTCTAAGAGACAGTCAACTATTGACCATTACGTAAAGGGCAAATTCAGTTCATATTACAGAAAAATTCTTCATCATCATTATCATCATCATCATCATCAGCCTTTATTTCGTCCACTGTTGGACATAAAAAAATACTTATTACTGTTTAAGCCGCAAATGTATTTTATTAATGTTGTAGTTTACAAACCTCTAAATGCGAAGGATTATTCAACAAAGAGAACCGAACCGTCTTCTCGTTCACAGTGATGTCTACTGATGCACCTATGGAAACAAAGAGCTACTTATAGAATACAGCCCCGTGGCGCAGTTGGCTAGACACCAGCTTGCGAAACGAGCGGCCGCGGGTTCGATCCCCGCACCGAGACTTTGTGTGATCCACAAATATTTGTTGCGGGTCTGGGTGTTTGTGAGACCGACAAGTCTCTCGTAGTTTCTGATACCCACGACACAAGACTTGTATCCTAAAGTGGGGTCAGTGCTATGTGTGTGACTGTTGGGTGTATTTATTTATTATTTATTTACATACTATGCAACGATTGAAATTCTTTCTGCTCTATATTTTTTATATATCTTTGGGAACAGCGTAACTACAATTTTGGATAGAAGTTTATAAGTTACTGTATATTAAGCCAGTGTTTCCGATTTTATGAAAACCTTGGAGGAATATTTTTTTATAGAGTCACAACAAGCAATATAGGAGTTTTAGTGGAAATAAAATGAAATAATCAAGCGCCGTGTTGCAAAATTTCAGAATGTCCCAAAGTTTGGACTCGTGTTTAGTAAATTAAAAAAATAAAGTTAGTCAAATAAAAAATGTCAGCAGTGCCAGGGGACCAATTTCGTAAATAGAGCAGATCTAAAGCGAATATTTTTTACTCAAAAAGGCGACTCATGTAATTTATTGTACCATATAATCATATGATCCAACGATAGAATTCCTAGAAACAATTAATTCATTTTTATAGACATAATTTCATTCTGTCGTGGTTAATAAAACCACAGAAGAGGCTTAAGATTTTGGGGGACTCTTACACAAAAAACGCCCCCCGCAATCTTCTGATATTAAGTCTCATTATCTTATTAAAATATCTCAAATTAATAAAACACTTACTTAAATGCGTGGATATGTCACAAGCAGCTCTCGCTTCATCAGGGAACTCTGGGTTGCCGTTGAACTTGTGGAAGATCTTGACGGGCGGACACTTCAGCAGACCGCTGAGTACATTTAGCTTGCCCCTGTGAGCCATGCCTAGTATCACTTGTTGTACTCCTTCTGTAATATGTAATTTACTAAACGTTTTGTTATGGCCAACTTAACAGAGTCCATAAATATTCGGCGTATTCGGAAACAAATGTCAGTAAAATTATGTCATATCGATTTATTGGAAAGAATAAATTGGTATCCAAATGCGGAAGGCTTGCAAAACAAGGCAAATGTTTTATGTTCCAGGAATATTTATTTCTGGTCTGAGCGATAGTGAGACCAAATTCTATCGTTATTTCTGATAACCACGATACAAGACCCGTAGCTGAGTGTAGGCCTAAAACGATGTAGGTGAATGTTGTTGGTATTTATTTACTTCAAAAGTGGATAAATCGATAAAATTATAAGTGATCTATTCAAACAACTGAATAAGAACGCATTCGCATAAATAGACTTGACTAAATAATCAACGCATATCCCATTTATAAAACAGACCCATCTAATTAAATTTTGTCTACTGATTCTAAGACACACAACTAGGGGATTCGATCCCGGTCGATTTTTGTAATCCCGGGATTTCGGGATTATCAACAGTTAATCCCGGGATCCCGGGGTAATCCCGGGATTGTATTAGTAATAAAAAGTGGTAACAAAAAGAAAGTAAAGCATTTTAAAATAAATCTTTTATTTTAAATCTTTACTTAAATATTAAAAAATAAAACAAAATTATAATTTCTTCTGATAAAATAAACAAACTAAGCCCTTTTATCTAAACAAAGAAACGCCATTGTACTATAAAAAAGACCATGCAACAGAGATCAATGTATTTTAAATAAAATATAAATATAGGAACTATAAATTACTTATTTAACCCACGAAAATAAAATCTTAGAAATAACAACGCATCCAACGTCTCATCCGAAAGCATACTTCTTAATTTGTGGCATATGTAGAAGCAGAAGAAGCGCGTTCAGACTCGATGGAAGTTGGAGGAATCGTCTATAAATTTTTATAGGTCTTCTCCAAATTATTGCCTCGTGTAAAACTAGCCTCAGAAAGAGTAATTTCTTGTTTAATGATCTTAGAAAGCACATTTTTATTGATTTTTATTATAAATATGTCAATCCCGAAAATCCCGGGATTTATTGAATTTAATCCCGAAAATTTCGGGACTGAAATATGACCGGGATCCCGGGATCCCGGGCTTCGGGATCCCGGGATCGATACCTCTACACACAACCTATAATCAATATCAGTCTACACTTACCAGCAGTAGTCAGCCCAAAAAGAGTCGAGAAGAATGTAAGCAGAGATTCGGCGCCTTCACCGCAGTATCGCTTCACGGTGGGATATTTCACAGACAAGAACTTATCCCACGCTTGAGAATGGAGCAGTTCCTTCGCGATCTCGACTCGGCGTTCGTTGTCTACAGAATCCGCACTCTTTTCCACTCTTTCCGCGAACCATTCTCGTTCTGCTTCCGTCTGGGAAAGTTTATAAAGGCATATAGGTCATTGTAAACCGTTTGTCGTGGTATGGTCATATTATGAGCGATGAAACGTATGTTGGAAAAAAGTAATCAGTATGAATGTCGAAGGGCGGGCTAGCAGAGGAAGGCCAAAGAAAAGACGGACGGAGTGCGTGATGGGAGATATGAAAGAGAAAAGGGTGACTGAAGACATGACGGCTGATAGAGACGATTGGAAGGCCGACTCCAAATCACCATCAACATCATTATCATCATCAGCTAAGAGACGAACACTGCTGAACATAGGCCTCCCCCATGTTTGTATAAGTGCGGGATATTATGGATTTGTTATTGGTAAGAAGTTGCTGCAAAACAAATATTTTTATGCCCAATCCAAAAAATGTTAATAAACAGATATCGAGATGATTATAAAAAAATAGAGAACACTTTCAGAGTCTATGCTAGGCATTGAGATATTTTTCTTCTGGAAAATTTTAATATGTCATAATGTTTTGTTCTATCTTGTTCTCACTGTGTATAACCATCTCAAAGCGATTTTGCAGGGAATCTACAAAGGGTATGGATATCACAAAGTAATTAGTAACTCAAACTATTGTAAGACTCAGCTGGAATTGCAAGTTGCTGCCAGTCATTGTTAACTGTACGTGTGAGTTAGTAACAGATTGGGAATGGCACAGGTTACCGAAACCGAGGCAAAGAGGTACATTCATACATATTATACCTACATAGCTTTGTTGGAGTATATGGTCATTAGGATCCGTTGATTACTTTGGTTCTAACTACGAAATGTCTCATTTAACCAAACAATAAAAGCGCTAGACTACCTAACACGTATAATCAACTTGTGTAATAAAACTTACCTCTAAATACGCGAACTCATAGGAGATGGGACCGCAATATATATTCTCTAAAGCCTGTACTAGATCGTGGACAGTTTGCCGCCCATTGAATCCGTATAAGAGGCCCAAGTCGACAGCATCTTCGGAACGCAACCCGTATCGTGATATATTAAGCTCCTTCACATCTCTGCGACAGAAGTTCCATTTGGATTATTATTCTAGAAAAGTATTGGCGGTTGGAAGATTAAAAAATACCCTACAAGATGTCGCATCTTGTAAAGAAAGAAAATTTTCTATTTAACTTTTTTACTCATATAAATTTCTGAGTAATATTTCGTCTCCAAACCTCTGATGTCACCAGGGAGAAGAGCTTGTTAGTTACATAAAGGTTTATAGATCGGTTTTATAGCTTCAAGGCACAACAATGATATTACGTTTAAAAAAGTGTACATTTTGTTTTCTAAAATTATAATAAAAGTAAGAAAACATCGAACATTAGCAGCGTCACCATCGAACAGAAGTTGTAGCGTTTTACTTGCACGTTTGCGGATCTCAATATAGTGATGTATGTAGTATATAGTGATGTACAATAATAATAATTAATAAACGTTACTACATTCCTAAAGAAGTACTTTTAGACATATGCAAGCCTTAAACACTTCACTGGAAGTCTGTTGATAGCAGTTTGCATGTAGAGACGTCGTGAGACTCTTACCAGACAGATCTTGAGAATTTTATTATCAACTACTGCATACATCTGCTATCTAATTACCTGGTCTCGTTTCTATAATCTACATTGTCGATGGTAGCTTTCAAGTGTCCATGTGTGCGGTATGCATCGACAAGCCTTTGCGCGCGACAGTTCTCATATCTCTTCACTATAACATCTTGGGGGATACCTGGCGAGAAATTTGCCATTGAAAACTTGAATTAATTAATACCACCTTTTAATATTGATTAGCCACGAGTTTTAGGCACGTTAATGAGAATCTCGACGATCGCAGGTTCAAACCCAGGGCGCAGGCCTCTGAATTTGAATTTGTGTTTCAACCTATTTAAAAAAAAAATATCGCTTTTGATTTTGCTTTTCTAATGGTGAATGAAAACATTGTGATGAAACCAACACACCTAAAAGTTCTGCTAAGAGTTTCTTCTTCTCGTGCTTTTGCAATATGCATATTTCGTATATCTATCAAACTCTGTAGAGTAGTTTATCTAACCCATGTGTTTTACTTAGCAATAGTACTTTCATCACGTAGGGGAGAGGGGGGCACCTTTGAACACTTTTTTAATAAAACATTATAATTTTCATATTATGCTACATATCAAGGTATCTAATTTTTTTATGAAGGGATATGCTATTGTGCTACAAAATAAAAATTAAATTTACTTATTTTTACTTATTAAAGTAACAATATAATTATTTTTCAAAAACAAATTTTTGTTCAAGTGTACCCCTGGCAAGGGGCACATTTGATAAACCCAGGGGCAGTTTTGAAATACCATGATAACAAGAAAACAATGTAACTTAGAATATAATGAACACTTTATTTAAGACATACAGGCCTTATATTATAATTATGTGTTGCCCCTAACTTTGTACACTCACTATTGCTTCAATAAACTTTATAAAACTATTAACAGCCTGGGGCAGTCTTGAACAAGTGTAAGTAACTTATTATTTTACTAGGTATATGAGATCTAGGATATGCTAGGATTGGTCTTCTTTGTCAGGGATCAAAAATTTAAAACCCAATTTTTTAATAAAGAAACTAGAACTAACTAACTAGCTACGAAATATTTTTGTGATTCTGTTTTGGCAGAGTGACACTTTACCAACTTATAGTCATTTTCATTTAAATTCTCATTTGTCAAGGATTGAATTGATTCTCTTTCATCAACTAGCTTATCAGACTCAGAATTACTTTGACCATCCGTTAAATCCATATCAGAATCATATCCTCGTTTTGAAAATGGCAGAATTGAACCCTTGCGTTTCAACCGATTGAAATGAGCAGCTTCTACTGCGTATTTTTCCGGAGTATCGGTTAAGATGCGTGACAAACCTTTTTTCTGCCTTTTCTTCCTGTATGAGGTGTTGCTTTAGGAAACGGTCTTATTGCTTCAGGAGTAATTATTACTTTTCTCCTTATATTTTCAGTGTTCCTGTTTATTTTCGTCAAATTATCAAAATTGACAGCACTTTCTAATACAGATGGTGAACGTGAAAGAGTTTGCACGTGAGCTTTATTAGTAATCTTAGTGGGTGTTTTTGCAAATTTTTCGGTTTCTTGATTAAGTTCAGTGGGTAGTTGAGATGTAAGGTTTGTGGTCGGTTTATTACTTTTGACAATAGTTTAAATTGATGTTATTACAGTTTGGTCTGATTCTATATCTTCAGCGTCAGTAGCATCACTGTCGATTGCAGAAGATGTTGGAGCAACAATTTGAGCATTGTCAGTAGCGTCGTGAGCATTTTATTCATAACTGCCCTAATACCATTCTTCAGAAACAAAATTATGTAGACGATCAAGAAACTTGTATTTAATTAACTTATATTGATAATACACTTGCCATAATATACACAACATTATAAAATAGTCAAAACTCGAAAATAATACTTACGGTTTCAGTAATCCGTTTACAATAAAAAATAAAAATATTTGGTTTCGTTTCCGTAAAGTAACGGACAAATCTTATTCTGTTCGACACTGGCATTGACGTAAATTGGCAACTGACAGACGTGTAGTTCGGTATTAACAGTACTAAAGAAGCATTGGATGTTAGGAAAGACAAATGATGATTTCGTAAATCCAATAATTCAAAACTGCCTCTGTTCTAAACTGCCCCCCTCTCCCCTACGTATTATTTTGTTTTTAGAAATGGTTGTCACTCATTCTATTTATTAATGAATACATCCAGACAACTGTTTCATAGAGTCAAGTTCCATAAAAAATATAAAAAAGGAAAATAATTTAGATGTTTATTAAAGGGATGCCTTTTCCATTGATCTAGCCAGTCATGGAACAGGGCTACGAGTATGCGAGCTCGGTCCCCCGAGCTGTTACAGTCTCCTAATACTTCCTTATCCGGGACTGCAGCATCATCAGGCCAAATATCCTTTCCTGCAATATTTTGTACCCAAACACACGCTATTCCTACCCCATTCCTAAAACAATGAAAGTCCCAAGGAGGGTTGGCGTCAGGCCGGCCGTAAAACATCTGCCAAAACTCTTATGCAGCAAAGACAAAACATGCTTCGCCGACCCCAAGTAAGAATATGGGAGCAGGGCAGGAGAATGATGAAGTTTATTAAAGGTCAACACGAAAGTACAATTATTGTCAATACTATCTATTAAACAATAAATTCTGATATAAAGACTCACAATTTTATTACATAAAGAAAATATGACCGGATTATTTTAAACGTATCCGTAATATTGGCTAATAAAAGAGGTCAAATATTTGGATAACAACAAAATAATAATGATAAAAATGCGATAACATGTCGATCTTTTTTGCAGGTTTTATTACTACTGAATTGGTTGTCAATTAATCATAAAAAAATAGATCAAATATAATGCAAATTTCGTATCTCTTTTGCATCTATTCATTTTGCATGATGATAAAACATGTCAACACACCGGCATCGTTTACAAACCGCGGTCGATGTCCGAACACTCCTACTCCGGAATGGTAAAACACACGATCAGACGAACACAATAACTTCCACTTAAAATCTCTTACACCCACTTTCCTTATACACAACATTTTGTTTTTACTACTTTCTCAAGCATTCATTTTATGTTTTAAATTTCAAATACGCTAAAATAGCGATGGCACGAGTCAAGGTCTCGTAAAATTAAACAGATGCGCGGGAGTGACCGGTGGACAGCGCGTGCGGCCGCGCACTGTCGTGCAAGCGAGATGGAATGAGTGAATGATAATTTCGATGTTTGTGTTATTTGTTGAGACTTGAGACGTAACATTTGTGATTGTGATAATAATGAGAGATAATTGTGTAATATTGCGAGCGAATTAAATTAAAATGGACCATTTAAATTATGATTTTATTTGCTCACTGCTCCCTTCATTCATAGAATTTTTGCATTAGTTTGATTTTTTAGCGCTAATTCTTATTTTAACTACCCCATGATGTTAAGTCTATAAACCTAAAACAATAAAGCTTTTCTTTTTTACGAGCATTACTTTGACATTAGGAATATCGGGCACATTCCCAGAATCCATGCTGCTACAAAGATTTCCTAAAAGTAAAAATCCAGTAATACTACATGCCAAATCGACGCGTATCACTCTTCACTAAATGAACAACGAAAGACAAAAGGTCGGCGGTCGCTATGATCCGAAGCATTCTATAAATGACCTTTAAATAAATCAATAATGGTTAAAATTGCTATAATACAGATTGAACTCATAAAGCACCAATGCATGTTCATGCAAAAATTGTGAAGACGTTCTACGTTGGGGACCATACGATAAATACACATGATGAAACATAACAATGATTAGATAATATTCTCAGCAAGTGGTAAAAACATATTACACGATAACGTGCAAATAATCTTATCGGTCGATGGTAACAAAATATATTTACATGTAAATTGATTACGCTCGCTTGGAGGGCCTAAATAACATTTTCCGATTCTCCATATTTTAAGGGTTTTTATTTTTTTTTTTACTTTTCATCATCAGCCCATATGCGTCCCACTGCAGGTCGAGAGTCTCCTCTACCATTAAGAAGGTTTGGGCCTTAGTTCACCACGCTGGCTTAGAGCAGGTTGGCAGACTA
This sequence comes from Cephonodes hylas, assembly GCA_030295005.1. Taxonomy (NCBI): domain Eukaryota; kingdom Metazoa; phylum Arthropoda; class Insecta; order Lepidoptera; family Sphingidae; genus Cephonodes; species Cephonodes hylas. The sequence goes on along the minus strand of AP025372.1, from coordinate 10,648,867 downwards.
CACGCCTTTATTAGGTGTGCAGGTTTCATTATGATGTTTTTCTATTAGGAGAGGCCGCATTGTAGTTCGCTTGTGCCGAATTTTCTGTGGTAGTAAGAAAAATCGACCTAAAATTTAATAAAATTCAATCTTTAATTTCAAAAAGGTTTATTAACTGGTTCCTTGAATACATTGTTTTTTCCCTAACAATATTCGTCTTTTAGCTTCGCAACAACATAGGAAAGGGGCACAAAAGTAAAGGCGGAAAGTCAAAGCAATTTTCCTCAAACCCTCTTAAGTTATTTGACGATAACTTATAACCACGACGCCCAAACTAACTTTACCACTCCGGTCAACTTATACATTAACTGATTAGAACCAAGCTTGTCTTACATATCCTTGCTTGCGACTCAATTACAGCTAAAAATTTTGGTAGTCAATGTTTTAAGAATACCCCAATAATCTACTATATTTTAAGGGTGACATAAATAACAGTAAACTATTTACCATAGATTTGTTTGTTTTGTTGCAAACTTGAATAAAAAGTATAACATAAACTCAAGTTTACCTAGTTTTTTACAACGATGAAAACCGGCGCAATTCACAATACGCTTCGCCAGTTACAAAAATTCTGAATTAATCGCCTTCGACTATAATTGAAAACTGTTAAAGTCATCTAAATTCGCAATAATCTTCCCCCTTTTTGTGCAGTTTTTTAACATTGTGGCTAAAAACACCTAAGACTTGAAGGTTGGCTGCTCAGGGATTTGGAAAATATCAACGCGCGCCTTTTACCATCTGTGTCAAAGGACTTCGCGCCTGGAAAACTCAACAGTTGTTTTCACGCATAAAAAAATCAGTAAAGGTAAAAGCCAGTGCTATTTTCATTTTACCGTATCCTAACGCGTGTTTACATTCCCGTCTCTTTGGGTATAAAAAAATTGAATTTCATTTTTCTTACATAAACTTGGTCTTAATCTGTTCCATAGACTAGTTCTATGATTATCTTTAGTTCGCGAAAATGTTCTTCTACATGTTTCTGAACTTAAGAAGAACATTAAGCGATAATACTGTGCCTGTAGTAGATAGTATAATATAGTATAGAGCAGGGGTTCCCAAACTTATTTACACTATGACGCCCTATAGAATTATTATTTTTCTTGCGACGCAAGTCATCAAAACTACCTACTTTACTGGAAATAAAAACAGCAGTAGTTAGCGTAATATGAGGTTATCAGAAAAATACGGACAGCGAAGGTTTGCCGATCGCCTCGCGACGCCCCTCGGATGTTGCCGCGACGCCCCAGGTCGTCGCGACGCACAGTTTGGGAAGCCCTGGTATAGAGTATAATACCCTTATCATCCGGTGCTAATTCTACTTATTAAAGGATATGGTTTATTTGAATATTTATTTAGCAAAATGTCAGCCCACATACATGCCAGTGTTGGGCACGAGTTTGTTTGTGAATAAACTGTTAAAATAAAATAACAATAATAAATAAATACCCCAAAATCCATATACATGGCTTTGGCCTCGTACGAAGAAACTTGTATCTGCCACATCTACTACTTGTATAACCTACACACATGTTGAAACTATGAAAAGATTTTCGAGCTCACTTACACATCAGCCCGAAACAATAACGTGTAGATCAAATACCTGCATCTACTCAGCTCTTACCAATACTGACAAACTGTCACGTTTATAATAATAGTAGTATAAACACAACAAATGTAGTTAATGAGAAATTATTGTACGACGTAGTGACACATAGCGACCTGAACCTCTTTGCCCGCAATTATACTTTATGGGTGGCTCCGAAGCACAATGCCGCCATTTCCCTCTTCAGCCGGCACTTCCGCGTTAATTGGAACTTGGCAACTCTTTATCATTGGCAGAACGCTATAGAAATGGCTTTAATGGTAATATTTCGACAAGTCGCTGGTTTACAAAGTTCTATATAACTCATAAAACCTCGTAGAATTCATAACGAAATAATTGCTAGATAGAATAGAACCTTGTACTAGTGAGCCAGCGAAGTGCCTAGGCTTTTGTGAGATTTCCATCCCCAGTTTTTTCGTCTATAATTATTTTTAAATAAGGATTTTACGATCTCTAAAACGACTTTAGTATTGGCTTGGCGCCAGAAAGTATATAGTTAAGTAGTTTGCACTTCCTTCATCTCATTCCACTCTAGTAACTTTGACATATACTTCAGAACTTTTATCCTCAATTTTACCTACTCCAATTCTTTTTTGTGACGGAAAAGACTTAAGTCTTTAAGGATTTCATTTACTTCTTCGATGAAGACAAATTTTCTAGTGTAAACTACTGTCCTAAAAGATTGAAAGATTAAAAATATCCGAAACAGACATATGTACTATGTAGTTTGATTCGTTATTACAATAATATTGATGTTTACTTTGTTATAAGCACACATTAATATAAAATACGAGATTAGAAATTCATATTTGTGCAAAAAATTCAAGAAGGTGATCATAGTAAGTGGTATTAAATTCACGGCCTTGTATGCTTTCTCGTGATACCTAGTCTAAGTATTTTAAAAGATCCAAGATGGGACCTTGTCACTCAAGGCCTCGCAAAACCTTGATTTTAGTTCAGTAAAAGCAACAATTTAAAGCGATGTTCATGAGAAAATAAGAATTCGTTTCTTTTCCTATTAAGGATAATTTGATTATTTAAAAAATATAGCATGAAGTATGGTTTACAAAAGAGTTAATTAAAGAATAGCAGACTATGTACCAAATACACTTAATATGTCCGTTGTTGAGTCAATGTATCATTAGTTATTACCTATAATTATCTTCAAATGTTGTAATTACTCTAAAGTAATGGTGAATTTAATGTTTCATACCTTTTCTCCACCTTTCATTAATTCTATGCCATTTCATTCCTATACCAGTTCAATCATTAACTTTCATACGCATAAACTTCTAAGCTTCCTATATTAAAAAAAAAAATGTATGCAAAAGCGTATATTTTCGTTCTACTTAATTTTTGGCTTTTAACCTCATTGTTCTATTTCATTGGGACATGTTTGGTTCACAGGCTTTCCAATCCAGTGGTTTGGAAAAGGGTATCCGTAATTATTTTCTCTGACTGTCTCCGATCGTCGGGCTTTTTATGGTTCTATTTGTACGAGTATATCGACTAAAAAACTTTGAGACAAAAACTAATTAGGCGTACTATACGCTCCTTGTAGTGTGTGTAACTTTCATGACAAAAGGTTAATGAAAAAAAAATCTGTAAGTCTGTTAAATAGATCTTGTAGTACATAAGTGTTTTTTTAAGAAAATTAAATCAAACACTAATATATTTAAACAGTTTATTTAAAGGCACACTAACACGTAAAATTTATATAGTAAACCAAATATTAATGTAACATTGAAAATTTATATAAGAATAATAGTCGTTTACAATTTCAAAAGCCATTCAGCGAACAAACATGAGTAATTTATCGAAAGGTTATGATAACTTTCCATCGACATTTTAAATTTGATACAGAATATTCTTTTAAATCAAACAATTAATTTCAATAAACACTGTAAAATAACAGTCAAATGTGATAAAGGACTAATTTATACTGGATGTATTCAGACCGTGATCGGAAACTAAGGCAATTATAATTGCAATTACAAACCCCCTGGCGTTAAAGAAAATCCCGTGAAACAACAAAAATTTTGACGTTTTTTCAACCACCATAGGCATAAAAAGAACGCGATTGTTAGGAAATCGTAATTTTTACTTCTGGTCAGGGTTTCCTTTAACCCCAGAGGGATTGTAACCACCTTACCTATTACCTGTTTTGGTTCCTGATCACGGTCTGATAAACCTGTATAAATAAAGTGAATTAAGCGTTGTCTCCAGGGATCTTTCTACGTTTGGTGAAGAACCTTCGTATCTCCATGCAGTGTTTGGTCATGAAGCAGACGATCCTGTGGTTTTCGCAGTCGTACGTGCAAGCGCAGCCGGACTTGCAATGAGGCGTGGTGACGGGGCACTCGGGAGGCGGTGCGGCGCCATCACACGGCAACGCACAGAATGTCTCGTTGCAGTGATCCCTGTAGTCTGAAATGGAAATCGTTTTAATTTTTTTAAGTTATGTGTCAGTTGTCCTACTATCGCGATAGAAAGATGTTCTTTTGTTATTATTTAATGTGGTATATAATTTGTCTTCAAAAAATTGGGATACTATTATTTATCATCAAGGCTCAATTGCTTGTTCGCTTCCTCTTGCATAAATGACGATTTTGTTTTAAAGATAGTTTACATTGTAAAAACGTAATGACATTTTCCTTGTATATCAGAAATCATACGCACATTACAATCGAGGATTAAATTACAAACAAAAACGCGGATTTATCGTTCAATGTAACTGATTCTACATATTTACAACCAAAACATTATCAGAAGCAGTGGTTATCATAGATACGACAAAAGATAGGTCTAATATAATTTGATTTGTAACACCAAACTTGACATTTAATGCATTTGTTATCCTTCAAATCGGAGGTATGTTAGAATTAATTTCATCCATATCATTGTCACTGAATTTGGAACAGAGTAATGTTTGGAATTCAGTTTAACAAACCGCTTCGCACCCAGTCGGCCGTCCACGACGATGCTGGCCAATTGGGTATTCGAGCCAAATAATCGTTCTACTTTTCGATCAAATTGTGCCCTTCGGAAAGGTTCGACGGAAAGGATAAATTTAATAATGATGTAGTTGCTCAAGGACCAAATAAGGACGACGAAGAAAGTAACAAAGAATTTTGGATAAATTTACGTAAAATCGCTATTGTAGCTTTATAAAGTTGAACAATTGCTGTAAACGGGGGTTTGAAGGATTCGACTTAATCCGATTCGACTTAATATCTCCCCGTTTGTTATACTACACTTTTATTGTTTTTGTAAAGGTTTTAGGACACCAGGTACTTAGTAGTACCTATTGAGAGTTATTCCGTACTTTCGTTGACTTCCAGCACTGCCTACAATTTTTCTTTAGCGCAATCTCTAAATACCGAAAATTCGTGCCAACTTGAATGCGAGACTTGAATCGAAAAGGGCATTCGACTAGCAATGAATAATTTAAAGCTATACTTGCTCATGGATACAAGAGATTAAAATATTGGAACTCCATGCAAATCTTAAATAAGCATCCTACATACGTTTTATTTGATTTATAATCATTCTTGTATAAAGGCGACCTGGCCCAAGAAAATCATAACTATAATACCCATCTAGAAATTGAAAAATATTCCGTTAGAACATAACATACCGACTCTATGCAAGAATGGTTCTTCAGTGTCCCAAGTTTCTTGAGACCAAGCAGCCGTAATCAAAGAAAGGAAGCCCAAAACAGCAAAATAATACGATAATTTAGAATGCATCTTCTTAACATTTATCACAATTTAAAATGTCAAACTAAAAATGCTCGTCTGTAGAAAAATGGAATCATAGAACGAAAACGAATGACAGATTGTTAATGAGGTATCTAAAAAGAGTTTGGTTTGAAATAGAACTACTTTAGCTTTCATTAAGATGTCCTGAGATATTTGACTCACAGGATTTTTATAACTATTTTAATTTTCAATCAAACTAATAAAACATAACTCTTATCGCGATTAAATCGTTTTTATATTTGAGTAAACCTAAGAAACCATTAAGTCTATTGCTTTTTTATTCAAACTGTCGTATTTCGGTAAAGGACTAATACCGTCCTAAAAATACCTACTGCCATGGGTGAACCATTCACGGAGAAAAATCTCTTTTATATTATTCATCGATCTTTGTCTTTTATGTCTTTATCTTGTCTTTCATGAATATTTAGCTAGCTTTTTGAAGAGTCACCCAGAAAAGTTCTGAACGTATAAAGGAAGTTGGTTGACCTACATACATCTCGAAGCGTAAATATTTAACAAATTAATTTTCTGACATTTTAAGGCCCGGGAGCCAGTAATTTGCGGGTATTTGCCCAAAAATGTTTACAATTTTTTTTAGGGCATTTGATTATACCTTCCGGGGAATCTATGATTGATTTTTATTTTTCCAATAGGAAGCAGCATGGAGTCTGGAAATGTGCTTGAAAAATGGCAATAGGCTCACCTGCTATTTCGTGGGACAGACGCAAACCTAGTGAAATATGAGTGTAGAAATGCATCTTTACATACGTATTTGGGGAATAAAGGCGTGGTGTTATGTATGTTATTTAACTGTTAACTCGTAATCTGTGAATACAAAAATAAGTCCCGTTTTGAGTGAGCCATAGAGTATTTAGAAGGATATATGTATACCTAATTCACATTTCACGATTTCTTCTTATGCATAGTAGATAAATTACTTCGATCACACTGAGCAGCGACGCACCGAAGAACACGCCCACAACACCGCCAAAATCAACTGAAAGAAACGATATGTATCAGGATTTCAAATCCGCATTCGATTTTGCGAAAAAGAATCGTAAATGTATATCGTGAAGAAGTCGATGGTTACTTTCTTTGACGCAAATAGGGAGCGTATAAATAACTTATAAAAGAATCGCGAGGCCTTTGATGCCTGAAAACTACAATAAGAAATATTTTAAATCAGCAGTAGTTACGTTGCCCTCTATAATTGTATGTAATTAAGCAATTACATTAAGATCTACATGCGTCGTGGTAAGGTTGCTTTAAGAATCACGCGGCTCTAATTTAGATTGCAGTTAAATTGTTTTAATAAAGCCATTTAGGTAAAAAACTATTTTTTTTTTCGGTTAGAATTTCCATTCGTATGATAAACGACCTAAAAACTCAATTTCATAGTGGTCTCTGATTTATTTTCTAGCCCGTGTTTGTAAACCTTGCTTGAGAGTTTATGGCATGCAATATTCAAATAACACAACTGGTACTTTACCGACTAGTCCGAGCATATCTCTGATTGCATGCCTCCTGACTCTTAATGAAGGTAGCTGTCCCAATTTCAGCAATCCTCGCGTGCCCCGGTGCACCAGGCGTCCCGGCAATTTGCCCGTGTGACGGCTAACGAATGACAAATATTTCCTTATGAACACACTCTCCACTGTTTTGTTTATGCGGTTTTGGTTAGAGCGATAATGAAAAATAAAACTAGTTTCTTGTAAAGCTACAGTAGCTTTGGAATTTGAAGGAAAGTACAGAGCAATGTAACTGACGTACCGAAAAGCTATCAGGTGTTATTGCGTTTAATATGTGATTGAAAAAATAAATATAAAGTAAATATCTCTGAATATACACCGTAACACGTTGCACGAGGAATTTAACTTAAGGGCTACAGAGTGATTCTTCTCCTTCAATATTCAGAAGTTACTTTTTGAATACTTTAACGAAAAGACGAGATGGTTGTCTTGTTTTCTTTAACAATTTTACTTTAAACATTTTTATACCCGTGAATGTCGCTGTAGCGAAGTGTAAGTGAGCGTTAACTTTGCCTATCCCTTGGGGTTGTCGCTATTTAATAAATGAATACTTACTAACAAGACACGTGAGTAACGGAGTACACGACGCTCTCACACTCCATGGGGCAAGCTATTCCTTCAACTGCTAATGCTTCTACATCAAAAAATTTGTATAATTACGCTTCACGCTAGTCACCTTGGCCAAAAAACACGTCTTAGCAGTTTTAGAGAGCACTAGTTGCAGAAGCCAAGAACTGAAGAAAGCTAGAATAAGAGAGTGGTAATGAGAATGAGTGTTAAGAGTGTAAACAGGCCCTAGTCTGTCTGTCTGTAGTACTACAATGAAGCAAAATTTTGATGAGACGACCCCGCAACGAAGTGAAAATAGGACATGCTGGCAAAATGATTGAGTACTACTAGCAGCGGTAGACTGTGTTGTTTTAATTGAAACACATGATTGATCTGAATTTACCTCTATTTTTGTGGAGGCATGCAAGTCCACTCACGTTGCAAGATGGATAGTCACCTGGAATGGAATATTGTTTTTGAAAAATTAATCTATTACTGTATTGTCTGTGTTGGTATTGCGTTTAATTATTGAAATTGGTACTTTTTTTAGTGTCCCAGAGAATAAGACATAAGAAACGTTGTCCGACCAAAGACTGATTGTTCACTCAAAGGTTTATTATAATAATCTTTGACTGCCAAGGATAATATTATAAAGAATCATGCCACACTAGAATTCTTCATGAGTAATTTCTAAGTTGCTAGGGCAGTGGAGTAAGTCCAAACTGTATGAATCTCATAATATGCCATACCATACCATACTTCATCTCTCCACCACCCTAAGGTAGACTGGTAGAGAATGCCACCGGCATTAAGTCCGCCTATATACAGTTTTGTGTATGAAGTTTTTTAAATAAATAAATATGCTTGGGCCGATAATTGTGATAAAGTCAGCTATAGTAATAAGATTGCAAGTAGATATGATAAATATATTTTTCAATTCATAACAACAGCTCTTACCGATCTTCGGCATGAAGTGATGAGTGCAGTTGCAGATATCTATTTGTGTTTGGGCCCTCCGGTACAAGACACACGCGCTGTACGAATATTTGGTAAAGGGCCAGTTCTCTGCAGACTCAGGTTTTTCATAGCTGAAGAGGCAGTCTCGACTTCGAGGGTATATCGTTTGTACTGATGGATCGTTTATTGTTTGTTCCGCCTGATAATATTTTATATACACTTTATTGTACACCAAAAATATATACAAAGAAAACAACAAACAAAATTAACAACAGTAAACAAAACATTAGGTGAACAATAGGCGGCCTTATCACTATTTGTGATCTCTTCCAGACAACCTATTTTACATCAGGAATATAAAACGACTAAAATGGTACGGGTAATTCATCTACAGATAATAAAAATGATGTACAAAAAAAAAAAAAAAAGAAACAAACAAAACAATAAGCGGAATACTAGATGATAAATACTACCTTGTAAACCGTTCGTTTGTTCGTTACCAGCCCATATACGTCCCACAGCTGGGCACGGGCCTCCTCTACCAGTGTGTGTGCCGCTAGCCTGCCTCGTCGCTTGCCTAGTGCGGGTTAGCGGACTTAACACTAATGAAATTCCAAGAACTTTTAGGTTTGTAGGTTTCCTCACCATGTTTTTCTTCACCGTTAAAGCAAGTGATAATTCATTGTGAATACACATATAAGTTAAGTCAGAGGTGTCTGCCTGGGGTTTGAACCCGCGACCGCCGAGATTCTCGAGGCCAACACTGCTCTTATACATACTTGTCGTATACCGGCTTAGGCATTAACATAAACAAGTCAGAAACATATCATGGTTTTAGCGGAGTTTCGCAAAACTAAATGGTCTGAATAAGATGCCACAAATCTCAGATGTAGGTTATGGAAATTTCAACCTTATTTATTCAGCGTAGATATCTGAATAAATTAAAATTTATTGTACAAAAATGGGGTCGATTAAAATTTTATAAAATGTACCAGTATTAACTTAGAAAATTTGCATATTTTTATATACACAGAGTCGAATATCCTTTGTTAATAAATTTACGGCTAGAAATATTGCATTCTTCTTGAATTCTTTGCAAAAGAATGCGCACAATAGAATCTTTATGAATAAAATACTTCAAATACGAAACGTTGGTTAAAGTTCGGTATGAAAGAAAATACAATTATGAAAACGAATCTTGTGAGTTGGAGTCGATTTAAATTGCGGAACAAGAGCCCAGAAATTGTTTGCAATGCGATATTAATTTGAAATAAGTATCAATATATAATAATTATATTAGCCTACGTTCAGCAGTGGACGGCGATAGGCTGATGAGAGAGAGAGATATAATAATTAACGGTTACACTCCACTTCGCCCCGACGCATTTGAGTAAAGTTTTTTTGGCAAAAGTACCTACATTAATCTCGAAGGTTCCTTTTTTATTTAAATTTCTCTTTTATTTCTGTACCAAAATGCATGCAATGCATACAGACAGCATAATGTCTTTGCTTCCGAACCGATTTTGGTAACTAAAGCTTAATTATAGATACTTATCTTATTTCAATACGGAGGGAAGACGTGGAAAAACTATATTATACTGTAAATGTAGATTTATACAACAGCGAATGCGATACGGACAGAAAAATAACAGTTTTTCTCCTTCCTTACTCATCAATTCGAGAATCACAGTACGAAAATAGGGAACAAATTGAATATTTATTGCTACATGGAGCGTCTCCTCCGGTAATAGACGGGAGAAGAGATTATTTATTCAAGAACTCAAATAAAATCAGGAATCGTCTTGCAATGGTTCTAATATCGTACATTTAAATTTTGGTGTCACTGATTCGTTCGTACTACATTTATCTAACACATTAATGCTTTGGGTTCCTTTACTGAGTTGGCAAGTGATATTATTCTTTCAGACTGTGATAACCTGGTTGAGTATCATCATAGTCCGCAATTTCCAATTTAAATGTTATTTTATACTTACGGTCTTTAAGCTAATACATTTTTCACACAATTATTAAGTCCATGCAGATAACATCGCGCGTAGAAGCTAGTGGATCGTAAGGTAAATATATAAACTCATAAATTTGGTATTGCGACGGGAGTTTCGTCGTACATTTTATGATTACTTACCTTTAATATTACTTCAAAGTCGCTCACGAGCGGCAGTATTCCGCATTGAGTCAATATGTTTTCCATCGCTACCGACACAATTTCGTCTGGTGAATGGATTTTGATCTAAAACAAGATTTATTTAAATTAACTATGTATTCTTTTATAAACGTACGGCCGTTTTAATATATAAAATTGGTATATTTATGTGTGTATGAGCGTAATTGGATGTGTATCATCCTTAGCCGAAAGTCGTTTACTATTTGACGTAGGCTTCCCCCAAATACTTCTAAAGCGTTCTTTCAAAAGCAGTCTGCATCCAGCGGCTTCCCGCGCCCTTTTTTAGATTGTCTTTATTAGTTAATTAGATTATGTTTAGGTGTGTATGTGATGCAAAAAGCTGTCTATTTCCCTGTTAATCTTATTTTGCTGTTCTGTAGGTATACCGCTACAGATGTGCAGAATAGCAATAACCAAGCAAGTCGTAAAGCAATTCGGCTTCATTTATTGGAAAGGTAGCCAAAAGTAACCAGTTGGCACAGGCCATTCATATTAAACGAAAAATGGAGGCTGGAAATATGCCCGGCAAACGTCAATAAGGTACCTGAATATCTGGGGTTTAATATGTGGCAAATCATGGGTAAAAGTTTGCCGCTGTAACGCGATCGACTAATATTATATGACAGAATATGATTGTATATGTTCGTAATAGATTACGTCATAATACTCTTTACTTTAATACCCTGAAAATACGAAATTAACGTACTGGTAACAATTTAGCGTTTTTCTGTATATATTTAAAGTCTCATCATCATAAAGGGCCTCCTCTACAACTGATAAGGTTTAGGCCTCAGTCCATCTAATTGGCATAGTGCAAGGTTAGCAGACTATTAGAATTCCTCATAATGTTTCCGTTCACGGTTAAAGTAAGTCCATAGTGAATTGATGCGTAATTTTGAAAAGGAGCTCGCATAATATTAACGCTGGAATATTCAAGACACAGCTTCGTTCGTATTCTGATGCTTTTATATTCAAATAAAGATTATAAGACCAAAATACACGAGGGTTGATGTTACATGATATTTTTTTTTTAATTTTATGCTTTTTGTTTAGGGCGATTCTCTTACAGATCAATTCATCATGTTATGCTATGGAGTAGGTTATTTTAAATTAAGACTTCGTTGCCGGTCGCTAACGGTTATCTATTAAAAACCATTGTTTTCTCATAAAAAAATATCATCCTTTATACTTGCAATAAAAAGTTTATGAAAAATATTTTTATATATTGTTTTCGTGTGGCGAAAATAATAAAGTGTGAGAACTCATAAAATATGAACTGGTTCTTACCATAAGAGGCTGCACGGCGGTAAACACTAAACTGGGCAGGCCAATTTTTCTATTGACGTATATATTTTCAGTGATAGTCGTGAGGCGAGAGTTGAATGCGAAACACACGCCGTACTCAGTAGATATTGGGTGAAACCTTAAAAGATATTGGCAATATATTGTTATCGATTTATGAAAGCTTTATAGGTATACGATGTTTACGTAGACCGTCTTAAAAAGTTAGATTTAAGATTGTCTCTGATTTAAGCTGGTTTATTTATAGTGATCTATTTAGGTCTGCAAATCAGGTTTCATTGTCATGGGTCATATTCTTCTGTTAAATATTTTAAAATCAATTTGCTTTCGTTTGCAAATAATATTAATGTAAATTTGTTTTTTTTTTTTGAAAATTTATACAACGAATTTATGAACACTTCGTTCCAACGTCAAACTTTTTGAGTTATTGGTAAAGTCTTCGTCCGCCGTACATTACATTATTTTGTTTGTATCTGATAAACCTGATAAAAATTCATAAGTTAATACCTTGTATTATAGGTAATAAGTTTTAATTTCACATGTCTACAAATTAGGCCTTAACTAACATTTTAATTTTAAGTTAAGCAAGGAGTTTCATAGGCGTTATAACTTCTACAACTCACACAAGACCATACAGTGAACTGTAAGGTAACTGAATCCAAAAGTAGGTCTGTGCCGAGGCTATACTAGATACTACTAGCCCATTAAGCTTATATACTTTACCTATCGCAGCAATCGAAATTAGTATCTCCCCACGAACAATCTCTCAGCATTTGCGAGCAGTTCCATCGGATATTGTTCACCAGACCAGTAAAACTGTTTGTACACGTCTGATTGATCTTGCAAGTTGAGCAGCTCTTGCAGTATTTCGCGTTCCAGAAGACAACATCTTTCAGGAACAGCGTGAGAGATGATGACACGTTGTTTCTGAAAATTATGTTAAGATTACTTAATACAAGGTAAAATTTATAAATAAGTTCATACATAGTTCTAATCGTGTCGTGGGTATCAGAAATTACCTAAGAATTTTCGGTGTCACAAACATTTAGATACGAACCATGGTACGGGGATCGAACCCGCGGCCTCTCTTAAAAAAGAAGAAAGATTAAAGTAGTACAATTCTCTTTGTAGTTGAATTACAAGCGAAAGCTTGAAACCGACTAAAATTGTTATTTCTTTTGTTTATTTCGTTTAGATATCTCGCGACACTTCAATTGCTAGACGCCCCATTTTCCACTGTCCAATTTAAAAATTACATCTCGGTACACAATTTGTTTTCCTCCTCGGAGAACAGTTCACTATAGCAAGCGGTGTAGTGAATAATTCAGTTGAAATTTTCCAAACTTATTACATTGTTTAAACAAGATAATAGAGTAAGATAGCGAATATCATATTATATATGTATTGAAAACATTCTAATAAGCAAGTTAATGTGTATGTATGTATGTATGTACATAACCTCACGCCTCTATTATTTAAAGCAGTGTTTTTCAATCTGTGGGTCGCGACCCCTAAGGGGGTCGCGAAGCCTTACTCGGGGGGTCGCCAGCTAAAAGAAAAAGTCGAGGTTCTTACACAACAAAAACACAATTTTAATGAGAAGGATGTGCTTGTTTATTTTTCATTAGTTTATCAAATTGTGGTGTTATTTTTGAAACATTAATAATTAAATCATTTTCTAATTGCAGTCTATTTCTCTTTTTAGTTTTAATGTCTACCATTGAAGAAAATGTCAGTTCACACAAGTATGAAGTGGCGAATGGCACTAATAATTTAAGAGCTTCCCTTGCCAGCTCTGGATATTCGTGTTTTCTTTTCATCCAAAATACGTCGACACTTTGCGAATAAAATTCCATTTTAAGCATGCCATCAGTAGCTAATTCTAGAAGACATTCTTTCATTTTTGTGTTGACATCAGCCAGATCTATTGATTTGTCCAAAAAAGGGTTTAAAATCCATCTACGCCCATTGTCAGCTTCAGAGTGCAAGTCTGGAAAGTATGTCAAAAGTTTCTCTTGTAAATTATGCAAGCTTTGTATCATGCAAGGAATATGAGCCGATACTGCAAAACTTTGGTCTGATGCATTATCTTCAACAATCTTCTGAACACACGGAAAAGACTCAAACATTTTGTTTTGCAGAGAGGTCGACCACAAACGAAGTTTTGCGTGAAATGCTTTTACTTTATCTTTAGCTGTTAAAATATTTTCTTCTCTTCCTTGAAGGTTCTTGTTCAAATTGTTAAGGTGGCTAAAAAGATCTGCCAAAAATGCTAATTTCAAGAGCCAAATAGGGTCAGAAAAACGGTAAGCATATTCTGATTTTGCATCTTGTAAGAACATTAACAATTCAGCTCTCAGTTCCAGAACTCTTGTCAATACCTTTCCTTTGGATAGCCACCTGACCTCTGTGTGATAAAGGAGATTTTGATGAAGCGAGCCCATATCTTCACAAACGATTCTGAATAGCCGGGTTTGTAAAGCTTTACCTTTGATAGAATTCACAATTTTTATTACCTCCTTGAGCACGTCATTTAAATCAGAAGGTACTGTCTTAGCAGCTAGAGCCTGTCGATGAAGAAAACAGTGTGTCCAGGATATGTTTGGTATTATCGATTTTAATTTTGCAATGAGTCCGCTATTTTTGCCAGTCATAGCTTTAGCGCCATCGCTACAAATAGCGATACATTTTTTCCAATCAATATCGTAGTCGCAAGTGCTTTCTAAAAACATATCGTACAAACACTGGCCAGTAGTGTTTGCAGGAAGTGCTTTGCAAAATAAGATTTCTTCCATAATACTGTCATCTGCTTCAAAGCGCACAAATACTACAAACTGTGCACAGTCGGAAACATCTGTAGATTCATCTAACTGCAAAGCAAAATGTTGGCTATTCTTTAATTTTTCGACTACTTGTTCTTGAATATCCTTGGCCATATCGTTTATTCTGCGTGAAATAGTATTGTCAGAAAGTGGTATTTTTCTTAATTTGTTTGCCTCCTGCTTACTGACCATAATTTCAACCATATCGAGTGCCGCTGGCAAAATAAGATTTTCGGCAATTGTATGTGGTTTCCCTGCTTTAGCAACTCGATATGCGACTTTGTAGCTAGCTAATAATGTTGAATCGTTGACACTGGATGCCTGAAAATAAACCAAACAATATACAAGTGAACAGTCAATAAAAATTAAGGACGCGGAACCTTTGCACACCGAAATTAAGTATAATCAAAAGTTGTATGCAAGTAACAAAGAAATAAACACCAAAAGTAAAAATATAGTAAAAAAAACAACTAAAAAAACACGCTTTGATGATAACGTAAACTAAAAAATCAAAAATAATTGTTAATATGGAAAATAAATCAATAAAAAAATAGTATTATTGTGAAAAAAGGGTGGGGCGCTTTTTAAGAGCTGATTTATAGTGCACCCCACGCTTTTTTCATTATTTTCTTACTTACCTGAATTATAGTATTTTGCTGCTGACTAAGAGCTTTCAACTTTCGTTCAAAGAAATCCAACGGCTTATCAGCTTCTTTTTGATGCTTGTTTGTGAGATGCCGCATAAGCTTTGACGGTTTCATACTCTCACGTGATAAAACATCGCCGCAAATTACACATTGAGGTTTATTATTTATGACTGTGAACCCGTATTTCAAATAACTGTCATCGTAATGTCTATTTTTTTTCGGATTCGATTCACCACCACCGCTATTGATACTCGTACCAGATGTTGAAGGCTGCGATCTTTTGAGAAATTTATCCATTTTATAAACGCGCGGAGCAAGCGAAAAAACAAAAGAATGACGTCTGAACTCATCGGCGACTACGCGTAACTGAGTGATGAGAGTTGAAACAAAAGAACATTGCGGGTGGCGCGCGCGTGGCACTTGCTGTTACCGCAACGACAATCATGTCGTGCGGTGTGGCAACGTCGCCGTCGCCGACGCAGTATGACCCGCGCGAATAATAGATACATTTGCCAAAATAGGAAAAACTTATTACCTAACGTATGTAGTCTTTTAATTAAAATTAAATTATTCCTTTGGCTTACTATGACACAAGGGGGTCGCCAGAATATTTCAACCTGTAAAGGGGTCGCGAAATCAAAAAGAATGAAAAACACTGATTTAAAGGGTACTGGTTGACAGACAGCTAAAAAGAAACTATACTGTTGCTAAGGATTTCCTCAAGAAAATCGAGCCCGGGATCTCTAGATCGCACGGCACATATTTGTTAGCACTATTGGTGAACGCTTAATTTGGCGGGTAGGACCTAAAGCAGACAATCCTAGGAATCGTATGCCATGTTTGCGCATTCCAAATCAAGGAAATGAAACAAATCCTGATAAAATTGTATTTCTCAAAACCAAACATTTCCTTTCAAAGTTTTGAACATTTAGGAGAATATTAGGATACTAAACTGTCAACTATATATCCTACAAGAATTATAGTCTGAATAATACATACGCTGCAATGTAATCCTTAACGCGTTCAGTGTCTGCATACTCGCACAGAGTTACCGCCGGGAACGGCGTGTCCCAATCTAGGTAATTGGTTTCTACTGAATAATTTACGGCGTCTTCTGCGTACAAACTTAGGGCTCCTTTAAGCACCGCAGCGGAACCGAAACAGCACGCTGTCAGCATTAAAAACCAGAATAACCTAGAAAATGTTGATTGAGTACAAATGAGTAAAAACTAATAAGAATGAAGAAGACAAAAAGTTTTTTTGGGACTTAAAATCCTTGGCAAGACGTTGACAAACTTCCTTCATCTTCATTCTTCCTTGGAATTTTTTACTCGTAAAGATGAGAATGTGTATGCAAACAAATATTTCATATAAGTATTTTTGGGGCTATGATCGACAGGGCATATGGATCATATATGAGCTATATACGTCTCACTGCTGGGCAAGGGGGTCCTTAGCCGCAGGGTAAGACCTTAGTTCACCATACTTTTTTTTTTTTAACGAGAGGAAAGCACCTTAAGCTCCCTGTTCGGTAACTCGGGGGGGAGGCCGAAAAGGTTATGTCAGGGTCACCGGCCTTTCCATGCCGGCATACTGCATACATATTGGACGGTACGGTAAATATAGGGCGAGCGCCCTTAATTGTTTCCCGTTGCCGCCCAGTGCTCTGTCCAAAAGAGGACTCCTCTCGGGATCGTACATCTTCTGTTGTATTAGGGCGCACCTCCCCCGTGATACGCCCAATAATCCCGATCCCCTATTAGTCGTCTCTTACGACAGGCAGGGGATACCGTGGCGGTATTCTTACGCCCCCGACCACAGGGCGATAGTTCACCATACTAGCGTAGAACGGAATGGCGGACTACACGCCTAAATTCCTAAGAACTTGTTAGGTTAGGTTAGTCACAGTGTTTATCTTTTTCAATACAGTACCTACACATAATTTATCATGAAATGCACTCATAACGTTGAAAACTCAGAGTTGCGTGCCTTTTTTTCGACCCAAATGGTTAAGGCATAGGCTTGAGGCCAACACTGTGGGGATATATTGGTCTATATAGGACAATCTAAAAATAGGTCAGAATAAAGTTGATAATTATGAATACTGAGAAATTGTTTATTCACACGAAAATATAGATATTATTTTATTGAAACTGGATTGTACAAAGCGGCCGTGTTGTAGACAGTTTTGTGAAAGGCCTAACAGTTCGTTCTATATGTGTGGCTTTATAATAACGAGGACGGCGGCATGAACATATTTGTGTTTTGTCTAGTGAAATTATGCGTTCATGTTATTGGGATGAAAATCATTTTCATTCCAAGTCTCGCAGACACAGACTCAAGCGTCAAAATAAAATGGTCGGCAATTAATTATGTAGTCCATAATGAATGAAATTTTTAATCTTCACATGTTAAGATACACGCATAGATAAGTGAAAGAGAGAAAAAGGTAAAAATCATGTACCTTACCTCTTGAATAAAGGAATATGAGACCTTGAGAATACATATCCAATACCGCTTAAACTACTGTTGTCGCCAAAATAACCAATTTTATCAATAATCGCGCTTAATAACGACTTCTGTTCCATTCTAGACGTTGTCCTCACCATTTCAAATCATAGCGAAGTACAGTTAAGGTCGAGTAAAGTGATTCAGATACTCCAATAGAGGAATAGGCAATATTCAAAAAAATATCGACACGACACAATTATACTTATAAAAATTGCGCTCTTGCGAGGGTAGATCTTAATATTGTTTTTATCTCACCTCCCACGAACGTTGAATTTTGAAATTACTAATTCTTTAATTTTAATTGATTGCGTTATAAAAAAACTGACTGTCGTTAGTATCCTCATATAGAACTACTAATATCGACGATACGATAAATATGCCATATTTATAAAACTTCTATGCTGGTGGACTATCGCTACCTCTTACACTTAGTTGTCGAGAGTCCGCGTCCAACGTTGATCATAATGGACTGATATATGTACATATGGAAATGTAATTATAAAAAAAACATGTTAGGAGCATCGCAAAGGTTTTATGCGATAGTTAATGGACGCTGGCTGTCCATTAAATTGAGCTTTAGGATAGCGTCGTGTCGGACACTAATGCACTAAACGTGTCGCTGAATGTAATTGGAATTAATTAGCTGAAAGTCACGCTAAGGGAGAGTCTGCTGAGTTTATGACTAGAAAATATATTTATTTATTCTTGAACATAACATTATATTTTTATATTAGTTATAGACCGTTTAAATCCCAATTATTGGTTGTTCCGGATCCAGTTTTGCTAATACATTGTTTGTACTAGTATATAGGGTTCAAACAGACCGAAGTACTGAAATTTCGAACACAATTGACGATAAAAAAATCGCGAAATGATCAGTTTTTAATCACGGTCAATTTGCACTCTATCTAAAAGACATATTTTGGTCTACCTCAGCCTAATGGGA
Source organism: Cephonodes hylas (assembly GCA_030295005.1). Taxonomy (NCBI): domain Eukaryota; kingdom Metazoa; phylum Arthropoda; class Insecta; order Lepidoptera; family Sphingidae; genus Cephonodes; species Cephonodes hylas. The sequence continues at coordinate 10,630,019 of AP025372.1, read as the reverse complement.
TTTTGTTTCAATACTGCCACTAATCTTAAAGTCTGTAATAATAAAATACAATTCTCACCTTTTTCCATTTCTCAAAAACTCTCACACAAGAGGGCTTTACACCTATTGTTGCAGGGTGTCGGATGACCTTGATAAGATGATGTGTAGATTCAAACTTGGAAGACTGCCAACTTTATGTCTCTAATATTTTGCATTCACTCCTATTTTCTTATGTGATAGACAGAGTTGAATTTCTATACTAATAACTAGCTGTTATCTAAGTTCCATGCAATTACAAGCGAAATCGTTATCGTTTTTCCGCATATAACTCTAAAATCTAGCCCAGCGGATCACACCCAACAAATTATTTAGTAAAACGTAGAGTTCGTGTAAGGTTTTAATTAACCTTAATGTTTAAGTCAGCTTCTAAGAAACATGCCTGGGTTTTCCAGGATTTAGTATTTCCCCGCTATAACTTGGTACTCACATTTGGTTCATACACACTTGGTACATATACTTGGTTCTCAGAATTTGATTTACGATTTGTATTTGTTTTTATCGATAAGTATCTACCTCCAGGATCATTACACCTATGTGTGGCTTCTATTACCTTGGTATCACTATCCAAATTAGTCATATAAATAAGCTAGGAGATACAATTGCCGAATTCCCTGCCTCAGATTTATTGTCAAGATTATTTGGCGCTGCTACATGTGCGAGCTCGTTTCCTCTTACACTTTATTTTACGGTCTCAGCGTGAAGCCTAGAAAACTTTTTACAACCTCTTTTTTATGAACTGTGGATTATTTCTTAATGTCATATTAGGAACTACACAGAATATATATGGCAAATAGTGTTATGAGTAATTGAGGCTGTCATAAATTTCCATTGCTTGATAAGGGCTTGCATTAAGGGCACAGAAATTCAGAGGTAATTCCGTCACTAGTAAGTCAGGAATAAATAAATATCTTCAAAAAGTAAAGACTAGTAGGACTTTAGGCTAGTATGTGGTTTTCGACAATCTTTTTTCCACCGTAAAATAGTATTTGGTCCAGGAATTGGGGAACATCTTACCTATATGTTATGATGAATTCGAATTCAATTTTCTTTTTCAAATCTTGAAGGAGGTCTTTGGTACGCTTCGGATATTAATGGATAACAATTTTATGAATTCATTTATTATTAAGTAAATAAAGAAAATTATTCATGCAATAAGATAGACATCAATAAAAAGTAAAACTTATTTTTATTCCGCTGACTTATTTTCCTTATTACTTCGTCGAAGTCATTTAGAAATTTCATAGAATCGTTAATATTGAGACGGTACTGACGAAACCAAGTTATTCAGCCCCAGTGAAATTGAATTTTCTGACAGAGCGTCCAATAAACAAGAAGAAACAGAAGTTGAATTATTGCGCCCATTGTAAATTTTTTCATACACTTTTCGTATAGTGAATTGTTTATTTTTTTACATAAGTAGCGTGGTGATGAAATCCTCTGCCGTGGTATGGTCATGTTATAAAAACGTATATTAAATAAATCTTTATTTATTTAAATAGACTTTTAACATTATTGAAACGACTTCTCCCAAGAATTTCATAAAATATCCTTTGCATCTAATGGTTGCCTGGAAGAAATCGCCGATAGCGATAAGTCTGCTATTTGTGGCACTACGTTAATAAGTAGTGATAGGGTAAAATGTTGTTTTTATCTTTATGGTGTACAATAAAGCATAATAAATAAATAATACAAGTAGTACAACAGGTAGAAATACCAAGCGAATTACATTGCATGTATTATTTTGAAAAACGTTTTTTTCCTTTGCCGAACTTTGCGCTTCTTATACAAAATTCTGAGATTTATGCCATAGGAGTGTAAAACCCGCTAGCAGGCCAGTATATAATGATGGTCGTCTATTATCTACGTCGAGAGAATGGGCGGAAGCCTCCGACCGTGAGCGCGGATAAGAGTTCTCTTAAAAGTGTATTTTACGAGTGTTGGCGAGGGCTACTCACAACTTTTCAGCTTAAAAAGGACACATGTGTCCATTTCTTTTAAAGTTTCATTTGAATTTATATTAGTTTTTGTAGACTTATATAAAAAAAAATATGTTGGAAGTAGCCTGGTCGAACTGAACGAATTAGGATAGCGGTCTTAACTCGTCAAAATGAAGATGTCTCGTGAAATATCTAGTTTGTCTAAATATTGATAGATGGTAAGTAAAGTAGAAGTAGTATTTCAGCCCAATACAAAGTTTAAAAGGAAATTTCGTATTTTCTACGGTACCCAGGTGCTCTGTATAACGGAATTTATTTTGTAAATTGCGGCTAAGCTTAGTTTTCTAGCGAGGCGGTAGGATATAATCTCTTAGTAAATTATTAAAATAAAGAGTCGGCTTCATTTAATTTATGTTGTCTTACTAAAATTTTTGAAGCAATTTTGGTTTCATACGTTATAACTTTCATTTCCAGACACATGGTTCCTACTTTTGGATAATAATATCAAAAGGACTCCAAGAGAGACCACTTAAAGAAATAATTTATTAATTTCTTTAAGTCCATGGGAGTATTAATAAGGGAGTGAAGAAAAGAGATTCTCAATTTCGTACCCGTGAAAAATGAAAAGTCATTGCTTGAAGTGAAAATAAAATATATTTTAGACATATTACATTAATCTTATACTAAGAATATTTATAGTTTATTTACAAATATGATTTATCTAAAATTATATACCAAAGTCAATTTAACATACTAAAAAAGGCGATATTATCATATATCATATGTATAATATCTTATACAATCGATCAATGATTCTCAAACTAGTACGCTTTTGCTCGGTAAAATTTTACGTTTTAAATTTATTTTGTAAACACATATATTATATAATTATGTTATGACACAGTTTGCTATGGAATATATTTTATTACCAGTTATTTCGCATCTCTTAGCAATAGCAATAATCACTAGAATTCCATTTCAATTAGATAAAAAAAAATCATAGCCGTAAAAATATTGACTAGATTAACATCACATTTTAAGATTAGTTTGAGAAACATTCGCATTTACATAAAGATTTTTTTGAAAATAAATACAATTTACATTTTTAAATTAATTTTAAATTTATAATTTGTCAAACAAAAGTACAATAAAAATTTATCTCTATAAATGAATAAGTGATTTCATTTTATGGTACATGAAATTTCTTCAAATAGACTTGTTAGGACTATAATCTTCAGAAAACAGTATATGAGAAACCAAACCCAATCCAGAATGGGCGAAACATACTATTTAAATTTTTCAGTTCATAAGTCCCGTGGCAACGATAAAACGGTTGAAAGACTACACAGTTGAATACTACTTCTTCTTCAAAATCACGTTCCAAATAAAATAGTTACAAAACTTATTTTAATATTTTGAACAGTAAGAATCAGTCGTCCAGTGTTGAGGCATCAGGTCGGAGGCTCTGGAGGGAGGCTATCTTTCTCCTTGCTGAGGGGGCTGCCTCCAGGGTCATCGCCGCTGTGGCCGCTGGGCATCGCTACTGACGTTAGAGGAACCTGCACAATATCATATATTTTGTAAGCTCTTACTGGTACATACGACCTTGGTACATTCATTCTTTCTTAATTTATTAGCCCATATACAAATCACTCCTTGACAAGGTACCTAACACCATAATACGCCAAAGAACACAAGTTTTTGATGTTGGCAAGCGCATCACTCAGCTAAAATGGCGATGGGCAGGACATTTGGCAAGGAGGAATGATGGTCGATGGACGAAGGCCGTCACAGAATGGTGGCCTCGGGAAGGTGCTAGGAAACGGGGCAGACCACCGGCCAGATGGTCAGATGACATAGCCCATGTAGCTGGAAAGCTATGGATGAGGGTAGCCCAAGACCGAGATAAATGGCGAACATTGGGGGAGGCCTATACCCAGCAGTGGGTACGTGCGGGCTGAATATGATGATGTACAAATCACTGATGGCTCGGGCCAACTCTAACATTGAGAGGGTTTATGCTTTAGTTCAGCACGCTGGCCTAGTGCGGGTTGGCGGACTACTGATACTTCTTCATCAACCCATATACGCCCACTGCTGAGCACGGGTCTCTTCTACCATTGAGAAGAGGGTTTAGGCCATAGTCCACCACGCTGGCCTAGTGCGGGTTGGCGGACTACACACCTAAGAAATTCCTAAGAACTCTTAGGTGTGCAGGTTTTATCACGATGTTTTCCTTCACCGTTAAAGCAAGTGATAATTCAATGTGAATACACACATAACTTCGAAAAGTCAGAGGTGTGTGCCTGGGGTTCGAACCCGCGACCGTCGAGATTCTCGACCGCGCGCCCAAACCTCGAGGCCATCACTGCTTACTGATACTACTTACGTCTATTTAGAACGAGGCTATTGGCGTTAATGGTTAAAATAGCATTAACTCATCTATAAGCCTCATTGGTTCGGCTGTTATTGGAGTACGTTTCTAGGCATCAATCGAAGCTATGTTTGTCACAATGATATCGCGTATTTTATCAGTAAAGAAAAGCATCGTAAGGCAACCTGTTCAGCCTGAACCCTCTCAATAGTAGAGGAGACTCGTGCCCAGCGATCAGACGTGTTCCATACACTGCTGATTGTGATAAGTGATATTTGCTAAAACACGATTCTAAAGAGGACAAGCTTGTTGCCGTTAATATAAATACATGTAGGCATCGGTTAAAGTTATGAATTATATACAATTATTATCAAGTATTTTATGGATGAAGAAAAACATCGCGAGGAAACCTGCACACTTAAAAATTTTAAATTTCTGAGTTAAGTAGTCCGCCAACTCCTGTTAGGCCAGCTTGGTAGACTGAGACCTACACAGATGAAGAAAAGAACCGTAGGAGGTATATGAGCTGCTGATGATTTAAACAGTTCTAATGAGAATTTTCCTTAATTAATTAATTATAAAATTAATAAACCACACTCGGTAATACTTTAGTAGGTAAACATGTAGTTAATTCTATTTTTTTTTGTTTCCATTCAACATGTTATAAAGATACCTAGCTGACAGAAGATCCAATATTTTTTTAAACCAGCATGCATCTCTACACTAAATAATGGTCCCTACTTATTCTACGTGATTTCGTAAAATAAAATTATAGAAGGTAAAAAACATTCTTGTATATCACGGATGTTTGTCCAAAGAAAAGCAAAGTTATGTTTTAGGTAGCTAAGCTTCGTGCTCGGGAAAATTCCATCATGTTGTTTAAATTGTGTTTCGTGTCAAACGAACGTTTTCTTGCTTAAGACAAAAGTTATTTAAAATACAATTTGCTTAAAAATTTTAAATTGCATTAGCCAATCCAGTTTAAGTTCATTGTCAGCTACGATCTATGTCTGATAATTTCATGTAAACAACGCGGTTAACTTGCATTTATCCTATAGTTAATCCTTTTAAGTTGTATGTTTAGACAAAACCATTACATTACATAACATTAGATCCACTTGAAATATGCACTAACACGACAAGACGCGGTCATAAAAGGGAAAATAAAATTACGTTTCAAAGAAAATGAGCTTGCTTTTTGTTACGATGCTATCTTAAAACAGATTACACTAGCAACACCTGTTGTTAAGAAAGAAGTTTCTTACTGCACCTAAAACGTTCTGTATTGGTGGAAAGTGATGAAGCCAACGCACACCTTTTTTTTTTGTATAGGTTACAGCTAACTCATATTTTTTACTAATGTGGTATCAATGACAGAGCAAAAGAATTAATTATTACAAGTTGAATGGTCGTAGATGTTGCGCCTTTAAAAATATTTGCTATATGGGTCGGAGTCATGAATGCAGGTCTAACGCTTATGGCAAAAATTTACTCGACAAACAAAGAAAACTCTGAAATGAATATTCTACAATTTTATAAAATAGCACTGCTGTTAGTAGAGCAGTCTTTTGTTTGTAAAAGTCAAAGTCGTTCTTGGTAGTAGTGTCAAGCAATTATAAGCGTATATTATGTACATTAATCTCACATTCCAAAAGAAAGTCTCTAAAAGTTATTTAATCACAGTCTACCAAACATTCAGATTTCGTACCCACTTCGGTTTAATTAGTTCTTTCTAAATATAGTGAGGTCTTTGTTAAGCTAAACTCGCAGCGCTCTCTAGTTGGGAGCTTCAATTTATTTTAGTCTTAAATGTAATGTTTGGAGGGAAACGGGCAACATAACCACAGACAACCCGGCTTTGAGACTGTGATGAAGTAATCTCGTTTTGACAAGATGAAATAATGAGTACATAGTACAATTTCGTAGAAGGTTTTTAAATAAAAAAAAAGACATTGCTTTATCTTCACCACAATTTGTCATTAAAAGCGGTGAGTGCAATGCTGTCGTGATGCAGAATTAATTTGCACGCATGTTGATTAATCAATGCGCCATTCAACTATTGTTAAAATTTAAATAATTCATCATCATCATCATCAACCCATATACGCTCACTGCTGAGCACGGGTCTCCTCTACCATTGAGAAGGTTTAGGCCATAGTCCACCACACTGGCCTAGTGCGGGTTGGCGGACCTCACACCTAAGAAATTCCTAAGAACTTTTTAGGTGCGCAGGTTTCATCACGATGTTTTCCTTCACCGTTAAAGCAAGTGATAATTCAACTTGAATACACACATAACTTCGAAAAGTCAGAGGTGTGTGCCTGGGGTTCGAACCCGCGACCGCCGAGATTCTCGACCGCGCGCCTAAACCTCGAGGCCATCACTGCCATTAATTAAATTAAAAAAATATTTAAATAATGTAATTTAGTATTGAGGGAATTTAATAACGACTGGACGTTCCACTAGTTTACGAATCTTGTGTGATACCGACTGCGCTACATTTCTATATACAAAATAGCCGTTAATAGCAAACAAAGCATAGAGGACTAATGGCAGTAAAGATTGGCACGTAAATAGAAGACCAGAAAATAAAAATGGACCATTGAATGATCGTTCATTCGGTTACTGCATTCCCATTCACCACTCTGTAATTGGCATACGACGGACAGTCGATAACGAGACTTCCAGTCATTCAGTTGAATTGGAACTTCGTATTGTATCTTGGAAGCAGCATCTTCGTATTGGAAGCAGTGATGGCCTCGAGGTTTGGGCGCGCGGTCGAGAATCTCGACGGTCGCGGGTTCGAACCCCAGGCACACACCTCTGACTTTTCGAAGTTATATGTGTATTCACATTGAATTAACGGTGAAGGAAAACATTGTGATGAAACCTGCACACCTAAGAGTTCTTAGGAATTTCTTAGGTGTGTAGTCCGCCAGCCCGCACTAGGCCAGCGTGGTGGACTATGGCCTAAACCCTCTCAATGGTAGAGGAGACCCGTGCTCAGCAGTGGGCGAATATGGGTTGATGAAGAAGAAGAAGAAGATTGTATCTTTAATTATATATTTCAAGTGTTAATTCTCCATTCTCCTATATTGTTTTTTGGTCTCCCACTTCAAACCTACCTGACCAAATGGGTCCAGGATAAATGTGTATACCATTTGCAATTTAAGCATTCTATGTAGGTTCTAAGTTCAAGTCTGCTGTTATTGATATTTACTTGAGAAATTTCTCGGAAACATCAAGGAGATAGAGAGAGTTTCTCGTATACCGCAGAAGGAGATATGTACCTATTTTCATATACTTCTTGGAATAATGACATGGAAGTACTATTTTGACCATATTTTAAACAAAATTCCGCCTCCAAATTGTAGCAAGGTTCTATCCACGTTGTCTATAATTTAGTACGAGCTTAACAACTTGCAAAGGAGGTCGGCGTGCTATATTCCCTCGGGAGATGTTCTGGAACATTCGTAATCATTTACCATCAACCAGCTAGCTCGTTAACTGCTTCTTCGCTATAGAAAATGCTTATCTAATTTCCGACCCGTGACGTTTATAGCTCTAGAGAAATCTTGATAAGACTGTAAATGGCGTTTAATATTGCCATAAAAATCGTCTGCTCATCTGGTTCCGCGGTTAAAGCTAGAGAATTTCAAAGATATGACTCCCAGGTCGGGCAAAAGTTTGTTAGTTTCTTTCCGTTTCCGAATTTCTCAACAAGAAAACTTTAAAGCGAAATGTGTAGGCTTTACTTTTTATCACTCAAAAAAAAAATTAAGACGTGGTTCGAAAAAAACTGCTTCCTTACGTTGAGGTCGCTGTTGCTTATTTGTCTATTACAATCATGACACATTGACTTAAAAAATTCAGTACTTATTTATTTCGCAATGGATACAAAAATTACCCAAGGTAAAGTGGAAAAAGCATTAGTACTTATATTACTAACAAACAAAAAAATATCTACTAAGCATGTTTAGATTGGGATTGTGACAAGGGTACCTTGTGGAACAATTTGTCGCGAACGCTGCCTGAATATTGCGGATTCATTATGAAATCCCTTATTTATGGAAGGCCTTAACAGTTTATTTATATTATACTTTAATGTATGGGATTAAGGATCCAGATGGCTTGTTGTAAACTAAAGCTATTGCAATTGTAATTTCTGAAAAGAAATATTGTAACGGGAATTATGCCGTTTGAAATTCATTTGGAAGTGCTATCGTTCATAATATTGTATACTTTAGTAATAACTATGATGATTTTTTAAGACATAATATAACATGATATTCTTCTTATAGACAGGAAAATATTAGATTTTAAGGCAATGAATGTGGGCGTAAAACTATTACCTAGATTGGGAATATTTTTGGTATGGACGTAGATAAGCATTGTGAAAGGAAAGGCAATATAGATTATGCATAATATTTTTTATGTAAAATTGTTCAAAATTTATACGGGGCCCGACTGTTGGTAACTCATAAAATACAAAGATAAAAACGGAATATTTATGATAGATTTACATTACGTTTATGAATATGGTGATAATAAATTAGGTCTAGTTCTAAATGTGTAGTAAAGTGGCAACTTTAATATGTAATTCCTTTGTATACAACTTGCGTAATATCATCATTGGGAACCAGCAAGAAAGGCGGATTTGAAATATTTGGCTTTGTATGGAGTGGCTACATAATATAATATTTTTGCTTATTTATAGCAGTTTTTTTTTTCTTTCTTTTTGTTGTTTGTTTAATCTTGTTTTATTTATACACCTACCTTTAATCTCTGCATCACCCTAAGGTTGACTGTAAGAGAATGCTTCTGGCATTATGTCCGCCTTTATACATTATGTGTAAAAAGTGTAAATAAATAAATAAATAAATAATATGTACGTGTGAATCCTTGAAAAGAGTAGACTAAAAATAACTCATTGTAGATTATGAGTATATGCAACTACTTTGTGGTCCCACTTATTTATGATGATAACCAAATGACGACAAAACAAAAAAAAAATCTATTATGAACTACTATAAAAAAGCTGATTGCACGAACCCGAAAGGAAATGATACTTCAACATGAAAAAAAACTAGTGTAAGAAATAAAAAAAAATGATAACTACACATACCTACCATAGAGACAGCTGTGCATATCTGCGCGTCGGACTGTCTCGGCGGCGGAGACAGCGCAGCGTCGTACCGAAGGTCTAGTTGCACCATATACACCGTCGCTGCTAGCGTCGTGATGGAGACGGATAGTTGTGCTCCAGCTACACCTACGCACGTGGTGCTGCCGCAACTGTGAATGATTTCAGGGTTTAGACACCCAACATTTATGTCACTTGTCGTTTTTTTATGCGTCTTATGCACTGTTCTTGAAACAGTTCCATACAAATCGGTATGTTCTCAGGCATACCATTTCTCTCTTTTTTGTCCTTTCCCTATCCATGTAGGAATTTGTATACTTTCCCTCACTGATCTTCAGCTTATGTGTATCTTTGATTGAGTAGGTAATAAACAGGCATTGGACCAGCGTCGTGGACTAAGACCTAAACCCTCTTAGTTGTAGACGAGGCTCGTGTCTAGCATAATGACATGTATAGGCTGATGATGATTACAAACAGAGTCTTATTTACCCTATATTCAACAATGATCTTATGCAGAAGGCAAGCATGGCTATATGAGCCCCCACAGCAGCAGTCCACAGCATGGTGAGGGGAACTGCAGCGCATGGAGACGGCCCTAGAGCTCTCCAGGGAGCTCCCCAGCTTCTAGTAGTTCTGGAACGAGCGGCGGTCCAACCACCAAACCCTCGGCTAAAGTATACTGATGTAGCTGAAACAAAAATACATCGGGAATAAAAGAACCTGTTTGAAGTTAGAAGTAAGGTAAATTTGTAGTGTACTAGCTTTCATATGAATGACTAGGTACTTTAAGACATTGCCGTGGATGACGGCAATTTGAAAGAAAAATCGTTTTATAATTTGGAGGTCTTATTTCAGTATAGAATTGAAACAGTTACATTTAATGGTTAGTAGTAGACCTAGTTAGACCTACAAGAAATGATACAATTATTTATAAACTCAGTCACTGATGGCAAATGTTCTTTGTTTAACATTAGGTACTTAATATTAATCGCAGGACGGATTACCGTGAATTATTGTGGCCAGTTTTACAGATAAGAATATTCTATCATCAAAATGATTTTGCAAATATATTAGGCTATGAAAGAATCTGTTTAATGGGACTCTAAAATGTGATTTCAGAGAATGAGTGGGCCTTTATGACGTATTTTATAGCGTATGCAGTAGCAGCTGGTCAGGTGTACATTGCCAGCAAGGTACACCGCAGTGATTTCTCATTCAAAATTAACATTTATTATTAGAATGGTCGTAAAAATTCACCTGTTTAACGCATGTTTTACGAACTGAAATAACCGTTGTTTATTTGGCGAAATTTCTTTGCTCAGAAAGTTGAGCTGGATTATGAATTTTTGAATATGTTTTAATTAGACTAGCGTTAGAGTTTTATTATAGAACTAGCTGTCCCGGCAAACTTCGTATCGCCCTACCAGTCAATGAATGTCTTGTTACTTATTAACAGAATTTAATTGTTAATTACTTAGGTATATCATCATCCCCTTGCCCTGGTCCCAATTAATTACTTGGGATCGGCGCAGTATCTCTTCTTTTTCCACAAATCCCTGTCAGCCGTCATGTTTTCATTCACCCCTTTCTTTTTCATATCTTCAGTCACGCACTCCATCCATCTCTTTTTTGGCCTTCCTCGGCTCGCCCATCCATCCACTTTCATGTTCATCACTTTTTTTTCCTACATATGATTAATTCCTTCTCTTAATGTGCCCATACCATGACAGACGGTTTCCTTTCATCTTTTCTATCACAGGAGCTACTTTCAGACTTACCCTAAAGTATTCATTTCTGACTCTGTCACTCCGTGTTATACCACTTTGCTGCATGCAGTTGTCTTTCGTAAGTCTTCGTCGTTGACCATTTTTTTTTTCCCTTGACCTACCATTTGTCGTACCTACATTCCAACTTGCATACCTCAATCTCATTTCCCGGGCTAGTGTCTTACGTTGCCCGCGCCCGGGCTGGTGTAACAAACCTTGCCCATTTCTCATAGGAACCGGGTGCTGCCCCTGCGCGTCGGCTACGGGGGACGGCCTAGGCCCTGTCACCTTTCTTATTATACATACTGTATAAATGTTTTGGCAAATGTTTTACGGCCGCCCGCCTGTCTGACACCAACTCTCCTTGGGGCTTTCGTTCTTTTGGTAAAGGGGTAGAGATAGCGTGTGTTTGGGTACAGGATATTGCAGGTAACGATTTTTGGCCTGATGGTAAGGATGCCACAGTCCCGGATAAGGAAATAGTGGGAGACTCCAACAGCTCGGGGGGCCGAGGTCGCGAACTCATAGCCCTGTTCCATGACTGGCTAGATCAATGGAAAAGGCATCCCCTGACCATTTATTAATATTTCTTGATGGAGATTTAGAATATTTTAGATATTCAAGCATAATAAAAAATAAAATATTAGGCACTACCAAGGAGATTTGTTACACAAAATAAATTTCTGAACGCCTTAATATTTGACAGCCAAAAAATGTCAATCCATTGTCATGAGAATTCTGCATTTTTAACATCTAAAATACGCAATAATTCGAATGTTATAGATACATATTGTCGATTCAAAATGCTTATTTTAATAAGTTCTTTTATTTGAGGGGGCCTCTAACTGCATCGACGGGATGACCATTAAATGACAGGAAATTTTGTATGGTGTTAAAGTTCAAAATGACTTAAGTATCATTACGAACCTTTTGTATGGGAATATAGAAAAGTATTATTTTTAGACCTTTTCAGGCAATTATTAAAATGTATCTCTCCGTAAGAACAATCCTCGTACTTCAAGGAATATTATAAAAAAAGAATTAGCGAAATCGGTTCAGCTGTTCTCGAGATTTGCGCTTAGGAACACATCGAGCAATTCATTTTTATAACATAGAACTCCTCCACTACGATTTAAACTTTATTGTATTGTATTAAAGTTTAAATTGACTTAATTATTAAAACGAAACTTTTGTATGGATAAAGAAAACAATGAAAAGTCCCACGGGAACGCTATCGAACGGGATAAAAAGTATCCTATGTCCGTCTCCTGGCTCTAAGCTACCTCCCTACCAATTTTCAGCCAAATCTGTTCTGCCGTTCTTGAGTTATAAGTGGTGTAACTAACACGACTTTCTTTTATATATATAGATTAGGTAATTTATGCCAACTATGTGTCGCAATGTCAAAAATGAAAGCAGGTCTATACATCTGTCAACGTTTAGTATTGCAATGAAATCAATATTAAAAAAAACAATATTGAACAAAATAGATACAGTATCATTATGCGGGTTTAATTTTAGTTTCTTATTGTTAATTCAATAGAGCGCTTTGGAAGTCTCTGGGGGAGGCCTATGTCCAGCAGTGGACGTCCTTTGGCTGATGATGATGATGATGATGATTGTTAATTCAGTATCAATATTACCAAATCAATATTGGCTAAAATTTATTTATTAAATGATTTAGCCGCTAAATCATTCAATTTGGACACAAAGACCGTCCTTGCCTCCAGAACATTTTAATACACCAGTAGGTAAAACATGACGTATTCTTAGGTCCAAAGTCGCAATCTATTCCGAAGGTAAATATTGATCACACATGACATGTTGATCTAAATGGTTAGACAATAAAACCAATAGAACGTAGTATACTGGTCGTATAAATAAAGAACTTTCAAGCCATTGCCGGGTATACATAAATGGAATGGAAAACTGTTACTCTTTACGAGTTATATATGAATGTTTGCTAAATTCAAACGAATTTGAAAGAGTCTCCTAAAAAGAGGATAAGGCACGATATTGGAGAGTTAGTGTTTGGCAAAAGCCGATACACAGGCTTTTGTTCAAAGTAAAGGAAAAACTGTAATTCTCAGTTCTAAGGACAGAAAAATTATGGTTTTTGGCATATTTTAGTACTTACTGTGCCTTAACTTAATAGGTTTGAATGGTAAGATTTTACGTAAATCTAAGTTCCAATCTCTCTCAGATCCTATCCATGTTAAAGATAAAGACGCCTTGAGCCTAGTGGGTACATTCCGTCTGATGTTGTGAAGCGCCTCTTATTATTACGAAATCCTTGTTGATATGGATTCTTCATTTTTTGTGTTGATAATACAAATATAAATACAAACAGTATTTTTCGAATTTATTTTGAGACCGCCCTGTATAAATGCGGCTTAGTAGACGTGAAATTTATTTCAGAGTTGATTCGAGCGGATTCACTGCCAACCCACGGGACTTCGCTTGCATTCAGAATAATTCGCATATTTCGTTATTTATATGTTTTTATATAGCATGTTTGAATTTTTCTTGTTTAGTTAACAATTAGTTTATCTGGAGTGGTATCGGGTTCTTTATCGGATTGGGCGACGGATCATTCCTTTTTTATAATAAAAGAATTTTCAGTAGCACGACAAAGGTTAGAAATTCATTTTCATTCATTCATTAATTAAAGAATCTTCATGAAACCAGTAGTTAGGCTGAGAAGATAGAAGAAATGCTAGCATTTGATTGTCATGTCAAATTAAAATTTTCACAGCTAACTTAAATTCATCACAGAATAATCTTCTTAATTGAGAATGAGCGTCCAAGAAAACAATGAGTCAAAGTTAAACATTTTGATGAATAATAAATTTTGTTTATCACTTTCACCAAGTTTTATAACCTTGTCAGACTGGTGTCCCTTGTTTGTGAAATTCGTTTCATAAAAATTAAATTATGTCACTTGTTTGGATAAACAAAAACGACCAAAATAATATCTTCGGTTATAAAACGCAATAACGTAAGAAAAGTTTGTGTCATCAATTTAATCGGAATCATGATGCCAAAAAATCACATTGAACATAAGTGTGAAGATAAAAGTTACAGGTTATTTTATAATTTGTTATTTGTTTTCAACTCCATCTTAATATTTATAGTATGATTAACTTCATAGTGGGATCATAACAAATTAATAAAATTAATACATCAATTTGCGATAAAATACTCATAAATACTTCTTATTAACTTTTCAGGGGACCCGAATTTTAGGAATGCTATGCCTGCAAGTTATAGAATATTAAATAACTCAAAGCTGCTGCAGGCAGTATAATTGAAACGTTTAGCAAATCACGTTCATTCATAACCCCTCCAATTGTCGACATTAGCTCGGATTGTTTAAACAGTTCTAAATTAATTTTGTTCCTAATTTGTGTTAATATTTTAGTAATAACACTTGAATCGTTAATTTTATTGTGTGTTTTTCAAGGACTAGAGTTTAATGAAAGGTATTATAGGCTTAATATGAAGCGATTTTTACTAAGTAAATCATTTTATAGTCTACTGCACTCTTGATTCCGCAGACAAACCAAAAAGTAAATCTGTGGTGCAATGTTTTATTTCCAAACTGACTTTGTATCAATTAAACGTAAAACACTTACGGAAACAACGTTTTCCCTTCTTCCTAATACTCATAGATATTTTAATAATGTTTGAAATTTATCAGAAATCGACACCTTGATAGTTATAAGACCAAAGTCCCTTATTCTTCCATCTGTTTGATCAAAATCATACTTACCATCAAAAAGTCGTTCAATGTTAGTAAAAGAAAAGAGAATTAACTCACCTGCAGCTAGAACTGTGATGGCTCCTGCAGGAACACCGAGACCTAGCGCCGGCTTTTGTCTCTCCTCCAGCCACCCAACGGCTCCCACCACCAAGCCTCCGATACCGCAGACGATCTACAATACAAGAATTAACTTCGTATTTTTTAACATTAAGATTTTATGAGCTCTTTTCCTTTCTGCTGTTGAAAGAAGCTCAAAATAATCCACTTCTGCTTTCAGCCGCTAAATCTTATTTGTGCAAAAGAATTTTAGATGCAAAAAACTTTACTAATAAGTAATAGTAGTTGCAAGCTATGTATGACAGAAAAAAGGAGCCTCTTGTATTGTGTATCTATAGCAAAAGATACATAGGCTGGCTTTAAAGGAATATTACTAAATAACTCGAAAGAGAAATACAAATAGCTGCATCTAAAAGTATTCTCATTTAAATAACATCAGCAACTATTAATAATTAATAGTTAATTCTCTAAAGTGATGTTAACTATATACAGTTTAATCAACTCCACCACAGACACCCATCAGTAATAATTAAGTTGCGAGCGCTCAATTTATTCACAAATTATTCGATCCAGGCCTCAGCTATCGCCCCCAAATTACCATATATGAACGAAAAGTCATTATGTCTCCCCGGTCTTCGCGCCAAAATTGAGTGGAGGTTAATAGAACATTAACTTGGTTAGCAAGATGTGAGGAACGACTTTGATAAATGGATGCTTCAAAATGTCAGCATAGGTGAAGTGTTTAATGTAGAAAGTATTATTAAACAGCTGTGGCCTGTATCTAAGTATGAGAAACTCAAATTTAAAAGGATTTTTTTTTCTGTTTTGGCTATGTACTGCAATGAATATCTAATGATAAGTTATGATGCGATACATGGACATGAGGATTTTTTTACCAGAAAAAACAAGCAAACACACTTCAGCTTCATAAATTATGTGGCGATTTATAATACTATGTTGAATATTGTAAACAATAACATCGTAAATGGATGTAAACATTAACTTACCTAATTCGAGCAAACAATATAATCCAAACAAACATACGCAAATTTTGAACAATAATAAACAAATATTGGAACAGGTTATATACTAAGTGATACAGAGCGATATACCTCAGAGTTTCAAAAGTTACACGAGTATTAGAAAACTACTAGCCTACTTCCGTAAACTGTCTCCCGTAGTTCAGTCCAGAGGGGCATAAAAATTCATTGAGTGTACGTGTCGGTAATTATAGAACTGGATGAGCCCGGTTTTAAGTTTGGTCTTAGTTTCGAATAAAACCAGCCTACAATTATTTGCAGGATCTAATCTTTCCTTGTACCATTTCAAAAAATACAGGGGATCAGCTCAAATCAATCGTAGGTAAGTGGTACTGCATATGCACTTAACGAAGCAGATGACGGAAGCGAAAAAGCTTGTAATACTTTTATAGTTGTTGAATAACTTTTATGAAAAGTTTTCACCTCACAAGATGTGGTAAATATGTACCTAATTGATTTTGATTTACCAATACCGTTGAAAAAAGGGGAAGCACCATACTCAATCGATATGTAAAAAGAAGAAAAAAATACTCACTTGCAAGACTCTCACTCTAAGTGCTATAGCGAAGGGATACAGCTGCATTCCGCCGGCTAGAGGCAGTTCAGCGTCATCGCACCTGGAGGCTCCGCTCACGGCGCTGCACACCGAATGCTTTCGCGACCACATCGCAGACTTGGCGTGGAGAACTGGACGAAAGTAGACTTATGCATGGTTATGTTACAAGCACGTATTAAAAATTTACAAAAAGTGCATTAAAACAAAAGGTGGACGGAGTGCGTGACTGAAGATATGAAAGAGAAAGGGATGGATGAAGACATGACGAGTGATAGAGATGTATGGAAGTATGAAACATACTGCGGCGACCCCAAATGAACTGGGAACAGGGCAAGAAGAAGATGTTATAAGTACATTCATGATCAGCCCATATTTGTACGTCCCTTTGCTGCGCACTGGCCTGCTGTATTACTGAGGGGGTTTATTTCACCACGCTGGCCTACTTCATGTCGCAAAACTTTTAGATGTGCAGATTTTTAGAAGTTTTAGTTTGTGTAGCAGGCATAACCAATTATAACGTCATCTTTTAAAGCAACCAAATAGCAAAGTCCCGTTAGAATCTAGATAAACTAATAACTATTGCTTATAACAACCTTATATGAAAACAACATAGCATATATTTCAATGACGACTGTATTTCACACTTGAACTAAAAACAAACATCTATGATTCTGGATAGCTGCTGAGTCAGGGTATGATTAAGGCTTAACCCTTCTCAAACGTACAGTCCTTATAATGTGTCCGATAAAATTTTGCAACAATTAACACGAAATGTACTGAGTTATCCATCGACCGCTCAACGTGAATAATCTTATCTCGAAAGCTTTGTGGATTTTGTTTGACCTGATAATACCTTTACGATAATGAATTTAAGTGCTGTGAAAGGTAACTAAAATAACTTATTTCTTCTTCCTACCTTCTTCAGCTAATTTTATTTTGACTGCTCTGTTTTCGCGGTATGCGTAAGTGTTGGGCAATCACGAGATCCCGGGTTCAATTCGAAAATGTTATTAGGTTTTTCCAGCAGGAAATTCTTAATAAAAGCATCGAGTCTGGAATAGTGTCCGAATAAGGGTACCAAGTTCGTCTTCTAATATGTGGAAAGATAGATTATTGGCTAAATGTTTTTTCGGAAATACACCTCTGTCTACCCTTTCGGAGATTACTATACAATCAGCCTGGGCGTATTCTTGACTGCAATAAATTTGATGAATTTTGGTATGAAAATTGGACTATGAAGAAGAGTTAAAATATTTTTCATGCTGGATTATTCTTTAGTTTCTCTGGAATCATTTAATAAGCGAATGGCTAACGCCCTTCAAAAAAACTTATCTACACCCATTTATAAAAATAATGCAGACGAACTCGCGTGTATGACCTAGTATATCACTTTGTAGAATTCGCAGTATGAGTTAATGCAGTAACTGAACTAGAGGCAATTAGAAAACTTTCCTATTTCCCTCCCAGTGTAGGACTTCCCGGTCCTATTGTAAAGTTCTTCAAAGTTTATACGAAGTCCTACGGGAGCGTTTATTAAAAAATCTTCAAAGTCTGTTATTGAAGTTAAATAAAGGCTAATTAAGGAATTTTTGAATATGAATGAGGTTTAATGCTTTTGTCCATGGATGGTCGTCTGAATAAAATTGGAGTAAGAATTCTTTATTTAAAGACTGTCTCATCGCTATAATTAAAAATCGTCTTGTTTTATTATTTCACTATTTCATCGGGGTAAAAAATTGTGTTGAATGTCTTTTCGATCTCAGGAATACCCAGACCAGAAACGAATGTTTGTGGATCAAAAATTTGTCTCAGTGTGGAAATTGTCCTTCTTGTCTTTGGTTTTGCACGCTGCTGGTGTCTAGTCAAAGGGGTAGTGAAATGTCTAATTATTTACCAGACCTATGATTTCATAGAGCTGTGCTAGTCACAAAACTATTACTAAACATAATTCTGTTTTTTTTTTTTTGTTTTTGAGCAATAGCGGATAAAGCTATCATGCTTCAAATGCTCACCACTCCGAGGTAGACTGGTAGAGAATATAAATAAATAAGCAATAGCAGAAATTATCTTAATTACTTACTGCAAATCCCGCAATATCCATCACGAACGCGTCATTACCGCGCCTAATGACTTGGTACTAAGCGGTTGCTCAAAGTAAACACTTTGCGTAATGTTTATGGCTGTATGAAATAAGTGCTAATTATGTTTAAGCTTTGTTGGTACCGTGGTCTAAGCCTCTGTAGAAAAATCGAGCGTTCTAATTTTAGGTTAGACAGGTGTTACTGTTTTTTTTTCAATTGGACACTACATGACAAAATGGAGTCTGGAATTGTGTGCGAAAATTTTAGATTATTATGAATACGTGATTGATACCGTGGGTACGTAAGTTAAGGAAATTTTGCATATTTAGTATATGCAATAGGCTTCTTTGGAAGGGTGAAAGCTTTATCTCACGAGTAGAGCTAGCTCTATTTAAATCAAATCCAGCTTAATTAGAATTAGCTCGGCAATAAACCCATGAATTTCTTTGTAGAGAATTTTCAGCCTTTACCGGGTATTTCATGATAATTTTAAAGGAATGTAGAGAGATTGATAAAAGCATTAAGAAAAAAAAGAATTGTGTTCTGTTGCTTACGAAATTCAGAAACCCGGTCTTTGGCAAATAAATTTTGCTTCTCTAGTATAAAATTAAAGCAAGTTTAAATGTAGAAATTAATTTGTTTAATCTTTCAAGTTTACGAAGTGTGCATGTTTCGAAACTTTTCAAATAATATACTGAACAATGGAATGAATACTTACACAACTGTATTTACACGTTCCAAAGTTGTGGTAAAGTTTGGGTAACATGGTGCCGCTTGTTCAAATCCATACTTATGAGGGATTACTCGACAGCACGCTGACTTTCTCAAGGATGCCCGAAGCCTCAGGAAAGTTATTGGGCCTTATTAAATAAACGTAGACTTAGGTAGAACCGGGCTAAAACTACGACGCAAGTTGCAAGAGGAGTGTAGTTTGCTGCGATACGCAAGCTATCTTGATTATGAAAACTTACTTTTGATTTAATAAGAAATACATTTATATTTTTTTATCTGTATCCTACCGCGTATCCGCCACTGTAACTCGTTACTCCAGGATTAACAGTACGCACAGTATTATCTTTTTTTTTATCTTATCATGATTCTTTATAATAAATACTTATATATTTATTCATTTATTTTCCGGATAAATATCTAAAACAATTATGATATAAATATAATGGTAGACAACTAGACACATCCTTACTGCCATCATATCCCTATGGAATAAATATTTCACCATTACGAGTTTTGTTTTTGTTTCAAGTGCTAAGAAATTCTATAAAACTGTATCAAAGTACTGGAATAATAATTTTTTGCGAGAAAAAAATGTTAATACGAACACTGATGAAAGTTTCGACGTTGAAAATATTCATTGAAGCAAACTTTCCTTGACATTAAAAGTGTTTCGACCTGCTATGACAAAGTTGGGTCGTAAAGACTTGTTTATTTTGTTATATGAATTATTTATCTTATAAAACAATACAGTACAGCACAGTATGTCTGTCTATTGAAGGTTTAAATATACGATATCGAACAATAAGATAGGGTTAATAGAAAAAAAAATAAAACATTAATTTATTTCATCATCAGCTCACATACATACTTCCCAATGCTGAACACGAGCCTCCTCTACAGCTGAGAGGACTACGGTCTTGGTCCGAGGCTATTACTTCTTGCCAGTAACAACTCTATCGACCGCTTTGTTTTTAACATTAGATTAAAAAAAGAGGTTTACAAAAAGCTGTGTAATTCTTGCCGTTTCATATTCTTTATTTCATTCTCTTGACTACTTAGTCCACAAAGATGGAGTCGCGGAGAGTACTTAAATAGAGATATGTCATTAGAGATAAATTGCCGAAAATGCAATCCCAATATAATTTGGTACGGTAATCAAAGAAGCCAGACATCGTCAGAGCCAATTGTTTGGGCGTTTTCCAGGCCCTGATTCATGATTATTTCTGCCGAAATGCGAAATCCAATTTCTTTGTGACCTGTACACAATCAACCCGTATCATGGAATGGCATCAGTATTGTCTCTTAAATAGGTATTTTGGTGAATAAAATAAATTGATTGAAAGATGTAGGTAAATACAATTACGTTATTTATGTGTAATAAATAAATTATAAGAATACACACATAGTCCTGACCCACATTAACACACCAGTCATGTCGTGGATATCAGAAACTAGGCTTTTCGGTCGTACACACATCTTGACCTGAAACAAATATCTATGGATCACACAAACATTTGTCTCGGTAGGGGAATCGCAAGTCCGGTCGCTTTTTCCGCAAGCTGGTGTCTAACCAATGCGCCACGGGACTGTCTAATATAATAATCATAATCGATAAACAACTATAAATTTGTATATAGGCAGAATAGGCGGTTATATCGCAAGCTACGATCTCTTCCATATAATTTACGGGACTGGAATGATAGGTTGTAGTTCAAAATTGTGACATATAAATAAACACACATATAAACATATGACGCTGTATTTGTGTAGCTATGTGAACTTGCTAACCTAATACTACACAAATATTATGTATAATATATATCAGAAAAAATATTTTCGTAAAAATTAAATCAGTAGATATTCTGGAGGACAATCGCTACGACAACAAAAATAAATTTTTTTTCAAAAGAGAAACAGTAAATCCACACTATTCACAGCCGTGTAACTTTTTTGTATGGTCAGAAAAAAAGGATTGGAAGTTATATTAAAAAAATTTAGCACCATTAGTAACTAGGACTGGTTTCTGATTCCTTATCATAACTGATTACTGTGCGGTTTAGAGGCTCTAGGTGTGATTTTCAAGTTGATATAATAGATAGTTCTAACCTCGAAAATAACGTTGATACTTTTCGATTTTTTTAATAGCAGCACGGAGTCCGTATATGTGCACGAAATACAACAATAATCTTGTTCCCTTCCTAAGGAACTTCAAAATGCGTGTGCTATTTACTCCTCTCCCAACCCGTTCCAGGATACAGTCGCGATGGAACACAGGAAATTAGTAAATGTAAACACGTGTCCCTATTTTGTACGCGTTAAGGCCTAGTTTTATTTTGTCTTTCAGTGCTATATTGAACAGCGCTTAGTGATTGATGATAGATGACAAATGACGGTAATAGCAGCAGATGGTTGAAAGACGGTTATAAATGAGAAACTGCAGACTATGGCCTGCCCCGTGTAGTAGTCGCGACAAAAACTTTACTACACATGTGTCTTTTTAAGGGGTGAAACTATAGGTAAACATAGTGGTGATACTTCCATAAAAAAGCATTGCACGCTAAGTGTATATTGTCTAGTTTTTAGTGGTGAAGATTTCAATTGGGGTCAAGGTCATTTATGTGTTAAACTCATTTTGTCAAATAAAGATTTAAAGGTAAGACTCGAAATTTGTAAGGCCAACTGGGGTTACAGGCTTCTATGGAAGTATCGCTAATATTGCATACATACATATCTATATCATCTCAAATTGCATGGAGCATATCTACTACTAATAGGGATAAGGTCTGTTTCTACGTTACTTATAATATACGTGTGACCTACATATCATACGTATACAAGGTATATACTTATCATAAAAATACACGTACAGTCAAGTTTTTTTGCGGACAGTACAATGTACAGGCCTCACACGTCGCGATCCACGATATTTGAATATTCCTCCAGAACGTTCTATTTTCGTTCCATATGGGATAATCGAATAATATTGATTGATTAATGGTTTTGTTTTGCTGTTACCATGCGGCTTAGGTCGAATGTATCGGTTTATCATAAAAATATATGCCAGTCAGTGTTAATCATACTGTTTTTCAAGTACTCTAAGTTTTATGAGAAAAATGTTTTGAACTGTTTGATATGATTAATTCGCATAATAATATTATTATGCTATGTTTAAAAAATTGATAACAAATATAACAGCATTTTTGTGAAAAGTTGTTTTTCTATGAAGAGGTAAAGCGATAACGTTGAATCTGTTGATAAATATATGTTACTGAAATGTAAATATTTTGTTCGGCATCAAATATACAAGACATCATTATAAGCAACGTAATTAAATTAATTGACTTAGCAGACATAGCTTTTAGATAAGTGCCCCCAACCATACATGAATACACTAACAGTCACATACATAATTCTGATACCACATTAGGATATGAGTCCTGTGTCATGGGTATCAGAAATTAGGAGAGACTTTTCAGCTTCAGAAACACCCAAACCCGAAATAAATATTCGTGCATCTAACAAACATTCAGCTGAAGAGAAAATGTGGAATGGTAAAAGTAAAATAAAGCATTATTCTTACAATACCAAATTATTAATCAACTTCGCTTAAAAATGAGGTATTCGAATATTAATTGATATTGTTTGCAAAATGAAAGAGTATATTAAGCACGTTGCCGTGGCGATTCCATAAAAGCTTTCTCTTTACGCGCTCAGTTGAATATGCAGAGTTGAATTTTCAGTTTATTACTGCAGCGAGCCTTTGAGCCCGTATTTCAGTTTAATCATCTAGCAAAGTTGGTCTTGTGACGATTTTGTTTGCGTTTGCAAATTTGAAACTGAATTGCGCGACACCTGTTTAATTTCATACCGGTTGCAGTGCCCAGTTTCCTACAGGTGCAATTTTATTCGAAAGTCGTCCATGACTTTTTCTATTTTCTCTTTTTTATCTTTCTTTTACGTTTATGTTTTTAATTATGGTCTCCTTTATGTTTTAATCAATATACTGAATACTGAACTGGGGTTAAGTCTTTTTAGCATATTTTCTTAGCCAAAGTGTCGTTATATGTCCATTGTTTAACCGGGCCGTGGTGCTCGGCCGACACTTTAATAGCGGGACAAATGAGGCACACACACTTATTTAATCTTTACTCAAATTAAAGGAACAAAATAAATCTCGGCGGTCGCGGGTTGAGGCCCCAAGCCCATATCTGTGACCTTTCTAGGTTATGAGTGTATGAGTTAAAATTTCTTGGGAATTTCTTAGGTATGTGACTACACCTACACTACACAAACACTACTTTTTAGGTGGACCAAGGCCTAAATCTTTTAGTTGCAGTGGAGGCCCGTGTCAGTAGGACGTATATGGGCTGATATTGATAAACCATAAGATCTCCCGAAGTGATCAGAATGACTGGGCGTCAGAGTAACTCTAAAAATTTTCCAACGCCATATACGCGCTCATTCACCGGTTTTATACCGCTGTAACGAGTATTCGACAGGCCGACAGGATTTATTCCCAGTTTAACTGTCTTTTCCATTAGAGCGACCCCGACGTTCGGTTTTTATGGGGCATTTGTCTCACCTTTACTGCCGGCAAGCTTGCTCACAACTTTCAAACGAATTTGACTTGGTAATAGTCTTGATTAATGACTCCTTTATACGCCTTTCATTGAGATTTGGCGAATGGAGTAATTGTTTGATCGTCCCGGCTATTTCGATATAGGGATTGATTACTTCAGACTGGGTGTTGGAGTTTTATGATTTCCCTACGTGGCCTTCAGGACTGTTATGTCTATGAATAGGATACGGTTCCGTAACAACGTCTGAAAACAACGTTTTCGGCATCACCATAGTAATTGCGACCTTGTGCCAAAGTTGTCAGTCTTCAATTGGAGTACAGTTTGGACTAAGGATAGGTCGATGTAAATAATAATCATCGTCACCATCAGACTATTACGGTCTGCTGCACGGGCTAACATATTTCTAATAACTTTACGTGTGCAGATGTCGCACGCTTAATAATATAGTGACCTAATTCAAAAAGCCGAGTCTAAAGTAAGTAAATGGGAAAAAAATGTTACTTAGTCAAATACATTTTATAGAAAATATAAAAAAAACATCATCATGTTAAAAAAATATGTGTATTAAATAGTTACATTACATACATTACAATTTTATTATTTAATCCGAATATATTTAATAACAAAGTGAATAAAGGTGAAAGTACAAAATTTTGAATTAGGTCACTATATTTTTAAGCGTGCGATGTGTTCCTTACCGTCACAGTACATGGCGATTGATTGTAAATACGCAGATAACTTGGAAACGTCAAAAGTGCCTGTAGTTTAAAACCGAGATCACCGTGATTCTCGACCGTTTGCCTAAACCTCGAGGCCAACATGCCCAAAAATAGTAATAATATAGTATAGTGATAATTAAAACAAAAACCAATAATTAAAAAAAAAAGATCGTAAATTTTATATATTGCAGTGTCCACAAAAAAACTATTTCCTTATTGGTAAATATGTGAGGTTCTGAGGGAGTAAACGCATCGACCTAGTAACGCGAAAGGTCATGAAATTATAAAACATGATCCCATTACTTGTTTTAATATTTAACTTCATAAAATTTATGGCTTTTAAACTTACCGGCGGAGTAAGCCGGATTTTCCAGAGCGTAGAGTTATAAAAATTATCATATATTGGTTTATATGACCTTAGGCGCTTACAGGAGTAACAGTGGCGGGTGGGTTGTTATAAGCGAACTAGAGTTCCCGCGTTCGCTCCCTTGGCCACGCGAGCCGTTGTTTTTTCCCTAATCTGCCTATTTTTTGGGAGAAAATCGTAAATAAGGTTATTTATTTATTTATTTAATATACTTTATTGTACACTATATAAATACTTAATTTAACACATAACATAACCTTAATGACTAATTGAAACCAGCAATATTAATGTTAAAAAAATATAATTATAGAGGTCTTCCGTGCATAGCAGGACACAGAGACAGCTGATGATGAAATTTAAAAAATCGGTTCATCGGTTTACGCGTCAAGCTAAAAATCAATTTTATATAATTAAGTTTTATTTAAACAACTTTCCAGTCGAGTGAATAACGAAATGAGTTAGATATTAACCTGGAGAACGTAAAACGATCTACCAAGCAAGTTGTCGGGACACGCCGTAAATTTTAAATTAGTTATCGTAGAGAACAGTTGTTATAGTTTCAAAACCAGCTGAAGTTTACCCTCTATATTTCTTTTATACTCGCACTACCGAATGAGAACACTGCATTTGATGTTAAATAAGAACTTGTGAGGTTTTCACGCGAGTAGACTTGGGAAACTATTGTACATGTATGATGAAGATACAAACATTTTTCCTAGAAGTTTAATAATAATAACGATATCTTTGTTGACCGTTTTTCGTTTTTACCTGAAAAATTCAAAAATTCCAACTGAGTGAATGAAAAACTGAATGAATGAAATGAAACTGTTTTTAAAACACCTCGCTTTCTTCTATTATGGAAATGACAAACTGTGTTACAACAGTAAATGAACTGAGATACTATGCATTTTATAAATTCATTCCCTTCTTTTTGCATCGTTTTCCTCATTTCGTCGTCGTGATCCCCTTGTGCCAAAAGTAGTCGTTTTTCTCGCTATTTGCCACTAACCATCAGTTGTTCCAGGTTATCTACGTTTTTCTAGCTAATTCTTCACTGAAGTACAAAATACAAACTAAAATAACTGTAGGTCTCCTTAGATTTGCTAAGCTTCATTCCTCGGCGTCGATAGTGTGCGTGCCGATCCTGAAGCATAGGAGTTACAGCGGGTCTGTGATGGAATAAGGACATAAAATAATTGTGTGACTATTACTACCGATTTGGACTAGACTCCTCCTACTTTTATAACATTATCCTTTGTCACTAGAAATAAATAAAATCCTAGGTCTTATAAATTGTGTTGGTTTCAGTTACGTAGAAAATTGGACAATTAGTTCATTCATGTGTTAGCACGATATATAACGTTAAAAAGGTTGGGAATGAGAATTTATCGCACGTCTACATCGGAATGATCGGAGTCTGCGTCCATTTTCTGTTCCATTACACGAATAGGCTTTTGTGGGTCACCGCTTGCGCACTTTATATCCCCCAAGAAATCGCTGAGAGAAAGCTTTTAACGTTTTCAAACCTTGCATAGCATGGTACGAATAGGTAAACAAAGAGTACCAAGTAAAGTGTACCAAGATTTTTTTTATGTCGAGATGAATATTCATACTTCAAACATACAAAGTTCAAACTTAGAGGCGTAATAGTAAGGATGATTACATACACAGCGATGGTAAAATAAAAATAAGTAATCCATGTTATTATTATCTGTCACAGTTTTTGATCACGGCCTTTTTACAAGCTGTACGTATACCTTCTTCTTTATTTAATAAGTACAAGTGACCCGCTCCGGCTTCGCATGGGTGCAATGCTGATATTTAATGGATGTTATCATACATATAAACCTTCCTGTTCAATCACTCTATCTATTAAAAAAACCGCATCAAAATCCGTTGCGTAGTTTCAAAGATTTAAGCATACAAAGGGACATAGGGACAGAGAAAGCGACTTTGTTTTATACTATGTAGTGATGAAAAGTAGTAAACGAAGAAGTGTTAATGATTAAAAATACGTGCGAACTTCAGATGGAACAAAAAAATATATACGATAATTAAGAATGTTGGTACAGAAAGAAAATTAGTTTTAAGTACGAGAGAACAGTGGCTTTAAAAGCTGAAAACCTGTAGAAGACAGAAAGCAGCTGGCACAACGTTGGTGTAGAAATACATCGTCTACCTCTTTAGAAATGTCTGAATGCATATCCGTATGATCGATGAGATGTCTGCAGGGATATCTAAACTATTCCAAAACCGCAGCAATTGTGTTTCTCGGCTACTACATTTCAAGTATTATGACGGCAAGAACATGCCTCTGCATAATCAATGCTTGTGTTCCTAGATCGGGAATTTGTAATAAATTTCTGGTTGTAGAGAACTGTTTTAGTATCCTCAAGGATTCATACAATTGTGCTACTTTCAAACCGTAATTTAAATCTTTAGTATAATTTTTAGATTACTATAGAATGTGTTATAGAGTTGAAAACCTTAAAAGTGATAAAACGGCTCATATAGTAGTAAAAGGGCCCCCCTTTTTATATCGTGACATATGTTTTGAACATAGTAGGTAGTATTGAATTAGTAGGCATAGTCTAGCCTTTAAGGAACACACACATAAGTATAAAATGAAATGAAAGCAACCTTTTCAATCAATGAATGTATGTATGTATAGAAAACCGAAATAATGGCATTTATATAAACCACGGGTTTACATCACCATCTCTTTATAACCAAACCTTTCGATAGACCTGTTTGAATTTAGATGAAAAACAAGAGTAAAGATTTTAATGTTTTCGTTCCAAAGTTAGAAGTAGTTCGACTATGGCTTAACCTCCCCTTTCAGTTATGTAGTATTTAAGTTTAGTACAAATCATCTACCTTCCATGGTCATATATGTCGGTGGAATGTAATATCAAGTTACAAGCCCTCGTGTAAAACAGCTGTCCAATTTCCCCGTCTCTCGCGACGACATGTGCACTACATTAGAAAACTTATATATGGCCTATTTCATTTCAGAACGTATTGGATGTTGGAAACATTTCTACGTTTATTTATTTATAAAACATACATAACTTCATGCCTATATTCCTCGAAAAGGTAGGCAGAGATGCATTTTTGCACCCACATTTCGCCATATATCAGTCCCACGTAATATGGGACGAGCCTATTGCCTTTTTTCGGGCAGATTTCTAGACTCCGTGAAGCTTCTAAGCATTTCCTAATGGAAAAACACAATAACACTTTGCCCGACCGGGGAATCGAACTCAGGACCTCTTGATCGCACGGCACATACTTGTACCGCGAGACCACGAAGCTTATTTATTAACCCACATATATATGCAAGGTGATGGCCTCGAGGTATGGGCGCGCGGTCGAGAATCTCGGCGGTCGCGGGTTCGAACCCCAGGCACACACCTCTGACTTTTCGAAGTTATGTGTGTATTCACGTTGAATTATCACTTGCTTTAACGGTGAAGGAAAACATCGTGATAAAACCTGCACATCTAAGAGTTCTTAGGAATTTCTTAGGTGTGTAGTCTGCCAACCCGCACTAGGCCAGCGTGATGGACTAAGGCCTAAAACCCTCTCAATGGTAGAGGAGACCCGTGCTCAGCAGTGGGCGTATATGGGTTGATGAAGATATATAATGTAATGGTGGACTTACTGTCCGAGGCTTTTTTGGAGACACCAACGAGACAAATGTTTGGCTGAGTCACAAATAGTTGTTGCGGGTTTAGGTGTTTGACATCGAAAAGTCTCTCATGGTTTCTGATACCCACGACACAAGACGTCCATCTTTACGTGAGGTCAGAACAATGTCTGTTACTGTGGGGTGTAATTATGTTACATTAATTTAAGAAGCTTTTCTGTAGTTCATCTATAAAAATATTTTTTCTGCTAACCGATACCATGCAAAATTTTATATTTTATTTGCTGTTATGTGGCTGTCGAAATGCAATAAAATATTATAGTGTCATACATATTTTATTTCATCCACTTCAATATGCAGTTGAAGGATCGTCAATCGAATTGTGGATCGTTATTGCAACCGCTCTTGAGTATTTATTGAGTTCTAATATGAATTTCAGAGTTCGATAAGTTTAAGTACCGAAGTGAAATGGTCATGCTTCGATCGTCGTACTTTTAAAGCGAATTGGGTAAGAAATTTCCAACTCGCAAGTTTTGGGTCTTGAAGACTGATTTTGATTGTTGTTAGAAATTAGGCTAATTCGGAGGAGAAGTGACTTCTTAATGTTGTGAATAAGAACTATTTTTTTATAAATAAACATTTATATTCAATTTTTTGTTATTTTTTTTTGCAATTCTGTTCACCTTACACAATTTTTAACTTTCCGGGTAAATGTAATCGAACGTAATAAAACTGTCTTTCATTTTAGTTCTATTAATAAAATAGCACGTTTATATATTATTTATGGTTCTGTTTCAATATCTTTGCTTCAACAAATCCTATTATACATAAATTAATGCAACCTCAACTTAAAGTTACGGTCACGTTTCATAAGCAGCTGACGAAGAAAATAATAAACCGTTTTACCCGAAAAATGGGGTGAATTAATCCCAATTCTTTCATCTATTTTCCTGCGTTTCATGCAATGTTGTACGTGTACTCGTGTATTTATAACATCAAAATACATGTAGTATGGGAAGCAAAATTTAATGAGTGTCGAAAACATGGCCATTTTTCTAAATTTATTCACGTTCTTATCAGACTTTAACTTCAAACGAAAACATTAGAACACAATCTTTATAATTTAAGTTAATTCGATGAAACTGTGTATGAAAGTTTAAAATCTCAGTGAATCGCTTCAAAATATGTACGTGCAAAGCTAAAAATATGAGCAAATTAGTGTGCTTAAAAGTGCTTACGAGAATCGCAATTGAATCTAAACTCCACCGTATTGACTAAGGCCAACCTTTTTTAATGATATTGGAAGATATTGTACAGCAGAGGATTATATTTAAATAGGTATTGAATAGGCCCAAGGACCAAGCTTATTAAGTTGCAATAGAATTCCTAGATAAACTTCATTTTACCTTAATTTTATCTATGTTGAGGTTGACTAAATCAATAAAAGGCGGCTGCAAGCTGAGTGGTTTAATAAGATTCAGCCGAGTCTGTGGGGAGACGGGACTAAAATAAATCTTTGTTTCGTATGTGACAGAAAAATATAACATCACCGAAATACGTGCTAGCAAAATGTTTTCGGCTTATACGAAATGGTTGTCCGTGGTTTGTATACTAAGGAGCTATTTGGGGTATAATGCAGATTTTGTGGTTGCTAAATATTCATATCATATCATTTGCTCATATATGTCCCACAGGCCTTCTCTGCCATTGAGCGGTTTAGGCCATAGTCCACCACGCTGGCCTAGTTCAGTTTGGCAGACTACTAACCTTAGAAATTCCTAAGAACTTTTAGGTTTGCAGGTTTCATCACGATGTTTTCCTTCACCGTCAAAGCAAGTAGTAATTAGTCAAAGTAGAGTAATGAAATTCATTGTGAATACACACATAACTTCGTAAAAAGTCAGAGGTGTGTGCCTGGGATTCGAACCCGCGATCGCCGAGATTCGAGGCCGTCACTGCTTGGATATATACAACCGTAAAATATTAAAAAATATATTGGGTTCGTTTGTTTTTTAACATTTTAGCCCGGTGTTTTCTCTAGGGAAGAAATTTGCAGAATACACTTGTTGTTCCTATCCATTTAAATTAAAACGCGGTCGTGACCTAAATTGCTTGCATTTTTTTCACGGCTAAGTGCATAGATACTATTGTCCATTACTGGCGCAGTGATGAAGTAATCCCAAAGGGTTTAAATCCTATATACCTTCAGCTTTCCGAAGTTGTTTAAATGTTTTGTCCTTTTTGTTACAAATTGCATACATGAAAGTTTTTAAAATGGATAGTGGTCTCGTGGCATAAGTAAATGCCATGCTACATAGAGATCCCAAGTTCGATTACCGGGTCAGGCAGTTTTATTGTTTTTTTTCATTGAGAATTTTTCAGCAGCATAGAGTCTAGAAATGTGCCCGAAAATCGTCGAAAGCCTCGCTCCCGATTACCTGGGACTTATAGATACTTGGCGAAATGTGGGTGCAGAAATGTACCACTGCTTACACCTTCGAAGAACACAGGCGTGGTTTTGTGTGTATATTCTCAAGTATGTTCAGAGCAATCTAGTTAGTGGTGGCTATAAAGTGGAAAATCCAACATTTGTATTATTTATGTGCATTTAATGACAAATTGTGTTTTTTTATTAAATTGTTTTATACGTTTATTTTCAAAATTTAATGGAATGCATGGCCGTCTTATCGACAATCTACGCAACTGTAGCGTGTAATTAAACGGACATCTTCCATTGCTACAAGTTATATCGTGGTTTTTCTTCTTTTTTAAATATTATATTTGTGATTTTTTATTGTGCTTCCAATAAATGCTTTTTCCTGTCCTTTTACTTTCTTTGTACATATCGGTTTGCAACAGGGCGGCGTAATTGTATCGATGGACGAGGTGTGAGCTTACCGCAACCGATAATGCACTTACCGTCAGGTGCCGGGTTGCCACTTGCCATTACCCGACTAAATTTGAGTGATGCAAGATTCTATAGATAGTTTGTTACTTTTGAGTCTATTTAAAACCGCCGTGTAATATATTAATTTATCATAGCTTTTATCGCACTGTTCACAGTTTCGCATTAAATTATTATCTCGTTTATTTTTGTTTAATAAAACTCTTGGTTCGCGGAAATGAAATCATACGTCTGGTTCTGTTTTGAATAAACACGTGTGATGTTAGAAAGTTATTAAAAATTATGTGAGGAAATGTTGGATGTGTTACGTACTACTAAATATAGTCTATAACTGCTCTACTGCTTCGTGGAAACGCGGCTCAAGTATGTGCCGTGTAATCTAGAGGGATTGGGTTTGATTCCCGAGTCGGACAAAGTGTTATCGGCTTTTTACCTTTGAAAATTATTAATAGCATGACGAAGGCTGAAATTTAATGCTACAAATGTATATTATTGTATGTGAAAACACAATTGGATATATTTAAAACACATGTGTGATGTTATGTACATATATCTATGTATATATATCATATGATAATGTTTGATGTGCTACGTACCAATAATTTGTGGATTAAGAGGGCGATAGAATAATTCCCGCGAATAAAGAATTAAATACTAAAGTGTGGTTTTTAAGTTAAACGACGAAGAGAACGCACCTATTACCTTTACATTGCACACGTAAGACTCCGTTCAGTTAAAACTGTCTTAATTTGACAATCTGATTAAACTTTTCCTCGAGGGTAATCGAACACAATTCCTTGATACAGACAAATGAACCAGTTGTATGCGGTACTTGAAATCTCGGGTTTATCCTGTAAAATATCTTCGAACCAAGCTCGGATAAACTCTACACTATGAGATTATGTGTATAAAATTAGCCATAGGAATTATTAAACAACATTAATATGTGAAAAACTACAATTTTTTTTTAAATAGATAGAATTTTACCTCTGGCCAGTCTATTCGGGATTAAGGTGCGTATGTATGTATTATGTAGTATATGTCTGTGTATGTTTTCAGCCGAATAGAAACCACCTTTCTGCATACGGTGTAACTACCACAATGCGTAGAACTTCGGGATTAATTTGTATAAATTCTGGAGCCGACAAAAAATTGACAATGTGTTGGAGATGCTCGATACTATAATCATAATAATACTCGATAATCAGTATTCTTACTCTTAAATGCTAGTTCGATCACCTTCAATTATTTATATTTATGTAAAAGAATTAATTATTATTTCTTTGTTCGTGTGATGTTAAAAGATTATGCCCACTGGGATGAAAAGCTTGAAGGAAATGATGATGATTTGTGTAAAACGAAGTGAAGATGCCTTAATTTTATCAAACCTATATTTGTCGTAAAATATTCAAATATAATAAGCTACAAAAATAAATAGCGGGAATCTAAAAAAATAAATGAATCATCTTACCCGGCATCGAAAGTGTTAATCCAATCACATAATTATTAGACACACCACAAATTAACCACTTAAACAAAAGGCTTACCTAAAGCACTGAAACTCATTTTATAAAACGAAAATCGTAAAGTTACTGCCGAGGAGAAGCGAGAGACGAAACGCGTGCGTCCCCACGCGCTGACAAAAGGCTACTGAATGCTGAACGAATGAGTTTCACAGCATGCCTCTATATAGCCAATTGTAGTCGTCTTTAATAATGTTTAGAGCAGTTCTATTAGTCTGGAAACTACTTATTGTTAGGAATATATATGGAATTATGGTCAGGGGATGCCTTTTCCATTGATCTAGCCAGTCATGGAACAGGGTTACGAGTACGCGAGCTCGGCCCCCCGAGCTGTTACAGTCTCCTAATACTTCCTTATCCGGGACTGTAGCATCCTTACCATCAGGCAAAATATCCTTGCCCGCAATATCCTGTACCCAAACACACGCTATCCCCACACCATTCCCTTTAAAACAGAAATTCCCAAGGAGGGTTGGCGTCAGGCAGGCGGCCGGCCGTAAAACATCTGCCAAAACTCTTATGCAGCATGTTTTGTCCTTCCATACAGGAAGGAAGGACAAAACATGCTGCGCCGACCCCAAACAAGAATTGGGATCAGGGCAGGAGAATGATGATGATGATGATGATATATGGAATTATTGTTTTTCCGTTTTTGTAGGTAGCAAAGCGGCTATGGTATTTTTGTATGAAAAAAATAGCTTTTAAAATTAGGTACAAATAAAATTGTTCAAAGTAAATTAGTTAAAGATAACTGTTTATGATAAACATCATTTTATTTATTAAAGAAGGGTATTGGTAGTCTGGTCGTTTAAAGCGAAGATTTGGATTTGAATACAGACGAATGTAAACAAAAAAGTGTATACTGGCGCCTTTTGTGTAAGGAATTGACCGTAATTTATTTCCAGTTAAGTTTGGCCAGCTAAGCTTTTTTACTTTAGGATACGTAGAGTATTTTGGCGGCCAGCGAGGTGGACTAAGGCCAAACTCCTCAGCTGAATAGAAGGCCCTTGCCTAGCTGTGAGATGGAACGTACAATTATGTATATAGGCTGATAGAGAGGATAAAATGAACTTTCAAAATGAATAAAATTATTATAAATCTTTTGTATGTTCACAGAGAGATTTTTCAATAAAACAATACGGCTCACAAAATAGCTATTTAATTAAGAGATTTGCGTCATTTCAAAATGTTTTTTTCATGGGCACTTTTGTATAAACATTTTATTATATAGAATATAGATTATTAAAGCGAGGTCTCAAAGGGCCAGACTATTTGAATGTCCATTAATATGAATGAGGCTATCATTACCCTATATACTCAAAAGGATAGGCAACAAGTTTCACCAAGTAAGTGTACTAAATACTACTAAGTAATAGGGGAATTTACAGGTACAGCCTTTATCGGGCACATTTTCTGTCTCCGAGAATTTATTTCGTGTAATTATAAAAATTATATGTTAAACCACGTCCTATTTTTTTTTAGGATAGTACGATGTAATGTAAGTATAGAATATTAACTTGAATTAACATTAACTAAAAATTTAATATTAACTTGTTGGTTTTAGCCTAGTTATTGAAATGGCCAAGGTTCGAATCTGTGATTGGTTTGTAACACCCTATCAGTGATTATTTTACATGCGGAAGACAAAATATTGTCATACGGATAGAAGTTTTGGATTGTTCATGTGGTTTTGAACACGTTAGCATCATATTTCAAGCGATAAGAGATTATTGTAATAATGTTTAGGCTATTGACGCTCCGTTTGAATAGGGTTATCGAGTAGTAAATAAATGCCAGAAAAAGGAAATATAACGAAGTAAAGAGACTCATTGAAATGTTTACATAAAATAAAGCTACGGTTTTTTTGTAAACGAAATACTCTGATGAGTCTTCTAAAATGGGAACGACTTAATATGTCTTATTGATAATGGCAGTTTAGTTATTTGAGTATTCAGGATGAATTATCACGCCCTTTGACGATGAATGAAAATATCTTAAGGATACAGCAAATTATTCTCCACGAAAGACATCTGAACTGAACTGTACTGTACTGCATTAAGGCCTCTTTTAATCTTGCTAGGCAATTAAAAAATATGGCTTGATTTATGGACAGCTAACAAAAATATTATATCTGATAAATGTTTGTGAGTAACAGATGGTGTAGCAAAAACCGGAGACTTTAATATCTCTCCCAAAGATGGAATAGTTCGGTGAACATAAAATGATCAATGTTTTGATCTTTCCTCCACGGAAAGTGCCGAGAAGGGCAAACGATATAAAGGGTCCCAGACAATCGCGTCGGTACGGCGGTAAAACTAAAGACGAGGTTCGCATGTGAAATCTCTTTTACTAATTCCGATACGATTATTTAAATAGATACAACCTACAAGCACATTCATAGTTTTGACCCCACACTGAGATATAAATCCTGTGAGGTGGGTATGAGAAAGTATGAGAGAATTTACGGTCTCCCAAACTAGGTATTACCCAGATTAGAAGCAAATATTTGTGGATCATACAAACATAGGTATGTCTGACACGTTTGTTAAACTGGTGTCTAGCCAACTGCACCATCAATTTATTTTCGAAATAATCGATATTTTACATCGCTTCATCAAGAACATACCACTGTGATAACAGGAATTTTAAAGACAAAAATGAATTTGATAGTATTTGTGACTTTACTCAATAACCGATTGTTTAAATCAGGAATGTGCAATTCTATGTCCGTGTTTTGCCAGCTGTGTTTCAAGGATCTAAAATTCTAGAAGGTGGATGCAGGCCGCTTCTGACAGAGCGCTCTGGACGCTTATGGCCTACTTCCAACAATCGGACATCTTTCGACAGATAATGATGATACTTGTAAAAATATCTGATCGGTGCGATATATCTTCCTTTGTAAAGGAGTTTATTTAATAACTTTTATCTGGAATGTAAAACGCAAAGGACGCCGCACCCCGAGGATTGACCATTTGCAATTTGAGTCCAATCGGGATGATCACGATGCATTTACTACTTACGATGTCTATCTACAGTGTATTGTTAGCCCGCGGGTTCGCCTGGTAAAAGTATTTGAAAATATATATTAAAACTTTATTAAAGAAGAAATATGAATAAGAAATTAATTATACGCCTAGTTGCTATACAAATAGCCATATTTCCATTAAACAGTTTATTTTGCGGGTATTTGAATAAATCAAATTGTGACTAATTTTTAATCCCACACCGAGATTTGAATTAGTTATTATATAATAGTTGAAGAGTTATTTAGCTTATGTTTATGGATTATGTTTATGACTCATGATGTTTGATTAACCAAATATACTAATTTATTTATAACAAAAATTTAATTAAGAATATGTTTATATTTTATACCAGTGTTAGGTAATGGTTTGTCAGGATCAAAATATATGAAAAAACAATTTCAATATTCTGGCTAGGTGGGATGACGATATCCGCAAGGTGGCTGGCAGCGGTTGGATGAGGAGAGCCGAAGATCGAGCCCAGTGGCGTGCCATAGGAGAGGCCTGTGTCCAGCAGTGGACGAATAAAGGCTGATGATGATGATGATGATGATGATGATGTTTGTATTCTGTATTTTCTCCTTCAATATACGGACGGTAAAGTTTTACTCTAGCTGTAAGAGTCGAAAATGTACGTTATTTGTGGAACGGACTTTATAGGATTATTGGTACGACAAACTTGGTGTTTATATTGGTAATTTCAAAGTTTTGATCAAATATTGGCTGTTGGTGAATGTGGTTTATTTGCCAAACATACAATAAAATATAGAAAAGAACAACTCAATTTAAAATGGAGCGAAATTAACTGGAGCTAGTTTAAGACAGCGTCTACTTTACTATATTTATTAACAGTAAGCTCAATTTGTAGACAAAACGAGACGAATCATGAGACAAAAAAAATATCATTAATCAGTCCATACATGTCCCACTGTTGGGCTTACCCAACCTTAGGTCTCCTCTACAATCTAGTGAGATTTTACAAATCTACGAAAATTAAAAAAAAAATCTGGGATTCGAACCCGCGACTACCTTTAGTTTCTCTCGACCTTTCGCTTATTAAAAAGGCCAACACAATTACAATCTCGATTTTTAAAACTATTTCAAAAGTTCAAAACGACTTCAAACTCTACTCAGCCGGTTTCAAAAATCGAAGTCCTGTAAGCGACTACTAGGAACTGGGACGGATATTGGACACGGATCCGCTTTTCTCCCGTGAAGTGCTATTTCCCTAGGGGGCGTTTCGGGCGGAATCGGGTTCCGTCCCAATTTGCCACGCGATCCGCGCGGATATGAAAAACGAGCCGTATAGTTACGCGATTGGGGCTTCGGGCATTATTACTGCGTATTCAAATAGAAGTTTTATTATTTCAATGTTAGTGCTATGTAGTTTATTGTTTTTATAACCTATTGTTTATATCAAAGGGCAATGGCAGTTAGTTTTAAGAAGATTATATAAATTTAAAATCATTAGTGTCGACTAGTCATGCCAGAAAAAAATTGGTAAAAGAAAAATACGCATTTATTCTATTAAACCTAAGGCCTAGTTTTCTATAAACTAGAACTCTTTATTTTTGCTCTTGGTTATATTTAACTCCATACAAAATAAATTAAACCGATCCAGCGATTTGGGCATTGAAGTATAACAGAGAGACAAACATTTTCTTTCACATTAAAAAAATAATATGAAATGCAAACGGTTATAATGCGTTGTAGAGTACACAAATATAATCTAATTATTTTTTAATATTTCATAATAAGACAATTTTATAAACAGACATTTCTGGAGATGAAGTTTGAGGAGAGCCCCCGATTAGAAACTCGAATAAGGCAGGTGAATAAGAAGAGACAATATTACAAAAACGATGTGCGTAGAATCTGTTCCATAAGTACATAATACATTGTATAACCCATGAAAAGATAAATAGGTAACCAAAGCTGTTCTACGATAACCGCACTAACTCCATATGTTGTGCTACAGTATTGATAATATTGCCATTATAAACGTTTGCCGGACACACAGCGCTAGCCCAGCAAACAAAGGTTAGATGTTTGTCTAGCCTGCATAAATAACATAGGGAGCATGCATCAAGATATTTTTGTACTAGCAGGGTGAGAGAACTGCACCTGATGGTGCTAATCAAACAAGGGATAAAATGGTTGGAGATTTCTATCTTTTACACTTAAGTTTGCCTGCTAAAAGACTGGGAGGATTAAAGGAAGAAGAGAATTCGTGGGTTTGCAGATTATTTAACAACGTGATTTCATTCATGAAATTTTAGACTTGAAAAGTGTATTTTTTTACCACACTTTTCAATGCTATTCCGCTTCTTTTGTTCGTAGCGTAATGATGTGTTGCTTCTAGCTTTTCGCTAGTCTAATATTTGTTCGAATAGGTCTACACGTCAGATTCACTATTATTTTCAACTCATTATAGAGATCTATAGTGATTATTATAGTACAGAGTAGGGATGGCCTTGTTTGTGAGGTTAAAGCGCGTGTTCGAGAATATCGGCGGTCACGGGTTCAAACCAGGCACACTGACTTTTCGAAGTTATGTGCGATTCATAATGATTTATCACTAGCTTTAAATGTCAAGAAAACCATCGTAATGAAACCAGCACACTTAAAAGTTCTTAAGAATTTCTTAAATATGTTGTCCGCCGACGCGCACTAGGTCAGCAGGGTGGACTAAGGTCTAAACCTGGGACGCATATGGGCTGATGACGAATAAAGATCTATACAAATACGCAACTTTTTAGCTCACAACAATATTTTCACAAGAATATGTAACCCATGATATATAGAGCAGATCTACTATGTTATTACGTCAATCGGCAGGGTGTCAATAGTGCGAATGTGTCGGGCTCGCGGAAATAGCGCCCCTTTTTCTATTATTTTTGTGAGGAGAAAGGTGATTATACCTCCCTATCCACAGCCTCGGGGACGTGCGAATAACTTTTTGTCCACACGAACGACCTTTACTGATTACGTTACCAACACGAGCACAATGGAATTAACATTTTGCTATGTGTGTTTGTGACTTCTTGGTGAATTCGTGTGAGTCTTTACCTATTAGTTATGACGCTGAATAGTTATGTTGTTTATTAGTAATAGTATTTAGTAATAGACAGCCCCGTGGCGCAGTTGGCTAGACTCCACCTTGCGAAACGAGCGGCCGCGGGTTCGATCCCCGCACCGAGACAAATGTTTGTGTGATCCACAAATATTTGTTTCGGGTCTGGGTGTTTGTGAGACCGAAAAGTCTCTCGTAGTTTCTGATACCCACGACACAAGACTCGTATCTTAGTGTGGGGTCAGGACTGTGTATGTGACTGTTGGGTGTATTTATTATTTATTTATTTATTTATTATTTATGAGTCGTAAAAGCAAATCAATACATATGTATGTGTTAAAAATATATTTTTAATATGTTCATTGCAGAATAGATTTTTTAAGGAGAGAACGGAGCAGGTTCGTGAAAGAAGTGATCCCGCCGGCTAAAGAATTCAAATAAGTAGGCGCGGAGTGGACGGAAACATTTAGAGCCGGCGCTCTGCCCTGTGGCATAGGGATGTTAAATTCCCACCACGGTATCCCCTGTCTGACGTAGAAGGCCTCAAAGGGTCCCTTGAGGTCGCCAAGAGCGTTGCGAGGGTAACCCGTCTTCAATGAAAGTGATCCCGAGAGGGGTGGCGGCATTGTGGCTAGTGTCAATCAGCTTTTTCCTTAAGAAAATGAAAAGTCAGTATATTGTGACTTTTACGACTAAATGGGCGTAAGTGTTTTAGTGAATAATAAAGTTATTTTTTTAAACATTAATAAGCATTGCGGCTTTAAAAATGTTGTTTTGATAGACCAAATGCCTGACCAGATAGGCCATGGCCCATTTTATTCACACGTTTTTTTATCAATTTATCATGATTCTGAAAGTTTGTTTACACAAAGATTTACAACTAAAATAGCATATTTAGATATAACATTAGTATCTAAATGCAACAAACATTAACAAGTAAACACAAAATATGAAATACAGTATTATGTAAGGCAATATCAGCGTAACTTCATGTAAGCACTATGAAAGTAGTGTTATAAAAAGGCTCAGCTCTTCTCTAAGACTCGATTTATATGTAAATACAATTTATTTGATACATATATTCATTAAAAAACACATTGGGCCATAATATATGACAGCCCCGTGGCGCAGTTGGCTAGACACCAGCTTGCGAAACGAGCGGCCGCGGGTTCGATCCCCACACCGAGACAAATGTTTCTGTGATTCACAAATATTTGTTTCGGGTCTGGGTGTTTGTGAGACCGAAAAGTCTCTCGTAGTTTCTGATACCCACGACACAAGATTTGTATCTTAGTGTGGGGTCAGGACTATGTATGTGACTGTTGGGTGTATTTATTTATTATTGGGTGTATTTATATGCGCTGATGATGATAACGAAACAAATATAGATAAACATATTCACAATTTTTTATTAAAATTCATAAAATTACTGAAATTAAATTAGCTCGATATGAATTGTTTTCTTAAATTGATCGTTATTATAAATATAAAAACCTACTTACATCATTATCATCCACTTACCCTTTTCCCAAGTCTATTTGGGGTCGGCGCAGCATGTTTTTTCCTTCCAAATATCTCTTTTAGCCGTCATGTCTTCAGTCACCCCTTTCTCTTTCATATCCCCTCTCACGCATTCCATCCATCTTTTAAAAACCTACTTACGTATGCAACAAATTAATTTGTATTATGTACATATGCATTATGCAACAAATTATATGACAGGTTTCGTACATTTCTGTTTAATACATTTATATAAAACGAAAAGCTTTAGTTTAAAAATTAGCCCGGCATGTCAGCCATTTAAGGCCATTCGTGTGAGATAAGTAGGAGCACTAGAAAATGCTAGCGCCGACGGTGCCGGTTATCGAGGCGTAATGAGGTCTAATTGCTGGGCGTGTCTCATTCAATACATTCATTTGCTGAAGCGTGAGATTACCACAACTTTTTTTAAATATGTTTATTTGCAATTTATTTATCGTTTTTAATGGCTCTGCAAAGTGATCGCACTAGCATCTCATGGCAGGGGTATAAATAAAACAGCGAGTAGATTATTAATTATTAGGTTATAAGTTTTTATAAACTTTCGTGAAAAAAATGATTACAGAAAATGACAAAAATTATTGTTATGAAAGGACAAAAAAATTAAATGTGTTACTTCGTTCGTAAGGTTTACACAGGCTGATCAAAACGTTTCAAATATGACTTTCGCTTACCAGATTCATGTACAGTTATATATTTTAAAAAATTGAGGGTCTGATAACTTTTACTACTAATGTTAAAGCAGACCTGATATTTGCGGTATTTTATATTTATAAACAATTCAATAGTAACCGCCATCTTTACCTTCTCTTCTTCCTTCCTTATCTTCATTATTTATATATTCTGTTTGTTAAAAATGTGTACTTATAATAAAGAGTTTAAATAAATATGTTAAAGAAGGTCGATATTGTGATGTAGATTGATATTATGTTTCTATAAAGATTTGACTTACTTGGCATAAATAAATTACGTCAACAATGATGTCGGAACATAAGTCACAATTGACATGCTCGCGACCACGATGAATTTAAGTCTAAAATATTATAACAATATTAAAAAGGATAAAAATGAATAAATAAATACAATTACCACGAGATGGGCATCATAAAGAGAGAGAGCAGAACAGGCAGAGGGTTTTCTTCCCCGACCCTGATACAAAGAGACCCTTCGTTGCCATCGTCCTTACCTACCACTTCCAGAGACCAACGGTTGGTAGGCGACCGCAATGAACCACAAGAACCGTGCAGGAAAAGATTCATCAAGTATCTATATGACAGAGAAAAGAAGACATATTGCGGAAGAACTTGCAGAAGTTGGTTGCTTATTATATCTTACTCAATAATGTACTTAATATTTCTAACGACCTTCACCCTCGTATTCTTATACGGGTCTTTGATGATAATGAAGACTACGGTAGAATATGAGCTTCGGGACAAACAAGAACTGCTTACATACGCCGAGAACGGAGTAGGTCTCAGCGCTACACCGACATCTGAAAC
The DNA here is from genome assembly GCA_030295005.1 of Cephonodes hylas. Classification (NCBI taxonomy): domain Eukaryota; kingdom Metazoa; phylum Arthropoda; class Insecta; order Lepidoptera; family Sphingidae; genus Cephonodes; species Cephonodes hylas. Next base: position 10,587,654 of record AP025372.1, on the reverse strand, counting down.
AAGCTACCCGGTAATATGGTACAGAAAGAACAGCAAAGAAGATTATGACCAGTACGTACAGGCAATTGAAAGGTTACTTAAAAATTATAGGAGGAAAAGAGATGTAAATAGCTTAGGTCCTTGTGGACAGTACCCTTACGGTTATGGTGATACTCCTTGTGTATTAATAAGAATCAACAAGCAATTGAGATGGGTAGGAAAACCTTTGGTGTTAAATTCAGTAAAAGCGGAATCAGCGCCACGCCAGATTCAGGAGTGGATGAGCAAAGACAGCAAGAAACTTTGGTTGTTATGTGAAGGAAGCAATTCGTATGATAAAGAACATGTTGGTAGAATTAAGTATTATCCGGATCCCCCAGGATTTGATCCAGATGTATTCCCTTTGGATATGGAAGGTACATCACCTTTAGTGGCAATACAATTATCGAATTTTACGTTAGGTTTATCTTTGGCGATAGAATGTAAGCTTTGGTACGAGAAAGGACCGTCGACCGTTGAATTTGTAGTATGTGTATCATCTGAAGAGGTTGGTATGGCAAGCAGTACAAGTGGTATATAAATTGTATAGTAAATATGTATTAAATTATAAACACAATTTCGAAGACATTTACTTTTAGTTTTACTTCATATCAGTTTCAAAATTTCATGTTTCTGAATCTAATTTCAGATTTGATTTTAGGCATAGATGATTGACCAATAATACGTAATAATGATAGTACGTATTATTTACTTCTGATATTACACAATTACTTTCTTCCTTTTTTATGATGATGCAAAATATCACTACATTAACTAAAGACCTGCTTACCGAAGTGCCCCTAATAATTCAAAAGAGAAACATAAATCTGTAGATATAACAGCATATTTTTAGTACCCATTGCATATTACTACCAACTGCAGGCTAATATTAAAATACATAAACATTACCAAGCTTAATAGGCACCTTAGTTATGAGATATCCAATAAAGAAATGATCATGTACCCAGGCGTGCTACCATAAAACAGCTGAATAACATTAGAATGGAAATGGACAGTCTTTTGTATGAGGATGAGAGTAGCCGAAGGTTTGTCAACTATTCTACTACGATAACACGACCAATGATAAAAAAATCAAAAGAAAATGAAGGGCTGTTATTGGTTGTCACTCTTTTATAAAAATATTTATATTATCCGTAAACCGAATTACTAAGAAGCGGCCGTGTCAAACATCATAGTCTAGTCGTAGCTCGGTATGGTACGCTAGGCATGCTAACACTTCTAGCCTTCAACTGTTCTGTGTGTTACTAACCGAGCAAATTCTAAAGATTTACTGCAAAGAACCTGCGTGCAATCAGAATGACTAATAGACAGGATGTATGTGAGATCGAATGGGAGCAATCGATGGTAATTTACATCGGAAAACAGTTCCGAAACGCAAATCTGAATTGTATCCGATAAGCTGAGATCTATTTCCAGTGGCCCGTGAATCTCAGGCGGTGTGTGAGTGTGTGGCTCTCATTGGAATAATAATGAAGCTTGCACTGGGTGTACGGAAACGTATACGTTATTCAAGCTATTTGTTTATGCGAGATTAACTGGAAACACAAGATAGGGCGGAACGTTCCTTGAATGTCTCTCAGGAGAATTTCATTTGAGCACAAATGTAAACAGCATATTAAATAAACAATAATACTGGCAAGGCTATGAACCTTGGGAAAAGTATATTTTTACAGCCTAATATCCTAGTTATGTTTCGTATTTGTGATCTATGAGCCTATTGCCGAGTAATGGGAATTTATAGATTGTGGTCGTTGCAGAAGGATTTTTTTTATCGAAAATGTAATTATGAATGGCATCACTAACGCATCTTCAAATAACATACGTCACTATATCCCATTAATAGGATTCTGTATCATAGACTTTTAAATAAGACTTTTCTTGCCCCTTCGGGAATTACAGGTGCGAGCTTATGTATGTACTAGCCTGGAGTTACATGTAATTATAGGTAAAGATTTAAGGCTACTCCCTGCAGTAGATAATTACTCAAGTCTGTTTGTTATCGGATCTCTAGGCTAAAGTTATATGCATAAGGCAAATCTCAAAGCCTATAAATTTAAAGGAAAGCATTTCTAAGACGTCCTTTGTCTAAGCGGGTCATAAATTTGCGGAACGAGCGACAGAATTGAATGCATTTGTTTTCTGCCCCGACCTCCTATTATCTGCTAAGAAATACGGGCTCAGACACAACGTCATGAAAAATTATGTTTTTGCTCTTCTTTGCGAATAAATTATAATTTAACACGCCAAAGCCACAAATTAGTAGTCTCATTTTTTAGAGTGAGTACCAAAACCTTGCAGAATTCGCTTATATTGGCGTTGTGGCCTAATTAGTTAAATTACCATATCAGTGAGGGAATGTTATAGTTTTAAATGCTAATAGGCTGGCTGAAAGCTAACCACTGACTAAGAAATGAACGCAAAGAAATAATTACAAGAAAAGTGACAAATGACTTTTACTCTTTTGTCGTTCTTCTTCAAAAGTTTCTTATAAGATTAAAAGATATTTTAAAAACACTTCGTAACAATATCCTTTTCATTCACTGCAATAGGAAATAATAACCTAAATACTATATTAAGTTCCATCACTACGGGAGTTTAGTTTCTAACACGATACTTCCATTATGACTAAGGGTGTGCTTTCTCTTTTGGTGGGCATAAACATTCTTTACTAAGGAAAAGTAAAAAGGGGTTGAAAATATCCCTGGTTCGGGTTCAAACCCCAGCCACACACCTCCGACATTTCGAAGTTATGTGTGTATTCAGAATTAATTATCACTATCTTAACCGACGGAGAAAGCAGTTCTTAGCAGTTTCTTCATCAACCCATATACGCCCACTGCTGAGCACGGGTCTCCTCTACCATTGAGAGGGTTTAGGCCATAGTTCACCACGCTGGCCTAGTGCGGGTTGGCGGACTACACACCAAGAAATTCCTAATAACTTTTTAGGTGTGCAGGTTTTATCACGATGTTTTCCTTCAACAAGTGATAATTCAATTTGAATACACACATAACTTCGAAAAGTCAGAGGTGTGTGCCTGGGTTTGAACCCGCGACCGTCGAGATTCTCGACCGCGCGCCTAAACCTCGAGGCCATCACTACTTTTAGCAGTTTATAGGGTACGTATTCCGCAAACCCGCACTAGGCTAACGTGGTGGTAAAAGGACTTTCTCTTAGTGGCAGAGGAGACCCGTGGCCGAGCAGTGGGACCCATATGAGCTGATGATGACTACGGAAAAGAAGGTAGTATACCACTTCATTAAATAAAAACTCCTTAGTGATAGCACTTTAGAACCTGCTCAAATTGAAGTGACAGTTCAGAAGAAGAAAAAGTTGTCACGGAATTTGTTTTAAAAAATTGATGTATTTTCATTAAGTTTGTTTTCTGACAGAATGAAAGGCTATGTTTGCCGAACAATAAAATATATACATTAGTATATTTGAAATCTACCTGGTTCATTTATATCTACACACACTCCTACAAGCAAAAGTCTTAACAAACTATTCTGACATATTGGTGTTAGTTATTTCGCCGATTAAAACAATGTGGAGAACTTAATTACCTGCCTAATCTATGTTCCTGCATAATCTTAGTAATCTGACCCCAGACTAAGATACGATTCATGAGTATTAGAAAGTACGAGAGACTTTATGCTTTACGCAAGGGAAACAAATATTTTTGAATCACATGATTTTTCTTCTGTCTCACAAAAGTAGTGTATGGTGTGGATACACTTTCATACACATCGTTATGGGAATGTAGGTCGAACATTACGTTTACACCACTCGTCGGAGAGTGTTTTTATGGCACTGTTATGGGGTGATTTTACTCTATAAAAATAAATTTTATTATATTATTTTTTATACTTTTGGTTATTTGGATAAATTTGTTCATTAAACATACATATAAACATGAACATATTGAAATTTTGCGCTCAATTAATTAGGGGCGAGCCTATTGCCGTCTTTCAGGTATATTTCCAGACTCCATGCTGCTACGGAGAATTTTCTATTGTTAAAACCCAACACAACAATACAAAAACTCGACTCAGAAATTCGGAATCGGGATCCTTAAGTCTCACAACAACCACTTGTGCCGCGAGAACACGAGGTAGCTATTGTGAATTAAAGGAAAAATTTTCAACTAGGAATCATTAAAATTGTTAAGTATGAATACAGGTGTTATACACATTTATAACATTAATTAATAAAATTCCTTCTGTTATGCTATTAGGCTTGTTCGTCATTGACTCCTCTACACCTACAAAATCAAAGTCATTTGAATCGTCATTCTTAAACTATTTTTTAAAACTATTCTTCTTCTTCTTCTTCATCAACCCATATACGCCCACTGCTGAGCACGGGTCTCCTCTACCATTGAGAGGGTTTAGGCCATAGTCCACCACGCTGGCCTAGTGCGGGTTGGCGGACTACACACCTAAGAAATTCCTAAGAACTTTTAGGTGTGCAGGTTTCATCACGATGTTTTCCTTCACCGTTAAAGCAAGTGATAATTCAATTTGAATACACACATAACTTCGAAAAGTCAGAGGTGTGTGCCTGGGGTTCGAACCCGCGACCGCCGAGATTCTCGACTGCGCGCCTAAACCTCGAGGCCATCACTGCTTATTAAAACTATTGCCGCTTCGAAACGTGTTATCGTTGTGGAGAAGAAACTTTCTCAGCCACACTATAATACAAAAGGTATACCACGAAAACACAATAATTATTCCCATAAAACACGTGAATATATAATAAATACGTTAATCCACGTGGTTGGGGAATAAAGCGGTCACGAGCGAAGTCCTCGAGTATTACACTTAACGATTATTGACCAAGACTCAGACGGAATTAATTCCTTTAATCAATCCGTAGATTGGATCCCGCTGGCTATTACTGTGGATGTGTGGTAAGGATTGAGCTGTTTGTTTATATATAACTAGATGAGGAAGTGGTTCTCTTTGTAAATTTGTGTTGCGTAATATAATCTTGGAGTTGATTTTGAAGCTATTAACTAAACTTTATTTAAGATTCGCTGTTTAGTGACCAAAGACATTGGCGCTCGGTCGAAAATCTTGGCGGCCGCGGGTTCTAACTTCACACATATCGCACATTCGCAATGAATCATCACTTAGCGGTGAAGGAACATATCGGAACATAGAAGTAAAAGATCTTAGGAAATTTTTAGGTGTGTAGTTCGCCAACCCGCATTAGGCCAGTGTGATGGACTAGGCTACACCCACGTTTCGCTAGCTATACTTTAAGTTAAATTTAATAAAAGCCGTGCCTATTGCCGTTTGTCGGGTTCATTTTTAAAATAACTCAATAACACTCCGGCCTACCCGGGAATAGAATCCATGAGTCTCCATTAACAGGATAATTAATACAACAGAATATTAAAAAATAAAATATTTCTTAAATAATCTGCAATATAGTCGTAAAACTTAATAGATCGTGGGAGTCTTTTTATACCTAAGTAGGGTAGAAAGCAACAAACACTTTCTCGTCCAATTTATTTGCCAGCGGGGTGTCCCATTCAATTACTATTCAGGCAATGATCATAAGTACTACATAGAATTGAGGTCAGCACGACTTACAGTTCGCGACCTTTCTACGAGCTGCTCAAAGGGATTTCGCTTAGATTTGCTGACTATCCTTTGGGATCTGTTGGGTTTTTCATATAAACACAATTATGCTACACTTGCTAAAAACCAAGTTAGTTGATGTTTTGTGCTTTGTGATTTAAATCCCTTCTCTCTCTCATCAGCCTATCGCCGTCCACTGCTGAACGTAGGCCTCCCCTAGAAAGCGCCAACCATCCCGGTCTTCTGCAGCCCTCATCCATCCGTTACCCGCCACCTTTCTCAAGTCGTCGGACCATCGTGATTTAATCCCTTATTAAAGCATAATCCATAATTACATAAGTATTGGCGATTTTTTAGACACATATAAAAACTTTATTACAATATTCTGATTGAAACAACAATGACACATTGCCTAAATTGGAGAATAAAACCAGGATCGTTGAAACGCACCTTCATAGTCTTCGGGTTTTCACCAATAAAAGTGATTAGAAAGCGGGGTAGATGGTACTGTGAGGTAATTGGAAGGAGTGGTTAAATAGTAATCTCAATTTACCAGCGCTAGGACAGCGGGGAAGATTAATACCTAAAACTTTTTTCCTTCTCTTCTCTTTAAATTTTGTCCAGACATGCCAGGGAATGCGAACTCACAATGAGAAAAGTTTTTGGAAATTAAAAAATATTTCGGGTTTTTTGTTGCGTTTCTGAATACCACTCAGACTTTTCAATGAATAAAACAACAAATTATTTAATCAATAATTTATTTTGAATACGCTAATAATTCAATGAGTCACCTATATTTCACACTATTTTTATTAAATAGTGAAGACAAAAAACATCCCTTCGTTCTAAATCATCCAAAACTCACTGAAGTCACGTTGCAGTAACTATAGTTCTTGTTATACCTCTAAAACATCTTTGCAGCACGATTGTATCATATTATAAAAGAGAATAAACCGAGAAGTTGTGAATACTTTATCATATTCAACGTAAAATAAAATGACTGTCAAAAAAATTAAAACTATGACTTACAAATTTTCATAAAATTTAGTTCAATTATCATCATGAAAAATGTATTTACAAAATTTTTTAATTCATCTGCTCCTTAAAATATTGATTTATAACATCATCACAAATAGCAAGTAATATTGTATTTTTACATAACTTAAATTGTTACTGGTACAAAAATATAAAAAAAATAACTTTTTTTACATGTTCAATGATCAAAGTATTCACAATTTACCTTATACACGTGAATAATGTTACCTAAGAAACTATGATCGTAATATTGGCACTAACTATTACTATCACAATGGGACCTTGCAGAGGAGTTGTATTGAAAATTTGTTTTATCCATAGATTTTTTAATTTATATTAAAATACACACAAAGAAATTTTATATAAAGTAAAGCACGATTTCGATATTCTATTCTAGAGAAGCTTCATTTACATCCAAAATTTGTAATTTATAGAAATAAAATGAAGCTAAATTATTTATCTGATATATTTAAATTTTGAACTTTATTCGGTACTTTTCGTTTACATTTAAGATTGTGTGTGACATGAAAGGTCGGCAAGAGCTGAACAGAGCTATTGGATTGATGTAAATATTAATTGAAATTAATTCTAACGACTATTCATTCCGTGCCTCCCCCATATCTCAGACTGACATGCGAACATCATGTTTCTACAATACGATTCAAAAATTTACTTACACATGTGGATCACAGTTCTAACTTTCAGCAGAGGATATATACATTAAGTTTGCGTAACTATTGAAAATTTACTAATTAATGATTCAAATTTAACAATTGACGTCGCTCATCTGAACTCTACAATTTACATAGAAGCAGCAACATTTAGTATGATTTAATTCAGCTATACAAATCCCGTTTCAGCTATATCCATTGTAGGCTTTATCAAAAATAGAAGGATTAGAATAATATATATCACAAAATATATTCATTGTTATAACGACATGCCTTTGTTTTCAACACCAAAATTATACAAATCAATACTTTATAGAATAGATGAGTGTGTGACACGAGAAACAATAAAACGTATTTATAATATGGCATTGAAAACAAAAGTCAATGAGTAGCCCTGACACCACACAGACTGGACCGCTGAAGAAGAGGTATTCGATTGAAATTACTCGGAAGAACGGCGTAAGCTACGAGTTATGATATCAGCCGTCGACTAAGTAAATTTACATCTATTACCAGCGTGCGCTACAAATATGAACTTACACAAGCGATGCGATGATACGAAAACAAAAATGCTTATTCCATAAACAGCGCTCCCTTATATTATGACCAGCGATATAGCTCCCGAAACACTTATTTTCAGTCGATAAATTCCTATATCATGTAAATACGATGACATATATTACAGCATGCTTATAAATAACATCTACAGACACATTTATAATATGTAATAAAATATTTTTATCCAACAAGTTAACCAGATAGACTTTGTAAACAGCTAAACAATGAAAAAGTTCGAGAGTAAATAGTTGTAGTATTAAGCCTCCTTATTGAACATACTCTGAATATATAGATGTTTATGAATGATAAGAGTGTTCGTAATAATTTGTACAAAGATTTTAAAAATTCGAATATAATCTACAACGACAGTTCTATGATACAGAGAAATGTAATTGATAGAATTTAACAGAAATTTAATGATCTGGTTAGTCTAAAACTATACTAGACTAATACAAAAAAGGATACGCCTATAAATAATGTTATTAACCTTAAAAATGGACGAACACATATCATTCGAACGAATGCAGTCTACTTAGACGATAATAATTAAGTCATTGCTTTAGTGTGAACCTTATTAGACGACCTAAATGCAACGTCTAGACACATTAAGTGCACTTCCACACATCATCCTTTGTAAAATTCGTAGATCACACATCAAAGGGCGAACACACCAAATAATTGGACATTCTCGATCTGGACATTCAATCACAGAAAATTCGTTTTGCAAGGCAGTGCACGAAATGCGTGGCATTTGTGATAGTAGAACTTAAACGTACAAACTGATTTCGTGGTCTAATCAAACATAATGCTAAACTCTGAACTGTAGTACGTAGATTCAATCCCTTGAGATCACACGTTCGCTCTCCGTATTGATTTTAATATTAAATCACATTTTGTTAGGCATCCACTAAATCTCTATAGCGATCACTTAAATATACAAAAGTCACTTGTTCCTCACCTTTAACATTTATAACTTCATTAATACATTCACTTTCATGTTTTAAAGCAATCACGTTATTAACACTAAACAGGGTTCGGCTAAACAAGATCAAGACATAGTCTATAGGCCACTTAACAGGTACAGCGATGTGAACAAACTCATAGACAAAAGATCATCTCACTCTTTTGGTATATACAGCTTGTTAAAACCAAGAAGATTTGTTAACAAAGCAACTGCATCCATGCACATTTTAAATATATACACATTCCAAAAATGAAGTTAAAAATCTTCTTGGATGCTCTTCGCTGTTAGAATTATATTCTCTTATTAGAAGTTAAAAGAAGTAATATTATCAGAATCCTATTCTGTACATACAATAATCCTTTGGTCTGTTTAATTTAGTTTCCTTTATGAGTAAAGGCCTTACATTCCGTAGATCCTTGCCAAAATTCGGTGGAACTCTTCGTATACCCCAAGCAGCCAAAACAATCCTCATATGTATAGTACGGTAACTATCGCCATGCCTATCATGATGAAGGTATTTGGAGACAGGAAAAATCCCTTGTTCCAGTCGCACTCCAGGTCTCTTGACAGGACCTGAAATAATAGAAATTCTTCAATAAAATTATTTCAACCAGTCCAAGATCTGTTTCTGCTATATCTCATGTTGGTATATCGACTGAACCTTGATGATATTATTAAGTTTTACTTTAAAAAATTTTGTTAATCCAACTACTATTCAAGCATGTTTTGACTTGCTCTATCTCTATCAGGTCAATACCTGAGACATTAGAGAAACCGCAACAAATATTTTTAGATAGATAATGTTTATAGGCAAGGCAGTTAAGTTGTGAATTATTTTTAGGATACTCACATCAACTAGGGTCCTGTTGTCGTACGTGGGACATGTTGCGAATCTAACGTCGTCTCTCGTGGCCACACAAGTCAGAGGACTGTCGCAGAGGTACTGTCTTCGTTTACGGTCCCACGCTTCGATCCAACTGTAATAAATTATATCATAGTGATCATTCAGTTGTCAGTTAAAAACAACATTTAATCAAATTCCCAATAACTAGCTTAATAATGGATTAATTTTAGACGAAAAATGAAGATGACGTCTTATTTCTTAGAGGCTATGTTGTAACATAGATGAAGAAGATTCCGTAAATACATAGGTCTTTATGAATAAAGGACTGTAGAAATCAGCAGAAACAATTGAAATTGGGCCACACAAAATTTAAAATATTACTCACCCAACTCCACAATCACAGATGAGAGGATTCCCAGCGACGTATATATCCTGCAGGAATATAGAGTTGGGTACACCAGGCCAGCCTTTCTGGCTCGGGTTTGGTACTCTGGTGATGTAGTTGTGCCTCAAATCCAAAGTCAAGTTCCTCACTCGTCCTGGTCTCCAGAAAACTTCGCTTGCGATCTCTTCCACGCTCGTGTTGTAGACTGTCAGTCGAAGGTTTCTGGATTGAACACCCTGGAATAACAAATAAATAAAGATAAAGTAACTGAGAGTAATATTTAAGAAATACTTGGTAAGTCGTGACAACACATTTAGTGAGATCCAAAATAGAAGAAAAATTCACCTTTACTTCTGATCAAAAAGCAACAATGACTATAGAAATCACTTACGCTTATTAGGTATTGAGTGAGATACTTCAGATTCCTTCCAGTAATTGTAATGTTATTCAACTTGCTAGGTAGAGCGCCATACATTTCCTTTCCGAACTCCGAGCCTGATTCGTCTACTTCTACCAGAAGATTCTCCAAGCCCGTGTTATAAGTCACCATTCTTGGTACATTGAAATCCTTCACGTTTGAGTAGGATGATATTTTCAATGTCCTTAGGGCGTACATTTTGCTGAAGACTCCATGCTGTAAACAAAATTATTTTGCTATCAATGCATTTACTAAACATATATTGCAATGCATTTAATATATGCCTAGCCTCATCTGAGCATATAAGTAATAAAACAAAAGTGTTATGTTTCCAAGAATTAAAACTCATAATTAATACACAGGTCACTTCCAAAAATCAGGGGTGTGTATACCTGGGGTTTGAAGCCACGACCATCGACATTATGGATCGCGCGCCATCACCAGTCAAAATCAGTTTCCAAGACCTAAATTGATATAGTCAGAGCTGAAATAAATATCCTGTAAAAATGTTTATACCTCAAAGATTCTGAGCCGCAGCCGGGTCACATCGAGATATTCCAACCGGGGTGACACTCCGTACATGCTTGTGTTCATTAGCGCTGTGATCGGATTGCCGGACAACGACAGCCATCGAAGTTCAGTCAACGAGTGGGTAGCCTAGAGTGAGAAAATACATTCAATACTTAGATCAGGAATTGTGTGAGGCATTAAAGGCTGATAGATGAAATGATGATAGCTGTCATAAGTGACAGCTATGACAGCTGTCATCATTTCATTTGCCGTTGATGAAAAAAATATTGAAAACATTTTGATTCAATTTTATAAAAAATTTTGGTGTTTAGATACTTTCTTGATTATCAATTTCTTTTGAGGTTTTCAGAATTTTAAAAATCACAATAGAATATAACACTTACAACAGGAACTGTAGTGAGATCATTATAAGACAGGTCCAAGCATCTGATTCGTGTCAAATTGGCTGTTGTGTCCGGCGGTATGGTCGGCAGGTTGTTGTAAGATAAATCGAGGCTCTTCAATTTTGTCAGTAACATCGATGGTAGCTGAAATTTAATCGTGATTTTAAATTATAAGCTGATTGCGTAACAAATACTAATGTTAGAATTAATACTAGGAAATCGAATAATTACTATCTATAGACACAGTAAATTAAGCATTTGTAATTACATACTTTGAACATTCTTTTTAGTATCGGTAATACTTTATTTGGGATCTGAATACGTCTATGAATTAAGCGTATTTGTCAATTTAGAAAAAAAAGAACAATTTAATAAACAAGAAAATCATTATACTTACGAAAACTAAGCTAACGTTTTTGAGACCTAGATGAGACAGTCTTCTTTCTAGACCTTTGAAGACATTGGCTCCTCTTTCACCAGCGTTAAAAGGTGAATTATTGCTGAGGTCCAACCAACGGAGTTTCGGTAATGCAGAGAATGTACCAGTTTCGATTCGAACCAAATCATTGTCTGAGAGGTCCAGCCAAGCTAATGACTGTGGATCAAAAAATTATTTGAATGAATATTGAAAAAAAATTAAAGCAAAAAAAAAAAATGATTGAGTAATCAGATCCGAGAAGAAGATAAAGAAATATTGAAAAACATTTAAATAATCTATTTATACTTAGCTAACGCCGATCTGCCTGTAAATTAACTGTTAAGAATTTTTTCAAGTTTTCTAAAAGATATATTATTGGTACAATGTTTTAATAAGAAATATGCTTGCAAAATGCTACAACATTACAAGATCTCAAGCGCAACATATTCGCAGGCAATCAATGCAAAAATAATATAGTACACGTGACAATAAAATAAAATAAATCATTCGTTAAAAGCATAGAAAAGGCATAATATATTTACAATTTGGGCAGTTTTGACTTTGATATATAAAGCGCTTTTGTATATACGAAAATAGATTTTGTAAAAACAATAGATATCATAAAAAATATTAATATTGAAGAATCAAACATAACTGTACTCAAAATTGAATCCGATAAACAAAACAAATAAGTCAAAATCGTAACTGTACAGGATGAAATGCATTAGTGTGAAGCGTCTACCTTGTATAGGATATTCTGCGGGTATTGTTTTTTTTGATGGAACACTCTGGTGTGGTCCCGCTTAGCTGTGTGGTACATGTACTCGTCGCTGTAGTCGGGCTCCTCGGGCCAGAACTCGCCCTGCTCGGGGCTCTGGCGACACATGCATCACAGGAGGGACGTTAGCGTCTACGCACGCACTGGCACTACAGGGTTTAGTCGCGGTGGGAGTAATGATCGCGATTGGGAATGCAGCTTGCAAGTCATTCATCGATGTAGTCAAAGTAAAAGTCAAATCATCTTTGTTCTAGTGGACTTTTACCAGTTCTTTTGAATTGTCATTCAATACTATTGCCGCTTCAAAACGTGTAAGATCTATAGGTGTTGGTTGAACTATATAATTGTTGAACCTGCGTTGTTCGTCAATTTATTTAGATACATAGATAAATTAGAAGACTTGTATGTAAGATATTGTCTATGAAAGGGCTCTATATATAATAGTATTTCGAGTGTGACGTATCATTATCGTTTGTAGTGTGTTGCTAATATAAATGCCTATGCATATTCTAAAAATCCGTTATAATATAAAACATATATTTGTGTTCTGTCTTTTAAATATACGACTACACAATTTTGTCTCAAAATATTTGGGTGCATGCGCAACGACTTCATTATGGAAATTTAACATCATATTACTCTTGACTACGATCATTACTCCTTCGTTGATTAATACAAATATTTTACGTAACAATATAAAACATTATAATAAACAATTCAATATCTCATAATCAAGCTGTTAGTATATCAAATCTATACAAACTTTATACTGGTATGTACATGTACTTACCCTGAACCGTTGTATGAAGTCAGACATCGAAACCGCTGGAATGGAATTCCCACTAAGGTCTAATTCTAGGAGATTGGCAGCTGCTGCTAAAGAGAGGCAGTTGGTCGGCACTCTTAGTAACGCGTTGTCTGATAGATCCAATCTGTAGGTTTGTAAAAGTTAGAATTTGATTACCTTAAAGGATGCTTTTGATAATTTTCACTTAGAGTAGAACGATGATGGTTTTAGAAAAGACCATGAAAGGACTTTCGCAATATTCACAATTATTAAATACTTTTAACAGGTTAGACATACCGTAACAAAAAAAAACTTAAATTACAACGAAAGATTCTATAGTTGCCTAAAAAGAGCTAAGGTGCTCCTAAGGTCCTCAAATTAATAGGGTGTCTGAATATGTAGGCCGAATTTTCTTAGATTCAATCTATTGATTACCTATCGAAGAATGATGGTAACAATGTTATGAAAATTTACCTTTCCAGAACCGGTGAAAGGATAACATTGTCTACGAAGTTTTTAATGCGGTTATCAGAAAGGTCTACTGTCGTCAGCGCTAACATTTCATGGAATACTTGGATCGGCAACTCCATGAGATGATTGTGAGAAAGGTCTATAATCTGAAAATGAAATATTTTTGATTAAAATTCTGATAAAATCAGTTTTTGGGTTGATCATTTTCTCGATAAGCTAATAAAGTATCTCATTGTTGAAATAAAGATCAGCATAAAAACATTTTTTTTAAACTCTAAATATAACCAACAAAAATTAATACAGCATCAAGTTTATTTCAAACGAATTTGAAAGTACTCATTTTGCCATAAAATTTATATCGAAAAATAGTTTCATCAGGTACCATTGCATTAAGAATTAATCAAAAAAAAGTTTGATCTTTACAACATCGATGGAATTTATATAAACAAATATTACCTGTAGATTTTTTACTTTCTTGAAACAATCAGTTTCCATGTAAAATATTTCATTGTGAGACAAGTCCAAATACTGCAGCATCAACATTGATCCAAACACTTCTCGGGTGATATTCCTCAATCTATTGTGTGATAAGTGCAGCTCAGATAACGTTAAATCAGCGTGTCTGGAACGAAATATTTTTCAAAATGACTACTTTGGTAAAAAAAGAACTGGCAATTAAAAATAAATCGGTCAACCAAAGCAAACCTGACTGGATATTAGCAACAAAGTCCTAAACGAAAATTCAATAAAGCTAAGTAAAACAAAAGAAGAACATATTTTACCTGAAGTAATAGGGCGCGATGTAAGATATGTTGTTATGAGAGAAATCCAATACTCGAATATTCACTGAGACTGTTCCGAGACCTGAAAATGTTTGAACAGTTACAAATTGTACACATTATTGTTATAAGTACTTATAAATAAAGGATATAAAGACTTTAACCCTATAACTGATTTTTCATTTAAATATTTATTTATGGACATTTAAAAACCATCAGACTACAAAATCAAAAAAAGTAAACTGTTGCATTTAAAAATGGTAAAATAATAAAAAATTAAATCTAAATATCTCAATTGGTTTTGTTTTGGTTATTACAGTGACTAGTCATAAAATGATCAAAAAAGTATATCCAATAGGCAAAGATTCCTTCTTACGCCAATTTCCTACTAGAAAAGTGTTAGTTAAATAAGACACTTGTTACAGTTTTTAAGGAAGGGTTAACACAAATCAAATCACCTCTCATCTGTGCAAACTCATCTCTAAAGTCTGAAATGTAGCCTGTGTAAGAAGCAAAAAAAGCAATAAATAAAATATAAAAGATAACGCAAAAAAATCAGATAAAATAAGTTTATCACCTTGTGCTAAGAGGCTTTCGTTATCAGAAGTAGTGTCATCTGCATAAAGATTCAAATAATAAAATATAAAATAAAGAATAAAAGAACAGATTCAAAAAGCAATAGAAAAATACCACCTTGCACCTTCGGAGCGCCATGATTTGTGTTATTAGGATCTGTTATGAAGCCAAAAAAAGTTAGTTAAAAAGATAGAAAAATGTGATCATAGATTTTGGATTATAGTTTTTCTAATTTAATTATATGCTACCTCAGCTAAAATTCAGTGTATATTGAATGCCAAAGAAAACATGCTACACAGGTATATATATGTACATAGTATACGATTCAAGCAGGTTATTTCAATAGCACTCAAATATTACAACCGGTATGCTTTAAGTTAGGTCAACAAATCATTATATTAATTTTTTTTATCTTTATTTCATTAAATTTTTTGATATAATGAACAATATGAAAGGATATATGTATTAAATACGAAAAAATTAAATCCAAAAATCTAAGATATATAAAAAGTTAACTTACAATAAATAAAGTACAAAATCACCATGAAAAGAAGAAACAAAAGAAACATGCAGTAAATAAATGTTAAGCTGATAAGTATATAGTGATTGTTAGTAATAAACAAATATTTGTTTATTCTGCCTTACTCTGGGCCTTTGGTGGTGGGTAAAAGTTTGGAGAGAAGAAACTGGGAGCATTTGAGTCGGTGAGCGAAGTCATTCTGTTGTACGAAGCATTCACTTTCAATGCTGTCGCAGATCCAACTTGGTCGAATATCGAAAATTTAAACGTCTCCAAACGGTTGAAGGATATATCGAGCCTGTAAAATGGGTAAAATCATCAGAATTAAACTAAAATTAATTTAAATGATGACTATATTGACAATATGAAGAATTAATATATGAGAAGGTGACGTCATAATTATACCGTCTTTTCTCGAACTGCATATTTAAGCTGACCTACTAGTACTACGAACTTGTATAGGTCATCATAACGAGTCTTAACCACAAATGCTATCCAAGTATATACAATATATATGGATATGCAATGACCAGTAAATTCGATCGACAACAGTTCAATCTTCCTTAATAGCATTCTCTTAACGTTTTTGTACACATCAATATTAAACAATCTATATAAAACTTACTCTTTTAGCGCTGGTATGTTCTGGAAAGCTTCTTCAGATATTTCGTAAATCCTGTTGCCTCTTAGTTTAATTATCTTTAAATTGTCCAGGCTGGTAAATGCTCTCCTCTGAATCGTTTCTATTAGGTTGTCTTCGATAAGAATTTCTTCCAAATCTTTTAGTTCTACGAATGTGTGTTGAACAATTTGCTTCATTTGATTTAGAGATAGACATATGCTTTCCAATTTTCCGTGGATATCGCCCTATAAAAAAATACAATGTTTTTCAAGCCAATGATTTTTTGTGGGGCAACGGGTTTAGTATAATTCAAATAATATGATGAGCTTTACTGTTAATTTGTCTTCAAAAGTTAATAAATGCATAAATTGAACAAGCTGTAAACCTACGGAAATTTAACAAAAATTTCCTTACCAATTTACAAATGTAGGTGTTACACTATTATCGGTGGAGCCAAGTACATATGGATACCGTAAGGTTATAATAAATATATAATAGATGAACAAATGTGTATAATGTGTATTCAAATTGAATTATCACTTGCTTTAACGGTGAAGGAAAACATCGTGATGAAACCTGCACACCTAAAAGTTCTTAGGAAATTCTTAGGTGTGTAGTCCGCCAACCCGCACTAGGCCAGCGTGGTGGACTATGGCCTAAACCCTCTCAATGGTAGAGGAGACCCGTGCTCAGCAGTGGGCGTATATGGGTTGATGAAGAAGATGAACAAATATAACAGAAATAGAAAACCCAATACCACAATAACAATTGACTTCCGATGTCTAATAAATATTTATTTACCTGCAAAGTACCCTTTGAAAAATGATCAATAGCATTGTCCTCCAAATTCAAAGTCTTCAGTTTGAACAAAAAGTGGAAAGAGGTGTCAGGAACGTTTTTCAATTTATTGTTGCTCAAGTCCAAGTATTGTAGTTCAATTAGCGCTTTTAATGGTTCGAAGGGCAGTATTTTTACTGAGTCAGCTAGACCATTTGCCATCTTCAACGTTGTCAGACTGTGTAGCTGTGAAATAAAAAATTAGAAGATAGTTTATCGACGTTATAATTAATTTTGTTAGTTTCGTTGAAAGAATGTATCTTCCGACTATGAATGAAGAATCCTCGGGCATATAATCAAAAAAATACTCGTTTCGGAAATCTTGTGTCATGATGATGTGGAAAAATGATCTTCTGAATAGATCCGAATCCATGTCATAATCAAGGTATAATAAGACAATAAAATATAGGTAATTAACTATTTTAGGAAATGTTACTCAAAAATCAGTAAAAATATTAAGGTAATTATCATATTTGGTATATCCATGCGGTAGTCTCTTGTTTTAATACAAGTCAATATTCATCTTAAATTATATATTCATTGAAGCTGATTATTATAGAATTTATTTCAATCAATAATATTTTATTAATGAAAAGTTTTGGAACTGGAAGTCTTAATAGCGATACCATTGTACGGTAATAATGTACAGAATTAATACCTACCTCAGCAAAAGCAAATGGATCGATGAATTCAATGTTATTTTCGGACAGGTCTAAAGTTTTAATAGTCCTGACGTGTTGGAATGCGCTAGCCTCTATCGTGTTGATTGTGCTGCCAAATATCTTCAAGTCTTCCAACTCCATACCGAAGTCCAAGAAATCTTCAGTTTTTATGCTTTGCCTCAGCAATTTTCCGATTGATAGGTACCTTAGAGATCTCATTCTGAAAGCATATATGTATTTACTCTAAGTCATTACTGGTTAACATTAAACTTTGATATGAGGAATTTCCGGGCATCACGGATGAGTAGCCATTTTATTATTAAATTGTTTTGGTGAAAATGGAATTCTTTTTCCATCGGGAAATCTTGGCGTTATGGAAAGATCACGGTGGCAAAGTGCCGTCAATATCCTAAGAAATTAGAACCTATAGAGAATTACTCTTTTACCTTCTGAAGTCCTGCAGGCTCATGTCCATAGAGTTAGCACCGCTCACATCCAAGTAGAACAGTTTGTATTGGAAGTTGTTGAATGACGCAGGCGAGAAGTCTGATGGCGTTGTCGACGTCAATAAATTGATATCCACCTGGAAAATAGTGAAAAAACTATGTAAAGACATGGCCCTGGTGATGTGTCATTATCAGCCGAAACACTTCTTGAACTAGACATTGGCCTCCTCCAAAAACTTCTATCTGAAACGGCGTGCATCTAGCGATTTCTAAGTGTGTAACAGCCCCCTTATTATAGATTTTGTGATAATATGTGCTAATAGCATTAAAAATAAAACAAAATGCTGTATTATAAAAAAAAAAAAACTGGAAAAAAAGAATTGAAACGATATTGTTCATCATCAATGAAAGCAAACATTACGTTTCATTCATTTTTCTCCAACAATTTCGTACTCGGACTAATTTGTAATGTGTTAATTTTAAAACAACTACCAACCAAACAAACTACCAACCTTATTTTCCCGAAGGTTCAAGAATCTCAGCGAGTCCAGCTTGTTGAGTATAAACTTGGAGATCATGGTGAGGTTGTTCTCGGACAGGTCGAGGTTCTGCAAGCTGTTCTCCAGGCCGGCGAAGGCGGCAGGCGACAGTTCTGATATCGAACAGTCTCTTAGTGACAGAGACCTTATCTTCGCGTTGCGGAATGCATCTTCCTGGAATCGCAAATTAAAAACCATCAATTTAGCAACAAGCATAGCATGAAGAAGATTTTCGTCACTCGATACTTTTTTATTGTTATTTGTTAGATGATGCTTATCACAATCCACGGCGTTGTCTTTTTTACCAGTATACAAAAAACATCATACGCACATTTTACACATACAATGAACACATACTTCTCAATTTTAGTATGCTGATATTACGTAATTCAACATATTTAATATCCTTAAATTGATTATGTCCAAGTAATATTTATCTCAAAACAGAAATAACAGAAGTCGTTACGTTGTCTTACGGAAATAATTAATTAGAAAACAAGACAATACCTCAAAACTATAGTTTTTTCACCTCTTCCTACATTCATATAATAATTAAGGATATTCTAACGGATTAGTAAATATTCATAACTCACTTTTAATTCGAAAATGGGATTCCCGTCCATTGTTGTTGAATTCAAAACATTGAAGTATTTGAAAGAACCAGGATAGAGTATTCTGATCAAGTTATTGTCCAATCTGTAAAAACAAGATGAAATATTAAAAATCATCAACAAAACGATCGGAATAGCGGAGACTAAGCGACGTGAACACGATTTTTTCTGCACGTACATTTACAATCCTTGAATGGAAATAGTGTGGGAAAAGGCATGTAAGCATTATTATACTTCTAACAGAGTTAATCTAAGAAAAAACTACATTAAAAAAACTGTTCGAATTTTACAAATAATGGGTAAGACAAATGTTCTTCATTACATTTATGTTATAAAACCTCATCATGATCCATGTGCACGCAGAAATTTCTGAAAACTAATTTACTAATTATTGTGATTCATTTCTTTATAAATAGAGTCTCTTCTGCCTCGTTTCCTCAGTGATGAGGATCGCGACCACGCAGGATCAGTTTCCATTGACTGCGGTTAGACGGTTTAAACCGCAAGGTGCATGCTGCCTCCCACCGCATCAAATATATAAATAGATTCATATTTTACTCTATATATTATATTTCAAGCAGTACTTACTTCAAAGAGTCCAGTGACAACCGCACGCCGTTCAAATCGTGAGCTGGTGGTACTTGTTTGATAATATTGCTGGACAAATCCAAGAATCTCAATTGTCTTAGGGGCGATATTTCTTCGTACGGGATGTATGATAGCTGATTGTCTCCCAACAATAGCTGAAAGAAATAATAAATTGTAACGTTAGAATACGACTTTTAATATGCATACTTCTTCTTTGACTACCCTCTTATCTACATTTAATTTATATTTATTTTATGATTGTCTCTAAAAAATCACTAAGAATGATTAAGAATGCTAAAATTTCCTTTAGGAAACTGTTATAGATAAGAAAACAATATCCTTACCCTGTTCAATCTGCTCATGCCATCTCTAAACACGCCGCTGTCAATAACAGAGAGGTGGTTGCCGTGCAAGTCCAAAGTTTCTAACATGGGTAGTCCGCTGAATGCGTCGAGAGGCAAGTTGGCTATAGAATTATCTGCCAGTATCAGAGTTTGAAGCGTGTTTTCTAATCCTCTCCAGTTATCGCCTGATATATCCGTTATTTCATTGCCTGTAAATGATATAAGTGAAATGTAAATTTCTTTGACTAGGACTTATAAATTACCTAAATATTTATTCACAAATTCAAAAACCTCTGTCGAAGCGGCCTGGATTCAGTAATTTTTTCCATTATTTCGTTAAAAATCTTGAAAACAAATTTTAACTCAAAAATTCTCCACACAATCATGAGGATATATTTACAGTCAAAATAGTTCAAATACCAAAAATATTAATAGTAAACTTACGTATCATAATTGGTAAATTTATATCATTCATGACATAATTTATTATTAATTAATTTTTTAACAATTTATATAAAACAATTCTTGAATTCATTTTACACATTTCAATAACCTATTTTATATTTCATTCCCTATTTACAAATAAAGTCAACGCGATATGTATCAAAACAAATATACGCAAAACCGGACACTATAGAATTTCGCTGTACATTTCCTGAAACTAACTCACGAACAATGCATAGATAAATCACCTGTCAGGTCCAACAGCCGTAGTTTCTGGAGGTATCTGAGAGCCCTGCTCGGCACAGATGTTAATTTGTCTCCACGGAGCTCTAACTCCCAAAGGGTATTGTCGAGGCCGTAAAATGCCTCCTCATGTACACTCTCCAGAGGATTCTGGTTTATGGCCAGCCTGTAGAGACCTAGAATTTATACGAAACAAATATTTTCACCTCGGAATTTTTTCCCTCACGAATATTTTGTAACGGAGTTCCGCCGTACAATAAATTGTATGCTTTATGCCTTCCGTTGTTTTTGGTACATTTATATTCTTTAATGCTCATACGAATGCGAGCTGTATGAATAATTTGCGATGTGATTTATGATGTGACTTTTATGTCGGAAAACGAGGCATTAATGTTTAAAAGAATATAAGTCACCCTTGCAAATTTAATTCAGATTCGAATTTGAAATAATTGTAAAATATGCAAGTGCATTGCGTTAGCTTGGTTTGCAGAATGTTTTATATTATCGGGAGATTTCACATCAAAACTACACAGAAACTTTTTATACATGTCTCCATGCGTCTGTCTTAGTTTAACCATGTCAATTAGATTTGACGCTGTTCTTTCAGAGATAGCATATAAGATCTGTCAATTGTTTTTATCATCGTTAACAATCACAAAAAATCAGTCAGCAGCTTACTTTATTCATCTTTTATCATTATACAAACCCTCAATCTTCTTCTTCTTCTTCATCAACCCATATACGCCCACTGCTGAGCACGGGTCTCCTCAACCATTGAGAGGGTTTAGGCCATAGTCCACCACGCTGGCCTGGTGCGGGTTGGCGGACTACACACCTAAGAAATTCCTAAGAACTTTTAGGTGTGCAGGTTTCATCACGATGTTTTCCTTCACCGTTAAAGCAAGTGATAATTCAATTTTGAATACACACATAACTTCGAAAAGTCAGAGGTGTGTGCCTGGGGTTCGAACCCGCGACCGCCGAGATTCTCGACCGCGCGCCTAAACCTCGAGGCCATCACTGCATCAACCCTCAATCATTCCTCTAATATTATACCATATCTATATGTATGTATATTTCCATCAAAAATTCCAAACATTTACCTGTGGCTTGAAAGAACTGCGGCTCCAAGTCTCTTATGTTGTTCCCCGTGAGCTGCAGCATGAATACCTTGGAGCTGTTTATGGTCCCAGGCACCCTGAGGATGGGCACGTGGTTGCAGGTCACGATGCCGAGGTCCCCAGCTGGCTTCGAACACGTGCACAGCGCTTGGAACAGACATGGCGGATGGCCTGTGTCCACGTGAAGCTGAATAGAGAAATAAATTATTTTAATTGCTATATTTTATGTAATATTAAATTAGAAGATATTATTAGATTAGTAGAAGTGGCTCCATGATGCTCTAAATGCTTTGGTTCTGTCATTGCCAGATTGACATTGATTATATTAATCTCATTAAACGATAGACTTTTTAAATAACAAAATTTTTATAGTGTTTCGTTCTTATCTTTTTTTTTGCAATTAAAATACATTATTAAAATAACATAGAGCTTTAGACAAAAGTATTAGGAACCCCTAAAATAAATACGAGTGACTAATAAATCATAAAAAAGCTTATCTCTATAATAAAAGCCTGAGCGGCAATGTTGAAGGTTAGTTTAAAAAAAATGAAACAGTATTTTAATATGTCATAAACAACTTGAATACGAATTATTTGAAAAATATTCCACATCCAAGTAATTTTTATAGAGTCAAGAAGCATATTGGTGATATTTTTATGAAGTAGAGACAGTTAGTGTTTAATAAAAATAAGCTATACATATATACTGTAGTATAAACGTTGTTCTTGTTCATAAAATCCTCTCTTTACTCCATGTTTCCTCTTTACTGCGCTCTCAACGATTACACGTGAAGCATTAGGTAAACGGTTATTGCCTAAGCCGTCTAACTGTCGTGAAATAGACAATACTTACTTCTATCGCCCTTGACAACGAAGCCCATATCATCAACAGTAACGTTACCACCACTAAGGCGTAACCAAATTTGATGATCGCCATCAAACTCTGGAACAATACGAGATACTAAATTTAGTATTAATAATAATAACACATTTATTTCAGATAAAATCCATAAAATAATAATACAGTACACAAAGTCAAGAATACAAATAGAAAATGAACGATATACTAATTCAATTAATTAAATATACAAAGGAAACATTAAACATATTGAAACTCATGTATACTAGGTAAATAATTCTCGTGTGAATCTTAATGTTAGTAAATGGTGTAATATAGAGTTATAACTACCCGTAACCCGATAAAAAATGCCGACAGTAAAATAAAAAAAATAACGTTTTTGTTAGGAAAACGTCAAAATTTATTGACGGATATTTTTTAACTTCCGTATGAATTTTTTAAAATAATTGTAACGTCTTAATGTTTCTTTATATTTTTTAGCGGCTAGGCTACGCTCTTTGGCTTTGTAAAACATGATTTCCCATTCCGCATATCGTACTAATTATTAAAAATATTAGTCCTCTTCCAAAAAGGGTTGTAAGTATTCCGTAAACCAAATATAACTTCTAAATAAAAGGCAGTTATAGGTACGCGAATATTTCCCTGACCCCATCTGGCGCAGCGGAACACGTCACTCCTTATTGGATTTCATAAGACACTTTACGAAGTTTATTGTATGAAAACAATTATATCTTCCTCAATGATATTATAGAGGACGACGGGAAGGGTAATTTTGATACTTAAAAAATAACGATTGAGGTCATCTGGGGACAATTCGACCTATGCATAGAATAAGGTTACTTATGACTATAACCCCAAAGTGCTTTTTATGTCTATAATAGAGTTAAACTTGTTTATATATTGCACTAGTGAAGTAATAATAATCATAAATTTTGTTGTTGTTTGAAGAACAAAAAAGTTACTGATAATTTTGTGCCCAATTAAGTTTAAATCGCTGAGAAAGAGAAGTTGTGCAAAAGCACACGTCATATAAATTTTTCTGCGTATAGGTCGAATTGATAAAAAGTTTGATCCACGCTAAGGTTTCATTATTAGGTTTCCACCAAAGACACTTTTTATTTATCTTCTTTATTACGTTACGTTACGTTAGTCCACCAGTAAAAATAGGCTGTAAAATTTACTAAAAAGCGAGGTCAACCCCAAAATTTCTTTAGGCATTCAACCATGAGAACCCGTGAGAGTTTTTAGTTTAATTTTAAATGGGAACTTTTGTTTAAATGTACCTGAAATGGCTGTAAAAACTCATTTGGAGAAATGGGTCGTGTCTATAAAGATGTAACTTGTAAATGAATTCATAAATTAGTGTTGAATAATTCTCTCCCCTCATTACATTTCTTAATGAATGGATACTTGACCCCAACGCGGGTCGACGCGGCGCGTGTTCAAGTGCTTTTAGAAGAATTAGGTGTTGAAGAGCGTTTAATATTAAATGGCGCTAAATATGCATGATTACTGGATTTATTTTATGTTTTTTGCTTCGGTTTGGTTTTTATTTACGTTTTATTGTATACCTAATTAAATGAATATACGGGATCGACCTGTTGATAATTCGCTATAAAGATGTCTCTATAATTAGAGATAATTCATCATTTCATTCAGCTCGTAAATATTTCCCAACATACTTCTTCTTCTTCTTCATCAACCCATATACGCCCACTGCTGAGCACGGGTCTCCTCTTTCATTGAGAGGGTTTTAGGCCATAGTCCACCACGCTGGCCTAGTGCGGGTTGGCGGACTACACACCTAAGAAATTCCTAAGAACTTTTTTAGGTGTGCAGGTTTTATCACGATGTTTTCCTTCACCGTTAAAGCAAGTGATAATTCAATTTAAATACACACATAACTTCGAAAAGTCAGAGGTGTGTGTCTGGGGTTCGAACCCGCGACCGCCGAGATACTCGACCGCGCGCCTAAACCTCGAGGCCATCACTGCTACTATGTCTCTATAATTAGAGATAATTCATCATCATCTTGATTCACCGTTCCACAGAGTTTGGAGACAATTCAGCTCGTAAATATTTCCCGACATACATTCCGACATTATTTTGTCGATTAATGATAAAGAGATTCAATCTTTTTTAGCACTTTCACACTCTATTTAGACCACCTACTACCAAGCAATCTGCATTACCGTATAGCATTTTTATTAGCGTACCGTAGAATAAAAGAAACCTTACATTTTTAGCTATGAGCACAATTGTCTGGCTATAAAACTAAAGACCTGGCTATAAACTTTACTCCTAGCCTGCTCGAGTTAAGTCGTGGAACTTCGGAGAAATGTCACAGAGGCTTTTTGGATGGAAATTTACCGTTTAATATAATAGGTTTGCTTTATATCTCTATTCTTGAAGTTACCAAGATAGGGTGGGAATTATGAATAGGATGTGTAATTGCCTAAGTTAATTCGTGGACGGCGGTAGTTTGTTGGGTTTATGAAATGTCAAATGCAATTTAGATTCAGTCATATATTTACGAGCGAAAAGCTCTTTGATATGTGTTTTGAAATATTGAAATTACATTTTTATCTGAGTCAGAACAGCTCATTCTATACTAACAATGTAATTGGTGAGTGAAATAAAATATTGACAAAGCCGTAGTCCAACACGGATTGTTAGTCGTCAGTACCCTTAGAAAATTGCGCGCCAATCTCCCATTCACGCCATTGATAAATTGAAAATTTGAGCTAACTATTTATGCTCTAGCTCCAAGCTTACTAAGTGAAGATCCCAGATTGCAGCTGTTCCAGATTAAGTTAAGCAACTAATTTTGACACTTGACAGGTATCCGAGAAGCTAACTGCTAACAAGTATCTATTGCAACTGAGCCGAGTAGTAAGCTCTTAGAAATTTGTATACACCTGACTTGGCTTTATGTTAAAATGCTTATTAATAATGCTAGTTTTTTAGGAGCAAATATTTATACACAGCTCATGTTAAAAAAAGTTACTTAAACATAGTAGTTTGTTATGCATCGTAACTTTCGAGGTCTTGGGGATAACTCCTGGTTTGAAAGCGTTAATCGATGTTTTAATTGGGAAATGGATCATCACCATCAGCCCATATAACAGGCACGGGACTCCTCCACAACTAGAGGCAGTAGGGGGCTCTAAGGCAATGGATGTATAGGGATAATTTCGACAATATGCTCGTAAGATTTGGATTTTCTTTCTTCGTTCTATTAATACCTGTATAAAAGTTTGTCCGTAAACAATTACTTTCATTTTTATTCAAAGTAATAGATTTATTATATACAAACAACCCCCAAAATAAATTACTACCCACGAAAAGCAAACAATTTACCCTGAATCATATAAAAATACAACTGAATATTGAAAGCCGATGCTTCCCGGAGTCAATATTGTATCTTCTCGGGCCCAGAATAAATAACATTATGTACAACTCCGGGCTCTTATCGACCCTAATACTTAAGAGGAAGTAAAAACATTTCAACTAAAAGCGAATAGCCTTGTTTTTTCTCTTCCACTGAAACCGCAGTCGGACAGCCGCCTGTTGAAAAAAAACACGCTTTGTATGCGAAATAGTTTTTCATATTTTCCATACATGCGAATTTTTGCTGCAATTTTCCGATCTGATTTCTGACTGCTTTGCGCGTGTATCGGACGTATTGTTTGTACAACAATAATAGTTTATCATGTTTCATGTAATTTTACACGCGTGATGATTTAATTAAAAATATGCCTCAGGTGTGTGCTGTGCGATTTAAAGGTTTCGGGTTTTATTCCTTGATCGGATAAAGTGTTATTGGGTTTTCCTTTCAGAAATTCTTATTGTCTGGAAATGTGCTCGAAAGCGGCAATAGGTCCTCTATGACGTGTGGGCGATCCAAGCCAAGCGAAATAGAAGTGTAGAAATGCACCTCTACCAACACTATCGGGGACTAATATTTAATAACACTCTTTAGATAATAGTCAGGAGTGTCTTCGGAAATAAATTGTACCAGACAATTTATTTATGTTAAAAGACGAAGTCTGCATTTCTGTTCCATTTTACTATACAAAGCTGGGAAACAAACAGGTGCCTAAGTATTTACGCCCACGTCTACAGAACAGACGCTCCAACGATCTCTAAAGGGGAGTTTGAAGTAGACAAAATGCAAGAAGAAAAGCGAATAGTTTGATTTACTGAAATATTCTCTTTGGATGCGAGGGAACAAAAGTCTCACAGTTATTTTTACCTATTATTATGCTTTGACGGCTTTTGCAGTAAGTATTTTTGATGCAGAATTTATGGTAGACTTATGTGGTGGATATTATGAACTATGAAAGAACTATATTGGCTTCGCAATATATTTCACACTAAAATGACCCTTTTAGCAATAGAAATAGAGCTCTAGGTGCTTTACTGCTGTTCTCTTTTAAAATAATGACAATCAAAACCTTGAATTGCTCCATCTAGTGGCGATGTTCTGAAAACTTTGTGTACAGCATTTCATTCCATTTTAATTATGACTTGCAGTCACATAACATACGTCATACACGACGAAAATTACTGCGAAACTCGTACAGCTGTGTTAGCAAAATAATTATTATACAGTCCACGTCCACTCACATTTTCTCGGACAAATGAGCTTTTGCTATTTGTAATTTCACGAACACGTTGCCTTGCTTCCGTCAACAGGCGTCCAATTTCGTTGTTACTGCGTTTTGATGCACCACATGCATGTTAATGCAACATAAGCCGTAGCTACGTTATCATAAAGTTGAATTTATGATTGCAGGTGGTGTGTCACAGACAGTTCTATACGTTTATCTATAGCTCGAATTCAAGCGCTGCGGTTGCGATATTTACCCATTTCCTCCCACCGAACGTTATGTTCCGTATTTATTTTGTGTGTTAAATGCCTATTACGATCGCGGGGAAGCAATAATTTTGCAACATTACTGCCTAAAGCGGGAGTTTAACGCGCCAAATTTACTTGTATGAACACGATAACTTACAATTGTGTTCGCGTCGGTAGGATGTTCAAAATAATATTGAAAATGGAAATTAAATAAATACTGTGGTGTGCGTTCGTGAGTCCTGAGTTAACTCTACTAGCAGCATAGGGGGACTTAAGTACACATCTGCTTACCCCTTCAGACATACATGCGGACGTATTCAACTATTTGTAGACAAAAAATTGCCTCCTATGTCACTGCGATCTCTCCCCTTGGGACATTTGAAAGTGGGTGTGATGTTGAGGGACTGTCATGTTTGCCATACAACCTGTGTCGCACCTTATTCCGTTGTATTCTAATGCGTCTTGAGACATCTGCCGCTTGAATTTCCGTTCCATTTTGATTCACCTATGTGAGTATTCATACCTTGATTCATCCTTACTTCGGAAAAAAACAACGCGTGACATAATATCCCATAAAAGGTATTAACCCGAAGATAAATCGTAGATTTGCTCCAAAAACTGTTATTTACAAAGATATATTTTACCCAGCCTAGGCAGCCGCCCTAAAATAACCGAATTACCAGAGCCTAAAGTCCATTGCACAATAAAGGTATCTATTTCGTAAATGAGACGGCCTTATCCGGATCCTTTCGCATCCCAAAAGAGTAGATCAAGGATTGGTATCCTTTGCCGTTCACAATGGCGGATAGTTGGGATATTTACGCCCCATTCGATGTCTTAATAACAACGGTAAGACGGAATTGTGTAGATAACAAGTTCCGTGCGCCTTTCTATTAATGATTTCGTTTGAGAAATTGATGGACGAAATTTTGAGTCGACACATGTTTTCATACTATCCTATTTACTTTTTTTGATGGGTAATATATAGGTCTCAGTTTCCGACCAAGGTATGTTTAAACCTATATAAAGCCTAAGGAATGGATTTATATTAATATTTTTTAATAGTACACAGGGTATAAAAAGACAAAAACAAAACAAACATACCTCACGCCTATATTCCCCGAAGGGGTAGGCAGAGATGCTATTCTGCACCCACATTTCGCCAGGTATGTATCAGTCCCACGTAATAGGGGGCGAGCCTATTGCCGTTTTTCGGGCACATTTCCAGACTCCGTGCTGCTACTGAGAATTTCCTAATGGAAAAACCCAATAACACTTTGCCCGACCCGGGAATCGAACCCAGGACCTCTAGATCGCACGGCACATACTTGTACCGCGAGACCACGAGGCAGTCAGTATAAAAAGACCGTGATGAAATTAATGCAGGTAATAGTTTTGGTGATTAGAAAAATGTCTAAAATTTTATCTGACTTAAAGGGTTTATAATCACTGTAACTATTACCGGTCTTAGGCTTTCATCATATCCTGTTTACACTGTGTATATATTTATTTCGTTAAGTTGTGACCATGAGTCTATTGTGCATGTAGTGCCTTGCCACGATTTATGTTCAAAAGTGAATCATCATAGCTATCGTTTAAAAATACCACTAGATGGCGCTTTATGACTTTTACGAAAACATTATATTTTTCTTTTCCTTTTTAAAATGATTTATTTTTAATAAAATAAATCGTCAATAAAAAAATTGGTAATTAATGATATCTTCAAGATTTAAACACGCGGTCGATAATGTCGGATCTTCTCCTTCTTCTTCAACAACCCATATACACGCCCACTGCTGAGCACGGGTCTCCTCTACCATTGAGAGGGTTTAGGCCATAGTCCACCACGCTGGCCTAAACTGGATATCGCGGGTTAAAACTTCAAACGCTGGTGTTAGTCTTGAAGTGCCTGGACACCCACCTCTGACTTTATGTATGTAATCATAAAGAAATATCCCTTACTTTACGTTGAAACAAAACATCGTGAGGAAGCCTGCATACCTAAAAGTTCAAAGAAATTTCTTAGGGCTGTAGTTCGCCAACAAGATCAGCAACAACTAGATCAGCGTGGTGTACTAAGGCTTATCCCTCTCAATTGCAGAGGAGGTCTATGCTCAGCACATGATAATGATAGCAAATTTCATTCAAGAAATATAACTAAACGCTCTAACAGAACTACTTCAACCTTCTCATCAAACACTATAGTTAATTACGCGTTGAAGAACCGCCTGAACGTATATTTACGCAGTGCTAATTAGCCAAATTTAATTAACACCTGTTAGTGGCAATAAATAAGACGTTAGCTCACCTCTTCATTACATTCCGTAGTTTGCAGAACGAATAGACGGTTTCTAAGGCACTTAGTATTCAGCCCCGCTCTTAAAGCTATGCATAAAGTGTCCTCAATTGAGTCTAGACGTTTTTTTGTGCCAGTACTAGTAACGTGACATTCGTATTTATTTTTTAATTGAGCCGCTTAAGATTCCGAAGCGTAGAGATGGAATGAAAACCTATTTATTATTTCATTAAATGAGCTTAAGATTTGAACAACACTGGCTGAATGGTATTTATAAAAACACCAATTATCTTCAAGTCGTTTTCATTGCAAGTGGGATGAGTATAATAGGTACATAATAATCAGATACAAAAGGTGAAAATAAATTGAAATGGAGCTAAAGATAATATTGCGTCTAGTAACTCTAAAAAGTAATATGTGCCATACGAAATTAAAGACGTAATAGCCGTTTAGTCGATAAGTTTCGGCACAAGTATGTGCCGTTTTCGTGCGGTTTACATGTCTCCGGATTGAGTCCGGTGTCCGGGGTAAATATTGCAAGACTTTTAATAAAAATTCTTAACAGCTTTACGGAGCTAGGATATATATAGCTAGCTAGTCCTTTACTTTTACCCAGATACACAACTGATGAAGCATATTTACGTTTCTGCCTACACCTTCGAAATTACGGGCGTATCATATTGTATATAGTATGAGATGCTTGTATTAGAATTGTGTAGTGCATTCTTAATACTTCACTTCTAGGCAGAATTATGAACATGAGTCATTGGTGCAGTGACAAGATTATATCAAATGGTCAACGGCCCTCAGTTTAATAGGGTGGGTCATAGGCCATATCCTCGGTTAACGTGATTAATGGGACGATACATCGCGTGAAATACTGCACCATTACGAGCAGCTGTAATCACTGCTCCTAATGTGGGAAGGGATTAGGAACAAAATCGTTAATGCGTTTTGTGGATATAGGACATTTTGGAAGTAAGGTAGTGTTTTGATTTTTATTTTGCAGTTTCAAAAAAATTAACACAAGTACTCTGTGAAACAAGTTCACATACAATATTACATAGGATATTAGTTAGTATAGATTTTTTATTACGTAGAAATCTGGTGGGCATTTATTTCTTCTTTGGAATATGCTGTGTGATTTAAAACAAAAAATAAATGAAATGCCTCGTAACCTTGAACCCTGGATTGATTTTTTACATTAGGAAATTCTCAACAGCAGCAAAGCAGAGGTGGGGTTCAAACACGCGACCGCCGAAATTCTCGACCGCGCGCTTTAATCTCGAGATTTTCCAATATCAAATCTACTGCCTTAAATTTCATATCGGTTTCATATCAATTGCGCCATATTATCAGTTTATTTTCCCAGAAGTTAAAAATACTTTCAATACAGTAGCGGAAAGACGTATTTCATCTGGCCGGCATATTGTGTCGAGTGACGAGAGATCTTTCATTACTCCATACTCTGTTTGGACAGCACCGTATTCATTATTAGACATTGCTGTGGTATTATACTATTATACAGTACGGACTTTGGATATATTGTCATCTTTATTATTAAAATGTTATATTTGAAAAGAAGTTTTGTTTATGGAGTTTTTTCATAGAAAATTCTCAGCAGCATGGAGTGAGGAAATGTCCTTAAAAAACGGTTTATACCGATAATAAGCTCGAGCCATATTACCTACTAGGCAGAATGTAAGTGTAGAATAGCAGCTTAGTTTACCTCTTCGAGGAATACAAGCGTGATGTTGTGTATGAATGCAACTTTGTTTATGATAAGAATTTCAAAAGTGAACCATTGAGCAACTTTTGTGGAATATAAATATTCAGAATTTTACACACAACTTCTAAAGACGCACAAAAGTACCGTTCACCATATTATTTCGTGTCTATAACGCAATACATAACAAAAATATCCCGGCTTTGATAGGCTTCAAAGTCCGCTCAGATCCGGGATAATCCTCGACAAACATAATTCTGCAACTCCATATTTCATTAAATAAATGCTTCGTTAGCTTTTTTAGATACAAGTGCCGACTGTGCTCGTTATGTGAGTACTGGCGGACACAGAATGTATTTCATTTATAATTTGCTAGCGCTTATATATCGGCCGAGTGGAGTTCGAAATTGGATCTGTAGAGAAATTAAAAACGTATTCGTTTATTTATATCTCATGACGAAAGCAAATGTATAATTGGAAAAAAAGTGGTTAAAACTGCGTATTTTAAACGTATGCGTTTCAATCGTGGGTACCTATTTTCGCGGCGCAACAAGGGGTGAAAATGTATGGCGACGTAATACTAAGTAGATTTAAGTGACAGCGTGGCGCAGTTGGCTAGACACCAACCGAAAAGTCCGTCGTAGTTCTAATACCCACGACGCAAAACTTGTATTATAGTGTGGGATCAGCATATCTAAGTCTGTCGGGTGTATTAACTTATTTATTGTACCAACATGTTTATTATATATAAGAGTATATTCATTTTGATACCTTTTTTACTACGTTGAACTAAAACGAAACCGTCTGACTCCGTCCAGAACTTTTGTAACGCAATGTCTAAGCAAATAGCATTTCTTTTGAAGTAAAACAAATATGTTTTTCCATCGTTAATGAACTTACTTAGCGTTAGAATACATAAAAACAACTATATATACTATAGGACTACTAAGATAAAGCATGATTCTGACTCTAAAATAAATATAATAAGACGCAAATTATCTCTAATTTCCCATAGAATAAAAAACAACAAAAGCAGTGATGGCCTCGAGGTTTAGGCGCGCGGTCGAGAATCTCGGCGGTCGCGGGTTCGAACCCCAGGAACATACCTCGGACTTTCGAAGTTATGTGTGTATTCAAATTGAATTATCACTTGCTTTAACGGTAAAGGAAAACATCGTGATGAAACCTGCACACCTAAAAGTTCTTAGGAATTTCTTAGGTGTGTAGTCCGCCAACCCGCACTAGGCCAGCGTGGTGGACTATGGCCTAAATCCTCTCAATGGTAGAGGAGACCCGTGCTCAGCAGTGGGCGTATATGGGTTGATGAAGAAGAAAAAACAACTAATTCGTCCAATATTCCTTATTCAAACTCTACAAAAAAACACAAAATTTCGCGCCAGCCAGTACGCTAGTCATGTGTCATCGAAGCAGCGTCTGGCAGGCGCGCTAAAATTATGATAAAATGTTAAATCAATCGTCGGCAACTCTAACAAACAGCTTACACTCACCATGTTTCCCGTTGTGAGTGCGTACCACCATAAAACAGCCACATTTGGGTCACCTGATTATGTATGTCCGATCAACTCACTCACTACGAATAACACTTCCCTTGCGCAATGGATCTGTAACAATGGAATTTCTGTTGAGCACACGCTGATGGTAATTTTAGGATGCCGCATTTTGGTGCTGATATACATTGGACGATTAGTTCAGTTAGTAAGGATTTGGAATTATAAATAAAACATAATTGAGTTGTGTAATTGTGTATTTTATTAATGTTTATATTTTTTTGAATATTGAAATGTTTTTTAATCAACAATCGACATTTCTTCTTTTTTAACAACAAAAATTGTTCAGTATTTTTATGGTATTAAAAATAAATGATGACTTATAATCAATAGAACAATTCAAAAGTCCTACAAAACAAAAATAACAAATCTATTACTACAAAATAAATAAAAAATATGTAAAAAACTATACAGATTATAGACAATAACGTACTACATAAATAAGAATGTAGATATTATGCTCGTCTAATGTTATACGTGTACAGCACGAGCTAAGTTCTTCTCCAGTGCTGAAAATAGTTAGTTCTTAGCTCATCAAGCTGGCTTGAAGAGGATTAGTAAATTTTACGTAGCTTCCAAGTTACTGTAGAAATCTCTCAGGCATTAAAGTTTCTTCACAAAGTTTTCCTTCACTATTGAAAAGATAAATGATTTCTTCTTATTTAGTATCTTTGAAAACCTAGACAGATCTGTAGTCTAGAATTAAGAAAAAGACAAAGCTATTTATCATCACCATTAGGTGAATCCAATTATAAACAATATTAAGCAAGAGGCTAAAAAATTATGCACAGATACGTAATTATTGCAGAATTTGCAACCGCTATTTTAGCAAGTAAATCCATATCCATCAGGCTAAGATTTCAACTTTTGATGTGTCAAAATCTTGTTTACCATTAGATCAAATGCTAAAAACTCGACATGCTTCCATTAAAAGCATTTGGAAACTGTCTATCCTGATTGATGAATAGTACCACAATAATAAAATTATATAACTAGAGATTGCAGTGACTTTTACATATTTTGCACTCGGAAAAAAGATGCTCTTTTATGCGGTACTACATTTACGCTTAGAGCCGACCGAATGCTCCAGAAGAGCGCTGAACAAAAAGAACTTTTTAATAAATACTTTTTCATTCCAACAAATACGACTGGCAACGAGGCTTTTAATAAAATAAAGAAGGAACATAATGAAAAACAAATGAAATACTAACAATGAGGTCTCACGGCTCAAGTGTCATAGAATCTAGGAGTAAAGGGTAAGATTTCCGAGTCTAGTGATGTAATTGGGTATTTCTATTAAGAAATTCTTTGTAGTAGCACGAAGAGTGGAATTGTGACTCAAGAACAGCAAAGGCTCCATCCCCCTATAATGTGGAACTTTAAATATAGCGAAACTTGGATGCAGAAATGCGCCTCTGCCTACCTTGTATGTTTTGTACTAAAGTAATTCAAGTAATAGCTCTGCTGTTAATGTGGGTAACGGAACAAATGTAGATAAGTGCGTATAAGTACTAACATGTTCTAATTTCACTTATGCGGTCGTCCACTAACCTCCAAGCTGAGTTTGGTATGGCAAACAATGTGTTGTGGTTTGTATACGTCTAACTACGTATTATGTTGCAGGAATTTAGGACAGTAGCTCAACGAAAAAACAGATATAGTACATACTATATAGTAGTGCATGAATACTCCTGGTACAAGTATGTACCGTGCGATCAAAGGATCCCGGGTTCCATTTCAGGGTGAGGCAACGTAATGTTCTCATTAGGAAATACGAAGTTTGAAAATGCGCCCACAAATCGGCAACAGGGTCATCCTTTATAACCTGTGTGTAAATGTAAGTGCAAAGTTGCACGTCAATCTATCGGTATCACAATTTCATCATCAGTATTTATACGTCGTACTGCTAGACACGGAGCTTATCTAAATCTGAGAGGTAGGAGGTATCTATCACGCTGGCCTAGTGCGAGTTGGCGGGCCATATAGTGGCACTTTATGTGTAACCAATTCATGAAATTGTAACTTGGTTATATGACAGTCTCTCCATTTAAGATGACTATGCTGTTCTAATATGAAACACAACATTCTGATATTGTATCAATGAGCTGCTCGAATTCGGGAAATTAAGTCCTTGTAACAATATTGTAAGCTATCTCTTGATTGGAAAAGAGCAACACTAGAGTTTCTTGCCCGTTCTTCTCTAGTGATGACTGCCTTCCGAACAGGGTGGTAAAATTTGAAATGACTGAATCTAAGTGATGTATTTGACATTTTATAGATTCAATAAATATTATTTTATTTCATTTCATTTCATTTACTGGCATAGAATACCGATTGTATTATACCCTAATAATATAAAGTAAGCGGGCTCAAAATTACTTTACTCTGACATAAATCATAACTCACTACTCCACACAATCCTATTAACATGAATGCAACTTAATTTCGCTAAAATGGGATTTTCGTCCATTTATATTACCTGTGCTGTTTTGTTCAGAACGTATGCTCCCAAGAGACAGAGTGCATTTGACATAACCAGCTCATACGTGACGTGTAGCTGGGATTTGAAATTCCCATATTACAGTAGAATTTAGATTACAGACTACTGCTGCTCCCAAATGAAGTGCAACATTGTCTAGTTTTGAAATGTTAATAAATCATATTGCTTCGTGAAATGTATGTAGTTTATGTAATACTGTATTATTATCCTTCATATTAACTTTATCAGTCTTGTAAAGGACTGTATAATCTTTACGATATGTATACCTTGATACCCCTTTCAAGAGTAAAGTTACTTCTTTTTGTTGGAAGTTGTGTGTACGAACAAAAGCCGTAACATAAATATTTAATCATGGCTTAATTTTCATCAGCTTCATCCAGCTAAAGAACAAAAACGAAAATCTCTCACACTTTGAGATTAGCAATATCATACACATTCATCGAAGTTACAAAACAAAAAGTTTTACTTACAAAAGTAAATTACTTCTTACGTAATTGTGTCTCACGCTTTTGAAGTAGAGGAAGTAAGACATTACTTCATTAATAAATTGAACTTCTCAAGTAAAAGGTCCATTATGTAATTAAATTTTAGTCCGGCTATTATTACTTGTCAGTATAGGCCATGTAAGTTACTGATGACGATTTCAGTCGTTCATAGCTCATTAACATTCCACTGCTGAATACGATGCCCTAGTGCGGGTTGGTGCATACCCAAAAAAGAAATTCTTTAAAACTGTTACGTGTGCAGGTTTCTTTACGATGTTATTTTTTATTGTCAAATTACGTGATAATTTATTGTGATACACATAACTTCGAATAGTCAATGATGATTTACTCCAGGGACCGCTGAGATTCTCAACCGCGCGCCTTAACCTTGAGGCGAAAAATTATGAAAAATTATGTCTCTTCAGGGTAAATCAAAATGTTCTTATCAGCTTACTGTCTATTTCTTGTTTATTTCACGTATGAGATGTTAAATCTGCCATGTCAGTACAAAAAAGTAGATCATTAAAACGTAAAACTCTTTAAAGATTGTTGCAAAACGATGCTTCTTGCTTCCAGTCACCGTAATTATTTCCATGCCCCGCGGCCGTACAAGCCGCAGTTATTATATATTGTGTAAGCCTTTGTTATGCAACTGGGGCCCGTTCGATTCGCAACTTGTTGCTCTTTTGAGATTAACTCCGTCTTTACAGGCTAGTGTATCGCAAAATGTATCAGCAAGTGATCTACGGGTATTTGTGCGGTGTTCAACTATTGTAGGTTCGTGAGGTATATTCACAATGGTTTGTGGAATATTTTACATCGACTGTTGAATTTTTTTTTTTATTTCTATCAATTTACGTTATTACAATACGCGTTGAAACGATATTTTTTATTTTAGGTATCGTTCGCAATAAAAAGTTCCCAACTTTCCATAATTTTGCCAACTCACATAATCTTTCCTCCCCTAAATTTTACTATTCGAGGAAAGGCACGTCGTCGGCGTATTTTTATGTAATGGCGAATGATAATAATACTGTCTCCGGTATTTTATATGAGCTGTTTCCGAATACGATATGAAAAAAGATGTGTGCATAAAACCAGGCCCAAGAATTACTAACACTATTCATATTCATAAAAAGTTGATTAAAACATTTAAGAAATGCAAGAAAATTTGCCATCAATAAAAATAGAACAAGTTATCACTGTCTGTATGAATATATTCGAGGGAATAATATCCGGCTGTTTCTACCCGCCAAATCCCCAAACACTTGCAATGAGGAACTAAAAGCCGCCTGGAAGCGTTCAGATAATGATTCAATAAGTTCATTCCAATCACACGGCTTGGTACTGGGCAAAATTGAAATCGATGTTGCCTCGAGTCTTCAGCTCGACCTAATTTCCCTTAGTGACGTACTAATCCGGGTTTAGCAGACTTCAGATTGGCTCCATTCGGACTCAACTCATGTCTTCTTGTTTGGACACCCCTAACTTAATTAAATCCCATTGATTGGTGCGAAATTAATGCGGTTGATAGTAAACAAAATAATGTTTGCGTTTCATTATTGCTTCAATTAAAATTGTTCGTTTCCTCTTTGACAGTTTGATTATTCTGCGTAGCGCGCACAATCCCGTTAATGATGAACAAACGAAGCTCCATACATATTGAAATCATAGGCCATATTACCGTCAGGGCTGACTAACAATTGCACGGCTTTCATTCATTATTGCTGCTGGCGTCAAAATGTCTGTTTTAACATTATTGTCTGTAAGCTTTATTATTAATGTTCACGCACTGCAATTTATCATCATTATATTCAACCTCTCCTACTTTGTTATAGTATCTCTCTATGATGCTGCCAATTTTGATGAGCCAGTCGAAAATTTCATTCACGGCAATTCCATAATCCAGCTACTACGATTTGGTGACTTCTTTGTTTGGTCGTCGAATTTTTTATCTTAATTAATATTTTAATAGGTCTAGTTTACTCCACAGGTATCACTTGCCTAACTTTCAGGTCCATAATTTCCCACTCATTATTTACCTTCTATAAGATAAATGTATGAAAATTCTAAAATGCTTTTAATGATCCAACGTTTACGTCTACCAAAGTCAGTTGAGGGTGCTTTTAATAGAACGATGTCAAAAGCACTCACATGTAGAGGCTCAGTGCTTCGAGCACGAACAATCTGTCACAATCGCGTTCAGAGCGTCGTCGACGAAAAGATAATTATTTCTATGAAGACTGAAAGACTTGCATGGGAACCTGACGATGATATCAAGTGTGAATAGTATTACTTAATTTAGTGCCGATTAAATGTTGTGGAGTTTCGTGTTGTGTGTTATTGTGGGTTTAAATATTTTATTTGATTGCTATCAACATATTTTAACAAAAGCAGGCATTGCATCTAAATCTTTAACATCTATTTATGTTCAAATAGATCTACTACTAATTAGACAATTAGCTCGATTTGGTCTGCTCTGCGATCTTTTCCTGGATAAAGCTAACATCTTTCAAATAATAAGATACATCGTCGAAAGCTTCTTATCTTGTTTTCCCTTACTTCACGAGAAACTTATTCTATTTTTATTGGTCCGCCAGGTGGCGCCGTACAGTAAACATTGCATTGTGTGAGCTCCGTAAACTTTAGTAAAAATTAAATAATACAAGTGACTTTTCCGCCAGTATAGTAGTTCATTTTTCTACTAGTGCTCTCGGGTTCCTCTGGTATCGTTTGTGAAACTTTTAAAGTGTTATTTGTCGAAAATAATTCAAAATACGTTTTGTGGACCGTTATAACAATTCAAACTGAAGTGCTTTGGTGTGTAACTAAATAACCGTTCTTCCGGACTGTGAGCTGTCTACAAGTCTATAAGGACCATTAGTGAGTGTTTTACCTCATTATTACACAAGAATTTTCGGAACACCTGAAGAATAATATTATCATAACGTGTGATTTACACCGACTAGCGCCATCTCTTGCTACTTTAAAGCACTAAAATATAAGCGCCATCTATCTATAACTATCTGAACCCTTACGTCCTTCCAAAGATCAAAACCAATAATTTAGCTCGCAGTTTCACATTTGACCAATAGAGGGCCTGAAGTGCTTGAGAAAGCCCCATCTATTTATAACCATCCGAACTTTCACATACATTCGGAGATCAAGATCAATCGCATAACGCGAAGCTTTTACCCTTGACCAACAGAGGGCCAATAGTGCTTGCTGCTAGTATTCCGGTAGAGGGCGTCAGCATTATCCCTTAATATGCTTTGTGAGGCTTGCAATAAACAAATAAGAGAGGGCCGAAACACCGATGAATTATCTCACATCAGCTGCTCTACATGTAAGGCCACATTTCATATTAACTGCCTCAATTTACCGAAGGAGGAGTCTCGATCGGCCCGAAATGGCAAGTTGGAGAACTATTGCTGCCCAGCCTGCAAACTAAAAACAAAGGAGCGATGCACAGATTCGACACCGATTCGATCTGGAGAAGTTGCCACGAGTATAGACAAAGCAAAAGTAGACACTTGCGCTGATCATTCGGGCATCGTCAAGGCCTTTACAGAGTCTCTTTCGCAACTACAAACGGCATTTAACATCATGAAGCGCGAAATGAGTACATTTACATCTTCTCTCACATCTACATCAAACGATATCGAGGACTTTCGTAAGGAGATCACTGAAATGAGGAATGAACTCAAAGAAGTAGAGCGCTATAAAGCTGAAGTTGCTGAACTCCGCTCAGAAGTCCACGAGCTACGCCAAGAGCTCGAATCCCGGCAACAGCGCCAGTTCCTACGCGATGTCGAATTAAATGGTATCACTGAGCAGCAGGCGGAAAATCTACCTCAACTTGTTAATAACCTCGCAGTGAAACTTGGGGTTAATCTGGATCCTCGCGACATCGACGACATAAAAAGAGTTGGAGTCAGAGGAAATAACGAGTCGAGTAACCCTAAGCCTCGTCCGGTAATAGTAACTTTTACGAGGCGTGCTCCGCGGGACCAACTCCTACGCGCTGCCAGAGTCCGGCGGGGCATCACCACTGACGCAATCGACGTACCCGGTAACTCACGCCAGGTTTATGTAAACGAGCACCTTACGAAGCCAAATCGCATACTTTTTAGTAAGGCTAGGACTCTTGGTTCTCAACTTAAATTTAAGTATGTGTGGTCATCCAATGGGTCTATATTTATGCGAAGAACAGAACTGAGCTCCGTTCTCCGCATTACATCAGAATCCGTACTAGAAAAGTTGGCAAATCAAAACACAAAACTCGAAGAGAGCGTTACTAAGAATTCCTGATTGCCCTTTTCTAGTTGAATTCGATGGTGTTCTCTTTATTCACGTGTGTAAT
This sequence comes from Cephonodes hylas, assembly GCA_030295005.1. Taxonomy (NCBI): domain Eukaryota; kingdom Metazoa; phylum Arthropoda; class Insecta; order Lepidoptera; family Sphingidae; genus Cephonodes; species Cephonodes hylas. The sequence continues at coordinate 10,546,798 of AP025372.1, read as the reverse complement.
ATCGTATTCTATTTGTGTATTTTTTTAATTTTGGTATTTTGTTTCTTAGTAACTTTTAGTATGAATTTTTATGTGAATCTCATTTTAATTTTATCTTATGACTCATATATTAATTGTTCACTGTATTGGTCAACAAAATTAATTGTATCACACACCACTAACAGTTACTTAACTTTAGCTCTGATTCTTCGTAAATTCTGTGTACGACTTACCTTGCTATCACAATGCACACTTTAGACGATTTGGAAGAATCTCTATCCATTAAATGCATCCCCCTGGATAATGCCGAAACTTGTAGGAACAGTTTGCCCTCCCATTTAAATTTTAAATTACTCACTCTCAACATTAGAAGTCTCCAACAAAATTTCGCTGCTTTTTTGGTATTCTTAAAACGACTAAATTTAGATTTAGACGCCATTATTCTGACGGAATGCTGGCTCGGTCCTAACACCTTAATTCCAAATATAAGTGGTTTTAACACCTACAGAACACATAAATACATAAATAAAAGTGGGGGTGTAACCGCGTACATTAGGAATAGCTGGAGTGCGAAAGTGTCAGAATCATCTTGTCAGGATTGCAACTGTTTAGAAATAAAGCTAAATCAAGACTTGCTAATACTCGGTATCTACCGGTCGCCTTCCTTCAGTGACTCAACCAACTTCTTGTCTTCACTCGATCTGGTACTTCGCAATGCTAGCTCTATTAAGAACATAATCCTCACCGGTGACATAAACCTAGACATAAATGGCAACCCTATAAGTTCTCATTGCGCTGACTACCTTTGTATGTTGACAGAGCAGAAGTTACTGCCTGTAATTACACTTCCAACGCGAGGCAATGCTTGTATCGACCATATTTTTATAAAAACCTCTGCCCCCACCCAGGGAATCGTCTGCTCCACAGATATAACTGACCATTACCCCTGCATCCTAGGTATGTCTTTACAAAGAAGATCTATACATCACAGTCGGACGCGATTAAAGACAGATATTGACGCTGTTGCTAGGGACCTTGCATCAGTCAACTGGTTACCAGTTCTCTCCTCTACAGATGTTAATGAGTGCGTAGCCTCTTTCTACCATATACTTGACTCTGTCATTTTAAGTAACAGCAGGGAACAAGTTATCACCCGTGCAAAATTTAATTTAAAGCCTTGGATCACTCCAGGTCTGATAAGGTGTCAGAAGAACCGTGATAGACTTCATTCACAAGCGAAAAAACATCCATGTAATGAAACCTACCAAATTACCTACAAGAGATATAGGAATTTCCTAAACTCCCTATTACACAGAATAAAAACCGACTATGAAAATAATAAACTCAAGTCAAACAGAAATAATCCTAAAGAATTTTGGAACACGATTAAAGAAATATGCCACATAGACAAGCCGTATAATGATGCCACCCATCTGGTCTCAGCAAAAGCACAAACGCAATCCGATCTCAATTGCTGTAATACCTACTTTACCAACGTAGGAAGAAATCTAGCTGATCGCATACTGCTACATCTTGGTACCACGGAACATACTCTTGCGACTGAAACACACATGTCAAGGCATCCTTCTCACTCTTTTTTCATGTACCCCACGGACCTTGACGAGATTTCTAAACTTATTAGCGACATCAAACTTAATAGTGCCCCGGGAATTGATAACTACACACCATACATAATAAAAAACATCAGTAACTTCATCTTAATACCTCTAGTTCACATCTGCAACATCAGTCTTTCATCCGGAGTTTTTCCAGACAAATGGAAAGTGGCTGTGGTCTCTCCAATATACAAAAACAATGGAGATAAGGGTACACCCAGCAACTACCGACCTATTTCTCTTCTTTCAATTCTTTCTAAACTTCTTGAAAAACTCGTAAATAAGAGGCTTACGGCTTATCTTGTAAAAAACAAAATAATCCCCGAGAGGCAATTCGGCTTCATGAGAGGCAAATCTACCGAGGACGCGGTTCTTTTACTTACCAACAGTATTGCCAGAGCGGTTGATACAAACAAAAAGTGTTTGGGGGTGTTTTTGGATCTCGCCAAAGCATTTGATACTGTTTCAATACCAATTCTGTTGAAAAAACTTCACTGCATTGGTATCAGAGGTTCCGTGTACGACTGGTTTCGTAGTTACCTCACGGAACGTCGCCAGTGCGTCAGAATTGGTGGTAGCTTGAGTGACGAGATGCCCGTGACATTCGGGGTTCCACAGGGCAGTATCTTGGGACCTACTCTCTTCATTGTCTATATGAGCGACATTTTTGATTTGCCTTTGCATGGAGCAGATGTAATAAGCTACGCTGATGATACTGTGCTACTATTCCAAGCCAACTCTTGGGAAAACGTTGTGAATACGGCTGAGCAGGGTATGATAACTATTGCTAAATGGCTAGAGAAAAATCTACTCACTCTCAATACCGGAAAAACCCAAGCAATTTTTTTCCACAAAACAAGTGCTTCTCAACCCCCAACTTCCCTAAAAACGCTTAAATTACATGCCTGTGCACTGACTTCCTCTTCTTGCAGCTGCCAGCCGATCAGCCGTGTCTTCAGTACTAGGTATCTAGGTGTAGTTCTGGACCAAAACCTATCGTTCAAAGACCATATCCATAACCTCTCGAGCAGAGTTCGGAAAACAATATATATCCTGAAATGCCTTCGCCACTCTGCTAACACCGATACCCTGCTCATGGTATACAAGGCTCTATGCCAATCCTTACTTATTTATTGTATCAAAGCGTGGGGGGGCACGGCTAAATCTCGACTCTTAGAGGTTGAGATAGCCCAGCGCGCTGTGCTGAAAGTAATGCTTTGCAAACCTCGTCTATATCCCACTAATGACTTATACGAGGAGTGCAAAGTGTTGCGAGTCCGACAGCTTTATATATTAAGAGCTACCACTGCTACTCACCGTACCACTATCTCATCCACCGAATACCCAGCTCTGCTCAAACGCAGAGTCTTTCGAATTCCCGTCCCTCCTGTGCGAACCTCCTTCGCCAAACACGCGCCGTTTTTCCTTTTGCCTTCTATATATAATTCAATCTGTCACCACCTTCCCCTATTACACACCAAATCTTTTCGCCAAGCTAAACTCTTAACAGAGTCTTGGCTGCTCTGCCTCGAATACGACCAAACAGAGGAAATCATTTATTCCCTCACGTAATCCACAACTTAATTTCTCCCTCCCTTATTTTACTTACTCACTCTCACCAATGACTTACCACACATACACATGCAAACCTATTTACTCATACACACACATACACACACACACACACACACAAATACTAATCTGGCCGTAAACAATCTCCTTTTATCCAAACTTTAATTATTACTATACATATTTATATTCTGTCTTTTATTCTCTATCGCTCGCGTTTGTTGACCTCATTTTTTATTCTAACTTTGTAAATGTCCTACTCTTATTGATCTCATGTTATTTTGTAAAGTTTTTGTTTTGTTGATCACATATAAATTTGTACTTAGTTAAGGAAAAGTGTTTATTTACAGATTTTTGTTTTTTTTTATGTTTCTTTGTTATAATTTTAAACTCAGACTGCCGGTATGTTAACTTATGTTATTTGTAAATGTCTTGTTTTGTTGATCTCACATAATTTTATACTTAGTTAAGGAAAAGTTTTTATTTAATTAACTTTTTTATGTTTCTTTTTTTTTTGTTTTAATCTTTGTTAGTTTTCATGTATTTCTCTCTGAAATTAATTTTGTTTTATTCAAATTAAAAAACCCTATTCTTTTTATGTATGGTACGCCACCAAGTTTATACAGCTTATTACTACTCATGTAAACATAGACCACTGCGACACAAGCATAGCTTAGTGCAGGGTCCTTGGTGAATCTGTTGGCTATTATCTGTATACTTGCACCATTTGTAAACATTGAATTGTAATTGTAAAACTGTTTCTGTTTTTTAAATAAAATTTATTATTATTATTATATTATTTTTTCTCCATTGTGCTGTTCTCATTTCTGCAGTCGAAACGAAAATCTGTCTAACTGGTGGGAGGCTGCGTAAAGCCGATACAATAGACTGAGCCGGATTGAAATTACATTTTGCGCTGAAACGGTTCCACAAAGCCCACCTGGTGCACATGTGTTTCACGTGTTTGTGAATAGTAATGGAGAATTGATTTCGGCGTATTGATCTGCGTTCCAATATCCGTTATTCAGTAATTTACGCCGGTGTCGTGAATTTTGGATGAAATGTGGGGATTGCTGATTGACGTAGGGGATGGATGTGGTTTTAAATAAATTAGACATTCGAGTAATTATTGCAAAGCTATTTTGGATGCGACATATAAGTGTTTGATGTTGAAATCTCTTGTTATGCGATAAGAGATAAAAGTTCTTATGGCTCTAATTATACTGTTGGGTGAACTGTCATTGGGAAATTCTGTGCCTTACAAAATAGGAATTATATTTTTCGATAATTCAATACCTGAGTCATAAAATAATAATTAGATATTAATTTAGGGCTATACTTTGACATCAAACAATAGAATGAATAGGGAATTGTACACGCCTATTTTACTAGATATAAGGTTGTTGTTGCCAAGTTAAGTGTTTCTTATAACAACAGTGTTTGCAGAAAAGGATGACAAATTACCGTTGAAGCACACTTGTATTGTGTTCTAAGGTTGTGAAGCGTCACGTAGTAAAGGCTATTGTATTTTGTAAACGAAAGGTACAAAATAGGACAAATCACAGGTCACAAATAACCTAATTTTCAAGTTACATTGTTTGGGTTATGTTTTTAAAATAAAGATTTCATGTCTAATTAACTTTTTATTATGTTACACTAATTACATATTGACATAAAAACTGTTTAAAGTTGAATCAATTTATTTGCAATTTTTGTATAATCATAGTACATTGCATGTATTTTTATTAATAATTTAGATATGGTACATGCACGTGTATAAGAAATTCCTCTTGGTTACTCGCTATGCTTATGATTCATGAATTTGCATATTGTTATGACAATCTAGTTAGCTTATTGTTTTTATTATTTATATACAAGTCAGTATTATTGAATAAATGCCGAATAAGCTATGCAACATAAAACGAGGAGTTTATGCGTGTTTTTACATAATCGCTATAACTGCAGTAATTTTAAATCCCGAGACCGCAAAACTATGGAAATCTCAAGGGAATCAAAAATGAATTTTAAGTGTATGATATCTACTTAAACTTCATTCATAAATAAAGCGTATCGTGGGCGTCAGAAACTGTAAGAGACTGCATCATCCAGAGATTTTACAATCGTATATTTGTTTTAGTGTAAAGAGGTGTCCGAAAGAAATTGATGAAACGGATTTCAATAGATTTGAAATCTCCAGAGATGGTTAGTTAATCCAAAATTAACCAGGCAATTAAGGGTATGTTACTCGATAAAAAATTTGAAACATTTGAAAGTCGTAATCTCTGCTCATTCTATAACACAGTTCAAGTTATGTCCATACAAACTCCCAGATTAGCAAACGCTGCATTTTTGGCCCAGCCCTCTAGATTTCGATTCATTACCACCATCTTTTGTACTTCATTCTATTATTATCGTCCTGAAAGCTGAAAGGGGATAAGTCACAATGAGGGAAAGTGGTATTCAGGCTTTTGCAACGATAGACATTAGATGACTTGTAGTTGAAAGGACGTAGACGCCACTATATAATTGTTTTGTTTGGTCCATTCGTATTTACAATAGAAGAACGGTTTAAGATAAATATTCAAAACACCTGGAAATGGTAAAGTTTTTAATAGTCTACTTTTTACAGTTAATGAAGTAGAAAAAGGAGAGAGGTAAGATTAAAATTCATTGACCATCGCCATGTGCAATAGACTTGAATGCCTAGTCTATGAATGATTGATGGCTTGCTTTTTCATTCATTTTAAAACTCTATTACTGTTGAGCTACTCCCAACACCAGTTTATTCCATGTTTAATGAATTTGTAGTGTCTAAAAACAAAAGAATGTCCAGAGGTTTTATTACTTATTCGTTTGGCTCAGGGCTGGCTTCGTAGTTACGTTGACCGAGAAACAATAGAAGTTTTTGTAATATCTTCGCTCATAGGTCATCGGGAGAGAAATTAACTTTTATTTTTGGCCTGTGACCTAAAAATATTAAACTTATGCTCGGGATAGGTCAGTTTGTTATATGAAGTGTACAGTAATGGGACAAAAATTAGTATTTATTGTTGTTGATTTGTGGACCCTTTAAACAAAGGTTTATTGTGGTTCGTTCAATTCTACATTCGCTCTATTATTCACAAGTCTCATCACAGTACCTATCACCCACTAGATCCCACAATTTCAAAGACATGTCTATTAACGAATATAAATAGGATGCCTTAGTTTAGTATAAGTGCGTATAGCATATAATATTATCCGAATATCTAAAGTCAAACACCACGAATATTTGCTTCTTTGGTAACTTTACCATCCGACATGAAATGTCGTTTATATGTCTTTCTAAAGGCGCTGGTTTCTATAACGTTTAGTATTGAGGGATAAATGAAGCGAATCCTTCTTAAAATTGTAATTATTACTGAAAATAATTTTCAATGAAATAAGTACTGTATACATGAGTAGAGGTAGAATCAGCTTTCCTAATCAAGAGGACGAGTATTATTCTATATGAAAGCCCTCTGGTATTTCTCTAGGGGCGCGATCGTTAATAAGCCGGGCACAATACGTGGGCTCTTGGAGCCAAGCCAAATACGTGGAAGGTCAACATACACCCTATTACTTTCGAATTACATAAATCATGAATGTTAAAATGGTTTTAGAGACACTTGCTATGAATTTATAATTTAGATTGTGGGCTAAATAATTGCGAGTACCTACATCACGGTGTTGCTTAGGCTTAGATACATTCTCTGGATCACTTTATTCATCATCTTCAACCACAAGATAAGGACACTGATATCTTCCAAAGACTTTTAAAACAAATTGTAAGAAGTGACCTGTTGACATTTACCTCGTCCATACTGTTAGTACCATGTTTGTCGATACGTGGTATCTTAAATTAGTTTAGATTTCTGTTACAGTAAAGTGTAGGTAAAATTGAGTGTTTTCTATTAAGGTATGTTAGTAATGAGCTTACTAAGCATCAGCAAATGACTATCCGTCTTCGTTTGATACGACCAGGCCGGGATAGAAAGGGTTACACGTGGGCCCGGTAACAATTAAAATGGTTTAATGATAAGACAGAAATACAGATGTGCCAACACTAGCTTTACGATACCTATTATTTAAAAAATACCTAACTTTTATCTGTTATCCGATGCATAAAATTTCTAAATAAAGTCGAATTTAGTTGTTAACTAGTAAATATTAACAATTTCGTGTTTCATATTTACAAGTCCGAAATGTCACAACCGACACCAACCACAACCAAAATCAGGTACGGTTACAGCCTGCTTAACTCAAACATCGTAGATTCATATTCACTTGTATTAAACCACATACCGACCTCGTATACAAAATTAACCCGAAAACCTTCTGGCAAAATATCCAGCATTACATAACGTCCCCATGACGGTCCCGTGTATTTGGGCCAGACATGTAATTCATTCGAGCTGAGAGCCGCAGAACAGATTTGAGATAGGAAATCGGATACTCGAATCAGCTAAGAATATTTCGGGTTATCGTGTCCCATGTATAATTTGTGATGCGTACGATGTGCGTATTCTGACTGTGAACTCAATTGTAACCGTGACCCATCTGGTATTGATAAAGTAGACATTTAAAAGATTAAGATATAATGCGATCACGCATTGTTTATAATAGATATCATATTAATTTTTCATATAAAACTATACGTTTTGATGCTAAGCTTTGCATCTTAATTCGTCTTACTATTATTAATACATTCAGGTTAATGTAGGAAATAGTATTCTCGCAATATTTGATAAAATTTGTGCTTAAATTTATTTAACAATAAGAGGCGGTGAAACAAATAATTACTATGAAAAATTAATGTTAGAGAAAAAAAGTAGTTGTTAGGCATTAGTTAAAAAGATAATTAATTTGTTTTAAACAAATTTCCTCATCCGCGCCAACCCTACCCGGGTCAGAAATTGGACGCCAACAAAACGTTGGGAATAATTAATTTAAAACGTTAGATGAAAATGAAGAGACCCTCTTTACGTTTTGCAATTCTATTAAAATATTTTTCAGGGCAACAACGCCTTCTTTTATTTATGAGTAATTGTTTTGCCGGTTTTGTAGAAAACAAAAGAAAAAAACATGAAATTATAATGTTTAAAATTGCATGCTCAATGGCTAGAAGATACTGTATTTAAGGAAAAGAAATAGACTTAGATACTAAAGCAAAGTAATTGACATTACCTAAAAAAACAGAGAGATCTCAAAATGTACGAAGCCAAAACGCTTCCTCAGACAGTCTAAAAATAACACAAGAGTTTTCAAAAAGTCAGATTAATAACGAACACGACCTCGTAGGCAAAAACCACCTCGTTATGATTAAGAAGAGTGAAATGACTACTGGATTCATATTCACATAAGCAATTATGATAACAGTAATTATGTGTAGGGCTTCATGGCACATTTGACAACAATCTATTGAAGGTAGAAAATTAAAAAGAAGAAAATACGAGGCTATTCTATCTTTCATTTAATCGAAAGCGAGCGAACATCTTCGATACCCATAACATAAAGAACTGATAGACCCGAGACCTTCGAAGCAGTGCAAATTAATTTAGCATTTCACAATTTTCATACAAAAAGCGCACTCAAAAATGTAAAGTAAACTAGAGCGGCCATTAACAGGCCGTGGGGAACCCTGACCCGAGTTTCAAGGCGAAAGAAACTGCTGCGTCAGATTTACATTTCGCGTGCCGCTGATTTTTCAAGCACCGCGCTCGCTTTTTATGAGCGAACTTACATTGATTAAGCACGAACTGCGTTCAGGTAAGTCTTCCGCGACTCTTCACTTTATATTCAGTATTTTTTTAGGCAGCCATTTTGTTAGGTTTTGGTATTGCTTTGATGTTAGTGGAATGAGAGCTCAAGGTCATGATGGGCGCGAGATGCCAAGTTGGAGAAATGTCGGAAAATTCAAGGCTGAAGGCAATTAAAATTTGAACGTGGCAACGCTATGGATAAGAAGCGATGCAAGAAACTCTTTAGCCAATACGAAATGTTACTTTTTTATTAATTGGTAACAACCAATTAATTAAATTACAGATCTAAAGATCTTTACAATTGATATTAGGTAGTTATAATGTTATGAATGCTACAGGTAGCACAGGTAGCTTTAAATCTACGGAATATTTTGTACAAGACATTTTCTTTAAAGCAAAGGATCTTAAGAAAATATATTTTATGCAGCAAGAAAGTGCTTGTTTGTCTTTTGAGCGTGACAATATTGTTTAACTATTCTAGAAATTTCTACTACGGCTTTTTTACCTTTTATTTCACAGCTCGCTTTATACATTCTCAGTTTTTTAACTATGTTTGAGTTGTCATTTAAAATTAATTTTATAAAGTCACAATATCAGGTTCTGAGAGGCAGGCAGAAGAGAATTCTTCGCCCAGTAATCGTCAATTATTTTAAGTTGCACGTACTAAGTATTGGTACATTTCCAAGCTCATATTTAACTGAGAATTTTTCATGAAAAACATCAAATCACCGAAACAAAAAAAACTGAATGTAATGAACATTCTTAATATCAAGTTTCCTACTTTAGTAATGGTATCATTGTAGTATAGTAGATTAACTAGATTCTACCTTTCCCGAAGTAGATCCCGTAGCAAAATGTTATTGAGACACCTTCATAAACAAAGTTTATCACACATCCTCAGAGACAAAACAGGTCTTATACGGGTATATCCGAATAAGATGTTATCATTGGTATACGATTTTCTGAGAAAATGAAATGTCATACGATTTTGGACGGCTTTCCTCGGCCACATATCCATCCTGAAGGGATTTGGGGAAATCCCAATTCATCCTTTCATAAAATAGGTGTTTGCTTATCGAAAAATTGTGAATATTTTAGGAGTATTGACAACCTCGGTTGGGTGTCACAATATGGAAGTAGAAATCTTAGCCAGGACCTTATGGGATAGATTTGATCATACCTATGTTTTTTAGTTCACAAGTAAACTGTTAAAGGCATTTGTGGGACCAAAATGTCTTTTATGTCGACGGAAGAGACAATTGAAGTTAGATTTTATAAAGTTTTGTGGCTTCCATTCTTTTAGCTAAAGGAATCTAAAGACAAAACTAAGCAATTTCTCAGGGATAACTTACGAATGTACTGATTTTTCTAATTGTTAAGTTACACCAATCTCTCAACAAAATATTTCACTTGAAATTCGCACCCATTATAGCAGAGGCCGCGCCGCCAAACCAACAAAGCATGCACTTCAAGAGAAGGAATACTCGCAATAATTGAAGCAAGAACAACAATGCTTTGTGATTTTATGAAAGGAAGGAAAAATCTCCTTATTGTCTATGCTTCCATTGTTCAGCCATATTCATTGATTTAATAAAAAACACTAAAAACAATGGAGGTAAAAAAGCACTTGGCTTACGTTGTCTCTCGCCTCGCCCGGTTACATCAAACGAATTTTGCATTAGTGATGCTTCGAGGAGAAAGAATTTTCTTTCCGTCTATTTTTGCGTCAACCAACCTCTTTTTTTCATTTTTAATATTTTACTGCTTCGTTGGTCCTGCGGCAGAAGTGTTTGCCGAGCGATTAACAGACCTCGGGATCTGGCAATGTTATTGGTAATATTATTAGTTATTTTTACATAACAAAGTGACTTAAAAATTACCTGACGAAACATAATTATGGAAACATCTATTTACATACAAATGCTTTAAATCCTCAACTTAATAAATCAATAAACGTTATTTCAATAACTTCTACTTGCTCATTGTTACATACCAAAGAACATTTTTTAGACCCAAAGCGTAATCTAGATCTGATAGTCAGTACGTTAATTACTTTATAAAAACGATTGTGGCGTCATGACAAAACTAGTGTGAAGATTCTTGTTACCAGGGAGCTTGCATGGGGGAAACTAATAACAGGTGAAGAAGGCTTGTCCGCCGTAGCATTGTGCTCGCTATTGTTTCAGCCCACTCGAAAAGGACGCAGATCCAACCTAACTGTATTATATACATGCAAGCACTGGGTCTGTCTGTGGCAATACATATGTAATAATACAGGGTGTATTCGGACCGTGATCGAAAGTAAGGTAATAGCTATGGTTTTTACAAATACATTGGGGTTAGAAATATTGCGACACATCATACAGTAGATGATGTATAAATAGATAGAAGTCGATTAGAATACCTTAATAGAAACGAAATTCTTCAAGACGTTTTAGAATAGGCCGTAGTACCTACTAACATGGATTTTTCGTACATAACCTTTAATGCTAAAAATGGAGGAGGATGTGCCATGGGAGGGTTAAAATTTCTCTACAGAACCTTTTGATGATCATCCAAAATAAATAAATGCACCCAAAAGTCACATACATAGTTCTGACCCCACACTAGGATAGTCCTCCGTTTGGGGTATCAGAAACTGGAACAGTCGTTTCGGTCTAACAAATTTTGCCTCAGAGCGGAGATCGAACACGCGGCCGCTGTTACGCAAGCTCTTATCTAGCCAATAGCGCCACGGAGCAGTCACACATAAGCTTTGAAAAACTCATGAGCTCTACAGAAATGCACTTCTCCCTAACCCCTCGAGAACACAGGCGTAAGTACAGACATATGTACATGTAATGCTTTGTGGAATGGAGTAACATGAATCAGAATACACAGTGGTATTGACAGTAGCGTGCCTAGGGTGTCAAACTAAGGCAAGCCCAAATGTTTATTTAGTAGCAGCATATTTTTTTTGGTACGTAGGACTAATAAATGCCTACCGGTTAGTACTCACATTCACGTTTAAAGCGTTATTTTATAAATAAACAATCGTTAAGTTCGTTATTCGGAACTATGTAAGGCAAGTCGGGCTTTGATATAGCTAGCTAGTACAATGGACATAATTATGTACGAGTACGTAAATGTATACTATAATGTATAGCATCCTCAGTCCATAATATAGGTCCCACTGCTGTGCACGGACCTTCCCAACAATTGTGAAGGTTTAAACCTTAATCTACCATGCTAGCCTAGTGCGGGTTGGCGAACTATACGCCTAAGAATTTGTTTAAGTACTTTTTACAATGCTGATTACCACACAGAAAGCAGTGATGGCCTCGAGGTTTGGGCGGGTGGTCGAGAATCTCGACGGACGCGGGTTCGAACCCCGGGCACACACCCTGACTTTTCGAAGTTATGTGTGAATTCACATTGAATTATCACTTGCTATAATGGTGAAGGAGAACATCGTGATGAAACCTGCACACCTAAGATTTCTTAGGAATTTCTTAGGTGTGTAGTCTGCCAACCTGCACTAGGCCAGCGTGGTGGACTATGGCCTAAAACCCTCTCAACGGTAGAGGAGACCCGTGCTCAGCAGTGGGCGTATATAGGTTGATGAAGAAGAAGAAGATTACCACACAATGATTTCTTTACCTGTCGAGTAAGTGATAACTCAACGTGAATGCAGACAACTACAAAAAGTCATAGGTATGCCTGGGGATTGAACTCGCGAACACCGAGATTCTCAACCGCGCGTTTAATCCTCGAGCCCAACCTAACATACATAATGTGTATACATAAATGTATACAAGGTAGACACAAATATACAACACAATATTAACGGCAAAGTTATACATTACACGCGTCTCGTGATTAATGTCTCAAAGGGAGTGTTAATTAAGATAATTTCCTTGTGTTAGTTTGTCGAGCGACAAATGACGTCATTTTCGTGGCGAATACGTCACACATGTGTTTAGGTAACCAAGTTTAGATGTACGGGTACTGTGTATTTGGAGAAAATAGTAAAAACGAAAGATATGGGTATATAAGGTGGTACTTCTGCTGTAGATATGGTTTGATCTGGCCGTGATGGTATAAATGGTCCTAAAAATAAATATGACGTCATAAACAAGAGAGAAATAGCAGTAGCCCCAGTTTAATATTTATTCAATCTGTTTTTAGTATTCATTGTTTAATACCGGCAGCATAAATACATTACCTGTCAAATTTTAACTATCTATCACGGTTCATGAGACACAGTCTGGTGATAGACGAACATATGGACAGCGAACTCTTAATAAGAGTCACATTATACGCCTTGGGTACGGAATCCTATAAATCATATTTCTGGTCCTCGCGGAATACAATTCAATATTCAATAGGTTTATAATCACTATAGCTATTACCAGCCTTAGTTTTCGATCCCAGTCTGAATACTCCCAGTATATAAACAGACATATGTATAGCATATATACTGCATTCCCCCAGGGGAATATAAAGTAAATTCCGATCGGAACAGAAATAGCGAATGCATTTGCGCGGCACAACAGCAATTACTGGCAGCGACGTGCAATCTGATCAATTGGACGGAACGGGCGCCCTTGACACGGCAACCGGGTAACTTTGTCACATAATGTGTCGAGGAACCCTGAATTGTATCATACATAGCATGTATGAAGATGCATGGGCATCCTCTATAATTGCAGCTTAGTCCGCTATGGTATTTTGTGGCTGTAGTAAACGATGCATTGATGATTGATGATTGCAGTGATGGTCTCGAGGTTTGGGCACGCGGTCGAGAATCTCGCCGGTCGCAGGTTCGAACCCCAGGCACACACCTCTGACTTTTCGAAGTTATGTGTGTATTCACATTGAATTATCACTTGCTTTAACGGTGAAGGAAAACATCGTGATGAAACCTGCACACCTAAGAGTTCTTAGGAATTTCTTAGGTGTGTAGTCCGCCAACCCGCACTAGGCCAGCGTGGTGGACTATGGCCTAAAACCCTCCCAATGGTAGAGGAGACCCGTGCTCAGCAGTGGGCGTATATGGGTTGATGAAGAAGAAGAAGAAGAGTAAACGATGATATAACGTTTTTTTTTATAAAAAAAAGTAGATTATTCTTTGTTTGGAGGAGCATAAACGGTTTCTGATTATTAATTTCTAGACAGAGAGAGACACACTATGATATTACTGCAATGGGACCCCTCGACACAAACTTGCCTAATTGGAAATTAGACCATGTTAGAATAAATGAAAATAAATCAATCTTTAACAATTCTACACTCACTACAGTTCGAAGGTTTAAACAGCTTTATAGAATCGATATTTACAAGCTCACATATGTGATTTTTGTGATTTAAATTCCTTGCGATGGAAATAAGTATGGATATTAAATGCCTAGGTTACAATCCAAAAATTTTTCATTTTATTTACGGCAATATTTCAAATGCAGCCTGTACTAAAAGCCATAACCTTCGCAACAAGCACCAATTATTTCAGCCACAACTTTTTATAGTAATAGCGGCCTCGTCGACGAGGTAGAGAGAACATTACCGAACTCACATCCAGCCCAAACTCCTTTAATGGCTTAACGAGCCGATAAAAATGATTTATAGTGCAGTAATTAGAAACGAAAGCGTTTTGATTCCACTATCATTGAACGAGTAGGATTATTCATAGAAAATTATAGAGTATAACTATGATAGTGTAATTTTTTAAGGGAAAGCTTTTTGGAATTGTTAATTTTTATTAAATGTAATTATAAAAATGTCCATACAGGTCTCGTTGCTCGGCACTGGCCCTCTCAATATCAGGAGATCAGGTCTACATCTACCATGCTGGGCTAAATAATAAAATATGCTAACAATTTTGAATCTTCCTTAAAAATAGAAGATCATTTAAGAATGATCCATCATGGCTGATATAAAAGTAAAAAATATTATCGTTACCTAAACGAGAAAAGTTAAGTGCAAAGAGAAAATTGTTACTTTCTCCAAATTGAATTACATATTTTGATTATTCTGAATTATTCCATTGGGTTGCGAGCTTTGGCCTCTGTAATAGAATTTAGGCCTTACGTGGGTTGCCTTAGAATGAATAATTGATTTCTCTCAGAAAATCAAAATGGAATGTTGGACATCCCTCGGGGAAATGTTCCGTCATCGAAGCAAGGAATGAGCCTTGACGTTTTCAATTTTTCATCCTTATTCAAAGCCCCTTTGTCTTAGGGGAATTGTAAAAAATCTTACAGCGCTCCAAAGCCTTTAAAATTCTTCCTCAAATTCCTGCTGGGACGAAGACAAAAATGTTTCAGCCACATTTCGATGCTAAACTCTAAAATATCAGCCAGACAGTTCATGATTTCAAAAAAGGAACTGTATTATTTATTGGTGAGATATTGGACATTTCAAATATTGTATGCCTTTAAAAAGATGTCCTTTATTCTACCTTCAAATTTATAAGTGTTATTGCTTGTAACTGTAAACATTTCAGCGACCGTGCAAATTTTAGTTCTTCTGTTAACTCTATAAATATTTTATGGCCGCAAAGTATAATTCCTTTGCTGTTACTCTAAAAATAATCACAACTTATTCTTAATTTAAAAATTAAACGGAGCTCATAAAAAGCACATAACCCGTACCGATACAAACTTTGTCACTACCAGAAGCGAGGTCAATTTATTAGGGGTCATAAATGTTCCGAGTGGACTGAGCTTGAGGTTAAACTGCAATAATTTAGACAATTTCACCAAGACCGATGAGTTTCCCTCGGGGCTCTACTAGATTAGTTTCCATCAAACAAATTATCAGCTCGTATTAAGGTCTACGGAATTAGATCCCTTCCTTAATTATTAGCTTATGGGTTTTTAATATTGAAGACTGATCTAGCGGAAAGTAATAATATGTTTTAAGAGTCGACAGATTGGATTTTTATCAGTAAGTTTGATTCAAGCTTAGATTCAATAATTTTAGATAATAGTTTTGTTCTCACTGAATATAGAAAAATCAAATATCTCCTCAACGTATGAAAGTGAATATTTCCTTAATTGTTAGAGGACCGGAAGGTATACTCCTCTTACATTCAAGTAATGTGTGTATTAGTATCTACTTTGTATCGATAACTATGAAGGAGAAAATAGAGATCATTTATATGTCTGAATCTAAAAGTAACTTCCAAGAATTAAGGGCCATTTGAAGTTTTTCTATTGCCTCTGAAGCGTAGATAGGATCGTGGCTAAAATAGACTTAATTAAAATTTCCAACCAAAACATAAATGATTCACTTATCTTTTTGATAATAAAAATGATTTAAATCATAAAATGAATATCTCAAATCAGCGTACGGATATCGACGTGAATAACAAGGACAGTGAAGTAAGATATCCAATTTGGCATTTCTTTCTAAGCTTCAACTTGAAAAATCCTCTAACCGTTCCTCCTTTAAACGTATAAGGGAATTTAAATCGTAGCAACTGTTACCAAAGGGATTAAAGTCTCTTACGCTAACGATCTCAAATTTACCTCGTATTATTTAAGAGGATTTGATGGATCGCTATTCCTTTGAAATCTGTTACATTTATTGCGTATTTTGAATAATGATTATTTATTTCTTCTATAACAAAGTTAATGTCTTCATTTACGTGATCAAACATAAAATTGGTTTGAAGCGTTTCACGTTGTCTAACTTTACCAATTTAAGACGTCCAAATAAGGCTGCTATTGAAGATTGATTGTCTTTAAGAATGGGGATGAAATTAATGTTTGTTTGAAGATTTCATTTTATTTTTGTCAAATATATCGATACGAGTTTCAACTGTTTCTATATTTGAATGTATTATCTTATTTAGGTGAATGGATTAGAAGGGCTCCCAGAATCTGCTCTTAATCTATATTCTCGTTCCATTTGCCTCTGAAAAGTTAAAAATGTCCTTACAGCGCATTCTTAATTGCTCTAATTTATTATAACAAATTCATGCCATTGGTTAACTCTTGCCGTCGTTTGCATAATTTTGTCTTCGATCAATACCAGTAACAGTCCCATTAGCCTATCTGAACGAGCTCTGTAAAATCTAAATGGTATAAGTTTTAATTGCCGCATTAAGTTTCCTTAAAATGCATTCACGTTTATTTCTCGTCTTTTGTTAAATCTACATCATCTTGCACTACTTGGAACACATGTAATACTAATTTTACGTCCATTGAAAATACCAGGAAACCTTTCTAACTTTTTAAGTTTTGATATTTCTCGCCAATTACTTTTAGTTTCTAAAGAAGCCGTTCATTCCAAGAACTATTCGTCCCTCTTCGTCTTTAATATAATTACCATCATTTAGAAGTGCAATGTTAGGTTAGGCAACTATATACTATGCTAAATTAAATATGTATGTATCAATATGACCAAGTCAACGGAATAGGTCTTATAATATGAGTAATATCATAGGCATATACTTTGCCTATTCACCAACCAACAGTAGCTTTGCGGTGGGAAGATAATTGGACGCAGCATACGTAATTCTCATGGTACGTGGTGACTCATTTGGAATGTGATTCACAATGTTTTCCTTGTCACCTGCCCAGTTCAAGAACTTAACATTCATTTTTTATCCATTAATGATTCATCACAAAGCGAGTTTATACAAAAATATTGAGTGTACCAATTGCCTCGAGAACTTGCAGAACTAAGGTGTTCTACGCGCTCAAAAGGCCCCATGTTCAATTACTGAGTTGAATTAATAAGCCATTTAATCGCCTTGGTGTTGTTAATCGCTTTAATTGGATTGCTAGAAGTGATTATCGAAGTATTGTAAGTATTAGGCTCATGTACTGCAGTGGCGGTACTTCCATAGAAGCTTAAAAGGTTACGAAAATTTCGTAATGTCTAGTTTAGAATTGTTTATTGTGGATTTCTCATTTATGTATCAAATTAATGTTGTTGAATAAAGATTATATTCATTATTATATTCATTTTGTAAGGCATGCTCGACTTATGGGTTTCTAGGAATATTGCCACTTATGTACTGGTACTGGAAATAAATGTGGCAATATGGACTTTACTGCCTACTATACTGACTCAGCAAACCCGTGGCGTAAATTAGCGAGTGGTATTAAAAAGTACCGTATTCAATTACTTTAAGAAACAATATTATGGTTTTGCCTTCAGAAAACCTCGTCATCTCAAAATATCGAGGAAGAATCCAACCCAATATTGCGGGACAAAATACCTGGCAGAACGATATTGAAGAATCACACTTCTACTAATGGACATATTTTTCATTCCCGTGCATGGAAATATACCTTGTATGTACCTATGTAACAAATGCAAAATACACAACAATAATAACATTATATGTTACACAGAACAGGTTTCTACTTGTAGTTATCCTCAACTATGCAATTAAGATTGTCTTGGAAACCTTGGTAGGTTATCATAAAAAATATGTGACGATCACAACAATACATACGTAGCAGATCTAAATTTTAAAGTTATTATTGTAAAGGTGAAGATAAATATTCTATCGTTTATAATTAACTAAATCTTAAATGTAAGAAACTAGAATTTAATAGAAACAAAATATATAAGCAACACAATAAGAAGCAGCATACTTATTAGAAAGTAAATGACAATCGATGGCGGCAATATGGTAACAATTTATAAAACTTTTAAAATTCATCTCAGTAATTTGACCAATACAAATCGAAATGTAAACAGCAGAGAAACTAACTAAAAAAAAGGTAAATATTGAATAGCGAACGAAAATAAATCAAACAACAGAAAGCGACGGTCCGCTGTTCCCAACCGTCGTATCCGAAGTTTCCAAGTTAAGCCCGGTTAAATTTATTCAGCAACTTGCTTAATCTCGAATGTCTTCGCTGAAATCGCGTTCAATTTTCGCTTCGCATTTTGTGGGCGGCCAGCAATTGGGAGTAATGCTTCTAGCTCTTATTTCCGACGATTTCGCAACCAAATTTGATGGATTTGTTTACAATTTGAAATGGCTGTGAGATCCCGCGTATTGGATACGTTGGATTATTGATCTAATGCAAAGAGTAACGAAAATTTCATATGACGGAATAAGCAAATTGGATACGATGTATCGCACCTTGTGCGACGCTAACCAACTAAGAAGCAATCCAATTTCGCTTGAAATTCAAATCTAGTTTCTACTTGAATTCCACCTTTCACTTTGGGAAAAGGCAAATAGAAATAAACGAATCTAGCGTACCTGGAATCAAGAGGAAAACTTAGACGACGTCTCATTTTGCAAAGTATACGGAATCCTTTATATTTCGTGTTACAAATGATGTAATATAAATGTATTTATTAAAGAGAAACATATTACATTATAATTAATAAAATTAGTTCAAATAATGATGAATAAGTGATGGCCTCGAGGTTTGGGCGCGCGGTCGAGAATCTCGGCGGTCGCGGGTTCGAACCCCAGGCACACACCTCTGACTTTTCGAAGTTATGTGTGTATTCAAATTGAATTATCACTTGCTCTAACGGTAAAGGAAAACATCGTGATGAAACCTGCACACCTAAAAAGTTCTTAGGAATTTCTTAGGTGTGTAGTCCGCCAACCCGCACTAGGCCAGCGTGGTGGACTATGGCCTAAACCCTCTCAATGGTAGAGGAGACCCGTGCTCAGCAGTGGGCGTATATGGGTTGATGAAGAAGAAGAAGAAGAGAAGTTCAAATAAAACCTCCCTTTTATATTTAATCATCATCATCATCTGATACACTATTGCAATAAAATGCCTGATTGCTGATCATAATAATATATAAACTATCGGTTATCCATTACTAAATTTAATGGGCACGTGGGGACTCAATAGCTAGCGGTGCGTCACTTTCGAATCGGTCTATTAAATAAGGAAATAGGGTCATTTGATAAGTACCAAGAGTAATTGGTAAATTGCTTAGTTAGAAGTTGGATGACAGTTTACAACAGCTGGATTTTCCGTTAGAGTGGTCTTCAAAGGCTATGATTCAAACTACTGATTGGTCCTTAGCCAAAATTATTAATGTACTAACCACTTAGGATACTGTGTCGCTCTATAGATCTCAAAGTTAGTGCTTCCAACGTTATGATTTTTTGTGTAGAAATTAACAAACTTGAATTCTATATTTGCTAATTAACTTCGTTTTATATTAATTACCAGGAAAATAATAATTAGTTAAGCTCACTTGACGAAAATTCTTTAAAAAATTAGGTAAGAATGTAATCTCCTTCATCTTGTAGCTAGTCTCGTCTCTTATGAATGCTTTTCAATATTTATGAAGAACTAGAAGAAACAAAACAGTTCTGGGATTGTTACATGTGCTGGTTTTGCAAACCGTACCATACCCTCTAATAGGTAACTTAAATAGAATAACGTTTTGTAAAGTATGGGTGTAAATCGTCTCCACAGCCTCAACCACGGCACGAAGATTAGAAACTTGCATAGCAGTTGGTTACGTAAGAAAACCTAAGGTCGACTGGCGTTTGTTTACTACGACAAATGAGTTGCAAAGAATATTTAACTTTATGCCGCAGACTTAAAAACACTTTTAAGTTGCAGGTTAATTTGTGTATTGTGTGTTAGTTGGATTTATGTTTTTTATAAGTTATTGGTATGTATAGGGTATAAAAACATAGTTTAATTGTTACCATGCCTTGATGTCATGGTTATAGCCTAGATACACCATTCTATACCTACTTATATATCTTTTCACAGAGCAATGATATGCAATAAAATGCATTCTCGTCTTAAAGAACATAAAAACTAAATTATTTGTTTTAAACTAAATACAAATAAATACACCCAACAGTCACACACATAGTCCTGACCCCACACTAAGATATGATTCTTGTGTCGTGGGTATCAGAAACTACGAGAGACTTTTCGGTCTCACAAACACCCAGACCCGAAACAAATATTTGTGGATCACACAAACATTTGTCTCGGTGCGGGGATCGAACCCGCGGCCGCTTGTTTCGCAAACTGGTGTCTAGCCAACTGCGCCACGGGGCTGTCTAAATTAGATTAACATTACTGGTTAAACGATAAGGAATAAGGTAATTACACCTACAAACATTCGTCTGCCCCATTGAAGAACAGACATGAGTGTCTCAGTACAATTTCGAAAGCCATTCAATCATACCTTCCAGGGAAACGAAGAGCAACCCGACTTTTACTGAGCGACACAATAAAACTCCACATCACAATTTGAATGTAAATGGGTAAAGTTTTATCAGTTTTATGTCATTCGAAACAATGGGTTCTGTATAGTAAAAGGTACCAACTCTTACAGAATACACGCTCCATCGTGGACATTGTTAAATCCCTCGCGTTGCGACCATTTTGTTTTCTATTTATAAGAATTGTATACGAGTTTTCGAAGAAAGCGACGAAACGTTGTTTTAATTCAATGGTGCGTTCATATATTTTTTACAAATGTGTCTCCTCAGATCCTGGACATGTAATCGCATACGAAAACTCCAGCATTAAATTCACATACAGAATAAAGATACAAAATACTTAGATTTGGATAGATATCCTGTTTCTTCTACAAAACTTTACCTTCCTTATATTTGACTTTGGAGTACAGATTTCTAGCAACTTCTGCGAGGAGTCATTACTCTCCCTATCCCGCCACACACCCGCCACTGCAACTCCTGTACTACAGGATCAACAGCGGCACGCACAGTATTGGCGCCGAGCAATGAAGCTCAGCGAATCTAAAGCGACCTAAATTGTCACAATCCCGCAACGAAGTTAATCAGAATAGCAATGTAAAGGAGGAGTTGGAAAACAAAGAGTTGTCCACTTCCCTCCACAGCAAAGCGGATGACAAAACATTGAGCTTTGAGGTGTAACCTCATATAAAGAAAGACAATTACAATTAACAAAAACATATTTTAAAATCAAGCTTTTATTATGCACGAAAAATTAAAAAATAAACTAAGAAAACATTCATAAAATTCGTAGTTTTTTAAACTTTACAAGTAACATTTTACAAAAGTGTTCGGTTTATCAGTAGAAGTATGATACATAAACATATATTATCTATAACTAGTATATTAATATTCTTAAGTGATCTAAAAGCTGGTCGCGCAATTTCGTTAATGCAAACACCTCGGCCGCGACCAGCTTTTAGATCACTTAAGAATATTAATATACTAGTTATAGATAATATATGTTTATGTATCATACTTCTACTGATAAACCGAACACTTTTGTTAAATGTTACTTGTAAAGTTTAAAAAACTACGAATTTTATGAATGTTTTCTTAGTTTATTTTTTAATTTTTCGTGCATAATAAAAGCTTGATTTTAAAATATGTTTTTCACCGTTAATTTATTTTTAACTTTTTAGTTGGAAATATTTCTAAGTCTATCCATTTCGTAGTCATACCGAAATTCAACTCAATCGGTCCATGGAAACTAGTGTTCCTATGGGCACCTTCCAACTTCTCATGACACCAGATCAACGATACCTTATTATTATGTTGTCACTGAAAATACAAAGGTATACCAAATTTCAGCTCAATCGGTTCAAAGGAATCGGAGTTCCTTTGGGCTTCTTCCAACTCCTCAATAGATTAGCTCTATGATACCATTTTTTGTCTTGTTACCGAAATTATGAAGAGACACAAAATTTCAGCTCAATTGGACCATAGGAATCCGAGTTCTCATGGGCATCCTCCAACTCCTCATCAGATCAGCTCCATGATTCCATATTTTTGTATTGTTACCGAAGTTACGAAGAGATACAAAATTTAAGCTCAATTCGACCATAGGAATCGGAGTTCCTATGGCCATCCTCCAACTCCTCATCAGATCAGCTCCATAATATCATATTTTTGTATTGTTACCGAAGCTACGAAGACATACCAAATTTCAGCTCAATTGGACCACAGAAATCGAAGTTCCTATGGGCATCTTCCAACTCTTCGTCAGATCACCACCATGATACCATATTTGTGTATTGTTGTCGAAGTTACAAAGACATATCAAATTTCAGCTCAATCGGTCCACAAGAACTGATGTTTCTATGGTCATCTTCCAACCTCATCATCAGACCAGCTCCATGGTACCATATTATTGTATTGTCATCCAAGTTACGTAGGTATACCAAGTTTCAGCACAATCGGTCTATTGGAAGTGGTTCAAATCTTCATTGCAAGATTTGTAAACATACAAACATACATACATACATACATACAAAAGTGAAGTTAAATAAAAGCTTGTAAAAATTAGACGCAATTAACGCACGGATTAATAACTATTGCTTAAATTGGACCTAACGTACGAACTGTTATACAGACTTCCAATAATAGGCATGGCCAAATCGCTGAAAGGCACGGAAATTCCTCCTAGATTCATTGTCAGTCATTGTCAGTCCTAGCAAATGCTTTTTATATCTGCCTAGACGTCTAGGCTCAACAATATCTATATTTATATACTCCTACCCTCAAATGCTTATGCTTTAAGTTTGGAATTTTGCTTGTTGTAACGCTTTGTACTACATTATTCAGCTGGACATCCTGCATGATATAGAGTAAACATTTCATCAAACCCTTTAGTGCGTAGTACCCATAAACCCAGGGTGTCATCGTCGTCATCTGTTTACTATCGTCATAACGAAGCCCGTACTTAGAAATGCTCGAACGTGCCCATGAATACAATATCAGCCTGCCGAATTCCAAGAGATTTGCTTTGGTTTTTAAGTTGCTTGACTTCTTGAATATCCAATAAAGTGAAATGAAAAATTCTCAGGTTATAGTCACGGTTGGAATTTAATTTTCAAACGTTCTAGAGGGTTTATGGGTTTTATAACCGATAAAGATGCATATGAAATGCCTGTGATGTCAGCTTCAATTTTAAATTAAAAAAAAAACATTTTAGTAGCAGCGTTATGATTTGCGTAGTTGATGTTGATGGCACTTTGAGAGCCAGCATTTGGTCTATTAAATTCTGATTGGATAGAATTCATTAAATCAGGTTTAAAAAATCCTGTCCATTAATATTAGACTAAACTTTCTATCATTAATGCGTGGGTTTTAGCTATATTTTTAGAATTTTTATCTCTCGCCCACTTGGTCTTGGTTTGACACGTTTTGTTTGTTGTTTCTCTATACTCTATTTTTCATTATTGTAGCTTCAACAGTAAAACCTTTGTAGAGTTTTCAATACAATCATGTAGTTAAGAAAAAGTCGATAATAAGATTTCATATTTTTTATATTGACCTTGAAGAAAAAATGACCCCAAAGAACCTTGGGTAAACTAAGCTATGAGTTTATGTGGCACAAAATTATATAGCCCTTGAAACCCAAATATTGATTAATAATTTTAGAACTTATTTAGTAAAAATAGTTTCGATATTGCAATGCTTTTAAGCCTGGGTTTGTACCCAGCTTGTTCTTTGAGCCCAAATTCTATCATTATTAGTTGATATGGACTACTGCACTGATATGCACTGGCAACTGATAGTAAGTTTTAACAGATTTAACATTATTTATCTCATCGACCTATTAATACCATCCAGTTAATATTAAATTATTATACATAGCACATAAAGAATACTTTTCGACTTGCTTGAAAACAAAAATTAATGCAATAATGAATGTTTACCGAAAAGGTAATGTACACAAAAATAATGTTATTCAATTATTTACGTATAACTATAGTAAATTCTTGATATAATTCCAATGAAAGCTTTATGTTTATGGTTAATTGTTATATACATATACAGGGTGTATTAAGACCGTGATCGAAAACTGAGGCAGGTAATAGCGATAGTGATTACAAACACCCTGGCATTAAAGTAAATCCCGACAAAAAATAAAATTTTTGAGGTTTTCCATACAAACCACATACTTTTAACACCGATGGTTGTAAGGAAAACGTCAAAATTTTTATTTTTAGGTGTTTTAATATCACCACTGGGTTTGTGATCACCCTCGCTATTACCTGCCTCAGTTTTCGATCACAGTCTAAATACACCCTGTATATACTACATGCACCTACCTACACATGTGTGCACGTTTCTCACAATTCCGTATGCGAAATGTTATAACTCAATAAGAAATATTCTTGTATCGTTTTGACACATTTTCTATGGCCATTTTCCTCCTATTTCTAGTAGTATGATTTGTTTGTTGTTGTGTTTACATAGCCTACTTCGATTTATTGAGCTACGACTGAAAGAATTTTCCAATCGGATTGATACTTCTTGAGATGAGCATGTTCAAGCAAACAAAGAAAAAAATTCTCTATAACATTAATAATCATTAAAAAAATCTCCGCAGCATAATTCCATCCAAAACAAGTGACAAGAGACAACACTTTATCATTTTTAAAGATCTTCGCACCATTACCCCTTGACTCGAAGCGAGCTGAAGCGCCCAGTAAATCTTTAAGTGGGTTGATTCTGTCAGATGCAATTTTTGTACGTTCCCAACAGCACAAACCGGGGGTGGTCGATACTCGCAGTTAAATGACATTTCAACTTTATAGGTCAACATTATTTTAAATGTTTCACGACAAATATCAGCGTCGCTTTAATATTTATCACTGAACGTTATGCGATGCCATTCAAAGTATGTTTTCAGTGATTGGGTCGGGATGGATTTGTTTATCCATTAATTTTATCGTTTGCCATTTCCCACTACCGGATTAATGGTTACCTGTCATATTGGCCTAACGAGGTATGAGTACAATTGTTTCTGTATTTTAATGCTAATTTGCTATTTAAGATACCTATACTAGTAATTACTATAAGATATTGTCAATCACACAGGCGCAAAGAAATCTTTCAAATTAATCAATCTTTCTTGTCTCAAATTTAAGACCTGTTAAAAATTGAAAATTATTTGTAACTAATTATATTAGGCTAAAGCGATTTTCTTTGCATCCCTAATTAATCGTTGAACCGATTAATACATTTAAAAAAATATATATATCTGTTCTTGGAGATGGTAAGCGAATTTTTATAACATTGATTAATAAAAGCTAAACTAACGTTGGCAAAGACAATAAAGAATTCAGATAGTAAAGCTATGCTAAGATTTACAGAAAGAGTCCAAAAGCGTAATAAATACAAAGGGAAAAAGAATTGGAAGGTTACATATTACCCGTTTCGCGAAGATAAATGTTGTGTTCCCATTAAGGAATTCTATATAAAATATATTTTCTGGCGAGTACGTTTTGAATGAAAAACGTTGACAGAAACCAGAAAAGTTACTGATGAAGAAAATGAACGAAAAATTATCAAGAGTCATATTAAAAAGTCACAAGGAAACCAGCAAGGTAGACTGAATACACCATAAGTTTCATTAATGAATTTTTTAAGTGTGTAGTCCTCCAACCCATACCTGACCAAATATATAGTGGACTCAACCAATTTCTCTCAGTTGACGAAATGGCTCACTAGCTCTTTTATCGGCTATTATAAGTATTCTAATACTACAAAAACACCCACAAACTGTAACACTCCAACGGAAAGGTCAAGCGTAAGTGTGTAATCCGTCAATTGACAATTGGTCCGTATGGTATACCCAACCTCTGTTGTAGAAAAGGCTCACTAGGTACTACAAAAACACCCAACTCCAGTGGAGTACAGTTTATTACAGCTTACTGTGTACATCCTATAAATAGTCAAATACTACAAAATCACCCACAAACACTAACCCCTCGAAACCCAAAGGTCAACAAATTGCAATAAAAATCCAGGGTTAATTCCCCACACCTGCCCTCATGTCCGGCTGCGTTTTATTAAAATTGCCTGCAATTATCACACACGCGAACGTGACCACTGGTATTGAGTAATGCTGGCTGTTGGTCGTACATCACAGCTTTAATTAAACTTGGGGAGTTATGAGCCAAGCGTGATACTCGCTACATTCAACATTGACTAGCTAATTGTTTTCAAAAGAGTTCTCAACGTGGGTTTTAGTTATTGTTGCTCTTTTAAGGAGTCAAAGTAAAGTGGCATGGTCGCTATAGTGCACGGATATAGTGTGTATATAGTATATATGTGCAATAGTATATAGTGTATTTTTTTTTCATTCTGGGCCGGGTAGCATCAGCTGATTCTACATGGCAGGTACCTATACTACAAAACGTCTGTCGTACAATTTCACATAATCAGGAGTAGTCTACAGCGATTTTTCTCTACTCCCAGACTCCCGGGTTTTACGGACTTAGAAGTTCTTGAAAGAAAAATCTAACTCAAGTACTTAACCTAACCCGGTTAATCTAGACCGAACGCAATTTATTCCTCGGGACCAAAAAGACTGAATCAAGGACAAATCCGGTACCTAGTCTTGTGTTATATCCATAGATCTCTAACCCGACAAGAATCGTCGTAATTTCTCACAAGCCATTGACAATAACAAGACGCACTATAAAACTGCCGAACTGGGGATAACAAAAAAATCTATGCCACGAATAGATGTGAATACGTTCTGTTGATTTTATTACCGCCGTTTAGTATCAAATCGTGTCGTATAAAATGCCTCGTCTTTAACAGGTTCAAACAAATCATTGGGATAGTATGATATAAAATATCGAACATTACAGTTAGATAAGACTAGAAAGGAAATGTCAGCGTGCCGAGCGTGCCGAACTTACGACTAGACTATCATATTTGACAGGGCCGCTTGTCAGTATTTTAGGTAGCGTGTAATATCAACTCTTTTATAGATATGTGACAACCAATAGCCTTCATTTTTGTTTATTTTTTTTTATCATTGACTAGGAATCAAACCTATTGAAAGTAGACCCGTCTAGATTGAAAGTTTACACCTCTTTATCCTGCTATTCTGCTTCTATACGAGTATAATACTATCAGCCGTAGATAATTTCCAACAAGACAAAGTTAAGTCTCCATATCCGACGAAAACAGAATATCTTATAATCTTAAACCCGTGTATTCTACGGTTTGGGAATGAAGTAATTCAATTTGCACGTACGAAACCGTATATATAAACTAGTTTAATGTAATTAGAGGCACGTCAGCTCGGCGCGTAACGAACTGTCATCATTGTCTCACGACTGACGACTGACTCATTAGAGTTAGCGGATCCGACGCTCACTTGAACTCAGCATTTACGATTCACGCGTATTTAATTTTACTATTTGAGTAAATATTATTCGTTTGGTAAATTCAATTTGAAATAAAGTAATTCAAATAAAAAATACGGAATTTTTTTAGTAGAACCATAGAGTAAATTAGTGTTTATTTTGATTCGTCTCTTTAGGTTGGTAACATTGTCACAAAAATTGCATATTTAAAGCAAAACAAAAAACGCAATTCTTAATTCAAAATCCCATTCAATGTTGTTCTAAATTTAAATATTTAACCCCAAAACTTTTTAATATGCATGAATGAATGGTTTTTGTATAAAAATATTCATAAAAATAATTTAAAACCTTCACAGTTTCATTTATTATGAAACATCATCATCAAGTAATCATGTAATTACTTTTATTCATTTCAGCCAATTATTTATACATTTTTAAATCGATATGTTGGTGACATTATTAGTCACCACTGTCCTTTTAAAGTAGACTATGTAATTTTAAATCAATTGAAAATAATACTGAAGTTTTTATGATACTTATCTGTGAAGTGTGAAGTGAAGTCCCGGGTTCGATTCTCGGGATAGTAAAGTTCTGTTGGGGTTTTCCATTAGGAACCTCTTAATAAACCTACTTCTTTGGGGAATACAGACGTTAAGTTATGAATGTATGTTTAATATATTATTACTATAATACATATTACATGCCTTTTGTAAAAACCTTAGTAAAATTCATTACGTGACAATATTATTTGAAGTTAAAAAATGAATACAACAATCTTGTGTTTGCCCAACATTCGGTACGTACACAGCGATAATTAAACCGGGTTTCAGCACAAAACAATACAAAAACGTGCAAGCATAATACACAAACAGTTCCGTCGAAAGTAAAATGGTATATTAACAGTTCTAGAAATTTCTTAATTCGACATAAAACCATTCTGGGAATTTGTAACGGGTTGCAGCGTAACACTAACTATTGTCCGAACTACGTGCGACGAGGAAACAATAAAATTGTATAATAAAGACCTATTTGTTTGTAGTTTAGTTATATAGACTGCCTAGAAGGTATGTATAGGTGTGGTACGGCCTAGGATGTTTACAATTTTTTCGTCGGAAATCGGTATTCGGTCGAATTATAGCAATAAAATATTTTTTTACTAGACGGGATGTAGGACTATGAATGCAAAGTACCTATGAGATTTTGTGTGTGCGTTAATATTGACATACTAACTCAAGTCAACGGTTAAGTCCAGAAGTCTAAACTCTACATTCCAAATTACCATCTACGAAAAAAAAATTGTTCATTTATACAGCTAATTTTATAATTGGCCCATTTTTCAGCTAAATGCTGCAAAATCACTTCACGGTATTGTATCACAAAACCGTATGTATTAAAAAAATACTCTTTATATTAAACGTGCAAAATCAATATCCGCCACATGACAGAAAGTGAACAAGTCTAGTAGAAAGTGAAACTGCGTTGTTTGGACAACTCATTCATTTACATTCCAGTTTGGCAGAAAAAATACGTGTATCGGGTCAGTTATGTCGATGGGCGGTACCATCGGTGCGTTTCTCACGACATTGTCGCTTCTGATTTGAATAATTGAGGTCTTAGGGTAAGGTCAATGTTTTCTCACGTTATAATTGCAAGGAGTTTAATTTTCGTCGCATAATTACGCGGAAGTAATCATAGTTTGTTTTTTTATTCTTTATTTTAAAAAAGACATTAAAATTGCATTAAATTTAATTGTTTTGTAGGTTAGCAAAAGCATCATAATTAGAATTAGAGCAGTATTTTGTAACGTATTATTGTAGTCTTAATAGTCGAAAACTAAGGCCGAATAAAAATTAATACACAGATATTTAGTAACCACTAATTTAATTATGTTAATAACCACCAATGATTCATTATTTCATTTAATTTTGTCAAAACAATTAATGTTATATTCTAAATCCGTTCCACGCATAACTAATTCAATAATTTCAAAAATGGAATCAACGTTAATCAATATCGAAATTACCGCGTGTAAGAACGATACATCATCGAAAACTAACGGTAATGGTCCCCACTATCCACTCCCACCTTCGCATTACCATCAACAATGTCAACATTCATTACGCAACGAGACCTCGTCAAGTAATGCTGCGTTTCTAAACAGGTTCTGTGCACATCCATAGGTCTTATGTCAGGGGAATAGAGATTATTATCCAATGCATTTTTATGTAGGATAGGAGGTTGCAACCAATAAAGCTATTACGAAATGGCTTTGCCGTGTATGGGAGGCTAGGCATGGGGCCCATTGATTTTTCTCATCTCAACGATTGTGAAAGTAAAAGTTTTTGAGCTGACGTCATAGGAATATCGAGTGGCCGGTAGCGTAAAGAAAAAATGTTATACGAATTGGACAAAAATACTGTTACGATATAAATAAAAAGTGACAAAAATGCATGTTTTTGTTTTCAAACGCAGAAAACGCTGACGTAAAAAATATGTTTTTGTATTGAAATAATTATTTTGCAAATTAACGTTTATACAGTATTTATATTTAAACTGTTTTACTACGCGTAATAAAAATCACGATAATACAAACCACATTATAATTCAATCATAAATGAGTCATAACACAGAGTAGATCGAGGGAACGATAAAAAATAATTTAAAGAAAACCTCACCTGTACGTACGATTCCTTTGTCAACAAAAAAAAACAAAAATAATCACTTTATCTGTGTCTGTCGAAACTCATTATCGAACGGGAATGCACCAGTCGCCCGTGAACTTGACGCTGCGATCCCGGGAGAGCGACCTCTGGCGGTCGACGCACAAATTCCTTTTTCCAAACTGAGCACTCCGGAAAAAAATAAAGCACTGTTTTTTTTTTTAATTAAAAATATTTTATTTAAATAGCGAACGATTTATTTTCGCGCTGTGTCGCGGAGTGAACGCGCGTCTACGCGGCAGCACGGGGCGCACTACGTAAATGTCAGCACAGTCGGCACATGTGCGGGCCTCGGTTAGACTCTGCGCAGATTGGACGCTCTTTTCCGTTCGATTTTCAAATCCGCGCACTGACATTTAAAAAAAACAATGCAGCATAAATTTACGTATTTTTTTTATGGATTTGAAAATTTTCAAGTTAATTATTAAAGACTACAACTACCAATTTATTAAAAAAAATTTAAATGTCTATCATACAGCCAGTAACAACAACAAATTTATCGTGAACTCATAGATATTATTTATTTTTAATTTTATTTTATTTGGGAAATTAACAGAAAAATTATATTTAAACATAAAGGTCAAAAATATAGTACACAATCCAAAGCAATTTCGACTAATATTAGTTGTTGAGTTTTATAATATATACTACTAGAAAAAATTAAAGGATCAAAAAATAAATCCCAATTTTTGGGCGGTTTTCAACAGGCCATAACTTCGAAAAAAATTGTCGTGCAGGAAATTTAAAAAAAGAAACTTGTAGCTCCAAGTATCTAGTTTTTGGATTAACACATTAAAATTTTGTAGCATCAGCGGTTTTTGGGTGATCTTAGGAAAACCAGCAACAAAAAAAAAATAACAAAAAATCTTGTTTCTTTTTTTTAATATAAGGGCGTGGAAAAACATGTTCTTACTAAACCCGTATAAAGATCAGATACTTTGTTTATTTAGCTTTAATTTCGTTCTTTTAACACCTCGATATGTTTAGTCCTCGCCAAGATATCAGTCTCCAAATGGAAAAGGATCCTTTTGTCTTTAATTATCGATATCTCAACAACCTATAATTGCACATGAAGTGAAAGATGCGTTTCAAGAACTTGAATAAATATCCTTTAACCACTAGTTATCACTTTTTCGAAAAAACGAGAATTCTTCTTGTTACATGAATTTGAAAATGCAACAAAAAATGAGCTTTAGGTGGTGTTTTGGAAAATCAAGCGCTGGATCGAAAATATTGTGAAAACCAATAATGTTGAGTGTGCGTTTTATAGTTCAATATGTCCACGATAATCCTACCAAGTGCCAAATTAATCCATCCAGCCGTTTTTGTGATTCACTCGATCGAATTTTTGAAAAAAATAAGGGATCACGTTTTTACTCTGCAAAGCTCATAATTTAAGAAATAAAAAATATTTATTTTTTAAAGCTTTTTCCACGTTTCTGTTGTACGAATTTGTTGTTTTGGGGCAACTTGAGGAAATTTAAGTCACCAACGCCAATATTGCCCGTTGTTGCTATTGTGTGTGATTAACGAATTTTCGAGCAACAATATTCGCATTGACGAAATATTGAATTTATTGGGCGTTTGTTTGTTAAATTTCCTCAAGTTGCCCCAAAACAACAAATTCGTACAACAGAAACGTGGAAAAGGCTTTGAAAAATAAATATTTTTAATTTCTTAAATTATGAGATTTGCAGAGCAAAAACGTGATCCCTTATTTTTTTCAAAACTTCGATCGAGTGAATCACAAAAACGGCTGGATGGATTAATTTGGCACTTGGTAGGATTATCGTGGACATATTGAACTGTAAAACGCACACTCAACATTATTGGTTTTCACAATATTTTCGATCCAGCGCTTGATTTTCCAAAACACCACCTAAAGCTCATTTTTTGTTGCATTTTCAAATTTATGTAACAAGAAGAATTCTCGTTTTTTCGAAAAAGTAATAACTAGTGGTTAAAGGATATTTATTCAAGTTCTTGAAACGCATCCTTCACTTTATGTGCAATTATTGGTTGTTGAGATATCGATAATTAAAGACAAAAGGAGCCTTTTCCATTTGGAGACTGATATCTTGGCGAGGACTAAACATATCGAGGTGTTAAAAGAACGAAATTAAAGCTTAATAAACAAAGTATCTGATCTTTATACGGGTTTAGCAAGAACATGCTTTTCCACGCCCGTATATAAAAAAAAGAAACAAGATTTTTTGTTAAATTTGTTTGTTGCTGGTTTTCCTGAGATCACTCAAAAACCGCTGATGCTACAAAAATTTAATGTATTAATACAAAAACTAGATACTTGGAGCTATAAGTTTCTTTTTTTAAATTTCCCGCACTCTGTTGAAAATCGCCCAAAAATTGGGATTTATTTTTCATCCTTTAATTTTTTCCAGTAGTGTACTTAAAACAAATATGCAAATAAATAATATATTCGAATCTATCAGAAAATAAATTGAGAAATCATAGTAGGATAAGACATTAAATACAATCAATTTCATTAGTATCTTTTTTTAAGATAGGCGCAAATGGCGTCTCTCAAGTGAGTACTTGGGGTCGTTGTATGGCGATAAGTAAGAAAGCAATTATTGTTAAGTGGTTGTTAAATATCATTATAATCTTTTGTGTTTAGTTTTCAATTTTTTTAATACCCTTTTTCACTATAAAAAGTACCAAGTAAGATTTACTTACACGACAAAACGCTCGCATACCTCAAACGACTTTTTAGCGCGCGAAAATCCTTGTCAATCTATCCCCATCTTTACAAAGTGCGAGAGAGACAGCGCCCAGCCTGGGGTACATCCGCTTTTCTCTAAGTTATGTAAGCTACGGCCCTGGAGCTGCCGACGCACCGAGCCACCCCGGCCAACCACCCACAACACCCCAAAACACCCACCACCCCCCACCACCCACAACCCTGGACCCGGGTACCTCGTCCGGGAGCGCCGAAACGACTTTCGGCACAGTCGTAAGCTGCGAATTAAGCAAAACTTGTGTAGGATATTCGTATTGGCTGTGATTTGCATCTAGACAGATAATGAGGGAAATGAGGATTGTATTAATGTCAGGTGTTTGGATATGCTAAGCCTCAGTCTACATATTGACGCAATCAGCGTTGAAAGGGCGTATGTCAGTGTTCCTGTTTATCTTGTGGTTGTCTTTGCCTGAACAGAAAGACATTCTTTGAACTTCTCATCGACATCATCTCTTTTATATTGTCTTTCTGCTTAACTTCGTTTTGAGATTATGACAAATTGTGTTCACTTAGATTCGCTGAGCTTCGTTCGACGTCAATATTGTGCATGCTACTGTTGATCCTGGAGCACAGGATACAATAGGGCCAAACAAGACATCCATCCATCAGACAAAAGAAATCCACTGCTGAACATAGGCCTCCCCCAATGTTCTACACAGTTGGACAAATAGACATAACTTTTCTTGAATAGTAACTTAAAAAAATATTACTTATACATTCAACTTTAAATAACTGTTAGTAACACATAATATACAAACTTCCTACTTTATTTTTATGTTTATAGGAAACACCGAACGTGTAAAATTAAGGAGTTTACTATACCATAAACTAAAGACAAAAAGTATTATAAATAAATTTTAAAAGGTGCCAAATTAAAATTACGGTCATCAGTATTTCATTTTTTATCATGAGAAATTAGACAATGGAACGCTTGGGAATTTCGACCCTTGATTTAATAACAGCTTCAACGGTATTTTACTGATTCAAATTTCTAAAATTTCGCTTAGGTTAATCACCTATTGTATGTGTCGCCATGTAACTTTGTATAATTAGATACATTATTTAAATGTTTACTTAATTATTAGTATTTTAGCAAACCCGGAATCGTTTTCTTT
This sequence comes from Cephonodes hylas, assembly GCA_030295005.1. Taxonomy (NCBI): domain Eukaryota; kingdom Metazoa; phylum Arthropoda; class Insecta; order Lepidoptera; family Sphingidae; genus Cephonodes; species Cephonodes hylas. The sequence continues at coordinate 10,512,202 of AP025372.1, read as the reverse complement.
TTCATATTTTTTTATTTTTCAACAGCCTCCTGATCTTGTGGCTCAAATTTGTGCCATGTCGTTTGAAGATTCCAAGATTGAATTTTGGGTATTATAAATAATAGTAGTAGTAGTAATAAAGTATTGGGTCCTTTAAAAATTGTCTTTGGAAATTCTCAACAGTGGTACGAAGTTTAGGCAGTTGCTCTAAAAACGTCAATAAGTTTGCCTTCTGTTACGTTTAAGTCATACGAAAGTTATGATTTTATCCAAAACTGGCTAAGCCTGGGTCCAAATATACGAGTATACATGTTTGTCAATCTTTTCGGAGATAAGGGCATTAGTGTTAACGAGGTTTATTTCCCAAACTAGCACAACAAATTGCACTAAACTAGCACCAGCGACGCGAACCAAAGTTTAATTGTTATGGGTTCAAAACTGTCTCGTAGTTTCTAGTATCTACAACAAAATCATGTATTATAAGTATGGGTAAGTATGAATGATCTGTGGTAAATTTATTTATTATGTATTCGCCAAACCTGAGTGATCTACATATCTTCTAATCATTTTCACCAACAAAGTCTCCTGTGAAGTTCAGAATAAGGTCCAAATCTGAGTAATAAAACTAGATAGTCATGGCTTCGCCTCACACTCTGGCTCCAAATAAAATCTTCGGCAAATACGAATTTGCCGTTTACTGAAGGAAAAAAACCCAATATATTGGATTCTTTAAGCGAAAAAATCGTATGAGTATATTGAGTAGTAAAAGATCTTGCATCATTAGCGATCTTGAATTGTTTCATCGCAATCCATTCTTAATACGTAAAAATAAATAAATAGGTTAAAAAAAATCACCAACAATATTGGTAAGCAGTAAAGATGAATTCAAATCTCTTTTTATCCTCATTAAGACACCAGGCAGCATATTTTTCACCAAAAACTACGAGAACATCACTTAAAAATGTTAATTATAATGGACATACGACTGTAAATTTTTCAGGATACTGAAACAGGTAAACTGTTACGAGTACTTTTTCCAAAGTCCCTCACATGCTAATTTTATGAATTTGTGATGATCGTACAAATAAAATTTATAAAATAGTCTATCGGATTAAGGGTTAAAGTATCCATAACAAAATGCGTGTGTGAATCTTCTGACAACAAAGCACATGATAATCCGTCAGAAATTCCTCTCGAAAATGTTTACTAAACATGCCAGTTTCGGCTAATCTTTACACCGGCAGAATTACTTATGGCCAGCGTGATAGATTGAGGTTCTAACGGGGATTATTCGTGTGAAGGCACCAGCTTTACAACGGAATTTATATTAAAGCGAAGGTAAATATATACGTACGCTTTTGGTCTAGTTTGGATAAAAGGACATCAACTCTTAGCGAAATATTATGGAAGCTGGTGCTTAAAGTCCAGAGGTAAGTTTTTTAAATACCGGCACTTTTAGTATTGGTGCTCATCTTTTAGAATTTGAGATAGTTCGTATTTTGTTGTTTTTCAATATTGGCATATCAAAAATTTTGCCTAAAAAGAATGCCTAGGTTATGTATTGTTGAAATTTAGTTCATTGTACAAATGATTCTTGCATTTGGCTTAACATCTAATAAACAGCAAAGGATGTCCTTTCATTATAATCTATGAGGAATTCAAGTGATCTCCATTAATTTAAGTTAAAAGTATTTACTTATAGTTTACATAGATATTTATTTATTTCCCTTTTGGCGTAATTATCATGTCATCATGTCATATAGAATTAACGAAGCAAATAACAGTCTGTATGAATCTTCGCTACTTGGGTCAATTTGCCAATACCAGCTTAATATTGGAGTGCATAAATTAATCAAAATATCTTCGACGTTGGTTTTTAATTTTAAAATAAACGCATGTACTTATATATTTAAAAATACGGTTGAGAATTTTTACTGTACCATTGCGTGGTACTAAACGGAGCGAATCTACGGCCAATAAAAAAACCAAGCAACGCAAAATGTTATTTTATATATTCACAATATAATGACAGGTTTTAATTACCTGCTGCCGAAGGGTTCGGATTCGATTGCCGCATCACACTCTAATTGAGATTGCAGCTGTTTTTTTCGTAATCAATATGCGCCAGTTCAATTTGCTTTTGACGTCACAGCGAAACCAACCTTTGTCAACCACGCGTTATTTAAAAACCTCGGCTCTAATGAGAGGTCTATTTTACGTCAATACTCGGAGTACAAGCTAAATTTATTACTACAAAAAAGTAATATTAAATTAAGTTACTAACAATAAGTATCGCCTTGCGGTCATGCAGCGAGTTATGCCGTGTGATCTAGAAGTCCCAGATTCGAATTTCAGGTCACGCATTTTTTTTTATGAATTCCATTAGAATTTTTCGTTTGCACGATGTCTGGAATTATGTGGGTGCAAAAAAAAACTTTTAGAGAATTTAGGCCAAGTCCACAACACTGGCTTTGTGCGGGTTGGCGATATTATAAACTTTACAAATTGGCACACACAGTCTTTGCGTTAATAAAATACCCACAGTCTTTGCGTTAGTAAAATACCGTTTGAAATACTCCCCGACGCTCTACCGCCTATCCCGCATAATATGCAGGCATAATTAAACTATAAAAGTGGTGTGCTGTTGGAAGTTTTAATTACATGAAACTCGCGAATCCTGTTCAGTATTATATGTACAGTCGCCGACGGCTGTGGTAATTGCACCTGGATAATTGAATGTATCTGCAAAGCAAGTTCCCCTTGTTATGTGTTGCATATTGTATTGTTTATCAGTTAGGTATCGTCGGTCCCGGATGGTAAATTGGGTTTTTCTTTTAGGAAATTCTCAACAGTAGCGTGGAGTCTAGAAATTAGTGGAAACGCGGAAATAAGCTTGATATTTGTTACTTATGATTGAGTTGAAAGACAGACGGTAGACGTTTGGCTTAAAACATGACCTTTTTCGTTCCATTTAGGAATGCCTGCTAAATCTTCTTCTTTATGTAATGGCTTCATGATACTAATTATAAAATCATCCATATTCTATTATAAAATTAAAATAACATGACCAAAAATATATATTCATACATGGCCTTAGGGTAACACTCTTGAGGGAATAAAGTAACACTCGATGAGTGATAATAATGAATTTGAACATTTCGACCTATGCATAGAATATGTTTTTATGTCTGTAAAAGAGTCAAAATTGATTATATACTGCACTAGTGAAGTAATAATGATCATAAAATTTGTTGTTGTTTGAAGAACATAAAAATTTATTGATAATTTTGTGCCCAATTAAGTTCAAATCGCTGAGAAAGAGAAGTTGTGTTTTGCACATATAACTTTATTCTGCGCATAGGTCGATTTAGTACTTTGATAAGTACTATTTATTGAAGTATTTATTCACATAACGAAATAACATTTAACTAAATATAAAATTATTGCTCAGAGCACTAAAAGTTCACACCAAGTAGGTTTCATTACCCCAGTAGGTATTTTCTCACGGCTCTTAGGTACTTGCGCAATTCGCATCAAGTACAACACTGTCTAGTTTTGCCTAAAGGAGACTAAAGTTTTACCTAGCAGGCTAGTTTTAAAATGTTGTCATTTTATACATAACCAAAAAATAGAAACTGCCAATGGATGCGAAAATAGGCTTTACGACAATCGGAAATAAAACGCGCAAATCTAAATAACGTATGTGAATTTTTTTAAATAGGAGAAAGGTGATTATGGCTTTCTTACCGCCAGCACAGGGATGCACTAGAATTGCCTTCTTTTACAATCTAAAAGTTTTAAAGTTTTAATACATGTATTTTTCTATTCCTATGTACTTCAGGCGTGTTATGTGCAGGATATGAGAAATTATAAACATTGTTCTTTAGTGTCTGATGTGTTTTATTTATGCAAACAATGTGCAGTGCATTGTACATTTTATTCTATTAATTAATTCTGTTTCTAACAGCGCTTTGTGGATTAAGAAATGTTGTTAGCATTAAGTCAATTCTTATCGTTATGAAATGAATGCGTTTTTCATTTTTGTTCAGAAATACTGTATGTTGATTGCAAATGTTTTATTTTCAATTAAAACTACAAGTAAAGTATTTAATAATTTTTTTTACTGCTAGTGCTAGCATATTTAACTTCCCAACATACTGCTAGACTTCTCTAGGTCCCCAAATTGAGGAAATTGTAACGCAGCTTAAAAGAGTTCGTTATCGACCAGCATAGACATCTATCTCAGCACGACATTAAAGCCTTAAGAAGAATCTTTAGCTTCTTTGTTCAAAGTCAAAGCATCTTTATTCAAGTAGACTTTCACAAATACTTTTGAATCGTCACTATTGTAGTATTTATAGTTAAGTCTAGTAATTCCCTAACTAGTCAGTTAATACTAGAAACTGTTTCACTAAAGCTAGCCTCGGTGAGCACGATGCTCAGCGTAAACGGGAGATAAGATATATCTAAATGGAATAACATATTCTCAAAACACGTGTCTTTACTTACCCTTGACATTACAAGGCAGTTCATTTTAAATAAAACACGGGTTCATTCGTCTAAAAATATAACTCGGCGGCCATGTTTTTAAATTAAAAAGCACAATTACGTACATGTGAATCAACATCCCCTTGGGTCTCCGTGTGACGCTTCGGGTCAATTTGAGACGCAAATTAATATAATTTGTGAGTCCAAATGTGTCCAAGGGAGTATGTTGAGATTGTCGGGTGTGAAACGAAAATTGCTTGTAATATTTTATTAGATTCGCTCTGTTCAAATATCATAATCATCAGCCTATATAGGTCTCACTCTGCAATATTATATTTTTCGTGTGAAGGTTTTATCACGATGTTTCCCTTCACCGTAAAGGCAAGTTGTAATTCCTCGTGAATATACACATAAATGAGAAAGGTGTTGCGTGTGTCTTAGATTTGAATCTACAACCGCCGAGATTCTCTATCGCGCGCTTAAACCTCAATGCCTAAAAGGTTCTAAGTTTCTGTTGGAATCAACCGACCATAAAAATGGCCACATACCCAATACTCGTAACATCAAATCGAGCCGGATTACACCTGAATAGAGAGCAATTAAACGTTGCCATCCTCTAAAACCAGGACCATCAAAAGAGCTGGCAACACCGTATAAATGGCGGCTTATAAAGGTTTTCATCCACGCTTTTAGATTTTACGAACCGTCATAACTGTTTCATGAAATAAAATTCCAAATTGTGCGCTCAAAATTAATGAGCAACAAGGAAGCGTTTTGTGCTTTGAGTTAGTATTTTTTTATCTGTAACATTAGCGAAATCCTTTGATAGTTGACATTTTTTTATGATACCAAACCATAATTGTTAGAAGTTCACTTCAATACTAAAATGTTAGGGAACCAAACTTTTTAGGAAACATCTGACTTGGTCATTAAGATAGGTCAGCCGTTAACATGGAATAAGACAGTTCTATGTTTTAAAAAACAAGTGTACCGAAACCACTCATTTATTGACTACAAAATAAAGACGACAATGCTAATAGGTATATATAAATGTTAGAACTAAGAGACTATTAAGTGTGTTACCGTCATGTACTTATTCAGTTCACTTAGGCATTTTTTTATAATTATGCTTGCGTATTACAACCTAAAGATCGAATCCTTTCTTTTTAAGGTTTATTCAATAGATTATCATACGCACTGACCGTGAAATAAAACATATTGAACAAGCTTACATTCTAAGAGTTTTTACAAGGAATTTCTTAATTAAATGACTCACATGAGGAAGTACAGCTAGTTAAGACCGAACTTCACTGGAATAGTTTCTCGATGCAGACTATTTAATAGCAGAACGATTATTGTATTATGTATATATACTCATCAAGATTTGATAATAAGCTTACGTACAATCGTAATATTGTTAACCATAGTCTATGCCGAATAGACAGTCAAATGGGCCTGCTAAATTCAAATAGATTTGGAAATAAGGTTGAAAGCATTTTCAAATGTTCAATAAACCGAATACATCACAGGCACTTCTCAAATAGAAGCTTTAAATTCAAAACGCTTGTTCTTGAACGAAGTAGAGGGTCGAGCAATTGGGGCTTACAACGTTCAACATTTCGAACGAATGTTGTGTCGGAAATTTCAATAGGACGGATCTCTATAGCACATTACTAATGCATGTTCAATTTAAGTATTTATATTTACGGTTGAAGGCGTTTATTCGGTATCAATTAATTCAAGTTTTTTGTGTGAAGGATTGTCAACTAAACCTTTAAAAGTATTATGTACATTCTATAATTTATTATACTATTTTCATAAATATCTATTCTATGTTTCTGTCCACCTAACGGTTGTCTGGAAGATATCGAAGATAGCAATAAGGTCGCAATTTGCAATTCAACAATATTTTAAAGTTACTTATACATATGTTGTTTCTTTTAAGGTCTACAATAAAGAGAAAATAAATAAGAAGAGATAGCGTACTACACACGTAAGACATTAAGTGCATTCTAGGTATGCAGGTTCCCTCACGATGTTTTCCTTCACCGTTAAAGCAAGTGATAATTCATTGACTATACATATAACTTCGAAAAGTCAGAGGTGAGCCTGAGGTTTCAACCCGCGAGCTCCGAGATTTTTGACACGACCGCGCGCCTTATTTTTTTTTAATTTTATTTATAAAATATTTTTGATCTGTAAGATGTTTTGAGTAATTATTTTACGTCTGTTTTCCAACAGTGGACGTTCTGCAGAGCTACTTTGAACTCAATTTATCTTGAGGGCAATTATAAGTTTTCATAGTTAAATATTGTCTTTGTACAGATTAATTAACAGACTGAGCTGCAAAGATTAATATAATTATACCCATACTTTATACACAGAATTTTCAAATTCAATAAATATTGAGTATTTCTTTCTCTATAATTATAAAAAAAGACTTTCCTATATTTTGAACCTGGAACTGAACTTATTCCTCTAAAAGTTTTAACCACGAGACCTATGTTTAACGTGTACCATTGTGCATTTTGTTGTGAATTTTCCTTTCTGTACTATCTCGTTCATAACAAAGCAGAGTAGGTTTCAGAAACCGGAAACGGCCGCTGCTTCCGGTCCTCGCCGAATAATGATAACATTATCATACTGTTTAATTATATGGGGTAAGTTGGTCTCTCGACCCCATTATAATATTCTCTCTACAGATAGAATTAATATAGTAGGTTAAATTTTAGTTGCTCTTTTAATTTTCAAGATTCCATCTCCACACCAAGACAATTGTTTGTGACATCCACGAATATTTGTTTCGAATCTCGTAGTTTCTGATACCTATGACGTAAGGCACTTAGTGTGGGTTTGAACGCTGTATGTTACTAAGTATTTACCTAGTTATAATAAATCCGATAAAGTAAATTTAAAACTGAGTCATAATTTAATCACAAATATACGAGTATATATTCCAAATTTATACCCCAAAGTCTTGTTCAAAGCCCATATTACTCGTATGAGGCAAGGCGTTATTGGCAAAGTTTAATTGTATTCAAATGAACTTTGAATTCAATTTCCTCAACATATGTTAAGTGCGTGTACCTGAAGTTCATATTGTGTTTACCAAATTGCTTTGTAATATATGCTATATTTTACGATTTTCATTCAAACATTCTTATCTGTCTTGCCTGTAGTGGGGCTTAAAACACATTTGATGAGACAGACACATATCTCAGAATATCCTTATGGTTTTTGTTGTTATTTTTGTATGTGACTGGAGAAATATGCATGTAGAAAATAAAAATATAATGTACCATTAATATAGAAACCTTAACATAATTCGATCAGACGTGCGATACCAGCTTTATCCGTATAATTCTGATGTCGAAGCTGTTAATTGCTAGCCGGCGTCTATACCTGCGGTGGCCTTGGTCTAATTGCTTCTCATACTGTGGCCCTCGTGCCCATGACGTCTCGGCCCAAGGCCAACCTCCCCGCTGCATTATCGCGCAGAATATCTGGAAATATGTATGCTTTCACTCCGGGGTTTTGAGTGTCATCGTAACTGTTGATTGTGTTTTGTTTCTAGGTCAGCTTGGGCGGATCGGTGAATCGAAGTAGTTTGTGGGTAGGATGTGTAAATGGTATGTAAGAAGAAATAGTGTGAGTTATAAAAAATCAAATATGATAGATGCTTGAATTAACCGATGAATGCATGATGAATGCACATGTAGCAAATAAGGGACAAAAAGTACAATAAGCAAAGTGGTCTCGCGGCGCCAGTATCCGTAATCTCTCTATATCTAACCTTTTTTTTTTTTTTTTTTTTTTTTTTTTGCGCGGGGAAAATCCCTTTACGGACCATCCCGCCCCCGGAGGGGCGAGGGTGTGTCGGACTCACCGGCGCACTTCCGACCCAGCGAAGATGGTAAAGATGTTGCCGCCCGTAGTTGTGTCGGGCGGCCGCTGGGCCGGGTCCCTACCCCATCACTTTGCGCCGTCCTACCGACTAAAAACCCCGCGGGCCACCATCGGCGCATTGACGAGACGGCCCCGGTTTACCCTGAAGCGATGCTATGGATTGGACCGGGACCGCCTCTGCGCTGTGCCAAGTGGGCACACAATCAACATAAAAAAAAAAAAAAAAAAAAAAAAAAAAAAAAAAAAAAAAAACAACAACAAATCATCCGTCTCCTGGGCCGCCTAAGATGGAGTCGGCGGCCCCCTGTGGCCTCACGGCGCCGGCTTAGGTGTTGTGCCGGCGCCTCCTTCTTCGTCTGTTAAGCCGAGCGGGATCGGTCTGCTCCCGGTCCCGCTCGGCGCTCTCCTTCTGCGACATGACACGTTCGCAGAAGGAGAGCATAGCTTTCCAAGACCTCCGGCTGCCGACCATGGCGGCGACCACAGTCGGCAGCGAGAGGTCACCCCCTACGACCGCTACGAGAGCGCTGCGCTCCTCGTCCCAGGCTGGGCACTCCACGAGCGTGTGCTGGGCCGTGTCCTCACGGCAGTTGCCACAATGGTGGCACACGGTGGTCTCCTCGGCTCCTACGACGCGACACAGGTACTCACCGAAGCAGCCGTGCCCGGTGAGCACCTGCGTCAGCCGGAATGTCGGCGCACCGTGGCGCCTGTCCATCCATTGCTGGAGGACAGGACGCACTGCCGCCACGGTCGCCACGCCAGCACTTGGGCTCTCCAGCCTGGAACGCCACTCCTCCACGGCGGCCCTGCGGAGGGAGACCAACATGGCCTCGACCTCTCTCGGGGCCGGCCTCTGCCCGGATCGCCGGTACGTCTCCTCCCGCCAGAAGAACGCTGACGAGAGGGACTTGGCGTCCAACTCCCACGGCAGAGTACCCGCCAAGACGCAGGCCGCCTCGTGCGAGATCGTGCGGTACCCCCTAACGATACGCTGCGCCACAATTCGCTGCGGACGATGCAGCAGGCGGACGCAGCGCACGCCGAGGGACTCAGCCCAAACGGGACATCCGTAGAGGGCCATGGACCGCACGACTCCAGCATACAGACTTCGGCAAGGGAAGCCAGGACCATCACTATTGGGCAGCAGGCGACCCAGAGCGCCCGCTGTCCGGACCAACTTTCTCGACAACTCCTCAAAATGGGCGCGGAATTCCCACCGACTGTCCAGAATCAGACCTAGGTACTTCATCTGGGAGCCGATGGGAATTCGCACGCCCGCCACCGTCAAGTGAGCCTCCGGTGGTGGCCTAGACTGAGGTCCGTGGAAACAAAGGGCCTCAGTCTTGTGCAGGGCCACCTGGAGGCCCAGTCGCCGAATCCTACCCACAACCAACTCGGTCCCGAAACCAGCGAGCAGAGCCGCCCGCTGCGGTGTCCTGGCCGTCGCTGTCACCAACGTGTCGTCCGCATAGCAGACGACAGCGACGCCCCGAAGGTTGGTACCACGAAGCACCCAGTCGTATCCGATGTTCCACAGGAGCGGCCCGAGAACCGAGCCCTGTGGAACACCGCACGACACCGCCCGACGATGCCACCCGTCGGCGCCCGGATACACGACGTACCGATCGCACAGATACGCCTGCACCAGACGCCGAAGATAGGGTGGAACTTCGTGGTACCGCAGTGCCTCATTGATGCAGGCCCAGGGCATGGTGTTGAAAGCGTTGGCGATGTCGAGTGACACCGCCACGACGCACTTGCCCCGAGACACTGCATCCTCCGCCAGTGCCTTGACCCGCAGAATCGCATGAATCGTCGACCGGCCCCTTCGGAACCCGAACTGGCAATCGGCCAAGTTCGGGCCCGTTCTCTCCAGATGCTCGACGAGGCGCGCGTGCACGATACGCTCAAAGAGCTTGCACACCTCGTCGAGCAGAACGATCGGGCGATACGCCGACGGCGACTCCACGGGTCGACCCTCTTTCTTGAGCAGGACAAGCTTGCCCGTCTTCCACCGCGACGGGAAGCTGCCCTGCTGCAGGCACGCGGAGAACAGGCTGCGGAGCCTCGTACCCAGCGACTCGACGGCGAGCACCCAAACACGACCGGGCACCCCGTCGAGCCCCGGGGCCGAGTTCTTGCCCCGCAGCCGACGCACTGCTGCCTCTAGCTCTTCAGGCGAAACCTCCGGAATATCCCTTGCCGAAATCAACGACGACGATTGCGCCGGTGGACGTGGCGCAATCGGTGGAGGAGTGAACTCCTCGGTGGCCGGAAACAAGGCCGCGACGACGTCCTCGACGAGCTCGGCCCGGAGACTCTCCGTCAACGGAGGCGCCCATGGGCGGAGCTTGCTCAACGCCACACGGTATGGACGCCCCCACGGATCGTTATCGAGGGTCCTCCGGGATTCTTCGTAAGCCGCGGCCTTTGCTCGTGCAATGGCCACCCGCAGCGCTCTCTTCGCCCCTCTGTGGAGGCTGTAGAGCAGCCGCTCCTGCTCCTGGTCGCCAGGCAGGCGGACCCGACGACGACGGTGCCTGGATAGTCGGCGCTGCGCAGCCGCGCAAGTCGCACGCAGCTGCGAGAGCTCCGCCGACCACCAGTACACCTGGCGCTTCGCCGGGAGGCGAGTGACCCGGGGCATCGACGCGTCGCAGACGCGTGACATCGCTACCCCGAACCACTCCGCCTCCTCCTCGACCCGCAACGGCCCGTCCGTCACGGGGAGCCAAGCCTGAATGAGAGCGGCTTCTTCCGCAGCCTCCACATCGAGGCGCTTAGCGGCCCACCGCCGGCCGCCCGTGAATCGGGTAGTCGGACCCCCACCAGACTGCACAGGGGCCCGGGAAGCGGAGACGCTGTACCGGATGTAGCGATGATCAGACAGCGTCTCCTCGTCGACCAACACCTTCCAGCCCCGGACACGGCGGGCAAGGCCCGGGGTGGCAAACGTGACGTCCACCACCGAACCGCCATTGTGCCGCACGCACGTGTCCTCCGATCCCCGATTCAGGACGACCAGCCCGATGGAGATCGCCCATTCCTCCAGGGACCCACCGCGCGCATCCGTCACCGACGAGCCCCAAGCCAAGGACTTGGCGTTGAAGTCGCCGGCGACTAGCACGGGGTGAGTCTGGCTACATTGCACCACCAGGGCCCCCAGGCGGACCAGAAAACTCTCGAAATCCGCCAGGGACCTGTTGGGAGAGAAATACACTCCCACGACCCAAATCCCCCCCAACAAGACCGCCACGCATCCCGAGCCCTTCGCTACTTTTTCGAAGGGCAGGGATCCGGCGGCGCCCCGAGTGGTGACGGCCACCGAGCCGTCCAGGTCCCCAGCCCAGTCGTCCTGAGGAGGGACGAAGTATGGCTCGGAGACCACAGCCACTTGAATCGACCACTGCGCCAGGGACTGAACAAACAAATCCTGCGCCCCAGCGCAGTGATTGATGTTCGCCTGGAGGAAACTAAATGCCCTATTAATTATGGGCGATCTCCATCATCTCCTGGGTGGGCGGTTTCGGCCGCGCCACAACCTCGGATCTCGCACCGCGAGAAGTGCGGTGCGGGACGGAGGAAGCGACGCAGGTCTTGGCGCCCACCCTGTGCCCAGCGGGCTTCCCCGCAGCTGCACAGATTGTGCAGTGCGGGTCCGCTAGGCAGTCGCGGGCCAGATGGCCCTCTTGACCGCACCGGTAGCAGATCCCGGTGCGGTCACACTCTGCAGTACATTTGATGCGTACGTGCCCCCTGAAGAGGCACCTAAAACAACGCAGGGGCCTCGGCTCCAAGAGCCGAACCCTGGCCGACACCCAGCCCACCAGGACGCGACCTGCCCTGGCGAGCTTGTCAGCCGCCTTCGCCGGACACCGAAGCCATACGGCGCCCAGGCCGGAGCGCTCAGCCCGGAATTCACCAACCCGGACGTCCTCGGGCGAGCACTCGCCGAGCCGGGCCACGGCCGCTGCGACTGCCTCGGGGGTGGCGGATTCGTCCAACCCCGAAACCCGCAGCTCCGCAGTCTTGACGGGTCGGGCAACACGGACATCCTCCGACCCGGCAAGAACCTCCCTCAGCTTTTGAAGGAGGGAGTCGGCCCTTGCCTCCGACTCGGGCCCGGGCACCTCAAAGAGGTAGGCCCCGGTGGCCACCCGTCTGGGCGTCAAATGCGCAATGCCCAGACTTGCGAGGTCCACACGCTGGGTGACATGGCGCAGGATCTCGACGTAGGTGACGCCCCGCTCTAACGCCTCCGGCAGCACCGTCAGCGTGACGGCGGCTTTGCGCGGGAGGCGGAGCTGGGGCGCCAGCTTGCGTGGCGGCTGTGTCGGCTGGGGTTTCTTTGGGGCGTTATTCTGCCCCCCAGACTTCTTTTTCCCCCGCTTCACCACCTCGGTCCATGGAGTCTCCATGGACACGGGTGGCGGGGGTAGAGGACGCGATACTGGCGTCGGTGGTCGTGTTGTGACTCGCTTCCTTGTTCCCCGCTTCTTTTGCCGCGATTGGCGTTGGGCGGGGGGCACGGCAACTTGCCGAACGGCGGATGACTGGATGGCCGGAGGGGCGGCGGGCTTTTGTGCCGCTCCTTCTGACTTCTTCCTGTCTGCGGCCAGTGGAGGCCGGAGTATGGGCTCCGGAGGTAGCCGGAGCATGATCGCCTCGAGCACGGCTCTCATTTGCGCCACTTGGCGCTCAATCTGCCCGAGGCGATCTTCCTTAGGAGGAGCTTCCGGCACAACTGTTGACCGCAATTGCGACGCAACAGTGGCCGAAAGCTCCTCCAACGTCTTTGTCTGTGTCGTGAGGGCTACCTCCAGAGCCATCACCTTTTCACGGAGGTTTATGTTCTCGGCCTCCACTTTGGCCACCTCTGCCGATTGAGGCTCCTCGGCCATCTCCATCAGCTCCGCAACGCTGACGTTAATATCTCCTCGCAAGCCGCCTTTTAGATTCTTAGACGTCTTTGCAACGTTGCGGAGCCGATCCGCCATCCTTATAAGCGCCTCGCGGCGCGTGGAAGCTGGCGCTTCAGGGGCCTTCGGCTTCCTGAAAGGGCAAGCCTCTTTTGCCCTCGCCAGCTCCGCCTCCTCCTCGGCCATCCGCCGGGCTTCAGCGGCGCGCTCCTTCCGTAGCGCCGCCTTGTATTTCTTGCTAGTTTCAGCCACAGACTCTTCGTCTGTGGCTGATGCCGTTGTAAATCCTTTCCTCTCCTTCGAGGAGCTGGGTTCACAGGTGGTATCGCCATCCGCGGCCGCTGCCTTGCGCCTCCTTGACAAGCGCCTCCTCTTAGCCCGCGAAGAGTCGCAGCTCAGCCCGGACTCGGAATCGATCCGGACTGGCGCGGTCCTCTCCGCGGACTCTACAAATCCAGACGCAGGGACAACCTCCCCTGGCGCTAAGGCGTCCAGGGAAGGCACCCTGCTCATCACCACAGAACAATCAGTAATATGAGAAAAATCCATTTTGTTCCCACGAGTATGGGGGAAATAACGGTCCACCCAGGCAGAGCCCCCTGTACCTGGGTAAGCCTAGCGTGACCCGCCAAGAGGGTCGGCCGGTACTCTGGCGGGGGTCGCACTAGAGACTGAACCTCCCATCAGCCATGCATCCCCTCGCGGTGCGCCGCCGCTTGGGATTCGGGGTAACTTTTTATAGAGGTTTTCTCCCTCGCGGCCCGGGCGGTTAAGCCAAGGCCCTCGCGCCGGCCGAACTGCGAGACATGACCACAGCTTCGACCGGGTTACGAGCTCGACGGTGGGAATGAGGTTCGCCCATTCCCTGCTCGGAGGCAAAAAAATTGCTGACCGAGCCCGCCGACGACCCGGGACAGAACCGGGATGGCCCGAAAAACGGACCCCACCGCGGCGCGGTCAACAGGACCGCCCGCCTCGTGTCGGGATTTGGCCGTCGGCACGGGCCGACGTTGCCCAGGGTGCACCGTCCCCGCCAGCATCCGGACTACCAGGGCACACTTGGAGGTATCCCGACCTTGCACCCCTCTATATCTAACCTAACCTAACCTAACCTAACCTAATCTAGAGAGAACCAGGATCTCTTGCACCTATGTTTGCTATATCTATGATGTTTCTACACTAAGATCTATCGTTCTAGAGGACGTTCAACAAAACATGCAAAGAAAATCAGTGGATGATTCCGGTTGCAGACCAGACTAAATAGAATCTAATAGAGTTAAGAGTATAAGTCCCGTACTAACAAATTTAAACCCGTAATCTAATTTTTAAAGTAGATCAAAAACAGATAATTAGACCGTAGAAAAATATCGGTAACTAATTGAATAAAACATTACATAAGTACACGCACGTGAAACCATATCAAATATTGTTCGCGGGAAAGAGCTCGCAAATCTCATTAGTCGGAAGCCACACTCGTGTGCAAGTGTGCTGACGGAACCTATAGACATACCATATACTGGAAGGTTTTTTAAAATATCAAATCTCCGACCGAATTTATCAACTGTGAAGGTGTATCTTCTTCTTCTTCATCAACCCATATACGCTCACTGCTGAGCACGGGTATCCTCTACCATTGAGAGGGTTTTGGGCCATAGTCCAACACGCTACACACCTAAGAAATTCCTAAGAACCTTTAGGTATATGCAGGTTTCATCTCGATGTTTTCCTTCACCGTTAAATCAAGTGATAATTCAGTGTGAATACATACATAACTTCGAAAAGTCAGAGGTATATGCCGGAGGTTTGAACCCGCGACCGCCGAGATTCTCGACCGCGCGCCTATACCTCGAGGCCATCACTGCTTATTGTATCAGTCAGAGGTGTATTTTTGCGGTCATGTTTGGGTTTTTCATCATTAGCATCATTCTACTGCTGGGCACGATCATTGAGAAGGTTAAGGTCTCAGTCCAATATGCTGATCTAGTGGGCGTTAAAGGACTTGTGTTTAGGTGTGCGCTTACACTATTTTGGGCATAATTTCAGACTTTATAACACTTTTATCCTACCTTATACCTGGCAATCGTAGCTGCGATTGTAAAATAGCTGTAACTGAACTATTATTGCAACTAAGGCATTGCTTCTGATCGCTCTAAAAACAAAACTTTATTGCAAGCAAATTGACACTACGGTAACTTCTTGACCTCGATTGTTTTAAAGATACAGTTCTCAGATTTTAAATAAAAACATTTTTGTAATTGACAATATTATCGGGTTTTTCATTTCAACAGTTAAGTTAGTTCTACAGTCACTAAGCTTATGGATTGTCCTCTGTAAAAAGTTACTCTATTTGGTGGTCGAGCCGACTCTTAAGTACTACACTACTAATCATGGTGGGTCCATGCCAATTATTTTGTGTGCTAAATTTACTTGTTTCGCTGTACCAAAAAGAAAATTGCTTAAAGTATTTAAGGGTTAAAAAATTATCACCAACCCGTGCTGGAGCAGCGTGCTAGACTAAGGCCTTAAAAGTCTGTAGCCCTCTACAGCTGACCAATGCCCAGCAGCGGGACGTATATGGGGTGAAGTAAAATATCACTTTTTATCCATGGACGGTAAAGCTTAAATAAAAATCTGAATGGTAAACTTTAGTACAAAAAAATTATTATACATATTATATCCACAGTGTTGATTTGTGAACTCATAAGTAACTTTATAATAGTAAGTTAGGACTACTCTATAGCAGTTAGCTGGACTTACGTAGGACATCGACCTTAGCAGTAAATTTCAAACTTCAGCTTGCGATAAGTTCTTAACTTGGATCCTTCATACACCTTAATGTATGAATGGACTCTTTGAATGAATACATAGAACATTGAGGCGCGGTTTTTCACCATAATCACAATGGAATTTTCATCGTCAATTGTTGTTATCATTATTTTACTCTAATGATAATGACAATGGAATTAAGTGCAGTGCGGTTTAAATAAAGTGTAACTTTGCAAAATTTTGGATTATCTCTCGCCTTTAGTCGTAATTAAATCGACTTGTATATAGGCCTCTCATAGTTCTAATCTATTAATTACTTCACGTTTTTTATGAGACGTTGGCACCATAACGCTCAAAACAATCCATAGAATAGTTAAGCAGACTACATGACTTTACCATCCTTAAATGGAAAAGAAATAAAAATTCCGTTCAAGAAAAAATAAATACAAATCTTGCGAGCGTCTTCCACTTCTATAACTTCTAGGTCTTACTCTAAGTCTTAGACTTAACTAAGCACCTTGAGTACTTAGGTATTGTACGATTATAAGGTGAAAGGGCGACCTTATAATCTTATTTACCTTCATCTCTGTGTTATTTTAAAAGATGTTAATTATATTTTACCCTTATTTATCAGTTTTTTTTTTTATTAAAAGAAAACGTAGTAAAGATATATGTAATTAAATAAATAAATAAATACACCCAACAGTCACATACATAGTCCTGACCCTACACTAAGATACGAGTCTTGTGTCGTGGGTATCAGAAACTACGAGAGACTTTTCGGTCTCACAAACACCCAGACCCGAAACAAATATTTGTGGATCACACAAACATTTGTCTCGGTGCGGGGATCGAACCGGCGGCCGCTCGTTTCGCAAGCTGGTGTCTAGCCAACTGCGCCACGGGGCTATCAAATTAAAACAATTCAATTAAATTGGTAAGTTTTTCATAAATAGATGAACATACTTGTTTAATATCTAATTAATAAGAGGATCGGTCTTATAAGCACAAGGTCCGGTTAGGTAGGTACAAGTCAAATTTACTATTTGAATTTTCGTAGTATTTGTTTGTTGATTTCAGAATATAAGTCATATCCTACATATGTTTACGTTCTAATTTCGCAGTAGGCTGTCAAACCTGAATTGATCTCTTCAATTAACCTGTATCGAGAGGAAAATGGGCTAAGAATTTTTAATTGTGATCTTGTACCAAATTCCTCCTTCCTTCCTGCTATCGTATACTATTATCCACTTAGACAACAATTAAACGGGGTCGGAGGTGAGGCGATGGTTGACGACGAATTTAGTTTCGTTTCTTAAATTATTGAGTTTATCTTTACATTAATCTTCTTGATTTTCAAATCCTTAAGATATTTTAATTTAAAGCATTATTGAGAAATGTGTGTGTGTAGTATTAAGATGGTTTTAGGGATTATGCTAATTCTTCTTTTTTAAATAGGTTCGTCCTTATTTTGAAGGAATGAAATGAAAACTAGCGAAAGGTGGGTCCAAAAATACACTTCTATCTATCCCTCCGTGAATATTGACGTGAATGCATACGGAAGTTTCAATATTTTTGGATATTGGCATTTTACATTTTTTATCTTAATCGTAGTACATAGATTGAGTCATTAATTTGTGTGATAATCAGTACATTACTATAATGTGCCTGGTTCTCTGCTTTCTAAATTACCGAACCACTATCAATGAAATACGACCATTCAAACGCTGAAATGATACCTTTAAGCGATTAAAGCGCTGAATACACGATGACGCTGCAAAATAAGGGTTTAAATGAACAAAGCAGCGGTAAGTCACGAATCATTAATCTACGTTCCGATGTCCTGGGCCTAATAGGGAAGAGAGGTCGAGACTCGCGACATTCAGCGCAACGGGTCAGCTGACAGCTGTACGGCTTCTGAGGATTAGTTGTCGTCAAATAAGCCTTGCTGGTGAGGTTAGCACGGACTTTAGTATGAGGGTATGATTTTTAAACAGTCGAGGTGTTGGTTTGAAGTTTAATAAAACTGAATGGCATAAAAATGGAGATCCAAAAAGTGGAAGAGTTGTAGGATAATTAGGGAGGCAAATATAGAGATGTTATTAAATATGATGATGATTTTAAACTGTCGTGACAGAGTAAAACCGCAGCTGACTATAAGTAGAATGATATCACAAATATTACATCAAGCAATGAAATAACAATCTATTGTCACTATCTTTCATTGCGGTCTACTGAGACAGCTCGTAATCAGAGCCCTTTTTACTTGCAATGATTCCTTCTTCTACTTAGTTCTCTATTAACTGAATGCTTGCACAGAACTCAATTAGACTCGCTTCCGCCAGACTTGTGGCTTCCGTCTCCAAGAAATTTCTTCAGTGAATTGATTAGTTTAACTGCGACATGACACCAGTAATTAAAGACCCGCTGCAACTAATTAAGGTTAATGTAATGAGAGACACGTTGAACCACAGCTGTACGGTCTTCCAGCAATTTTGCAATCAGACCAATCACGGTACAAGTCTTTGATGTTGCAGTCTTTCGTTTTATTTTATTTTCGATGGCAAACGAAGGCAGGGATAATTTGTTCCAGGTAAACAATTTACGTCACGAGTACAAGACTTTCTTATTAGGGAAATATATGTTTAAGGTCGAAATGTTTTTACATTAAAGGTCTTTTGATTTATCGAGAAGAAATTGGAATTTACATGTTACGTTAATTGGGATGAAATAAAAAATACATTGTAGCCAGTTAGCCATGTGATTTATATTAAAAATATATTTATTGACATAAATAAATGCTTAAATGCTTATTTCTTTCTTTCTTTCTTACGTATGTAGAAGGTAGTCCATGCCTGCATTTAAAGACCCACTGGCGTGTCCCGTCGATATCTTCAGTGCAAAGAGTAGTCTCAGTCAATCACATTTGCCTAGTGGAGCCTAGTGGACATATCTTTAAATAATAAATACCATCTTTAGCTATCCATGTTATTTCACGATGTTTAGCTTCCTTGTAAAAGCGATATTACGTTATTATTCCACACATAACTTCGAAAAGTCAAAGTTTGAGGCAAGCAGTTTTATTACTTCCCCAAGATATGGGTGTCTAGTAGAACACGTGCTTTGCAAACTAAGCTTGCACACATCAGTCTTGCGTAATAATTTAAACTGTTAAGTTATAATTGTAGTCTTTAGTCAGTCAATTCTATTTTGACTTCACTTACCATCCATCAGGTTTGGTGTTGACATTTATCGGATTATTATAAAAAAAACTTAAAGCATGCTATGAAAATATACAATAAAAATATGTATATTATAAAAAATATAAGTACTTAAAAAATAACCTTACTACAACTTTTACCACAAAAGATTTCCTTGCGCATAAAATCCTAATATAAATCACTTTTCCTTTGTTTACCTGTGAACTCCGCGACCGCGCAGCCAATCGTTACAAATTGGTTTTGCATATAGATTGCGTTACGGGTACGATAGTTTTTACCGGGCAATTTGCTTTTGCACAGATAAAACACAGCGTACAGTAAATTGTGCGTGAGAGTCGCGTGGGTATATTGGTATTATGGCAATTCGAACAAAGGTTGTTATTGTTGAAGAATAGTGCTACTTTTCTTTTATAGCGAGGAAGAATCAATAGTGCAGCAGTAATAGTGAAAAGAAAGGTTAGGTAGTAATGCAGTTAGTTAAAAAAATGTTATTAAATTTTGCTTTAATGCATTTAAGGGAAATGTATAGCTTTATAAAGGTAAAGGTATTTTAACTTTAATTGGGTTAAAAAATGTTTTTTCAAAGCTGACTTCGGTAAAGCTAACTTTAAAAACATTCCTCAAAACTACATTTTAATTGCGGCGAAATAACAATCGCGGATTTATTATATTTAAACTCCAAAAGCCTCCAAAAAATATGAGCTAGAATTTCGCTTTAAATCCCAACAAAAAACCGCTTGAAAGCTATAATTAAAACGGAGTCTTTTCATCGCTCACAATAATTCAGTTCCTTTTGACACAAGCAATAACCGCGCTCTGAGTCGTACGTAATGTACAGAATTCAAATTGGAAAGGCGCTGCTTCAAAAGAAACGTTGTAAGTTTTCACCGAAGTATTTATTGCGACTGAAGTCGTGAATTTCCCGAGGAAAACCCAGGGCGAATTGTGCGCGAAAGCTGGAAGTTTCACTCATCGCATCCGGTATATTTTAAGCTCTAGAAAGTATTTTATTTATTAAAAAAAAAATACTCTTCAATGCTCGTATCTCGTGGGGTATTTCGAGATATTTTCGACCTCCTCATTTCGTATTTAAGTTAGAGATATCCGATTAAGTGACTCTGAATTCGCTTTTAATTTGGGTTAAATATTCATCACTCTTCAAGTCTATATCCTCCATGGATAAAGCAGATGTGTTTCTGCTTCCAAGTATTAACAACTAAGGCGAATAAAAGGCGAACGTATAGCAGTTTCTCGTTCCTATTCGCAGACTCCGTACTGAGAATTTCAGTTACCCAAAAGCCACCCGAAAGGAAAGTCAAGCCCTGCGCCTCTGTAAACTCGTACCGCGAGACCACAATAAAAGTTTGTAAATTCAAACTGGCATGATAAACAATATTACCCGCGGGCGTCCAAACAGGATAGACATGTCGCCCCCTGGGTTTAGTAAAAATGCAATGCGCCCAGCAAACAGTCAGAAACGGGGTCGCGGAGGCACGCCTAGGAAATGTATTCAGCTGCTCGCTAATTAGACAAGGTATTCTTAGACCACGTTTATAGACATTAACGTGGATTGTGTACAGGATGCGCTTGTTAGGACCTAATTGGACGCCAGCCTCGAGGGATATTCGCACGATAACTTAATGCTGCTTGATGACCGAAGATAGAACTAAGTGAAAGGAACAAAGGGATTGTAGATTCTTTGTCACGTAAAGTGAGGAGAGATCAAAGATAAAGATAGTGTTATGGTTGATGTTCAGGAAATTCTAACCGACAGCTTGGAGTTTGATAATGTACCTATAAAATTGCAATAGACTCGCGTTCATATAATATTAAAAACTTAGGTAATAAAAGGTGGGTAATGATTTAGATATTTGTTTTTTAGCACTTTAAAAGAAAGATATCAGAGAGAAAGGAACTACATGCAAGCAATCTCAAGCAAGGGATTTATTTGAATAGGCCGACAAAATCATATTAACTGATGAGAAATAAATTACTAGTCACGGGTCTCCTCCATTGCTGAGGGAAGTAAGCATTAATTGTGGATTTATTTCCGGTAAAAATTGGGGATAACACATAACAAGAATTAGGGATTGCAGACATCAACGATGATCATTCAGCTTTAAAATGTGTCCCATTTAATTCATGTTAAAACATACTAGTGCCTTTTTAAAATAAAACAACAGTAACAAACAGGGCTTAAAATAAATAAAAAATAATCGAGGCATTTGAAAGTAACGAAAACAAAAGATTCCCTTTCGTGCGTGGGATAATGATAAGGATTACGAGGTCACAATACAAATGTACATCATCAGTATCATCAATTATAAAGAATTTTATTGTTGAGTCATATAGACAGACTGGTCCTTGAACGCGTCACACTTAGGTGGGTCACTTATATGGGCTTTAGCTCTGATATTCCTTATTGATGCGAAGGAAAATATTAGTTTCCAAAATTTATTTAATCATCATCAGCCCACATACGTTTCCTGAGCAAGGCTCTGCTCTACAATTGAGAAGGTTTAGGCCTTAGCCCATGATAGACGACAGACTACACACCTAAGAAATTCCTAAAAGCTTTTAGATGCTCAGGTTTCTTCACGAAAACCAACTTAAACATTACATAATCAAACGTTCAAGAAACTGCTCCCCAAACTATCATACGAGCGTAAATCGCCGGACATAAACCATTCGATACAATCCAATAAAAGTTGTCGACAGTAAAACGCGAACTGTGTATTTCCGAATCAGGTCACTTGGTATAGTTGACCTTCAGACATTCTGTATTGGTGAAAAGACATCGAAGATCCGATAAATTGGCTGTGCGCGAAGCCTTATTACAAGCGATAAGCCTCTTAATCTCTATGTACTAGTAGGCAGTTTCGATTGGAGCGAACTGAAACTCTCCAAGATCATCATTTGTCAATAATTGTCTATTGCTGTAGGGTCTTTCTAAAAGGACATTCGTAGGAAAGTAAAGTTTGAAACTAGGAACGCCAAATTGCTGATTGATGTTTCAAGAACACAAATTTGACGAAATAATGTCGTAGTTGATACTATGATGATGGTTTACTAAAAACAATTATAAAACTGAACACCAGAATTGGTCATGTAGTTAGAACACATTTAAATCTCTATTCCGTGGCACAGCACACACATCCTGGTGCGTTTAAATTTTATTTTCCTTTGACAAATTCATTCAGAATTCCGTATCCAACCCTTTTGACACGAAGCGCGCTGCAGAGGAATCAATTCTCGCTTACATGAGTTCGGTAAAAGCGATTGCGCCTTGTGTGCAGTCAACGGGGTTTGATAGCAAAAAATAATACGCTCCTAACTTTTCAACAACCGTCTATGGAAAGCTTTGGAGTATTCAATATTAGGGATACTAATTGATAGCAAAAATAAATCAATTGAGGACTGCATAATCTGCATAATTTACTGCATAATCGATAATTAAAACGTTATGATGAAGGCACCAGTTGAAATAAAAATGAATGGATGGAAAGGACAAGACAAGGATGTAGACGTATCGATAATGCGATTATTTCCAGTCGGCATATGAATGCCTGTGTTTTAAAACCACATTAACTCTAGTGGAGTCAGACTCCGATGTCTCATCACTCGACATCCTCAAGCCCACAGAGATTCCTGAAGGGCCCTAGGAAGCAGGAAGATACTGTATGGCAAACTATTGTATAAACTCTTGTGTACTTTCCATCGATAACAATACGTGGTATCCAACGCAAGTTGACCCAATATTTCGGAGCGGTTGTCCAAACAAGCCGCGAATAACTTTACAATATGATTGAGTAATAAGGGGCTAATTACACACGTGGCCCGTGAGGTAAACACTCACGCCGCGGCCCGAGTAAACAATGCCCGCTTTTTAATGTACTGGTGTATCCGAAAGTGGTTTAAAGGGCTTTTATTACGTACCTGGTTTTGCACATGACTTCAGCCTTGTGGTCAGCAGAAATCCTGAAAAAACTGAACAAACTAACTGATTCTGTTTTCTAATACATTTCAAACTAGTGACTGAACTAAGTTACAAAATACAATTATTTCAAAATTATTATGTATGTATATTTTTCTGGAATATTCACTTAGACTAGTCAATTGAAGTCTACGTTGCGAGTACCTTCTGATGCTTGAGTCTCTAAATAAAAATATGAATGTTTCGACAGCTCCGTGGCGCAGTTGGCTAGACACCAGCTTGCAAAACGAGCGGCCGCGGGTTCGATCCCCGTACCGAGACAAATGTTTGTGTGATCCACAAATATTTGCTTCGGGCCTAGGTGTTTGTGAGACCGAAAAGTCTCTCGTAGTTTCTGATACCCACGACACAAGACTCGTATCTTAGTGTGGGGTCAGGACTATGTATGTGACTGTTGGGTGTATTTATTTATTTATTTATATGACACTAAATGAAATAAAGAATTATGTTGGATCTGCCTCGAAATTCGAATAAGTTAAAATTTATTCGACTACCATTACAATTTAAATAAGTGAATGTGTTAGTTCGGTGTTTAATATTTCAATTTTCTTAAATATGGTCACTGGTCAGTCAAATTACTACTCTCTAAAAGTTTTGCCGTTCACAGTACTTTTGTAAATACATCGTCAAGCCACTGATCCATCATACGTAACCGAAGATATTGGGATTAAGAGGGCACAGGATGTGCTCAATACGGCGTGCAATTTTTTTATGATTTAATATCATGCCTGGTTAACATTTCAGCCGTGATACTTACGATTTCGCGCTAAGAAATATGATTTATGTGCCCTTAAGAAACATGAACGATGTACGGCGTTCACGCGATTATTAACCTTATTCATATAAAAATAAAGCTGTGTTATATTAGTGTTATGAAGGCGAATACGCTGTTGTTGTTTGTTTTGGAATTATTTTCGAGAAACACTTAATATTAAGGGGCATCTGTAATTGACTAGTACAAAGCATTTGCAAAGGAAAATGTAAAACAATTTTGTATTTGTAGCTTTTAACATATTGAATTTTCTCTTTACAACTTAGGTACTTTATACTTAACCTACTTTTTTGCTACGTAGTGCGTTACGAATAGACTTCGCTCTTATAGATTTTGAAACTACATTTTGACCCGAGGAAGCGTAGTAAACCCCCTTTGCTTAGATGTCAGTCATCAACAACGACCTAAAGAAAACCCAAATTTCGACAACCCTGAACTAAGTACCTAACATAGACACTTTGAAACCACATAGACATTTGTTTCATAACGGGGTAGTGTTTTGTTTTTAGTAACGTTTCACGTTGTTCCGAGAATAACCTCTTTGGCGGTTACTACTAACCGAGACAATATGTGACTGAGTAAGTCTACCTGCGGGCACAAAATAAATCAGGAAGGTTTTCTAAAACGAAAACATTCACACTAACCTCTTCGTGCGGTTGTAGGAGATGCTGGTGCGCCGCAAAGCTGCCTCGAAGCGAATTAAATTTGAATTGCAACGTTTTGTTGCGGTTGCCTTCACGTGAATTCACTCGCGGTCTATAATATGTTCTTTATGTGGAAACGGTTAAATTATAAGTACAGTATATTTGATATTTAGGATAATTACATTTATTAAATTACGTTTTAAAGAGATTTATTTGTAAAAGCTACACAATGCGAAGGTTGGTGGATGAATTTGTTTAATAACTAAAAACCTCATCTTTAGTATTTATTATTCATTTCTTGGTAGTCACATTTGCTACAGAGACTACTACCTCAGTCTAACTCGACCATTTATATTCATATTCATTGGCTCTAATTTAATCCCAGATTTGCCGACTAAAAGTAGAATTCTATACGACTCAATCAAATATTTTTTCACGACCTTGGCCCGAAAAAGTAATGCTGATAATTATTTATTTAACCAGCCTGTTAGTTAATAATTCCGTTACGTTAAATCAATACAAGTTTACTAACCCGAAACATCAAAGAGCTCTGTGCATTCATCTGTGTGTGTGTTTATTCAAAATACCTTTTTTTTCTTGTTACGTGGACTGTTTCGCTCTGTGATCTCCTGATTTATTTTAGGTGCGAATATAAAGATTTCAAAAATGTTTTTTTAGTTACATTAATCAATGAACAAAAATGAACTGATTTTGCGTTTGTGGAATCAGAACCCTATTTTTGTATTTACAATCGTCAAAGATATATATTTTTTTAGTTTTACACCGTTGTATTGTTTTTCGTTTTTATGTATTTTATAAAAAAAAATAAACAGGTTCTGAATAAAGAGAAGCATTAGTTTCCAGCTTTCATTAATAACCTTGCGAAAAAAATTCTGCAAGTTGTTACAATACAAATAAAATTAAGTAAGTAGGTAAGTATATCTTAAAATTAAAAAATTACTTATCATCGGTAGTTAATAAAAAGGGTTGAATATTATCGTCATCAGCGGCTCATTACTAGACACGGGCCTTCTTTACAACTTTGAAGGGTTAGGCGGCCTAACCTAGGCTTTAGTCCACCAGGCTGGCCTAGTGCTAATTAACTTATTTTTAAATGTCAAGTAAAGATTTTTATGATTTCTGGGTGTAACCAGATTTTTTTGTATTATTTATAGCATGTATATTGTATACGTTAAATTGTACAGCGCCATCTTGGGGCATAAAATTGTATCAACGAGAATTGGAGAAATACTAAAAATGTAATACAACATTAAATAACAATCATAATGATTTTATTTAAAATATTTTATTTTATTTACATTACAGATTATTTTAAACTTAACTCATAATTTATTACAAAACTCTAATGGTATCACAGACAAATTTTCTTATATAGATAGTTTATTTAATTGTTTATTGCTAAAGTACGTGTACTTAGTACAATGGTATTTAATTTCTTCGCCTATAGTTGTGATTTCTGCCGCGTCTTCATTGGAAGGTTCTGGAACAAATAGAATATATTTTTATTCAAATTATTTTAAATGGTGTAGGAAAATATCAACCCTGCACTCAAAATCATGTTTGAAAGGAACATCTTCTACGTTTAGTCTTCAAACCTACACTAGGCAAGCGTGGTGTACGAAGATACTATCACCTCTTATTTGTAGAATAAGATTTAAGTGAGTGTTTCCATTGTAATTCTCAGCAGAAGCACAAAAGTTTATAAAATATGTGCATATATCACAGCGACAGGAGCGTCCTCTATTGGGTAGAACATAAAACTCAACTGCAATATGGTTAGGATTGACAGCGACATCTACCGATTTTTTCCAGTACTATTTTGTGTACTTCACTGATATTAATGATACGAGCAGGATTACAAAGACAAAACTTTATATACTCCAGCCAGTATTCCCTGAAAGGATAGGCAGAGGTTTCTGCATCCAGAATCCGCCGATTGTCGTTTTGTCCTACGCAATGGGGGACCAGCCTATTGCCATTTTTAGGCACATTTCTAGACTCAGTGCTGCTGTTGAGAATTTCCAGTGAAAAAAAAAAAAACAATAACACTAAGCCCGACCCGGAAATCAAACCCGACCGAACACAGAATGCACACCACATGTTTGTACTATTAGGCGAGTTGGTATTGTAAATAGTAATAATAGTTGAATAAATTTATTAAAACATTCCTTACCCAAGTATTGCCAAACAGATGGAGGAAATACTGGTAGTTGTGAAAAGACGTAGACAATTTTGGAATCTCTTTTAATGCCTTTATCAATTGCTGCGTCCTGTCTCTTCATCTCCACGCGATACCAAAGTGCAGGCTTTCTGATATAAAAATAAATGTTTTTCAATATATTTTGACATTGTTAATATATTGATAAGAAAAATAAGATTTCTTTATATTAAAAAAAAAAACTTGGGGTATTTATAGCTGTCTATCTATAAACCCTATTGGGATATTAAGATTTTTGACAAATTTTATAGCAAAATTATCATTACTAGCTCTAAACACTGTTTGTTACTCTACTATTTTTGTAAGTATTTGGCGATCACGAACAAGTATTAAGAATATTTTGAAAATTTTTTCTTGTATTACAACCAAAATACTCACTTCAAATGGTCTTGTACCAAGTTGTTAGTGATGGGCATACTGATGCGCTGTACCGGGTCGCTCAACAGCTGACCCACGGTTTTGATCGGAGACTTCTCAGATACATAATGTTCTAATAATCGCGTCGACAACGGCTTCAGACTAACTGAAAAATAAAAAATTTGGTCCAAAAAAAATTATTTATATACAAACTGGATATATACTGACAGTTTAAAAGCACATTTAAATTGAGCCTATCGTCTTCGATCATCATTTTAAAATAAATATTTGTGTGATTCAATAATTTCTGTTTTAGGTAAGCGTTTTTGTGATAGTTTTTCATGGTTTCTGATAGCTATGGCATAAGACTTAGTCTGGGCTTAGATTTGTATATGACCTTTAGATATATATTGCAGTTATAATTAAAAGACTATAATTTCTGTGGATATACCAACCGTAGTTAATAAAAATTAGTTAACTCACCAAAATCTGCTCGCACGCTGATTTCAGCTCGATACAAATGTTCCAAGCACACATGGACTTGGGCGAACTTCATTAGTAGATTCTTCCAAGGACTTATGTCAATTTCGTCTGTTATCAATGGAATCTGAAACGAATTTTTATTATTTTTTTATTGTAAAGGGAATGAGCATTCTGAAGTCATTGCAGTCTAATAAGCTTACTCAGATCGTTTTTTGTAGATTGCATGACTCTAAAATTAGTTATTTTTAGAGAATTAATCAGACGATCAGAAAAATACCCGAGTGCATTACTTGAACGGGTTTATTTGGTCTGCAATGGCAAATGTCAAAATGGAAAGTCATGAGTGTATTCTGATAACACATGTTTTTTTTTCAGAACAAGGAAGAAGGAAAGCATACACACACATGAGATTTCCACAAGAATTTCTAGTTTATGTCTACCAACATACATAAGGTTAGTGTTGATGACTATGCCATAAGCCTGAACCAAAACCAAACCAACCAAACCCATCGCAATAGTTGAATAATTAAAATTGTTTTTTAAACACTTGATATAGAAGAAAGAATACCTCATTAACATCCTTTTTTTCTCCAACGAGGCCATGTTTCTTGAGAGATGCGAAGTCGTCCACGGTCAGTTCATTTGGATCGTCGTCGTAGAAAGATTCGCAGTCGAGTCTAATGGAATGCTCGTTGCCAGTTATACTTTCAAACGGATTGAGTGTAAAATCTCCGCCGGACATCGTCATATCTTGAATCGTTTGGTTTATCTGCTCTATCGACTCGTGGCTTCTGAAAAATTATATTAGGATACTTGAAAATGGGTGTTTTTTTGATGAGATGGATTGCATTATTGAAGGTGATAGGCCTAGGGTAACAGGGAGAGTGGATGGGTAGATTAGTAGGTTAGATTTTTGGACTGATGATTTTATGCTAACACTGAAAATTTTTTGATTGTCGGTGTAATAGTTGATAATGTTAAAAATTTAACACAATTTTCCATTTTCCAATACGGCCATAGACGTTACACAATTAACGTGTAATTTGTTCTTCTACGGAAGTATCATCACTGCGGTTTGCAGGTACAACCTACATTGATACATCCACATATAACCATGTATACACATTACCTGGCCTCGTTGGTCCATATCCCGGCGACATAGAAGGAATGCTCCACCATGGCCATGAGCCTGGTGTACTCCCACACGGTCTTGTGCACGCCCGCCTGCGCCACCAGCGACAGCGCCTGCGGGGGACTCGACGACAGGTTCTTCAGCACCTTGGACGCTTGAGAGTGCCCGCGGGATAACTTTAGGACTAATTTTGAGAGGTATGTCTTGTTGTTTGCGTCTATCTGTAATTAAAGTAGGTAATATGTCGTCATTATCAATATTATTATTATCATTAAAAACAAGATCATCTTCGTCAACAACAAGAGCATCATCATCAGCCCATATGCGTCCCATCGCATTGCAAGCGCCTACTTTACAACTGAGAGGGTTTAGGCCATTATGCACCACGTTGACCTAGTGCGAGCGGACTAGGTAATGGTCTCGAGGTCTAGGCGCGAGATGTCGTTGCTGTTAACATTTTTCAAGAAAACATGAAAAGTGTAAAGCAAAATTACAAATTACATTGAAATGACAAGTTTTTTATTTAGTTGCTTATACAAGTGACTACTATCTCAGTCTAACCCATTCATCATGAGCCCTAACATATTCAGTGGCCTAATTTAATATTTTAACTGTGTCGGATTATTTAGACATCTTGAAAATAATTTATATTGATCAAGGACAAGGTAGGACAAGAGGACAAGGTAAGGTACGTAAAAAATAGATTGTATTGCATAATGCTGAATTTTCTACTTACAAAAGGCCGAATCTTGCCTGACGATATAAATTTCAAAGCATGTATCAGCAAATTTATTACTTCTTCAGCAGTTTCACAGTCTGTAAAGATGTAAAAACATTTTCATATTTAAATTAGGATATTATATAGATATACATTTTGTAATCTGTTTTAATTAAATTCTGTGATTGACAGACTGATTTCTGTGGTGCCAAGAAACAAAAATATTTTTTGCATTTTTAACATTTTCAAGCGTTTTTTTTTTCAAAAATGATCGATACGGGACTACATCATTACTCTTAGCGACAATGTCGGTATGATTTTCTTTTATATGGCATTAATTATTATTCTTCGATTGAATCCCCAAATCATCATCAGCCAAAGGACGTCCACTGCTGGACATAGGCCTCCCCCAGAGACTTCAAAGCGCTCTATTGGAAGTCGGGAAGCCGCTGGATGCAGGCCGCTTCCAATCCCCAAATAATTTCCATTAAATTATTTCTGTGCTTATAAAAAATAATAATCAACACTGGCCTTTCAATATATCCCAAAGCTTATAAGTGAAATCATTGCTAGAGCCATATTTGTTCATTGCGTTGAGACACTGGTGCAGCGTGGTGGTATCCTCAGTGATACAGATGCAGCCCCCGGCCGGACACTCCGCCATGTACGCGTATGTTTCAGTCTCGGTCAATAACTCGTTAACTCGCTTCGTATTGTCGTAGAGTTTCGCTCCTTGTATGTTGGCTCTGAAAATATACGGTTGCCTTACATTTATTTGTTGTATGTATAGGTTGCTTGGACTTCTTGTTGTCGCTTAGCATTTCTGATGAAGAAATTTTATATTTAAGTCTTAGTTCACCACTTTGGTCTAATGCGGGTTGGCGGGGGCACATAGGAAATTAAGAGCTTAGAATAGAATAGAAACTGCTTTTAGGTTTGCTGGTTTCTACAGGATCTTTGCCTTCAGTTAAAATACGTGAATAATTCATTGTGACTACGCACACAACTTCGAAAAGTTAGAGATGTGAGTGATCGCCGAGATCGCTATTTCTTTCTTTACACCTTTTTTAAGCTAAGAATATTAGTACTTTAAGATTAAAAAGTCAAAAGTATTACTCCTTTACCTGTGCCTTCAAGGCGTAACTGTGCAACTAACTTAATATAATAATATTAAGAAATTTATTTTCACCTTATAGCAGCTGTTTCAAGATTGACAGAGCCGTATCCCGCAGCCGTCATGTCGACCAGCAACTGATTCATGTTGTGTAACGCACATACTGATCTCCATATAGAATTGCACGGACTCGCCAGATGGCCAACTATTACTTCTTGTTCCTAAAACATCCATATGTCTATATATCCATGGCATACTAATTTAAATTTATTATTTAAGTGTAAGGGAGGTCTTATGCCTTACTTCTCCAACACTCAACCATTGTAAAATGCACTTTGTGTTAAGATGTTAGAAATAACAGTAGTGTAATGCAAGAAGTAAATAAGAAATGTAACAAATTTTTGCTTTAGGACTATAATGTTATGGAAAACACATTGATTGTACAATTAAAATGATAATCTAAAAGTAGTTAGACTTTTAATACATAACAGAGGCCACTGTATTATGTATAGACTTAATATAAGCAAATAAACAATACTTACAAAATGCACCTTGCAGCTTATAAAAGGTGTCTGTAAAGTCTTTGCGGTCCAATCGCATTTGAGTTCAGTGACACCGCTTTGTGGAGCATTCAACAATTCATCTGTGTTGTGAGAACCATAAGATATTCCGGATATCAAGTATTTGCAATCCACGGACACATCAATCTGGAACGGAAAACAAAATACATGTACAAAATTTTGCATACATAACAACTTATTTTCCTCTTTTTCACTTCCTCACTGCTGAGGATCACAATCAAGTAGGATTAGTTAACACTGGAAGCTGTTATCAGTGGAGTGATTAGCATGGTGTAAACTTCCTCCTACCACCTCCCTCACTCTGTCAGACCACCTTGTATGTGCCCTCAAGCAAGGCAAAAGTACTTAAAAATATTTCAATTCTAGGTTTTAATATGTAGTGTGTGGTATTTAGAATTTATATTTAAAAAATGCTTACCAAATCTTCAGTCAATCCTTCCTGTGCTGCATAATTTTCTACCAACTGATGTACATCAACATCGTCCAACACCGTAGCTTCTTCATATGTCACTATACCCCTCGCAAAATGCTCTTTATCTGGCTCCACCATAAGTAGCAAAGGTTTAGAATTTTCTGATGGATTGGTAAGTATCCACATTGGTAGAGTTTCTTCTGTGGCTTCATGCCGGTTTTTGTTGTAGATATTTGCAATCTGCCTGAAAAGTGAACAATTAGAAATATTGTATTACTTGGGGAATTTATAAATAATTAATTTAACTTATAAATGGTCCATGTGGACTCTATACTAAGGCACAAGATTAATGTAGTAGGTGTCACAAACAACAATAGAATTTAGAACCTTATCATAATATGCAGGCCAAAAAGAAATTTTTATCTCAATTAGTGGTACAAACTGCCTATCTGTTATATGTTATCTGAATTTTTACTGGATCATCATCATCACCAACAGCCTTTCATGTCCACTAAGGCAATATTTATGATCTTTTTATACAATACTACTATTTTTTTTCTGTATTTTATTGTCATCATGAGCAGCTCATATACATACTACTGCTGGGCACAGGCCCCTCTACTACTGACAGGTCCTAGGCCTTAGACCTCCACACTGTCCTAGTGCAGATTGGCAGACTACACACCTGAGAAATTTATTGTTGTGTCAGGACATTATTTTATTATATTAAAAAATCACTGTATTATACCTTGCTGTATCTATATCGATGGGGCCATGAAAAGCCTCCTCCTTGCTCCAAAGCTGCGGTTCATCAGAAATGAGAGTGTCATCCAGGATGTTATGAAGACTCAAATCTAGCTTGAGAGGTGATCCAGTCAATTCTAACTCTTCTGTAATAGAGAAAAAAGTATGAGTGTTTATTTTGTATTCCATAGAGCATCGATTCCTAACCTATGGTCTGCGGACCCCTGGGGGTCCGCGAGTATATGTATGAGGGTCCGCTGTGTCATCTCTGAGTCATACATAAATGCAAAGGTCTTGTAATCGCTACGCTCACTTAACAATTTTTTTATTAAAGGGGTCCGTGAAAACTGACCCTAATTTCCTAGGGGTCCGTGGCTGAAAAAGGTTAGGAAACACTGCCATAGAGTAACTGTGTTTTTATAGAGAACCCTGCCTTAACTTTGTGCTCCTTTAAGAATGATCACTATAGGAATAAATAAATAGAATGTGCACCATGGCAATTTAAGTGATAAAAGTTATGGTTTTGGACTATTTTTTTTTATTTTCTTCAAACAAAAGATCATTTACATATAAATATTGGGCATAGAGTTCTACTGTCCACATAAAATGGTAGTGTATTAAAACCTTTGTACTTTAGACCCATTTATAAGATTTAATTACCAGATAAGTTACAACTGAGTTCAAAATATTCCTTATTATTTTAAAACCAGTAGTCGATAATTCAAGTTACTAATTAATAATTAATATGAAGAGAAACACGACTTAATTTATGATACTTTTAAATGTAAAGGTTTGGATTTTTCGTGATTTCAATACCTTGTTCATTTTTATTGTTTCTTGCACTGTTGTCCGTTGAATATGCAGACTGTTTGGTCTAGGAACAAAAAAAAAGCAGTGAAACATTAAGGATACTGCTAATAAATGATAATACAATTAATCTAAATTATTAAAATGTATAAGTACCTTGGAATACGCAATAACAATGTCCTTTTTGTATTTTGCATACATTTCCACGTAACTTGGACACCCCTGTTTTTCAATGTATAGTTTTGGATAACTTTCTAATACTGGCTGCAATAATAAATCCATGATTACTTAGATTATTTAGAAAAAAATAAAAAATACAGAATTATCGTTTCCAATTCGAAATTCAAACTGACAGTTTGACTTATCATTTGACTATGGTTCGGTGTTGCAAAGTTTAAAGTGCTACCGTTTACCCGGAAAGTACATTTTACTTTTAACACGGCGTTAATAAGAAATACAATAATTTTCTTATGATTGAACCAATTGAAAATATCTTTTTATTGATTGTTATTCATATTGTATTAAAAATATTTGGACTAGCTTATGTCTTTTTCCGTAAGATGGCGTAAAATAAATTCAAATAATGCTGCAAGATGGCGTTTATGACCTGATACTGTTTGTTTTGAGACACGTAATAATCATATTTTTGTAATATAATTACAAACTTGCGAAACGAGAGGCCGCGGGTTCTATCCCAACACCAAGACAGATATTTGTCTGACATTTGTTTCGGGATTGGGTGTCAGCACCCCATGTAATTTATACCGAAATAAAGAGTTATAAATTCTGTGTTTACTCATCCGTTAGTCTCAGCATTTTCAAGTTTCCTTGAAGAACGTAAATGATGAGTAACCACAGAAATCATATCTCGTGAAATCGCGCGAGTGATGGCGGGTTAATATCTTAATGTACTTAGGATCAGAACTATGTACTTATGTTAGTTTTTTTATTCATCTATTTGTGTAAATAATTCATAATACATTTTTTAAGATGGCGATCAAAATATAGGATTTACAGCTCAAAGTTAAAATATTCATCTAATTGCTTGGTTATCATAAATAGTGATGATAATAGCTAAACCATACTTTTGTTTCTTACATTCTATTAGGTTAAAAGGAAAAAAATGTCCAATCCAATCCAATCCATTAGCCAATCAAAGTCCACTGGACATAGACCTCCCCGTACCGTCCATAGTAACCTGTTGGAGGCAGACTGCATCCAGCGATAGCCTGCGACCTTCATCAGGTTGTCTGATCATTTCGTCGGTGGACGTCCCACGCTGCGTTTCCCGCTACGTCGCCTCCGTTCGAGAACTTTTAGGCCAAAAAAAGCCCACAAATATTATATTGAAATCTACCAAGAAAGAAATTAGTATCAGTATAATTAGTAGGAATTCTTTAATAGTCTGTGACCTTATGACCTTTACAATACCCCTTGAAGTCCCCCTTGAGCCATTGCTTTAATCCAATTATTAACTGCAAGTATTAAAATCACTATAAGAACGCTTCACCGATTTGATCTATATCGCCGCTTCTTAAAACCACAGACGAAGCTCGTTAAAATCATCGCATTAACTTACTGAGTGGAAATATATGCAATTAGTGCACTGATTGAAGCGATATTTCACGGTATAAAGTATGAGAATGAGGTCACAGAAATTAATCATAGAAAATATTGTTTTTGTTGTACCTAAACCGTTGATCTTTGGTAAAGACTGTTCGTCATTGTGGACGTTACTTACAGGTCACATTAAAAATAATCTTTTACAGAAGAGAGCTTTTAGGAGAACGAAATAAGATAAAAAGGGGCTGAGTCATTTGCACTGGAAATATGTCCGAATAACGACAACATGCTCTTAGGAGCGTGGCAAAACATTAAATAACATAGGAGCATACATATGCACAACTAGTAATCTGTATCTACTTGTTTATGGTACTAAAGGCAGTGTGGTTCAAATGGAATGTGCGACCGATAAATATGACTATCGTCTATTCCATTCTATTATCAAGCTTATTTCTGATACCCACGACTGAAGACTTTGACTGAAGATCTTGGTGTGGACAGAACTACGTAAGTAGCTGTTGGGTATAGGCATTCAATCCTTCGGATAGATCCAAAAATAACCAAATGACAAGCTCTTTCAGGCCATTCATAACATATCCGGTGCAGCTGCATATATCGCTTGATTAAAGTAAGTCACCCTAACTCATTCAGCCGTTTGATTTGTACCGAAATTTTCAGATAAAAAATGCGATGTCGCTAATCTCTTCAGATACTCGTGTCGTTTTTATCGTTTGATGAATCAGCGGGGATCGGTTTTATTTCACAATGTTTCCACTTAATACTTGAATCAAAGTCAGACGTAATATTATCTAGTGGGATAAAATACCCCACTTAAAACGTTAACAATTAGGCTTTGATCATGGATAGGCAGAAAAAAATAGTTAGTTAATAGTTAAAGTTCTGTTATTACACACCTACTTAACTATTCTACTCTCTTTGTAAACCATGTAAGCTATTTGAGAAGACCTCGTTGATTCTCCGACATAGGTTTTTAAGTATAAGGAATGGTTAAGATTCCTAATAACAGTTTATTATCATTAATAGTGAGGAATCTGGAAATATGCTCCTTAAACTTCGTTAGGTTCTCCTCGTTACGTGGGGCATGGTAATCGTCGAAATGTAGACGTAAAACTGAATCTCTGCCTAATCGCTTTAGGGATACAGGCATAAGAATCTGTATAACAATAATCTTGATCCGTGTAAAGTTTTATAAAAGTGTAAAACGAGGGAATAGAGGAATATCTGTAATATCATTCACCGAGCATAACTTATATTAACAGCGCTTTAAAGTTAATAGTAGTCGTTTTTTGGATGAGCTAACCTAGGCTTTGCCACTTTAACTGATAAATGCGACACTCAATTCTCACTCGTCTCAATTAGTTATAGTTGTTGTGTTAATAGGTATAAGAATATCTATCATCACGATTTCTAGTTTAAAATTGCCAATTGTGCCGATCCTATTAAAGAAGGTTATTATTTAGAAAACCACAAAAGGATCAAGAATTTTAATATAAAGCGATACAAAGTTTCGTCCCTTTAAGGCTAATAAGTATTTAAAAAATAGACGTGGTATTCTCGAGATTCAAGCATGCGGTCCGGGATTGAGAGTTATATGTGTATCCATAATTAATTATTATTGTTTAACAGGAAAGGAAAAAAATGAGAGGAAACTTGCACATCTAAAAATCCTTGAGAAATTCTTGGTTGTACAGTCCTTCAACCTGCATATGGCCTGCTTGGTGGACTAATGTCCCTTCTGTTTTGTAGAGGAGCCGGGTGCACAGCATTGGAATATATGTGCACGAGTTATGATAATGAGACATTTTATTCTGAGCATCAAGATGTCACCATACTTCTAATCTTATAAATGGAAGAAGGCCTAATGTTCCATGCCTTCTTTTTAGTCTTGAGTTTTACAATTCTCAAGCTAGTTTTGGTCTAGTTTGGTAGTTTTGGTTCTCAAGGTCCTTGGACTCCTGTTTAATTTGATATCATTGATACGTAAAGAAATTGCTATATTAGGACTTTGGATGAGAAGCTCATTTTGTGCCGCCAAATTGATGGGTATCTTAGGCGGATACTTTTCATAAACTATCTTTTAAAAACATTGTGTCTTAGTAGATCTGATGTTAAACCCGCTGTTTCTTCTAACATAACCCTATCCGATGTACGAAAGAGGGTACACAGCGTCAAGTGTAGGAATAGGTAAATGCAACCTTATTAATTAAACGGATATTCGATTGAGTGGGCTTTGAAAACGTATCTAAGCGTGACTATCGGAACACGATACGCTATCTTCGCAGGGCGGGTTGTCATTTTAAAACCACAACTATTCATATAGGCAAATAAATTTATAGTAATTAGCGGAATATTATTAGGCATATTTCAAAGCATTATAATAGACATTGCTTTCACAAAATGTTTTAGTTTCATTTAAATGCGTCATCATGATTATTATCATTATCGTCACTTCAATCATCGACTCCCCTTCATCAAGTTAAACATGATCCTTTATCTTCGTCCAGGTAGCGTTTTTGACCACCATGCTGGCTAAGAAAGTTAACTTCAAATACCGAAGACGTTCGTTGTCGATAATTCTTATCATTAAAAGTTTTTTTACTGTATTTTTACACGTTTATTACTGACTGACTTGTGGTCTAACTTTATCTGTAAGTGCCCAACATTTATATGAGTCTTATGTACACCTACATTTTATTAGTAGGTAAATATAGACATATTAGCGAAGGAATAGCCCACAGATGCAGTGATGGCCTCGAGGTTTAGGCGCGCGGTCGAGAATCTCGGCGGTCGCGGGTTCAAACCCCAGGCACACACCTCTGACTTTTCGAAAGTTATGTGTGTATTCAAATTGAATTATCACTTGCTTTAACAGTGAAGGAAAACATCGTGATAAAACCTGCACACCTAAAAGTTCTTAGGAATTCCTTAGGTGTGTAGTCCGCCAACCCGCACTAGGCCAGCGTGGTGGACTATGGCCTAAACCCTCTCAATGGTAGAGGAGACCCGTGCTCAGCAGTGGGCGTATATGGGTTGATGAAGAAGAAGAAGAAGAAGCCCACAGATAAGTTAATTAAAATATCAGACGAGATACCTGAGACAGCAGACGATGTAAAATAAACCTCCTCGATTTTATTGAGGCGGTAAATTTTTATTTCAGGGAGTAATGAAAAGTCGTAGGCCGGATATTTTGCACTATATTTTTTTATTGGTATATATGTAGTTAGCTACGTTGCAAGAAAAATTAAAACGATATGAAGAAAAAAATCAAATAGGGAATCTCAATTTGCAATTCGAATAAAAATGAGACTAGCAAACATTCCTTACTAACATTCCATTCCGAGAACCTATTCCTTTCGTCGTTATGGAAAAAGAGGGCTGAGGCAGAAAACACCATTACTAGATCTGACGGCCGCTGGTCACAGGGCATGATAGGTAATCACTTGTGACTATAATAAAATTTAATGTTTTAAAAATATTAGATTTTTTATCTTAATGCAAATACGAGTATCCACATATATCGTATATGTAAGAATGGGTGAATAGGAGACATAATAATTTTGTTGAATGGGACTAATAATATTAATGCATTTCATTAAAAAAATGTACTTGGATTGCACGGCGTGATGTACACGGGTCTTTTCACTTAGAGCGTGTTAAAAAAGCAACAAAAGGCTTAAAACGCAAGCGCCCTGGAGGCTGCAATGGCGGAAACGTAACTTACAATCTTACTTCCATAAAAAATCTCCGGAAACCGCTTAGTGCTTTACAAGAAAAACTTAAAATGAGTTATGTCGGGTGAAAAGAGAACTTGGAAAATTCATAATGGAGGGAGTTTGAAACCGTTTTGCAACAGCTACTTTTGAAAGATGTTTTTAATTTAATTTTCTATTGTGCAGTACGAATGCTTGGAATGTCGTTAGTTTATTAATAGAATGTCGTAGGGCGAACGCCTACTGCATCATGCTGCATGAATAAAAGGTTGAACGTAAACCTTTTATGAACTGCAGGCTTGATTTTTACAAGACTTTTAAATTTTGATTGCTAGAAGTTTTAGTATTTCATTTTATAAAATGCAGCGTAACATTCCATGTGTGGTTTGAGTATTTAATATTATAGTAACAATTCCAGTTGCACGAATTACAAACACTATCACTCGTACGATGGACCTATCGAGACATCTCTCTTTACTGATCAATGTATAAATATCATGATTAATGATTCAAATCTTTCGATCCGCAACAGTTTAGTCCATTGCATTGTTTATTCCAACCTGACGTATCCCAGCGATAAATCCTCAGCTGTCCGACAAAGGGAATTAATTTTAAAAATCAACTACAACTTCATCAGGGCTCTATTGGATTTGCAAGTTTACCGTGTGCAATAAGCTTACGAGGTATAAAGCCCGCTTTATACCGGCATCGCTTGAAAACACGGCTCGCTCACGAACATATTGCCTGCTAACGTTCCGGTAGGCTGGCTAATGAAATGATGACAATGTGTTTTACTATCAAGGGAACGAAATACTTGATGGAAATATAGCTCCCTTAATACAAAACACAAAAATAATTGGACACTTTTTTTGAGTATGCTTCAGGACTGTAATCCCCAAAGAGGTAGGTTGAGATGCGTTTCTGCTAGTAATCATTCGTATTTCGTTCATGCGCCTAATTTACGCTTCAGTGGTGTCAGGTCTAGGCGTTTGCAAAAGCGAAAACGCACTGATTTCTGATTCAACACAATACTTGTATTAAGTGTGTAAACATTACTATCCATGTGACTGTTGGGTGTATTTATTTGTAACGTACCAAAATGATTAACGTTAAGTGTTCTAAATTTGGCTGAATATGGGTGCAGTGCACAAATACAGACGTGAGAGCCTAGTTAATATAGTTTTATTTTTAATTGTTTTTTCTGTTTTTAACAATATTGAAGTCATGTCGCTTTAAGTTTAGCCTTCATCCTCTTTTTCATCTACCGCAAGTTGCGTGAAAATAAGTTCCATAATGTATTTCATATGTCATTATTATGACAATGGGCTAACTAATCCAATAGAATATATAAATTCGTAATGCTACATTAACGCCAAAACTTCCTATGTGGGCGGTCCTTGCCCGGCAGAGAATCATACGGCAAATTAGGTTTATTTAACATTAAAGAAATCTTTTATTATTATCATTATCAGCCCTTATACGACTTACTAGGGACGGGCCTTTTTCTACAACTAAGAGGGAAGTAAGCCTTAGTTCACTATAATTGACTAGTGCAGGTTGATGGACTACAAACGTAAGAAATTTCTAAGAATTTTTAGGTGTACAGGTTTCCTCACGATGTTCCCTTCACCTTAAAGTACGTGATGATTCATTGTGTATACGCATAACTTCAAAAAGACAGAGCTCTGTGCCTAGGGGATTAAACCTGCGACGGATGAGATTTTCGACTGCTCGCCTAAACCTCGAGGCTGTCATTACTTGAAAAAGTCCTTAGTGTATGTAAAGTGTCAGTAAATTATAAAATATAGTCTTGTTACCTTCTCTTGATGAGAAGAAAATATTTTTTTGGGCTAAAAACATGCATGGAGTTTTATAATATGATATTAGGCGAAGTATGTGAATATTTAGTATTTCAGTTTCAAGAAAATCAGCGCTGCAATACCGTGCAAGCGGAATTGCAGCATACAGCTGAATGAAGGGATCATTGTTGGCTATATAAACTGGAATGGCTAATTGTTTGTTTTATATTTGTATGTGTTTGAATATGGCCAATAATAAAACATTTTTCTTTCTTTCTTTTCTTTCAGTTTCGATATTCTTCGTTTTCGTATTCTAATTTTTAGATATCTTGTTAAAAATTCGTCACAAAACAGACAGATGGTAGAGTGGAGTGTTTTGTAAAGGAAATATTTTTAATTACTATTTTAGGATGATAAAATTATATAGCTTTCATAATATTTCATGACTGATCCGCACTGCTTTAGTTTAATGAACAGGCTTTTCGGTGAAATCGAACTCTTAAACTTCACTAAATAGAGCTACCTATATGACATTCTAGCCTTGTAGAGGCAATTCATTAGAAGTACAAAATCCATGGGTGGCTATAAATAGTCATTTTAAGTGGCTAATAACCAAACTCATGAGACAATATGTCCAGTAGGAGAGAATTGTGAGGCTCAACTTTGGCATATACGTCGTTTGGCATTTAGAGCAGCTAACGGAACAATATGTGTGCAAATCAAAGTTTAATGCGAATTTTGCGAGGGAAAATTATGTCGCCCAGTACAGTTTCACGGTAAAGCGGTTGGATTTTAGTTTGTTTGAAACGTTCTACAGGTATGGTGATGCATCGCAGAGAGCGAACTTAGTTCACGTAATGAAAAATGTAGCGCTAAGTCAATGTTTTCCAGACTTTGTTTTACTTTTGCTCTTTTAAACAAGGAAAAAATATTGTAGGATCTATGAACACCAGACGTTTGTGAGACGATTCATTCAAAGTATTTCGACTATAATTGAAGAAATTCCACGTGAAATGATCTTTAAAACGTTGACTCTTCTTCTTCTTCTTCATCAACCCATATACGCCCACTGCTGAGCACGGGTCTCCTCTACCATTGAGAGGGTTTAGGCCATAGTCCACCACGCTGGCCTAGTGCGGGTTGGCGGACTACACACCTAAGAAATTCCTAAGAACTTTTAGGTGTGCAGGTTTTATCACGATGTTTTCCTTCACCGTTTAAGCAAGTGGTAATTCAATTTGAATACACACATAACTTTCGAAAAGTCAGAGGTGTGTGCCTGGGGTTTGAACCCGCGACCGCCGAAATTCTCGACCACGCGCCTAAACCTCGAGGCCATCACTGCGTTAAAACGTAAAATGTTGACTACTCAAATTTAAATAAATACCTCTAACAGTAATAAACATAGTTTTGACTCCACACTAGGAGTTTTCGGTCATGGATATCAGAAAATATGAGAAACTTTTTCGGTTTCACACACACACACTGAGACCCGACACAAATATTTCGGGATCACACAAATATTTGTCTCGGTGCGGGGATCGAACCAGCGGCCTCTCGTTTTGTAAACTGATGTCTGCACGAGGGATACACGCCTGTTCGGTATATATCGTAAGCCTTAAGCATTCCATTTTGTTAATATCGTTTAATGCTGTTCTTTAAGAGTAAGTTCAAAAAGGCGAGTTGAAGGCGTGAAACATTACGGGAAGCGCTTTGTATCATTGTTATTTCCAGACTGGATGAGATTAAAATGCTCTCTCCAAGAAGTGACAAAGCTGACTTGTACTCGTGGAACAAAGTATAAAAATGTTGACATAAGACCAAAATAAATCTTTCTGACGTTGAAAAATTTAAAGAACAAGAGTAAAAATATTTTATTCACTGCAATAATTTTATGAGTACAACGTCATGCTCAAAAAAAATCATAATAGGGATACTATTAGATAATGTGTTTTTGTTTAGTAATCAGGTTGAAACGCGAGTCCATTATTTTAAGCTCGACATGAATATTCGTGAAAGTTGTTTTTCTATCAATAATATATTTTATTCACACGAAATTAAACGCAACAGGATTGGATCATGTAGACGTTTTGTTAAACTATAGTGCTCCTTAATCTGGTCCATTTTTATATTTTAATTTATGAATTCTAGGTTGGTCTATCATTCGTTGACTTAGCTTTACGATACTAAAAAGTAATTCTGTTTCACTTACTCAAACAGACAAATCTAAGACAAGTCATTTAATTCTTCTATTCTAAGTGAGAGCCACATGGCAGCAAGAATTTATAGGGATTTCTTTTATATGTTTTATTCTATTATCACCTTAAGTTACACTATTAGATAATGTCATAATCTTTAGTCTGCAAATAGAAACTACAAGCATAATTATTTTGCCATAAAAATTCCAAAATATTTATAGCAGGGTTTTGGCTTGATGCTATCTGTACAGATATGTTAAGTATATGCAACCAAAAAGCTACGCAAAGATGGAAGTCGACTCGCCGATTCAGAAATCATTTCGCCGCTTAAACTCAATCTATCCGATCGGAATCCGTATAGGAGTCTTAAGTAACCGTATACTATTTGTATAGGGTTGCGTACGGATTTCACTTGCAACCTATAATTTACAATGAAGAAAATATTGTGAATTTGAATAAAATAAATAAACCCCTACCTTTTTTATATACTATAACGAA
Organism: Cephonodes hylas; assembly: GCA_030295005.1. Lineage (NCBI taxonomy): Eukaryota > Metazoa > Arthropoda > Insecta > Lepidoptera > Sphingidae > Cephonodes > Cephonodes hylas. The sequence continues at coordinate 10,469,134 of AP025372.1, read as the reverse complement.
GATATTATGTTTAAATTATTTCAATTTGCAAAACTGCATAAACTAGTAAATTAATTTTGGATCAGTGCAGAGGCAAGAGCGAGCGTGGAGACTATTCCACTTATTTTTATTACGTCGGTAGAGAAATATCTATTTATTTTTTGCAACAATTGTGTTTTGTATAACAACAATGACTGTCTTAAAATTATTCAGTGTTCAAAAAGAAAACTACTCTTGTTAAAAAATCGTCAGTGGGATGATAAAAATCACTACCAACCTTATTTATTTCTACCTTAGAATATCCATAACATTGATAAAAATATATCGGACTAAGCTAAACATTTTCTTTCCCTTCTACCTGCATTAACTAAAGCACTCCCCGTCCTTAATAAACAACAGACAAGTAGTAGTTAACATTTGAGAAGAAACATCTAATATCATTGAAATCCTTTCACACTGATTGGTGAAATCTCGTCAGATTTCATGGCTGAGCTCAAACCGTAACAGCTTGTTAGTGTAATATGCAAAACAGGTGCTTATAGGGATTTAGATATCGGTTTATACAACAGGGACTGATTTAGAAAATACTGTGGGGGTTAAGACCTCCCTGCTTTTTTCGGTGTCTGAGGTTACCTACAATTAATTTATTTTCGGGACATAATATAATTTAAGGATTGTTTCGGAATTAGACGTACCTATGTATATAAGATATCTATGAATTATATGATCAAAACTGCCTGGATGTAGCATTTTTACATAGTCGCGTCCGGTGGGTATCACAATACTTCTAGAGACTTCTACAATCTACTTATAAAAAGAATGCTACTTTTCTTCAACAGTGTTTGAACAAACAATTGTCTCGATGTGAGAATGAATTTGAGATACCTATTAAGTATTAACTCACTTCTCAGCTTTAGTTTTGAGTTGTAAAATGTTTACATATTCAGATACCGAGATTTACTGCCTGAAGGATTCCTATTGATAAAACTTCGTTCAAGATAATTATTTTTCTTCACCGATTTAATAAGACGTAACAAAATCTTAAAATGATTAACAGTTAAAAGTGGCGACAGATAAAAAATCCGACGCTAAAATGTTTTTCGTGAATTAGAGAATGCTGGTTTCATTTGGGCACTTAGTATTTACCTTGATCCGAGCCTGTTAAATAGTAACACCTACACAACTAACATATTTTTGCAATTATACATTTAGACGAGAATTTTGCGATAGGGTACCGTTAATTCTTATTAGTGATTGAAAGACTTATTTTCAGTTTTCAAAGGAGCAATAACTGTGTCCGCTGAAAGATATAGATACAGTAATAATCTCAAGGTTTAGTCAAGCGGTCGATAACTTCTAAAACCTAAAAAGACATATAATACTACCTTCACTAGGCCAGTATCTAGGACCTCTAACCTCTTCCGACTGATGATGATGCCAATGATCTTACTATTAATTATCATATGATCGCTTTAAAATAAATAAAATAAAAATAAATAAATACACCCAACAGTCAAATACATAGTCCTGACCCCACACTAAGATACGAGTCTTGTGTCGTGGGTATCAGAAACTACGAGAGACTTTTCGTTCTCACAAACACGCAGACCCGAAACAAATATTTGTGGATCACACAAACATTTGTCTCGGTGCGGGGATCGAACCCGCGGCCGCTTGTTTCGCAAGCTGGTATCTAGCCAACTGCGCCACGGGGCTGTTAACACAAAATGTCTTTATGTACGGTACTGTCACTTTACTATTTAATATTTCCCGATAATCAATTCGATAATGGGGTCAATTACTCTGTGATGTAAATTAAACAAAATACTGTCAATGCTCGCTCAATTTATTCTTGTTACTTTGATGTCTCTTTGATTATTATTTTATTCTTTACTGATTTTTCTATGTTCTCGTGGCATAAGTATGTGTGTGTACGTGTTAGAGGTCCAGGATTTGATTCTCGGGTTTAGGGAAGTGTTTGTGTGTGTGTATCGATTCTCGGGTTCAGCGATGTGTTTTTGCATTCTTCCATCAGAAAATTCTCAGTAGAAACAGGTAGAATGGCAACGTGTCCGATAAAACGGCAATAGGCTTAGCCCTTACCCATGCCTGGCGAAATGTGGGTGTATGAATCCACTTCTGCCTACCCCTTGGGGGAGTGTGGGCGTGAGTTTATGATTATTTGTTTTTAGAAGATTTTCCCTCGTCAAATGAGATAGTAGGTGCATTCCGCGGAACCATTAAATATACAACTGTATTTACTCTTGATCGTATGGGATTTTGATTGTCGCTACAAACGTTGGCGTTAGATGATGATTACACTTTGTCCTATACTGAGAATCATTTTCGCTTTTAATCTTCCGACCACTTCACTCCTTCCTGTTTTTGATAGATTAAAAGTATGATTTATGGTGAACCAAAAGATTGCCCACGGAGAACATCGAATCGATCGATCGAATTCCATAATTTCATGGAAGCTTAAAACCCCAGCTTGCCAAAATTTCGAGTAATAATCTTCAAGCTTAAATATTTCTTTGAAAAAATCAATTTGGCATACAAATGCGAATAAACTAGACGTAACGCAATCAACTTGTAATGCTTTTTGGCTTCAAGTACCGCCATTGGTATGTATGTAAGTACATATGTATAGAAGCAGTGATGGCCTCGAGGTTTAGGCGCGCGGTCGAGAATCTCGGCCGTCGCGGGTTCAAACCCCAGGCACACACCTCTGACTTTTCGAAAGTTATGTGTGTATTCAAATTGAATTATCACTTGCTTTAACGGTGAAGGAAAACATCGTGATAAAACCTGCACACCTAAAAGTTCTTAGGAATTTCTTAGGTGTGTAGTCCGCCAACCCGCACTGGGCCAGCGTAGTGGACTATGGCCTAAATCCTCTCAATGGTAGAGGAGACCCGTGCTCAGCAGTGGGCGTATATGGGTTGATAAAGATAAAGAAGAAAGACATATGTATATACAGGTATGTATTATTACTCCATCTAAAAGAAAAGTTAATATTAGAATGTGACTCTTATTACTACTATATTACTATATATACTATTATTACTATATTTGGTATTTCTAAATCACACATATTTATATAGAGTTACATATAAATATGTGTGATTGAAATGCCAAATGCATCGAGAAAGCAATCTATTTTAAGGTGGTTTTGTAGGAAATCTTCAGCAGTACGAAGTCTAGAAGATGTCTTGTAAATGTCAATAGTTTCACGTCCTGTTACGTGCGGCTTAAAATCAGAAAAAGTGGGCGTTCGCTTTAAGAATGTATTTCTAATTAATTATTACATCCTTAAAGGTAAAAGATACTGTCAAGTTGGAATGTCTATGATTTCTCCATGAGTAATTGCTTATGTATGAAGAATTCCCTTATCTGTACTACCAGCGTCGGGGAGTGATGGCTAAGACTCGCTGCTTATTGAAAATTACATAAGTATTTGTAAAAATATGATTTTACGATACAATGATAATGACAATTACAAGATTTATGCTACTTTTATAGGCCCTTTTAACTTTCAGCCGTTCAACATTGAAGCTTTCTAAAATTCTATAGTTTTATATAATGCGGGACTTCTCCAAGGAATAATATACAATATGCATATCTGTATCATTATACACCCAACTGCTTTTCTCTGCAACTAAAAAAGGTTAGGCCTTAGCTCACCACGCTGACCTAGTGCGGATTGGCAGACTACGCACCTAAAATATTCTTGAGAACTTCTAGGTGTGTAGGTATCCTCATGTTTTTTTCTATCGCCTTTGAAGTACGTAATTTTTAATTTCAAATACACACATAACTTCGGAAAGTCAGAGGTACTTATGCCATAATCTGGCAAAATTGTTATGTAAATAATATCACGAAAAATGAGAAGGCCAAACTTCCTACTTACATTATCAAAACTACCTTACAAAATTAAGCTGCAGAAACATTTTCAGCGGAGCAAAATTTATTGAATCAGCCGAAATCCTATTTCGTTCATGACTGTATAAACTCGGTAAATGTGGAAGGAAATATCACATTCAATAATTCCTTAAGGACGTTACAAAACAGCCGGAAAGTTGCTTAATCTGGAGCCGTTCGTTCGGAAACTCCGCGGCCCAATGTAGGTGGTTCTGGAATTATAAACTTGCCAATAATTGTGTTTGTATGAAATTTTGCACAACTAAGTTAGGGACAATGGTAAACAGATATATGAAGGATAGTTATGGGGATGAAACAACGGATAGTAGGTATATTTTATACTCCTTCTCACATTCAGATCATCTCACATTTAGATCATTAGAAGTGGTTTTAATTTACTCAGTCCTTTTTTAATAATCTCAGGTATTCATGTAATGGGTATATGTATGAAATTATCTTTAGTTATAGGTATAAAAGGATAGTTACAGATAAGGCAAGACTATTTGCAAGGCTATTTTTAACTACTCTTTTATCATCATCAGCCAATATACGTCTCTTTGCTGGACAAAGGCTTCCTTTACAACTAAGAGGGTTTATTAACCCCCTCAAAAATAGGGAATTAAGCTTAAAATGTATCTGTAGGCGTAATGACCTCAAGGGTTAAAGAACGAAGCCTTTGAGTTGTGGATGCTGTTATCAGAAACACACTCCTAACTTTAAGTTATAGGTTTACCACAATGCATTGTGACGAACTTTTGATTGAGTTGTAATTAATATTAAATATTGTAATCTTAATTAAATGTTTCATGTAGCGTCACCTATGTATTATTTACTTTTGAAAGCTCTTGTCATTCTGGTGCTTATGTCGTTGCTTGTTTTTACTCTGTGACTGTGCTTGTACAGTATGCAAGTTGCCAATGGCGTCTAAAATACTCTAAGGGAAACATCGTGATAAAACCTACACTGCTAAAAATTTAACTTAAGAATACAAATAAATCTATTTAACTAAAACATTTATTTTAATACAACAGTCACAGTACAGTTGTGACCCCACACTAATTTATAAGTCTTGTATCGTGAGTATCCGAAACTACGAGAGACTTTCCGGTCTCACAAACACCCAGATCCGAAAAATGTTTGTGGGTCTCAAAGACATTTGTCTAGTCAACTGCGCCACGGGGCTATCGAGTCTTGTATACAATTTTCAAATGTTTTGAATTCTGGATGCTTTTATTACTTATATAAATTATGGGGATTTTTGGACTCAAGATTAGTTCGGTGTTCGATTTATTAGACGATTCACTCGCAGCCGTAGTCTATAAAATATGCAGTATACGAAATCTGTCTGTTACCAATTTCCTTTCACGTCGAAATAATTCGAACAGGGCTTTACAATGTTGTAATAGAACTTCATAATTTGATTGTTTGGATTGAATTGTTATCGAGATATTGGTATTAATTGGGTCAGGCAACCTTGGAGACTGTGTGTAGTATTAAAACGGGCTGTGAATTACAAAATAGAAATGTAAATTTTCTTTGTTTAATGGGTTATATACAGTACAAGCATTCATAATCTCACGTAGGTATGTATTTCCCGAATATAGACATCTTTAGTCCATATAGGTACGTCTCAAAGCTGAGCACAGGCCGCCTCTACTTCTTTTTCTTGAATATTGGCCGAAGCGCATTACTGCATCCCCACTTCGCCAATTGTGTTTACATTCTGCGTAATAGGGGACAACCGTATTGCCGTTTTCCAAGAACAATTTCCGGAGTTTATTTCTGGAGTCGGAACTCCGTGGTGTAACTAAGAATTTCCTAATGAAAAACTAAATAATACGGCTGGGCCCAGGAGTCCAGGAGAGACCACGAGTTAGTGATATTTGTATTCTGCATTGTAATAATTAATCTCTTTTTTTCTTTCTTTTCTTTCATGTATATTTTCTATAAGAAAGTTACTCATGTAACAATTAGGTCCAAAAAAGACTGTACTTTGTAGATGTATAAAATGTGAAGAGTAGGTACATCGTTCAACATGTGGCAAGTCCTACGGAATGTCCCAATGATGTGAACAAAATTATATTAGCATGCAAATCAGAAATTCGGTAACGTATAATTTGACATTTGATTTTGCTATTAGCATACTATCGAGGGATAATTATATCAAATCCATTTCCTGTCATTTAATGATATTTTATCCATACTAAATATTATAAATGCGAAAGTAATTTTGTCTATATTTGTAAAGCTTTCATGGGATGCACATCTACATTTTCCTACAATTATCAAACTCAGTCCTACTACTAATAAATATGCATTCCTTTTAAAGCACTTTTCTCATTCAGGGAATCAAAAATCTCGATCGCTCGACGCAAATGAAATACCCCACTAGAAAACAAATATTCATCTAAAATGTTTTTTTTTAGAATTATTTATAATTTGTCGCTTCATAACAATATCATGCATACTTTATTTTACGAGTACAATCCCCAATGCAATCGCAACAATACTTAATTTCGGTCATTGGGCGGATAATGTAATTTTGCAAATATTTTCAGAAGATATTTTTTAATTCTGTTACCTAAATCTAAAATTATACCTATATCATAATCTACAATTTACAATTCCATGACCATTTTTGTTGTATTATGTAACATTACGATTTTTTTATCACGAATTTTCTTACGGCCAGTATTAACTTACTAATCGAGTCGCGCTTAGCCGTTTTTTTTTTCCAAGAAAAGCATACGTCATCACATCATGAAGTCGGATGGTGCCTACGCGTGCGTGGCTCCGCCTACAGCCCGCCCAAGCGCCGTGTATAAATGCTGCCACCGACATCCTTGTGCTTCACTCCGGACTTGTTGCACTTTCTGCTTTCGCGCTCCCGAGCCGTTCCAAGTTTGAAAAGTTCGCTCCCGCCCGCCGTACGTGTTGAGGTAAGTGGCGTAGGTCGCGGAACGTTCGAATTTTAAAATGTTTTTTTGTTCTTTTTACGTTTTTCGTTTTAATAAAACCTTTTTAAATTAATTTTTTCTTCATTTCTTAGATAAACCGAATAAATCATAAGTAATGTTAACGTGAGTATTATGTTGACAATTTTTCTGTAAATTATCACAGTTCATGATTTTTATTTAATAATTATTTTTAATACACTTCTAAATAGAATCAAATGACTAAAATAAAAACGTCAAAATTTAACTTCTGCATTTAGGAGTTGCGAAAAAAATTGCAGCCCATAAAATCCAGACATTATTAGTGATGAAAAACGGATGAAAATCTGTAGAGCTTTTACACTTTTCGATCATAAAAAAATTACAGTGTAAAATACATACAAAATACGAAATACCGAAATACTTTTTAATATTAAAATAAATACCAGAAGTATTTCAATTTCATGATTACTTTTAAAATAAATGAATTGAATTGTAATTCGCGGTCTACGTGTTAATATTATATTTTTTAAATTTAGAAAAAACAACAGAAGAATAAATTCTCTTTTTTAAAACTAACTGTACCAATGAAATGAAACATATTACAAAATTCTGTACTACCTATTATTTTTAATATCTCCAAATATAGGAAAATCCCGACATTTAAAACTGCAAAAGAAAATTTCTTAACGTTTTAATAAAGTTGCAACGTTCTTATTAATATTCATTGCCCGCGTGGCAAAGCCTGACTGTCTTTGACGTTCTCGGATCGTTTCAAGATAAGCTGCAGTTAACACGTCTATACAATTTACGGGATGAAATTTACTGTGTTGCAACACAGTATTCCTAATAGCTTTGAAAAATGCTTGAAATGTTTCTTAATATTCAGTAGCTCATTTTAATGCTAAGTTGTTCACAGTACTGTTCTAATGGTGGTAGATAAGTATACTATGACAACGTATTAAAACTATTTGTTTATATTAAAGAAAAGTCAACTGGTTTGTCATTTTAGTGTACCGTTCATTGGATTTCTATTAAAGTAAATATCTCAAATAATTATTAGATTTTGTATAATAAATTTAAGTTTTTTTTTCAGTATATTATAAAAACACGTTCTAAATTAAAAATATCGATTATTAGTTTCTTCGTCTTTTATGTCTACAATAATTTAGACAATTTAAGAGATCTTTCTATAACATAGATTTCTATAGCCCAACTAAAACTGAACTAAACAGCTATTTACTCACATAAGTTGTATGGAATTAGAACGTAGCTTTTAAAAGGGATTCGCTATGAAAAGACTTTAGGAAACTTAACAGCTAAATGGCGGTTAAGTCTTTTGTTTGGAATTAATGACTTTAAACTCTGTATTAAGGCTAATAGTTCTAGCTATTAAGAGTTTGTGAGCCCTTTTGATTTCGTAACTTCGTGAATATAAATAAAAAAACATTTGTAAATACGTCTCACTGCTTGGCACGGGCCTCCTCTACCAATGAGAGGGCTAAGGCTTTTGTTCGTCAGGCTGGCCACGTGCGGGTTGTCGGGATTTAAATGTATGACATAAATAGTATTCTTTTGAAGAAGCTGAAACAAATCCAGACCCTATTTTGGCGGTAATCATATTCCATAATAGATACGATAACAAGTCCATTTTTACAAGAGCCAGAATTAAGATAAATATACAAAATAACAAAACTCATCGAATCCCCAATGTTGCTTCACAAGTTTTTTTTTACTGAGCCAAAAAAAGTCGTAAAAAGAGAAATCGGAAATTCCGCGGTCAGTACAATTACAATATTTTTTTTTTATTAGGGCTACATAACTATTATGAATGGCGAATACGAGAGAATATGGGTAATAGTTATTCATTTCCACATTTACAGTTGGAAAGCAGTAATGGACAAAACATTGCGGTCGGGTTAAAACATGTTCAATTAAAATATTAAAACATTCGGGTCCCATGTACAATTCTTTGATGTTCTCGACCACTTTGCATTAATTACTTTGGTTAAACCTTTTTGGTGATATTTAGAAGCATTTTTTTTAAGTAATATTTGTGATTGCTGGTGGTCTTTCGGCATGGGTGAATGCCATCGAGAGGTACGAATTCAATTTGCAAGTCGGCTTAAATTTTATAGATTAAGAAAATAACAATAATTTAAGGAGTCCGGAAAACTAATATTATCTCGCATCTTATTACGTATATTTTCCAGTCTCACTATCGCTTTAACATGTTAGTACGAGAATTAAATATGTATTTTTTTGTTCGTATATTTTATATTGATTTCATAAAAACTTTATACGCCTACTCTATTATATCTTTATCATCCTAAGGTTGACTGCTCGAGAATGCCAAAGGCATTAAGTTCCCCTTTATATAAATTATGAATAAATCGAAAACAATTTCTTCTTTCACAATTATTTTTGTTAAGAAGTAAATGCCTATACGTAAGGCCTATAATGCATTAGAATTGTAACAAAACATCTCTTCGAGAATAACCTACACCGAAGTCAATTTGTATTCTGTGTTGTCCTAAGCTCTCTCCATTACAGTGGGCGGAATACCGTAGCCAAAAGATGTGTATATTTGATATATTCCTGCTCATTCCTACAAGATAGAGCAATATGAGCCCCTTTATGTGTGTTTTTTTTATTCACGTAAATACAATTTCAAAATTCATTGTACAAAGGTATATTTAATGCCTGGCATTCTCTAAGAGTCAACCTTATGGTGATGCAGAGATAATTAAGTAGGTGCACAAACAATAAAAAGTAAAGTTTTATCGGCAATAGGCTCGCCTCCTATTACGTAGGACTGATACCTGGCGAAATGTGGGTGCAGAAATGCATCTCTGCCTAACCCTTCGGGGAATATAGGCGTGAGGTATGTTGTATTGTAGTAAAGTTTTATGTATCTTAACTCAGCGACTCATACTAACAGCATTTATAAGTAGCATAAATCCTTATTTATGTGATTGACTATTATATAAAAAAGTTGAGCTGCCAATCGTAGAAATGAACACAGAACCTATGGGAAATACTAAAAAAGGAATGTTAACATGCCGAGCGTACCGAACCTACGATTAGACTATCATGTGTTTGTCACGGCCGCTTGATAGTAATTCGGGTTGCGTGTAATATCAAGACTTGTATGCAGCTGATAATTTTTGTCTAGAATCTTTATCTTTGGTCAAGTAAGTTTAGTAAAAGGAAATATAAAAAGAGGAAAGGGTTCACTTCTCCCTAAACAAACTACAATCTATTTCCCTGCTAATCTTATTCAGCTATTCTATGAATGTAACAGACAGATTGGCATTATAACAATTAGAGTTCAGTATGAAACCTACTGAATTCGAATGAAAAGAAACCTCTTTAAAAGTAATTAAATTTATTATTAGAATCGATTTGAAAAAAAAAATTGTTACGATCTTAGCCGGGATGGTCGAATAATAAATTCGAATAACTATTGATAGAAAAAGTATGCTTAGCAATAATTTAATTTCTGCTAGAAAAAAACTAATGAAATGTCTCCATCGGTGTTGGACATGCGTGGGCAAACATTTGACGCACTTGTGATGAACTTAATCACAAGAAATAATAGGAGGGAACCATTTCTGATGGCTCTCCAGTAAATTGACTCGCATGGACTTAGCCACAGACACTTCTAATTAAACAAGCTTGAAATAGGAACGTGTGCCTTTTTAATAAGAAATTCTTTTTTATTAGCAGCCAGTAGGTTTTTAATCAATTAAGTTGCAAAAATAGTTTTTAAACTAGTAGTTTCGGAATTTGAATTTATTTCAGCCAAGAGTTCATGTCAGTAGAGTGTGTTTAAAAAGTACAGTAGTGGACTGCTTAGGGCGACATAATGCTAATGATATTTTATTTTAGTTTAATTACAGTACAAATAGTAATCTAGTCGCCTCTATTCGTAGCGCGACGTGTAATATACATACAGTACATTATAGTAAAAATATATATATATATATATATATAATATAAACCCAAAAATCACTAACATTTGTAATTCTGACCCCACACCAAAATACAAGGCTTGCGTCATGAGTATCAGAAACTAAAAGAGACTTTTCGGTCTCACAAACACCCAGACCCGAAACAAATATAGGTAGATCTCACAAACATAAGTCTTAGTGCGGATATCGAACCCGTAATCTTTCGTTTCGCTAGCTGGTGACTAAACCGGCTGCGTCACGGAGGGGTCAAATGCGAAATTAACTCTTTCTATTAAGCTTTCAATCCTGATTGGGACAAGGGGCTGATTTTAATGGTTTCTGTTATGGAGATAAAAGGACCTTAGGGTTGGATATAGGATGCTTTTCATGCCGGAAAAATGTAGTTTACAATTCAAAATTGCATTAGGTCTGGGCTTTACACTTAGTAATCCTATGATTCTATAACCAGATCAAATTGGAGCGGGAGTAATTATAATCAACATTGTAAAAGCCTAATTTGTAGTGACACTAAAAAGCGCTATAAATAAAATATGAGAGTGAAATACCCATATGCCATATAAAGTTTTTATATACGCATTTTCATAAAAGCGCTCTTAAAATGTAGTGAAATATTCCAACCACAAATGTACATGCTGTTTTTATAATATTTTCATTTGTCGTCATACTTCTTTCTTTTTTAATTAGGAGCAAATAAAAATGTCCAGCTCTTAATGAACTGAAAGAATGTTATCAATGGAATCACAGTGGAGGCTTGCTTTGACTTTCAATTGTATAAATATTCACTGCAGATGGATAATTAGTTATTTATGAGACTATTGTTAATATAAATAAGGGTATTGGCGATATTTTCTGATTTTTACAAAGTAACTTTTATGCAGAAGCAGTGATGGCCTCGAGGTTTGGTCGCGCGGTCGAGAATCTCAGCGGTCGCGGGTTCGAACCCCAGGCTCACACCTCTGACTTTTCGAAGTTATGTGTGTATTATACATTACATACATTTAATTATCACTTGCTTTAACGGTGAAGGAAAACATTGTGATAAAACCTGCACACCTAAGAGTTCTTAGGAATTTCTTAGATGTGTAGTCCGCCAACCCGCACAAGGCCAGCGTGGTGGACTATGGCCTAAACACTCTCAATGGTAGAGGAGACCCGTGCTCAGCAGTGGGCGTATATGGGTTGATAAAGAGAAAGAAGAAGAACTTTTATGCACTGGCGTAATTTCCATAGAAGCCCAAAAGTGTTACACGTTAACTGTGTAATGTTTAGTTTATAACTGTTGATTTTGGGGTCAGGATATGCTTATACACGTGACAAAATACTGTTTTTTAACACAAAAGTTAAAGGTTATAAAATTATTTTTCGTCATTTCGTAAGGCAAGGGAGTTTTTTGGCTTCTATAGAAGTACTTTATATTATGTAATAAAATATAATTTCAGTGCTTCAAAAAGAGCAACCTACATACTTGAAAGTTCTCATAAAACTTCTAGACTGTGTCTTATTACAGACATTAAGATCTGCGGATTTTATAAAACCCATAATATATTTGAGTATGCGTGTGCTTCCACGGTTAATGACAACTCGGGAAATTCGTGAAATCTTGGATAATTACAGGCGATGAAGTTTTATTTAAATACATTTAATTTACATTCACGATTTTATATCCTTAACCATAGGCGGACTCATATCTCTACACATATTTTTTTATTTATTTATATTTAGTTTATGTCCTACATAAGAGATAGGGAGCATATTGCCGCTTTTGAGGATATTTACAAATTCTGTTCCTTTTTTATGCGTCTTTGAGTTGCTTTTCGCAATAAGTTTTAACAGTCCAAGAAATAAATGTAGGCACTCAACAGTCACATACACAGTTCTGATCCCACACTAGGCTAAAAGTCCTGGATCGTAGGTATTAAAAACTACGGGAGTCTTTCCGATTCAACGAACACCTATACTCAAAAAAAATTTTTTGAATCACCCTAACATTTGCCTCGATGCGGGGATCAAAACCGCGGCATCTCGTTTTGTATCGTATCCCGCACAAAATACTGTGAGACCAATCAGACATTCTTTCTTTATTCCAGCAAAATTCATCAATCGTCATTATCTCTCCACAGTCGAAATTCAATTTAGATCATTTGTCCTTGCGTAAAAAAGAATAATAACATAGACATCGAAGTTCTGATAAAACAGAATGCTTTGTTTACTGGAATCCTGAATAAATAGTCTATTATGTTCAGAAGTTTCTACTTTATTGTTTGTCACAAGAAATGAAATTCTATTATGTGTATCTTTTTTATGAAATAAATATTTTTGTTGCCATTATTTTATAGTTGAATAATATCTTATTTAATTGACTTAATTAAGTCAATCGAAACAAAACATTATTGTTGTCATTATTAGAAGAATACAAATAAATTGGTTGAATAGTTCTTGATGATTCATTTAACGCATGTACAACCAACAGTATATGAGTTATATCTTGCATTTTCGTTGCAGCTTCCAAGAAACAGAATATCTTATAATTATCGTAGACGGAGGAGAGGTTTTCACCTTGGTAACCCCTTCCTGGTCTATGTTTCATACATTAATGATGTGTGAACTAGTAAGCAAACTGCTAACATTTAAAAAGAAAACATTATTTAGACTCGTTTATAACCACATATTTCATATTTAGAATAGGTTGCCTAGTCAGGACAACTTTCAAAATAAATAAAAACTATTTATTACTATAAATAAGGTTGTCGTGTTGAAATTTTACCAATGTAGATCCTTGCGAGGCTCGATATAAGTATTTTAGTAATTATAATTTGTTCTACTAGAGATATTTGACGATTCATGATATGAATAGGCAGTTCTATCCTTTTGTAGAAGCACTAAATTTGCAGTATTTTGTGTTTTATTTCATCACTAGCTTTTGCCCGCGACTCCGTCCGCGTAGACTACAGGGTTGAGTTCAGAAAGAAAATAAGTTGTAGTCTATTTACTCCTCAGAGTCCTATTTATGTCCATGCCAAAAGTCATACAAATCGGTCAAATTGTTTAAACGTGAAACGGTAAGGCAGCGTTTGCAAAAAACGATTTTGTTCGACCGTTTTTTCTCCGGCTTACTTCGCAAATCAAGACACAACGAAAAAGTCTTATCATTTTTCGGAGTAATATATAGCCTATGTCCGTTCTCAGGGTCTAAAGATTGTCTGTGCCAAATTTCATCAAAATCCGTTCAGCCGTTTAGGCGTGAAAGAGTAACAGACAGACAGACAGACAGACAGAGTTACTTTCGCATTTATAATATTAGTATGGATTATGCGTTTCAATACTGTCCAAGTTAATAAAATTTATTTTTTTACAAAAACTTTGCTACATTGATTCTCATTTCGATAGTATGCAATGCATATTAAATTGTCACAACAAAGTACTGTTTCTTGTACAAATTCGTAGGAATAAATATAAATGTGTAATAATTCATAATATAATTCTTTTACGCTACGAAATAAACTACTGTCAACGCTTAAGACTTATAAATAACAAGGCCGCGACACTTTTTGTAAAAAAATTGTGTCGAAGTACAAAAATATCCCATCAAGTTCCAATGTTGAACGAAATTTGTGTAAAAATTAATTTCACATCAAACACCTTTTCAATAATTACGTAAAAAAGTTAATTAATTTCTTTAATGAAGCCTTCGTCGGCCTGCTTGTAGTTTAAAACATTTTTACATTAATATTTTGTGCTTACTTTATTGGGGACACTTTTTTATATTTTATGTCACATCATTACTTTTTTACGAAGTTTAAAGAATGAAATGAGAAGGGCTAACGCTACTTTAGTTACAAAGCCTGTACTTCTAGTTCGACAAGTATTTTTTAGTCTTTATAACTCATTATAAATAAAATTATAATAATATTATAGGTCATTTCTGGTTAACTAAAGCTCTTTTCAATTTCCCTTTATCTAAAAAGTCTTACATTATAAAGCTTGTAAATTGCTTCTTAGCAAAGCCTTATTTTTAGAAGGCTAACCTATGAGTCTATATATTACTGCTACTAATAAAATAAAAAAATTACTAAACTACTAATAAAAAAACATGGTCGTCTTCTAGTCCCTTAAATAATTAACTATGTTTATGTGAGCATATGAGTTTAATAAAGTCGAGTCTTTCCTCCAACGGAGAAATTAAGCACAAATTAAGCGAAGGTAAAGTTCCATATATTCTTGAGGCCGGCATAATAAAATGTACTGTTTAACGAGTTTCATATAGTGCCTTATTAAGTTCTGGGTGAATCTAGTTCTTACGAGCTCATTGGACATTTATTGATATTGGCAATTTAAGATATAGCGGACTTGGTTGCAGCTGTTCTAATAGAATTGTTTGGACGTGTTTATTTCTATACAGGATATGATAATCTATGATGATGGGGTATTTATATCCGCACCGACTTTAAAAGTCTGACTTCGAATTTGATTTGCCGTGCTGCTTTAAAATAATGTCGAGGATATTAAACATTAAAAGTAATTTGTATCGTGAATAATTCAAGAAACTACGAACAATTCCTTTACTTGCAGCTTCTCTGTGTAACTTACCTCTTTGCATTATTAAAAAGAATTTTTGATGAACAAAATTTTATTTACTGCTATAATTTTAATCCAAAAGCTTTTGAGTCAATTTTCCAAACTGTGTCCACGGCTTTTGGCGAAATCATGCGTAGGTAGCCAGTTTCCATCACAAAGACAAGTTACGCATACAATATTGAAGTTTGTGAAGCTGTTCAATAAAAGTGATAAAGCCTGTTCGCCAATAGCCTATTGACGTGAACGTAATCCCAACACAAACTGCGTGGAGCTGCAAGTTAAACATTTGGGGACATTGTCGAACGGCCGTGTTCACTCAATATCTTGTACGCGTAATGGAATAAATTTTATAGTAAACACAATTTTATAGTAAAGTTTTTGTTTATTGTTGATAATATAACGCAGTTGCTTAAGTTAGGTTTTGGGTCTCATGAGCCAGTAAGTGTTATATCAGTATCAAAATAAGTTAGCCATTATTAATTGCTTTTTCGTAATATCAGACATGTTAGACGGCAATCGGCTTAAATCTTATGAAGCAAATTTCGATTTAAGACTTCTTGACAAGATGAAAGTTTTGGGTGTGTATTTAATATCTGTCGATAAAGCAAAGAATTTGGTATATTAATTTCAGTTTTTAAATGAAAAACATTGCAACTGCCTAAACAGATTTAAGCAGTCAGACATAAAGTTTATGAACGCAACGCTTATTCAGTTTGAAAAATCAATTTGCTTTAAGTAGATACAGGAACTTTCTACATTACATATCGATATTCGCGGAGCAAACCAACTATTACGAGAATATTATCCAAATGCGGATCAATTATTGGGCTATTATTTTGATACTTGGCGCCATAGAACTTCGAGCTAAGTTTGATCCAGTACTTCATTCAACTTTGGATTCTTTGCAGTTGTCGTTCCTAAATCCTAACAACGTGTTATTTATAAAATATTGTACCTTAAAAAAGCCTAAATTTTATTATATTTCTTTTGGGAATGACAGAATTACTTGGACTACAATAATAAGTTTTCCGCTTAATTAAACGCTTAAAGTTTAATCTCTTATTGTAAGACACTTTTTGCGATCAAGCAATGGGCATATGAACTTTCAAACAGTTCGATAGTTTGACGATGATACTAAACATAAATATGAAATTTAATTTTATAGGCATAGTTAAATGGGATCAATTGAATAACTCATTTAAGCGAACCTGTCATGTATCCTAGAGTAGCAGTATTGTTTTATGAATCAATAGATTTTTATAAATCACAAATTAATTATATTATTTATAATTATGAAGTTGTTAAGAAAATTCCTTGTCTAATAAGTAAAATCTAAAAGAAAAAGCGGGAAAATAACTCTGAAGAACCTTAGCAGACCGTTTATATTACGATCACATATCAACAAATATACGCATTGACTGTTCAATTGCTTACAAACTAACTCATAAACTGTGTAAAGTCTGAGATATCGGCAGCCGAGTAACATGAAATATGTATGTCTTCCTTTGCACTTTCAACAAGAATAACTGCTATTTTATTTTGTTTCATATTTTTAATAATAAACTTTAGGATCATCAGAATTGTGGTAGTTAAAGCTCAGAACACTCATTTTCAATTATACCCGTACATTTTTGCGAAGAAATTCTGGTTGAACTTCACAATTTTTCAAGGATTTGAGACGTCTACCGAATTCTCGATTTAACGAGATTAGTGTCCTAAAACAAATGAATGTGGCTAAGGCAATAAAGTTAGAACTTGCCTTTAATATCACACTTCATATATATCTTAAAGAATCATTATTTTGGGAAGAGGTTATATTCTCATGGTGTGTGTGTCTTGTTAAAATTAAAAAAAAAATAATGCTATGGTTCTTTTATACGACTAAAAGCTGTAAATCTTTTGTAAGTTCTTGGCAAAATCGATATCCATGCTTACAAACTCAACCAACCTGAGAAATATTACGTATTGAACCTATCAACGGAAACTAGACCCCATTAACTTTTCATTCTCCCCGACATGGCCTTTCGATTTATATATTGGAAACGGAGCGTTTATGCTAAGGAAATTCTTAAAGCTCTAAATTTATTACGTTTAATGCATTTCCAATGTGTAAATGGAGTATAAAATTGGCTAAACTATATATAGATTTTTAAATAATATTGATGTGAATATCTATTGATGTTCTAAGATAGGAATTTATACTACATGATGCCCTCTCGGCAAGTTCGCAATCGCCTTCTGCTATTAAACCATTTGTTAAAGGGACAAAACGAAGAGGCGAAAATAGGACTTATAATTATTTTAAACCCACTAAGATCATCATCTTCATCACTGGAGTAGGTACATCTCCTCCAGGAAAAAATCTTAATAAGCGATCGGGAAAAAAATCTTCAATATTTACGGTTCAAAATTAAATTAGAATTAACCGGCAACAATTATTAAAGCTATGTTTTTTACGGGACAAAATAAGTTCATCCCCTTTTTAATCATAAAAACATAGTCGAGTATATTCCGAAATCCTTTTAACTCTTGTAAAATACACGATTTAAAAAGCGAATTTCTTTTATTTAAATAGCGAACTTTTCAATGCAAGAAATATAAAAGGCACTGTTTGTACAAAAGTATTTGCTAAAGAACTAAAAGGACTGTCGCGGGACTCTAGTACGATACTGTCTTTAGCACCTTCCTAGACTAGTCAATGTAATAAGAATACACGTACTTTTGAGAACACTTTCCGAACTCGATCAGCCACAAACATCGGCTAATACGAGCGACGGACAAATATTAGTTTTAGTCTGTTTGTTCCGGAATCGAAATTGTGGTTGGTACAGAAATCGTTTGTTACTATTGACACCCAAGGGCGACAAGCACGGTGTTTATTTCTATGTACACTGCTGTAGTTAATTAGTCCCTGCTGTTTATAGACGCACTTTAAGTAATAATTAATGAGCGGCAGTAATGATACATAAGTAAGTTGGCCAGATCTTCAGAACTGTTTAATTAACTACTTATTTATAGAAGTTTATCCTAAAACTTTTTTTTTTAATTTACGTGAGAAAATGGCTTTTAATAAGGGTATAACTTTGGTATCCTATAATAGAAACAAAAAACTGAATAAATAAACATAATAGTTTGAAATGCTTTTGTTAATAAAGCTAGAAGTAAATAAAACTGCTCGTAGCAGCTGTGTATTGGGGATTTGAACACAGATTAATTTTAAAATAAGATTTCCAATTAGAACTATGACAATTCTAACCCTGATATTTTTTTAAGGCAATTATATTCCCGTGGTATTATTATACGAATAAATACTATTTGCAGTTGACAAAATATTGTTTTTAAAGCCGCATTGCAATTCTGCCTGTAAAAGTGAAATAATTCATAGGGACATTTCGCATATCCGAACATTCAGAGCGTGAACAAATGAGATGTCATGACGGGTCTGTCCGCTGTCTATCGTAGGGATGTAATTAGAATCCGTGCTCTTGAATTATATTCAAATGTGGAGGAAATTGGGCGTATTATTACGGTTTCTTGTGTTTATGCCAAAGCTATATATATCCCTTTGTTTTGGTTTAAAATGCTGATGTTTTAAAGATGAGACAAGGGGTGGAATGCGGTACGGAGAATTCATTTTGTTTTTTATTTGATTAGCGCTGGTGCTTTGTCATTTGATGTCATGAAAGGAAATAAAAATGAATTGATTTATCCGAATTGAAAATACCTTTACCATTTTCATATATTTGAAGAAAAAACTAAAATCGATTGTGATAGAAATCGGGGTCAACAAATTTTATTTATTTAATATATGGGTCGCAAATAATGAGAAAATAAACTTAGTTCGTAGCATGTCATCACTTAAAAAATAAGAATATTAAAATATTTCATAACACATGCAAGAAATAATGGTTTCATGCAAGCACAGCTAACGATTTGATTTTGTCACCACTTATAAAATAACTGTATTAAATTATTAAATACCACACGCAAGAAATGATACTCGCATGCACACAGTTAATGATGAATCACAACTTAAAAAAAAATCAATAAAAAATAATATAATATACACTTTACCCAAACTTGTCCTTAACATTACTTAATATTACCTCTAGATCAAAATGCTGAGCAAATCCTTCGCTGTTACCGTTGCTGTGGTGTTGGCCTTGGTCTTCCTGGTCGAGGCCAGGGAGGAAGGGCCCCACGACATGGCCGACGCTCTCCGCATGCTCCAGGAACTCGATCGCTACTACACCCAGGCTGCTAGACCAAGGTAAGGCCAAATTTGTTAGTATACATTGGTCCCAGGATCGACTGCGAGTAGTGTGAATTGAAAATGTTTTGTATTCAATGATGGTAGAGTTAGGGGTTTTAAAATTTGCTATTATTAGTTAAAGAGATGGTAAGATTTTATTAAGATATCGTACTTTATTGTAAGCTTCATATACAAAACTGTTCGTATATGGACTTAATGCCTACGGCTTTCTCTAACAGTCTATTATCTATCTCACATTTTGAAAAAACCCAGGAATTCTTTGCCCTTTCTGGGAATTAAACGCGTATCCTCTAAATCAAAGATGAGATACATATTTTTTTATAGCTCTTCGGAGAAGTTTGATAAAGGACCATGCCAAATTATCGACGAATAAAAAAGTTTGCAACATTTTTTTTATTAAAACGGCAGTTTTGTTCCCCGTGTAAAATTGAATGAATTTCCTAATTATTTCAGTTCATGTTACGTTAATTTTAAATTGTAATTACCTCTGCGTGATGTAAATTAATTCTTAATACATTTTGTAATTAATAGCAACACCTGAAAAATTAATTTCGGATCGCGTCAACTTTCAATACATGCGACGGAGTTTTGTAGACAATAATTGAATAATCCTCTTGGCAAAAATTTTGTTCGAATGTTTTCAACAGTTCATTTTTAAAGTTGGCCTTAAATCTACGGATCGAAATCGTAACCACAAAATTTTGTGTTTATTTGTAAATTTTATTAGTGAAAAAACAATTGTGAGTAAAGTAACGCAAGTTACGTCGAATACACTATCTTTTTAAATATGTATCAATAAATGATCGGATAAGCTATCAAATCGTACCATCCTAATTTATTCAACAAGCTTAACAATACAAAATTGAGGAAATAAAGACAAGCCACAACAGAAGTTGAATGCGCATCCAATATTAAACCGAACAGAATTATCGGTGAAATGGAAAAAGTTTCCGCTTTCACGTTTAACTTCTAATGGATTCATAATATGCGGTGCAGACACTAGAGTGGAGTGACTGTGTACTATCGCGCCACGGCATCGGGAGACGATTAAGAGGCCTGATAAATATCTCAGCATCTCCGATAGTTAACGTTTTGTAGCAAGAATAGAGTGAAAGGTCAAATAGCCTTGATTTCTTACAAGTATACAACTTCACGCCTGTATTTCATGAAGGCGTAAGCAGGAGTGCATTTCTGCACCCACATTTCGCCAAGTATTTATTTATCAAATAAAGGGGCATACCTATTGCCGTTTATAGAGAATGATTCTAGTCTTCGTGCTGCTACTAAAATTTCAGGGAATAGAACCCACAACCTCTAGATTGCACGACACAAACTTGTGCCTCGAGACCACGAGGCAGTCAAAAGTATTTTAATAATAGGTACTTAAGTATTAGCTTCCCGTTTATGAATATTAAAAATACTTCAATTTATTACCTTAACGTGCGTTCTTTTATCATATTGTTGACGTCTCTAAATACCCTTTCATAACGGGTAAAGGTTCATCATGACTGTCTTATATGTTAATACCTCACTTTAATTTTTCATTTGATGAACATAATTCTTGCCTTATATTTTCTACGACCTTATATATAAGCCCACTAAAGCCCACAATCAGGAGGTTGAGAACACTAAGTTAGTTATTTTTACTATGCTATTGTAGATTCATACTTTATACTAATTTCATTTCATTTTGCTTCTTCATCTGATATTTTCTGAATGCGTTTTCGAGGACTGTTTATATTACCTTTTTGATAATAGATCACCTATTAGATGTTCATATATAATATATGCGCATAGACCGTCGCCTACCAATTCCACCACTCACTTCACTCAGTAAATCTCTTTCGTTATTCTAAAATCATTCATTCATCTCCTTCCTCATTTTGGTCACTAAACCGGCTTTCTATTGACATGTTTCTTCCTTACGAACTGATTTTAATTCTCGAAAGAGCATCCTACCAACTAACCTACCTGCTTCTAACAAGTATCTTCTTTGTCTATACCTTCATTCTGTTCACGAACAGCTACAGCGAACTCCAAACAAACTTTTATCAAGCCATCTAGATTATTGCTATCCAATGCAATATGCATATTGTAAAGCGGAGTCCGCGGTCATTTCCTGTTCGGACGGCAGTGTCAGGAACGGGAACTAGATAACACCGATGCCAAGTGGGAAATTGCGGGGGGCAGAAAGCTGGAGTAAATTGTTTCATAGTCGTTTCATCCGTATTGTGTACAAACGCTTTGTCGGCTATTGTCAACGCCTACGATTCCGAAGATTCGATGGAACACAGCAATGTGTGGGTGCTTTGTGTAAGGGCAACAGCAGACAGGATTTTAAATTATCATGCATTGATTTGAAAATGTTTATCGTTTGAGTGACGAATCGAATAAAAGTCAGTTGAATGTTATTCGCTGATGCTGAAAGTAGTAACTTTATTCGATAAATTTTGGTTATTTTTGTAACAATTATTCTGAATTCTGATCGTCTAGATCTTATAATCTTATCACGAGATATCGAAGCTGTCAACTTTCTATGCAATAATGGAACAACAAAGTGGAACGCTCGATTCAATTTCAAAGCATACAACTTTATGTAACATTTCAGCTTCTGTAATTAACTGGGGTCAGTAGCTTGTGTTCAATTAAACTAGTTTCAAACAGTTAATTGAACAACAATACAGAACTGAGTGCTACACGAAATAATCTTCCCGACATTACGACATTCACGAAATCACAGTCGAAGACAATAGTTTGTGGAAACATGCAATAGGGAAATATAACTTATAAGACTTCAGAATACATATTTTGTTACTTTACTTAGCTAGAATAAAAATAATCCAAGAATTTTAGGTAACTGAGCGCTTTAAATCTTATCCAAATCTTTTCCGTTTTAATTCTTTCTAAAAATCTGAATGGAGCAAGTTTTAGTTCATTTTGTGTTAGAAAAAATTGACGTATTTGCAAATTGCAATATACTTTTTAGCTTATATACAAAGCTTGCAAAAATGTTTCACACTTTGGCATCAAAAAAAATATAACCTGATGTATGTATGAATAAGGTATATGTTGACGTTACACTGAGATATCTTTTGGGTTCTGTATCTTTAATAAAACAGATTCCTATCCAAAGAGACAGACCTCTAATAATGAAGCGATTATTTGCATAGAGCATTCTTCAATCATCATCATCATCATCATCAACAGCCTTTCACGTCCACTGTTGGACATAGGCCTCTCTCATAAAATAAATAATAAATAATAATAATAAATAATATAATAATAAAAACTTAAACTAAACTAAGTAAACAAAAAAAGGCTTTAGGAATTTCTATTTTAATCAATACAAAGCGTAAACATCCCAAGAATACCCACACACATCGAAAAAAATTCCAGCAAACCTTTCAGCTTCATACTTGCAATATAACCAAAAGTTAATATCCGCATATTTGTTGAAAAATGTCCATACATTCCACATTCTGTGGAATTAGCTGAGGAAATAAACAGTCCGACCCACGTCACAGATTTCTGATGTCGAACGTCACGAATAAAGCCTATTATGAATGAAGTATGAGAAGTTGTTACTGTGGAATCTACAACTTCAGCTTTAATATTGAGAGTTGCGACAATCGGCATTGTAGATTTACGTCCGAGCAGCGCAATAATGTTCCTGTAAATTCTATAACTTACACAATTATTCAATATCATCTGAAGTTTCTAGTTGGGGAATTTATGTTTTACCTTTGTTACTTACAGTTATAATATTTTACTTTCATAATTTGAAATTATTAGTAAGCCAATTCTTGTAGGTAACACCGGCCCTAGTATAGTTTAGGGTGCAAGCAAAAATCGCATACTTTCGGATTTATTCAAAATGTATTTCATTGGAATGCTCCGTGTTTTTGCGTTACGAGTATAAGTGCCGTGTGATGTAGAAATCCCGGGTTCGATTCCTAGGTCGAGCAAGGTGTTATTAGGTTTTTCATTAAAAAAATCTTAGCAGTAGCACAGAGTCTCGAACTGGAACCGATAAAATGACTCCTATTACGTGGGAAAAAAAAAACTTTGGTAAAATTTAAGTGCAGAAATGCATCTTTGCCTTCCTTTCATAGGGATACAAATGTATGTATGAATATCTAAAAAGGTAATTTCATTTTATGTCATTCTTAAGCGTAATTTAATAACACAAGAGAGGAGCAAATATGCTTTGAAACGAATACTCATATGCTCTTAAAATTATTTTTCCTTAATAAAATGTAATCTGCTCTAAAAATGGCTTGCATTCTTAATGTTGTCACTCTATAAGTGTTCTATGGCAATGTAAGTATTTCCAAAGCCTTTTGAAATTTCTTTGTGAAGCACAGCGTTAAAGCGGCTCTTTGTACTCGCCTTTGTGGAGAATTCTTCAAATTAATAAGTTTCTTAACTCTTTTTGTTTCGACGTGTATTAACCATATAAACATTTAAAAAAATGATTTTATGGAATTCCTTTTTAGAAATCGTTCGTTATATAAAATTGATGACATTTGATGACCATTTATCAATGTTGTGCCTAGAATGTCGTGTCCTTTGATTTATGAACACCTAAAATAATTTTTAGGGTCTGTTTTGTATATTACAACTTACCAACAAAATAAAGTGAACCTTAATTAGGTTGAATGTATTACTTTGAGTAGACGAAAAAGAAAGCATGGCAATAATATTTCTTCCAAAATTGTAAGCAATAGACCTTTATCCTTAGAGTGCTTTGTGAGTTATATATCAGATTTAAATAAATCATGCACATGTGCAAAACCACAAAAACATTACATATAAAAATATCGAATCGTTATTGGATCTAGTACAAAAAGTTTTTTTGATACTAAAAAATAATTTCAATGAATACTATTTATGTTCTGTAAAGATATATTTTTATGACGAAAATATTTCAAATTCAATATCACCAACATGTCATGTTTACTCTTGATACAAAGCATCTATTACATTCTTTTAGGTCCATTAGACACATGCATAATGGACAAGCCCCTGAAAGCAAGAATAACAAATTTTGTTTGACATTATCCGAAGTAAACAAAGCGAGACATCCATGAATTCCCTGATGGACGTTAAAGGAAGACAGGGCATAATTACTCTGTTGCGTGGAAGCTAACAAAGCTCTTTGACCGATACTCTCCATCAATTATGATGATTAGCATATTAAGTATTACAAACAAGATGTTTTGCGAAACGTTGCTTTGATCATTTCCTTGTTCCTTATTAGTCCTATTTACTGCATGATTCTTAAGACGAATAATTAGGATTGTTTTCTTTGCTTTGTCCTTCCTTTATTGAATTATGATAGTTGTTACTAATATAGTAATAACACAATAACAACCTTTTTAGTTTTTTGGATATTCTCACGATCTTGAACTTCAATACCTTGAACTTCAAATATGTACTTTGCGGGGCTCCCCAAAAGTTAACTTGCTTTGTAAAACTTTGTATAGGGACTTTAATTTCATAGCGGTTTGTGTTGGCCCGGAGTGAAACTAGCGTAAAAAGGCCTCACAAAGGTAGTGACTACGTGACTCGACTTAACAGCGGATCCAAATTATTTTGTTTCACAAATTGATATTAAGGTTTTTAGCTTCCCTTGGAGATAATTTTATGTATTTGTTTGTAATCGAAATTAAGGGGGGGGTAGGGTTTTGAGGGTTCAAAAAAAGTGTTTTTTTTTTATTGCCTATTATGAAAGTATAGTAACTCAAGAATGTTGTCTGTTAATAGGAAGTCAATCGGAGCAAAACTTACAAAGATATAGCTTTGGAAGTAAGCTTGTCTCGAACGACTTTAAAGCGACGAAAAACTTTAAACGCGTTTTTCTCAAATCGATGTTTTTTGAGTCGGTGCACTCTGTATCTCAAAATCTATTCAACCGATCGTTCTCAAATTTTTTACAGTATTTCCTTACATAATTTATGAGGTAACCCTGTTGAGATTTTTTCGTTTTTGATTTTATTTTTTTTATTATTAACAACAATAGTCATGAATTTAGGCCAAAAATCGGTATTTTCACTTTCAAGTCTTGTAAAAAGTTCAAAAATAAAAAAAAATGGAAAAACTCGACAGAGATACCTAGAGGGACATAAAAATTAAAAAAAAAACTTTGGTTATTTCATTTTAGATGATCCAGTGCTGAGGTATGACGTGCACCGCAAAATGTATTTTTTCTCAGGCGCCTGCGAAGAATTGCTGCCCTTCGGTCAATTTTCAATATTTTTCAACCAATATTTCACAGAATAAAGTTCAATTACTACTCTTTAATGTACAATAATCAGAAATAAATTTACTTTCACCGTACGCCCAAAAGAAAATCTGTAAGAGCCTGTTTTTTTCTGCCTTCAAAACCCTACCCCCCCCTTAAAGTTATATGAAACGTTAATGTTCTTGGATGAAAATTCATTATTAAACTATTGCTCTATTTTGCTGCAATACCAATAAATCAGTATATTTACCACTTAAATAACGAGATTATTTATAATTACTGGATATTTTTTAGACTTCATTATTTGAATAGGAATTTTAATATAGTATGAAATGAAAATAAGGACTTCCTGGCGTCCTAGTTAATTATCCTTCGCAAATTTTCATCGATTTTGGCGAAAGAAGATTTGATTAAAAATATTGAACAGCTTTCCGAGAGACTTATTTTCAGCATTTTTTAATTAATGTTAAAGTCAAAAGACTTACAGGGAAACCTTTCAATAGTTCATCAGCGGTTTCCGAGAATTTGTTCCGAGACGTGACTTAAAACATGGCTCATAGATTTTTCGCTTTTACATCGAACTAAAGCTTCTTTTACAATACTGAATAGTTTTTAATTAGTGTTATAAAATGTGGGAAGTATTTTTAAATTTCCATTCATTTTTTGTAATAGGTCATGCAGATTAATTAAGTTTGTTTACGACTAAATTAAAAGTAATTAAAAAGTTGATGCGAGTCGTTTTTACTACTTTTTAATTAAAATAAGTGTTATGATTTATAAATAGGTATAGATATTTTTATTACATTTAAATGTCTACCCACGCTTAATTATAACCATGTGGTTAAATTTTAGGAGTGCTTTTAATATCTTTTTACTGTTTTCTTGGTGTAAAGAATAATTTAAACTTAGCGAATAGGAGACAGTGGATTTCATAATTATTTTTGTTTTTTTAATAGAAACATTCATAGACTCACGTCTCTATCCCCAATTTGAGAAAATATGCAATTGTGAATTTACGCTTCGACAAATTTTCTAAAAAACTTCTCATAATGTTACAACCTAATAGCTCTACTCGAGTCCGACTCGAGAATATAACCCGGGACCTTCAGATCGCACAGCACATACTTGTGCCGATGGACCACAAAGTTGATACCAAAGGTTAAAGATCCTTTCACTCATATTTCAGCTTTCAGCTCATCGCTCTTAAATTAATTACTATATAAACAAGCATTTGAAATTAACTTCACGACACAATATCACCTACACAATAAATTCAATAACCGATAGTTTATTGTGCTAATATAAATATTGTGATAACGCAGTATTCACGAGTGGTGGAAGCCAAACATTATTCTCGCACTAATATTTGTGCTTTACAGTTAACCTAATTTTGTCGTTTTTGCTGTAATATTGTAAATTTTAGTATGGTTGGTTTTGGTCATAATTTTTATTAATATTACACCTATGGATTAATGTATGACAGACAGATCACACATTATGTATTTTGGAATGATTATCTACAAGTATTGAGGATAGTCATTGGGGGAGGCCTATGTCCAGCAGTGGACGAATATTGGCTGCTGATGATGATGATGATGATGATTGAGGATAGTAAGGTGTTACCAAGTCGCATTTAATAAGCTTGGTTAAGAATAAAAAACAAAATCTACATGATTTTAATTCTCTACTACCACACTTGTAGGCAGCTATACATACATCTTCCAACGTCAAGACCTGAGACAAATATTCAAAAATAAAATTGGTAAATGACATCTTCAACAAATTTCATAGACAACATTTAAAATTTCTCTACGCTGTTTAATAGTGGACGTAAATAAATAAATACACCCATCAGTCACATATATTTCTGATTTAATACTAAGATCTTATATCGTGGGATCTGCAGCTACGAAAGATATTTCAGTCTCACGAAAACCCAGACTCGAAACAAATATTTATGATTTCCCAAGTATTTGTCTCGGTTCGGTGATCAAACCCACGATTTTTCGTTCCGCAAGGTGGTATATAGTCAACTGCGCCACAGTGCTGTCACATTCGCGGTAACTTTACACAATACCAGTAAAACACAACACTTCAACACAAATGGTTGGCAAATATTGACATAACTGTTATCCATAGCTATTCGGTTAATAACGTGTTATGTGTCACAAGTCAAGAGGATTTGCTTATCTAAAAGCGTATTAGTTTACATTAACGGTCTGATGCACTAGTTAATAAGTCAGGTAATTATGAGACAGTTGAAATGCTAACAGTTATCGCGTTATGATAACGATAACGTGATTGCTAATTGGTGGATCTAACATTTTTAGATTAGATTATCTTGAGTGCCACTTGAGGTGAATGTAGGACACATTTCCCATGGTTTTCTAGTTGTAGTAGTTTGGCATTTATTGTTAATTATCGATATTTAAGAATGCTTCCAATATTCTATAGGTACTAATAGGATCTTAGGTAGTGCAGACATGAAAAGCTTTGAAACTTAAATAATCTTACGATAATTACAATTAGGCCAAATGTCGTCATGTATAATAAACTTGGTCGGTAAAACTATTTGGAACTTAAATTCATTAGTATAGGCAGTGAATTTGTTGATGAATTAATTGTCCAATCAAATTGGACTGAAATGCGAACTTGACAGAAAAAATTAAATTTAAAACAGTCGGACTTGACAGCAAAATTTAAATTTAGAACAGCTTGAAAAGTCTGGCTGTTGACAAAAAGAATCGTATCTTGGTCGCGTAAGTTTAGTGTCTAGTGTTGGACAGGTAGTTACATCGATGTCGCTATATTGGCAGGATTGACCGTCGCGACGTCGACGCGGAGGGAGACCGCGTCGACCCAGACTTGTTAGATCGCGCAGTCCGCCTGCTCTGGCTGGAGAAACTAGACCGCATTTACTCCTACCACACCCGACCAAGGTACGATTATCGATGTTTCCCGATCGGTCACGACCCTATGTGTCCTGCATGATTGTATCTTCTCGATATCGGGATCGATTCGTACCGAACATGCACGGTTGATGTATCAGAAATCTGTTCACAAACCTATCCTATAGAAATGTTTATATTTTAATGGTGTACGAATTGTTTATGAAATAATATGAATGAAGAATGCGGCATTTGTCGTTTAGATTATATTAATTTAAAAATAATGATTGTAGTTGATTAGAAATTGGTTAATTTTAATATAACAAACACCATTAAAGTATATTAGAAGTAAACGCACTTGAAAACGTTATTACTAAAACATTATGATTTATTAAAAAGTTACAAAATTTTACTTTGAAATTTAAAAAAATGTATTTACAATCGATGTCTGAAAGTCTTGTAGTTGCTTCCACTTTAACTTGGCATTCTTTACTCTTCTAAAGCACGGAAGATCTTTAGCAAATGCAATCGTTTTGTCAACTTCAGCGTTATTTGTAAACTAAACTAATTTCGCACGTTTGGTAACACATCACCTTTTTTATATCAATGGCATTAAGTAGTCGTATTTCTAACACATTATGGTAAGTGATACAAACAATTACACGAGTAGCTATTTCAACAGTCGCAAAAATATGTACACTGAAGATAATTATTGATGGTCAAACTCATGATACTCATACACACGTTATGTCAAAAAAAATGCAGATATCTTGATTTGACTTTGTGATTTGTTCCTCATCGCAAAAGCATTTTTATTTTTTCTGCTGAATACAGGATCGGAAAGTTAAATTTGGATATTTTAGCTTCTACGATATAATACTCAATCAATTTTATTATAAAAAGAAAATAAGAACTTTTATATAAATTCGTGTGAATTAAGCAAACTTTTACTTACATTTCTAGATCAAAGAACTTGTTTTATTCAGACTACCTTAACCTTGATGAAACATATAGGTACTAGCCTGTATCCTTCTTCAAAATCATATTTATATATAGAGTTCATAGAATTTATCTGCATTGAAAGGATAACAGACTGACAGAGCTCCTTTATCATTTACGATATTAGTTTGAAGATTAAGTTTGAATAGATAATACACTAGAAAACTGTTCCGAACAGTAAACAAACGGAATGTTTGACAAAGAACCAATAGACAGACCTTTAAAGGCAAACAAAATGTTTTTGATCTTCACATATGAAAATCTGAATATGAAAGATCACATAATTCAATAACCGCACAACCCGTTTCTCGATTCAAAGACAAATAAATAAGAATATAAACGAAGTGTACCTGAAAGATGATATTAAACTGGAAGACAAAGGGACGGAAGGTAATATTGTAAGTGTATTTTAGAAGACTAACGGCAATAACTAATTAGATCAAACGAAACGCCATTCAAAGGAAAATGATAATGAGATACTAAAATAATAAATTAGTTTATATTTTAGTATTTTGCCACCGCGTCCTCTTTGCGAGTTGTTTGTTTTAGAAAGTTTTCGTCAGTGTCCGGATTAGGAATTGAATTTGCTGGCGACACTGTCTTTAAACGTTGTGTCATACTTCTATATGAATTATAACTTCTTTTAAATATTAGATCAAACTGAATTTTTCTCAAACTTATAAAATAGATATAATTCGAGTTTCTACTAGTATATGTGACTTTGACTTTATAGCTAAATTACTCCAATTTATTAAATTAATTTGTTTGTGTAGAGTGCTCCCATTTATGTCTTTTCACAAATCAGCCAATTATTTTTTCGTGAAGGTCGATTTTGACAACATAACAGGAAAATTGACAATAATTGACATATACTCTTTACACGAATGTTTCTTTGGAATGTTGTGTAACAGCCTTAATTGGAAATATCCACAATAGTGAACTGACGTCACACATCGCTGGGTTTAAACCAGTTCCAAAAGACTTCTTTAACTTCATATTACTTCAAATGAAAATTTAACTTACAATGAGACCTGATAAGCCCATTAAGTAGCTGTTCCTAGATTCCCACACCCAGGTCGCTATGGACATCTTTGGTGGTGGTGATGTTGAAATAATTTTGTAAAATAAAAATTAATTTTGCTTTCTTTGTTCACAGGTTCGGCAAGCGTGATGCCTACACAAACTGGGCCAAAGATCTTGAAGTAAGTTTATTAATAGCTTTTCGAGTTTAAACATTCGACGCAGATTGTACAAACAAGGCTGAATTGCATTGGCAGTATGAAATTCGCTTTACAATGTTTCTATAACGACTTTGCCTTGAGGCAGTATGCCCGATTCTCAGTAGCTTTATGCCCACGGTAAAAGATTCTAATTTTAATTCGGCTGGTGACTTTTGTTTTTATAAATGTTCCTTTTTTGAATATTACATTTTTCCTTTTGTTTCTTAGGGCAAATAAGGCATATATATTAGATATACATAGTATCAACCCTGGTCTACTCACAAAAAATAATTTTACCCCAGATGAAAATTTTGTAAAAGCTTTGTAAATTTTGTTAAATTATGATTATAACCATACTATTATGGTAAGTCTTATCAGTCTATAGAAGCAGGAATCTATTTAATGTTAATATTACTAAGGAAAAAAAGCATTGATGGCCTCGAGGTTTGGGCGCGCGGTCGAGAATCTCGACGGTCGCGGGTTCGAACCCCAGGCACACACCTCTGAATTTTCGAAGTTATGTGTGTATTCACATTGAATTATCACTTGCTTTAACGGTGAAGGAAAACATCGTGATGAAACCTGCACACCTAAGAGTTCTTAGGAATTTCTTAGGTGTGTAGTCCGCCAACCCGCACTAGGGCAGCGTGGTGGACTATGGCCTGAACCCTCTCAATGGTAGAGGAGACCCGTGCTCAGCAGTGGGCGGATATGGGTTGATGATTATTACTAAGGAAAGTATAAATACTTAAAAAAGAATGCGAGAACTCAAATAAATAGCATAAATTAAGTTTCATTGTAGCGGAATTAAAATTTTTTGTTGCTGTTTGACATATTTTCAAGAAATTAAGTATAAACGTTATTAACACAGCCCTCGATCGTAAGTCATTTCGAGTTCTGCGTACAAATCGTTGAAACAGGATCTCATTGAGAAGATTGTATTAATTTTATTCTTCATAACAATATTTGATTTATCAAATTCAAATCTCTGTTAGTGATTATCATTTTGATTTCAATTCTTTTAACTGTTCTTAACACTTCTTACACAATATCAGAATATTAAAATTAAAAGGAACAGAATGAACTCATAGCAACATAAGCCACGCTAAAATGATTACCCTTAATTAGAGATACAACTATTTCTTGACACAAACATGTAACAAATTTTTAGACTTAAAATACTTTTACAACTATCAAGACAAAATATTCGTAAAGACCCCAAATATTCCTAATTAAATAATGTGCTATAGTGATAAACCCACACTAATTTTACTCTCGAATAACTTTCCCGATCCGAAGCCTACGCCATCTTAACCCCGCAACTGTTCCCCTCTTTATGACCCTTTGAAATAAAATTAAACAAGCAGGTTGTTTATCGCTAAATATAATTTGTGAATTAAGTTCGTTTCAGACCTTGCAGCCTCTTTTGATCATTCCACGCTAACTGTTAAATTAATAAAACACTGGCCTAAGTAAAGAAATTAATCTTTATGTTTAAACTGACTCAATTAGGGTGATCTCATTACGTATTTCTGGATAGGATTTATTTAATGGAAATACTGGTAGTCTTATTACGTAGTTTCATATAGTTTGATGAATTAACGAGGTTATGATGGTAGGTTATATATTTACACTGTACCGTCCTTTTACATATCCTAGTCAAGGCTTCGATATAGCATATTTAAAAAAAAATGAGACTTGCAGACTTCGTCACGATTTCACGAAACATGATTTCGTCTTAGTGTTATTGTAAATTTTATTATGAAATAATCTATTAGCTAGTGTGCTATCAGGGTGGTTTTATTACCATTACATTAAACGAATTTTTTTTTTAATAAAAAAATGTCAAAGCGTCATTGTTCTATATGTCTAGTTAGTGTCACCCTTCCCTCGAATCATTTTATGAATTTCTACAAACGGTCATATAGAGAATATGAGCACTAGGGTGTCCCAAAAAAATCAAAGTCTTTTTTTTTCAACGCATACCCTCTAATTATTTTCGAATGGTGTTAAAACACTTATAAATAAAATTTCATGAACATAGGATCACTGCAACCCGTGCCGACTTGCATTCATGTATTTCAGTACTTACAAACTTCGTATGAACTTCGGCGCGTCGCAATATTCGCATGGAAGTTTCGTGGTTGCTGGTTTATTGTATTGGTAAACGCCTCTTTTTGTTTAATCAATATGTCAGATTAAGATTTCAGATTGCAAATTTTAATAGGGGGTGCAAAACATTAAAATAACGGCTTAAAACTTCTCTGTAAAGAACAAATATTGGCAGTTCTGTTTAATAAAATTCGTGAAATAAATTGAATTTTGTAAAAGCACAAATCTAACTATTCGAGATAAATATTTTTTTTTAAAGGGCTTATCTGCCTATTTAAGCTTTAATTAACTAATTTTAAGAAATAAGTTGCCTTATACCGAGTCTGAAGAGATCAACAAATAATGCGGAAAAATCATAAAATATGTTCATACAGTGTCGCCAAGAGTTTGTTACAAGCTTGGACTACTTTTTGTATATTGCACACGCCAGTGCCCTTTAATTAATACAAATAAATCTAGATAATAGATATAGTTATATCAATAGATATACATTGTTTTACCGGACAGAATTATGAAGGAAATTTAAGGGTTACCTATCAAGAATTAACAGTTATAGCCATAATCATATTCTTTGGTGGCGATACAGAAAGAAAATTGACAATTCGATCTCCAAGTTCTATGTACCGGACATCATGATGGCCGAAGCAATTAATTGATTAAAAATGTCGTAACTTATTTTTAAATTGTAAATTACTAATAAAAAGTCGCACTATTAGACATCTAGATTTGCATCGCTATATACCATGTTAAAGCTTGGATGCGTTGTATATTATCAGTGACGGCACCTTACCACGACTTATGTTTGCTTAATACTTTGAAACCCTGGGAAACTGTCAATAAAATTAACTCAGAAATGACTATACAGAATATTTATAAGCATTTTTGGTCTTTGGTTCATGAAGTAGCAGTCTTGTCTCTATATCACTATTATGGAGACCAGGAACCAAAAATGATAATATTTTAAAGCTTAACTAAAGAGGATCCATCAATTCATATCCCCTGGAAAAATATCTGCGTGATTTACTTTTTTAGAAAGACATAAACGACTTTATTTCGATCAAAAACTAGTCTTGCTTTTCTTCAATCGTTTTAAAAATTTTGACACTTTTCTCAATAAGTTGCTTACTTCACAGACTAGTTATACTTCTTTTCAAGCAGTTAAGAAATAAATAATGACACTAAAAGTCGCTAGTGATACTGCAAATTGCAGTTATACTGATACAAAATTTTCGTGAAAAAGTCACCTTTAAAGGGAAACTAAAGCAATTTTTCCTGTGATTTATCCTAACAGTAAAAAGAAAACTTTAAGACTAAAATATCACAAATATTCTTGTTTTAATAATAAATATATAATACCGGTGAAATAGGGTATAATTTTGAAAATAAAAATTAAGTTTTTATATGTGCTCTACAATTTCCATACAATTTTTTTCTTAAAACTTTGCCATCAAGTCGGCACGGTTTACCGCTATCCAATTTCGATAATATTTCGTATTTGAGTTATTAGGGTCAATTAGAAAAAATATAGAGGGTATGCGTATCTAATTTCGAGAAAAAAAATTCGCCCTACTAGGCTGGGACACCCTAATGAGCACGTTCCCTGAAATAGCAGTGTTATTAAAATGCGATCGAATTTTAATGGGAAAAATAATAGTCATTTCACGTCCGATAACAGTAGGATCCAATTATTCCCTCATATATCGCTTCCAAAAGTTATTATAAACTAGAGTGAAAATAGCGTGTCATAGCAAGCATTCATTTTCATTGCATTCCAGTGCATCGGACACGTGTTAATATTGTATATCATTATCATCTGATGATGGATAACCGTATAATGCATTGTAAAAATCTTTTTACGAATCATCTACCATTGGCGCACAGCTATCTCAGACATACGGCTTTCGATGATTATATTTAACGTTTGTCGTAACTAATATCTTGCTTTGCGTGTCATAATTTATTCAATGAAGCGAGAAAATACCTTAATACAATCATATTTAATCAAAATTTCTAAACCGAAAGGTGCTGGAAATTTCAGTTAGAATCTGAACTGGAATGATAAATGTTATTAAAACAAAAACAATGTCATCATTATTAGCCCATATACGTCCCACTGCTGGGCACGAGGCTCCTCTGCCATTGAGAGAGTTCAGGCCATTGTAAAGTCTTGGAACTGAGGCCTAAAATCCTTGAGTTTAAAGCTTTTCTGAAACTCATTCAGAGTCGTCCACTACTAGGTATAAATCAAAAATTTCTATAGCGTTCACTAGCGGCCAGCATGCAGTAACATTTCATATATTTAAATCAAATTAGTTTCATTTCTAAAAGTGCAGTTCGCGCCCGCCCAAGCGGCACGTCAGAAATGCATTGTAATGTAATTGAAATATTTTACATGAAATTTTTCCAATATAACATTCAAATGGGACGATTGAAATCACTTCACAATGAAAATGCGTTCCTTTTATTGACGTTTTATGTTCGCTTAGAATTATTCCCGAGTCATTCAGAGCTTAATATGACTTTTATGGTTGCAATATGGCATCTTTCATATCCAGATGTGGGATTTGCATTCTTTATTATGGATTGGATTGATATAAGGAATGGGTTAATGTTATAGCTTTTGAGTCTAATCAAAAGTGACTTCTAACCAATGAAGATATAGACGACTTAGAAGGAAACTAATATATCCTAATCTTATTAAATAAGGAGCAATAACTTGTTGGTTGACTAAGGCCTTAACGCCAACTCTTCATATTATACTAGTTCAGAAAAAGCCTCAAATAAATATTTAGAGTATAAGCAGTGATGGCCTCGAGGTTTGGGCGCGCGGTCGAGAATCTCGGCGGTCGCGGGTTCGAAGCCCAGGCACACACCTCTAACTTTTCGAAGTTATGTGTGTATTCACATTGAATTATCACTTGCTTTAACGGTGAAGGAAAACATCAAGGAAACCCTCTCAATGGTAGAGGAGACCCGTGCTCAGCAGTGGGCGTATATGGGTTGATGAAGAAGAAGAAATATTTAGAAGTTAGCTGTAATAGATTACTACCGTTGACTCAATCAATAGGTAGGTTTTATGCAATGTCTTACCTGAACACACAAAGATTAACTAAATAAATTTATTTTACCAAAATTCCGTAGTTTGTTTGCTGGTAATCTTATAAAATTGCGTGTCCATTAATTACTTTCTCTGATTAAAAACCTTTTATTTCCAATTATTATTTAATTTCCGCCAACGCGCTTACACTTGCACGGTGCACTTAATATGGAAATGTAATTTAAAATTATTAATTAATACCATGGAGTATGATGATGCAGGTGAATTAAAATACTCATAACTTTTAAGTATTTTAAAATGTAACATACTTGCATTTTTATATATTTTTTATTTCGGTTTCTTTTTTCTATATGACTTAAAAAGAGGAGCGGGAGACATTTCCACATCATTTAAAAAGAACTTAAGGCTCGAAATTAATTTATGTAGATTCACAAAAATCTTTTTGCTACGTACATAATACGAACGAAAGTACATTTCAAGCATTTGTTTTTTAAAACATTACTAATTATATATCGTGTCACACATTTAATAAACTCAACCCGACGGTTCCGCAATATATTATCTATGGCCAATTTTCGTTCAACTCACTCCATGATGGCTCCTCGATTAAAATGTTAATACTTCTCGTCTCGAGCTATTACGGTTTTTTATCTCAAAGATTGGACGATGACGCAAAAAGTTGCAATATTAATAGCTTCTCGGATGGTGCCTTGAAAATCTTTTTTTTTTCAGAAGCCTGACCTACCTGCCTGGCTGGCTTATGCCCGGAGGAGATGAGGCGATCAACTACTACGGGATCTACAATAAATAAAAAAAATATCAATGTTTCCTGATCAGTGTTGCCGTTTACTATACCGTTAAATTCTACCATTAATGTATT
The DNA here is from genome assembly GCA_030295005.1 of Cephonodes hylas. Classification (NCBI taxonomy): domain Eukaryota; kingdom Metazoa; phylum Arthropoda; class Insecta; order Lepidoptera; family Sphingidae; genus Cephonodes; species Cephonodes hylas. The sequence goes on along the minus strand of AP025372.1, from coordinate 10,432,078 downwards.
TAGTTCACATTAATTAGACGCAGTGTTTGATTCTAGAATAGTAATAAATAAAATTTCCCTAAATAACTGTTTATTATTATTTTTATTGTATTGGTAATACCGATTAATTTGTGTAGTTATTATTGATTTTGAATTTAGAATTCTTTCGAATTTCGAATGTCATCTAGGACAGCTCCAGTTTATTAAATTAATCAACAGTACTTGTACCTTTATGAATCAATTATCTTTGTAATGTTATAAATACAAGCAATTGATAAAACGTAATCTTAAATAATTTGTTTTATTTTACATCACATATCTGGTACCTACACCTACGTAGTAGTGATATTTTAGTTCCAAAACCGTTATAAGATTCTTCTGATACAAAGACTAACACACACTTGAAAACTTATCACCACGCTGGCCTTGTATAGGTTAATTAGCGGACTATATACCCATGAATGACTCGTCATCATTAGTCGGTTTACGTCCCACTGCTGGGCACGGGCTTCGTCCACCATTGAGAGAGTTTACTCCACTAACTACGCTGGCCTAGTGCGGCTTGGTGGACTACACACCTAAGAAATTCCTAGGAATTTTTAGGTGTGTAGGTTTCATCACGATGTTTTCCTTCACCGTTCAAGGAAGTGATAATTTATTTTGAATACGCACATAACTTAGAAAAGTTAGAGGTGTGTGCCTGGCGTTTGAACCCGCGATCGCCGAAATTCTCGACCGTGCGCCTAAACCTCGAACACTCAATAACTTTTAAGTGAACAGAATTACTCACGATGTTTTTAGTATCTTTCCATCTACTAAGGGACTCACTAACCGACGGGCATCAAAATTAACTAAAAACTTGTTAAAAGCCTTGGCTTTTGTCATACTGCTACAGCTACTGAGCACACAAAACTGTAACTTGTCAAAACAATTTTGGTAGCGTGTTTGTTTAGGGACAGAATAATCAGAAATATAGTCAAAGAGCAATAGATACAGTATTTAAGAGTCATTAATATAAAATCGTATGGTTTTAGAAACTTATAACTAAAAAAGAATGCCTTAAATTCTCAGTCGTTGAGGAGGCCCGTGCCTAGCAGTGCAACGTATATAGGCTGATTATATATGAGTCAAAATAAGAATACAATTTTTGACGTTCTTCATCAACCCATATACGTCCCACTGCTGGGCACTCTTCTACCTTTGAGAGGGTTTAGGCCATAGTCCACCACGCTGACCTAGTGCGGGTTGGCGGACACACACCTAAGAAATTCCTAAGAACTTTTAGGTGTGCAGGTTTTATCACGATGTTTTCCTTCACCGTTAAAGCAAGTGATAATTCAATCAGAACGTTTGACGTTCTAGTATTTGTAAATAGCATAACTGTTTAATTCAAGGGTAGACGTTGTCAAGTAGTTTTACAAATTAATATATTCGGCATTTAGTATAGCGCCATCTTTACTACAGAGAATATAAATTCTGTTATGGAGTTTCTTACATTACCAGATAGATGGCGTGCCTAAGTTGGCGTAGCGTAATAGCGTCATCTGTCTTCTCCATTACACAGACTAGTCGCTTGTTTTTTTTTTGGGTTATGTATCCAAAATTGTTTGGTTTTCTGGTTTTCCTTTAGACTACGTTAAAAATATAGAACGTTGCAAGATAAAGCATGTTCACTCCCTAAATATTTGATCATAAATTTAATTCTTTTTCGTAGTCTATTCAAGTTAATCTTAAGGAGAATTTACAATTTTGATAGAATAAAAGTAGCTCAAATGTAACGTAATTTTAAATATGGCGCCATATTTTATGATAGTCATGCAACATTAAATATTTTGTTCAAAATTACTCATTTGGGGATATTGTGAAAACAGAAAGACCGATCGATCTACTTGCCCGACTTATACCAACTAATAATCAACAAGAACAATTTAAAAACCCTCTTTGGGTGCCTTAATTTTAAACACACCAGGTATAGCGTACTATATGAGCTACAGGACATAAATAAAACAAAGATTGTTATTATCTTTTCTATTATTTATCCGTGTCAGTACATCGAGGTACGATACTTAATAAACGACTAGCTTAAATTAAGCACAAACGTTAATTTTAAAATCTATACCTTAAACGATCGAAGATTTTATACACTTTCAAAAATTGACGAGTATTTTCGCACAAGCACCTATTTATACATTACCAACATTTACACATATAGATTGTGCTTATATTAAATCTATACATTTCCATTGAAATAATTTTGAAAATTATTACGTTTTTGAATGCTGTAGGACTAAATTTTAAAGATTCAAATAGATCGTAATATGAACTTCATTATCCTGAATACGATTCTTAAAAAGGGATAAGTTGGAAGGATTAGGTTTTACAATCTAAGGATCTCGGTGGCATCGAGGATGGGTAATAGACTTTGCGCTTAATCATCTTAAAGTTACGTTCATTCATTCATAAGAACTCACACAGGGTAGGAAGATAGAAGAAACAGAAGTATAAGGACTACATCTTGGTACTGAAATAAAATGAAGATTGAAAAACGTCAATATTTTTTTCCACAGCTGTTGATTTGGACTTCCTAATGTGATGTAGTTACACAAAAAACTGTTTCGCAAAATGTATGTCTTGTATAACTGAAAAGCAATCAATCAATTTATCCAAATTTCATACATCCAAATACAACTACAATGTAAATTTTATCCGAATTAATTTGTATAGATTCACAAAAATCTCTTTGTTACATGCTACAATCGAAAGTACAATCCGTTACATTTCAAACATTAAATTTTTTAAATGATACATTAGTTTTGTCAAGAAGATTTGACATATAATGTTCTAATAAGAACAAGGCATATTACGTTTTACAATTAGAGTTACACAAAAATAATATCTAACTCTAGAAACATAGAACTTGAAATTGTAAATCTTAATTTATCCATCATCAAATATTACATCCGAAATGTACGTCTACTTTGTCTCATTTGAAAAAAAAAATGGTTTCAACATTGATGTATGTATTGACATCGGATGCACGATTTATGGTTGACGCCACCTACTGATGAATAATTAAAAATAAGGAAAAAGGAATTATTTGGAAGAACTATTATTTGTATTCTAAACGACTTGTATTATCAGATTAATTAGACAAAGGTACACGAAAAAAATGATTCCAGCTAGGTCTGTTACTAAGAAATATAATAAAACTTTAATTTTTGAATTTTCAAATTTCGAAGACATTCAATTACTTGTATTTTACAATTAAGTTATTATTGACCAAAGCTGAATGGAAATAGGAAATTATTTAAGGATTTATAATTTCAAGTATAACACAAAACATCTAGACAGCTACAGTAAGAGACTACGTATTACATACAAATAGATACAGAAGACGATAGACGGATGGAAATTCTGGGGCTTTAGCAATTACAATTACATTTTTATCTAAAACACTAGGATTCACTATTCACTAGAAGGTAAACACTAGGAGAACGTAAGTATCGAGTAAGTTATGAAGATATTTGGCAACGTTAATATATTTATTTACATTTTAAAGGAAATACTACTTATTCTACGATTGGAGAAAATGTTTCTAATCATACCTATCAGGAAGAGTAAGAAATAATTGAAAGAGCCTATAGCAGCTCAAATATTCACGTACAATTACAGGATCTAGCGCTACTAACCTCCAATCGGCGTCATCTAGTCTCGTAAGCCAACAGACTACATAAAGGGTATCATATCTTTCTATCCTATTTTCCTTGGCATTTCTATCATAAGCCAATCGATGCAACCATCCTAAGACCATAGAAAGGAAAGAAAGTCAGCTAATAGGCTTTGAGCAATTGGGCGGTACCAACATTCACACAACTTCACAGCGCATTTCTTAAATTTATCATTAATTATAGCTTAAACATTATTATTTACAGCTCACACACAGTTCTTAAAAATTATACAAACAATTAGTGCAGTTACGTTCTAACAATCAACAATAAAATGTGCTTCAGGAGTTGTCACGTGTACAACAATTTCATTCAATACAGGTTTCAAATTGGCATGGTGTGATACAAAAATATTATTAGTGAAGTCTTTATTTCTTATACATTTATGTAACAAAATTTATAATGATCGATTGTCATTTGCTAAATTTGACACGTTTTGAGACAATGTATTTAATCGGTTGTGTAGTTTGTCATCTATTTTTGCTGGGTCAGCTACTGGTGCTTCTTTAAGTAGCTCCCAAACATTGTTTTTATCCAATAAATCAAAACCTCCCTTGTTTTCTGGGGCTATGTCAAGTTTGGGTAAGTCCGAAAGATTTTTAGAAGTCTCAGAGATTGGTGTCGGTGGAATTTTATGTATTTCTTTATTTATCGACTTCAATGCTTTTAATGTGTATTTATCAGATACAGCTTTTTTTTTCGTTTTGTTAGTTACATCAATATTACTTTCATTCATTACTTTTGTACTGTTTTGGCTTACACGAGGCTTTTTAATTTGAGTGGCTGCTTTAGGTTTCTTAGTTCTATAATGCAATAGTTTGATGTTATTGTTTGTTATAGTAGTAATCGCGTGTGGTGTCTCTGAATGATTTGAAAGCACCTTTGGCTTCGTTGGTTTTGTTTTTTCGACATGTTCAGTTTTGTTATTATATTTCTTAATATCTGGTGTCGCAGTTATATTTTCAGATTTATCCTTTAATTTTGAATCTTCATATACTTCATTCTTTATTAAAGAGGTTAGTGTTGGTAGGGTTGTCTGAACTGAAATACTTTTTGTAGTCGTTGTATTACTTGTTTCATTTGAAATTGATTTTTCTGATTGATTACTTTGCAATTTTAAGTCTTGCACTTTCAGAAAGAATTTTTCATGTTTCTCACCGTACGTTGCCTTCAATGTACCTTTTCTTCGTGGAAGGGGTTTCTTCTTCAGTTCTTCTTTTTTTACCGAAACTTTTGGTAAGATTGATTTTTGGACAATTAATTCTCCATTCATCTCGGGTACGGTGGGTTCCAAATTGTTACTAATTTCATTTTCATCTGATTTGTTGATATATGTTATAGTTGGCACAATTATAGGATCATCACTATGATCAAGAACAGTGGTTTTGTTAGATTTTACGTTGTCGCTAGTTGTCGATTCCTCAGTTGTACTTGGACTTATCGTGGTAAAAATATTTGTAGTCGTTTCGTGAACGAGAGTCGTAGTATCAATATCAGTCACTTTTGATGCGTTTGTTGATACTTCTGTGTTGGTAATAGTTGTGGATTCAGTAACTTTCTCTGTACTTGTCATACGTTTTAGATCGTTGCTTTTTCTGAACTCATAATCTCGACTGCATATGCGACCACATTCACAGATGTTATCTAAATTGACGCTAGTTTTGAGACTAGCTAGTTCCGTTTTGTCAAACCAGGTTATGAAATCGTCGTCTGTTATTCCTCTGAGGAGTGGACTTCCAGGTCTTGCGTGGAAAAATGTTTCTACCGCCAAATCCGGTCGAGTCGAAGGATAGATTTTGGCAAAGGCTGGTCGCAGGCTTGTGATAACAAACTTCGATCTTGCTTCGTAGGTTACACAAACTGGACAGGTTGAGCTGATCTGTAAGCATTAATTGGATAATAAGTATTAATTTTTTAATTACATGTTGTTAGTGCTATATACATATTTTAGGGCTATAGTTGTCTTGCGTTCAGTTTTATAATAATGAAATGTATTTAATAGGAAATAATAATGAAATTAAACTATACCATGTTAACGAGCGGTGCTTAAAATCAGATGGTTCACTTGTTCGTTTGCTCCATCAGAAATTTGCAGCGCGGTTTGTTAACAGCATCACCAAAATAAAATACCTTGGATTTGATACTAACATTCAGATAAATCTTTATTTTAGGTTTGGTGCATAACTCTAAAGGAATTTATTGAGTTAAAATCGTAGAAAAAACGCAGAGAAGCATACTCACATTAGCAAACACGAACCACACAGATTCTCCTCGGGACCCGTAGTGGAGTTCAGCGAATGTTGCTCCATCCAATACCACGGGATTAACGGACTGTAGTTCATAGCCAGAAAACAGTGAAGTTTCTAATCGAAGTATTCCAGAACGTTCTTTGCCTTTCCATCTGTAAAATAATAGTAGGTATCTTATGCCAAGTGTATAAAATTATTGGTTAAAAGTTGCAGTGTTTAGTTGCATTTTTTTTTTAATTTTGTTAGACACTTTTGATTCAAAATATTTACAGACAAAAATTAACAATATTGGGACCATTTATTTATTCAAGAACCTCGACTAAAAAAAAACCAATCATATAAATAATGACTCAAGATAAATACAAAACTTACTTGAAACATGTTTTAATAATCAAAGTCGGGAGGTTTCCTTGCAGATCCTCAATGCTGCTCCTTTCAGGTCTAATTTCTTCAATGATCGCAGCTTGTATGTTAATCAAAGCGTTTTCTGGTTTTGGGGTATAAGTTGAATAACTTATGGTGCCCTGAAACGAAATCATCTTTAGTTACAGAATATGTTTAGCCGGATAAAAGTAATTTTAACGATTTATAGTGCGGTATTTAATTTTTATAAATCCTCAAATCTTTTTATCGAACAAATATGTAGTACATACTCCTACATACATAACCTTACGAGAGCTTGCCCCGAAGGGATACGTTGAATTGCATTACTGCACCCAAGTTCAGATAGGTATGTAACAGTCCCACGTAACGGGGGAGCGCCTTTGCCGTTTTCAGGCAAATTTCTTGGCTTGTTGCTACTGAGAACCTTCCAATGGAAAACCCCAACAACATATGCACGACCCGGGAAACGACTTATAGCTCGCATGGCATGTAAATACCGCGAGACAACGAGGCAGTCAATCAATATTCTAGTATGTCTATCATAAAAACTGGTACCACTAGGGAATACCTGCACTGTAGCACATCCAGCTCCTGTAGCGTAAACAAACACTTTAGTAGGCAACCCGGGTAGCTGCAGTGGCCTTGGCGGAGTTCTGGCCCGAAGTTCCAAAGTATCTGTCAGCTCCATCCCAGCCGTGGCTAGTGACACTGTCAATGCTCGGTGTCTGGAAAACAAAAGAATTATGGTGACTGTAGCTGCTTTGACGAGTAGGGAGGTAAAATTCAGATGGATATTTTTTATCGATGAAAAATTAGGTAAGAAGCTTTCGCGTAGTAGTTTAATAAGCTTATTCAGAATCGACTGTATTATAATTTAAGGTATGATATAACGAACACAGTAATTTTATAAATAACTCTGCGTGGTGTAACCAAATATAAAATGGTATTACTAATAAATTCTATATGGATAAAAAATAAATACTGCATATGGACTGACTGCGATATGGACAATATTTTGATATTGTCGAATGTGGAATAATGAAAGAATATTAAAAGCGATCGTTACATTAATTAGCTGTTCAACTGCCTATTAACCAAATTTATCAATATGCTTAGTTCTTCTGGCTTTAAATTATTAGTATACTTTGTTTGCAAATGTTACCTCTATGTATATGACATCTTACAATACAAAAGGTATCTTTACCTGTCATGAGCTAAAGCAGCATATTGCGCTGCAGCTTTTGTAGCGCTGTACGCTAAGCTGGGATGTCGCTGTAAAGTAGACGCTCTGTAATACAAGAATCTTGCAGCCGCTTCGCCTTCTGCTAAAGCGCCTCTAGCGCAAGCTGCTAGTAGAACTCGCACTCCAGCAACGTACTGTTCCATAGTCACCGCTTCTGGAATTCATAGACATAGTTTTTTTATTCATGGGCATAGTTATAACACTGCAACTTCTTTTCTAAAGCAGTGTCTTCTAGATTACGGGAGACTTAAAAGGCTGTAGTAGTTTTTGAGATACTGGGTGATTGGCATTTTAATGTCGTGCGTCGTGGTATAAAGGTGTGAAAAGGGTTCATTGATTTTTTAGGGAAATCTTAACACGAGTAAAGAAAAATCTAACAAGAATTAAAAACGATGTTAGAATCATCAGGTCTTTACTTAACGTTCAAGACGGGACAGCAGTGACCCTACTGAATTTTAAACAATAAAATTTTATTTGTTTTATTGTACCAATACAGACTGTAAATAAGTGGCATACCGTATGAAGTCGTTTTGATGTTTCTAGAAGTTTCTTCCAAAAGCCAATCAGCAGCATCTTTTCTCGGTGCTGGCCAGCCGAATTCACCTTCTTCGGTAGTTGAAGCGTTCCTTAAAATTACTAATGCTTCCGGTACGATTGGACTCCTGTAAAGTTACGTCATGTATACCTCCCACATAGTCATGAATATATTATTTTTGCAATAGTCGCTCAAATTGCCAATAAAGGGTTAACTTAAATAATAAATTACCTGGCAAGGACCAAAGCTAGTACAGTTGCAGCCAGAGCAGCGGGTGAAGTCAAGTTATAAAGATTTTTTTCCAAATATTTCTGGGATTTTCTAGCAACATCTGCATCCACCTGGAAATAAAAATCCGGGATCACATAATTTATTCCAAAATGCCTTGGCTCTTTTAATTTTACGTTGTTGTATAGCATTGCAAATCTTACCTTGTTTTCAACACCAACTTCAAGCAAAGCCACTAACGTTTCAGCAGTGACTTCCACCGTTCTCTCCCATTCAATTTCTTCTTCTGTCATATTACCATCCTTATCATAGTAATAGTACTCATTCACGTCAACCTCTTGTTCAGTTCCGTTAGTTTTCTTCATTTCTACTGGATAATAGTCCACTTCTTTGTCAGCTGCTAATGGTGTGAAAGATCCATCAGAATTCTGTCTAGTTTGAATCCATTTCTTGATATTTTGCAGAAGTTCCGGGTCGATGGGGTAATACGATTGTATTTTAGTGAGTATTTCCAATATTTTTATTGTCGATAGATGGCTGCTCATTGCTGGATGGTCGCTGAATGAGTTGTCACTTTTTCGGAACGACAGAAGGACTTGCACCTAAAAGAAAAAAAGATGATATAAAACTTAGAAAGTGTTATAAAGATAAAAACTTTAAGTGGAAAATCAGTAGCCGACAGGCGACAACATCATAAAAACTCCCATATCGAAACAAATGAGGATACTTTTTGAATTGCACTAAAAAAGACTGATATGCATGTGTACGTTTATAAAGCTATTGTAGATACGAGTTTATTAGAATTATTAATTTTTAAATGTAAATTAATTTTTAACTTCTATTCAATTTGTATGTGTTATAATCAAAAATCACCACACCTGCTCAGGTAATTTCTTTAAGATTTTCTCCCTCTCTGAATCTTCCACTAGATGCGGTATGTGTTCCAAAGCAAGGAGTGGGGCAAGGCTTGCAGAAGCTGCTGATAGTTGGGAGTCTCTCCACACTTCAGCCCATTGGTCAGTTGAATCCGTCTGCAGACTGTACAACGGAAGATGAAGACCGCCGGAGACTAATAGAGTTCCACTAGCTGATCCAGGCACAACACCACGGGGCAGTCCAAGCTCTAGGACTTGTGAGAATCCTGCCTCCTCGTTGAAGTTCCAGATCCTGCAAAAGAATTGTCTTATAAAGTATTCTATTGATAGTGATATAATTTTTCCTTTTTTCTTCAAACTGTTAGATGAAATCTGAAATATTAATTCTTTAGACGAAAAATAGCTTAGTTACCTATTTTTCGTGCTTTAAGGGTATTTTTAGACTTCTAACATATCTACTCAAATATTATATTAATTATAATCACCCTGTACTACTTTAAAGAGAGACCACAAAAAGTTTGAATCGACATCTCACCTAAAATCTGCCTTATCTCCCCACAGCGCGCTGAAGCCGACGTATTTAATCCTCATGTCGGGCGCGAGAGGCCACACAAGTAGCCTCCTCTCCGATGGAGCTGCTCCCCTCCCCACGGAGAGTCTCCCGCCCTCCCACCAAACCCACCAGGCGCACCAGGAGTCCGCACCAGCGCAGTCCTCATCGCTCTCCGTCTGCTCTGCACTTGCTAGATGGACGTCGTATCCTGGAATGAATTAGTTGATATTGTCAGATATAGTTGATATTTTAGAGTTGCGTAAAACAGCGTAGCATAGAACATTTGCCAGTATTTTGACGGCATTTAGGATTTTTGTAAAATAATTATGATTTTGTAATGTCAAAAATCATAGGCCTTATCTGTAGTTTGGATTTTGACGGAATTGCTTTACGATTTAGTGAGATTATCGAAAGTAATTTGCCGGTGTCGGGTTGCTGTTTTATTGATTGACTAGCTTTTGCGCGCGACTCCGTCTGCGTAGACTACAGGGTTGAGTTCAGAAAGAAAATAAGAAATAGTCTATTTACTCCTCAGAGTCCTGCCCTATTTAGGTCCATACCAAAAGCCATACAAATTGGTCAAATTGTTTAAACGTGAAACCGTAACACGCCGGTCGGCGCCTTGTGCATCATTATTGCGCGCTTGATCATTATTTTAAAACTGCGATATCTTTTAAGATACTCATTAGAATCACATGATGTAAAGGGCAGATTTATTTTATATTAAATACTTGTAATGAATAACGTATTTATTTAGATAAGGATTAATATCATCTTTATAAAACACCTTCACAAATAATGCTTTATTTTTAAATAAATTTGTTTAAGATAAAAAACGTTATAGTTAGCTAACCTTAAAAGATAGACATATGCTGTCGCGGACTTTTTTTAGAACTTTTAAAGGGGAACAATTCTGTCATACATTACTTTAGCGAAACTTTAACCGTTTCCCCAGCGCACGCAGCAGAAGCTCGCCAAAAGGAAAAAATGTTCCCGATTTTGAAACATTCTTTGTTGCTGCTCCGCTCCTATTGGTCGTAGCGTGATGTTATATAGCCTATAACCTTCCGCAATAAATGTGCTATCTAACAGTGAAAGAATTTTTCAAATCAGACCAGTAGTTCCTGAGATCCTAGCGTTCAAACAAACAAACAAACAAACAAACAAACAAACAAACAAACAAACAAACTCTTCAGCTTTATAATATTAGTATAGATTTATTAGGTAATTCTTCTTCGATCTTCGTGAGCTGTACACTATCCACTAAGACCTTATCTGCAGTTCAAAAACTTTACTATATCGGTAAATAATTGCTGATTTTAATACTTAAGGATGATCATAGGCACATAGTAGTCATCTAAACAATTATTAATCTCATTCAAGTTTCTAAGCTATTATAATCATCCCCTATACATTGACGTTTACTTCTAAATCTCATATTCTTCAAAATTATACACTCACCATGTTTCCCTTTAGCGATCCACACGCGACTCCGCTCGAACACAACTCTGTACATATCGTCTGAAGGCTCCCGTATAGCCGAGAGCGCGACATGGGCGGCTCCTTGCGCACGAAGCTCTAACACAAGACCAGCTCGATTCCGAGGAGCTGCCACCCACTGCCACTCCCATGAACCACGCGAGGATACTGCTAGGTGTTCTGAAAAAAAGACACTTGACTTTAGAGACATGTTGGAGTTAAATCTGAAATAAGTAATTTAAGATTATGAAAATGTCTGCTTCAGGAATTTGAAACAAACATAATGTATAAATATTTGTGAAATATTTTAAGTTAAAATTCGGTAACAAGTTCCTGTTTAAATGTTAATGGGATGAGTATAAAATAATAGACACAGAAAGGGTAGCGGCAATTTAAATTTTGCACCTACGTTTTGGGAGTTGTGTTTTATAATATTATAGTGTACAAACTCATTACACTTTCTGATCTAGGTCTTTAAACTACAACCTCTAGACCTAACGCAGACTTTAGTCACGAGACCAAGAGATTCTTAATAACAAAATATTCTTGGTAAGCTTACCATTCGCACAGAAGTATGCGCTTTGCGTGTCACTTCTATGAAGGCCTTCAGGTAGCACTAGCACGCTGGCTGACCGGATCACAGACCCCACTAGAGTTTCGTTGTTAAACGACGTGTATGAGACGGAGCAGTTGTCAGCGCTGTAGCCGGTTACTTCCACTGAAAATTTATATATTCAAATAAGTTCTTATGTTCATAAATTATAATAATGCATCGTTGCAGGATGATTAAGAGAAGTTAGGTTTAACCCTACCGCACCGGCCTAGTGTAGTTTGGTGGAATTAAAAAAAATATTTAATAATAAATAGATCATGTTTTTATTTTATTACGCGATATGATTAAGGTCTCATGGATCCAACGAACGATCAAAGAGATCAAATTAAATCGACATAAAGAGAAAATAAAATAAATTAATTACACAAAACGCCTCAAGATTTCCTGGCAATCGGAGCATTAAACAACCCCAAACTCGCACAAGAAGCAAACACTTCACCCATTACAAAATTACACAGCAATCATTCCCCAGATCCAATTCAATATTGACGACATAAAATCGACGCTGATGTCGCAACGTCCGCGCCATAACAAATAAAGCTAAGTAAAGGAGAAGGACCGAAAAAATCCCGGACTAATCCCACAATATCCATAAACTTTTTACGTTACGAATAAAATGTAATAGATTTTATAGCATCGGCCTCTCGACACATAAATCGTTCACATAATTTTCTGCTGACGTAAAATTATTTTATATCATGAGTTCTATTCAAAGCCCTTCTCCACGCTGTTTTTATGTTCGTTCTTTATGATTATGATCGTACGAGCTGTCGTACAAATGGGCTACTAGAGGCACTCTTTTATTGAAGGTAATGAATGATGTATGGAGTATTTGCATCATTGTTTCCTCTGAAAGGCATTATGAAGTTCGCTTTGGTTCCATTGGAATAGACTTCGTTAGAATTTCAAGTGGTATACAATGGATGTGCGATTATGTTTGAGAGATGTAGTTTTGAACTCCGTTTGAGAATTCATCTCACTTATGCTGTCTGGAATTTTGTCGGTATAATTTTGATGTGGTGATCAACAATTAAGAATAAGAATCGAAGAGAAGAAAAAAAAGAAAGTAAACGGTATTAAATTCTTCCATTTTATGAACAAGCTTGTAATATTTTTGAATCCGAATACCTATATAAGTCTAAAGTAAAATGGATAGCACGCAAAAGTTTCACGTAAACATATTAAAATTCCCTTAGTTGTATATCCACACGAGATCAGACTAATTTGCAGTTTGCCATACACAGCACCAGCTGAATTGGGGTTTAATCTAAATGTTAATTGAGACAGCGATGAGGAATCGGCCAGACAATGGGTGTGCTCTACTAATCACGTCATTTGAATACCGCTTGAGGCAGCAAAGCAATTCGTTTAGGAATTTGCTCGTAAAACAAATATTAACTTTATTTTCTTTGATTTTTTTTCATTGTGATGTCAGAGCTAGATCATTATATTTATTTATTTATTTATTTAAACTCTTTATTGTACACAATTTTTAACAGACAGAACATACACAAAAAAAAAAAAAAAAGAAGAGGAAAGGTACAACTGGCGGCCTTATCACTCAAGGTGATCTTTTCAAGACAACCATAAGATGGATATATTGAAAGAATTTAAAAGGAGGGCAGTGTGTACAACAGAAAAAAAAAAAAAATATAACACGAATGAGAAAAAAAAAAATACAAATACAAAAAAAAAAAGTAAAAATATGATATAATATATATATATATATAAATATACATAAATACACATACACATATACACATACATATATACAATATACATACAAAAATAAATAAATACTTGTATACAATATATATATATATATAAAATATTAATTACAGGACAGATAGTGATTTTTGACGAGTCTTTTGAATTGAATAAGATTCTTGGCCCGGCGTACCTCAACAGGAAGGGCATTCCACAAACGTACTGCTTTAATTGTGAAAGAGTTGTCAAGGAAAGCAGTGGTATGCACGGGCATTTTCAGTTTTAGGTTTTCTGATGACCTCAAGGTTTTCGAATGTGTCTCATGGAGATACTCAAATCGGGTTTTGAGATACGTAGGAGTGAGGGGATTAAATAAGACATTGTAGAGTAGAGAGAGGACATGAGAATTCCGGCGAAGTCGCATAGGTAACCACTTGAGCATAGCACGATATTCAGAAACATGGTCATATTTGCGAAGTCCAAATATAAACCTTATACAAAAATTTTGGAGGCGCTCAAGCTTATTAAGTTGGTCTTCGGTGAGATCTAGATAGCTGACATCAGCATAATCAAGGATGGGAAGGAGCAGGGTTTGCGCTAATGAAATTTTCGTGGAGATGGGAAGTAGATTACGAAGTCTTAGCAAGGACCTTGCCGAGGCGTACAACTTGCGACTTACCTCGCGAAGTTGCGGACCCCAAGTCAATGATCTGTCTATGTGTAGTCCCAGATTTTTGACAGTATCACTGTAAGTTAAGTTGACACCATCGCAGGACACACACGGCAATTCGGACCAGTTTAACTTAGAGATCATCCTCGGGCTACCGACAACAATGACTTGGGTTTTAGAGGGATTAATGCTGAGTCCGTTGGCTTTGCTCCAGTCACAGATGTGCTCGATGTCATGATTAATTGTGGCAATAGCATTGTTTAAATTAACTATATGTGCTTGCGTGTAGATCTGGAGATCATCTGCATACAGGTGGTAGGAAGAGCGAAGATGATTAGAGATAGAATTTATAAATATTGCAAAAAGTAATGGAGACAGCACGCCGCCCTGAGGAACGCCGGCGACAAGATTGCACCAGGAGGATTAGCTATCCTCAGCGCATCTGCGCTGCCGGCGTCCAAACAGGTAACTATGAAACCAAGCAATCGCTGTTGGAGATATGTTAAGAGAACGGAGAATAGCAAGGAGGATATCAAAATCAACGGTGTTGAAGGCATTACTAAAATCTAGTAAGGCCAACACCGTCAACTTGCCCTCCTCCATGCCAGCTCTAATGCCATCTGTGATGTGAATAAGCGTGGTAGTGGTGCTATGTCCGGGACGAAAACCAGACTGGAAGGGATTTAAGAGGTTATTTTTGGAAAGGAAGTCACTGAGCTGGGAGTGGATAAGACGTTCTAGGACCTTGGAAAGAAACGGTAAAATGGAAATAGGACGAAAATCGGAAAGGGTGGCGGCGTTGCATTTCTTAGGGATTGGGGTAATTTGGGCTTCCTTCCAACGAGTTGGAAAAGTTCCCGAGGCGATGGAGTAGTTAAGGATGTGACAGATGTAGGGAAGGAGTTCATCGAGGATAGGAAGAATCATACCACGGCTTATGCAATCACTACCCATGGCATTCGATGTGATGAGCTTAATGGTTCTCTTAACATCACAAGCAGCAAATTGTTTAAAAACTAGATTCGAGCAACTGGGAGTTTTCAAGGAAGAGAGAGATTTCAAAGTATTTTCTTTTGTTGTTTTATCAAAGGGTAATGATGAAGAAAAATGATCGTTTAAAGAATTTAAGTCGATTGTTTTAGGAGGAGAATTAGTTCGAGATTTACCTACTCCCAATGATTTAAGAAACTTCCAGACCTTTGCTGGATCACCATTTAAAACTGAGGCATGAATGTGTCGGCGTTGAGCATTCCTACACACCTTGTTGCAGTGATTCCGGATGGCCACATACTTTTTCCAATTAACATCGGTAGGACAACGTTTATACTTAGTTTTGGCCGATGCCTTGTTTGAAAGCAGCTTCTTAATTTCTTCGGTAAGCCAAGGTGAAGGTTGATGCTTTACTCTAATAGAACGAAGTGGAGCATGCTTGTCGTACAACGCAATCAGATTGTTAGTGAAGATGTTGACCTTAGCATCAATACAATTAGCGTTCATCAGAGGATCCCAGTCAATGCTGCCGGCATCCCTGCGAAGACCACCATAATCCATACCACGAAAATTTCGCTGCATAAGGATTCTAGGTGAAGGTTTTGGAGGACGTATGCGATAGGAAAGAAAAATGAGATCATGATAGGAGAAGGCGTCAGCAGGACATTGTCCGTGCTTGACAACATGATTCAGAGAGGAAACAAAGATCAAGTCAAGAAGGGAAGGAGTACAATTAGGGAAATGATGTGTGGCAGAAAGAGGAAGGATCGATAGGTTACAAGATTTTACAGTGTTTTGAAGGAGAGAACAACGCCTGTCGTTCTTAAGGAGACAGGTATTAAAGTCACCCATGATTATGCATTGACTGTACGAAGGAACTAAGTTATCGAGAAGAATTTCAAAAGAAGAAAAAAAGTCAATAAGAAGCGAAGGACAGTAATATACACCGAGTAAGAGCTTACAAGAAGAGAATTCCACCTCAATAAAGAGATGTTCACCAGCGTCTGTAGGGGGTGGCTGAGGTGATAAACTAACAACAGAAAACGGAATATTCGTACGGAGATAGATTGCCACTCCGCCAACAGCACGCGGTGTTCTATCATTTCTTATAAGGTGGAACCCTGGAAGTGAATAGGCAGAATTAGAGAGGGAAGGTTTAAACCAAGATTCAGAGATAAGAATAGCATGCAAATGAGTACAGTCAAAACTTGCCAGCATATCTGGGAAATGAGCCGGAATACTTTGAGCATTTAAGTGAACCACATTGAAACACTTGGGTACATCAGAAAATTGCGCTGTAAGGGTATCCGCAAGTGGCGGAACACTAACAAAACTGTCATCACTACAAGCCGATAAAAACTCGTCATTATCACTACTATCGAAATCATATTCAAAAGACATAAATAAATATGTTACTAAAAAAAAAAAATAATAAAAAATAAAATAATAAAATGTAAACTAAAAAATAGTAAAACGTTAAGGCAATAAATAAAATCCATCTGCCGGTTGTGTTAACAAAACGTAAAGACACGAGTAAAAACATTAAAAATATAAACATAAAATTGTGCAAGTCTAGGATAACAGTTGTAAAAAATAATTAAAATAAAAACTGTAAAAAATAATAATAATAATAAAAATCAGTAGTAATAAGACAAATCGGTCAAATAACTAATAAAGAAAAAAAAAAAAAAAAAAATCTCACAGCAAATTAAAATGATTCATGCTAAAGACCTTTACAAAATGGGTTACGGAACGTCAGATGACAGTGACAATTATCGGCTAAGAGGTTATGTTTTGTTTACAACTGTTCACTGTTGTGGGTAAATATAAAAGTAAACATAGATTCAACACAATTAAGACAGCGGAATTTACAGGGCGTAACTTACGATTAATAATAGTGATGATAATAATCTAAATAACAAATAAAAAGATACGATAAACCTACAAACAAGAATACTTAAATACCTGGACATTGCACTTAACAAACAAAATATTGTCACTTCTTCAAGGCTGCAGCTCGTCTAGTCTTAGGCGCAGTGATTTTCTTAGTAGCTGAAGTCGGCTTAGGAGTATCTGTGTGAATCTCAGCAAGAGAGGCGAGCGAGCGCACACGGTGCCGTGTACCAGCATTCAGCACAAAGATGATTCCTTCACGAGTCCAGGCATTATTTACACCGAACTTCTCCCGTGCAGCCATAAATATATCATGCCTGGACTTGGTCAGGAACTCGGAGACTGTAATACCAGATCCTTTAAGCTTGGTCTTGCTAAACCACACTTTATCTCGAGCCAACATATCCCGGAACTTAACAAGTATAGGACGAGGCTTGTTCGAGTGGGAAGCTCGGCCCAATCTGTGGCAACGTTGGAACCCATCAGTGGAGAGATCTGTCATCCCAAAATGCTGCTTTACAGTATCAGTTACCAGTTGCACTGTGTTTTCATCTGCGCTTTCAGAAATCCCATGAAACAAAAGCATTCTCCGACGTCTTTGCATTTCAATGGAGTCCAGATTTTGACTCAGGTTGTCAATTTGCTGTTGCATCAAATTGAGAGTTTGGGTGACAAATGTCCGGAACAAAGCGAAGTCAGCGGCCAAACCAGTTGTTGAAGCTGAAGTTGATGGAGACTTAAGATCTGCTTCAAAAGCTGCCATCCGCTTGTGGAATTCTTCCTTCAGGTCCTGAACTGTTTCTTTTAATGCAGCTTCCATAGTTGAAGATGATGATAGAGTGAAGCAATGACAGAGGTGATAGTGGTGACAATAGTGAAAGTGAAAGTGAAAAATAAATGTTGAGAAAAGGAAAATAACACTATTCCCGGCAATTGGATAGTTTAACCATGTAAATAATTCATAAATAAGGTAATAATTATATCTCAAACAATTAAATTTAAATATAAAAATGCAAAAGCTTCTTACGGTATTAATAGATAATTTTAGATCGATATAGGGGATGGAATACATGTCTACAAGGAAAGTAACAGTAATTTCGTAATAGCTTTTCCCGATTGTCAATGGTTTCTGCAATTTTTTTTTATTAGTCCTTAAACGTAAAAAATAATTCTATTGAGACTTGAACATATGCTTTTAAGAAAATAGGTACATTAGGTACATTATTCAAGTTGCTGTATAACCAAAAATCAAATCAGCTCTGACCTTTGAACATTGTTCTGAAACTGATTAATTCAAGTATACATTTGGGTTGAATGTCAGAGCATAATTTACTGAAATATTAATGTTGAAGAAACAGAACGTTCTAAGAAAAGGCTGAGTGAATCGCCTTCAAGCCTGTTTACGGGTAAACAAAACCAGTGAGATGAAAATCTAAGCAAACAGCGATGCTAACTCTTCTGTATAAATTTATGAGGGCTCACGTTGCACAATATTGAATAAATAGAATTAAGGAGAATCGATGTATCAAGGGAATATGAAATCATATTCTGTAACATTAATTTTTACCAAAACCTTGGGTAGTTTGGCTTCTCCTTCGAAAGGGTTAATAAAAGGAAATTCCAAGAAGGCATGGGACAAGCGATTTCAATGAATATTTGGAATTAATCTTAGTTTTTAAGTCGAAAACAACTCTTGAGATAATCTCGCTTGTTAACGCCGACGACTTTCGCTCGAGTTTAATTTCACAATTATGTAAGATCAGGATTGGAGGTTAAGAATTTGGATTTCTAACTTCATTAAAATATTTTGCGTCGACAGATTACTCGGGTCGCGGATTGGAATAATTTCTAAAGCCAGATTTCTCGCGGTGGTAATTAAAATTATGTCGTGATAGATGCTTATGATCAAATATTTTTGTACATCAATTGTTTTTAATTTAAAATTGCTAACGAATTTTACTTTAAGGTTTGTAACAGCATCGGAATTTACAAAATATTTGGCGGTAAATTACATTTGATAAAATTATCAATGTATTTTTTATTCACAAATCGTGTAAGCTCTTTGATCGAAGACTTACCAGTAATATTTTTCCTTCCAGGGGTATTGACTGCAACTCTGACGACGAGTTGAGTTCCACCTCTTGGCCCCAGCCTGAGTCGTTCTGTCACATACAACGCTCCGGTACTCGCGAATGCTGCTCCAGCACTGAGGGCAAGAAGAGCCGTTACCTGAAAAAATATAGTTATACACCTATTAACATTTTAGGAAAACTTATTTTTATAAGAAAATACGTTAATTTAACGGTTTTCTTAGAAAAAATATCGCTTCCAATTCCAATATTTCAATACGAAACTTTATTTACATCGATTTGACGATAAATAACTTTAGTATCATTATGCATATGTAGAGATTTCAAGGCTTTTTCAAGTATTTAACTATAATAACAGTAGGTAATAACTTCATGCGAATCTCTTGTAAGCGAGTACTTCCAACTACCAATGCAATTAAGTCCGTCTTTCCTGCTACACTCTCTGCCTACGGCGTAGAGCTACTACGTGGTAGCTCTACGCTTTTCGGTATGGGCTGAGTTAAATTTTTCACGAATAGATGTTGATTATTTTAATTCTCTTTATGAAGATTCCAGTAATGTATATTTTGAATAGACTTCATAAAATCATATATCTCTTTATATGAGTAGTCTCATCCGCATCTATTTATGGATCAATTAACTAAATATGACTCTATATCTATTAATGTACAAATTTCCATTGAAACTTATTAGCTCATGATTGATAAGACAGGCAGGAATTTTACAACCCCAATATGCCATAACGTAATTTAACTTTAAT
Source organism: Cephonodes hylas (assembly GCA_030295005.1). Classification (NCBI taxonomy): domain Eukaryota; kingdom Metazoa; phylum Arthropoda; class Insecta; order Lepidoptera; family Sphingidae; genus Cephonodes; species Cephonodes hylas. Next base: position 10,412,105 of record AP025372.1, on the reverse strand, counting down.
AACTCTTTAGCCTATAACAGATGAATGTCATTAAACCCTTTCCTGGAAAGTGTAATCGTTCTATCAGGAGTTTCAACGAGGCGATTTAAAGCGAATAAGTTGTGATAATTAGTGACAAGTGTCGTCGTAATGGAATTTTGTCAGGTTGCTCCCGAGGGATTTGTCCGGGCACAAAGTCAATAGAGGACAGCCATTGTTGTGAGTAGGGTGGCGATAGATTTGGGAATAGATTTTTATGGTATTTAGGTGTACTAATATGTATTACAGGTGAGAAAATATTTGAAACAATTGAAATAAATTAACAAATTAAGTTGTAGAGAGCAAAATTGTGTCAGCGATCTCAATTTTTTTTTGTATAAAATGTCGGTGGGAATACATTTGATATATTAGACACTAACTTATAAAACAAGATAACGAAGGCTCAGAACTATGTATGTGACTGTTAGGTGTATCGATTATTAAAAAAACTATTTTGGAAAGAGGCGGTCCCAATTGCAGCCAAAGCAAATGTCATTATAATATCTACACTATTAAAGTTATTCAGAAATAAATTTATAACAATTTCCTTGCCAACATAAAAAAATATCCGAACACCAAACATGGCGACACTAATGTGCCCAGCTCCCGAGGTGCTATCAGTAATGTTGATTCGCCAGATATTTGGGCCAACAGAGGGCGTCTCAGGGGCAAGCTCTATTATCCCGAACCTTGGCCCCTGAGCTTCGAAAATTCGCCGAAAGTTATCTGTTGTTCGCGACGATATTTCAATTTAGATAAAAGCTTTCGAGGCATTGATGGCATATAATATTTTTTTGAAAGCGTCTGCATGTATGCTGAGGTCAATAACTAACGGTCTGAATCTAAATTAAATTAGTTTTAGTTGCAATTCACCGTAAGTGTTTGCTGCGAAATAGCCTTTAATCTCAACTCTCATGGCGAAGTTTCTCGAATTGAGTGCAGTGGTACACTGCGACAATATTGCTTGACATGTTATGAGATTTCTTAAAAAAATGTAAACTGAAAGTTTTTAAATTTCATTTCATTACGTGATTATTTGTTTCAACATAATCGCTTTTCATTTACTCAGTTGCTAACCTTTCCTTTCTATTCTTTTAAACAATTCTATTTTTTATGGAAATATATTTTATAAATATAAATAAATACACCCAACAGTCACATACATAGTTTTGACATAGGATACAAAATATGTGTCGTGGATATCAAAAACTACGAGCGACATTTTAGTCTCACAAACACACATATCGAACCCGTTGCCGTTCGCTTCACAAGTTGTTGTCTCGCCAACAACTGACTGACTTTGACTGACTGTCAATTGCCATACTATGTTAATATAAGATCATTCTAAAAACATTTGCGCTCCTTTCCATTGGTACCATATTTCCAAATGATTGAATAACCAAATATATTCCATAAGCGTAATCAAGCAGTAAAAACCATCTTGCGAACAATAAAATTCCTATCGAACTCGGTAGAACGAACACGTGCGCTCACTATTTGTTTGCGATCGCTCATCGGATCCCGATTAAGGATTCCCCGGGTGATTCCCGGATCTGGGCGCGAATCCCGGCAAATGGGGCGATTAGGCGATCCATCCCAGTTTGAGCGATTCAAACTCGTATCACCCGGGTGAGGCGCGTCAACGCTGCGCGTGACACATGGCCGGTTCGTTCGCCGAGCGGTTGGAAATTTATGAGCCAATATCCAACGGGTCGGTGGTGGTTGAAAGGGTTGAAAAGTCGCGATAGATGTATGGGATGCGTTTTAAGCCTTATGTAATTGAATCGTTTATTTAACGTTTATTTCTTCTAAGTAATTTTCATATCAGCGCCTGATGTGAATTGTGGCTTACGGGATAATAAATTATATTACAGATTATACATAGAGACACCCAAGAGAAACGATAATATTCCTTTAAAATTATGTGTTTTTGCTTAGAACAAATCAAAATGTATTTTTGTTTGTCATCCTTTAAATTCAAATTAATTCCGAACCAAGTTACTGAGAAAGGAAACAAGTTTTAGCTTCAAAAATGATGAATGTCCAAAAATAATGCCATTGAGTTTTATTACACCGTTTATACATTTAAAACTCAATTATTTAAAAAAAGAAAAGAAAAAGGACATTCATCATCATTAGTTTTATTTTATATCTTATTCCTGTATCTGTGGTGTACAATAAAGTAAATAAATAAATAAATAAAATTCATCATTATTGCAGTGGACCCTTCATTTGTTTTCTATAATAGTCTTATTCAACGGTTCTGTGTTTCATTTCACCTAGAAGTAGCATGGGCATGCCGCTACTTAAATAAAAATAAAACCTTAAAATTACGATTAAACCTTCGCTTCCAAAAAATCACCTTACTAAAGTAGACAAATTAATTTAAAGAACGGAATTAAACAGTGATATAACGATAATATTTACTGAAGGTTGAATCCTAAACAAATAGGTGGTGTTTGCGTAATGGTATTGGAAAGAGGATTCAGGTTACAGATACGGGGGTCATGTTTGTTTACTTCTATATGTCAATAATTACACGAGGGTGGTGTGGCCAATGTGTTCCGGCTAGCGTGGGTGTGGCCAATTCGGGTGGATTGACGGGAAGAAAAATCACTCCGCTTGTGCAAATATATTAGGAATCAGGGTAGCTACTGCGAAAATCTAATATTCGTATTACACTGAACGAACTTAAGTTGTGATTCGAAATTCTATATACAGAATACAGTCCTGTGGTGCTGTTGGCTAGACACTAGCTTGGGAAAGGGCTTGGGGAATGCCGCGGGTACGATCCCCGCAATGAGACAAATGTTTGTGTGATCAATAAAAATTGTTTGAGTCTGGGTGTTACCATGACTCAGAACTAATATCTTAGTGTGGGGTTAGAACTATGTATTATTACTTAATTTTAGTTAAGTTCATTTCATTTTTAAACTATGAATAATTTGATTATAAAATAATATAAGAATGTCTTAGCATCGTTGTTTTTTTTTCAGACAGAACGATATACGAAACAGAAGCAATAGTCAGAAAAACCAGGTGGGGAATCCACACCATACCATTAACAAGTCTTTTCGATTTCTGAAACTTATTATGTGGAAAGCCTATTGTGGGTTTAGAGCTTTACAGTATCAATAGTACTTTTAGAAGGAAATCAACTCCGTGGCCTACTAGATCGCACGCGCCAATTTATGCCACGAGGCAGCAGTAAATAATAACTCAATTGTAGTCACGCCTCGGATCACAATACATTGGTTGCCCAACATAGTTCACGTCGTTCCGTATGGTTGCCCTTTACGACCCATTTATCCATGGTCTACAGATAGCCGCTCCATTTTACTAGGAAACATATTTCTAAATCAACAATGAGGTCAGTGAGGCGTAATTGTTTATGAATATGTAAAATTGGGAGCGAATTTCGGTATCTATATGTCGTACAAAGAAATGACTGTGGATACAATGTGTTTTTGATGATTGGTGTGGACCTAATACTGAGTAAAAATCTCCGTATTTCAGTTTGATCTACCATAAACTTTTTAGTGCTATTCTTCTTGAAATGATCATGTCATTGTTGTACTTTATCTTTCAGGACACATTCAAGGTTACAATCCTATAGGCCTTCTTTTTGATTTCAAGGAACCTTTTTTAGTTATCTGTTACATGACCTATAAATAATAATAAATAAATAAATACACCCAACAGTCACATACATAGTACTGACCCCACACTAAGATACGAGTCTTGTGTCGTGGGTATCAGAAACTACGAGAGACTTTTCGGTCTCACAAACACCCAGACCCGAAACAAATATTTATGGATCACGCAAACATTTGTTTCGGTGCGGGGATCGAACCCGCGGCCGCTCATTTCGCAAGCTGGTGTCTAGCCAACTGCGCCACGGGGCTGTCAAACATCTGCTGTCTGTCTATAATACATATTTTTCATTGATAAAAAACTTAATGATGAATCCTATACATCAAAAAAGCGTGTAAAACTAAGAAAAGCCCGCAACTGCTATTATTGTGGCAAATTACTTTACTCAGCGAAAATCATTTTAAGCTGATCAGTGAATAATATAATTGTATGTAATATAGGGTATATATGAATACGTATATATGTTAAATTCTTATTTCTGTATTTTTAAAAATATCCTTAAATTCTCGTCCAACAAACGTTTCATATAAAGAAATCCATGGTAAAAAAATCCACAGTATTGCTTCAACCGAACGCAGGTAAAACTTTTATAGAACTAATTGTCAATTTGGCAACGACGGTACGAGTTGTTTGGACTTCGTTCACTGTAACTTGTTTTTTTACTTTATAGGTTCGGGAAACAAGCTAACTGGAAATTAGTTGTCAGCCCGCATGCTACTCTATAACCTTTAGGTTCTTGAAAGTCCGTGTAGTTTTATCGAGTGTGTTAGTATCTTTCAGCTATACTTTTGAAAGCGTAGGCAAAGTTGTTTTCTAATATTCATGTTTCCTTTCTATAAGAGTTTATACCGATTTGCCTAACCGGGAAATCATTAAATTTTGATCATCGATCTTATTATAATCATCACCATCATCATCAGCCCATATGTACGCCCCACCTGGGTGAGGGTCTCCTCTACCATTGAGAGGGTTAATCCATAATAATAATGAATTTCATCAACACTTACGTCCATACAATTGTTGATGTTATTCGTGATCTTGACGTCAACCTCCACAGTCTCGCCGACCTTCAAAGCTGGTGGCAGTGAGAAGTCAAGTTGGATCGGCCTGAATACGTTGATAGTCCGAGGGGCTGAGAACCGAAGACCTCGGTTCGACAGCGACAACGCCCACAGCGACCAGCGACCGGCTTCAGAGGGCGCTGAGATCGTAACCCCGTCGGTGGAAAGCTGGGTCCTGAGAAAGAAGAAATAATAATTAAAATAAGGAATAATCCTGCGTCATCAATAATTAAATTAACAATATAAATTAATGATAAATAACTCCCGCCAGTTGCTTGCATACTTCAGATTTTTTCACAAGAAATTTATTATGTATGTGCAGTCTATTAACCCATTCTGGGCCACAATGATAGAAAACCTTACCTCTTTATTGTAGAAAGTTCAGTACCTAGCAGTAGGACTGACATAGGCAGTGGGGCATATGTGTTGACTTTTTTAGTTATCTTAAAAAAATATCATTTCTAATCCTTTGTGAATACACAGATAGATTCGAAAACTCAGACGTATGTGCCTGGGGTTCAAACTCACGACCATCGAGATTCTCAACTCCATACCCATGCCTCGAGACTATCACAACTTTATTTTACAAACCTAATCAAGCGTGATTAGTGTTAATTCTAAACTGGCCGATAACCCGTTCAATTAACCAAATGTAACTCATTAGTTTAACAGCTCAATGAACTGTGATCCGTTGTGATACGTTCCCGCTTTGGGAATTCGCGCACATCCCATCGGTACTGTGACCTGTAATGGATAATGTGGACGTTCCACTCTAGTTTAATGTTTGAATTAGAGATAGTTTGATGTTCAATGTTAAAGTGTAGGTAATATTTGAACGCTGCGAGGCGAGCTTTTATTATTTAAAGTTGTTTGTATAAGTTATATGAATGGTTGACCGAAATAGTTGACTTGAAATGTCTTAGGGAATTATAATTTTTTAATGATTGTTTAACAAAAAAATATTCACGATTATACAGTCCTGAGTTATATGCTCTACGATTATTTGGACCATTACCCAGGGCCAATTTGAAAAATAAAATAAAAAAGAAATTAAATACTTAAAGGTCGAATTTACTCTTAGGTCATGTTTATTTGTAGATCTTGTCTTCATCAACCCATATACGCCCACTGCTGAGCACGGGTCTCCTCTACCATTGAGATGGTTTAGGCCATAGTCCACCACGCTGGCCTAGTGCGGGTTGGCGGACTACACACCTAAGAAATTCCTAAGAACTCTTAGATGTGCAGGTTTCATCACGATGTTTTCCTTCACCATTATAGCAAGTGATAATTCAATGTGAATACACACATAGCTTCGAAAAGTCAGAGGTGTGTGCCTGGGGTTCGAACCCGCGACCGCCGATATTCTCGACCGTGCGCCCAAACCTCGAAGCCATCACTGCTTATTTGTAGATACCTGTTAATAAACACTGATTTTCATTGATGTCATGTATTTACTGAGTTAGCATATTTTCTAAAGTAATCGTGTTTTTATATAACACAAAATAGGCAGCCACTAAAATCGAGTCTATTTCCAAGTATATTATCGCCTACTTTGCCATCTTAATAAAAATACAAAGACGATACCTACATGGAGACATGAACCTAATAGCCTTCGCCGTGTTACCATGAATATAGATTGAACATCAACATTATTTATGCCGTCGGCAATTCATCTCGAGATCGCCTATTCGCAGGTTAATTGTATTGCAAGATTAGTCTCGTAGCAAATTACATATCAGCTGTTCTGACATTATGTATAGGTTGCCGAGTGATATGGCCTTTGTAGGGGCATATGTCTGGTGAAAGAGGAATAAACCTGGATAATCTGGATTGGAATAGACATACAAGAACTCTTCTCAAGCGTGTATATACTAGGTACAAGAAATAGTCGGAAAACATTAGCTTGAGGTTAAAATGCTATTTTTATAACGAACATAATTATGAGAAAAAAATCTTAGCTTTCTAGGGATTGCAAAAGTTAATGATTTATAACAAAATTATTGTGTAGGAAGAACATTATATAAAAAATCAATGTGTAAATTTATTTGTATTGAAAAATAAGGTAAATGAGGAACAAATATCTAAAAAATATCAAATTTTGTTACCGTATATTCTCGCCAATCAAAATAGTTTTGCCTACTATTATTATTTGCAGTTGTTTACCTAATGAACATGCAACATGTGCTCTGTATTTAATTCTATTGTTCAACTGAGGTAAATATACAAAAAAGATACATACTTCTACCGAGAAATGATTCGCCAATATGCAGGCCACACAAGCACTGATATACACACATATACATACATACGGTAACTTCTTTAATAAAACTGTTAATTCCAATAACAACAGGCTAAATATTCCGATATTAATATGCAAATTATTATCTCTCGCCTATACAATATCATCGGCAATAAAGCGTGCATTATGCCTCTCGATATACCACGAAACACGAGTAACTGGTTACCGGTTCAAATAATTATTCACAGTCATGCATCAGCGATGATACCACGTGAAAGCTTTTCAATTTAGTTACATTGAATTTATTACATGCTGTTACAGCCGTATACAGCGTGGCGTTAATTAAACTGCATAATGAAATGATCGTATCGGAAAACAATACAACCAAACTAATTCCGTGTCAAAACGTAATAGTGTTATGCTCCAACCGCCATATTTGAAATAGATATTTCGATGAGTAATCGATTGGCTGTACAATTGATTTATTGCTTTAGAATCGATGACACCAATGATGGGTTTTTAATGTTGCCAGGTAATTTTATGAATAGCTAAGTTAAACTGTGAAAACTACATATCTACTGTTGAAAACAGCATGGAAGATCGTAATAGTTTCTGAGATGATTATGTACAGAAACTTACACGTTCGAGACGCCTTTGTCATTCCTGTAGTAAGATATATAAAATAAAATAACAGTTCCACACTATGCAGCCTCGCGTTTCAAGTTAGTGCCGTGAGATTTAGAGGCCAACCAGTCTTGCAGGCTTCATCCATCCACTACCCGCTTTTGTGTTGTCGCAAATTTTCGTAAACAAGAATGTATAAATCAAATTACGATTTCAAAGCCACAAGATTCTTAAGTGATTAGCAACACCCCAACTCCGTGTGATACATGAAATGAATAAATTACTTTATCCGTGTGACCTACTTGGCCCTATATTTACATCTCAACAAAATAACGTTTAATGTAAACGTATCCGGGCTTTGCTCAAATTATTTCCCGCTCAGAGCAAATCGAATTACTTTTAAAAGGAAAGCCTTGGCTGCCCCAGTGACGGCCGTTACGGTCTCTTTTAAAAGTCTTGCGGAAAATTTAAAGCGTCATTAAATTCTTGTTTAAGTTTCTAATGTTACGAAGGGGCTTGGATAATGATTTTTTTGTATAGGTTCTTAATTGATCTTGGGTTTTCGTTTAACTTGGTATTGGTAAGTGTATAGGCTAAGTATAATAGTGACCCAATAAAAGATGGAAGCTAACGGCTCACGAAAAAAGTTGGAGGGGTTTAGGCCTTAGTCCACCACGCTGGCCTAGTGCGGGTTGGCGGACTACACACCTAAGAAATTCCTAAGAACTTTTGGGTGTACAGGTTTCATCACGATGTTTTCCCTCACGGTTATAAATTAATATCATAATTCATTATGAACACATATCTTCGAAAAGTCGAAGGTGTGCGACTAGGGTTTGAACCTGCGATCTATGTAAACAGTGATTATATTTAAAAGCTAATAGAATACTAACAAAATATCATCATTTCTGTATACAAATCATCCCGAAGACACAGCATATAAATAGCGCGAATTTTTCAACGCTTTGTCTCTGTCAGAACATTGATATTTGTGATACGTCCACTGTGAGTTATCGCTGCCGTCTCGTATTATGATAGATCTGACGATACGTTAGCTGCTTTAATATGCGACGCGTGACGCGTTAGTGTTTGACGGTTTTGTGAATAATAGATCGAGCCGGGATGAACTTTGGACTGCAATTTTGCGCGCGTGTTTTGTTTATCGGGATATTAATGGATGTGTAGAAAAATGGATGTTTTATAAACGGCCTTTTATCTAAATCCAGGCATCGTTAATTAAAAAATTATATATATTTTTTAATTGGCACCTGTGTCTTTGAAAGGACGAAAAAAACGTATTTCTATAGCTATGTTGGTTTTGAGCTACTCGGCATTGTTAAGCATGGCATCAAGCCTCTTGTTTGTCAATATATTATATACCAATTTCACAAACTCTATGTTTGGACTCAAAGTTTTCTAACAAATCCCGAATATCTCTTTCTTTGACTTGGTGAATGATAGCGAAAACTCTCCAACGTACACACAAGTAATTCTGTGCCTTCGTTTTGGAAATCAATAGATTTTTTTTTTTCAAAAGAAACAAAAGTATCATTTACAATAAAAAGTAACATTTACAGTACATTGCGCGTTATTCCATCTTTCAAACGCGAGTCAAGACAACCCTAAAGAATTTAAAAGCGCATCAAAACGCAAATAAGGTGCATAGCGTGATGAATGCTGCCCTTAGCATAGTGTGGCTGGCGTATCGCTAACCAAACACGTGGTAGAGTGATACGCAGAATGGCAGTCTGGCTTTGAATAACATTGTAATTGCCAATACGTGGGTTTGCTTTGTGAATTAACACGTGTGGCCAACGGTTTTAGAACTGGAAAAACATTGTGGATAAATGTTTTTTGAACGCGTTGGATAAATGTTATTGAATATGTTTTGCTATTATTTTTGTTGAGGTCATTTTTTTTTTGTTTGACAGGATTAACGTTGTATGTTAGAATTATACTATTTTTATCCCATCCTCAAATTTTCTCTGAAATCCTCTATTTTAAGTTATGTATTTTTACTTATCAAATTTAAGCACCAGAACTTATTCTCCTAAAATATTTATTGTTGCAGGTACAAAATTTTCAAAGTTTCCTAGATTCTCAGCATGAATACCTTCATAATAATAATAATAAACCCAAAAAAAGTCGATGAAAGTTAGCTTTAAAATAAAACAATTATATCAATGACATCATGCAGCCATTCTGCGTATCTCTGGGCGGCGTAGTAACAACGGAACGTCGTATGTCCCCGCTCACCTAGTTTAACTTCCGAATAACTTCGGTATACCCGCGACCGCTACCAAGGCACGGTTGTTTGTCATCCCGCGCAGCGGCTTTTGGATTTATGCGAGTTTATTTTCCGACTATATTTATTACATTGGAATATTCAAATTCCAAGGAAAATGCCGGAGTTGGTAAGGATATACGTGAATTTTACTTATTCTTCTTCTTCTGCGAAAGAAATATGGCTTGTTTGGGAATGAAAAAATATTGTAAGTGATATTAATTGATATTATTAGTCTATTGTAGTGTCATTATAGTTGTATTCTGCCAACTCGCAGTAGATTAGGGTGGTGGACTAGGGCCTTCTCTTAGTAGCAGAGGAGATCCATGATGCCTACTGTTCTTGATTTACTACACACTGTGTTTATAGACCGTAATCGGAAACTAAGGCAGTAATAAACGTGATAACAAAACCATTGGAGTTGAAAAAAATCTCGCCAAAAAATAAAAAAAAATGATTACCTAAAAAAAATATTACCTGCCTTAGTTTCCAATCACGGTCTGAATATATCCTGTATATAAAACAATGTGAACATACTTCTTCTCTTCTTCTTCATCAACCCATATACGCCCACTGCTGAGCACGGGTCTCCTCTACCATTGAGAGGGTTTTAGGCCATAGTCCGCCACGCTGGCCTAGTGCGGGTTGGCGGACTACACACCTAAGAAATTCCTAAGAACTTTTAGGTGTGCAGGTTTCATCACGATGTTTTCCTTCACCGTTAAAGCAAGTGATAATTCAATGTGAATACACACATAACTTCGAAAAGTCAGAGGTGTGTGCCTGGGTTTCGAACCCGCGACCGCCGAGATTCTCGACCGCGCGCCTAAACCTCGAGGCCATCACTGCTTATGAACTGCTTATGCTTATTTATGAACATACTGCATCACACTATTAACTTTACTACAAGTCTTATTCTGCTTTATGACATACATTATGCGCGGCATATTTCTGAAAAGCATTTTAAAAAGATGAACGTCTAAGTCTAGACAGTAGAGATCAGTCTAGACTGATTTTTAAGTCGATTTCTGCTGAAGTTACGAGTCTTATTTACTGCCTAGATACATTTCAAGTAATATTACCATCGTCACCGTAACTACGTAATTAATTGGCTCAAGTTCTATCTGTAAGTTTCGAGCTCCATTCATTTTGATAATGAATTTTAATAAGCGTTAAACTTTAGTCAATTCAGAATTTTTAACAAGTATTAGAAGGCTTTAACGAATTGTAGGCCTAAGTTAAATATTCAAAATTGTGTTGGCTTTTAATATTTTAGTAATGGTGAATCTGTTTTTATATGGAGGGTTCCTTTCTCTTTTAACATTGTAGAAAACCTTTATTGCTAAAAGTCACCCAGTTTTTTTAAGGGATTCCTAAACCTTAAAAAAGTATGCGGCTTTGGTTCAATCTGTTTTACGCCACTGTAGAGCAAAGGTATTATATAGCACATAGTCGATGAACACGTACAATCCTTAAAAAAAGTTCTCCAAGGGAATTAATAAAAGACAATGAATTATAATATACTAGACCTCCTGAAACTAACCGATAGACCCAAGAGTTACATACATAGCTCTGACCACACACTATGTTACAAGTCCTGTGTCGTGGGTATCAAACACTACGAGAGACCTTTTCGGTCTCACAAACACCCAGACCCAAATCAAATATTTGAGGATCATACAAACATTCGGTGCGGGAATCGAACCCGTAGCCTTACGTTTCGCAAGCGGGTGTCTAGCCAACTGCACCACGGGGCTGTCAACTAAAAGGAATACAGCTCACTGTTCACTGTTGTCACTGACGCCGGGCTACCAAATTTCTCCAAATAATAGAAATTTCATAACTCACGTATAATTAAAGCACTTCCACATCCACAGGCGGTCGTGCGAGGCTGGAGGCACGAGGTGTGCGGGCGCGCGGGGGGAGGGCGCCGTACGCTGCCGGTACAGCACGCCGCCGCCGCACGCGCCGCCCCCGACGAACAGGGAGACCCCGGCTGACACGAACTCAGGTCCTGGCTGGTCTTCGTGCTCTGCTGGGCTGCGGGGAGAAGTTGAGGTTGAAGATTTGTGAGGTGTTTTATTGGTTTTATTTAGTGTACACATAGGGTAAATTAGTAAAGTCTAAGTCAGGCTAAGTCAGTACAAAAATATGGCAATGATTTATATTACCTTATTGATATCCTAAAAAAGAGGGCATGTTCGGTTTAAGTGCAAAAAGGTTATATTTCATGAGAATTATTCCAAATTTCTCTAAAAATATAACGTTCACAAAAAATGACTAGATACTTTAGTCATGATTTGTTGCATGTATTATCAATTTCTCATTCCTGTCATTTCTTCATTTATTTATTATTATATTATTTTTCGAAAAATAGATGCCGCTTTTTATATACCTCGAATATCGGAGAAAAATATATCATCAAATTATTTTACTATTTATTCCCTAAATGAAAACGTCAATAAAAAATACAGGTCGGAAAATTTACTCACAAACGTTTATTTTCCAAAAAAAAAAACATATCAATAACTTAGGAAATTGCTCGTATTATACGACAGATGGGGAGACGGCAAATATTTCCGCTGAATTTCCTACGACAAACCGACTGAAAGACGAATCGGGGACATAATGCTTAGCTCAGCTATCAAACGAGTAAATGAAAACATACGGAGTTATATTGTTCTATAAAACGCTGCGTTTTATGTCATGCTGAAGTTCATAGGCAGATTAACAAATGCTTTTCTTGATTAGATGATACATTCTATTTCGCCTTCTCAATTACTTTGAATGACTGAAAACGCACCTACATGAAAGTTTTACTAATGTGTTCCCTTTCTATCACTTGAATTCATTGTTTGTCAATCGTCAATGTAAATGCAAATTTTATCATAGTATCCTATATAGTGAGTAAATCGTAGGTGTCAAAAAACAATTTTAAGCCTATCTGAATTGCATTTACTGGCGAAAAATGGTAATAATTTAATTAGTAGTAAATTTTTGCCATTTGAAATATCTCATAGGATCTAACTACAGTGATAGCCTAGCCCATTTCTCTATATTTTACCGGTATAGAATTCAACTTTTTTTTAACGTAGCGGTTAAGAGCAAAATACTATTCTATACGTATGCAGCGCGAGATGGATCGTATGACGATAAATGACATTTCGCTTTGAACTCGCCTGCTATTGTCAAATGTTTGATTGAGGTCTTCGGGGCAAAGGTTCTTGGGAGAAAATTCTAGTTAAATATGACTCCGGAACACTCCTTTATTTCCTTAAAGATGCGGGTCATTAAGCTTAAGAGGTCCATGTTGGGATGGTGTGTGTATCAAAAGTCGGTCCAATGGAATTACAAAGAGAAAAAAATTGTTTAAGTATAGGGTAACATATGGCGTTTGCAATTTAGCATGAAATCTGTGCGTATTTCCTTCATACTTGAGCTTGGTTGGAAGATGACCTCCAGGTTTACACACGCGGTCGAGAATCTTGACGGTCGTAGGTTCAAACTTCAGGTACACAGCTCTGACTTTTGAAAGTTATGTGTGTCTTCACATAGAATTTTCACTTGCTCTAATGGTGAAGGATGCATGGATGAGGAAAGCATCTTGAGCAAACCTGCACCTCTAAAAGTTCTTAATTTTTTTTGGTGTGTAATGCAGATTAGGGCTTAAACCCCATCAGTTACTGAGGAAACCAGTGGGGAAGTATTAGGTATATGGACTGACGATAATGATAAGTACTTATGCTTATTTAATAAGCCTAGTTAAAATATCAATCAGGTAAAGTGTTGAAACAACAAAGTATTGAATTGCTGTGAAGAGGTCTATTATAGGTAGAACTAGTAAGAATTCTATTAAAAAATGAACGAGAAAAGGTTTAAAAATGTTCCAATCAACGGACAATAAAAAGGCAAAGAGAATTCATTGTCAGTCTTCCGCTTCTAGTGTTTCCGTTCAATGGTGCAGTTCTGGTGCAAGGTAAAAGAAATAGCGATTTTAATATTTTTCTTGCTTCTTTTTTAAACAAAAGTAGTTTTTTTCTTTAATTGAATTTTTAAGAATAAGAATATTAAATATAGCAGGCGATATATGCGATGCGTAATTATAAACGTTTGATTCGTGAAGGAAATTCAAAAACTTAATTGTAGAAATCAAGTTGTACATTTAAAATCATTTTGTTCTAGTGGATGTAATTATGATCATTGAAACCACCATTGGAAGTCCAGGGGATTATTTACAATAGAAATATAAGAAATTATTATTTATAAATTCTCCCAACGTCACATCCATAGTTATGACGTTAGATCCTTATATCATGAGTATCAAAAACTAGGAGAGACTTTACGCATATTTGTGTATCAAACATTTGTCTTGGTCCGGGAATCGAAAACGCGGCCTCTCGTTTTAGAAGCTGGCGTCTGGCCAACTGCGCCATGGGGCTGTCAAATGTCATGATATTTTACGGATTCATGCATTTTATTCCTACAAGCTAGCTATGAAATATGAGTAAGTGCTCAAAACCGCCGGAGCAATTGCATATTACTGTACAGTATCTTTACGAGCCCGTATACATGTGCCACTCCTGTGAACGAAACTCCTCTATATACTCCAAATTCTCCTTGATTTTTTGGCATCCATTTTCATTTCATCTGTTAAACATGTTACGTTTTAAGAATCAGAGGTTTATGCAATTCAAATTCAATGTACTGTACGTCCAAAAAATCTTGACAAATTTAAAAAGATATGTAATGTACATAATAAAAATACTAGGAACAAATGTAATCTTGTTCAACATGTAACTCGTCTTCGAAATATTAATAACTCCTTTATGGGGCAAGGTATACGCTTTTATAACAAGCTCCCGAAGGAGATTAGGGAGCTTCCCTTGGAAAAGTTTAAAAAAAACGATTTAAAATAAACTTTATAAAAAAAGTTATTATAAGATTTCTGATTATAATGAAGATATCCCCTGGGAGTAAATAAATTGATCGGAGGTTGTGTTTCTGCAATTTGTGATCCATATGACATATTAAATTGGTAACCATGTAATCATTCTAATTTATTTAAAAAAAAGTGACATATCGTGTTGCTGAGGGAGTTTCTTGCCGTTTCTTCTCCACAGCGATAACACGTTTCGAAGCGGCACTAATTTAAAAAAAATAGCATAAAAAATGACGTTTCAAAAGAGCTTGTAAAAGTCTATTTGAATAAAGGAGATTTGACTTTGACTTTGACAAACCGCAATTTGAAACCTCTTGCTTTACATTTGGACGATGACACCATCTAGATAGTTTTACTCCGTATTTATTTTAGTTTCAATAGCAGTAGTGATTTTTTATGGGAAAGGTCGTAAACGAACTAGTGGGCCACTTGATGTTAAGTGGTCAAAATAGGAACACTTTCAATACCAGAGTAAGGTAGCTGGGCTCTGAGGAAAATGTAAGCATGAATGTATTAAATGCACGTATAACACGTGTTCGTTCAGTATTCAAGATGCAGTCTCGTGCTAATAGAACTTGAAACTGTTGATTAACGGTATGAACTATGTACATGGAATATGAGATGGTCGAACATGGTATACATAACTTTGTAAGTTGTTGTTGCACAGATTATTTATTAAAATCCTTTGCATTTTTTTATTTCTCACATAATCGATATTATTACTACTTTTTTATAAAACTACACATATCGACCTACTATTAAGACCAGCAAATTTTATTTTTGGGAAAAGGTTATGATGTAAGACAATTTTGATTAACGCATTGAAAATAACCCAAAATAATCAAACAAATTACAAAAATAACTTTACGTACATAAATACACGGCTGTGTCTATAAAAGGATAAGCCAAGTTAATAAATCATTCATTTTTCGCGTGTCTGTATTTGATACGCGTTATTACTGAGAATTTCCGATTCTAAAACCCAATAAAACTTAACCAAACCTTTAAATCAATCTAAAGTCCCTAAATCACGCAACACAATCTCATACCACGGAACAGTAATTATTAATCAACATTAATTAAATACAAACACTACAGCCTGCCCAAAAAATCTTACCAAGCAAGGAGTTGTGACCAGCCTCTTGTTTGTATAGGACGTTGAATAATTCAGAACTAATCGCCCCAGAGTTCTGCAGAAACTTCAAAATATGTGTACCAAGAAATTGAACGCCCGACTTGGTATTCTCGTCTACAACAGCCGGGGGCGTACCAATTATTTATTATTTGCATGCCCGCGATACATTATTTACTCCCATAATGTTTCCAGCTCAGTTTGTTTACCGCTTGTTAATTGTCAAACGGTGTATGAGCTTGGAGCTTGAGACGGCAAGTATGTATGGAAACGGCCTTGAACCACCGATCACTCCACCAATCACAGAAGAAAAAGAATTTTATATTTAAATAATTTCAAAAACGATTACATCATGAAGAAAAGCTTAATCCTTTATAATTTTTAAATTGTTTTTCACAGTGTTTTAAAAATTAATAAATATAGGACCTGAATTTATTAATATGTAATTTAAAGAAATGTTATCTAGTAAGTCGCTGTTAGCCTGTTACTTGGGTACAAAAGCTTTTTTACTGTTCATTGTTTCAACCTTTAACACAAATTTGATAAGAAAATAATTAGAAATCCGATTTGTACCCTTTAAAAAAATTCCAGTCAGAGTTTGTAGAATTTCACAGTTAAAGCAGTACGTTTGTGGAATGCTCTTCCTATTGAAGTACGCTGGGCCAAGAATCTTATTCAATTCAAAAGACTCGTCAAAAATCGCTATCTCTCCTGTAATTAATATTTGAAACATATATGTTGTATACATGTATTTATTTATTTTTGTATATTTATATTGTATATATGTATGTGTATATATTATTTTACTTTTTTTTTGTATTTTTTCTTTTCTCATTCGTGTTATATTTTGTTTCGGTTGTACAAACTGCCCTCCCTTTAAATTCTTTAAATATATTCATCTTATGGTTGCCTTGAAAAGATCACCTTGAGTGATAAGGCCGCCAATCGTACCTTTCCTCTTCTTTTTTTGTATATTCTGTTTGTTAAAAATGTGTACAATAAAGAGTTAAAATAAATAAATAATAAACAAATTTCGATACGTTTTATATTTATTATATGAAAAGTAAGTGAACTACTATCACTACTGTGTCAGCCTATATACATTGAACTGGTGGGCCAAGCCTCATATAAAACGGAAGGAGGTTAAGCTTTATTCAACCGCGATACACTAGTGAACAAATCTCTAACAATTTTTAAGTCTACAGGTTTCTTCACGATGTTTTCCTTTACCTTCGATCCCGTTTCGCAATTTAACGTGCTGTAATCGACTCAAAACCTCAAGTACATTTAAGTTGCTGATTCTTATAAGTTTATCTTACATACATATCAATAAAACCTTCTGAATTTCCACTCCTTACCGAATGGAAGACTTCAATATTAACATATTCATTGTTCTTTCCCGTATTTATCAGATTACTTACGTCTGATGGACATCGAAGCGAGCGTCAGGCGGTGCTCGAGCTCCTATCAAGCACATGGTGGAGTCTGGAGGAGCGAGGACTCGTAGTTGAAGAGCAGCACGAGGGTACCACCATCTCCTTTCTTCTACTGCTACAGCCACCTTAACATATAGATAAAACCTTAATATATGACACCAATTTTGATTCACGGTGCCTGAATAGCCAAGTATTATTGACTTCTTAGAAGCGTCAGATAAACTAGAAGGAGGAATTTGATTTATCTTTGATTTTCTCTCTTAAATTAAATTCAGCGAATTAATGCTTAAGTGAATGCGTTCAGGTTAAAAGTAAAATTTTAATCAAATATTCAATATTCCACTTCGCTGTGTTGAAATTGTATGCATATATATGTGAAGAAAAAACAGGCAAAGCGTTTTATAGGTAGTTTCTTTTTTTTTTTTTTTTTTTTTTTTATTTGCCTTAGCAGGCAGACGAGCTGACGGCCCGCCTGATGGTAAGCGGTCACCGTCGCCCATGGACTTGGCAATGCCAGGGGCACAGTCACGCCGCTGCCTACCGTGAGGAAAATGCTCTTTTTAAGCCTCGTTTGAAGAAGGCCATGTCATAGCGCTCGGGGAACACCGAGGCAGGGAGTTTATTCCAGAGCTTGCACGTGCGTGGTAAAAATGACCTCTGGAAACGCACCGTACGCGTACGGTACGTCTCCAGGTGATATGGATGAACTCTACTGCGGTGACGGGTGGTGCGATGGTAGAATGGCGATGCCGGAACCAACCCAAACAGTTCCTCGGAGCATTCCCCATGGAACAGCCGGTAGAACACACAAAGAGACCCAAAGTCCCTCCGCAGTCCTAACGGCTGTAGATTCTCCGTGAGATCGGGATCATCGACGATGCGAACGGCCCGTCGCTGTAAGGAGTCAAGTGGGTCGAGTTGGTATTTTGGAGCACCTGCCCAGAGATGCGAGCAGTACTCCACGTGGGGCCGGATTTGCGCCTTGTAGAGCGACAACCTATGACCCGACGTGAAGTACCGCTTGGCTCTGTTCAGGATACCCAACTTCTTACTAGCCAATTTGGCTTTGTCCTCCAAATGACTCCTAAACTGGACTAAGCTCGAAATTTCGACGCCGAGGATCCCAATACTCTCGGAGATCTGGAGAGATACTCCTTGGAACTGTGGCGCCATGACGAATGGATCCTTCTTCGCAGTGAACGCGCAAACTTGTGTCTTCGTAGGGTTGCATTGAACCAGGTTCTTTTCTCCCCATTCGAAAGCCCGCCCCAGAGAGCTCTCGACTTCAGACACAAGTTCATCATTTAAAAACCTTTTTAAATTAATGGCATGATTTTCTAGATTTTATAAATATTATGCAAAAGACTGACCATATTATTAAAGCTAAATTTATAAAATTGTCTACGTTACAAATTTGTTTAAAATTACAGTACAACAATTGACATTATATCTCTCAAGAATCACTTTGAAAAACTATTAGTACAAACGATAGACCTCAAACAAAACTGTCAAATTCAATGCACACAAATGCTTTACAAATGGAAGATAATTTTATATGACCGCGTAACGCTGGGAACTTTCCAACGCTAAATCCATTAAAACAACACAATGGGTCATCAAGTGCTTTTAGCATTAACGCCAGAACAATAGGTTTTGCTCCGTATTAACATTTTATGTGCTTAAACTCGGTCTTTCGTATGTGAAGTAATTAGAGCTGCTAATTTGGCGCGTTTTGTTTAGAATTGTTTGACAGAAGTAGTGTTCTTTGTGTTTTATACATATTCCACACTTTTGTCTCGCAAGTGGTTGATAGTCGCCTGTTTCTATAGCCAAGTTTCTACATGTTTGTTTTTCAAGTCTTATGGTTACTGAGCCTACTGCTAATAGAATAGAGTAAATTTCAAACTTCTTGTTTCAACTAAAATAATGCATTTTCCCTGACCACGGATTCTCACTTGAGACTGCTCAATCGCTCAGTTATGGTGGAGAATTTACATAAGAGGCCGCGGATTCACTAATAAATTGTTGTTTCCGTCTGTTTTTGAGATCAACCAAATCCAACAACTATTTCATTGAGAAAAAATTCCAACTTAATGTGATCTCTACATTTCAAACCAAGAATTCAATCCATCGCGTAATTTACGGCACTATAACATGATGCAAAGTTCAACAGTAATTAGTGTTAAAATCATCCCGTGCAATCAATTCATTACAGTGTTACAGAAACCGATCATAAATTGTCGGGGCGATCCATTCAGCCATATCGGGGCCTAGCATCCAATTTCAAATTCGTATTATATGCGACGGTCAGGGCACAACAGACCCACGCCGATTTCGGATACAATCAACTGAATTACAACGTCCTTAATTGCAGCCTTTAACTGGCAACGGATTGCCTTTCATTAGTGCGTACGTTGATTAAACGTTATTGCCAGAGATTATGTCGCGAATGGCCCATTTGCGAATGCGAAAAATTTTACTAACTTTTAGTAGCATCAACATTTTTGATGGTTGATTCGCGGTATGGCAATATTTTAGAATAAAAGAATCAGCAATAAATATTTATTTTACTCATCAGTTTAAATTAATGTTTAAAGAAAAATGAAATCCTTCAACCTGCAAGGGAGAAACGTAAATGTCTATAGTCTATGTAAACAAAACTCCTGAGAAGTCAAACTAATACTTATATTATTTTCTAGTAATTTTCCTACCTACAAAAGTAACTTTACTAAAGAGTTATTAATAAAAAGAGAGGCTGGAATATTTTTTCCCTCGAACCTACTAATTCTGTCTAATTGGAGAGGGGCAACGTTATAAAAGTCATTGCTAAATGTCGCCCAATAAGCTGAAAGCCAGGGCTGTTACGTCTAATTAAAATTAAGGTAGCTATTAATTTTCTTTTCCACGACGATTTATTAATATTTCCTTTGAGGAGACGATGCGACGTCTTCGTAGGATTTTAGTGGTCTCTATTTCAAAGGGTCTTTGATGAGCTAAGAGCTATGGAGAAATTGGTGATTATTACTGAGTGAAAAGGTTTCTTGCGGAATTGGCTGCGCCACTTTTTATGTTTATTTTAAAAAGCAACAGGAAGAAATTGCGCAGCAGAATATTTAGCAAATATTTTTGTTGATGAATTTGACAAAAAAATTGAAAGAACATAAAATTGATAGAAAAATTTTGATGATCGCTTGATTAATACATATACAACTTTACACCTCTATATCCACGTTCCGCTAGGTATATGTATACGTAATAGAAAATTAACATCACTATAGATAAGGGGTCTTATGATGGCACGCCGCGTAATAATGCCGTAGCATGAAAAAAATAGCAGTTACAAATCTAGTAAAGATAGGTTTTGTGGTAAGTAAACAAATAAAACACATATTTATAATAAACATGGGCGCGTTGACATGCATTTTCCATTAAATGCACACCAAAACAATGAAAGCCACGGCACAAAGGGCTGTCAGGAGCACGCAACTCGTTTTGTTCCGCGTCGCCGGCTCAAAGTCATTATCAATTGGGAATGATTAAATAATCCGGATTAATCTGACGTGTACCGTAGTGGCTGGGATTTCGACACGTTCTGTAACTGTTCCCTCTGTTTAGGCAGGAAGGATGAATATATTATATTATGATACATGTATCGAATGTGCGAATTAAATATCAAATGGCCCTCTGAAAATCTGACAATCTAAAGATAGGCATGCAATCTGCTGAATTCCCAACTTTCTTTTCAAACTTTTTGGACATTGACATTTTCATGGATGAAATGAATATACCAGAAAAAAAACAGATATAAAGGAGAAATTCGTATCAAATAGTTGTCGAGATCGAGATCTCTTGCTGATTCTAAGGCCCTTAAACAAATTGACTTTTATATCAAAATTCAATGTCAAATTGCCATTTAAACAATTGAGAATACCAACAGCAAAACATGATACAAATATATCACAACTACACCGTGTTTATTCAATGGCACAAAATAACATAGACAGCAAACAAACCAAGGGGATTACCGAAATTAACAAACAGAATACTAATTAGCTTGCATACACACTATTTGGTTATCACGCAAAGTACTAGAGACTTCGTTGTGTTGAAATTAACCGCCATTGGGAAAATATTAACTGTTACACCTAACGGTAATAACAGCTTAATGATAAATGTGATCATGCATTTTTATTAGTTCTCCCGAAAGGGAGATACTGGATTTAATTCCCCAATAAGTGGTATTGAAGAAACACTACGAACGCCCAATCGTTAACCAAATATTTCTAATCATCTAAAATCCAGATTTCTGCGCACCCAAACACACCTAGAAAATAATATTTACTACTTTGGTCACACTCCTTCATGATTTCTTTAAGCTCGAATTTTTACCTTTGACTCTCATAAATATAAGGGTGGCTATCTAACCTTGATATTATTATAGTTAAAGGTATTTAAACATTTACCTCTTTATGTAGAAGTCGGACATGGAAGCTAGCGACATCGCTGACCGGTTCTCCGGCCTCAGTGACGTAGTACACTAGGAGGGAGCTGACTGGTGCCATATCTGCTGTTACCGGGAATCTGAAAAGATATTTGTGGTTATAATCATGAGCATACTGAACTGAATAAGCAAAAAGCAAATAGATGAAAACAATGTTTACAATTACATCATCAAAGTCAGCCCATATACGTTCCACTATTGGACACAGACCACCAGGGTTTAGCCATCACGCTGAATTCAAATTTCTAAGAACTTTTGGTTTGCAGGTTTCATCACGATGTTTTCGTTCGCCGTTAAAGTAAATGATATAATTCATTGTGAATACACACATATGTAACTTCGATAAGTCAGAGGTGAGTGGTTTGGGTTTGAATCGCGAGCTTAGAGATCCATGACCGCATGCCTAAACCTCGAGGCCATCACGAGTTCACGTTACATCATGTCACCATTATCAATTTAACGCACAATAAAATCCAATTCATACAATAAAGAACATAATGCAAGATTTTTTACAAATGTAAGATTTGACCTCGTGAATTGAAATAATACGAATGAGTACCAATGAACAAGCAGATCATAGGAGTATAAAAGCTGAAAGACATTAACGTATTGTTTCATAATACCGGTGTTTTATCGCACCGGCAACAGCATTCAATGAAATTTTATTGCTCCGATGTTAAGCTTTTATTTCTAACCTCGAGCAGAGGCTCACAAATCAAAGATTGGCGTCGAATGCGCCAATATTTGTCGTTATAAATTTCATGTCTGTTGTTTGACGCCAAAAGGCTCTTTATTCGCGTATTGTTTCTATTTATTATTGTTTGTGTCGTGTTTATTACGGCTTTTTGTTGTTTTGCGGCTTAATGGCTTTTTTCAATATTCGTTGGGGGATATTAATCGCAATTCTGAGAGTGATAAATATTGTTGCTTTATTATTTAACATAATGTTAATTGATATGTTATTTTCTGTTATTCTGATCTAAGATAGATTCCTTTTGTAAAAACTCAATAGGCTCAAACTTTCCCAAGTGTCATAAAACAAAATTTAAAAATTGTGTATGTGTAGAAATGCATTTCTATTTACTCATTCGGGATTTAGGCGTGAATGCAAAAAAAAAATAGGCGCTTTCACAATTTCCATCATTATTATCTGTCATAGTTTTCAATCACGGTCTTTTTACATCATATATTGTTTATCAAAACAACTACAATGATACACCCCAGTAGATCCCAAACCACAACAGATTATAAAATTCGTGTGGATTTTAAAGCACATTATTTTCTAAGAGTTCCATCCGGATGCACATGTCACTCAATATTAGGTGCTAAAGAAGTGCCTTTCTTTTCAATCCGGTCATTCAGTCCAGTACCGTCCTTCTCGAAACCATTAGATGCATATCCGTTGCAGGGAGTTTATCGCCTGTGAGATGGCTTGCAACATCAAGACCGAGCGCAATTGCTACTGGTCGTAAAATTAATGAGCTGAGACTTAAGTGCAACAGTATCGTCTATACCTTTACTATATTGGATGCAATGGCAGCACTTCCGTAGAAGCCCAAACGCCTCGATTACCTTATAAAAATTCGAGTAATGTTCATTGAGTTTGAAATCTTTAGAGAGCAAAAGAAATCTGATTGGTAAATTAGAATATTACACTGAAAATAAGCAACTAAAAATTAACTATTACACAATTAACGTGTAACGTTTTTGGATTGCTATAGATGTAATGCCACTGGTTGGGTCATGGGTGGTAAATATTTCCTTGTATATTTTCGATTGAGGTAATATTAAAAGGTTTGCCAGAAACAGATTTTTTAAGGTAGACTTTGATTTTTTTTGAATTTGTTTATTCCTTTGAAATATACTTATAACAATAGCATTAGCTTGTAATATTAGGCTTCTATTTGTAATTTATGTCTGAAATTTTATGTTGAAGATGTTTTCCTATATGAATTTAACAAATCCAAATTAGACTAGCGGGGTGGACTATAATCTAGATCTTATCAATCTGCATGGATGTCATAGCCCATTGGGACTAATAAGGGTTACCGCGTACCTTAATCTAATAAAATGTATTCTGTTTCATTCTCGTCTGAATTTTCCTTATGTCTTGAATAAAACATTAAAGCTTGTTTCGGTTTTTGACAAGGGTATTTTGTGTACATTATAATGTATGTTGTTCTAATGGCGAATTGTTTGAGGTTCATATTTCCTCATCTCAGATTTGTTTGCATGTCAAGCCGCCGATTATGCATGAACACGCTAAATATACATTGGCCTATATTCATCCCTCAAAAACTTTTTATATTAAAGAGTAAACAATGTATTTGTCAATATTTTGTTTGATTTTTTTTTCATTCTTCTTTATAATAAAGGATTGTTGAATTTTAATGGGTTGTCCAAGGGCCTTTCGAAGACATCGTAGGTTCATACAACCATAAGTCTTAAAAGTTAAGACATAATTTTTAATATTATGTCTTATTGTTAGCCTGATTATATACATTTCATCAAAATGTAGCTGGGAGCAGTTATTTACTGTAAATTCGACGTATAACAAAAGTTTAATTCAAATAGCTGGGATTACATTTCAAAGCCAAAAAGGTTTGAATTATCCCCAAATAGGAAAAGGTCTTTACGTTCAAAACTCATCTGTCAGGTCAGCTCAGGAAATGTCAGGTGTAAGGCGAGCCCACAATTCCCAACTAAAACAATCTATTGTAACGCGATGGGGTGACATTATTCAATGTTCTCGAAGCCATCAGGAAGTTACCCCATTACAGGCCGGTCACAGACACCGCGAGATGAGACATGGCTACATAAAGTTAAGTGGACTTGGTGCTGTGTGCTTAGAATTTTGGTTTGAATACATTTTTTGGTTAAGGTCGAAAACTAAGATGTGAACAACTAATGTCACGTCAAATAAAATAAATTATTTGGTATATCTTCAATTAAAAATAGTTAGAAAAGTTCTTGACAGCCCCGTAGCGAAGTTGGCTGGATACCAGCTTGCGAAATGAGAGGCTGCGAGTTCTATCCCCGCACCGAGGCAAATTTTTGTGTGATTCACAAATATTTGTTTCGAGCCTGCCTTCTTATGAGACCGAAAAGTCTCTTGTGATTTCTTATAACCACGGCACAGAAGTTGTATCCTAGTGCAGGGTCGGACCTATTTATAGTGTATTCATTATTTATTTACTTAATTACACTAACTCAATCTCGTACCAAAGAGCCTGTCCTTCCAAATCACTCACATACAGGAGTATTTTTTATGGCCGACCAAAGGGACGAATAAAAGGATTTGCAAAGGCAAAAGAGGGGCAATCCAAACAAACACGGTGGGGAAAATATATTACGCAACACGACTCCAAGTTTGATCTGATAAAAAAGACGACATGATCCGGCCCGGGGTCGGCTGACAGACTAGGTGACGGATTCGCCTCGGGGGCAAGACTTACTACATTTTGTGAGTTATAGTATTTTCATTAAATATACGCATGGAGTAGAGCAGTGGTCGACTTACTATATAGGAAGGTAGGTGATTTGCATTCTGGTTTTTAAGGTTTGGCAAGGTATAATTGACTGAATTACTGAAAGCCAATAAAATATATTTTTATATGAGTTCAGTTAGTTTTACGTACCTTTATATTTCGATTGTGCTACTAATATTATTTCGGGTATTAGCAATCTGCGATTAGTCGTAAACAGGAACGCAAAAAGAATATTTTTTTTTTTTATAAAAGTCACTTTAAAGATTTCTCAAAGGATATTTCTTACCAATACAAATTAAAAGCTTAAATGTTTTGAGTAAGGAACAATCCCCATTCACGGGCATATTTGTATCAAATAAATAGCCAAATTCCACCCCATATACAATATACAACTCATTAATAAACAATTCGATATTGACACGGCTGTACATTATGCATGTGTTACCAACTCGACCTCACATTGACAGCATCACAAATTGTTTGGAAACTCGAAGCGACATGTCGCGTATCCGTTGCTTACGACATTGATTGTTGCTCCAATGTGTGCGAGCTTTATTAATTGAATGCATATATAATGTGGACATGACATAACCCTATTGGTTTAGGTCAATACAGCAATTTATTGCGGTTTGGTGGCATGTTTTTGGTTAATTTCAGTCCGCCAGGTGGGGACGGGTGATAAACTTAATGTAAGGGGTTCGAGTTAGACCTACGATTTTTTCAAAAGTTAGGATGCAGGATCAAAACCCATGCACGCACTTTTGAATTACATGTGAAATCACAATGAACCATCACTAACTTTAATAATGAAGAAAAACATCGTGAAGAAACCTACATACTTAAAAGTTCTTAGGAATTTCTGAGGTTAGGAGTAGTCCGTCAACCCGCACTAGGCCAGCGTGGACTAAGGCCTTAACCGTCTCATTTATAGATGAAGCCCGAGCATAGCAGTGGGACATATATGGGATCATGATAAAGATGATGAGTATTAACTATTGTCAATTGAGTATTAGTCAATATTCCAGAGGATATCATTATAAGTACGACTTTTATCTACTAAGTTATTTGAGTTTTTGAATTTTCTGAACCGCACTATGAAAACCAGACATTAAAGAGTATTCTATCTCCAGCATAATAAAGACCTGTGTCCAGCAATTATACTCGTATATGTTCCAATAAAAAATACCAATAACACATGGAACCAAAATCGAGGATTTTATTAAACGAAAAATTTACATTCGCAGTCAAAGCGTACATATTTAATTAACCAACAAAATTCGTTGGTACGTCCCGAGGCTTAAACCTTAACCAGCAATATTTTGTTTCGAAATTCAAATTTATTTAAATGTAAATGAAATTGCAATGTGAGGTAAAAAATAAAAATATAAAAACGGTCACTAAGCGAGCTCTGGTACAATGCCTCTATGACCCGGGAGGGTCATTCGTCAAAACCACCATTATCTTGTTTCCGTTCCGACACAGACACATTGAACGATATTTTTTATTATTTTTTCCTTTTTTTATTATTCAGCCAGATGGTTTGTCAATTTAGATTTTGCGAAAATAGGTTTTATGTGATGTTTTATTGTTTCCGACGGCTTTTGTGAATGATATGGCTAACGAACTGAAATACGTGGTAGAGGTATTAAAATTACCAGCAATATAGATTCACTTAACATAAGTACATACGTGGGTCTTTTATTTAGACTAGAAAAATCATATAATTTGTAACATCACCGAACTGTTCACCGGCACCATTGTCCCGTATATATATATATATATATATATATATATATATATATATATATATATATATATATATATATATATATATATATATATATATATATATATATATAGGTATATTACCATGATTTTTTAATACATAAAGAAAATTTAGCTGTGTAAAGACACCTTCATATTAAAAATAAAAAGTTAATGTTTTTTATCTTCACTTAAAGTACAGTAAGCTTATTATACGCTTTTGCCGTGACAATATAAAAAAAAAACACTACACAAGTAAAGGTTAACATTCCAGCCAGCTCCTTTTAATTTGCGCTTATTTACTCAACCACTTGAACGTGGAACAAAAAATTGCCGCCAACCAATTAAAACTCTTTAGTCCGTACATATTTTATAGAGGCTCTAATATCACCCCTCATTGAATCTTCGCCGTTTTGCACTGGACGATACTTTTCTCTTAATTACCCAAAGTTTATTTATTACCTCTTTTATGCTCTTTTATGCCAGTGGTGGGGAAATGGATTTTCCAAAGATTAATTATCGCAAGGGAATTAAATGTTAATGGATAAATTTTAAATTTCGTTCACGATCGAGTATTAAATTGGCCGAGGATCTTTTTATTGCTGAAATAATTGGTTTTATGGACATTTCACGTGGAGCGTTTAGTTAAAGACCAGGCGGGATGAGGACTACGTTTTTGATTTGCCCACCGAACGTGTGTGGTGTTTATATGGCTAAAAATTCTTCTTTCTTTCTAAAATCCTAACCACATGATTTGTTAACTAAGAGAACTGGTTGCTAATGTAAATATTTTTTATGTAAATATTTTTTAATTGTAATAATTTATTTTTTAAATCAATAATTGTTTAAAAGCTTCAATGGCTATAGCAAGGATATACAAAAGCCCACTGGCCTAGGAAAGAGCATCAAGAAACTGATGGTATTTTACCCTTCTAGTTCTCTTCTAGTCCCTCTCCAGTCTTCTCTACTAGCGACTCAATTAACTAAAAGCAACTGAATAGTAACGTCTACCCATCGCAGTATTAATACTTACGTATAATTGAATCTGCACAAGTCGGAGTCATTGGCAGGGCTCGGGGCTGGCACTGCTGCCCAGTGGACAGCCCTCCCTCCACTAGTGACCGCTGCGAGTAGCCGTTGTCGACAGCCACAAGACGACCACACGCTGGCACTCGCTATACCTCCAGCCTGGACAATGATTGATAAATTAAAAACTATGTATGGTCATATGGCTGCCAGGTTATTATGCGAAAAGAAGATGAGACCTTCTGACAAAAGATATTGGTTATAAGACTGTATCTATTTAGTATTAATTTTCTCCAAAGGAACGTGAAACGTGAAACTTAACTAATACTTATAAAAGCCCTCACCGGATTGACGTAAACAGAAACCCCATTTTAAAACCCGCTTTCTAAGAAAGATTATAAAGCGGCATATAACATTTTTCTTTGAAGGAAATTATTATTACGCAAAATTCAGTCACGTAAATATTTATTTCCTCAACTCGGTGGGGTATGCAGAGACTTAGATTGAAAGACACTACAATCTTGAATTAATTTACGTATCTCTTTTACATTGACAAATCATGTCATGCAATCACTAACAATTTACATCAAGGATTGTCCAGATGTGCCATTGTCACCTTTTTAAAAAACTTGCGCTTTTCATTCATCCTCTATACAATAATGCAAGACTCATGTAATACTATTAGTTTACCTGCAATGGTGTGGGAAGGTTTTCAACTAGTAAATAGCACTTTGATGTTGAATTCCATCTACGAATGCGTTCTCGAGCGAGGACGTAGTGGGTTTCAATCTCCTTGCCTTCTACAGCTACTAATTCCGCCTGGAACAAATAAAACATCTAAAATAAATATAAAATAGGTGATGTGAAGAATACAGCTATGGACAATGACTAGCGAAATTTCTTAGTTTCGAATGAAGCATATTTTGTCATGCTACGTCTAATGTCTGGGCAAACAGAACATTAAACATCTTCTGTGTCTTACTTAGCGATGATTATTGTATTTTTTTTAGATATTCATCAACTTAAAAATATTAAACAATTTAATAAAACATGTCGAAATTTATTCGCCAACTAAATTATTGTTTCAATGACTCCTAGTTAGTGCGGATAATTATCAAATTAGCATAAAATTAGGCCCATTATTCACTGTCACTAGTGCTACATAAAAGAAAATTTCCAAAAGAATATAACACTGCCAATCCATCACCACGTTTGATATAAAAAGCATTAGCAGATTACAAAGAATCTCGTAAGCTACGGTCGATCTATCATCGCTTTATCGAGCCTTGTTGAGTCAATGGCCGTATCTTTTACACTGAAAATAGATTTTTTATTTACACCACGGTATATTCTATTTACAACCTCGTTTTGCAGAATGATGAGTAAATTATATTATGGTTGTTTTTGCTGCTTTTTTTATTTATTTTATTTTATATACATTTTTGTACACTATATGTATGTATTACTAAACTTATAACTATTGTATACTTAACTTAAAGTAACACAAATAACTAGCAACTTTGAAGAGACTTACGACATATACAGGGTGTATTTAGACCGTGATCGAAAACTGAGGCAGGTAATAGCGATAGTGATTACAAACCCCCTGGCATTAAAGAAAATCCCGACAAAATATATTTTTTTTAAGTTTTCCATACAAACAACATACTTTTAACACCGATGGTTGTATGGAAAACGTCAAAATTTTTATTTTTTGTCGCGATTTTTAATATCGCCACTGGCTTTGTGATCACCCTCGCTATTACCTGTCTCAGTTTTCGATCACGGTCTAAATACACCCTGTATAGTTACAACAGGCGGTCTTATCGCTAGCTGCGATTTCTTCTAGACAACCCACTTTTTGATAAAGTGATTTTAAATACCTTCTGTTAAGTTACCCACAGTAGTACAATTTTTGTCACTCAAATTGTATTTTTAAATGTAAAATAAAATGACGTTGCGGCTTAAAGGTCACCTTTAATAGGCATAAGACTTTGATCATTTGTACCAAATGTCAGCCATATGGGCCCTGGAGATAGTTTTGGTATTTCGAATTTGGGTTTAAAGCTTTTATTACTCGATTGTATAAGTATAAATTAGGATATCGTTGATTTGAATTGTTAATAATATATTACATGAAGTCTGTAAAAATCCGTTACAAAATCGCCAAATTAAATCACGGGCATCTTACTTCACAGCGATCCAAAAAGTATCTTCGAACGAAAAAATTACTTTACTTATTTCTTATAAACGCGACTATTTTAGGGTTTGTTCTATTTGAGTGGGTGCAATAGCTTACTATCATAAAATGTCGAATGAATACGTCATCTGCCACACGCCGCATTATCCCGTCCAATAAAGTTTGATAAAATTTTATTACTAAAATTTCGATTCAAAAGTATAGAATCTCAAGCTCAATAAGTCTTAAAACGGTTTTAGATCTGATAATTTAGAACCAATTTATTTTTTATTGCTTTCTTATAGAATAGCTGAACAGTTTTCTTTTAGAAAATTGCGAACTCAATTTACGTAGGTACATCATTTATGGAGAAAAGTGCTGACTTTTTTTAAAAAGAATTTAAAATTATTGACCGTTTCGATAGCTGTGTGGTATGCAATATGTGTGTGTGTGTGTGGTTCGTTTGTAATTACGAGGCCTCGGATTCGATGCCTGGTTTGGCCTAACTACCACAGAAATTACAACAACAGCAACATTCTTACGTCTTACAATGTGGTAATGAAAGCCACAGACCGATATTTTACAACATATTTTCTTATTGATACAGCCAAGTAACACTGATCCCAGTAACATCCAATACTAAAAACGGTGAAAAAATGTTATTGAAAAAGTTCAATTTAGATTGATAAACGCCTGAATTAATTTGTTTCAAATGTACAATTGATGTAACTAAATCTTATTTTGCTTTCCATGAGTTTGATCATTGTCTTAAATCATCATCAGCCTTTATTCGTCCACTGTTGGACACAGGCCTCTCCTATGGCACGCCACTGGGCTCGATCTTCGGCTCTCCTCATCCAACCGTTGCCAGCCACCTTGCCAATTGTCTTAAATATTTCTTTTTATTTCGTCCACAAAGCACACGATGAGACTATGTCAACATTCCCCGTCTGTCCTTTTCACCTAGCTTTAAAAGCAGCCGAGACAGGATAAAAAATTACAATCTTTTTTACTTAAGTAAACCCTTTCCACAGTTTGCAGAAGCTAAATGATTTTTTACCGCTCCTAATCCTCCTTTGTTAAATCTTTAGTGCACCTTTTGTGTGAGACATTGTCTATCTACTTTAAGTCTATTTTTTTAACTCAGGCTCGAGAAATTAAAGTCAAATTGTTAGATGGTTACATTTAGTTTAACTTCATATAACTACGTGTATATATAACCTCACGGCTGTATTTCCTAAAATAAGTATTCCTGCACTTATGATGTTATGCACGTATGAGTTCCACGTAATATGGTACGAGCCTATTACCGTTTTTTTACTCAGGAATTGAACCCGGACCTTTAGAATGCACATTTGCTGCGAACGAGCCAGTTACGTTTAATTTAAATTAACAATTATGTTAATATTTCACCAACTGATGATGTTATGCCAGCCAGTACTTTAAATACTCATGTATTAATACACAGGAATGCCGAAACGCCACTTTTAGTATTAACATTTTAAAATGTACATTCTATAAAAACGCAGAATAACCAGATATAAAAATGAAACAAGAGGTAAGATTTTGGGGTTGTCCACGTGAGTGACTGTTATTGCGTTCATAATATGATTAACCAAACTAAACCACAAAGGCAAACTGGAAATAAAGATGATCGTCCAAAGCCACAGCCCTACGAGGTAGAAGAACGTCTAGACGAAATCGTTTTAGTAATAGTTCGCGAGACTGCAACATAAACCCAGTTGGCAATATTAGAACTTTGCGACATTTTACAAACGTAAATCATATTCAAATAATATTCGGTTTGTACGTAATATTTATGTTAAAATATGTGAACATCGCATACGCGGAATAGCGGAATCTGTGATTTATTCGCTGTGTATCCACTGCCAAAAATGTTTTGCTGCACAAAACGAGTTTCCGTACATGATTAAATTCTGCCTACTGTTTATAAAGAATGTTGTCCTGACATATTATTTTAAATCGACCTTATATACATACACTGTATAAATAGAACAGCTACAAGTATTGTGCTTAATTGTAGAATATCAGCTTCAAAGATGAAGTATCAAGCCATATTTTGTGACATTATTACATAAAGTTAAAAACAGTTATAAAAAAAAAAGTTATAAATATTTTAATGAGTTACCGAACTTTTATTTAAAAGTCTGATTCGTATGCAACGGAACTACAGTTTAGAAGTAAAAACAGTTTCCCTTGATTTATTACACGCGCTTTGTTTTCATGGTCGAAATATTGCTCAAAACACAATTTTTAAGTAACGTGTTGAGTCAAGTGTGCGCATACGAACACTATTTTTATTTCAATTCTATTAAGTGAGCGAATACTTGTTCCAATGTTTGCCAATTGCATCGGATTCAAATATTTTTGATCATATTCAACAGAATTGCAAAATCACCGATTTAAATTTCATGAAAGTTTTATCGAGGTATGGAAAACACGTGTGACTTGAAACGAAGTCTGCGTATCTAGGCTGTAGAAGTTTTTCTTGCACACTTGAATCTACTTCATACATGCCAGAGAATTTTATAATAGACTAGCTGTTGCCCGCGACTTCGTCCGCGTAGACTACAGGGTTGAGTTCAGAAAGAAAATAAGTTATAGTCTATTTTACTCCTTAGAGTCCTATTTATGTCCATACCAAAAATCATACAAATCGGTCAAATCACGTGAAAGCGTAACGCGCCGGCCGGCGCCTTGTACATAATTACTGTGCACTTGATGATTATTTTGAAACTGCGATATCTTCTAAGATACTCATTGAAATCAAATGATGTACAGGGCAAATTTCTTTTAAATTAAATACTTATACTAAATAACGCATTTATTTGGATAAGGATTAATATAATCTTTATAAAAATACCTTCACAAACAATGTTTTATTTTATAAAAAATTTAGTTAGCATAAAAAAGGTTATAGTGAAGCAACCCTAAAAGTTAGACATATGCTACCGCTGACTTTTTTGTAGACATTATCAAGCTCTACAACTTTTCTCTAGGACTCAACTATATATCTCCCATGAGAAAGGCAGCGTTTGCAAAAAACGGTATCGATCGCCCGTTTTTTCTCCGACTTACTCCACAAATCCTGCTACAACGAAAAAGTCTTATCATTTTTCGGACTAATATATAGCCTATGACACTCACAAAGAACGTAGCTTTCTATTGGTAAAAGAATTTTCAAAATCGGTTCAGTAGATCCGGAGTTTACTTTCTACAACGTCACAAACATACAAACATACAAACTCACAAACCTTACCTCTTTATAATATTATTATTAGTATAGATAACTTAAATTGTCCACCAACCCGCACTAAGCCAGCGTGATGGACTATGGCCTAAACCCTCTCAATGGTAGAATCTCGTGCCCAGCAGTGCGCTGTATATGGGTTGATGATACGTATAATTTAAATTGTAGTAATCAGACTAGACATTTCAATCCATTTTTTATCACTGATATATCAACCCTTAGACCCTTAGAGGCTTAGAGGTTGCGCTAGAAAACTTAAAAACAGGAAAGAGCTCCACTTCCTCAAACTATTCAATGACATTCTCATACCCAAATTTATTAGATATTATTAGAAAACAAGTAATAAAAATACATGGAATAACATCCCACGAGCCCTTCTAAGCCCCGTATCATAAATATTGAACGCAGCGTGTACCGCTCTGATAAACGTTTTATTGTAGGTATTTCATTTTTATTAGACATCTTCTGTTTGTGAGAAATTGTGTTTGTAGTGTTAAGCTTCATCATTATTAGCAATATGACGTCTAAGTTTCTAAGCTAAAATAATATTGTGTGATTTTAATAAGTGAATCATCGTAGTAGGAATATAACTATTGAACTACCCTTAAAATTTTCTATATGTTATTTAGGTAGTAAAATATCGTAGAAGAATACATCTCTATCGAACTACCCTTAAATCTTTCTAAAGATCAGACAATTGGTCCACTACCCTGACCTGGGTCTAAATTTATAAAATTCTTTGTATTCTAAATGTCAACCGTAATACATTCAATGTCAAGCAATGCATGTTTATAGTGAGCAGAAACATCTGCTTGATTATTTACACAATCAAATTCAACACGTCGAAAAATATAATATTAAGCCAATTTCTGATAGGTTACCATTATTATTGAAAAAGGGTCCGCTAACTAAAATCTACTTGCCGTGTGTGTGATTTAATTGTTAGGAGGTAGCGAGTGACATTTATTTATAATTGCACCAATTTATATAGTTACTGTTTCACCACTGGAGAGTAGTGCTGGTGTAAAGAAATCGGCTAAGAGTTTAGAAGCAGCAGGATCAAATTTCGCAAAAAAGACCGTTTGTCTTTTTGTTATGGTATCTATGTTTAAAAATCAACCGCATGTAAATAATATTACGTGCGTTTTTTATTTATAGTTCGATGTAAGAGGATGCCCGCCAATTACACTTTTAGTCAAGCTTTTTAGACTCTATGATTTTATTTCATCATCATCAGCCCAAAATTTTCCATTGCTGCTATTTAAATAATCTTAATAGAAAACAAACCGCTCATCTCCCAAGAATTGCACCGAAGCGCATCGTAAGGCGCTTGTGCCAAATTTACTGGAAACCTACTCCGAAAGAAATCTGTTTGGTGCGAGCACGTCGGAGAAATGTACGGCGGACGTTCCGGAACGGGAAGCTGTAAAAACAACGGAACTTTGCGAGATGCGAGATAAAACTACAATGTAAGGAATGTTTTTTTATTTTGACGACTCAGTGCAGTTTCGTTGAGCTTATGTGGAACATTCTGAAACATTTCTAGGAAACTATGTTGGAGTTGGGTGTTTTGTGATTTTTAGTATTTATTGAATTGAGCATTTTCTAGCATTTGTCTTTGTACCTTTTCGTTCATACAAAATCAGTATCTCAAGCATAACAAACAAAACCATATATCATCAGTCCGTATACGTCCCACTACGGTACGGGCCTCCCCTACCATTGAGAGGCCTTAGTCCATCACATTCCTAAGAACCTTTAGGTGTGCAGGTTTCACCACGAAGTTTTCCTTTACCGTTAACTCTTTCAGTCACACTTTTTATTTATTGATTTTATAAATCAAACAAAGACGTATTTAGTGTAATTGGGGTTTATTTACAAAGAAAAAAAATATTTTGCCAAAATATCGCATAAGGCTTTCGTGGAATAAGGTGGTTAGTTTGCTAACCACCGTGACGGACGGCAGAAAAATAATGAAAACAAAAGACTATCAGAACTTATGTTAGAAATAAGTTATTTATGTATTTGCGGTGCAAATATGTATATTTGTATGTTATGTATCGTGTATGATATTTAGATTTAAATGTAACTTATTTCTTATAAAAATCTTTCCGGATACAAAGGGGGACTCTACAAGTCCTGCATTGCCAGTCAGTACGTTCTTGCCCCTTTTTGGGCTGCATTTAGCACATTTTCGTGAAGTAGATCGCTTTGGCAGATGTGTCTTGCTTTCCATCCGCAACTTTATCGAAACTGTTGACCTATGAATGTAATCAAAGGAGAAGACGAATCAGAGCCATTGAGAGAACGTCAAGAACTCAAGTTGCGTTTCTTTGCTTGAGCTGGTGCTAAGATTCTTTGAAACACACTTCTAAGAAAGTCTTTCGTGTCTAATTGATCCTATTCTGGTGTGTTTTATTAAAATATTTACACAAAATTAATAAAACAAAACCTCCTATAGTCACGGTGGTCAGTAAACTAACCACCTTACTATTTACGTTTTTTATAAAATAATATAAACGGCAAACTTTATTTTATATCATAAATGAACTCATTAAATATTAAATAACCGATAAATACTGAAATAATAATATAGTATATATTCTTAAATTAATTGTGGTATTTTAAAATGTCCCATTCTAAAAACAGCACTGCACTCCTTTCTTAAAAATTCGAATAAAAATAACCACCGCGGTTTTGTGTCAAATAATGGTATCAAATTATAAACAACTATATAATTAACTATAAAAGTTCAGCACATCTCCGATAAATGTTGTGGAAATAATTTTTTACCAACTTCAAACAGGTGGTTTGAAAACTAACCACCAAGACTGAAAGAGTTAAAGCAAGTGATAGTTCATTGTGAATACACCAACAAAGTCATACCTTTTTTTTATTGGCCAAAGTATTTATTAATTTTTCATGTTACTTCGCTCTCGATTGTCCAGTAAAGAAAATACTAAATTCATAATGAATTTTACCTCATTATCATTTCAATACAAACTCTGTCAACTGCCTTACAATTTTTCGATGCTGTATTAAGAAGAAGATAACGTTCCCTATTTTTTTACTCAACCCCAGTTCCCGGTTCCATTAGGTCGGGAGCGGTGAATAACTTACAACTCATTTGCTTTCCATTGTTCCTTTATCGTGTCCCTTTAACATGCTTATCCTAGCGAAGAAAAAACTTTTCCCTAAATAATAATATCTTTGGGACTGTGATCGCTTCACGGTCGGTTTGAGAAATTTCTGTTCTGTCCTTAAATGAAATGTGGGCTACTTTTGCGAGTTTGGCAAATTCTGCCATGGGTTATGTTGATAACAATGAGAATTTGGTTGCCTTTTCTCATTATGACACTTAAACAATACTTCTTAATAAACGAAAATTTAGATTTTGTCCAAAAAGCGCTCCCTTTAACAAATGGTCAAATGAATTAATATAAAAAATGAAAAAAATAAGAAACTTGCTGCAACGCGGCGAACCAATTTTATTATAGTCTGTGCGAAGGATATACATAGTTAGATTTTTTAGCAAAAGATAAAAATTTGCTGTAAAGTTTTATAAGAATACTGAATAAAGAATCGTTAAAAAGTACTATTTTCAAAGGCAAATGCATAAAGCGATGGATGAAAGTTGATGAATTCGCAGTGGTACCAGTTTACAGGAACGAACAAAAATGAGTTTTAGCTTCCGTCTATGAGAAACAAGCATGTATATGTGTGTATGTATTTTTCAATGAGATAAATCTCCATATATAAATAGCTTAAAAATGGTTGCATTGCGTGGTATTCCTGGAAGTTACTAGTGTACAATAAGTCAATATAAGCTTGTTGTTGGAAAACTTAAAGCCCACAAGCCTCATTATAACTACAAATGAAGTTTGCGACTTGGCTGAAGCACATCTCGTAACCTTTAGACCTGTTTACTAACATAATAAAAAATAATTTTCCATTTGAAAGATCAATATTGTTATGTATATACAAAATTTCATTAAGTACAAAAATTGATGTAATAATTAGATTACCAATAATAATTGATTAAATAAGGATAAAAACTGTTGGACTGGTTAAAAAGGTCAGAATGCGTAAAAAAAATGTTGATTAGAAAGCATTGAGAAAGTACACACGCTGCGTCGAAATATATTTAACGTTTTGAACGATAGCTGACGACACCAGGCAAGTAAACCCAAAAATAGTATTTTCTACTGTTTGTCTTGAGTTTTTAATATTTTGTTCTTAGGCATCGATTCCTATGTATCATATAAATCGATACATACATATATACCTAAAACTTACATTACATTCAAATCCAATTAGCGAATAATATTAACAGTTTACATCAAATATCTGATAAGAAATTTCTGCTATTCGGAATCGTGGTTTCTACACCCTTACATTACAAGAAACAGGTTTGTCGCACTACTTCAACTGTGTATTCACCCTAACATGTAAAAGCAATTAATATGGCATGAAATATTCATTAAAGGGGGTGTGGTTTCGTATTCCTGTAAGGAGTTTCATCTGAATGTCTTTTGAATTCAAATGGTAAGTTTGTTGATAATATTTTGAGGTTATTAGATTATGAATCTAGATATTATTGAAGGTACTTTAAAAGTGATGGAAAACATTGCGGGAAACCTGCACATTTGAAAATTATTAGGAATTTATTATGTATGTAGTCCGAGTTCCTCAAATAGACCAGCGTGGTGACCTTAGGCCTAGCCCCTCTCCTAGTAGAAGAGACCCAGAGAGACGAACTTGGACGTAGTATAAATAGGACTTAGTATAGACTTGTATTGGTGAGTATGGAAAAGTCCAAATCAAGTATCACGACAAAATTATGGTTACTCTTTACAGTTCTAAACATACGTTTCTATATTGTTTGCAAATAAATTAAATTAAAAAATGCTAGCTATTAAAAAGACCTGTGTCCAAAAACCTAAAGAGCACAAACAAAAGAAAGAAAAGAAGTGATCAATTTATATTCCACGATTGATAGTATGAATAGAATGAAACAAAGACGACCTGTCCTAAGTGGTTTCTTACATTGAGCCCCAAGTGATTGATAGATACATCGGCGCCGAACATTTTTCGAGCCTACTCAATATTCATTTCGCTTGCCAAGCTGACAATTTGACGAGGCCATAGTGACACAACGGATTCCTTTGAATTAAGTTATTGCCTTCTTTTGTTGTTTATTTGGCTTGGATCAACCTTAGAGATAGAATTATTGTCATTCTGTAATGTAATGGGAGATAAAATGCAATTTTTTTTATGTTTGCATTACTTTTTTAATCCATGTCATATGTAGCTTTGAGACTTAAGGGCAGCAGCAAAAGTATATAAATAAAAAGTGACCTAAACAAAAGTAAAAATGATGGGAGGGATTTATCTTTATTTAGTAGAATACAAAATCCATAGGCCATAGTGACACACCCAAGTTTATTGCTGTCTTGTATGGTTTCATATACACCGTCATCAGCCGAATCATAATAATCAGCCGAAAACGTTTATTGCTGAACATAGCTCACTCTAGAAGACTTCCAAAATGCCCTGGCGAAGGCATACATACATAATGTGAAACTCTATTCTTAACAAAATTTACTTAATTAGTTACATTATAACACATCTTGGATTTTTTAGATCAGCAATGTATTTATTAGTAAAATTAATGTATAAACTGTAGCCTGAATATTGATGTCATAAAGCACCTGCTTTAAACAGAACTCTGCACTACCAAGATCTATTAGACTCATTACTAACTGGTGTCTCAGAAAGTTAGGGGGTCCAAAGCGAACTTATGGCGAACTCTCCGTTTAGTTTTGCTAAGTGCTAATCGATTCGCGCTAATGTGCTTTTGAAATTGTTGTCGCTTTACCGTTTATCTTCACAAAGAGGTGCTTTGGGTTTTGAGAAATTATTCATATTTAAGGAGTTGCACAGTGTAGAACTTCGAATTTATGATAGTGTTTTTTCAAATAACTAAAAAAATGATTAGCAATAAAACGTTAGAATTAACACTCACAACTACGTCATGGGACCCACCATGTCTTATATACCTCGATCTAAGAGTCTTAGATTCGATTTAGGAAACAGAAATTGTTACAAAGCAAAGAGTAGAAATATCTACGATAAAATTTCATGTGCCCAAGCATGTCATAAAGTAGGTTACCATTTCTTACGTGGAACTAAAAATATAGCGTAAGACATGTAGCTCTATACGTCTGCACCTAATTGTTCGGGGATGAAAATGAGTTAGTTTATTAATGTTATTTTTCATCGTAACGGGATATCTTATGACTGTTGCAGTGACGAAGTCTGTTATATTCCACTTTTCATCATTACTTCTTCTTCTTCTTCATCAACCCATATACGCCCACTGCTGAGCACGGGTCTCCTCTACCATTGAGAGGGTTTAGGCCATAGTCCACCACGCTGGCCTAGTGCGGGTTGGCGGACTACACACCTAAGGAATTCCTAAGAACTCTTAGATGTGCAGGTTTTATCACGATGTTTTCCTTCACCGTTAAAGCAAGTGATAATTCAATGTGAATACACACATAACTTCGAAAAGTCAGAGGTGTGTGCCTGGGGTTCGAACCCGCGACCGCCGAGATTCTCGTAGATAGCTCTATACGTCTGCACCTAATTGTTCGGGGATGAAAATGAGTTAGTTTACTAATGTTAATTTTCATCGTAACGGAATATCTTATGACTGTTGCAGTGACGATGTCGGTTATATTCCACTTTTCATAATTACGACCCATTCAAAATAGACAGATTGATTTCGATGTAAGTTGCCCTTGCATATGACCTAAAGGCGGGTATCATTGTTTTCTTACTGATCTTATAGTCATACTTAGAAGAACAAATAAATATCTACATAAATTCCTGCGTACTTGTAAGTCAGACCAGAACATCTTGTAAGTGATCTAAGACGCTACATATACTTAATTGTTACAAGTTCAACAGAAGTTAGATACCCCGGCTTTAGTTCGGAGTGCTTTACAAGAAGTTGTGAGTACTTCTTAATCTT
This sequence comes from Cephonodes hylas, assembly GCA_030295005.1. NCBI lineage: Eukaryota > Metazoa > Arthropoda > Insecta > Lepidoptera > Sphingidae > Cephonodes > Cephonodes hylas. The sequence continues at coordinate 10,371,450 of AP025372.1, read as the reverse complement.
AAACAAGATGAGTACGTGAGTGATAAATGAATTGGGGTGAATAAAAACTTTTTGGCTCCTACATTGATTTCGAGGCATGATTTATCAGATTTCATATAGCAGCAGTCCTGGATTTCGTTGTATCGGATAAAGAGCAGCTGGATTTTTACTGAGGAATCTTCTTAGTAAATCAAGATCTTTAAGTAAATTTTGTTATATTGAGATACTGTTGTTGGAGTCTCTAGTTAAAGCCTTTGGACTGTTCTTGATCTATAACTGAGATTTTAAAGAATTTCAAGTTCCTAAAGTCATCCATTAGGATTAACCTAAGAGGATTCGGATCAAAGGAGATATATGAGCTATTAAAAAGAAAGGAAATTATTATTATTTTTTCAAAACTCCCAAGACGCATACTGAAGCAGAAATAAACTTCTCACCATGAAACGATGTTCGTTAGTGTCAAAGATCGCCGCAAGCAACTTCGGCGGAATCGGCTTCGTACTAATTTCATTAATCTCCCAATTGATTGGATTTGCCCGGGTTGCCTTCTTGGTTTTTAGCTTTGCAATTGACCACGGGATATTGGCTCTTAATAACCAGAACTTTACGATGAGAGTTGCATAAAATGACACTCTCAAATTTGAAAATTACGCGTTTTGCAAGTATAATGTAAAATTTTCATATTATTATTGGGTATTTAGTTATACGTACTTCTCCAAAATGATTTCACAATTAATGTCTTACAGTATTGTTACTAAACCCGTTTTGTGTCTGTTTAGATTTATAAACTTTTGCCTTGCGCTGGGAGTTTCGCTGCAAACATAAATATTACACCTACATACAGATATTACATCTGAAAACCATAAATTAGAAACATGACTATAAATGATCGAGCTGGTACAGTTCAAAAGACATCGCTTAAATCGAGGAATACTTTGTAGGTAATTCTAAAAGTATTGTGTGTGGCTGAACGATAGCGTGGATAGTCAAACATAACGATTAATCACTACTGTGATTAATATACAGGGTGTATTTAGACCGTGATCGAAAACTGAGGCAGGTAATAGCGAGGGTGATCACAAACCCAGTGGCGATATTAAAAATTGCGACAAAAAATAAAAATTTTGACGTTTTCCATACAACCATCGGTGTTAAAAGTATGTGGTTTGTGTGGAAAACTTCAAAAATTTTATTTTTTGTCGGGATTTTCTTGAATGCCAGGGGGTTTGTAATCACTATCGCTATTACCCGCCTCAGTTATCGATCACGGTCTAAATACACCCTGTATTTAGACGAAGAAATTAAATTGTTTAAAATCGCTCTTCAGATGTTCTTAGGCCAATAAATGGAGCATTATTTAAAAGCTATTAAAAAATCATAAACTTTCACGAGTCGACGGAATATTTTGTCTCAAATAAAAATGAATATCCGATAACGCGAAATTTTATGTCATATAATCCAATATATTCCCACATAACAACTAACCCACTTCTTACACGATCGTATTCTATCTTATCTTCGAAATCCTTTGTGCCTTCCCTGTCAATATAAGATTATACGGTTCGGCTGCTTTTGATATACATACGAAACATTTCTTTTATAAGATGTAGGTGATAGACATCTGAAGCTTTGCGAACATGAGACACCATCGCTACAGAGGCACTTTTATTGAGAGTTTTATCACTATTATATGAGGAGGGTTTATTTCGATTTAAAGAAGGTACCTGTGCTACATTTTTTATGTAACTTGAGAAATAAATAGCAACATTTTGTTTGCAAAATTGCTTTTCAAAAGTCAAGGAAATATTTTACTTCCGATACTTTTATTTTGTTGGTACATAAATATGGAGGGCAATATTACACAATATTTTTTTACATTGAATTTGTATGTACTTGTGAAAAAATAGAGTCAAAAGAACAACCCCTTTATAATAAAAAATATTAAAACTTATAATGTACCTTTTTACGTTGACGGAAAATCGAATAATTGTATAATAATATTTCATCCGCTATTACACTACCAAAGAGGGTTTTTGTTGCAAAAAATAGCTTTGACATAATATTTTCAAGGAAAGGCCTTTAGCGAGTATTACGCGGAAAACATAATTTCATGGTACATTAAATATTCATAACAATAATGGTCAGTAGTTCGGAGTAGTGGACTGCGCTCCATAACTTTTTTATGATGGGAGACATGTGGACAGTAATAATAAAATAATGACCTCTGTTAAATAAGAGGAAAATATTTAGGGTTGGATGTTGGGTCATATAAAGAATAAGGCATGAAACAAAATTTTAATTGTAGGTGTTTCGTAAACGCAGATCAGACATCGACTTGTTACCCTTAAATGTATATATCGTTCTTCTTCTTCATCAACCCATATACGCCCACTGCTGAGCGCGGGTCTCCTCTACCATTGAGAGGGTTTAGGCCATAGTCCACCACGCTGGCCTAGTGCGGGTTGGCGGACTACACACCTAAGAAATTCCTAAGAACTTTTAGGTGTGCAGGTTTTATCACGATGTTTTCCTTCACCGTTAAAGCAAGTGATAATTCAATTTGAATACACACATAACTTTCGAAAAGTCAGAGGTGTGTGCCTGGGGTTTGAACCCGCGACCGCCGAAATTCTCGACCACGCGCCTAAACCTCGAGGCCATCACTGCTTCGTCATCACTGTTTCATATATCGTTACGAAATAAATTTAATTTAATTTAATTTCACTTACTAAGAAAATTAAAAATGACGTCAATAATTTATACTTAAATTCTATCCAAAATATTAAAGTCTATTTTAATTTCATAGAAGCGTATAATATATACAATTGTTCGAATAATAATAATTACATGAAATTTCAATATTCTGTTTTCGTTGACGTGAAATGTCACGGTAATTGATACCTATCTCTTGGGATGCAATTCAATTCCGGTACAAAATGTCTGTTGTCGATTGAAACTATAATTGCTTTTCAATACTAGATATATGATTTATATATTTACAAACGCACATGATCTCACGTGTGAATTCCCTCATGGGGTAGGCAGAGGTGCATTTTTGCACCCACATTTCTCCAGGTATTTATCACCCACATAATAGGGGGCGAGCTTATTGCTGTTATCCGGGAACATTTCCAGACTCCGTGCTGCTACAGAGAATTTATTAATGTAAAAACCCAATAACACTTTGCCTCACCCGAGAATAGAAGCCAGGACCTCGACATCGCTTGGTACTAGCTTCTACTGCAAGACCATTTATTGAAGGAAATATTGTTAAAATTTAGAATAGACCACGCAATCCTATAACTTTTTCCATTATAAACCAGAATACCCTTCACAAATCCCCAGAATTGGCAAACAAAATATACTTAGTAATAGAAATAGAAGCAAAATAAAATACATCAGTAAGGGAGATTAGCTCCCGCACGTCTGATACATTTGTATCACGAACCCTTAAAGGAACATGATATGACTATCTGAAGTTTCCAACGCTAGGCACAACCGCATCTGGTTTGATTGGAGGATTTAGGTACTTTATCTCAAAGGATTACGTGCCTAGACGTCGAATCACTTTGTGACAAAACATGAATAAAACATTTCGTTGGCCTCAGAAAGTGTTCTTCTAAAATTCTTATTTACGTTGCGGCGAAAAAAGACTCCGCACCTAATGACATTTTAAAAGTGGATACGCAAATCGCTATAAAATTTAAAAGAAAATTGGAAACTATAATTGAATAAGTCGATGCCAGTTAGGAATATCAAGTTGTGTATGCTTTATTGCTATAACTTTATTGAACGAGTTTTATATGGGAGATTCGATTTGCAGATAGTTGCTCTGATGTTGAAGAAATAACGTTTGAATTTCATTTCTGATTTAAAAGGAATGTTAACGCTTATAAGAGAAATAATAGAGTTGCTGCAGTATTATTTTGCTTATTTTTGTTGTTTTTAAAATGGGAAGGTCTCTCGTAGTTTCTGATACCCACGACTCGAGACTTGTATTTTAGTGTGGGATCTGAAATATGTATGTGACTGATGGGTATATTTATTTATTCGAAGATGAGCGGATAGCCCTCGTGGCAGATGGTGACCGTCGGCCAGGGGTACAGCAGTTTCAATTTTTATATTAGATTTCATTCTTTGGAAAAATATAAGCCTACTTAAAAACATTTAACAATTGACCTCCTACGCTTAACTTATATATAAAAAAAGAAACTATAATAAAGAATCACAAATCTGGCATTGGTATCATTTTTATTTTGAGTACTTTGCTGATTCGCAGAAAACATTATTTTCATTCGTTTTTTTTTGTTATTACTAAGTACTTATTACTAAGAATAGAATTGAGTTTAGACGAGAAAATATTTTTGGTTAACGATATTACTATACTTTTGGCAATATTAAGATTTCGAGGAATTCGTTCTATTTATATTTTATTTTTCATAAAAATATATTTCTTATCATATTTACAGTATTAACAAGGCACAGATAAGTAAATAAAGACGATAAACGCTAAGCAGATTAAAGGCCAAATAAAGATTAACTGAGAATAAAATATAAAAATCACGGGAGCCAGCTACGAATATATGATATTTTCTAAATTAGCTTGTCAAGCTAAAAAATACTCAGATTAATTAACAAAATAATTTCAAAGGGACTTTTTAAAAATATATTGCGCTCTTAGTAATTATTTCCGTGGAAACCTATTCTTTATATAATTTGTTACAGGAATAACAATACAAGAATACGCAGAACCGAACAATTACAAATTCAAAATTCAAACTGCGAACAACAAAGCAAACTGTACTAACAATATTCCATCAGGCAATTAACCACAACAAAGATTAGAGTTATGCTTTTGCCGCTGCAATCAAAACTGAGCACCAATCAAGTTTTGAATCAAACTATAGCCAACTATTTCCATCATCGCGAACCGCAAACAGGTTCACTAGCGCCACCTATCTAAAAGGGAACAAGACTCCAACTTCAATTAATGATCTCGAGGTTGGACCGCAGACTGCAAATCTGGCAAATGAATCGGCTCCCGACTAAATTTCTGATTCGCTAACACTCTTTGTGTACCTAAGTATTTGTATTGCAGCCAACTTTGGGGACTTAGAGATTTGCCTTTCAGGGGTACATTTAGTTACATGGTGCTAAATGTAAATATATTGTAGTAATGCTCATCGTGGAGCGTTTTTAGGCGTATATTTCTTTATTGTATCAGTTTATTTATATATTCACGTCTTGATTTGAAATAGGCACAGTAGGAGAAATATTAAAAAAGATAATAACGCATTTTTGATTAATAAAATTAATTCAAAATGTTTCCATAAATTATAAAATTTTATTTAATTATTTACACTTTATATTATGATTATAAAGGTGAAATTAACGCTGTTCTGCGCGTCGAACCTAGTAGTCAGCAGAGATGATACAAAGCAGGTATAAAAATAAAATAATTTTCAAAAATAAAAGCTACAAAATTTACGCAACGAATAAAAAAACCTTAATCCCTAAATGAATTATCATTAAAACCTCCAATTTAATTAAAACAATTCAAGCCGAGAGAACAGTACAGATTCAATTAGCCAATCAAACCTAAGTTAAGCTGGCTCGGCAAACTTTAATCCCATGTATACACTGCGATGTCGATGGTATGGCAAAAGTGATTACCATAATTAGTCCGCCACTCGGCGATGGTGGACTCGGTAATCTGACGAGTCAGGATCCAGCAGTAACGATCTTAGTTAAGCTCCCCTCGGATGTCTAAACTCCATTACTGAATGAGCTTGTTTGTGAATCCAGTTTAGCATGATACGCCGGTTTTATTCGCAGTTCGGCTAATAAGGAGATCACATTGAATTTATGTGGTTTCTGTTTTGGGAGCGGAGAATTTGTAATACTAATTCCACTGGTAATGTCAGCTTCTGATGTCGTCTGTTTCTTCGCAGAAATTACTTTATATTTTATCCCATGTATACACTGGATAGGAATGGCGATGTTTTAACTAAATTATTTCTTGGTAATAATTAAGCAAAAATATTTCAAAGAGATTTAATTAATTTTCTTTTCCATGTATTCACTTTGTACCGTAATTAAACCAACATTCGAGCGTTACATTTTGTGAGTTGACGAAATGGCTTAAGCATAATTTATATTCCCTTATTTTAATACAGCCCGGCTTTAAAGCCAAAGCTACATTTTCCACGAAAAAGTAATCCATCTAAAACCAGTGGCAGGATTAGTTGGCTAATTTCTTAAAAGCGTTCACATTTTATAGATTTAATGGAGTGCCGGATTATTTGTCTCTTACTTGGCATAATTTATCTGGCGGAATTAAGCTTGGCCCAGCGAATCACGCCCAAAAAATGGCCGTTGATAAAGGACCCATTTTTACGCGACAAAGCAACACAAAGAATCGAGATATGAATAATGAAAATCATTGTGAAAATAATATAAAGGACGCTTTCAAATGAAACGGGGGCAATGAGGTTGAATAAGTGGTTTCTGAAGAATTAGACGATGATATAATATTTGTAGTGATCCCTTGCAATTGTTAGGTTAACCGTATTTTGAAGTCATGTGTGAAAAGAACGGAATCCGCATTACACTTAGTATAACAATGATCCAATTGTTGATACTGAAAGGTTAATTGTGATGCAAAAGTATTACGTAAATAAATAAATACATCCAACAGTCTCATACATAGTTCCGACCTCACACTAAGATACAAGTCCTGTGTCGTGCGTATCAAAAACAATGTAATGTAAGACTTTTCGGTGTCAAAAATACCCAGACCTGAAACAAATACTTGTGGATCGCAGAACTTTTGTCTCGGTGCGGGGATCGAACACTCAGCCTCACATTTTTCAAGGTGGTGATTAGCTACTTGCCCACGGGGCTATGAAATGTATATATGTTTTAATATAGAAAGATGAAAATTGAAATAGTTGATACAGATGTTCAAAATTAGTTCATTTATTGCTCTCTCCGGCAGATCGGTTGTCAACTGATTGGAATGACAATAAAATGATAAAAACCTTAATGAAAATTTTAAATATTTTCCCACATCACGGAAATTTCTGAACCGTAATACATTTGGTTAGAAAGTTTTACGCATTTATGTAATTACTTTCACCAATAACGCCTCTAAAGTTCCAATGTAATTGAATACGAACTAAAATTTGCCACATGTTCGCAAAGCAATAACCCAACTAATTTTAGAGGAGTACAAAGCCATTAGCCACGAAGAGTTACACACTGCCGCGATAGCTGAACAATATTGATCAGTAATTATATTTATTTTATTTAAATTGCATATCCTACACAAACTTAAAAAGTAAAGAAAAAGGAAAGAATGAAGACATTACATGATAAGGACGTTTGAAAGGATAAAACATATTACGCCCACCCCGAATAAAATTGGGGACAGGAAAAGAAAATGATGACTGAACGATAATAATTAATGCTTGAAATAGTTATACAATATAAATATTAAATAGAGGTTTGATTCCTCTATAGTTTTGTGGAAATGAGGCCTACTACCATAAAATGAGATACTCTATTAAGGCAACGTTCCATAATGCTTCAAAATTTGACAAATATTACCTATCACGGACCATAAATGTCCTAAGATCCCGATAGTGATAGAAATTATGGTATGGATTTTGCGTCAACAACGCTCGTTAATTCCGATGAGCTCGACCCATGAATATTCAAAAAGCCCGCGATTATGTGACAGATATGACATGGCATTGCGTCAATAGATAACATTGATGAATAAACAAGAAAAAATTTTACACGACCCTTATCGAGAGAATTTGCGTCAGTAGGGTAACGGATTATGGTAAGCATTGTATAAAAATATACCTTAAACAAAGTGAAATTAAGGCATTTCTTGCAGTCAAGTAAATAATTTAGCTGAATAATTTTTAAATTATATTCCGGAATTGCACTAAATAAAAAGTTATTGATTATAATATAAGATTGGCTTCCGTTGTGTTGTGGATGTAGGTATTATGCAATACGACACTGATGTGGCAACATACTACAAGTAAAACGCTTTTTAATATTTTATCGAGATTTTAATTAATAGTCCATTTTCATATATTCGCGATAGGCAGCATTTGAGCACCCACAAATCATCAGGTATGTATCAGTCAGTCATTTTTGGGGCATAATTCAAGACTCTGCTATTACTCAGAATTTCTTAATGAGAAAACCCAATACCACTTTCACCTTGGTATTGAACTTAGAATCTCTAGATCACAATGCACACACATGTGCTGCGAGACCATTGTGTCTGGTCTATAATATTCTCGAATGATTCAACCAAATTTTATAACATTACAATAGCACCTTGGTCGAACTAATCATCCGTATGTCTCCGGTCATGTTTCCTGGCATAATTCATAAGATAGTTATCAGGGGCCTAAAAGCACTTTAGCCGGATTGCCAATCCGCAGCGAGATGTGTTTGCATCACGCTGTCATAAACACTCGCTTCCTTGTAATTGCTTTCCTCGGCTGCGATCATTTAGAATGGACGTTGGGTCTATGCCGACCCCTTCTTCAAAGATGTCTACGTCATATGGTTAGTTATGTTCTTCGGTAGTTTTAATTATTGGGTTTGTATCTGGAACTGCTTGTCCAGTTGGTTTATCAATTTTATCAATGTGATGTAATAAATAGCCTAGGAACAATAGTTGAAATTATTTTTTTACTATGTTTATAGTGCCATAGAGAAGCCCAAAATTACGGAGATCACGATGGCATTTTATCAATGTTTACATTGCTTTGAAATACATTAAATAGTTGATTAAAAAAACTACTAGTTACTTTGGCGATTGTGGCATTAGCTTTCCTCGGCCGTATTCCCAAACGGATACGACTTATAGAACTTTAAAGGGCTATATTTTCCCCAAAATCTAGCGACACACCGACGACTCTTCTGGTGTAGTCGTTGTTCATGGGCGAGATTGACCGCTTAACATCAGGTGGACCGCTTGCACGTTTATTTCCTTTTCGATAAAAAATAATACAAAATTTCCCGTATACACCTTTAGGCTTAGCCTTTGCCTTGGCTAGATAGTTGAATTGAGCAAATCCAAGCATCGAAGAGTTGAATAACCGCTAATGCTATTTAAATTTAGTTTGCAAATCCCCCGAGCCATCAATGTCGGACCGCGCTATCTGCAGATCGGTCTCTGTTCAAATAGGCCGTTCGCGCCTCAGAGCTAATTCTGCTTAATCGGCTCATTAATTGGGCTAGGAACTTGGTAAAGTTCGGTGCCGTTGGGACGCCAATCGCAGCTCGACTTGAATACAAATGGACGGATTTTGGTACTGTTTGCTATCAAGAAGTTCGTTTTCCTTACCGCAGAAGTTAGGGGTAATGAAAGTTTTCTTAAGGAAACTGGATTTCCTCCATTAATATGTATAGAAAAAAAGGGATTTGCAATTTACTTTTATAGAGTGCAGCTCCAAATGGAAGTGATGTTGAATTCCGTGCTCATCCTAAGAGACTACATTTTTTGAGATAAAAAGTAGTCAATGCCAACTTCTTAAATTCCCATCTAGATCTATATGACAAATCTTTCTATCTATTTTTGCTTTATCCGTGGATGGAACTATACATTTTTAGACCGCACGGGCCTTACTTTAATACCATTGACGATCCCTTTATAAAAACAGTAGTCTTAAGGGTGATTCTTTTTTTTCGTGCATATTCCATGTCCAGTGAAAAAAATGTCATTTATCGACTTATTATCGCATTTATTTTTATACAAAAAGATGTGTAGTAATGGTATGCGTATCTGCCAATTAAATTTGGTAACTAAACTCACGTTTTTAATGAATTTAACGTTCAATAACCTATCAAAATCTCATTTTCTTCGGTGTCCGTTTCCTACTTTCATGAACACTTTCTCGCTTAAGAGAGAAAACGATAATGAATATGAGCAAATTTACCCATATTCAGAATCTACATAAAAAATACTATAGACTTCAATTTAAAATAATTAAAATAACACCTTAATATATTAAAATATAATATCATGAATGTTTGTCATAAATTTTCTTTCATAGCCATCGCTACAACTTCAAATGAAAATTATAAGAAAATGGCTAGCCTTATTCCTGTTATATAATCATAGGCGTCCCCGCGCATTCCTCGGTCAGGCAGTAAACATCGTCGCAAATGCACACTAGTTCCCAGTAAAGAAATATTATCGTGTTAACTGTTAAATTTGGGAATTATTCTGGAATCGTTCTCCATACTATCGTCGATATTTTAAGTCGGTACTTATCATTTTTCGTATTATGTAGTTAGATTTATATTCTAATATATGATTTTTAACATCAGAATATGCTCAAGGTCAATTTATTTGAGGCATATAGACATAAAACTAACTTAAGTGGTAAAACTTCATTACCTGCGCCCTCACTACCTTCGTTTTCCATCGTTTTTAAAAGCGATGGTAATTAGGTCTTTACGATGGCTATTAGATTTTGTTTATGTCAATTGAAACTCTGTGGTTGTGGGTTCAAAAGAAGTTTTGCTTGTGGAATTAAGCTTTCCAAATTCATCATCTAATTGTTAAAAGTGACTTATTATGTTGAAAAGTTGATTAAATATCTAACCAGTATATAGATGATTCTGAATGATACACTTATTTGAACTGGTTGCTACGCTCATCATATTGAATAACAAAAAGCAAACATTGGAACAGAAACGTGAACAAGATAGATTACAAAAACGAAAAAAGTATGAAGAAATTAAGAATGATTACGAAAAATATGCTGCACTGAAGGCAAAAGAAAAAGCTCGCTACTTTAGAAGAAAAGAACAAAATAAAACAAAAAGTGGGGAAGACATGACACCTAGACAAATAAAAATTCAAGGAAAAACATGGCAAGTCAACTCGAAACGTCACTATGAAAGAAAAAAGAAACAAAAAGCTATCCAGCAGCTATTAAATGACAATTCTCTACCAAGTAGTAAAACTGAAATGCCCTTAGTTAAAGAACAAGATCCTCTCTCAAGACCGGCTTCCAATTTCACACTTAATTCATCCCAAAATTGTTTAAGTTCGCGCAATAGCAAATCTTGTCAAAATTGTTACAAGAAGGTATACCTTTGTTTATGCCTTTTGAGATAACTACAATATGGCCATAGGAAGCAAATAAACACCTTAAGACAAGAAATAGACACAGATAAGAAGGAGAAAGATTCTTTGAGAAAAATGGTTATTACATTAAAACAGAATAGAAACAGAAATGTTAATAATGAAGAGAAAATAGACTCTTTTGTAAGAAATGTAAACCAAGATAGGTGTAAAGAGATTAAAAATACACTAATTTTCACTGAAGTCCTTTCAAAAAGTGTTGCACAAAGATTTAAGAGTTAAGGAAAAAAAGAGAAGAGAGAGTTCTCCGAATTAGTACCTAATGACAAAAAATCAAAATTTTAATAAATATAAACTCTTGACACCAACAAAAGCATTTGCAATAAGAAAAAGTAAAAGAAAAACTGAATTAACTAACAAAGAAATCTTGACTGAGCAAAAATTTTTTGAGTTTCTTGAAGACGATGCAGTGACTCGAATCGCAGCTGATAAAAAATAATATATAACAAAGAAAAATGTAAGAATTATATTATAAAGTAAGTAAGAGTAAACTAATGTCATTACCATCCTTAGAGTTATCATTACCGTTTACATACGAATTTTCGAATGCTTATATTTTCATTGTTATCCATAGAAAATCGATATAAAATAGAAAAAGGTAATACGATACATATAAAGTATTAATATTTGGTAAAAAAAATAAATAATTCGAGAATAATTTTGAAAATAAGAAAAGTGACGAAATCTGCACGAACGAGGCGAATCACCCTTAAACAGATCCATTAAAAATCATTTTTATCTCACATGAAAATAAACCAACGAAGTCGGGCTAACCCCATACAATTCCTCGCGAATGTTCCAAATATTTCGAAATACGACGGGAGTAATTTAAAAAAATGTTGCTACAAATTCAGACGGTAGTTTTTCGCCAGTTTTATGTGAAGTTAATTTTGAAACCGCCCGGGCATTCGCCGACGGACTGTTAAAATTTGCAATTTGTCCTGCGCCGCGCAACATACTTCATAATATGAACAAAAAAGTTACGTTCCATTGTATCGAAAGGGAATTGCCGCTGGTTTAGTTTTTGCTCAATAACTCATTGTTTTCGTTGAATTTGTTAGTTTCATACGCTTAATTAATGTGTCATGAATATATTAAATACAATAAGATTTCTTTGAGATACTAATTTTGAGTCTTTTTTCGTGTATTGATATCGTGTAGGCTTTAAGATACAATGGTAGATTTTTCGAAACACTTCGTAGTCTCAATCTAGCTAGTTACTCAAGCGCTAAAATTGTAATATTCAAATATGTTTTTCATCTTTAATAATAAAATATATTATCAAAGATTTTTTGACTGGCACGTCAGTGACAACACTACATCTATAATAATAATATTCTCCAAGTACAACATTATCCGAGTAAATGATCAAGTACTTAATGAAAGATAATTTTCTTCCGATACTCGACAAACTAATGTCTGTCGAATTGGAACTCTTTCTTGTAATTAAATGTTTAAAGAAGGGCCGCGTGTTGTCAATATATTTATTTTTTTATTTCTTCTTCTGCATTTAATTTATGAAAGTAATGAAATATATAAAACCTCGATCACTTGTACTCTAATTAGTATATATAAAATACTTTCCAAGTTTTATAGAATGAATTATTCGCAAAAGAGGTGCGAATTTAATTTATGTAGAAAAATAGGACACATTACAGGAATGAGAAATTCATAAAGGTGCATCCATAAAAAGAGCGTTAAAATGCATGCAACGCGTAATATGTGGGCCAAAGACTGTAATTTACCGCTGAATAAGCTGAAATGAACGAAACTAGACTAGAGCTGTGGTACAAAGGAAACGGTCCATTTGGGAATTATTGCCAATATTTTTAGTATGCGAATACTAAAAATACTAGTTTTTGATTGCACGAATTACCTAAAAACTTGTTGTCACTAAACCTGAGGTTCACAAATGAAGAGTAATGAATGTAGCGGCCTAGTAGGCCTAGTATTTTATTATACCCATTAATCTCCATAAACAAAAAAATAAATAATATAAGTGGTCCAAGCTGTTAACTTTAACTGTTAAAGTAAACTGAATATATTATTTTTTACTAATTACTCTATTTTATTAATTTCCTCAACATGATAATAAGAAAAATAAAATAGGTTTCATCACACCTAAATAATCTTTGTTTTATCACACCATAATTACCAGACCATTTTGTTGTCATTTGCCATAAAATTATATATAGTACTTCAATATCCGATATTATTGATAGACTTACCTGAAGGTTCACGTAGGGAGCATTGGCCATCACAGTTGGAACTATGAAACCGCCTTCTCCAGTCGACATGTCGATATCCTGGCTGTAGATATCCGTCTTATCATCATACAGCTTGACTCGAACTCGAACCCGCTTCTCAGTGCTCATGGCTTCAACCTAGAGCAAAAATTTGGTATTAATTTTAATGACTAAAAGCTAGAGATAGCATAGTGATAAAGGAAAACCAAATCTAGTCATGAATTAAAACTTGTGGGATACATAAATCCATTTTTGCTGATAGATTCTATCTAAACGCCTTTTAATTATCCTCCTTATGTAAGTAAATTTTGAATTTTATGAATTCTGTAACGGTAACTGGAGCTATACTACATCTAGATACCATTCTCTCCATTCCTCGTCGCGTTTACCGAGCATGTTTATTGTTTACCTATATATTATTTTAACTTTACTTAATCCGTACAGAAAACTGCTCATATTTTTATCTGGCAGTAAACAAATACAAAATAAAAAATAAATAAACTGGAGTTCATCAAAATCATATACCTATCTGTTTAACCAGCCTACTATTAATAGATTCAACCGACGATTAACCTCCAGAAGCCTAAGCCGCATGGCGTGAATTTAAACTGTTATCGCATTGTAAGTTTGTTACAAAGACTATAGCGAGCCGAAATGAGAGCGATGTCGTGACACCGACCTAAGACTTAATTAAGCCATTAAGTTTAGCCTCCCGACCTGGCTTAACTCCAAACCTTGCTGACAGAGCCAACCGATATGAAATAGTGTTATAATTAAATACTGTATAATACTCAATAATAGTGAACGAAACAGGTAACAATAATTCAAATTTGATGCTGATTAATATTGTACTTGGGTTTTTTCATGGGGACTTTCTGTGTAGCAGCACGGAGTATGGCAATTTATCAATAAAGGGCTTTTAGTTCGCCTCCTGTGACATATATGTCGAATATATTCCTAGTAAAATATGAATAAAATGCACCTCTACCTACTCCATCGGGGAATACAGGTGTAAGGTTATGTAGGTACGTATGTAATGACTTCCATCATGACTATGTCGTTGGTTTCGCGACATAAGTTTAAAACATACCATTGAGAGATCACGAGAAGTTACTACTTGATTTTTTCAAATTAAGATATTTAAATGGTCTGAAAATATTCCTGAAAAATATAGGTTAGCGTTTCATCATGTGGGATTCAAAACTCAAATAGTGAAACATGTAGAAATGCAACTCTGCCTTCCATTTCCGGCGATATAAGTGTACGTATTAATTGCTGAAAAAATAATATTATTAAAAAATAATAATGTAAAAAAATAAAGCACAGTAAAATAATAAAAGTTCCCTTCATAACTTGCTTTTAATATCAAGAATATTTAAAGGGAAAAGTGCAAGAACAAAAAGGTGCAGAAGGCCGTCGATGGGAAAGTTCTTCGTTGGATCACCTGGTAATTTATTATAGCAGAGAAGCCAGAGTTTATATAAGCGAAGTTAATAAATTTCTAGGCAATAATTTTTAATTAATAATCTTATACTTCGCGCTAAAACATCAAAACTGAGGAGCTTCAGTTCGCTGATAAAAGATTCCTAGTATTTTGATCGATGAAGATATTTAAGTATCGACTAGCTTTAGGTATTACTAAATATTGATTGTTTTTTACATGATTTTTTACCGTAAATCTTATAAGATTTTCTTATTGATCCTGGGACATAAGTTGCACAGTGCGTTAAAGAGGTCCCCTATTCAATTAATGAGCTGAACAAAGTGCCATTTCAAAATCAACGATTTTTTATGTAACAGCTCAGAGTCTTTAAATATCCTCAAATAACATCGATTGCCTTCACTTAAAACACTTAGTGAACCGTAGAAGCAATACACCTTCCCTTTCGCCGACAGAAACTTGAGTGCGTATTAATAAAAAGTTCCACTTACCCGTCCAACAAAAGGCAATCCAGGCTTGTATCGCCTCCTCATGCTGTCAGCAAACCTCAGTTCCACGTAATGTTGTTCAGCCGCTGGTGCTGCTGCAGCTGAGTTTCCAGACCCTGAGCTCACAGTCAGGTCTACTCGAGCTGATCCTCCACCACAATGGGCTTCTATACGCCAGGTCCCTGAGCGAGCGCCGGTGGCAAGAATGGCACTGAGTTTCCGAACACCTAAAGAAACAAAAGATTTAATTTTATGAATACTGTAAATGATGTAATGGAATAAGGAGTTATGGCTTCGAGATTTCAAGGTCGGCTTTTCGAAGTTATGTGTGTTATTGGTAAAGAAAAACATCGTAATGAAACATGCACACCTAAAAGTTATTATTAGGTTATTAGAAAAGAAGAAAAGTGGTTATTAGGAATTCATAGGAATTCATAGTGTGGTGAAATGAATTTTATAGATTAAAATTTTATAGACGCGGTTTACAAATAATCGTTGATTAGGATAGCACTTCTATACTCACATTTCGCCAAGGCACTTTCTAGCAGGCGAGCCTATAACCGTTTTTAATAACTATTTTACATTTTTCATATAAATGTGTTTATTATACAACTTATAACAATGATAGATAATGTCTCACTCCAAAGTATTTCACTCAAACAACTCGCCAACAGTATCTCAACAAAAACCGTAACGCAGCTCCACACTTTCGGATACTCCAACTTATCCAATATATAAGAGGACAGTTGAAGGGTACATCTGCCGCAACTTTTTGCCGACGGTTATGACATTTGACTTTTAAGAGGGTTGGTAAATGTAATTAATCAAACGTATGTGAAACCCGACTCACGGAATGACAGGTTATACAGAAACTTCAGCCGACGGGCCGTGAAGTCTGCAAGTTTTTTGGCTGCCAAGCTGAATACGTATGAGGCAAGTTTTGATCGCTCCCCTGCATTGCCAATTTTTGGGACGCGGAAGTATTGAAGAGGTAATTTGGTAGGTTTTGATGTAATTATGTGAATAGAAGGTCGAAGTAATTGTAACTCTTTGTAAACTTCGACAGTTGCTTTAGGATAAATTTTAAAAAAGAAATATTATTGTACTATTGTATCAAGCGTTTTTCGTTATAGTTCCTCACATAAATAATAAAATAGTTTACCACCCTGTTCGGAAGGCAGTCATCACTAGAGAAAAACGGGCAAGATACTCTAGAGTTGTTATATTAAAATCAAGAAATAGTTTGGAATATTGATATAAAAAATATATTTTTCGAATCAAAGCACTAATTCAATTCTAAACTATTCAGAGCTAATGTAAGGACGTCGTTCTTAACGATAAAAGGACGTGAAAGAGTGTTTGACGTAAAATGGTCGTCACTCCATTTATATTATGTAATACTTTATCCATTAAATGCCTTACTTACTTTCTTCGTGTCAATTACAAAACAATACGAGCCCCTTTTATGTCAATTCATTATATTGCTGTACCCATAACCTGGTTTCGCAGCCTCTTTGAAGCTTCACCTTTCATACAAATCACTACGCTTTGATGTCACATTTCAATATAATTCTAAAGTTTATTCCAGCTTTAATTCTCAAAGCCGAGTTCAAATTTAAAGGTTGAATGTTGTTTAGAAATGCCGTTCCATTTGAGATTAGTACTTAAGTCTCGCCGAGCACACTGAGACACGTTCAGCTTAAGCAAGGACTTGTTCAAGTTCACAATTCTACAAATTCAGCAGCGGCAATATTGAGGTTTGACTTTAGACTGCTAATACTCGAGTTTTGAGAAAATATTTCTTACAAAATATTAAGTTTTGGTACACAACAATTTATATTATTTATTTAATCCTTGTGAAAGTGTATAAGTTTAGCAGTGGAAGAAAATATTGGAATTTGAACGGTGTTTTCGATAAGTTTGAAGCTTTATGCTATAGAGTATTTAAGACAATAAATGGAAAGTTGTCAAATTTATATTTAATCAGAGTCTTATAAAAATTCTTTTGTATCGTCAAATTAAGACAAAAACCATAAAAATATTAAATCATATATTTGGAACTGAATAACCCATAATAAATATTCCTGTCACCAAATCCTATAAAAAGTTTAAGGAAAAAAATCGTTGACAAAATTTTCAACGACCCAACATCGATGGATCTGAAAAATAATTTGTCATGGAACAAATCAATCATAGCGGCGATAGGGTGAGTTTTCGTCGCCGAGAAGGGTGAGCTCAGGTAAAGTTAAACCGCGTTTTCCTTAAGAGAATTTCCATGTCTCAAGCGGGCTCGGCGTATGATTTATAGAACAAACATTTGATAGCAGTATTTTTTGAGCGGGTGACGCTGGAAATATGGGTTTGATATATTTGGTAATTTCTTTCATGAATTATTAGATGCTTCGAATAATTAATTTTGGTTGTATAAATTAATGTCTGTAGACTTAGTGAGCTATAACGTTTATGTATATCAGAGTCAATTAAGACAATTTTCCCACCTTAAGATAAATGCAAGATATTCACTCCTTTATAACTAATCTACAACGAATCCAATATTACCAAATTAATCATTTACATCTCCAACCGCATTTTACAATAGAATAATTCAAAACCCAATCATAATGTAGAATCGATTTACAATATTCAAATTCATTCCAATGAACAGTATAACCGCAGCTAAATGTACCAACGTGATAAAATGACATGGAAATCATCGAAATAACTAAATAATAACCGTCCATTGGGAGTCAATCAACCGCGGGCCTCGATCCGATCTATCAAAATTTGACGCGGGTTAACGCGGTTGGGACATGGAAAGGCTTTCTACGGTTTTGCTTTGTCAATCCGTTCAAAATAGATGGACATATCGAAATCTAAAAATTTGCAAGCGAATATACATAAATATTTTTTATGCTGGCACGGAAAAATTGCACCGGCAGCATATGGTAGTAGGGCGGCCTAAATAGAGCTTCGATTTGCGAAACTAGATTTAGGTATCTAGTATCTAACAGTCAATACAATTTTGATGGAATATTTCGAAACAAAGGCTGTTCCAAAATATTCTTTAGAATTCATAATCAAGACAGGTACGAGTACCATCATCATCATCATTAATAACCTTTATTTCGTCCACTGTTGGACATAGACCTCTCCTATGAGGAGGAGCGGAATATTAAGACCACTATCTTGCCATAGGAGAGGTCTACGACACGAGTGTAGTAAAAGCAAATAGGATGTTCGACGTTCTCACTCATATTTAGCCGAAATTTTTATTTTTCTGTTATAACCAAATTTTACACCTAGAAACAATAGCTGTGGTACTAGAATATGTTTTTCCTTAAAAGCATATTCCCGTTACATAAATACTGTAGCAGAGAACTACGGAAAAGCTATCCGTCGAAAGAAATTTTCAACTCAAAGTACTCATAACTTTTATCTACTCAGAAAGCAACAATAACAAAAGTTACTTCGCAATTAGAGAGAATTGTTCAGTTGAGCAGCCAGTCAACATTGGTCTGTGCATTTACCATTCGCTTCTGTACTTCCGTGCGGTTACTAAATTGCTTCATAATTATCGAGTTCAAGCTATACTGGACGCGACATTATTGTCTTGCAATTCATGTTTGAATGCATACGAATGACGGGCGGGATCAATTTTGGTTATTCTTTGTATATTTTACCTGTTTCGGTTGTAATTGGAGTTGAATAAATCTTGTTTCATATTTTCCTCTTTTTCAGCGACATACGTGACTGCCACATAAAATGTATTTAAATCTCCTGTGGCGGTTCTTTAATCATGTTTGTATAATTTGAACGCTTTTATTTATCTGTTGATAAAAAAATGCAGAGAAGGACAAACACGCATTCAGTTCTGTTGACATATCATCGTCACCATTGGCCCATTTACGTCCCACTGCTGGGCACGGGCATTCTCTGCAATTGATAGGGCTAAGGCTTTGGTCCACCGCTCTGGCCCAGTAAGGGGTTGGCGGACTTTACACCTCAGCAATTCCTAAAAACTTTTACGTGGGTATGTTGTAAATGTAAGAAACGTAAAAAAAGGGTTTGTTCACATATATTTAAGTCTGAGGCCCATTTGAATTCAACTTTTCTTTTTTTTTCTCGTTATTGTTGTATAAGAAAACTTTTCTTCAGCTGTGGAATTTTACTTATTAAGTTACAAATCAGTGTTAAATAGCATCTTGAATGTACCTACATTAGTGCTGAAATATGTCATAGTTAGCTAAGACTACCAGCTATGTATCGGCCAGCTAGCCCTGTGCGTTTTGTTTGACTATTCCTTGTCAATACGAAGAAATAGATCACACTAATAAAATAATCGTGGTATAAGAATATACCTAAGTATGAAATATCCAAAACTCCATTTTTTGGATCTCAGACAAGTTATCCGTACAGCCCCTAATATTACACTGCATCGTGTTTACAAATTCAATATCAGATCATATAGTATGTAAATACATTCAATACTCTGGCATTAAGCCGCGATTAATAAACATTAATTATCTCCGGCTAAACACGAATCTGGTTATAGCTTGAGTCTGTTAACTTCAGTCTAGGTTGATGTTAACATGACTACGTAATGAGGTATCAAACATAATAGAATCTCTTGTTAAGTTTGATTGCATTAATTGAGGTCTGATTGAGTTGTTGCAAAGAAATGGATTTTTTGCTTTTTTTACAGCATAGCAGGAAAGCGAAAACATAAGACTGTTACTAATAAGTACATAGCTTGAAAAATCTTCTGGAGATATATGATTATCGTATTAATGATAGCTTGAAGCTAAAAGATTTTTCTCTATATTTTCAACATTAGGATGCAAGTCCTAACCCGTGACTTGTTTTCATATCATGCTCAAAGACCACCTCGACCGTTTAAGCTGATTTCGTCTGGATTAACGTGATACATGAGCTGACGAACTTTAAATACCCCAAATTTTAATATCACTTTTTTTACCAACTCTTGAAATACGGCAGCAAAAATCACCTGAGCAAATTCACACCTAGAGGTATTGTAAACCGTGACACAGAACTATTTTACTTTAAATTGTTACTTAAACTTTGCGAGCTCATTTGCGGAGCACCGAAGTTAATGAACGTCGGGTTAATTAAGTTCGAGATTTGATAGGAATTACTTGGCGAGGTGGCTTTCTTGTTAAAATTTCATATCTTCGTCATTATTATGGAAGTTACTTCGTTACCTTTACAAATATATTGGAATATGTTGGTGGGGTGAGGTCCCTAGGAATTTTTGAGGTGTGTAGACCGACAATCCGCACTAGGCCAGCGTGGTGGAGTAAATAAATAAATACACCTAACAGTCACAGACATAGTCCTGACCCCACACTAAGATACGAGTCTTGTGTCGAGGGTATCAGAAACTACGAGAGACTTTTCGGTCTCACAAACACCCAGACCCGAAACAAATATTTGTGGATCACACAAACATTTGTCTCGGTGCGGGGATCGAACCCGCGACCGCTCGTTTCGCAAGCTGGTGTCTAGCCAACTGCGCCAACGGGGCTGTCTGTAAGGCCTTTAAGAGGGGGCCTGTCTCCAGTAGTGGGTCATAATATGTATTATGTATATAGGTTGAGGATTATATTGGAGGGGCACGTCCTTGAGTAAATTATTAACTAGTTCAATTTAATTTATCGGTTTGGACTTTAGGATTTTGTCTTGAGAAAAATGAAGTGTTATGAGATATTATTTTTAATAATTGAAGAATCTTGCATGCCTATCAGCACCCGTTCAGTATCAGTATCCGTATCAGTAGAAATGAGTTTTAATAATCTATTGTAATAGTATTATATAAAATGGATAGAGAAAGAATTTTTAATAAAACGGTCGCTAATGCCAAGATTCCAATTACAATATAAATCGAAAGTCCAATAGATTAATCAAAACCGATATTGGAAACTCCAACAGGTAAACCCCAGTTCGATTGCTGACCGCATCTTGCTTTAAACTTAGATTGGTATGAGCCAATTAAATCAAATTGGTCCTGGGATTATTACTAACAATTCATTTATTAGCTCTAGATCATCTGTGAGTTCTGTAATTCTGTATGATGTCGACTTTAAGAAATAATTTGCATGGTAAATCGGGGATTATGTATTATAATTATGTATATTTTCGTATTTGAAGGGTTTTTGTTATATCTACCAATTTTATCGTTTATAAATATAGATACATATACCCAAAAAGAAAAAAGGCATATAAGACATAAATATTATTTTTAATTTCATTTTCAATTCTCTACTGATTTGTGCTTCCCTTCTGATTGTTGCAGATTCAAACCAGTTAAGTCCCCTTACAGATTCGCTATCTAATCTGGGTGATATTTCATACATCTTACTCTTCTTTTAATTTTAGAAGCAAATAAGTGTACAAGGTTTTACAAAACACAAAGCATTACACGTCATAAACAGGACAGCAATCGTGACTTTTTGTATGAGGAAATTGAATGTGTCAAACAGGAAACGACGTCTGATCCGACTGTGACGTAACAAGCGAACGCTTTTAACAATCGGATCACCTTAAGGGTCTATTGTTTGCGTTACGTAACCAATGTGCAAGGATTTCAAATGGCGACTTAACTGAAACGTAAACCTTGAATTACAGAGTAAAGGGTTTTATGGTATATGCGCTATTTAATAGGAATAAATTTGCTTAGTTCTTTTAATATAATTGCTTCGAGTGCAGCTTTGTCTTCTATAAATATAAGTTATATTGACACGTGCTTTGGCTGATCATGGGGTTATTTTTACGTGAAAGAACGTCATTTTAAAACTATTTTTTAATATTGTGACTCATTGTCAATATCATTAACAGAGAACGCTTGACAAACAATAAAAAGTATCTGCTGTAATTTATTTTAAATCCTAGCCTGATATAATTAATCCTAGTCTTCATATCTCTCCCCTCCACCGTCGGATATTCAAGCACCATAAATAAATAATAAATACACCCAACAGTCACACACATAGTCCTGACCCCCCATTAAGATACGAGTCTTGTGTCGTGGGTATTAGAAACTACGAGAGACTTTTCGGTCTCACAAACACCCAGACCCGAAACAAATATTTTTGAATTACACAAACATTTGTCTCGGTGCGGGGATTGAACCCGCGGCCACTCGTTTCACAAGCTGATGGCTTGTCATAAATATATGACAATAAAAGTTTAATATAATTAACCACTCACCTTCATCCATAGACAGCTGCTCCCATATGGCCACTTTAGTGCCGGCCGGGTCGCTAAGTGCAACGTATGCTAATTCGCCCCGAACTAATCGCAGGTCGTGGTCCAGGGCCAAGATCCAGAAGGTTACTGAAACAATACGTTAACATTGATTCATTGGTGGTAAATGATCTGATTATGAAGACATTGCTGCTGAGGGGTAAGTGTGAGTACAGCGGCAGTTTTCGTCGTAACTCTTTAAAGTTTATGCTTTCGAAAATGTCTGAAAGTTACGCTTATTAATACCTAAATTTTTATATTTATGCCTCTTATATATTCAACCGTTATATACATATAATGTTCTGAGTTTTAGTTAATCGAAGTGAAACCTGTTTTTCAAACTATGAATAAGCGTGTCTGCAATTTTTTTCAGAGGCTCAATGATTTAAAACTATGACAGTATTTCGATTAATATCCATAAATCATTAATGCTTCTTATATTTTTAAACTATGAATTCCATTTCAGAACTTTTTTCCAAACATTCTACAAGGCAACACCTTTGTTCTCGCCAGTAAATTCTCTACTCTATTATGATACCTAATTTTGATTGCACGGGTATGCAAATTTTATTACCTCCGCGCTTCACCCAGGAAAATGTAAATATTATTTTTACCTTAATTAGAAATTATGCCTTGGAAATAATTTATGTTCATTAACTAAGCTGTTAATGAACATTGTAATAAAAATTCGAAAATATATAACGTAACTTCGCTCTACATTAATTTGGGCCACCATAAACATGCAGAGCGCGTTTTAGTACTGTGGAAACATAAAACAAAATCGTAAAGTGAACACAGAATTCAGTAAAAATTAATGGGCAAGAGGAAATACATAAAAACAGAGATATTCGATACAGGTACAAATCGTTATGCGGCGTCCACACTTCGGGGACTAAAGGGACGAGAATTCAAAACATCAGAATGTTTTTTTAGGTTTTACGAAACTAAAAGAGTAGAGTTTAGGTTTAAGCAGACAAAATATATTATTTATAATAGAAATATTCGATAGACATGGTAAAACAAGAACGCTTAAAGGTATCGAATAGGAAGATATGCAATGACATTTTTCACCAATATTTAGATTAAATACGTTCATTAATTTATTAATGATAAGGAAATGAAGCTACATATGTGTCGATAGCAAAAATTCACTCGATGACTAGTATGGGGCTTAATTGTTATAGATTGTTGATTGTTGATCCCGAAACATCAAAATAACTTGGGTTGGATTTTTAAACAAGGACCCACTTCCATACATACGCCTCTATTTTAGCATGCCGTTAATTCCAAGATATTTTTAAAGTAGGGTTTACTGTCTCAAAATATTAAACCACATTAACTAAAACACAGTTGAATTCTCATAATATGAATGTTTTCGGACTGGCCTAAATGAGTTGTATAACGAGAAATCGCTGTCAAAAATGTGTTGATTTAATGGTGAGTGTGAGCAGAACCCAACGATTTTATGTATTGAGATATTTACGATGGACGGTAATTAATAAAATATACAGCGTTGGCTCTGGCGCTGTTTCAATTCGTGTACAATATTTGTATTGTTTCGATTTCAGCTTTGTATCACGCTTAATTGAGTTACGTCATTATGTGAGTAATAGTACCAATGAACTCTGTCCTACTCTATGCCAGTGGAGTATGGTCTTAATAAAAACATAAAGAATCGATGTGAAGGTTGCAGAATGAAAAATACGAGTATGTTATGTAAGCTAACTGCTTATTACTGGTCTTATTAATAGAGTGGCCTTTGGTTATGAAGCACGATGTCTTGCTACTAAAGAACAATGGTTTTGGATACTTTTCTTCGTAAGATGACAAGCTAAAAAACTATGCCTTAATGGAGTATTCCAATTTGACTAATACATAGCTATTACTATTAACTATAAAGCTGGGTTCACACTATGATTAAATACTACATTTTCTTCTTTTGGATCGAAGTAAAATCACTACATGATATTAAAACGAAACGGGATTAAATTAAATTCAAGTAAATTTACTCCCAAATGGCACTAAAGCACTTGTAAATGATGTATAGGTAAGGGTCCTATGCTATCCTAGCTTGAACTGAAAGTTGGCTGCGGTTGGAGACGTCGCCTGCATTCGCAAATGTAATTGAATCAACACAATTACTATGAAGGGAAATGAGTACAATTTTGTAGCTCTTTGATACAATGTTGCATATAGATTGGATTGTATTTTATGTTCAAGTTTACGTTTAATAATTTTAAAGGATTTTTTTTGTAGCACGCATAAAATTGTAAAACAATTTCAATGAAAATTGACGCAGATACATATAACTCTTGAAATTATGGTAAAGTCTTTTATAAAGTTCATGATTTAAAAACCTACACAAAATACAATGAAACTGCAGACAAAAGTTAAATTCATAGTAATGATGATCAATTTTGCAGAATTTTGTTTCGAAATACTTTTCTATGTCCTCAATACACCTGTCCTCTACTTTGTAATACACTGTTTTGAGTACTAAACATATTTCTACTATCCATTATTCTATGAATAATAACAATACTCATACTTAACAATAACATTAAAATACCTAGTTGTGATGCGAAGGTTGAAGGTAATAAACGTTAAACTTAATATTCTTCTCGTCAGTACATCTCTCCGTTTTATTGGTTGTAAACTTGAAATAAAACAGCGCCAAGTGAATTGCTGATTGATTTACGCACTTTTACGAGCATTACATTTACTACCCTTGGTGTATATTAACGCGTGGATTTTGTGATGGAGAAGTCTTAGGTTCGATTTCTGATTTGAGCTATGTGTTAAAAAATTTTTCGATAGGAAATTCTTAATAAGAGCAAGTTACATACGTGTCTAGCATACAACAATAAAGTTGTTTTTATGTTACGTGCAAAATTAGACTAATGCTAGAGTCTGGCAGTGGAATTTTCTTCTGAATCTCCTCAACCTTGTATGTAAGCGTGAGTATGTACTACAAATTCATATCTATATTTCTAACAGAAAATTACACACCTACTAAACATAGGTATTTTTTTCCCAACTCCATCAAAGACATTACGTGTAACAAATCATGTTGATTTTTATTTTTTGTCGTCTTTTTATTCTTAGCAATAATTGTTAAGAAAAAGTTCAATGTTGTACTTAACAAAAAAAAATCTAACTCACTTGTCTCCCCAGGTCTGTAGTAATGCCTAGCTGGTCGAACTATGACATCTCGCACTGGTCCCAAGAGTCTGATGACGCTGTGGCTCTTTGCAGTGCACTCCTCGTTGCCGACGCAGCCAACTGTTGTGTGCAGGGTGCAGTGGGTCGCAGGAGAGGACGGTATTTTGAGCGGTATGATGCCGTAGCCTGGAACAAATTATCGAGATGAGAAATCTTTTTTTTTCTAATAAGAAAATATCCTTTAAGATTTATTTTATTCAGTAAAATATAGTTGCATTGAACTTAATAATTTATGGTCGTTTAAAGTGTGTTTCTAAATTTTGTTATGATTTAACTTGCAACATATAATTCTAACATGATAACATTGTGTTACTACGTTAACAACCGTAGTCAGTACAAAATCATTTTAGTCATGTCTCTGACAGGTTCAAAGTAAGAGTAAATGACAAAATAAGTAGCCGTCACACATAAACACCATAATAAATCTTAGATCCTTCAAATAAAAAAAGATAATCAGAGTTCTCTTGGTGAAACAGAGGCAAACTCTGTCATTTTAAATTTACTTCTTACGGTGGACTGATTCAATAAAAAATAATAATATCAAATTGATGTTAATCTTACACGAGTATGCTGATACTCATAATGAACATAACATTATAATCTTTTTCTTCTTCTTCTTCATCAACTCATATACACCCACTGCTGAGCACGGGTCTCCTCTACCATTGAGAGGGTTTAGGCCATAGTCCACCACGCTGGCCTAGTGCGGGTTGGCGGACTACACACCTAAGAAATACCTAAGAACTCTTAGGTGTGCAGGTTTTATCACGATGTTTTCCTTCACCGTTAAAGCAAGTGATAATTCAATGTGAATACACACATAAGTTAATAATAAATTCCAAGTTCACATTACAATATTCCGCAACTATTATCCTCTAAGGAATTTTTCTAGGACTACATTCCAATTACATTCCACGTCGCAACCCGTTACGTAACATTCCGTGGCTGATTGACCGAGATTTGGTTGGAGCGAAAAGAAGCTAAACATGTGCCAACTCGGAGTGGAGCCCAAACCTATTTCTAATATTGTGGGAAAGCCTTAACCTATTACGTCAGCTCACAACATTAATATATGCCAATATTTTTTATGTGAGTTAAAGGTAATATTAACACCTTTTTTTGAACGAATGAAATATATAAAGTATCTATTTAAAAAAATATATATTGAAATGCTTGTCTGGACTAGCATCAGAATTGATCCAGTGAAATTATATGAAAGTTTAAGAAATAAATTAAAGATCTATGTAACGAGAACACACTTTTTATTTATAACAATATTTTTTTAGGTTCAGATACTAAAAATGCTGTTATTAATAATTTTATAACGAAGCAAGCGAATAACACATGCCAGTCACTTGTGCCAAGGAAGAAAATAAAGAGCATTATTAATAAGATCGAAGCCGATAAACCATGTAATAAAGAAGCACATTAATAAAATTCTTATGCCTTAGTACACAGAAACTATGTCTATTAAAGCAGCGCAGTAGACTCCAGTTTATTAACTACAGCGGTATGTGAGCATTCCACTGTTTTAACACCGAGGAAAATACCTTTATATTACCTTCGTTTGTTCAGATTTGAGCTATTAAACCCGTCTCTCGCATTATTACTATCATAACAGGTATTCTACTTAATGAAAATAATCCGATTATAAAATGTAATATCTAGTGTTCAGACGTATTAAGTTGCTTCAAATGTAATGATTTATTTAAGTTGTTTCGACTTATGTAGAATGGGTTCTTGTGTTTAAATTTTGAGAGAATAGTACTTCATGTCGAACATAGATTTAGGACTATGACGTGCCATAATAAAACAAAATGTCATGCACCTGAGACGTAAGTGACATTAATAAAACAATACAATGTAGATTTTTGCGTAATGACAACGAGCCGCTTAGGTCTTCTTATTGAAAATTAAAAATTTCTATCCCTACATGACTGACTGTTTTTTTTCTAGATAAAAACATCTACATCCATTACTGAAATAAAGAACCATCAAGCAGGCCATATTTTTGACGAATGACAGTTTAAATTTAAAAGCGTAAAAATATCGTACACCCTCACGACACGATAAGTTAGAATAACATAATGCCTTCGAATAGTTAAGAAAAAAATAACACAATATAAATGGGACTTGCGCACTCCATTTCAAATCGCCAGAGTCCTCGATACTGGCAATAAAACCGTTTGGACCAAATCCAAATGGAAAAGATGTGGAAGGAACATTCCCAGACTACGGCTAGCAAGCACTTAAAGGAACCAGACGCTATTAAAAGGTAAGAGTTATTATAACATTGGAGGAGGAAAAGTGTTTTTTCTTCTTTTGCTGTTTGGAGTTCAGTTGGTGCCTATTGATTTTCGTGTTGCTGGAGTTTGATTAAAACGTTTGGAATATTCTTTGTTTGGTTCGAAAAAATGATGCAATAAAAAATGTAGTTTATTACTATACAAGTAACTTGGTATTTTCTAGTTACTTGAAAGAAAAAATGCCTTGATGGACATTAGCTTGTACGATTCTTAGTTCCTGGTGACGTTAATGAAGACTATTTCCATTTGGCATTATGTGGTGTCTTATTTTTGTCTCGGGCAGGAATAAAACTACAGTAAAATCCTTTTGCAATCCTTTTATTTACTGATATTACCAACGTAATATCATAATTTTACGTTAATAAAAATAAACAAAACTATTTGTGATTATTTTATCCAACTATGTTTGGTAATATATTTTCCTCCTGACGTAATCAATCCACCTATCGGCAACACCTTAGATAACAGTGATTGAGCATACAGGCAATAAAATAAAAGTAGGTGAAATTACATAAAAGCGCAGTATCAGCAAACTAGTTTTTTTTTCAATAATGTCGAATTGGATATGCGCAGCTCTGTGCGCTAACTTAAAAAAAAAACTTCTGAAGCGAATTCTCTCGCTCAGTAAATTAACTGGGAGCTGAAAATACAAACTAAAGAAAAAGACTAATCAGACTCAAGATGGAGTAATAAAACACTGAAAAATCTGGAGAGAAACAAAAAAATGTTTAAGTCTCCATTTTATTTACTACTGTAAATGTTTTCTGAAAGTTTTTAATTATTCCAATTAAAACGCAGAAACTAGATACAATCTAATGACTAGGTATGTAGAGAACGAGCGGTGTTTTTGTTTCTTAGAATTAAAAATGGAAAAGAGTAACGTTTTAAACTAAAAAGAAAGATACGCACAGTGTAATTTACCCAATTTTTATACTTATTTGAAGTTAAAAGTCAACCTTTGACTTGTGACTTTGTGTTTTACAATAAATGAAAATAAATAAATTTATAAAAATAAATAAATTTAAAATAAATAAATTTATAAAAATAAATAAATTTAAAATAAATAAATTTATAAAAATAAATAAATTTAAAATAAATAAATTTATAAAAATAAATAAATTTATAAAAATAAATAAATTTAAAATAAATGTACAAATTAAAATAAATTTTATTTAAAAAATATATTTTGAAAATAAATACTTCGAGTATAAGCTTATCGCTACCTAAAAAGTAAACGAACACGCAACAAAATATTTTAATTCGCGCCCGTGGTAGAATTAATTAATTTAGAACAAAACAATAAAATAAGATCATTTTTCTATCTATATAGAGTTTGTTTAATTCCCTTTATAGGAGTACATTCATTCGATTACCTTGAGCACTTTACGTAACATTAGCTATTTTAATTGCAATTATTCCGTACTCTTTATAAATTCAAATAAGAATAAAACTACCTGCGAACAAAACTGCAGAAATCGTTTGTTAGAATATTTTACAATCTCTTTATTCAAAATGATATTTCACGGTACTACGCGGCTACGGCGTAGGTGAATACACGTGCTACGGTCGCTACGTGCGGTGCTACGGAATGTTCCGGTTCCGGCTCACTGCACTATCTCCCCTTTGTTATGATGCTTTTCCATGGAAATACGCAGGAGGGAAATTTTTGTATTGACGATTGATATTTTTATTTCGAAAATGGCTGTTACGCTGTTGGGTTTTTGCGGACTGTATTTTTTACGTTAATAAAGTAAGAGCTAAGTGGTCTATGCAGCGAATTTCATCGAAAATCGTTTTAGGTTATGTAGATATAAACTTAAGTTATAGGTACTTGCATATGTTTTTGGATTCATTTTTACATTTTATTAAACATTAAAAAATGCACAATCACGAAGTTTGTTTAAAAAAATATGACGGTATGACTGAAAAGCCCATTTGACCCACGCGCAATAATTCAATCGTACTGTGAATCCAAATACGACACTAAGCTAAGGCTTCATCCACAACTTGAACTAAAACAAAACACAACGCTATTCAAACAAAACAATGAGCCATAGAAACAGAGATTCAGTCTTGATTACGTTCACAAACAAGTTCATCATTTGAACAAAGCTTTATGAGTTTTAACGAGCCGCCATTCCACGGGCTTCATTCCGTTTCTTCGAGAAACTATGAAATGTTTGCTCCAACTACTGAATTTATTGTGTAACAAAACAATACTGGCTGAATAATTCGGTGAAATAATTGGACTTGGTATATTTGTGTGAGAATATTAAATAAACAGAACGTAACACAATGTATGTACTTGTCAAATCTATAAGTACGCGAATTTTAGACCACGAAGTATAAGAAGTAATAAGTATAAAATACTATGTACTATGTGAGCATGGCCCATAACATTTAATAGTATGAAATACAGAATTTTTCTGTCTGAAACAAGACTTAAAGACCCATGTTTTTAAGTCACATACAGAGAACCATAACTATTAAGGATAATGTAGTCATAAGGAAAACTATTTTTATTTATTTTTTGTCGGAGATTTATTAGAGTTAATGTCTTTGTAATCACCGCAACTTTTACCTGTCTTAATTTTCGATTACAGACGTCTTACACCCTGTCTGTATATCTAGGAGTTATCCATTGAAGACTAACGAAGATTAAGTCAAGAATCAAGTCCTTTGTACCCCAGAATGACAAAGCCACGTAGGTTAGTACGGTAAGCCAAGTTACAGTTATGACGTAGTTTGTGTTGCTGAGGCGATTCTATTATTTATGCCGCTCCTTTGTTACTCTATGACTCGACAATTGTCAAGCCAAGACTTGGGAATCTTGGGAAGAGAAATTGTCTCATTTCTATGCCTATTTCAAGAATGTTGTAACTGATCCCCTAGCCTTCATTATTACTGAAGCTATCCAGATTGATAACTTTTTAACCAAAGTCTCAATACATCTTGTATAGGCATATGACTACAGAAGACTTCAAAAGTCACCTGTTCAAAATCGCCTGCATACATCCACATCTCGCAACACTTACCTAGTCATACATCAATATTGAGAATGGACGTATTATATTCCGCATGTACAGTTCTCTTATACATCATGTCTATTCTTGACCATTTTTTACCTATAGGTCACTGCTTAACCACAAATTATGTATTGTAAAAAACTAAATTAAATAGAATATACGTATTCCTATTATTAGAAGACCAAGTGACCTTTATAAAGTCAGTCTGTAATTGAGGACAATAAACCTTAAAGATCTCAGACAATTTAATATTTAATTACAAATGTTAATGAAGTAGTTTATGTACATTAAAAAAGAAATTCTCATTAAGTTAAAAGCTACAAATGAAGGCTTTTAAAATAAATGCGAATGGTGAATATTAAATATAATGTAAAAGAATATTTACAAAATATATTTTCTTCACAAATGACAAGCTGGTGTAATTATTTCGAAAATTGAGAGGAATTAGGTCAGTTCATATTATGTAGTGTGAGATGTAAGAATTTCTTTTGAAATGATTAAGAGATTCCTCGTCAAAAGGGTAAGCCTCCGTCGGGAGACCAACAAAGTTAGGAAGTTAAGAAAAAAATACCTTAAAAACTAAAACGATAGATGTTAGGCCATAAAGAAGAATCTATATTTTTTAAACTCAGAATCTTCTTGTATATACATGCATATATTATTTGGAAATTCTTAAGAGAAGCATAAAGTCTGGAACTGTGGCTGAAAACCCCTATTACGTGGGACTGATACATATCTGGCGAAGTTGGGTGCAGAAATTCACCTCTGCATGCTACCTTTGGCGAATACAAGCTTGAGGTTATTTTTATATGTATTAGTACTTTCAAAACATTGTTGCTTTGCAGCAGTAACAACATTTTCCATATTTTGTAAGTTTCATAAATTCTCAAGTCGGCGCGACACGTCACACATTTCACGGTACACGGCTACAATAAGCCAGCGGTTATGCTGAAACGGACGGACTTTTCATACGTTTATTTCCCAAGAAAGTTCCTGACATCGGTTTTGCTAAGTAAGAGTTATATTATATGACAATTTTTTAGGTTGTATCAATGGAGATTGCTTGTCGAATCAGAATTAT
The DNA here is from genome assembly GCA_030295005.1 of Cephonodes hylas. Classification (NCBI taxonomy): domain Eukaryota; kingdom Metazoa; phylum Arthropoda; class Insecta; order Lepidoptera; family Sphingidae; genus Cephonodes; species Cephonodes hylas. The sequence continues at coordinate 10,339,216 of AP025372.1, read as the reverse complement.
TAAAAACAAAATTTTGTGCAATAGTTCTGGGTATCTAATATACATATATATAAATATGTGTTTCGTTTATTGCATTACATTGCCATAGCCCTAAAGTCATAATCTTCTGTTCTTCTTCTTCATCAACCCATATACGCCCACTGCTGAGCGCGGGTCTCCTCTACCATTGAGAGGGTTTAGGCCATAGGACTACACACCTAAGAAATTCCTAAGAACTTTTAGGTGTGCAGGTTTCATCACGATGTTTTCCTTCACCGTTAAAGCAAGTGATAATTCAATTTTGAATACACACATAGCTTCGAAAAGTCAGAGGTGTGTGCCTGGGGTTCGAACCCGCGACCGCCGAGATTCTCGACCGCGCGCCTAAACCTCGAGGCCATCACTGCTTACCTTCTGTTACCAGCTCTATAACACAACATGCTAAACACCTAGATATCTGCGTCAGACTTTAATAGAACATGTTCTTTATTACTACAAATTATCTGAATATTTCCGCCGTTTAAAAAAATGTACACATAATGAAAGATCTTGGAACTGAATCACGATGTTTTCCCTCACCGTTGAAGCACGTATTAACTCCGTATGATCACACATATAGCTTCAAAAACTCAAATGTGTGTTCCTGTGGTTCAATCCTTCGTGCGCCTAAACCTCGAGACCATCACTACTTTTGATTCATACACTTTAATATTTAGCTCTTAACTCAAACATTAATGCATGAAGTCACATCAAACGCCAGTATAGAATATTCCCAACAGAGTTAAAATCTCGGACGCGTGCGCCCGATATCAGTTAACACTCCGCTGACTTCGACCAACATGTTCTGAATTGCTTCAGTTAGAGATCGCAATTTGCCTTCACGTGTGACCTCGACCATTGTACTGGGAATATTGTAACATGTAACGTATTGTATTGCGTATTTGCTTTGTATGGGAGATGGGGTTTGGTGAAATTCCACCGGAGAACGTTAACTGTTGGTAATTAGCAGCAAACCCTCAGATGTTTTGAAACTTTGTATCACAGCGCAGTGTATGCAGTGCAATCTAGAGGTTCAGAAGTCGATATCCTGTTCGGGTGAATGGTATTAGTTTCTTCAGCATGTATGACTACATGCTGCAGATATAAAATGCATGAAAATACAACATATTTGTTATGTTTAATCTATAAATAGTCTAAAACCAGCAATATGTTAAAAATACTATGTAGCTCAGCTTGTAACTTCGGAAATATAAACGATAATTATGTGTAAGTATGTACGTACATTGTTTAGTTAACATCATAGTATCAGTAGGATATTTGAAAATGTTTTTCGAAGCAAACAATAATAAAAAAGGCCCTTTGTACGAACAAGGCGACCAACTAAATTATCACAAGCATATTTAATTACTCGACTTCCTCCACTTACTGTTTTACCTCTACCTACAAACATAATATATTTGACTGACTCACCAACCAATAATTTCCAAGAAACATATCTAATTACGTCATATTCAACGTAATTAAATCAGGCCGAATATTCTTCCTGCTGTCCACAGCCCCCGTCTTGTTAATCAAGCGAAGTTGGCCGGATGAAGACGTCTAATTTATCGCTGACTTGGCGTGGATTTTACGAATGTTTTTAATTTAATTAAGAGGGATGTTAGACACAGTTTGATTATGTTATCTCACGTCTTTCTACACTTTCTTCATCGCGGATTTTGATTTATTCGTAATTGGAACTCGTAAATAATAATAAAATAAAATTTATAGGTTTAAATTTGATTCAATGATTACCTGATTTCTCGAAAGTTACAACATAATAAAAATAAAATAAAATATGATCGGTACTAGGCGATTCGGGTTTCACGAAATTATTTTAACTTGTACATTTGGTATTCCTCGTAAAAAAAGACATAATAGCTCAAAGATTTTACTGTTCGAAATTTTGAAAGGCCAAGGCATTTGGTCTGCTATAAAAATACCGGGCCTGTTCCATTCCATTCTTACGGGAAAAAAAACAAAACAACCAGCATTATATGGCTCCAGCTGCTGACAAGTATTTAAAACAAACGTCCACACACGCCGACCGCTGTTCATAAACGTAAATTGTTTTCAGTATCATCTTGCCAACGCATGAAGCTGTAATGTGAGCTCGATTGGACCCGTTGCAGCTATTCCCTTAATTTTCAAGCTGCACACAATTTAGCAAATTAGAGGCTTTGGCTACTTCATTAGACGGCGGATGAATCGCGTCGTTTGTAAGCAAAACTGCGACTGCATCGTTAACGTTAAATATTTTATTCTCATTTGCATACCCGGTTTTGTAATGAGCGGTTTGAATGCGTTTTGATGATGTAGGTTAGGAGATTTAATGTATGGGCACTCCAGTGATACCGTAGGGAAGGTATGGCTTTGTTTTCGGCGCTCACCGTTTGCTAGTTGTATGTTAAGCTTTGTTTAGTTACGTGAAATATGTTTTCAAGTTTCGTGTTGCAATTAGGAATTACCTCATGGGAAAACATAATAACACTTAAGTAGCCCGAAGACTTGTAGATGGATATACCTACAGAGTTTAAAAAGACCATGGTCAAAAACTAAAACGGTTTTTGTACGGTAATTATTACAAAATCATTGAGTACAAAAAAATATCCCGTAAATCAATTACGTTTTCCTTACTACCACAACCATCGAATGTGTACGATTAATATTAAAATGACAATTCTTTTTTCGAAAATATAATTATAATCGATGTGTTAGTGATCACGGTGACTATTGCCTGTCTGATGCGTGATGGATTCGAAGATTAAAAGGTGCAGCGAGACAGCGACCCACCGATCGCACAATTTACTAGTAGGCTTGGAGTTTAAATGAGAGGGCTTAGGGTTCTACCCCACTAGGCTGACGCATTGCGGATCAACGGCTGGATAGTTTGCTAATACCTGTCAGGTGAACGCTCACTAAACCATAACAAATTTAGTTTTATGTAATAAAGAGTAATGACCAAATAGGTAAAGAAGATAAAATAAATACTTGGTTTGAGCATGAGATTTTGCATGAATACTCTTTGAATTAGATTACATTCACTTATTCCCGTATAACTGCGAAAAATTGATTCAAAAATATACCCTATCTGTATCAATCTACCCACGGTTCATCTTATTTTAAGTAACCATAGCGAGACTTTTGTCATATGTTTCTTTGGTAACGCTACTAATAATGTTCAAAAATGCTACTAAGAATTTCCTAACTGAAAATACAAGAAAGATTTGCCTGACTTTGGAATCTACTGCTAGACCTCACATAGTACTACATAATTATATCACAACTTCAACAACCCAGTGTAGAGGTAGGCAAATTCATTTAAAAAATCGTAATAACAGAGCAAAAACTTGAAACCGACTCATGACTTTGTGTTATGTCTAAATTAAAACTCCCCGAAGTTACTCCACAAATCAAAAGGAAGACAAGGAAAACAAACCTATCATGCGAACCAATTACAAAAACCACAGACAAAAGTTGTAAATTAAGAAATTTCTCCAAGAAATTTTCTTTGTACACAAAACCTGTCTGTACCACGTGTCGCGTGCTCTACCCGGTAAATTTGATCTCAATGTAGAGTAATTAAAAAAGTATCCATCGAAGGTGGATTCAATTAAAAGTTTCCCGTGGGAGCGAATTAAATTTCGTTTCGCTGTTGCGGCCATTATGGTTCCAGTTTGGATTTCACGTTGTTTTAACTTTAACACAAGAACGGTGTAAATTCAACGGCGGGTTTTAGAAAAGAATTTAGAAATTTTGCTGCTGCATTCCTCTAGTTCTAGTTACTCTAAAATATGTGTCAGTAGGTTAGTATAGGACAAGTTAAAAGTATTTAAAGAATGGTTATATTGCTTTTTGTGTACATTATGGCTTTCTTACTATTGTATTGAACATGATATTTTAAGCTAGAACAAAAAAAAAATTGTGCAAAACTTAACCTTATAATCCTGTTTAGGCTTTATAGGCTTAGACATAACTACAGATTACACTCCTTTTATTCCAAAAAGAACACTAACGAACAAAGAATTGGGATCATTACGAGAGAATCGAGCGTAAAAGCACACAGAAGCGAATAACTCTATAAACAACGTAGAGGCAATTAAGGGAGAAAACAGACTGGCAACATCTGGCAGTGCAATAAAAAAAATGACGCCACCAACAATATTCCCTTCGTTAATGACAGGTCGAAAAAACCACACAGCCACTCATTTATTTGCCGAACTTGGTATCAGACTGGCGCGAGTTGTCAATAGAGAACACATCTTCCACAGAGGGATATAAAAGTTTATTTCGTACGGACTTGCCGGTGGATTAATCGGGCAATTTATCAACGCGTCTGATGTACGGAACTTGATTCCGCAACTGGGTTTGTTTAACAGATAAAACTGCGGGAGCGTTGTATCCGCATTGCTGTAACGCGTGCGGCCTGTGAACGACGAATTTTGGCTTGGCGTTCGTTCGGACATTGTTGATAAACTCATAATTATAATCTTCTTCTTCTTCATCAACCCATATACGCCCACTGCTGAGCACGGGTCTCCTCTACCATTGAGAGGGTTTAGGCCATAGTCCGCCACGCTGGCCTAGTGCAGGTCGGCGGACTACACACCTAAGAAATTCCTAAGAACTTTTAGGTGTGCAGGTTTCATCACGATGTTTTCCTTCACCGTTAAAGCAAGTGATAATTCAATTTGAATACACACATAACTTCGAAAAGTCAGAGGTGTGTGCCTGGGGTTCGAACCCGCGACCGCCGAGATTCTCGACCGCGCGCCTAAACCTCGAGGCCATCACTGCTTATAATGCTTATTTTTGCTTATATGCTTATAATTATAATTATTTACTCTTCATACAATATATGTAAAGGGGGACTTAATGCCTGAGGCATTCTCTGGCAGTTGAACCCTGAACGTAAATAAACTAATGGTATTATGTTAAATAATATACTATGATCAGCAAATATGATTTATTAATATAAAGAACCTACTATTCTGGTTGACAACGACGATATAGCCACAGCCGTCGTTTGTATAACGCTTTTCGGCTTCAATGGAAGTATCGCCTATGTTCTATATATGTAAACGAAAATTATTATATGCAGAAACCAAGGAGACAAACAGAATTCCTTCTGCTTAGTTAGTTTAAAATAAAACTCCAAACTAAAACTCAGAAGGATCATCAAAACAAGAATAAGGTCAGGAAATAATGAAGTCACAGTTTCCCCGCTTGTCGGAGAATACTTGTGACGCAACAAATTATACGTTTGAAGACCGCACTCGCAGCGAATAAAGACAAGCCACAATGGAACGAACGGACGGCGAATTCCAGTACCAGTTCCGGTACTTTTTATGAAAATCCAGAATTCGCGAAAGTACACCGATAACTAGCGCTGGAATTTCGAGTTGAATTGCAGCGAATTGGGAGAATTAAGCGGAAAACTTTAGTGTATTATTGCCGATACGACAGAAAAGTTGATTTTGCTCACGTTGGTGGAGAGGATGGGTTGTTCTGGGTTCGATTTTGGGTTGGAAAATTTAAGTAAAAAAGTATTGCATTTATTTTTGTATTGTATGTAATAGTTATATCTTCCTATTAGACGTCAATTGGTTTGATGAAATTAATTGTAGAGTCGTATGAAGGATTTGTTGACGCTTCTAAATTAATTTCCTCGGGTATCTCATTAAAGATCTCTCATCTTTATAAAATATTTTATACAATAAAAAATTGACTACATATGCATCTGACGATTAATATCGTGCGTCTAAAATAGAAAAATTATTTATAATACAGTTGGTATATATTCTGGTATACATAGTCGAAAAAAATCTGCCGGAGTTTTATTTATCTGGGTTACAAAACCAGATTGTTTAACAACCTATATATTTATACCGACGAATGCTCCTACCAGTTATTATCAAAGAGCTCAAAACACTCTCTCGTATATATGTACAAAGGAAATTTCACTTCAATCCGTGCTGTCTGAAACATAAAGCTTATCTAGAATTTATTAGTCTCACGTCAGATATTCGCTGGTTGTATAAGCCATTTCATTTCGTGTCGTTATGAGCAGAAATGCATTTTGCAAATTTTCATCTCCATTTTAACAGCATTATTTAAAATTTAATGACAATTTTATTCGGTAAGTTTATTAATTAATGAATTTTTATTGTTGAAGACGTAAGGGTGTGCTGATTTATGGGCAGAATAGTTAAATTTCTAGGCACTAGGCCAGCGTGGCGGACTATGGCCTAAACCCTCTCAATGGTAGAGGAGATCCGTGCTCAGCAGTGGGCGAATATGGGTTGATGAAGAATGAAGGAAGTTAAAATTCTGCAACTATTATCTGCCAACTGTAGGTTTAATCCCACATAACATGGGGTAAGTCCGATGTTCGGCAAAATTTCTATACCACTACTGAGAATTTCATACTCAATAGACACACACACGCAGTCACACTAAAAGTTCTTAGGAATTTCTTAGGTTTGAAGTCCACCAACCCGCGTGGTTAACTAAAGCCTAAACCATCTCAATAGTAGAGAAGGCCCGTGCCCAGCAGTGGGACGTATGGGTATGGGCTGATGATGATGATTGATTTAAGTCCATTTACACAAAGGTTTAAATATAAGTTGAGAGACGCAATAAAACTAATAATATAGTGATACATAAGTCACGGCGAAAAGAATCTCGGAACGGGGCCGACAGTATTATGAAGATCATAATATTAAAACGAAGACAGGCATATTAAAACCCTGTGATATTTTCTTATTTCACGACGTACCAACCAAAATGTACATCTTTGTACATTCCACCTTGAATCTTAATATTACTTTTGGAACGTTCTAAGGAATTGCTGAAATTTCTTTGGGCACAGAATATTTATTGTTTGAAGTTAAAATCTGACTTGTTTGACAGCCCTGTGGCGCAGTTGGCTAAACACCAGCTTGCGAAACGGGCGGCCGCGGGTTCGATCCCCGCACTGAGACAACTGTTTGTGTGATCCACAAATATTTGTTTCGGGTCTGGGTGTTTGTGAGACCGAAAAGTCTCTCGTAGTTTCTGATACCCACGACACAAGACTTGTATCTTAGTGTGGGGTCAAGACTATGTATGTGACTGTTGGATGCATTTATTTATTTTATTTATTTATATTTAAGGTAAATCTAAAACTGTTCATTTGTTTCGTACAATATAAATTCGGCATAGGGCAAGTACATTTTTAGTAAATACGAACAAAACCGCGCCAATTTCATTAAAAATGTTGAAGAGGAATGTTACATTCATAAAAGAAATATTAATCAAACCGATACTAATGTGGACCTTAATACATAAATTATTTTGTAAAGTGGATAAGAGACAAGGTATAAAAAATAAAGAGGCATAAATAATATAAAATATTACAAGGAGATAAACCCATAGAACATTATTCTAGGTTAGCGTTGATGGAATTGGCTTCATAGGATCGTATCCTTTCCATTTCTACTTGATTCTCAATCATTTGAGAGGCCGGTCTAACTCTTCTTACAGTCTCTAAACTTCTTTATTGACAACGTTTATATGCCAGCTCAGATATGAAGTCCGCCAAAGACGTAAGTTTCATCCGTATATTTCCAGTCGCCTTCTTATAGAACGCAAGAATTGATCACGGCCATGTCTAACATATTATAGAAGAACAGGGGAATGTATCACTTGCGGGACGAAAAATGTATTGAACTAGTCCGGTATCTCCCCTAAAACTGTCCATGAGATTTGCTCTACCTATATGAGCGTTTTAGTTGATTACTTTTGAACAACGTTCGTTGAAACGTTTGTACGTTGAAATTTTGAACGATCTGTGGTTATTGTCATACCTCTTTACCGATTTAGCAAGATTGACGCGAGGATGATTTGGTTGTTATCTTTCAACCATGTCACCGCTACACCCACACCTTCATACGTAGCTACTTTACTCTTCGTAAGAGGCTCTGGCAATAGTATCTTTATTATAATATTTATGTGGTCGTAGTTTAGAATTTTTACCTAATCGGTTTCTTTGTATCGTAACTAAGTCGAAAAATATTTGTTTGGCCAGGTAATTAAATTTTCTGCATATCAACAAAAAAACAAATGTAGACGAGATTGTTTTCATCTATATCAGATGAACTTTTTTTATCCTGCTATAAAAATCCTATTTTCTAATGAAATCAGATACTTTTCCAACATTTACTATTAAATCGTGGTCGGTTCATACTAAAAACAAAGAATGATACATCCTCACCAAACATATAAATCTAGGTAATATGTACTCCCAAACAATGTACAAACGCATGGTGTAGCCAAACGGCAACATACCGTTTTCTTGTAAAAAATCAAAATATAAACACATTCAATTGAAAATGTATCAAAATATTGAAAACTTACCTTTATTTTTATCTAAATTCTATTTTTGTTTCTATATATGCCTATTTATTCCGACAAAACAAGAGTCACAAAATACACATAAAATCGAAAACAAGAAATTACTTGAAGTGAAAAGTTGTTACGATTTTTTTTTTAATATCCGCGGTTTTATAAGTATCTATGACAGGTATTTGTCTTTGTCAATATTTGTTTTGTTCAGAAAGTGAAAAATTAAATGATATTGATCTAATAATTCTAAGATAATCGTAAAAAACTGGTTTGTAGACATTTGGCAACAATATGCATTTAAGGGTTAACCTCTGATGCCTCTATGATGCCATTACGTTGAATCTATTGCGTCACTACCCTGGGCCAAATTTTTCTGTCTCAAATGACAGCATTCGTAAAATGAGGTAATGTTGTCACCACGAACACATTACTACGGCTAAATTGACCCAGTTTTCGACTCCCTCATCGCAATGTAAAATACATGGATTTGTTCCAAGGCTAAATTATGTCGAATTGGTTTTCCCCCAAACTCGATTCAAAAATAAAATAGGCAAATCAGAACTATTGGCACCGTCAATGGAACTCGCAACGTTTTCTCACGTAAAAAGCACCACGGCAATTTCACACCTACCCTCACCTGAAAACATACCAACCGACTTTGATCAATACAAAATATTTCTGAAACGTTCCCCGTATTGACATTGGAGTGACGCGGCTTCTTCATGTGAAAAATATTGCCACGGGCACAAACGCTGCCAAGATTTCATCGGGAAATACAACGCGAATCCGTCTGTGCTGCGGAAAATTGGTACATTTCGCGGAGAATTCTATTTACTCCCAGCTAGATTTTGTACGTTTTGCAAAAAGTACTCTTGTATTGAATATAAATCGTGAAAGCTACTTCGGCACAACAGTTGTCCACTCGTGAAACAGAAAAGAGTTACTCGTGCGGAACGATAATGTTTAGCTGGCGTGTTTTTAGTACGAATATGCAAAATAATAGGTACACAGTGGAAGTTTTCCCATGACTGAATATAAAGGGCATCGTTTTAGACACACAAAACAAACGCGCCCTAGACATAATTTAGTTATTTTCCTGACTAGAAATTTATGCCGCAATTTTATGTGCTTGTTTTGATATAACGACACGGATTATAGGCTGTGGCTGTACATTTTAATACGAACAAGAAAAAAAGGTAAAAAAAATATATTTATTGATACCTATATTTTTTGGCTTTGTCTATGGTAGAAATCTGTTGATTTCTTTTAATAGATTATACAGATTTTCACAAACCGTGATCGAAAAATGAAATGGTAATTCTCATGGTGAGAAAAAAATCGTTGTTTTGTTTTATTTACGGCATTTTTAACGTGAATTTTTGGGGTATCATCTTATACACTGATTCGGCTATTACTTCAAAACTCAAAAAGACCCCTTTGTTTAATTCATTTCAGTCTTTATTTTAATACAAGAAATATATAAGTGGCGAACGATGCAACCCTAGATTTAATTTTAGGTCGACAATTTTCTGAGTGAATTCTTCGATTCATCCGGCGCACATAATTTGTCTAGTATTGGATCAGTGCCCAATATTCTGATGAATTTTCTTCTTTTCTTCGTGCCTAAGACTTCAGGAATATATTCATGTTCTTTTTTTATAGTCCACGTACGTGATCGATTTAAAGCGATCATTAATTTTTGAGAATATAAAGAATAAAAGTTATTATTTAAAAAAAAAACTAAATTATTTATTTTTAAACCATTGAATTAAATTTTACATCTCACGTACTTAGTTCCATTAAAAATTTTATGAGATTTAAATTTACAACACCGATGCGATTTCTATTTAAGATAGTACTGAAATAGCTTTAAAACAAAATTAATCTGTGACAACAGCAAAAAACATATCTGAATTTCATGAAAATATTAAGGCAGTAAACTTTGAAATTCATCCCCTTGTAGTCACCCCAAATCACTTTAAATTTATCAACGAGGGTGTCCATAGAAAGCACCTCAAAGGCGGCGAATTTTTAAGAACTGAACTCCGCATTCATATTCAGGCGACACGAAAAATTTCCGTGAGCACAAAGCAACAATATACAATAATATTTTGTTCAGAACAAGTCTTTTGCATAGAAATCTGAGAGATTGGCTTTGTTCGGACGCACAAACAAGCAGAGTTTGAATTCAAAGGCATTCGCCACTGAATACAGGAAGCGATTGGATTGGACGAATGAAAGTTATGAAAGCCTGTTTTTGCTGGAGAACTGTGCGAAGCGGATTAGCGTCTGTGCTGTTTTTATTTTTTGTTACTTTGTACGTTTCCTTTATGTGTACAGAATAATATTGCGTTTCGCTTATTATATTCATATTATCTTAGTTATTATTTTTCTTATGTTCGCATGTTTGTTATTAAGGAATTTAATCACATAACACAGACATAATATATTTGCACATTTGAGATCAATATTGCCTTCAAAAGCATCGTATTATTTTGGCTGGATAAATGATTCTCCTCATTCCAAATATAACTGAAGGTCGTACTAAAAATGTGACATTATTCTATGTTACGGTAAATACTGGATTTAGGATAATGATGTATTCTAAAACTCAGAAAATCAGTACAAAAATGGAAACGAAATTTATTTTACAGTAATCAGTGTATTTTTGGAATTGGGCTGCTCCCTAAGCGTCGCCTCTCTGTATGTTAATGTCCCCCCTCCCTTGATGGTTGAAGTCAATCAGGCCAGTGTTGTTACATTGTGTGAAATAAATGGAATAATTTAACAAAAAAAATAGATATCAGCCTTTGGATACACTGACTGATCTTGATGCTTAACCCAGATAAGCCTGAAACTAAAATTTTCTGAAAATTTTGAAAAAAGTTACATTATTTAATTTATTAGATCTTATGCAACATAAAAAAAATTATGAAAAAAAAATTAAGTGTAAGGCTTTCAGGGAAACAGCCGTCCTATATGTAGGACAGTAGTAGCCTAAGATCCCACCACGGAATTACTACATACATAATGACGTGAGTCAAACACACATTTTTACATTCGTGTATGAATAGGAGAATACACTGATATACCGCAGCCAGTCAAAATATCCCCGCAAGTAATTTTAATTTAATTAATGAAAATTAATTTTCGGAATAAAATTTCATGCACTTCGTTTTTAAATAAAATATAATCCACGTCATAGCTATGCATGTAAAGAATTCTAAAATCCATAGGTGCCGTTCCACACTCAGCCGCAACTACCTCGCAGCCAGGTGCAAACAGGTAACATTATGGAGTTTTTTTACACTCATAGCGTACTCGGATGATTTTGGTATCAAATTAAAGCTGATTTTTTTTCTAATATGATGATATATGTCTGCCTGTGAAATAATAGCCGCAAATTAGCGGTGCCATCTGTTAAAAACGCGAGATAATCGGGATAAAGTGTTCTCAGCCGGCACATTTAATAATATTTATTTCAAAAAATAAGTCGGATTCCTTCAAAATAAAAATTGCACGTTATCAAGTTTATGTTTTTCTTTTATTTAAATGTTTTTAAATAACTTTTTGCTCGGGGATATGTTCAATTCAGTCAATTTTTTTTTCATTGCATATATTATAAATTTAACAGAATTTTAAGCCTCGAAAATGATTCTAAAATGAATTTGTGTCAACCTTAGCTCGGTTATCTTGTTGTGTATTCACATTGAATTATCACTTCCTTTAACGATGAAGAAAAACATCGTGATGAAGCCGGCTCACCTAAAAGTTCTTAGGAATTTCTTAGGTGTGTAGTCGGCCAACCCGCACTAGGCCAGCGTGGTGGACTACGGCGTAAAAACCCTCTCAAATGGTAGAGGAGACCCGTGCCCAGCAGTGGGACGTGTTTTGGTTGATGATGAATAAGTTTTAGCGTCATATGGGCAAAAACAGTATTTTTCGAATCCCTTAGAATTGATGAAACATCCATCGTACAAATATGTAAATTACCAATTATTTTAAGGAATATTGTTATCTAAAAACTTAATTAAGAACATTTAAAGATTTTTGCGTAAATTTTGATAAGTAACAAGATAACTAAGCTAAGGTTGACACAAATTCATTTTAGAGTCATTTTCGAGGCTCAAAATGCTGTTAAATTTATAAAATATGCAATGAAAAAAAAGTTGACTGAATTGAACTTATCCCCGAGCAAAAAGTTATTTAAAAACATTTAAATAAAAGAAAAACATATACTTGATAACGTGCAATTTTTATTTTGAAGGAATCCGACTTATTTTTTGAAATAAATATTATTAAATGTGCCGGCTGAGAACACTTTATCCCGATTATCTCGCGTTTTTAACAGATGGCACCGCTAATTTGCGGCTATTATTTCACAGGCAGACATATATCATCATATTAGAAAAAAAAATAGCTTTAATTTGATACCAAAATCATCCGAGTACGCTATGAGTGTAAAAAAACTCCATAATGTTACCTGTTTGCACCTGGCTGCGAGGTAGTTGCGGCTGAGTGTGGAACGGCACCTATGGATTTTAGAATTCTTTACATGCATAGCTATGACGTGGATTATATTTTATTTAAAAACGAAGTGCATGAAATTTTATTCCGAAAATTAATTTTCATTAATTAAATTAAAATTACTTGCGGGGATATTTTGACTGGCTGCGGTATATCAGTGTATTCTCCTATTCATACACGAATGTAAAAATGTGTGTTTGACTCACGTCATTATGTATGTAGTAATTTCGTGGTGGGATCTTAGGCTATAGGATAATAAGAGGAAATAAAAGACCATTTATGACAAAACAGAATGTAATGAAAAAGGGTAGTTTATTAGATAACTATTGATTATATTACCCATTGTTATATGTAATTTACTAGATTAACACTATTTATGAATGATATGTTTTAAAACACTTGACAAACACTCCAACATCACATTTCTTGCAACGTGTCAAACATTTTTTGTGACATTGACGACAGCGTGTTTGCTTCGATTGAGGAATAACCAGATGATTCATTTGGTCTTTACGACTATCAGCATGTTCATGATGGGAGGGTCGGCTAGGCCCTCTTTTGGCATTTTTTGTATCAGGGGAGTTTTCCCAATACATTCTTCTACGGGGGAGCCATGAATAACCACTAACCAACAATATGCCGATGAAACATTTTATATCTTATAGCATATTTATTGCTCTCTGACACCAACAACGAAATAACATCTTCATCTAAGAAGTTTTCAAACCACTCAATTGGGCGCTTATCTTGGCAAGCGCCTTGAACATCTGGCCAATTCACGGGATTTTTTGCCAAGTCCCGTTTTCTCCATGCGTAGGTACGCCTACGTTTAGTTCGACCTGTAGAATCAGAAGGTTCTTCTTCTGTATCACTCACCATAATCTGCCCTTGAATCATTACTTCAGCCGGTTGAAGCAGAATGTTTCGTGGCAAATTATGCAAAGTTACATTATCTTCTTCACCCGAATCTTCGTCAGTGAGACAGTCAGGATCAACAGGAGGAGGTAGAATACATATCAGTCGTTCTCTATAATCTTCTTCATTATCAGAAACATTTTCTAAAGCATCTAAAATTTCATGCGCAGCTAACGGTCTGTAAAGAAAAAGTTGTATTATTGTACTAAAATCATGTATATTATCCTACTGTCCTATATATAGTACGCTAGTATTTGTAACAAGTTATACGTAATTTATTTATATTATTTTGCTAGAATATTTATTTAGTACAAAAGTTAAGGTTATCAACTAGATATTAACACAGAAAAAAACAACTCACGAGTAAAATATAACTTTTTATACATACCTGTCATTTGCCATGTCTGCAACGCACTTTAATTTCACACTTATAAGGTAAAATATAAGATAAAAACTGTTAAAATAACTTTCTTTTTATTTTTTCTAATAAAGCTGACACGTTTCTTACTGCAAATCATAAGACTAAATTATCTTAGATAAAGAGGGTATTCTGATATTTTTTTTTTATTTCTACTGTCCTAAATATAGGACAGTAGGCTTATCTGGGTTAATAAATTTGATTGCTAAAATATTAATTTAGAATCGCGTAATCTGACATCTGCAACAAGCCAGTTTAACCATTATTCAGATGCCTTTATTAATTTCCTTGTCAAACCTTGGCTGTGGAACCTGGTTTAAACCGCAATATTTTATTCTGTGTCAATTCCCGCCATATTTTTAATAAGATAATAAATACCTTTTGTCCTTTTTCAAATGTCCTACTCCATACCGAGAACAACAGCATCTCAATTATGAAGTTATTCTCCAAACAACGATAACACTGCCGACGTAACGAGGTGACTAACAAGAACGCCTTCCTTTTACGTCGTGCGAGATCTAATTTTTCCGTTTCATCTGATGAGACGGCGCAGCTGATGCCGGCCGCACGGTTCGTTACACCGCCTGCGCTTCAGACGAGGGCCAATCGGATTTCTTTGAGATGAAATTAGCAATCGCTTTGTACCATTAACACCTGATGTTGAATATTATATCGTAGACGAGAGTTTAGAGAACGTGTAAACAACAGCTTATCTTGTTAATGAGCGTTTAAAACTGAAAGAGCTTGGGTAGTCAATTTGTTTAAAGATTAAGATTTTGGAGAGTGGAAAAGAACGTTGTTTCAAGTTGTTTTTAATTCAAGTTGGATATGGAATAGATAGCTTGATAGGACACAATCTCGGAGGTAGTATTCTTAATGAATAGTCATGGACAATGACGAAAGAAGTCCCTCGTACGGAAATTATCTAGTAAAGTCAACAATCTAGACTAATCAAGACGGAAGGATCCTAGTAAAATCTATCGTAAACACCCTAAAAGAAATCTATAAATGATGAATTATAAATAAATGATAGTAATGACGAAAATGTCCTAGAATAAAATAATGAAGCAATAATTTAGGACATAGATTGAAAAACAAAAAATATAAATTTAGATATATCGAATGCCAGCACTACACATTCTTTTTTTGCTAAACGGCGATCGGTAGCATTAAATGCAGTTTATCGACACGATTCCCTCACTAGTCAGCAATCATGATTCATTAGGGCCCGATCCGATATCTTTGAGGGGATAGGCGATCGCTTTGAGCTATTAACACTCTGATTTCCGAATTCGCCAACGGTAATGATTGCACCTACTTGTTTAGTCTGCGTGCTTAAAGAGATGTCGTCTTGTTTTGATCTTCATTACTTTTAGGCATTTCCAGCTGTTCAGTTTTATTTATTTCATTTTTACACTAAATATGTTGCTCAGGACTGGGATGGTTGGCGCTTACTTGGGGAGGCCTACGTTCAGCAGTGGACGGCGATAGGCTGAGTCTATATGTTGCTAAATGCTTGCTTTTTGTTTTATTTTCACTTCTACCAGGATTAGGATTGGGTAAAGTGTTTATTGTGTCATGGGATCGATGCTAGTTACTGATATTTCTGTGAAAAATATCACGGAGTGTTGTATTAGGAGCGTCTGTGGAAAACCAATAATAATGAGAACTTGAGAGTTCATGTTGAAATAAAAAACGATAATTGAATGAATGTAAATTCAAGCCTATTTAAGTATATAAGAAATAGTTAAACCTAAAGAAGTTAAAAATATCAAACCTCAAAACTCATCCATGTCACGAGATTAAAATTCCTCCAAAGATTGTCTTTTCTATCACAATATATTAAACCTCCATCCGACAGATGGAGCATAATGGCTTGCAAAGTAAAGCACTATGTAGGACGCTTCCTATCTGGATGAACAGCCTAACCTAGTTAAGATAAAGGGGAGCTGAATGCACCACGGGTATGGGATCTATTCCGCAGATCTTCACTCAGTAATCATTGCGTTGAACCGGAACATATCGGTTATTACTTCCAGTACACTTTACAGTCTCTTTTATATTGTGCGTAGTGTGTATTAAACTGTTGGGTAGGGTTATATTAATAATGGGATAGTTATTTTTATTTTCATCTAGTTCCTAGATTGGAATGTATTTATAATTATCGTCGTCGATTGGTTTTAGCTCATTATCGGTCTTAAAATTTTGTAGTTCCTAAATAATGCGAAACTTTAACTCGTGGACACATTTTCTAAGAATGCTATTCTATTAATCATCAAGTCGTCAAGTCTATATGCCACATAATCTCCATTAAAATTAACGTTGCTTTTATTACTTCTACAACATACAACATCTCCCAACACGACCTTTTCACAAAATCCATCTGCAGATGGCATTCAACGTACTCCGTGGAAAGACACAATAAACCAGTAAAGAGCATTGAATTTAAAAACTTTTAGCCGGCACGAGGGTAATAACAATAAAACCGTGCCGGTGCAGCGTGACGGGCTATCTCGACGTAGATGAATGTTCTGCCCGAGATTGTTCCAGCGTGGCGTGACGCCCGGTGCCCTGTTTAATTTCATGCCCGCTACATCAGATACGTCATCAGAATTGCATCATACGTCAGTATTGTGTTAGAATTTAATCATGAGCGGAGGTGATCAGTCTTGGAGAGAGCCAAGGATTGATCAAACAAAACAAGTACCTAAAGAACAAACCAAGTGAGGTTTTAGCGATCGCTGCAATACAGAACTTGTTCTGATTAGATTATTTTGAGGATTGATGATTAAATAGATATTCAAGTTGACTGTTATAAGCATCTGTAAAGTATTTGTTCATATAGCTATTACGTAATTACTGCGTGGTAAAAATTAAACATGTCAAAATAACACAAAAATTTAATAAGTGCATTGCGATCCAAATATTGCGACGAGTGTGATTGAAACTATAACATACATAATTTCATGCCTGTATTTCTCGAAGGATATGGCAGAGGTGCATTTATGCACCCAGGTATTTTTATCCCACGTTAGGTGTACTCCGTAGCAGGTCAGTGTGGAAGACCGGCCTAAACCCTCTTTCAGTTGGAGACGAAGTCTGTGACCAGCACCAAGACGTATTAGGGCGAATGATGATCATGAAGACCGAGCTAATTGCTACTTTCCGTGCAACATTGGGACTCCGTGCCACTTATTAGGTTATTTCATTAGAAACAACTAACATCCATTACAGTATACTATTTTAGCAACTTCTTCAACATAAATAGAATCCACATTTATGGGGTCGCAGTGAAAATTGCAGTGCCAACTACTGTAACAGTTTACAAATGATTCAGCAAATGGTGCAGACATTAATACTCTTCATATTTGTTCCACGACGCCTTCAACTGCCCTTTGTCACGAATACACTTGTTTTATTAGAAACTACAGAAATAAGACGTATGTACTTACTTATGGTCTGTGTCACACTTACTGAGTAGCTAAGGATAGTTCTATGACTTTTTATGGGAGTATATCTTTATGACATCGTATTATAAAATAAAATGTCTATTTATTGTATCGCTGTTAAAGTATGTTAATGCTGCGCATGCGATTGAAATGTCCTCAGTTTAATTTCTAGATCAAACTATTGTAAGATAGATTTTCCATTAGGATTCCTATGAACAATGCGGAATTTTAATACATGGCCGGTAAACGCCTAACGATTCGGTTTTATTAAAAAAAATATACATCTATTATTTGATTCTACGTAGTAGAGTCTAAAATCAAAGATTAAGGTAACATATACTACAAAGTTTTTATTTTTAAAGTTCACTGTTATAGCCAAATATTATCCTTACTATCGTAGACAGCCATACTGAACTATGCGACATGCATAACATAAATTCAATACAAAGCAAAAAACCCATATTCATAAAAAATGACAAATCTATAAGTAAATATAGTTGTTTGTTGAACACAAAGCAATCGTCATAAATGCGACGAGTAAACAATTTAAGCCGACAGTATAAACCAAATGTGTCTACTCAAAGCTAGAAACTTCCAATAGAGCTATTCGGTGTACACTAAACCTGAAGTTTCCTACACTGGGAATGCCTTTATGATTCTCGGAGACGTCGTAAATTGATATTTATTCGAAATCCTCCCTCCTGTCGCCGTGGTTACTTAGCATCTAAAAGTAGTTGCAAAAATATATTCATGCTTGGCTGGTTTTACAAGCGTTATATAAAAGTTTTCATATTAAAACTTGAGCTGATATGATCTCGAGTTAACGACTTGCAATATAAATGTGTTTTTGTGCATGAGTACGTGTTGAAGTTAGCGTTAAGGAGGCTAAATCATATTGACGTGTCATATTTTTATCGCTTTCAAGCAGTGACGGTACTCCCTTAGAAGCCAAAGCATTACACGTTAATTGTGTGATTAAAGATTTTTTTCATTCGGGTTATTTTAAGCAAACTGGATATTTAGGCTTTTATTTAAGTACCGCCACTGGTCTTAAACGATGGGACTAAAGAAGGAATATATTTTTAATGAATCATACGAAATTACTTAACCCATTCTTGACCGCCGTGCCAATTTGGGAACACTTACTTTTTGAGGGTACATGAAAAAAGTATTTATGTAAGTTAATAAATTCTCACATTATTGGATAGTTGAAAGTGTGGTGATTACATATAATATTAAACAATTTAGTTATATATTATAGATTTATTACAATAATTGGTCGAATTTTGCTTTTGAAGGACCTGTCGAGGTACTTGACTGTTTGCAATTATTATATTTTGCATATTAAGTTTATCATCGTAAATAGTTATTATTATTTAAATACGATAAATTGTCTATCTTATAAACAGAATTTAAAAAATAATGATTCATTATTTACCATTTTATAGCACCTTAAACATTGCTGTGCCAATTTGGGTACACTGGCCACAAGTGTTATTTTTGCATATCATAAGGAGAAACTGCTAACGACGTTATAGTGTCAGTAACAATTACCGTGGATAAGAGGAAGAGGTAAATACAATCCTCGAAGATTGTGACGACGGCTTGGACTATGATTTGGCTATAATTCCATTGGAACTTTTTATTGATACTGACGAAGGAGATGGTTTGGATAATGAACAAATGTCTTCAATATTGCCAATTCATGTTCTAGGAGAAATCGGGGTATTTAGGTGTTCATAATGTAGATACTCTTTCTGAGTATGAGGATAGCAGTGATAGTGAACTGCCAATGGCAACGAACATAAGACCGCAAATATTAAACCACCGCTAGTGCACCTGATGTACCTGCGATTGGACGAAATTGGTCAGTGCTGATTGTGCCTCCTTTTTTTTGTTCTCGAGGGGAAAGCTGTTTATGGCTCTACTTCTCGCCAGCCCGGGGGCAGTGGGGGGCGGGAAGCGTATATCAGGGTCACAGGCCTTCCAGCCCGGCGCGCGGCGACGTCATATTTGCGCAGTTGTTAGTGACGGGCTGAGTCCTTAATACAGTCTCTAAACCGGCATACCGGCCAAAACCCCCCGGTGGCCATCTTCGTGCCGAGTTGGGCGACCATGGTACGTGAGCGAGAGGCGGCCACCGTTGTCCACAGGCGCCCGGTGCGCCTCCGAGACGTACTTGTCTCGGCCGCCTCGGAAGGAAAGGAAACGTAGTTAAGCAACCTCTACCTTGTTTCGGGCGCCCCGGTTGTGGGTGGGGGCCCCGCGATGTACAGAGGCCAAAGTGCCGCCACCTCTCTTGGAGTCACTTGAGGACGCCCTGCCCCCGCAGCACGTCCAGCGACCCCAAGGGAACAATTGAGTCGCCTTTTACGACATGCAGGGGATACCGTGCTGGGATTCAAAGCCCCCTTTACCTCAGGGCAGGCTGATCGTTCCTGCTTGGCTCCTTCTTATCCTTAGACTTATCCATCATCGATTGACCAATTACTAAACGAGAGTAGTATGAAAGAAACGTTGAAAGAACAGAGATCGAGTATAAATTTGATACAAATAATGAGATACTTTAGGTTCGCTGAAAATGGCCCAATCAATATCGTTGTATGGAGTTGAGGTCCATGGCAAACAAATGGAGGTGGGTTCCCTTCAAACACATGATAGATGTGGCATTACCAAATACGTGACCATTACAGCTACGTCAAAAGAAGATGTAATGGATCAGTTATATTTTCGCTGAAGTATAGCTACATTTTGTCTTGGACAATCACCTCATCATCATGTTACTCGTCAGATATCATTGTCATCGAATGGTTACAACTGGACGGCAGCGAAGAAGCGGCGACGAAAGCGTTTTGGTGGACTTATCCGTTATAATAGGATCCGATAGACTTGCACACTATTTTACCCTTAAGTGGCCATTGTGCCAATTTGGGCACACCCCTATAATTTCAAAATTATAAATAATTTTTATTTTTTTTTTCATTTTTATACTTATTTGTATCCCCAACTATGATTAAATAAAGAAATTTCTGAATTTGTTCTTGTAGTTTCTGCTTGGCCACAAATGGGTTAAAAGAGTAAGGCCATAAATAGGTTCATTTTTTAAACTGTCTCATGTAAACTAGAAACGAAACCTAGAGTCTTTGGCTCTTTAGAGGAAAATCAATATGCGTTAATGATTCAAATCAAACTATTTGAGTAACAAAAAGCAAGCCTCTAAACATAATATGTATACGAAAAATACTTCATGCAAAACTCTTCACCATGTAGTATTTGCTTTCAACATTTCCCAGAAAAATATCACAACACATCGTAACATAAGTATTCCTTGAATCTATCTTTTACATAGAACTCGATACAGGAATTCCGCTAGACTCATAAATATAAATGCATCTACATTGTTACCGTTGCAATGCCACAATTGATGATCCTATACAAGTCATCGACAGTATGTAAAGCAACAATAAATATCTAAAACATAACAACGCGTCTTCAAACTATGACTTCGCAATTTCGAAACTCGCCACTTCACAAAATACACAATTTATCTTCAAAGGCTTTGCATAGCGTCGGCGTACAAGCCTCGATACTTCCACGGAAATATTCTTCCTATTACGTGCATTTTGAGCACAGTTTGTCTGTTTGGCAATAAGTCGACTTTTCAACGGTGCCGTCTGGGCGCACGAAATGAGATTTTTACTACGGTAGTAATAACTTGATCGAATCTGGGACGCAATTCAACGGAAAGTCTCGAAATTATATTAGGGGCGTTTTTTATTTAGTTCATTGGATTTTTAGACAATAACGCTTTGTGGGAATATTTCAAGTGTTTCAGGTTTGAATTTACGTTTGAATTAGCATTAAATTCTTAAGAAAATATTTGTTTTTGGTTTGGGCTTTTTTGAGACCGTCAAGACTCTCGTAGTTTTTGATAGCCACGACACTTCAAGCTATCTATATTATATAAATATCGCTTATTCAAACTTGATAACTCACACAACATAGCCATTCAAAACATGTTAAGAAGGGTTTGAGCAACAAATAAGTAGATCTCTATCTCTAAACGCATGAAAGAACTTTTTGAAGAAAATCAAATAAAAATACTTTGTATAAATTTTACTTCAGAGCAAAGGTCAAGTTTTATACGTAACAAACTGAAGTTTGGAAAACGCCAAAAATATAAGATTCAGAACTGACTTTATGGACTTCTTCATAACTTTTGACGTAATAATAAAAGAAAAATCGTTTTATTTTGAATTTAAACAGAACGAATAACTGATATTATTCTCGAGTAAAGGACAAAGACGGTTATATTTCAAAAAATATATATTTTAATGTGGATTCGTAAACTAGCATCATTCCATAATATATTTCCCATTGTTTGGCAGAAACTTGAAATTCAAATCAAATTTGTAGTAATTCATAGTAAAAAACACATTTCAAGCCTTAATTGGATAGACACTGTTTTCAATTTTATTTGTACCATCTTTACAAATTTTGTCGCTAAACTTTTGAAGGGTCATAGAAAAAATTTCGAAAATCGAACTGTTTCTATATCTTGAAAAATCTACGAATGTTAATAGACATTATCAACTCCAATTTTCAATACTCTAACGAGAAATATACTCCACGGTGTCTGGTTAAAGTTTAAAAATACAACGTAACTTACCAGTAATCATCTGGCTGGCAGTAGTTAGTAGTTTCACATCGTTGTTATCATCTTGCGTTTCTAATCTCACGGTGACGTTCAGTGGATCTAGGGTCTCATCACCAGCTCGTCCATGAAGAGTGACCAGAACTGCTGTAGTCTTCCCCGGAACAGCTACTTCTGGGGCCACTACAGAAAATCCCCTGGGAAAAAGAAAAATAGATTTTAAGAAGCTGACATAAGAATTACAATGTTAATAAGTATATGAATACTTGTTAAAAAGCTTCTGATGAGTTTATATCAAGATTACCCTAAACCTTACTTAACTTATTTCATAAGTAATTTAAAGTAAGCTTTTTATTTTAGGCACACAATAAGTTTTATTAATAATATGCTCCAAGAAACAGTCTTAACTTAAATACCTACACAAATAACTTAATTTAAATAAAGCACCTTAAACAACTTCCTAATGCCTATAAGATTGAATTTAAATATTATTCTAACATTTACAAAAGAAAAAGTAGGCAAATTGTCATAAGCATCCTATCTAAACGTTGTATAATAACATACTCATTAAACATAACAGTGGAATTCGGAAACAACATATACCAATTTCGAAGTTCTATTATTGAAACCAAGCAATGCAAGGCGTGAACAAAAAAGTTTCAAAGCATGGGCTGCAGTGCGACAAATCGTTTGGACACGTTCGAATTATTGTATTCTCGTACGTGTGAACTGAATACTGAGCTATGACGATGTCGGGCTCGCCTCCTGTTTGCATACAAGCGCCGTCTATGCCTGTGCGACATTTAGTTTTAATATTATTGCGTGGAGTGAATGTGTTATTGAAAATTCTTGCCCTAACACTTTGCAGTAGGTACTATAATTGCTTGTCACATTATTAAACTCTTCTTTGAACTTATGTTATTTTATTTTGTGTATATTTTTATAAATTTTGATGTCCTTCAAAGATTTTGACATCACAATTTCTTTTAATTAAATAAGGCACCTTTTTGGATCTTTAAGCTCAGCAGTACAAAAGTACAAATACAACGCAACTTTAATGAAAAATTCTTATTTAACAGTTAACAATTTTGCTTAAATAAGTAAAAGCAATTCATTAATAGCGTGCTAGCTTTTATATACTTCGATTGTAAAGAAAAAAAAATATTTTCAGCTGGTAAGTTTCTTGATCTATTAGGTAAACCAAAAATAAACGATCCTGAAATTCTTTAATTTAATCTCAATTTATGATTATAATTATAATTTACATTAGCTAGCATCTTCGCATTACATCAGGAAAATTAAGAAGCTATAAAGAAACAAAAGAAAATATCGCGTTAATTAGATATATTGACCTTTAATTAAACAGCGATAAAATTGACTTCTTATAACGGTTAATCTGGCTTTAGACACATTTTATTAATAACCTTAATTAGAGATCGATTACTACCCACGACTGATCTTTATCATCCTTAAATAAAACATTAGGTGTGTTCATTTACTGATAGGTTTCGGTACACTTTACGTCAGGAAATCTCCATTACCTTAATTTGTAGTTGAGATTTAGTGGACTTTAGCAAAACTGCTCACCACTATTTTGGTCAAGATTATTCTAACACTTATCAACATCATCATCATCATCATCATCAGTTTGTTACATAGGACGCCCCACTGATGGGTATGAGGCGTCGGTGTGCAGGTTTCATCATTATGATTTCCTTCACCGTCATAATTCATTGCGAATCTAGCCATAACGTCGGAAAAGTGGTATCCCTGGGTTTGAACCTGCAACCGACTAGATTGTCTACCGAGCGCCTTAATTCCAAGCCCATTGTCAGCATAACATATGACCTTGAATAAAAAACTATGGTGTAATATTTCAAAACACCCTTCCATTTATCAAGCTAAAGTATCAACCGTCCATGACAGTGCGAGAAAGGAATATTTTCTTATCACGAAGGTCATAGACGTAGATTCAAGAACATTCAAGTATATTTTATTTACAAGACGAATAGCTCCATAATGTCTACGTTTGATAAGGGTTCGACTGAATGTGTCCAGTGCACATCTGTTTGAGGATTTAACCTAGCACTCGGATCCTTTTTATTTCCCAAAATCTTCCATCAAGGAGTAAAGAGTCTATTGCGGTTATTTGGTGGGATTTCCTTGAGTGGAATTGACAGGTAGACTTACTTTGCCGAGGATTATGCTTGTCACAGTTGAGTTAGAATGTTTTTCGTCAGTATTTTTCTAGTAGATCTATTTATTTTAACTGATTTTTAGGCTAAAAATATGAAAAATAATTATAATAATCTTGGTGCGTGCGAATTTTAAATCTGAATCTCTGGAGTTGGTAAAATGGTATTAGGTGTCCAGTTAGTATTTTAAGCATCACAAAGAAATATTGAAATGTTTTAAATAACAATAAAATATAGGATATACAGGAAGAATAAATATGTTTTTTTTCTCGTGATTCGGAAAAGTAATCATTAAACAATCACAAGAATTTGCCAGTCCCTTCCTATCGAGAACGTAACAATCACATAAATAGAATTATCGCTTATATTATCTAATCTATTATCTCTCAGCACTAAAGACCAGTTAGCTCCTCAAAACCTTACCGTACATACACATGAATCCCACACAGTCCAACGCAATAAACCAAATCCAACTCGAACCGCAGAACTAAGCGAAATAAGGAAACGGTAATAGGTTAGTTAGAAACAAACTTATAAACTCCAATATATACATCAAATATAACGTCAAACGCCACATGCAGAACTAAGTTAGAACGAACTAGCGGACGGCAACTTATTTGGAGGCGGTCGCCTATCCGGACAACTTGGGCAGTATATTTGCTAGCGAGTTTTGTATGGGCACAAAGGTTTGTGAGTGCAGTGCTGATGGCCTGTCTTTGCGTTGTGTTCTCTGGATTTATATCCGTGAATTAGGGATTTGTTTGCGCTGCTGGATATGGAAGACAGGTGTTGCTATTAATTGTGAGGACATTAAAATATTTTGCAGTACCCACATCTCGCGAGTTAAATGTATATTGGAGGGCAAGACTATCGAACTAAAAACACACATCAGTCATGGTAGCGTTATAATTAAATTAATTTTATTCATACAGGCATTTTAATAACAATTTATGAGCTCATCCAAATATGTGTTAGTTGCCATTTCGCATTTAACGTAAATTGTCTTTAAGCAACCTAACAAACTAGCAAACTTAATTATTTAATTTCGTATTATATATTCTTTCTTAGTCTCTTTAAATTAAATATATAACATAATATAAATAACATAATATTGCTTCTCAATATAAAGCCTTGCCTTATAATGAAAAAATATTGCCCCACTTCATTTCTACTAATAAAAATATCTGTATAACTACGAGTATGTGGAATAGTTCTGGATTTTTGTACCACAAGCAACCGTAAACAAGAATACAATTTCAGTGTATGACTTCGAACTTTCTTACACACCACGATATTATCGCACATGGCCTCGTTTACGTTCTTTGTAAGATATTCGCATAACAAAAGGCTTGCAAATGGACACTTGCCAAAGCCTGTTTGGCCCAATCGATACGATCGCTTCAGAAAAGATTGCTTCTCAGACTCAGCCTTACGCAGAGGACGTTTTGAAGGTCGCGACAGATCACATACACGCCACGTTGAGCTATAATAATAATTTATTGTAATTTTTGTTGTTGTACAAATAAATGTATTTATTATTAAAAAAGTCGCGGGTTCGAACCCCAGGCACACAACTCTGACTTTTCGAAGTTATGTGTGTATTTACATTGAATTATCACTTGCTTTAACGATGAAGGAAAACATCGTGATGAAACCTGCACACCTAAGAGTTCTTAGGAATTTCTTAGGTGTGTAGTCCGCCAACCCGCACTAGGCCAGCGTAGTGGACTATGGCCTAAAACCCTCTCAATGGTAGAGGAGACCCGTGCTCAGCGGTGGGCATATATGGGTTGATGAAGAAAAAGAAGATTATTAAAAAAAACTATGGTGGAGGACAACGATTGGTTTTGAAATAAAGCCGTTGATTACACATTGTACTCTTACGCTTCAATAAATGATATGACAGAACGTTATCAAGACACGAAATTGTTATTTATTAACTATTATTTTCTTTCATATAAAGATATAGTAGATAATATTAAAACGCAAAAAAATATTAAATATCGAGTTAAAAAAACGAAACAGATAAAAGAAAAAGTTACTGCTTACGATTTCGTATAATTAAAATGCGTATTGAAAATTTATAACTGTAATATTGTTTTACCACATTATTTTTTATACTTCCTTTTCAAATGTGTCTTCGATAGTGAAGGACGAAGGTAACTTACCTTAATAATATTGTCAACCACATTTTATTACCTTAACAACACGTTTTAGATCGTGAAATATCATAAATATGTTTTTTTCTTGGCGGATTTATTAAGCCTGGATGTGGGCCTGTATTGTGCCTCGTTTATCCTCACGTCAGTGTTTTTTATTCATGGTTACGATCGATCTTAATAAGTTACACAGCTTATCAGGTTTTTTGTTTACATAAAGATAGATTTATAAAAAGTAATAAGCAAAATATAATAAGGGATAAACAGAAATTATGCTTTGCTATGTACTTATAAAGTGATCTTTAAATTTAACCGCTGTTGATGTTTCACTAAGGATTCTAACACTATTTTAGTAACCAACGTTGTATGAAAAATCTCTCGGGAATATTTAACCATTAATTACACAGGACAACAAAATCAAACTTTTTTTGTGTTGCATGAAGTTTTTCAACTGTTGTTTACTAATTTGGGTGCGCTGATTTCATATCTGGCCTCAGATTTTTTGTAGCAGCTCTAGTTAGTGAGATACAGGTACCGTCTTGAATTTACCTAAGAAGTCGATAGTTTCTATCAATAGCGGTGTAACTTAACTATTTCCTTTCTAAATTTCATTATGTCTTCCTCAATAAGGAAGTGGTTAAATAATCCTGGTTGTTTTTGGATTATTTGTGGAGAATATATGTTCAAAAATTTCGTTTAAATGTGTCGGACTTTGTAAAAAAGGCATATTTCGACGACTTTGGGATTCTATTGCTGTTAAACGTTAAATCTTGTATACCAAGTTTGGTATGTAAAAGTTGTGTTGAATCCTTGCGACTGTGGGCCAACAAAAAAAATACCCACTTTTAAATTCAAAGCTCCTATGATTTGGCGTGAACTATATCCAACTATCATGACGACTGTTATTTCTGTGTAACGAAAATTATACGTTCAAACCATAAAAATTGCTCTAAGTGGATATATCCAACTTAAAATCTGCCATAAGACCAGTCTTGAGTGTTAGTGACAAATCATCACCACAGCAGTCACGTCCATCTTCGGAGAATCCAGACCAGTGAAGTGGACAAACCAAAAACGACGACGGTGGTAATGACAGTGATTTTATTTGCTACGGTAGTCCCGACCACTAAATGATGGTCTAAATGACTTAATCAGGAACCTTAGACTGTCCAAAACAGCAACAGAAATTTTAGCTTCCCGATCGAAGGAAAGAAACATTTTTGGCAATAGGATGTCTGACGGCTGCATTCAGCACGCTGAACAGTTGCTGATACCCTTCCAGCGGCTTGGATGGAACATGAGTATTAAGCTTCACTACCTTCACAGTCATCTAGACCATTTTCCTGAAAATCTCGGTGACTTCTATGCGAGGAACAAGGAGAGCGCTTTTACCAGAATATTTACACTATAACGGAACGGTATTGGGGGTACTGTAATGAACATATCTCGGTTGACTATTGTTGGAGCATTTAAAATTGTACTCATAATACATCTGACTCTAGAAAATCCAAAAAAAGGAAATTTTATTCGGAATTAATATATTTAATAGATTTTTTAAACTTAAACCTTTTGCATTTTCAATGAAAAGCCATGTCACTTCATAACTCCAAAACTAGAGCTGCTACATAAAAACGGCATATATTTTTGAAATCAGCGTGGAAAAACTGTTCAAATTCATGTATAAAATCTCATGCAACAGATATGCTGTTTTCCAGTGTTACTTTATGTGTATACTCGTATTTACATAAAACTGTCACGTACTTTAGCTTTAACCCTCTCAGATGTAGGAGAGGCTCGTACCCAGCAGTGGGGTACATAGATGGGCTGATAATTCATGATACCTTATGCTGATGAGTATTTAAAGGAAGTAGAAAGTAGCCTATCGCCGTATCAAAATTTCCATCAAACTGTACTGTTTGAGATTAATTATTAAATACTTTAAAATAACAATACCATTCGTGTTACATATGAATAAGCGAAGTTTCTCCCTGATAAAAAATATTTCACATTTCCGTAAACATCTATTAAATTTGAAGACCGTTTGTATTAAACCCGCAAAGGCTTCCTCAGCCCATTAAACATATAGGAAATATATTTGTATACTTCCAACCCTTCGGAGTGGCTTGGAAGTGGTCTCAGCGCGTGACTCCATTGTCGCACCAATACTTGATTCAGGTCAAAACGACCCCAGCTGCAAATAAATATATACGGTAATGGTTTATACGTGATATCCCAATCGGGCATTCCCTTCAACCATATATAATACCCAGTGTTATTTATGTAGGGGTGTGGGAAGCTTAGAGAAATATTGAAGAAATTGTGCGTAAGGTCTTTATACGGAAACGACTGGTAGAAAAAGCCTGAGGATTTTGTCAAAGTTAGACAAGGAAAGTCGCTAATAAAGCGATAAAAAATATACAATTTGCATAAATGACCACGTAATTTTCCTTTACGCTTTATTGATTTCTTAAATAATATACAAGATGAAACAGACTATGGTCGAAAACTAGAATAAAGTGGTTAAAAGAAAAACATATTATTTTTAGCGTCGATAAGTTTGTTAACATCGTAAATATCCCTGTCTTAGTTTTCGATCACAGTTAGTTGACATCTTGTATTACTTGTGTTTTTAACTTCACCACAAGTAAAATGTTTCAAAACGATATTTTATATGTTGCCTATTTTAGTGCGACGGTATGTGTAAAGCGTTAAGTCCGCCTTTATACATTCGAGTATAATAACCACGAAAAATAATAAATATTTTACTTTGCTTTCTTATATTACATCCAAAGGTTGTCTGGAGGAGATCGTCTTAGCGATAATTCTATTTATGTGAATTCATGTGAGTAGTACTTATAAAAAGTTGTTTAACTAACGACAGCAAAATTTCACTCGATTCACAAAATCTTTTAAATGTTGAACTCTGATTCAATATTGACATCGTCTCGGAAAGTGTTATAAAGAACTAAATATCTCAATGATCAAAGGAAAACCCTTCGAAACTTTTTGATTAATTTGTTTACTTTTATAAAATAGGGTGATAGAAACCGTACGCGTAAAAGGAAGTATTGACTATAATAATAATCGTATAAGTAAAGTCATCGCTTTCGGAAGTTATGCAAGCAATTTTGTTATAGGTTATTAATTACAGATTCAAATTGAACACTAGGAAACGAATCTAAATTCATCAGTAATTATAATACTGCATCGTTATCATCATCTTATTAACTTCAAATACAGGTATACATTTTTTCTTTTAATAATATTCTTCTTCTTCTTCTTCATCAACCCATTTTCGCCCACTGCTGAGCACGGGTCTCCTCTACCATTGAGAGGGTTTAGGCCATAGTCCACCACGCTGGCCTAGTGCGGGTTGGCGGACTACACACCTAAAAAATTCCTAAGAACTCTTAGGTGTGCAGGTTTCATCACGATGTTTTCCTTCACCGTTAAAGCAAGTGATGATTCAATGTGAATACACACATAACTTCGAAAAGTCAGAGGTGTGTACCTGGGGTTCGAACCCGCGACCGTCGAGATTCTAGACCGCGCGCCCAAACCTCGAGGCCATCACTGCTTATGCAGGCCATCACTGCTTATTAATAATATTAGTCTAAACTAATATCTATCAGTACCAGGCGCGATGAAAATTTAATATTTAATAACACTTATCTATATGTTCGTAATAGAAACTACGCAATAATATTACTTCAAATTAAGAGGAATATTAAAGCACGTGATATAACTTATCTCCACGGCGACGGGAGTGTCTCAAACACTTCCCTGATTTAATATCGTTTCCCCCACAATAGGGGGAGCGATATTAGAAACGTATTGAGCACGATACAATAAGCCGAATCCAACAAACACGTGGTGCCATCTGGCGGCGCGCCCCGCAAACTCTCTGATTAAACCCCATTATATTTGGAAATTGCCACAGAATAACACATGTCTTGGTAGCTGTTAATTAATTTGGACAAATTTCCTTTGTGGATGTGCACGTGTGTTTTTGAGTTATTCTATAAGTAACTAAGGTTTTAGGAGTTGAATGTGGGATGCATCTTTTATACAGATATTAATATTTCGCGTCGATTAAGTGTTGGTCTGCTAATATCTAAGAAAATCCTTAATCAATAAATTTCGTAAGTAGGTTTTTTTATATAATTGACCATATTTAAAAATCTGTTTTGAAAACCTATAGGATTTGCTCCTAATTTTATATGCGTGGACTCCATTCAGAATTATCATTATTCGGCCACATGCATAAGTTCCAAATCTGGCAAGCGCCTCCTCTACAACTAAGCTGGTTAAGGTTTTTGCTCATGTTGTCAATTTCTCTCCTATTGAAAACCAAGCTGATATAGACATAGTTGTCAAATTCTACGTATCGTTTCGTTCTTGGACCAGAAAAAAAACAAATTTCGAAATAAACTTACAATCCATTTTCAATATTATTGGCCCGTTGTATGACTAATAGAAACTCAAACAAGCAGCGCCACCTGGTGTCGCTCACACACACCGCCGCAATATTAGCAATTTGACGTTGAATACATCAATTACCTGCCAATGCTGGCTGTATTAATGGCCATGTTAACTTGCTTACCGGCTCAATTTATTCAACAACTATAGTTGAAACTGTTCAGGACATGAACGAGTTAAAACTTTTCCATTTGCGGCGTGTAATGACGTGTTCTACATTCAAATGCAGTTAAGTGCAGTGTATTCTGGAATTACTCAGATGAGTTGAAAAATTGTGCTTGCATGAATATTTTTGTAGGGGTAGAATGGTTTTGGTTCCGTGAGTTGCTTACAAAGCTAATGTATGTATATATATGAATTATCATTTTATTTACATACAACAAGAACAAGAATGAAGGAATTCTATAAAATTAGAACTCTAACAATCAGAGATACGTCACATAAAGCTTGGAAAACGATGAAGTTATTTTGAAAACTCAAAATCACTTCAAATCTACTAACCAGAATCAAAAACAACACCTTTGTTCCCCTGGTAGATGATTAAAGCAGGGTATAAAAGCATTATCTGCCTTCCCACAGCCATTCTCAAAATGAACGCCTGTATCCATCAAAACGTACGAAACGCCGAAAAACATCAAAACAAGACCCAACAATCGCAATTCCGGCCGCATTTGTAAGAAACTTCGTCGCACGTTTTTTCGTAAAATCATTAAGGCGGCTGTTCCTCCCATAGATTCTGTGTAGTGTGACTGAATGCTTGCCAGGGGCTCATTACGTTGCAATGAATTATTCATGTGCTAGACACAGGGACGGGCTGAGGCGCTGGACCAATGCCAAAAATTATATATTTAAATACACAGACGTATTAAACCGTCAATTGAATAAGTCCTTTCGGCTGTTGAATCTTAATGTACTATTCTTGTATTTATAGACATTACTGCTATGAATGGAATGAACTCTTAATAATGCGATCGGACGTTTTTACAATATCTATCTGAGTCTAAAAATAATCAGGACTTTCCTGCAACGGAGAAGATTTAGTTAATTGATAAGGACTAGTATCTCCACCATGCTTGTTTTCTGCAGGTTGACGATCTACACATACATACGTAAAAATCCTTATAAATAACTATTGGTTTTGCATATCTACTTACTATGATTTCCTATTAAATTAAACTAATTTATATTTGACAGTAGTGCTTATCCGCGAAGTAGATAAATTTTTCCGTTTTGTTTGTGTAAAGCACCTGATAAAATTTGATCACTATCAGTTCATCTAGCAACGCATTACATACGCATCGTATTTCTTTACAATACCTTTTAAACCATTAAGGAAAAAGGTAATAAATATGTATAAAAGAAAGATAAAATTCTAGGTACCCAAACCCAAATACCAAAATGCCCAATACGTACCTGTTACTAAGGCCCTTCTTTCCTCCATCGTTACTCTCAAGCCCAGTGACCTGTAGTCTTTAGATTGGGCCTCCATTGATATGTCTAGATGTAATATTTCATTTTTTATAAAAGTCAGCAAGCTAGCTTTTCGTGTATGTAAAAGGTCTTTATATTCTCATTACTGTTAAAAGAGCTTCATGCGCGCCATTAAAGTGAAAGTGATGTCAGACACACATCAGATTTTTTTGTGAAATATTTTGATTATTAAGTCACAAGAACATGTGGTATAGTCTATAGCCGTGATTTGAAGCCGTATCGATTCCTACGTAGGGAAATTTATAATGTTTTTTTACATTAAAATATTCAAAGTTTATGATTCAATTTCACAAACGAGACCAAATATATACCTGTGCTGTTTGCCTATGTGGATACTAGGGGTAGCACTTTCATATAAGCCCAAAAGCGTGACACGTTAATTTTCTTATGTCTGGTTTATTATTATTTATCGTGGGGTCAGGATATTCTCATTTACATATAAAATTGCTTTTGTTAAATAAATATTTGATTATTTTTTAAGATTTAGATGACGGCCTCGTGGCGCATTTAGCTAAATACCAGCTTGCGAAAAGAAAGGCCGCGGATTCGATTCTCGCACCAAAACAAATATTTATTTGGGGCCTAGGCGTTTGTGACACCAAAAAGTCTCTAGAAGTTTCGAACACCTACGACACAAGACTTGTATCCTAATGTGGGATCAGAACTATGTGTGTCTCTGTTGGGTGTATTTATTGTCACAAGGCAAACTGGGCTTTTGAGCTTCTATGCAAGTACTGCTACTGGTGGATACAGATATAAGTGTTAATGCATAATGGATTAACTTGGTATGTGTCTGTTATACACAATATTTGAAATACTATATTTAGTACAGCACTATGTATTGCATCTAATTTTATAGCTGTTAACAACAATACTGCAACAGGAGCTGCTTCCGTAGCTCCCAATGTATACACACGTGCAACATAAACCCGCAGTTTGGTAGCACAAATTCTACGAACTGCTGAATATGGAGAATTGAAACAAAGGCATATCACCTTTACAGCCCGTGGACGCTGAAAGTCTGATTCCGGCGAATATCTGAATTTCAATGTTGTTAAGTTTGTTGTTTGAATTCTGACTATAGAACTGGCAATTGGTAAAATGTATTTTTTTTTATGCCATTTTGT
Source organism: Cephonodes hylas (assembly GCA_030295005.1). Classification (NCBI taxonomy): domain Eukaryota; kingdom Metazoa; phylum Arthropoda; class Insecta; order Lepidoptera; family Sphingidae; genus Cephonodes; species Cephonodes hylas. The sequence continues at coordinate 10,305,399 of AP025372.1, read as the reverse complement.
TTCGAATGCATTCGTATATGGATTTAATAGCGAGGATTGAGAGTACAAATAAACAAAGATTTTAATTAAATCTCATAGAGCACTTAATTTTATATTATTACTATTGGACTACGCATGACCAGGCCTATTTGACCAAAATGATTGTTACATGAAAAAAGGACCGGACTAAATACTGGAAGTCTTCGAAAGACTTATCAAAATGAAAATAAGTATTTTCGTAGATGAATTAACGAACTAAAGGGGCGTTCATTTTAAATTAAAATTTTAAGTGGGAAATATTGTAGTGCGGAAAAAATACTCACCTTTTTATTTATAATTCGATATAAATTTTTCTTATTAACCCATAATAATTTTTGCATAGGTATGGAGAAGTAGTATGAATTGTACTTATAACAACAGAATGTATTGAAGAAATAAACTGATTTGATTATTTTCATAAATTTATATGACGAAGATCGTACAACGCAGATATTAAATCATTACTGAACGGCTCTGGTGTTTGACTGTTCGTGTTCCAACAACTGCTGCCTGTCGAAGCAAAACATCAGAAAGAGCCTTCGTATCACTACAATATCTTGGTGATAATTATGTAAGCACGAGTATATATTTCAAGTTAATTTGAGGACTGATTTTGAAGCGGTAATAGGTTGCAACAGTTTATTTTGACAAAAAATATTTTGACTTTGGTTTTGCCATGAATTTCTGCATACGTAAATACATGCTGGTGCACGTATCTCAGAGAAAGATGTAGCAAGAGTTTCATTTCTGTGTCTACGGATTGCCTATTGATTTTAACTTTTAATTTTTGACACATTTTAATATATTTTCTAGAAATAAAATAAGGCTTTTGTTTTATGTAAATACGAACATAGAGAACTTTTCCTCAGATGTTTCTAAGGACTTGAGTTATATGAAATAATTAACTAAGTAACTCCAAGGCTAGCTTAAAAGCCCAACCGCATCCATTTCATCCAAAACTCCATAAATCCAAGATATTAAAGCCAAAAACGGCAACCAGGAAATATTACCCGCCATTTACGGGCCACAAGCAAACGTATAAAATAAGTTAATGAAAGAAAATGCGAATGCAACGAAGCAAAAAGCAAATAGCACTCAGGCAGCCACATTTCATGATCAAAGGGCCGTCTACACCCGAAACCCCAGAAGGGTTATCCCAACTGTAAAAAAAACTTATGGGGAACTCGGCAATCGCGTTAGGGACTTACTGCCGCCCTTTTCGCGGAGTTGCAAAGTTCCCTCAATTAAATAGATGACTTTGTAAAATAAATCCAGTTTTCGCAGCCCTGGGGAGTGACGTCGAGTAGTAAATTTTATTAGCGCCAAAATGATTAATCGATTTTATGCTGAGGCGTAGCGTGTAATGACTAACACAATTTTGTGGATGATTCAGTGCCGTTTACGCGACAATGTGTCGGAAATATTGGAGAGGGAATTTTTGACCCAGCAGTGCCTTTGTTCTATATCTCAATGATGTTGCTGACGTCATCAATTTGAGCTGTTGGATTTGATAATCACGTCTTTTGTTGGTAATGCTACCAATTTTCTCCATTGTAATTAATTCCTTTTAAAAAATATCTTAAGAAAGCATCTGAAAAGAGGCTTTTAAGAATTATATACTTCTGTTAGAAGCCAGAAGCTCTGCACCCAAAATTTTTATACAAAATTTAGCTATTTTTATATCGATTTTTCCCATCAATATACATATGTATATACAATACAAAAATGCTTGAAGACTAGTCTCAGAGAAAATTAAGTTTCTATTTAATGGGACGCAAGATAATTGAGTGTTTGATTTAATTTTCTAATTATTCTTGACGTAATTAATTTATCTGTTAAATTAAATAGACGAGATGTGCTCGAGCGTTGTAAATTGAATTGTTAGAAATTATTTAAAAGGGTAGGCCGTTTCTCTTGACCCACTTTATAAAAATAAACATTAATTTAGATTTGAATATAAATCGCTTCATGTGATGTTGGATGAAAAGGAACTTCATAAAATGAACGATCATTTACTATGAAAAAATATTTTCATTTGGGTCGTAGAATTTGCATTAGATTTTTTTCCGTGTCAAGGCCATATTGAACAGCCTATAAATGAGCTTATTAGTCTTTGCAGAATTAGAAAATATGAATAATTAATTTTTAGATGAAGAAAAAACGCAGTTTGTTTAATTTGCATCGTTTTAGCAATGTTCTATTTGATTAAGGCATATTAGTCCAATTCAAAGGGTCTACTTATACTTAGAGATGATAAGTGTAACGTTGTTGAAGTAATTTGCCGAGAAGCGATAATCGACTATATTGTGTTACTTTTATTTTTAGAAATAAGTAAAAAAAAAACACATAAACAATTTTTTGTTTAATTCATGTGTTTATTTGTTTCGTATACCTATACATCTAAAAAAAATCTAGACCTATTATTACGGGACTTTCACTAACTAACCTTAGACTTTAGGATATCTTCTGACGCTAATTTTTCACAAAAAAATATAGAGAATATGGGAACAAATTCACAAAATAAATTCGTTCCACGCGAACGAGGTCGTGAAAAACGCCAAGTACTTCAGTATTATCAAAAACATTAGAATTATACATTCGACTGTACACCATCCATTCCTTGTTAAATTTGTTAACATTACGCGGCTTATTTGGAATTCCTAATTTCGAAATCGCTGAAAATACAAAAGAAAATTTTCAAGTTCAATTCTCTTTCGTATTTTCCTTATTTCGCCAATGGTCTGTTATTTTTCTAATTCCGTTTGTTCGTCCAAAACGAAATGTCAGATGGACGTATCATAATGAGGCGACAGATGAAAGAAATCGCCCGACCTTGGACCACAGTTACGATTAGAACAGAAAATCAAGTCTAAAAGTACTTTCTTTTAAACTATAATTAAGATAACTCTTTTTAGCTGTATGTAACTTGAGGATATTTCGAATGTGGAAGAAAATTTGAGACAGTCGTAGTAAGCGCGAAATCATGATATTTTAATTATTTAATGTCTGCTTATTTTTATATGTCGTAAATTATGCGCTGGAATATGTCGACCAGCATCAAAATTTTACCACATGTTGAAATTTTGTTTACATATTGACATAATACAGTCGAAACGTACGGCTTTTATATGTAATTTAGTAGTATCAATTAACTAATGTTATATATTAATAACTGTAATAATAGAGAATTTTACTAAAAATTTATCATTTTAATGGAGTCAAATATGTTTATTACAATATTACTGAGATAATTTAATTAGTATGGACATTATGAGCTCCTATAATAATAGATATAGCCCACAAATAATGGTATTTATTGTGACCTGTTAAAAAAAGAGCTATTAAAACCCGTAAAATACGTAAAATTCGTATATTCACTTCTTTAAAAGAAAAATAACAGGAAAACAACATTCTTTAAACATTTATATCAAAAATTAACTTAAGTGCTAAAAACATTTTGTACTCTCTGAGATCAACATATTCATACTATTATACTAACAATAATTGAATGCTTTATTTAGTATTCATTGAAATATAATACTTACAATTATTCATATTAGAAAACAGTCTTTTCTCTCAAATATATCGTACTTCAACTGAGATCTATCTAATCCTAACGATCATTTCTTCTCTCTTTTGAGTATCATTTTTTTTCTTTGGTAACGTAATCGCTCTGCTTCTCTCTTTTTCTGTAGTAATTCCTCTCGGGATAACTTTTTCTTTTTAGGAACCATATCACGTGCGTCCGACCACCCTGGGTAAATTATTTAAGTTTATAAAGGAAAATAATGCGAGACCATGAATGATACTTTGAAGATTCTTAAGTCAATAAAAGAGATTAGCAGATAAATTTACACAAATAATACATAAAAACATTTCCACATTTCCCTAGGTATATAAAAGTCCCAAAGAAAAGGGGGCGAACCTATTGCCCTTTTTCATACATATTTCCAGACTCTAAGATGCTACTGAGAATTTCCTAACGGAAAATCCCAATAATGTTCATAATGGAGTTTCAGCAATAAATCTGATTTTAATACACTCCCCACCGCATTCGATACGAGTATAATCTCGATATTTCAGCGAAAACTTTGATCCGTAACAACTCCACTGCAAATAAATTAACCAATGCTTTATAATCCGAAAAATTATTAAACGAATTGCAATGTTTCGCATAAAATCCACGATTTATATCGGGCCACTGAGTGCTTAATTAACAGATATTATTATGTTTTAAACAAATAATGTACGTGCAAATAAATAAATAGTTAGCGATGAGTTATTAATTAGTGATATTAAAATGGTTTCCTCGTAGAATCTCGATTTGGATAGCAAATAGCAACATCGGAAATGTTCATAATATTCGGCGTTAATTTTCGAAATACGTCATAGCTAGTTTTGGCGAAGTGAAACGAAATAATTAAAATTTGCTTAAAAGGACGTAAAAATAATATCTATTCGTCAAACATGAGGTCAATTTCGTGTTTTAAATAAAATTTGTATATGAATTTGAAAAATGTGCCTTGACGACTAAAATGATTATGTGGAAAAAGGGTTGTCACGTATACCAATTTTCTAAAAGTACAGTAGGCTACATTAAAAAAAAAAACATCATTTTTTGTTCCTATATTATAAAAAAAACTTTTGTTGTAAAATACATACGTCGTTCTTAAACTCAGGTTGTACTATATCTTTTCGTTGAAACAGTGAGATAGTGTAGAAAATTTAAATTTAAAATTGCACGGAGCGCTGAGGTTAAGTTAGAAAGTTCTAGTTTCTGAGTATGATAAGTGTGGGAGACTCTCGTAGTTTACGAGGTACTAGAATGTCTAACCATGAGTCTTCCATTTTCGCCGTGACCTATTTGTTGTTTATTTTTTATAATACATACATACGTGATATTTTTTGTTAAAAACGATGGACCGCGGAAATTATCTTCTCACCGAGTTAAATATTTGTGAAAGACACAAACATTTGTTACGGCGCGAAAATCGAACCCGCATTCTCTCATTTCGCAAGTTTGTATCTATCCATTTCATAATTTCCACATTTACATTAATTGTAACCTCGCACGCAATCAGGATGGCTTCGAGACTTAGGCACAATGTATTATCACTGACTTTAACGGTGAAGTAATACATCGCGATGAAACCTGCACACCTAAAAGTTCCTAGAAATTCCTTAAAGACCGCCAACCCGCACCAGGTAGTACCAGCTTGGTAGGCTAAGACGTAAACCCTCTCAGTTGTAGAGCAGGCCCGTGCAGTGGGTCTTAAACGGGCTGATAATGATACTCAAACATAGGTCGTACACGCTCCAAGCCGTCGGCGACGCCATCCAATAACCCAAGGCGCTCTCGCGTAAAATGTGTATTAATAAAAGACAAATGAAACGGTGCAAACATTCCATTCCAGTGGTTGTATAACTGCACTCAAACACTGCATGTGTGCCGGCGCTTGACACGTTTCCACATTTCCCTCGTTTCTCGCCTGCGGCACACTGGCCGAATGAGGCTCGGCCGAAAGGTTCGCACACCCCGCTAAGGTCAAGCACTTTTTATTCGGAACTTTCAGCGAAAGTGAAAAGGTTTAAGACTTAAATGAAACCCGCTTTATATTTAAGATGAATGAGTCTGAAAATGTCTTGGGTTTGACGTGTTTCTTTTTTTTGGCGTTTGTAAGTTTAAGTCGCGAAGGTGATGGAGATTAAACATTTTCAACTATAATATAGCGATTTATTTTGCTTCGTTCATTCCATTTTAAATTATCGAAAATGAAAACATTTATTTTTGGCGAATAAAAATCGGTGAAACTACACCGAAACATGTCATCAATCATTTCCGTTTGAACCCCTTCTCATGCTTATCAATGTAAGAGACTGATTACATTATACTAATCACTTAAATAACTGAAGACTACAACTAAAACAACCAAATATGCCCCTACAATACTAATATGTATACAGACCGTGATCGGGAACTGAGCCAGGTAATATCTTAAGTGATTAAAAACCCCCTGGTGTTAAAGAAAATCGGGACAAAACATAAACATTTTGACGTTTTCCATACAAACCACGTACATGTATGTAATATGTAAAATGTCATTTTTCAAATGGTTGTATGTAAAACGTCATTTTTTAATTTTAAGTCGGGATTTTTTTTAACGCCAATAGGTTAGTGGTCAACGAAGCTTTTACCGCCTTAGTTTCCGATTGTGATGGCCTCGAGGTTTAGGCGCGCGGTCGAGAATCTCGGCGGTCGCAGGTTCAAACCCCAGGCACACACCTCTGACTTTTCGAAAGTTATGTGTGTATTCAAATTGAATTATCACTTGCTTTAACGGTGAAGGAAAACATCGTGATGAAACCTGCACACCTAAAAGTTCTTAGGAATTTCTTAGGTGTGTAGTCCGCCAACCCGCACTAGGCCAGCGTGATGGACTATGGCCTAAACCCTCTCAATGGTAGAGGAGACCCGTGCTCAGCAGTGGGCGTATATGGGTTGATAAAGAAGAAGAAGTTTCCGATTACGGTCTAAATACACTCTGTATAATAAATTAATATTATCAAAGTTTCATTATCATTAAGTTATCAAGTTATTATTAAGTACTTACGTGGTACACTTCCCGGCGCTGGCCAGGGCCAACTGCAGGAGCAGTAGCAGAGTTTCCGGACCCATTATGGAGCAGTTCAGCGCATTTCCTCGCACGCAGGATATTGCCGCGTCAAACTGCTATCTGTAACAACGATAACGGTTAGATTTTGTTAATTACCTTAGAGAATGGGGTTTATATGATAATGCATGAATGAGTGAGTAAGTGGGTGTTAAACGTAGACGCAGCCATTGGGCTAAAGAAACATTTTTCTATTAACACTCATTATTTTAAATCATTTAATTTCCATTTCATTCATCGGACCAACTGATATACCTATTTTTTATTTATTTTAACCCCTTAATAATTGAATTAAAGTCTACAAAATAAGTATTAGCTAAGTATAGACTAACCTAATGTCTTTTCCATTGAATAAGTCATTACCTAAGGTAAAGAAAACCATATTAAATTCTCGCGAAATTTGCCTAAGCGGTCTCAGCTATGTTCCTCCAATAAAAGAGTACGTAAAACTCAGTAGCAACTGTATTAACCCAAACTTCTAAGTGTACGGGAATTAAATCATCAAAGCCGAAGAATTCGCGCTTGGGACATAACCTTCGCAACTTCACAGAAATTGTTGTAAAAAAGACGTAAAAAGGGTAAAGTTGAAGGAGGTTGGGTGGAAATTACCGGGGAGGGGATGTAATTACAGGGGTGGGGGGAGGGATGAACAATTACCGGGAAACAGTGATTAACACGATTCCCTCGCGATTCTCTCATTAATGTTTGTGCTAATTAACAATTTCGATTTATGATATTCGTCGGTTATAAATTGTGTCGTTTAGTTCATTGTGAACTGGAATTTAAAATGACTAGCATTTTGCAGATTGTTTGCTTGTGACAATGTAAATAATGTTCACTAATCTTAGAAGGGACTATCCAAGATTTTTCCGAAATACTGTCTGCAAGTTCTACCCATTATTTGATTATTTTCGTACCTTAATATAGACAAAATCGCATTATTAAGATAGCTGATTGGGTGACCAGCTTTGGAGGTAAACGCCCGCGGGTTTTGATACCTAGACAATTGTTAATATTTTGCACTAATTTTCGTTTCAGATCAGGGTGTTTGTGAAACCGAAAAGTCTCTCGTAGTGTCCGATATCCGCAACACAGAACGTGTAACGTGGGATCAGAACTATGCATGTGACAGTTGAAGGTATTTATTTAGTAAAGACAGTTAAGCAGTAAAAGCTAACACAACTACAGCAAAATTTGTCCTCAAAGTCTCGACAATAGCAAAGTGAATTCCTGAAGCGCACAAGATCCAAATACAAGCGTCCTTTTAGATTGCTATGTATTATCTTTCTTCTAACACAATGAGCAGCTAACAATTCCAATTAGACAGAGCTACAATGGAGTTGCTCGATCACAAACGTTGGGCCATTGTATCGAGTCTACTTCAATAGACTGAAACTACACGGGCTATTCGAGTGAATCCGATTTGGACTCCATTGTTGACCGCTTGTAGAAAAATTTGCCGGACATTTTCTTTTAATTGGTTTAGTCGAAGTTTGGAGAGACGATTTTGTAGGTTTTCTGATGGTCCTATATGGGTTTGGTATTTCATTTTAAGGCAAGAAACCTTAAAAGATACATTTCTATGGTCTAGATAAGAACATAGCTACAAACGGTATAAAAATAATTTCAATTATTATTTTGCTGTCCTTTTTAATATGCGTAGACTTTTTACCACGCTCTATAATTTAGACACCATACTGGAGACTGATCAAAAAGAGAACAACATCATTAAAATCCTTATACTCAAGTACATGCCTATACATTAACATTAAAGAGTCAAATCTAAGGAAACGTTGTCAGACCCTCCCAACCCTATTAAAACTCAAGTACACTGGATTTAATGCATTAAAAAAAAACAAATTACAACCCTTTGCGAAGTAAATTGAACGAGTGTACTACAAAGGGAAAAATCTGAACCCGAACCCCTGTAAGCCCTAGAGCACGGAGGTGTTAAGCGTTTAAGGCAGGCTCCCGACATAAGGATTTGAATAAGGGGCCGCGCTCAGCTGTGCAAGACAGGTAAAACATAAATTGCGGGCCCTTTTGAGGACACATATTACAAAAGTACCCTACTGGGTAAGAGTAATGACTTGACAGGGCCGCAATCAATGGTGTGGGGAGTTAGATGGTATATGGAAAAAAATGTATGTGTGTCTGAAGTCTAAGCGTTTTTTATTGTATTAAGAAATAAATATAAAGTTTGGTTGTAGGGTATTTTAACAGAATAAAATATGTGGAGTTAGTTTTTGTAAGGCTTCGTTTGGTGTGCTATGCTCACACAATAAAAATGTGATGAATAAAAAGTGGAACTATATACTCATCAGGATGTCTTAATCCCTTAAATGACTTTGCAAGAAAATTCAAATTCAAACACCATTACCAAACAAATCTACCTTTACCCACCCTCCCTCACCTCCATGACCATGACCCACCCTCTAATAAGTACATTTGAATGTAAAAAACATAACTGGCCGAAAATATTTCCCTCACACATGTTGTGGGGTTTCATATTTCTTCCGGATGTTAATTTGTGTGGGTCAACCCCCCCGGGACCTTTTCCGTTTCGTCCTAGACGCAAGGCGTTCGTAGCGGTAGCGGTAGTCATGAAAAGGTAATTAATTAAGCCATTCTCCTTGCAATGTTTTAACATGGGAACGTGTGGTCTTAATGTTGCAGTTAATGCGTGTTTCTGTTTGAAGCTTTGTTTATATGGAATTTGGTTTTTGTAGGTGAAGAATCAAAGTGTATCCTTAATATTTTTATGGGATATGCGTAGGTACAGGTAAAATGGTTAGTGCAAAGTGTTATAAGCGTAAGTTGTAAATGGGAAGTGCTTAAAAAATGCAACAAACATATAAATAATCATTAATTCATTTCAATACATAGTTCTAATTAGAAATTAAGATGCACAAAAGTCTTAAGTATGGGTATTAGTAAGTATACGCGATTTTAGGTCTCACACAGACATGATTAATTGACACGGCGTGGCGCCAGTATCGATCCAGCATCGACATTGATCCACCTGGCTTTTAATTCTATAACGAACCTAATTTTTTCTATCAAATGATCTCTTTTATAAAGTCCCATACAAAACCCTAAATTGTCATCTCGAAGTGAATAAAACGCAAAGCGTCAAATCACGCGAGACTTGAGCGGGTAACCGCTCGCTCGAGAAGTACGAAGGAGAATAAAACGAGCCCAAGGCCATCTCGAGACATAGCCGCCTTGTAACATAAATGTTCCACTCCCGTGAGCTAACCGGAAAAATAAGGCGGGATTGTTCAACCTTGACGGAGCTGCGAGCGTTGTTTTCGACTGTACGACTGGAGGAAATCAACTGGCTTTCGATGTGTTTTATGAGAAAAATTTGAAATGATTCAGAGGTATTGTGTACGGAAGTGTTGTTGTAAGTAATAGAAAAAATATAGGGAGTTCTTTGCACTGTATCTTCACGATGAAGAGACATTCAACACTGTAACGTTAACAGTATTCTAAGATGATTTCGGAGAATTGTAATAGAGTAGATACTACAATAGGAATATTATATTGACTTTTCAAAACTAATGTAACAAATAGGCTTAAGGAAAAGAAAACATAGTCATACATACTAACTACATTATCACTCTATTTACGTTATACGTGGCTGAACACGAACCTCAATATAGCGAAATGATAAACCTCACATATTTTTTTTCTTATGCTGACATGCAGATTTTTCTATTGAAACATTATATTCGTTTTCTTACTATATTTATGACATTATCTTCTTTTATCTTCCGAAGACCACTTAATTACCAAAACAACTTAATAAGCTGATATTAAAATATACAATTATCCCTGACGTATCGTTTAAGGCGGCATAAAAACGTTTTGTGAAGTCAGAACGCCGCCAGTGTCGCAATTTATGAGACAACTTTTTTGCGACACTTTTATTAATTAGCTGGGAGAGCCGACCCTCGGAGTGCCGAGTACTCTTTGCCTCTTGGGCTAATGGTTCCGCAACTTTGAAGTTAAAAATGCGACGGAATTTGTTGATGTCTGCACGTTGTTTTGCGTAATTACGCATTCGCCGTCCGAAAATGTTTAGAATTAACATTACGGTTGTAAGTTGTTGCTTTTTAAATAATTAAAAGGATACAGTTCGAACCCCATAGTAAAATTAGGGCTTGTGTCGTAGGTGTCAAAACCACAAGAGTTTTTAGGTCTAAAAAAATCAGACCCACAAAAAATATTTGAATAAAACTCTGTTGAAACTTAATGTTAATTATAATAATGTAATATAACATAACATAAACATTGTTTTTTATATTAAAGCCATACGTAAAATAATGGTCTTAGTATTTTATCTTTTTGTATTAAGAAATACTCACACTCAAAATCAGAAATAAATTTGAAAATTGTGATTTAAAACACTAACCAACTACATAATCATGTGATAAAATTCCAAACTCAATCGAATTCCAAATTCAAACGCAGACAATTTTCAAACTCAGCACTACGTGGCCTAATTATGTTTCATTACCTGCCAAGACCACAACAGTAGTCTTAAAACTTTTATAAATTCCACTGGGAACGTGTTACAGTGGCAAAAACTAGGCCGTTGCTGGGTAATGTGTGTCGGCGCCACGCTCAAACTTTAATACACATACTGTATACACACGGGGACGCATTATGTTTACGAACGTTCGCAACGAGGTGCCTAATCACATATTTATTGGATGGAAAAGTTTAGTATTACACCGGGCTTAAACAGGGCTTGTGATAGTGTATTAAATTATGAAAGTAGTTGGGCTTAGTCCGCTGTATTGTGAAATAAAGTAGGGTAGTGTGTAGTGTTAGCAGGCGATATAATATATGCTATAGAAGAGGCCTATTTCTAGCAGTGGAGGTAACAGTGGGGTTAGGTGATGACGATGGTGATTATATATTAAACTACATACTTAAAATCACGCTTGTATTCGCTGGAGGGGTAGACAGAGGTGCATTTCTGCACCCCCATATCGACACATCAGTCCCGCGTAATACAAGGATCCATCCATACCGAGGTCTATCCATGCTCCTGACAGTTTCCTTATTGAGAAACCCGATAACTCTGTACTCGACCTGGGTATTGGATTGACAGCACAGCAATTACTTGTGCTACGAAACTATGAGGCAGTGGAGCATTAAACTAAGTACAGTCTGTTTGACAAGAGCGTGTACGGCAAAACTTTTTTTTAGGTACCGCTAGAAGCTTGGTTGTAAATTTGGCAGGCAGCTAGCCCCTTCCCCTCAGATGCTTTGTGTATAGAGTTTCAGTTGTCGTTCGATCTTTGTCAGAGGAGGACGCATTTCGTCATGAGTGCTACGTACGCATCACGTTATGAAGCAGTGTTCTTGTGTTTGCATCCAAAAGGACCCAAAATGTCATACGCAGCCGCTGCAAAATACATGAAAAAGTCAAAGACATTTGTTAGTAAGTGGGTGAAACGCTATTCTGAAGTAAAAAATGTCGACGATCTGCCTAATCGTGGCTCTACGCAAAAAACAACGAAAAAGGAGGACAAAATGATTTTACGGGTATTCGAGAAGAATTCTCGCCTAACGTTACGTGGTGGTCAAGCGGTTTTGCTTAAAAAAGGCCTTAATGTGTCATGTGATACTATAAGAAAACGTTTACTGGCTCATGATGTAAAATTTCGTAGCATAATAAAGAAACCGCTACTGTCGGAAAATCATGTTAAAAAGAGACTCACTTGGGCGCAGGAACATTTGGACCGGGATTGGGACAATGTAATTTTTTCGGACGAAGCTTCTTTTTGGGCACGTTCTTCTATCACTCATACCTGGTGTACCCACGCCAATAAATTAATGCAGCGGACCGTTAAACATCCGGTGAAGGTGCACGTTTGGGGTTGTTTTTCAAAACAGGGATTTGGTACCTTGCACATATTTACAGGTAATTTAAATGCAGCTAAAATGGTCAAAATATATCAAATGGCTTTATTACCATCTGCTCAAAAGTGGTTTAAAAGGAAAAACATATATTGGATATTGCAAGAAGACAATGACCCGAAACATCGGAGTCGTCTTTGTACAGCGTGGAAACAAGAGAATGACGTTGAAGTACTAGATTGGCCATCACAGTCGCCGGATGCAAATCCAATAGAAAATGTTTGGGCACTCATGAAGTTGAAGCTTCGAGGAAAGAAAATCTGGACTTTAAAACGATTAGTTCGTGAAATTAGACTTATTTGGAGGTCTTTGTCCCTGGATTATGCAATAAAATTAGTAGAAAGTATGCCTCGAAGACTCCAGTCAATTATTGATAATGGAGGCGACTGGACAAGTTATTAATAATAAAGCATCATTGTCTATATCATGTATAATGAGTGTATTTTTTTTCTATTTTTTATCCCAATTCATTCCCGAGTTTTGCCGTACACGCTCTTGTCAAACAGACTGTAGTTACGCATGCCTACGTAATACCTGTACCTACAACGTTTACATACATTACCACAATCTGCAAGACTCTTTTAATTAAATAATTTGAAAACTTATTATAACTGGAAACACTTAATTTACTTGTACATAGAACAAAAAGACAACGTTGTTTTTAATTGCTGTGACAGACAACTTTTTTCGTCATAATTAAAATCCACTTTTAACCAACTTTGCGTAATTGTTTAATTATTAATTTGTTAAATTCAATAGTTCTTGCTGATGCTAACAAAAAGAATATTTGTCTTCGTCTTAAAACACTTAAACAACAATTAATTTTGCTTAATTATCTATACTTAAGTTAAGCCCGACTTTTGTACTATTTTCATATTTTATTGAAATTTAACTGAGTGAAGTTACACAGACAAGAATATTGCAACAGTCAAATACATAATTCACATCCCACACTAAGATCAAGTCTTGTGTCGTGGGTGCCAAAAAGTACGAGACTCTTCGGTCATAAATATTCCTGGTTCGCAGCCTTTTTTTACCAAGCTGGAGGTAAACAAACTGCTTCACGAACATTTTTAAAAACAAAAATAATAAAACTACACCAAAAAAACCTCGCAATTTTTCCTCACTAAAAACACGTAAAACACCATCAAAAATTCGTAACAGCGCGCCCGCTCCCAACCCCGGCCCGTGTGTTCCGTACACGGCGCACTCTTATGAAGATAAGCACCACTTTAGACTTTGTCTAGTGCGGTGGAACGCACTAATTTTCACACCCTTTCGAGGTATAAAACGGCAGCTCTCTGCGGTTTCAACGCCAGGGTTAAGCAGTTTATGGCGATTTCGTTGAGTTTGGCGTTTTGAATTTTAATAGCTTACGAGTAAGAGTCATTTTTACTTAAAAAAGGTAGCTATTATATTGTACTGGAGTAATGCATCATATTGACAAATAAGTAAAGAAATAGAATAAAAAGCGAACGATTCAGTCCACAGTCTCTTTGATAGCAAGAACTTTGCAATTAATACGCTCGAAAATGTTTACAGGATGGTTATCTTTGATGTCATTGTAATGTAGGTCTAGAAATCTCTGCCGAAACCTCCCAAGACCCAGTGGGCACGTATTAAACGATATATTTATGTACATGTACTTTAAACTGTATGATATTGACCACTACACTTTACTATCCATTTCCCAGAATAACTTCAGTTTATCTAAACAATGTATTTACCAGCTAACTCCATCCGTTTTTCCACTAAAATTCTGTACTAACCGTCCTAAAAGTTGACGTCTCGCCAGATACCCGTTCAAATTTACGACCTGATAAAACATCACCGGTTCACGAAGACCTCTGCAGACCAACCGTTTTACCCCTCTACCTTGGCTTGGTAGTATATTCCAGAGGGGCAGGAGAGGCCACCATAAATTGGACGGTTTATAAAACTTGTCTGCCAAATGGATTACCCCGATTAAGTATGAACGACCTTTGACCCGTATTGGTTGACGCACGATTAGTCCCAAGTTTAGGTTCTTGATGGATTTAGAAGTTCCTTCAGTTTTCTTGATAGGTAATTTATTTCTTTTGTTTCTTGTCCGGTTCTTTATAGTTATTAAGAGAAGGATGATTTTGTAGTCAAACTGCTATAGAAACTTTTTTTTAAATTGATTGAGCTCAAGGTTATTATTTCTCTATTCTAGCAGAGCAAATTAACGATAATATTAATACCTAATAGGCTAAAACCTAATATTTAATACAGTAAGGTTAAGATGAATGCTCACAAATTATTCACACTATCTCTAGCCATTGAACTAATTGATGTTAAAAAATTCACGTATAATTAATTCGACATGATTTTGTAGGGTTCATCAGTGTGACAATACTGTTCGTAATTGCTTACTGAATTATGTCCCCTTTGCTTAATCGCAAATGCGTCCCAAAGAGGAAGGGAGGGATGTATTTCTACATACCTCGGTCCTACCGCCACGTCCGAAGCTCCGTTTAGTAGAGGGCAAGCCTTTTGCTGATATACACACCCCGCTTCAATTTCAATGTATTTCTCCATTCCACGCAATTTGCTAACAGAACGAAGTAGCATCACTTTGACCGTGCTTCAAATTGTTCCTAGGATAAAATGAGTAAAGAAATAGGTATTAATAAGGTTTTGGATACCAAAGTACTCAAGGAAATATAGAAAAGAAAACTTTTATGTCATACTTCGTAGCAAGCTTCAATGTCACATCAAACAGCCGACTTACAAAAGTAGGTAAAACACGATAAATATCCTGTTCGGAAATATAATTTGATGAAATTGACTTTTGGGTTTGATTAAACCGGAAACCTGTTACGAGCATCGAACTTTTGTTAGCGGAAATAAGCAACCAAAAAGTCAAGATAAAATAAGTTCCGTAACAATTTTATAACAGTCATTTATTTCTTAATTTATGTATTTAAGAAAGATGTATCGAGTCAACTTATCTAGAACTAAAATAAAAATCAATTTCATAACTAGAAAAAAATACCTTTATAATAAAACCTTATAGTGATAGGGATAACGAGCCAAGAATTAGCGAAAGGACATGCAAGACGAATATCGATGACATAGATATTAAGGATGCGACTTATATTAGGCAAACATAATTTCCTCAACAAGAGCTAGTTCCAGACTTGAAATAGTAGCTGAAACTACAAATGAATTCACTTAAAATAACTTATTATCAACGGTTTTATGCTTTAAAATTAATCCTATAGTATATATTGATGTCGTAAATCCAAGCATTTATCCGGCTTAAAAAATGCCCCCAACAAGCCCAGTACGACGTCAAACGGGCTCCCATAAATTTTTCAGTAGGGCCATTTGATACTCAGGAACCGCCCTTTTTTTGCATATCTGAATGTGTCCAATTACCGTGGTCTTGTTGTGAGTGCGGGCTGAGTTATTAGAGAAATGCGGAATACTTAGTAAAGTGTATAATATAATTGGTTTGAATTCGAATGAATGTGTGCTTTCGTTGGTACCGCCTCACAAGTATGAGGAGCGAATAATGATATTATAATAAATAAATAAAATGTTTTTGTATATCTCTTTATATCATAGCAGTGGGGTACGCATGGTACTTTTAATATGGAAGCTACAAATACATTATAATACACTATACTTATAGCAGTGATGGCCTCGAGGTTTGGGCCGCGGTCGAGAATCTCGGCGGTCGCGGGTTCGAACCCCATGCACACACTTCTGACTTTTCGAAGTTATGTGTGTATTCACATTGAATTATCATTTGCTGTAACGGTGAAGGAAAACATCGTGATGAAACTTGCACACTTAAAAGTTCTTAGGAATTTCTTAGGTGTGTAGTCCGCCAACCCGCACTAGGCCAGCGTGGTAAACTATGGCCTAAACCCTCTCAATGGTAGAGGAGACCCGTGCTCAGCAGTGGGCGAATATGGGTTGATAAAGAAGAAAGAAGAAGATACTTATATTGTCAATACAAGAACGATTAACAAAGGGTGCGAGCAGAATTCTAGTACAGCCGATCTAATATGGCCTCAGCCCTACTGTACATACATCGGATCTGTAGTTTTGTCTACATATGTAGGTAGTATATAAATCATTATTTAGTATTACATACTCTTACTTGAACGACACTGCACTTTAAAACTAACTTTGAAGAAGTAGAACTTGTGTAGAAGCATATATATACAGGACTAGTACAAATAATTTCCAAGTCTATCGCCAGAATGGTCATAAACAAAGTACAAATTTCACGGCTTGCACCACGCGGCGCGGTTCGCGTAATGCGGGCATAAACCCACCAGCTTTATGCGACACGGTTCATTGTTGCTAGCATTAGCTTACTTTTCCTGACAGTCGCGGGGTCATGTGTCCTTCATAACATGACCTATCTATTGCGTTTGATTTATTCTAAACTACATTTCTGGGGAAAAATAGCTTGGATGTGTGAATTTAAAGTTGATTTATAAATTGGTCATTTGAATATCAAGGTTTAACTAGGATACAAACACAGTGACAAATTTTGAAATCGGGGCGGGCCATGGGAGGGTGTACATTTTTATATTTTTAAGTGTATCATTTTCAAAATGAATTGAAAAAATATTTGAATAATTACTCTAATACGGTAGACCGTCAAAGAAAGTAAGTAATTTTAGTACCAAATGATTTTCACAGCACAGTCTTGCATAAACACTACCTAACTCTTATATTAAACAAAGAAGTGATTACTAGTGTAGTTTGGAATGCCTTTTTGACTTAATATTTATCCCTCTAAAACACCTAGCCTTTTAAATAACGAAAAAAAAATCTTAAAGCTAAAAAACAAATAAAAAACACAACATATGGTTACTGTCTCAAAGGACAAAGAGTTTAAACGCTGCAAACATAAAAAAAAATAAAGCATAATGAAATTAGATGCACCTGTGAATACACAGCTGTTTCTCGTAGAATTTAAACTAAATTTTCTTAACTGAGAAAAATTAAGAGCAACTTCCAGCTTAGCGAGACCTTTTTACATGTTTGTAATTAAGTTAAATAAGGAATTGCCTTGTTGGACGCGCGATGTAAGCGCTCATTTTGGGTTAGGAGTTTAGGTTCAATTCCGATATTAGTGTGAGGTCAAGATATGTCTGACTCTTTGATGCATTTATGTATTTCTTAAAATGCCTTACTTTAAAACAGTTTAAAATATTGTGATTTGAAGAAGGAGATTAAAATGTTATAAACCTTCAAATATCTGCTGTTTTGGCTGATTGCGATCCTCAAATGCACAGTTAATACTGAAACTTCATCATGAGCCTTACACACACATTTCACTGCTGGGCAGAGTCTTCCTCTACAGCTGAGAGGGTTAAAATCTAAGTTCACGTTGGGGGACTACATACTTAATAATTTCTAACAACTTTTAGGTATGCAGGTATCCTCACGATGTTTTCTTTCACTGACAAAGTACATAACAATTTTTTACCCCTTATTTTCACCCTCACGCTTGATAGAATAAAATAAGATATCTCTTATGAAACTAGTATTTGTTTAAAACTTATTATAACAACCTGATCGGGTAAATTGAGTCATTTACAATAAAAATATTATTGTTCTAGCAGTAACAATTGTTCAATAGACCAAAGGAACATTTACATTAATAAAAGGCCTATTACGTTGTCGTCGATAAGAAGCGATTCATTCACCGTGCTCCAAATTGATTTCTTAACTACGATTATATAATAAGGAGTTAAGCTGATTTAATTTAAAGTATGAATGTCTGTAATAACTTGAGAATAAGCTCTTTAGTAGAATGGAATTTAATATTTAGTCCAAAATTAACATTTTTGGTTCTAGTCGGCTCTGCCCAACGTTAATTATAAATTGTGTGCGACGCGGACACATTTTCCTGGCTTGAATGTTGACTACTACTTTCTAAGTTCCCGAACAATTCCATTCAAAAAATCAAAGTAACGGGGCGAAATCCTCTGAACTTAAATCGTAAAAAAAATCAAGTAATAATATAAATTAACATATAGAAAACCTACTAAAGACCTCTTAAACAACCCTGACTTTCCAAGCGATTTGTCACCATAATCAATGAAATTCTTAATTTAAACGTTCCGTTCTTTACAGAATCATAACGCCCGATTCCACACACCAGCCCGACTTTAAACAGGGAAGCGGTTGGCCAAGTCAAACAATTCACATAAGAGTTAAACAAAGTATCCAACGACGGAGGGAATTTGTCGAACAAACACCATTTGTCTTCCCAGACAGCGCGCTAATGCAATGTAACCGGACCGAAACTTGGACATCCGTATTAGATCAGCTGAAGATTCATTTGGGCGTCCAAGGGGGAAGGTTAGATTCATTTGGGCGTCCAACGGGGAAGGTTTATGTCTTAGCTGATTGATTTAGGATGCAATTTACAAACTTACAACCTGATTCTTACTGGGAAGTTGACTTTGTTTCTTACGTTGTGATGCTTAAGCGAATAAATTGATTTGGATTTGAATATTTGGTATTGTTGTTTATGCACCTTGTGATGGCCTTGTAGAACCCACGTCGGACAAAGAAATATCTTTAAAGAAATTCTCAGTACGTAGTCTGAAAATGTATCCATTCAATAGGCTCTACTTGACATTAACTATAATATAAATGAACTACATTTGACTACTAATAAAAAAAAATATCACATGAAAAAAATAATTAAAATTAACGTAAATATCTATAAAATCAATTTATACATTTACAAAATTATTTTATAAACTTTACTTAACAAATAGGTTACATCATAATTTATTTATCCTAAAGCTGACAACCATTTATATACATATATTTTATTTACAAGATATCCAACAAACCTTGTTATCGATTGAATATCTGTAAACAGACGCTCCCTACCCATTCTTCAGTTCCCCTTGTTAAGGAAAAGGCCGTAAATTTGCCTCCTATAGCACGAGCTACGCAGTATTACCTTTCGTACATCGTTGTGCATGAACTGTGTTCAAATTTATTATTCATAATAGTACATCTGTATTTTTAGAAAGGTATATTGGAGAGAATTTTGAAAGTCCCCTTTTTTACTAGTGTTAAAAGTCTCATTAAACAGACGTTTAATCACATTTCCAGTCGACGTTCTCAGAAGCACTTATATTTTAGTAATCAAAAGTTAATAAATATACCAATAATCACACATATAGTTCTGACCCCTCAAGGACCACACAAACATTTGTCTCAGTTAGGGGATCGAATCCGCGGCTTCTCGTTTCACAGGCTGAATACCTTTCGAAATATGAATGTAGTAATGCACTTCTGCCTATCCCTTTGTGAAATACAAGCGTGAGGATATGTATGTGTGTGTGTGTGTTATTCACTGTAGGTACATATTGCCATGGCGACGAGTGGAGACCAAATCCATCGATTTATATGTCTGTTATTCGTGTGTAAGTTTCGGGTGTTTTTGTTCGGAATCTGTGTCAAAGTCATATTTCAAAGTATTTTATTGTGATGTCTAGGTCACCAGTTGAGTAATGGGATGTGACTGCAAAACTGAATCTTTGGAGATATAAATCACTCTTTCTTTTGTTCTGGTCGCATTTTTTCCGTACAACATTCAAGTCAGGACTTTAATAATAATTTTAATTGTTTTTTTTTGTACGTTTTCGTAGTTACGCGCTTAAACCACTCCATCGCCACTTTCTACTTTTATAACAAGTATTAACTCTACTTACTTAATAAGTAGTGGTCGAGAATCTCTTTTTTTTTTTTTTTTTTTTTTTTATTTAACTAGAGGAAAGGACCTTAAGCTCCCTGTTCGGTACCTCGGGGGGAGGCCGAAAAGGGTATGTCGGGGTCACCGGCCTTTCCATGCCGGCATACCGACTAAAACCTCTCGATGGCCCCCCTCTTGCGCATATTGGACGGTACGGTAAATATAGGGCAAGCGCCCTTAATTGTTTCCCGTTGCCGCCCAGCGCTCTGTCCAAAAGAGGACTCCTCTCGGGATCGCACATCTTCTATTCTATTAGGGCGCACCTCCCCCGTGATACGCCCAACAATCCCGATCCCCTATTAGTCGTCTCTTACGACAGGCAGGGGATACCGTGGCGGTATTCTTACGCCCCCGACCACAGGGCGAGTCGAGAATCTCTCGTCGCGGGTTCAGACTCCAGGCACACACCTCTGACTTATCGAAGTTATGTGTGTATTCATAATGAATTATTACCTTCATTAAGAGTAAAGGTAAATATATACGTCCTACGCCTCGGCACGGGCCTCCTCTACGGCTGAGAGGGTTTAAGCGTTCGTCCGTTGCGCTGGCCTAAAGCGCTTTACCGGACTACACATCTACGTAATTCCTAAGAACTTTTAGGTGTGCAGGTTTCAACACGATGTTTTACTTTACCGGTAAAATACGTGGTATATTATAATAAATAGATAATAATTCATTCTGAATACATAAATAACTTAGAAAAGTTAGAGGTGTGTGCCATCAACAAATATCACATTTCGGAGGTTTATTTTAAATTTCACTCGCATAGGAGTCTATTACTATATTTCATGTTCATTTTTACATGAACTAAGTAAACCCAATTTCACTTTTCTCCAAATTTGTATGTTCATTTTGTCATGAACTTATTAAACACAATTTCTCTACGCTTTAATCGGACCAAGGACCTCAACAAGCCGCAACAAGGAACCAACACAGCTTAACTAAAAAGGTTGCCAGTCAAATTTAAACATCAAAACAAAATTTGGGCTGTTATAAATTTTACACCAATGAACAATAAGCCCTTACGCCTCTTAATACATGCCGAATCAATAACGCACGAGCTGAGTTATGATCACTGGAGCCTGTTTTTCTATAAATAGCACCCTTCGATACATCCCCTCAGTTGCACCGCTAACGTGGTTATAACACAGTTACGTTGTAATGGTGTTCACTGATTTCTGTGTAAAGTATTTATCGGTCGCGTGCTCGTAATGCGATTGTGTAGTCAGTTGAGGAAAAGGAAGGAAGGAAAAAAAAAGAAAATGAACTGTCATGTTTACTATATATTTATGTATATTTGTAAACTCATACCTTTGTCTTGTTAAAGTAGAGACTATAGAGCGCCAAATATTATGATTCCAACCCTAATTTGAATATCTTAACTGGTATTATATTTTGCAAATATACACATTTATAAATAAATAAATTATCCAAAAGATACGTATTTTTATGCTTCATTTTTTTCACATTAAATGCTATGTTCTAAAACCTTGAATATAAGAATACTAAAAGACTTTTCAGTATCTAATAAAAATATCAAAACGTGTCATAATATCGGCGTCATATTGTGCGAGAGTATGGAGATGATCTAATCGCTATCGGACCAGACTAGGTCACGTTTATGTCAGCTTTAGCAAAACCCGATGCAGAGAAAATTAGATTACCCAGCTAAACCGATTAATCGCTCAAGCGTAAAAATTTAAAAGAAGAATTTCCGAGTTCCATTTTCAAATCAAAGCAACGAAATACCGAAGCAATCCATTAAGAAAATGGTTTCTCTTATCAACTCATAAATTTGTTCGCTATCACTGCAATGTCAAAGGAATAATGTATTGATAGGCTCGGCCGATAGACATGGGGCTCCTCTCTGTTGATAATAAATCCAAGTTCAAATGCCAGTAAATATGGCGGACGTTTATTAATGTTTATTTGTGTGGTGACGATGGCTTGGTCGAGTTCAGGCTTTAAACAAAGGCAGGCAGGGTTTTCAGCGGCTCATTGGTCTCGTGACGTCATATGAGCTGTAGACCGCGTTGTCGTGTTGCTGAGGAGATTTATTCGCAGTGTGAAGTTGGTTTCGGATGTGGCAATGAATGTACTGCAGTTTTTTTATTGTTGTTCACTACTGTGGTATATATTGTGATGATGATGATGATGGTATATTGTAACATTTCATTCACTCTCAATTGTTATAAGGGTCTGATATGTGATGTGTGAGGGCTACGAGTCTATCAAAATTAGATAATCTACTTGCCAGGAAATACCTACCAATAAGTACGTTGACTTTTCATAGTGCAAGAACAAAAGCATAGAACATAATAGAGACTCCAGACCCGTGGTAGGAAAATTTATAATATACAAGATAATATTTAAAGACCTTACTTCATTTCACGAGATCGATGGTTAACACAAAATGTCAACCCAATTAACTTGAGCCAATAGAGCCTAAAATATCAATATTCGTGCAAATGTAGGTTAAGTTATTCGTATTCATGAAGGAAGCGACCTCCGACATTAATTCACTAATTAACATTTCGCCTTTAGTACAATGGGATTTCCCGGTAACTTCCCCACGGTAACGCTGTGGTCTATATATGTTTGAGTTACATGTGATCTGTTTTGCGATTAATCTGTTACGGTCTGTTATACATGTAAATAAGCGAATAATATTTATTTGATGTGAGTATAATCATGAGTACGTTTTTATTTTTGACTTGAATTACATGTCCTTGAATCAACGTTTAATATGTTTTAGCCCTGGTTAGTAAAATTTAATATCTATTACTTATATATGCTCGTTCGAAATAAAGGAAAAAATATAAATTGTTTATTACAAAAATCGGTAAAACTTTCTGGCAACAAGCAATTAATTTTAAAAATAATAATGATTTACACGCCAGTTCCTCATTAAACAATCGTAAAGGTTTAATTAAATATAACCTACTAAGCCGCAATTAAAAAGTCCAAATTAAGCCAGTAATTATGCCTGTACAATTTCCAGTTACAAACTCCTTTTATTCGCAGAACATTCTAGAATCTTTACAAAATGTGTATATAAAAGATTTCTTTACTTATCTTTAAATGTAAATCTCGTGCCGGCTACTCCAATAGATCTTAGCAAATATAAACATTCTCTGCAAGAAAACATCGAACGTTAATTAGACGCAGAAGATATCGAGAAACTATCTACGGCTTATCCGGTAAATGTTGCGATATCGGATTCCCGGCTGGCCAATTAGTTGAATCATTAAGCAAGCCTGTTTCATTATAAAATACCGTAATATTTTCGCAAAATATCTGCGTACATTTTTGCTGCAATCAGTTTACGTTACTTAATTTGCTTTTGGAGGAGTAAAAGCAAAAACAGAACATATTCTCTATATTCGTTGGTTAAATATTTAACTTAGCAATTATACGTCCCACCGCTTGACATGGCCCACCATAGCCCTCTCAATGCCCATGCTTAGGGTTTAGTGGCTTAGAATTGCTCCTTTTTACGTGAAGCTACAGCTTTCGAAACGTGGTTGTAACCAGACTAAGAACTTTAAGGTGTGCAGGTTTTAATTTATTTATTTACACTTCCTTGTTACAAAATAAAAGAAGAACTAAATATAAAAATAACAAGAAACAAGAGGCAGTCTTATCGCTCTAGGCAATATCTTACAGACAACCTTTGGATGGATAATAGATCAGAAAAAATAAGTAAAGAGGGTAGAGTAAAGTGTTTAGAAAAAGTGGAAGAAAAAAGAAAAAAAAAGAAAGAATCATGAAAATAGAATCACAATAAAATACAAATACACATACATACATAAATGTATACAATATATAATCATATAAACACACACAATTTTATCACAATATTAAGCAGTGATGGCCTCGAGGTTTGGGCGGCAGGTTTGGGCAGGCACCCCAGGCACATACCTCTGACTTTTCGAAGTGATGTATGTATTCATATTTAATTATCACTTGCTTTAACGGTGAAGGAAAACATCGTGATGAAACCTGCACACCTAAGAGTTCTTAGGAATTTCTTAGGCGTGTAGTTCGCCAACCCGCACTAGGCCAACGTGGTGGACTATGGCCTAAACCCTCTCAATGGTAGAGGAGACCCGTGCTCAGCAGTGGGCGTATATGGGTTGATGAAGAAGAAGATTATCTGTTAAGTTCCTCCTTACCTACTCAACTAGTAGTCAGTTGCGTAATATAATTTCAACGCTTGTTAAAACACACAGGCAAACCCCCACATTCTACAGACCATACAAAATTCAAAACTACAACTTAACTAATCCCGCCATTAAACCAAAACATCAATTAAAACACTAATTTGAATCGCACAGTTCAAAGCGACTGTATTAGTCAAAATACGATGTTTGTGAACCATCAAACGTTAGCTGACGGAGCTTCGCAAACCCTTGCCGTGTTTGATTAGCTCAATACCTTTGTTTGTGTTTACTTTGCGTGACTCCTGATGGTAACGTTACTCATATTGGTACAACGCAAATTATCCGTTTGCAGTATACATGTTAATAAACGTCTGTTACTTCCAACTCTTCTATATTGTCTTTCTGATTAACTTCATTGCAGGAATATGATAAATAAGGAACCCTTAGATTTGCTGCGCTTGACGCCTTTCAGTATTCATCAACCCATATACGCCCACTGCTGAGCACGGGTCTCCTCTATCATTGAGAGGGTTTAGGCCATAGTCCACCACGCTGGCCTAGTGCGGGTTGGCGGTCTACACACCTAAAAAATTCCTAAGAACTCTTAGGTGTGCAGGTTTTATCACGATGTTTTCCTTCACCGTTAAAGCAAGTGATAATTCAATTTGAATACACACATAACTTCGAAAAGTCAGAGGTGTGTGCCTGGGGTTCGAACCCGCGATCGCCGAGATTCTCGACCGCGCGCCCAAACCTCGAGGCCATCACTGCTCCACGTCAATATTGTGCGTGCCTCTTACATATTAATAAATCAATATCAAGGCCGCAATTCGTATAATGGAATTAAGGTTACAGGCAGATGATGATGGTGGAAATAATTTTACTATCCACAAACGTAAATATTATTTATCATAAAAAAATTTCATCACTCACTCTTCATCCTTTTATAGCGTCCTATGATGTGCAACAGCATTGCTGTATAATAACTTAAGGATAATTCTATATGGCATACTATTAACGCTTAAGAATATTATTAATAACAATAAAAAGGATTCTCGTAGATCCTTGTAAGTAGGCCTAAAATATTACAAGAAATATCCTTTATTTACCTTCCAAATCTCATCTACTAATCATCTTCTTCATAGATATTTTTATTTATCAGAATCTACGTATCATTGCATAGTATCAAATCAGTAGTGCATCAGTAGTTCAAAGTGCACATCCTCATTGGTTGGAAGTTCGGTAAACGCGGCGAACAGGGCCTAATTGGGGTTCGTTAGCTGACAATTGTTTGTTGTTCCCCCAGCCGATGGACATCGTGTACCGACGTGTCTCGGAGCAAACCGAATTAGCCCTTTAAGACTCCTGATTAACACTGCTGAGCGAGACAGAATTTAATTAACACGAAATTTTCGTTTTTAATTTCATTAGGTTGGCACCCTTGTGTTCTTAAACCTTGGGCCTCCTTGACAATTTAATGTTTATCTTAGACGGATAAAAATTAATAATGATGTTGAAGTGTTACTTAAAAATATTTTCTTATGCTGAAATTTGAGGTACAGCATTGAATTTGGAAAATAATTCCTTATAATATAGTGTTATTTTGTTGAAAAATGTTTCTGTAAATCAATACATATTAAGCATATATTAATACTTTCGAAATTTTCATTTAATATTATTCATTTCAACAATTTTAATAAATATTTCAGAATTGTCATTAATGTGTCCGTGTGCATAAAAATATGCTATTTCAACTAACTGTTCATTTTCTCTTTCATTGCACTCTATTAGATCACGATGTACACTTCATAACTTTGTCCAGCACAACCAATTTGACTTGATAGTTGCTGAATAAACATCTTAAGCCCAATTGATTGCGTTCCAACAATGCCTTGTTTGTACTTTATGGACCTTAGTAATTGACTGAACTACGCTTTAATAAAATTGATCTTAGATTGATTGGCTTATTATGACTAACAGTATCATTAGAATAATATCATCCTATTTTATTTTATCACGCTCGTTCTTTAAGCTTCTTTCTCTCTCTTTTTTCTCTCTTTTTTAACCTTTTTTGATATGTTTTCAAAGGTCGGTAATAAATTATTTTATTCGAAGCTGATTGCGTCATATGCATAACAATTAACAATTCATAATTATTATTAAGATATACTTTTGCTTATTTGTTGAACTTGTGCTAGAACAGCCACAAATTCAACATATTTTGCCAAGTATAATTTTAGAATCCTTTTTTGTTACGATATTTTCCATATAACGACTGGTATTTTACTTGAAATAAACAATACACTCATCTTCTACGTCGAAAAATGAAAACTAATTTGGCGAGATATATGTAGATAGGTTTAGAAATTCATCTCTGTTTTTTCCTTCAGCGCACTGGCGTGAATGTTTAATCATCAGCCCATATAAATCCCACTATTGCCTATATAAATTCCTAAGAACGTTTAGGTGTCGAAGTTTCATCACGATTTTTTTCTTTAACCCTTAAAGTAAGCGTAAATTTATTCTGTATGAATCTGAATCTCTATAGAACTTGGGGCATTCACGTAAAACTGACGGGAAACTGAAATTTTCAACAAGGTAATAAGAACATCCTCGGAGAGTGCACTAGTTTGCAGTTCCGTAACATTAGTAACTTTGTTCCCGACGTTTGATTGGCTCCCGAGGGTGAGGAGCGTTCGCACTTAGTTCTGGACTGGACTGTGGCTACCAACCTTCTTGCAGATTGGGGATCGGGAATAGCTTGCATTTATAATTAAAGACTTTCAAGTTGTGCTGTAATATTGCTCGTCGTTTGGGATTCATATTTTGATTAAGCCGTTTTGGAAGAGTTTAATATTAAGCGTTTTTATGAATACTGTATCTGTCAGCGGCATTTAGATCAGGCACCACCAGGGGAGTAGAATCCCCTACCAAAATATCAGTTCTTAAAAAAAGAGGTAATGTGGTTTAGATTGAGATTTCGTAAAGGCGGGAATAGCCTAGCACGAAAGTGAAGATATCGCATTCACATGCTTAAAAATGTCTTTTTTTTTTCAAATTTTAAAATACATTTTTGCGTTATGTTTATCTACTTTTCGTTTGCTAATATTTCTCAGGTAACTGAATATAGGTATAGGGATCAAATCAACACCCAACGCATAATGTTAATTAAATGAACAAAAAACATTAACGACATTTAACGACAGTAATTACTCAGCATTTAGAACGCATTCGAACGCAATCCAATTCCATTAATCGAAATCAAAGCACTTACTTGTACGAGATTAATTAAAACTTGGTAAAGATGTATCGTCGCTTCGGGTTCACGACCCTTCTAACTGAATCATAATATTTGTTTTATCCCTTACAAATGTCATTATTTATGCAATACAGAGATGTTAAGGTGCCCGTCTGCGTCCTACGTCTGACATTTGTCCAATTTATAGATCTCTTACGAAATGCTGAGAGAAATTGCGTGAAGGTTCTGTTGATAGAAAGATTTTATATGAAATCACATAGATAATTTTTTGGTAAAATACGTGTTTCTTAAACTAGATTGTCAGGCCAATTTTATTGTAAAACAGACTTTTAATAAGATTTTTTACAGCAATGGACAGCTAGTACGTTTCTTACTTCATTAGAATATTATGTCTTAAAAAATACCTCTGGTAGCATTTGAATTGTGTATAATAGTTTTCCTTCATCACATCTTTTTCTGAGTGAAATAATTAATTATTTAATTGAAAGAAATTAATTATAATTACTCGAATTCTTATGATTAAGTACTATTTTTATACCTTACTTGTCGAAAATGTATCATGTATGTATACACTAACCAAAAATATATTTGGAGGGTTTTAATATATTTGCACGGTACTCTAAACCGATCCTTAAATGTAAAAAAACATGTTGGGATTATGGCGGAGTTTTTGTGCGACAACGGTCTATAAGCAAAGACATTCTTAGAATTTTCTACGCATACAATATTATTTATCATTTTCATTTCATGTTTTCTTTCAAGAACAAGAAAAATTGTTGTACTAATTCCTGGGTTCAAATAAGAGACATCAAACGAAATATGTTTTATTTTATTAATCCACAAGAACTTTAAAATATACATGAAAGCAACACCGCCAAATAGAGCATCGTTTATCAGTCATCGTTACTATTATGCTAGCCGATGTGAGGTTTGTGTGACAAACATTAGAAATCCAAATATTAGAGCAGTGATTACCATAGAGCAAATTTTCTGTAGGCAAGTAGATATCTTATTCTGAAACAATTTACTTCGTGGCATTTCATTAATAGGATTGAATATATTTTATGTCTCTTTGAAATTTACTTACTGTGGTGTAAAATTCTTTTCTAATTTTCATATTTCTTCAACTTGCTTTTTTCACTTTAGAAACATATCATCCAAGTGTATTAATATATTGGCCCTATCCCACCACACACCCGCCACTGTGACTCTGATACTTCAAGATCAACAGTGGCACGCACAATATTGACCCCGAGCACTGTATCAAACACTAACACAAGAGTGGACAACTCTTTGTTTCTCAACTCCTCCCTAATATTTCTGAGTAATTTCGTTGCGGAATCCTGACAAATAAGCTTCCAATAATAGCTAATAATGAAGACAATATAGTTTGACACTAGGCAAGTTGTGAGTTGGCAAGTTAGTGGGATACCAACACCTGTTTGCCGATGTAACGCGTTGAGCGCGTGAAAAGCGTCTCGTCTCTCTGTTCCGCCGACTCTTTGAAGTGCGATAGGCTGCTATAATTGCCAATAGCTCCGGGCTAAGTCCTCGCCTTTGAAGCGCGTGGTCTAAGGTATAGACTTGAGTATCGGCTGCTGGGTATAGGGAATGTTAATTAGCTCTATAGATGAAGCCATGAAACAAAATATCAAAGTGTCAGTGGTTATTGGTTGTCATACATAAAAGTCTTGAAAATAATCTTCTGAATCGATAATAATCGATACTACCAAATCGATTTAAAGATTGGCTTTAGAAATTACTCAACGCTTTAATACTTTTAAAACAATCAACGTCAAATCTTAGAATACTAACAACGCGAATCGTCTTCATAGACCATTAAAACCTTAAACATTTAAGCGATGCAACCAGCAATTCTTATTATCTATATTGAATTATTAACTCAGGAAGTTCAATCCGTTTTTACTTCCAACTTACGCCGAAGCGTGGCTTTATTCGACCCACAAAGGCCCGCTTGCTATCTGCCGGGGACTATTTTTAGCGCCATGCTTTCCTTATCTTAATAACTTTGTTCAGCTTGTGACTTTTAATCGACTCTTTTGTCCGCTACTTATTAAATAACAAAGGGACTTTTGTTTCAGAAGGTTATTTCATTAGATAGGCCTCGATCTACTCCGCTTTATTTGATTTAAAACTAGCTGCTTCCGGACGGAACTTGACATAGTGTACAAAATTAACCACTCAATGTATTAAGATTACAAATGTTGGATACGCTACCTTGTGTAATTCACTAGTTTTAAAGTCTGAGAGATTTAAATTGATATTTTTAATTAAGTGCAGCATAATAACCATACCTACTGGTAATTTATGGTATGCATATTGCATAGGATGTTTGATATTTAGTGTTAAATAACAAAAAACTGTTCCTCGAAATCAGAAAAAAAAATCCCTTTACTGTAATTTTCGAGGATTGTCTGCGATCGTGCCCAGAAATGAGACATATAAGCTGATCTAGACTAAATTAAAAAAAAACAACCACCTCTTTAAATGAACGGCCATCACACTAGTTTCCAAACATTGATATATGAATACGCCTTCATCGAGCGGTACAGCAGCGTAATAAAATAACATATTTAGACATAAACTGGCATTGGCACGTGCACCTCACAAACCTTCAGCCAACCGTGGCTTGGCATTGCGTCAACAAACAATACACTTTTTGCCAATCAAAGGTCCTCGGTTTGAGCTAGCGCCAAATGCATATGTCTATTCCACTCCGTAATAAAAGGGGCGAATAAAATCTAATCACCAGGCCTCAGATTCGAATTGTTGTGGTTCAAGCTATGCTGGAATGTTCTAATAAAATTTTGATACTTTTTTTGTTATTTCATTTACGTAGATGAGATTTAGAAGTCTTTTTTTGATACCACGGTACAGCTATGATAGCTCCACGTCTCGCTAATCACTAATTTAATATTCCATCATACCTGTTTGTCTGAAAGAGATAGCTTTAAGCGATTAGACCGCCTATTGTCCATTGTATTTTAGTTTTATCGTTGTTTTTCTGCTTAAAAGATGTACAATACAATAAAGTGTTTTATCTATCTATCTATATATTGTAAGTAAAAAGTTTAAATATGTACCCAATAACTTCTATTGCGTGGTTCTTAACACTAAGAAGCAAAGGGTGGATATTGAATAAAATATCTGCCTAACAATTCTTATTAAGTCCCCATTCAATGACTATATAAAAAGTGAGTAGATAAAAAATGGTTTTGCTACTAAAATAGCGTTTAGTTAAGTGAATTTCCCTTCCCAAAGATATCAACTATCACAACCAATAAATTTGCCAATGCTACGTCCAAAGCTTACTTCGTTAATATCGGTACGATTGAAGAAGACGCGCTCAGCGTTTCCCAAGTCCAAGCGCCAATAAATATATGACACAGGGGGAAATTGGACGAAATTTCTGCTTATTCCGCGCTCATACGCCGCCCGTGCGCCGTAGATATTGAATGCTGAGTCCAACTATTACCAATAACTTGGACCAACTTTTATCAATTTGGAATTGTGACACTATTGTGCTTTAATAGTTGGTGTTAAATTTAAATTACATGAACGTATAGATTGTACAAAATAGACTTTTCATTAGTATTATACGCCGTAATATAACCTTACCCCTGAGTTAAAGGAAGGAGTATTTCTGCACCAAATTTCGACAGATATGTATCGGCTCTACATAATAGGGCGCGAGTCTGTTGCCGTCTTTCGGGTACATTTCCAGACACATTTCGCTGTGTACGGGGACTATTTTAGGCTCTACCAAAAAAATTATAACGCAATAATCTTTTAAAAAATCTAAAATTGAAGAACCTCTTAATGTATTGATTGAAAGTATTTCTTATAGCGATTTTAAATTTATCACAAAAAAAACACCATTAATTTATTTAATATCTACGTTTCAACATCACAAAGAAAGCAATCCTTACAAAACCAAGCAAATTAATGCATTGAACCCATACTAACAAAAATATTCCAAAACGTATGTATATAATTTGGGCGTGAAACACAATTACGGCATCCCAGGTGACGGCCCGTCTGTCCCGATACATACATATTTATCGACGCACCCGCGGGACTACGATTGCCACTAACACAGGCACGTAGTCAACGAGTCCTGAGGGACCCATGCCCCCCGCTTCTGTGAGCCCCTTTTAAAATACACTTACGTTTTACGGTTACAACGTGTTTGCTGTGTTGGTTGTTTGAGGCTTTGATGTTTGTTTAATGCTATGTATTTGGTACAGTTGTTTTTTTGTTTAAGTCAAAATAATCTTTATTTAATTAGACAAATGTGAATCATCAGATTTAAGTTATCGCTGCTTTGGAACCTATTAGTGTTGTGGATAAGAAAATTGTAAAGCTTGCATTACAGGGACCAAATTAAACAATTTTTCAGTGTGCGAAAATTGATACTCGTATACTCTATGTTCTCCATAGATAACATCAAAGTAAATTTTTCATATTTATGTTCTAATAAAAAAATATGTGGATGTAAAAACTATCAAACCGTGTTAAGCCAATGCACTGGCTAAGGTATGTGAAGACTATCATACCGTGTTAAGTCATTGCAGAAGATTAAGGTGTCTCGGCTCTTAATAGCAGAGAAAGCCAATGTAAGCATCGGAACGCACATATATGAGTCGATATAGATACCCTTTTGAAAAAAATGTGAAATAAGTCACAATCATATAACATAAAACACTTTATTATTTTTGGCCATCTAATACCATAAGCAGTGATGGCCTCGAGGTATGGGCGCGCGGTCGAGAATCTCGGCGGTCGTGGGTTCGAACCCCAGGCACACACCTCTGACTTTTCGAATTTATGTGTGTATTCACATTCAATTATCACTTGCTTTAACGGTGAAGGAAAACATCGTGATAAAACCTGCACATCTAAGAGTTCTTAGGAATTTCTTAGGTGTGTAGTCCGCCAACCCAGGCCAGCGTGGTGGACTATGGCCTAAACCCTCTCAATGGTAGAGGAGACCCGTGCTCAGCAGTGGGCGTATATGGGATGATGAAGAAGAAGAAGAATACCAACGAAATACGCCCCTGCGCTAACATTTTATACATACAAATAATACACGCATGAACGTGGGCTGAATATGAACAAAGTCCTTTTGGCAACCCCTGTATCCTATATTGACAGGCGATGGAACAAAAATGGCACCGTGTTACATTGAGCTATCGAAGCTTTTTTGGAATTTAAATTGGATTTTGTCCGACTGGACGGCAAAAATGTAAAATCACTATTTCGCTATATTTTACTTCGAATATTTAAAATTTAATTTGACATCGGCATGGACCTTTGTGTCCAATGAAAGCCCATGGCATCTGAATTTTTTTATTTATTTCGAATACCTTTGATGAATTTTTGAGAATAAGTTGTTGTGAAATAATTTATTTTCCATTTGAAAAACTGCGTTTGAATTTATTTATGCCATTTCACGCCCATAAGCATCCAGACCTGACACAAACATTTGTGGATCACTTAAACATTGGTCTCGTTACGGGGATCGAACTCGCGGCCTCCCGTTTTGCAAATGAGATTCTTGCCAATTTCTTGCCAGTTGTTGTACAAACCTTTATATATTCTTATATTTTAAATTAACTCCGTCAATATTTGTACTCTGTAGACAAGTCGCTATAATTCATTTGTAAGTCACTTCACCCTTGGTTTTATAAAGGGTTGCGCCCCTTTTATAACCATAGCCTCGGATTCCGAATATTTAATTTCAACGTAATGTACCATTTATTTTTGCGAGGACAACTGTGAACGAAATCTTGTTCCGAAAAACACTGTATTATGGTTTTATTTTTCTGGAGTCCTGAATGTCCGTTTTATTATGAATATCTTCCTTTTTTTCAACTAAATCTAAGTCTAACCTCGAGCATATTGCCAAATGATTGAGAAATATTCAACTTTATCGTTTGAGTGAATTGTAATAGATAAAATTACCATTCGTCTTGCTTCAAGTATAGTGAGAACCTTCTGTTCTTACTTTAAAAGTCGATACTTAAAGATAAATATGTCACCTAGCTGAATATATTGTCAATGCTACAACCTGGTACATATTAGTGTAATTAAAATTCTATGGATGGAGACTCACTAATCATTCCCACAGCACAAGTATTCGGCGTGCAATCGAGAGTTTCTGTGTTCTATTTTCGTCTTTCGGGTTTCCCATTAAAAAGTCTTAGCATTGGTACGAAGTTATAAAATGTGCCTAGTGTTGCACTACAATGTGCGACACTTTAAACGACGGTAAATGCCGTATACTGCATGTATATATAAAACAAACTGTAAAACATTCTCACCTGATGTCCAGCCATTTTTAAAGCCATCAATTCTATGTAACATCACACCATTTTAACGAAGATAAACATATTATAGTCACAACATTTCCAGACAATATTTTCTCATGTAGCCGACTGTAGGTAAACACGACAAATGGCGCATTATTTTTATTTTAAAAACTCAGGATACATCAAAGGAAGGGAGGGAATCAAAACACTCCCGTTTTTATGAGATTTAATGGAAAGAGAATGCTTTTAATGAAACGGTCGACGCTAGGCCACTTAAGCAGCCCCATGGTTTGTGAGCAATTAAATTAAAAGGCTCCTACTAATAGTAAGCCGGGTAATAAAACAGTTTTTACTACGTAGCATCATAGACTCTTTCAATGTATTTGTCGTGCTTCAAGGAAAGAGGAAAAAAGATGAAATGATTCGAAGCCATATCAAAGCGGTGATTTATTACGGCCATTTATATAATAACGAAGATATGTGTAATATCAGATATTATTTGAAATTGTAAGAATTATTATCAAATGATTGGACTGTATGAGCAGCGATGTCATAATTCGCGTTACTAAATCTTTATAAGTGCCTTGGTACTTAGATCTAGATAAGTTCATTTTATCTATGAGGTTTTTTATGAGTTTACCAACCAATAATATCTGATCATCATGCATCAAATTCTAGTAGAACTAACTTCAAAGCAAGTAAATTTTCTTATACAAACACATGGGAAGAATTCTCTTAAATTAACCTCTTAAATTTCGTAATTATAAATTCAGAGCCCTACTGCTAAATTATATAATTATGGTAAATTGATTCCAAAAATATAAAACATATAATAATGTTTATCGAAAGGAAAATGCGTAAAGAAACATTCAGTAGACCATAAACAAAATATGATAAGAAACAGCGCCCCTAATGATACATTGAACGCACAACCACTTAAGCAACCCCATGGTTTTTGTCTTGCAATTAAATTAAAAGGTTCCTTCCCGCAACACCTAACAGCGTGTAATGGGTTTATTTTGTTTCACTGGCTTTTGTTTGCTACTCCCTTCTTATTTAGGGATTTTCCGAACAAATTTCAAGACATTTTTGTTTGACGTGAAATATGGATGCTTTTCTTTGTGTGCCTAATTTGTCATGGAATCAATTTCAAGATAGAGATTTACAAGTACGTATGCAAAATCTTTTGGTAGTCTAATTCATCAATAAGGTCAAAAGAGTAGTGCAATCAGGCAAGATTTATTTATGATTTCAAAGTCAAGTCAAACTCCTTTATAGACTTTTACAAGCTCTTTTGAATCGTCATTTTTTTATGCTGAATATGCTGATGAATTGTAAAGATAATTTAAACTGTATTAAGTCTACAAATTATTCTCAAATTAGAACATAAATCAATACTCCAAATAAAATCAGCTTCACTTCCAATTATTTTGCTGTAGCATGGAATTAATTTGAAGAGTGATGAATGAAATGCTTTTTGTCGTAGTAAGAGGTCTTTTATTAATCTAAATAAACCTTGAGTCTATTAAACATTTGCTAGAGCTTGAACAAAGCAAGTTATAATTCTAAATTCACTCGATCATTTATATTAGGAGTAAGCAGCGCATGATGAAAGTCAAATCATGAACTACTTTTGTTTTTCACACTTTCAATAAAGTTCCATTTAAACTGTGTAAGTTAGTAAATTCTAATCAATTAGAAAGATAATGCTAAGGAGTAAAAAAGTCTCCTAAATGAATGTTCCCTCTTGCAAAAGGCTACTATTAAGCTATGTCGTTTGTGCCCGATGACTAGGATTAGATTTGCTCGCGTCTACGTAGCAAATTCATAAGATTACAGATAGATTATATTCACTAATGTTGTACTGAGGACAACTACGGTTACGTGAAATTATTGGAAAGGTAATATTGATTTCATCAACTGGACTAATAACAAGTTGGTAGTCAATTCAAATTCTAAACCACCAACAATTTTTTTAAAGACAAAAAATCATTTTTAGAATTTCCATACACTATTGCGATGAAGCTTTAACTCAACGAAGTATCATCGCTATTTACATTATTACTAATGCATGAAATAACTAAAATAATATAAAAAATAAATTAATAATACTAAAAACACGAACAACATTTCTTTGCCCACTCTAAAACACGAAGAAGAATGTAAAGTAAATACAATTTTCAGAGAGCGTCTCTGCGTTGCACTTCGAGGTGAAATGGATTATGCATTCCGATTCGATCGTACTCTTAAGGTCAGTTTCAACTCCATTTGTTATTTCCACACCAATGAACGGTACCTAGAGTTTAACTTGAAAACATAGCAATCGTCTAGGTACAAGGTAAGAGAAAATGAATAATTGATAATTTTTGATACCTTCCAATATTTTTTGGTGTTATTTTTTATATCGCTAATAAAAAATAAATAATTGTAGTGGGCATATATTTCCAAGTCATTAACATATGTATGGATTTATGGAAAGGTTATTCAACGTCCTAAACAAAATTACTTTCTTCTGTCAAAATTGAGAATTTTAGGTAAGTTGTAAAGTTAACTCGCGTTAACGTTTAAAAGGACATATTTCTTTGTCCACGCTATGTTCTTTTCTCATGAGAATAGACAATTATTATTTAAAAAAATGCGAATTCCCTACTCCAATAAAAACATGCTTTATTATTATTTAAATACTAAGTACTTGAATAGTGAAAAAAAATTTTAGTCTTTGAATTTGCTTATTTATTAATTCACTTGCATTTATCTATGAATCTTATGGAACAAAGTATGTGCTAAACAATAAATTATAATTTTAATGTTCCCAATTACTTTAATCCTTAATCTGTTGTTTTCCACTGGGCTTCTTGTCTGTTAACACATTTTGTGGATACAGCATTCCTCAGCGGTAATTTTAAATCGATACAACTTAGGGACCTTTAACAAAAGAGCCTATATTTTTCTCAAAGCAACACACCAATCATTCACTCTGGTATTGTTGATGGCTCAACAGCTTTTGCCATCTCTCTCATAAAAAACTTCAATGTGATATAG
This sequence comes from Cephonodes hylas, assembly GCA_030295005.1. Taxonomy (NCBI): domain Eukaryota; kingdom Metazoa; phylum Arthropoda; class Insecta; order Lepidoptera; family Sphingidae; genus Cephonodes; species Cephonodes hylas. The sequence continues at coordinate 10,268,212 of AP025372.1, read as the reverse complement.
AGAGTTGAGATAAAAGCAGTTGAAAAGTTCTACAAAACACTATTAGAAATAAAACTCTCCACACCTACGAAGTATATTTCAAAGATTTAATTGGTTGCTTTAAGTGGAATTTGTCTTGTCTCAACTGTTGGAAATTTCTTAGAATACAAAGGTTCTCAGTAAACTTTTCAAGTTTGCTGAACTAAAGGGATGGAAATTAGCTTTTCTTATTTCTTACGTAAACAGTTTCGGAAGACTAGACTTTACGTTTTGTTTTATCTTCGTAGTATCTTTACATGTTTGATGGATCTAAAGAGAGTTGGAATTTGATCTAAGTGTTGTATAACTTCTTCTTATGCTATCATCCTAAGCTTATGTGGGTTTGCATAACATTGAACTCGAGCTCGGAAAGTATTTAGTTTAAAAAAGCAGTTCAAAATTAAAATCATTGTTCTTTGATATCTATATGGAATCGTGTTAGCATTTTACTAGTCTCATTTATATTTTGAATGGATATCTGTTTTCCTTGTAATGGTTTCTTAAAAGACAAAATTGTTTGATATTCAAAGACAAAAATTTTCAAGAAATTTGGAACGACGTCGTCGTCGCTATACTAATAATATTTAAATTTGATGTTATCATTGTTTTTAAGTCTTTATTAACAGTTCATTTGCATTTTATAAGCAGTCTGTGGCTTCTTTCTTATACAAATACTCGTTGAGTTAAATAAAACATAATCAGCTCTCTTTATCGGTACTTCATATTTTCATATCTCTGCTTAGCGTCTCTTAAGAATACTCTTTTTCATTTTTACGTCTGCAATCCCGAGCATATTTACTTTCCTCGTTTTCTTTTTACTAACACTTAACATCTCCGATTCTACAACGAATACACCAACACCTTTCAATTTCACGGCTAAATGCGATCGAAACTTATTTTAAAAACATCAACAGCAAATCGGACCTATCTGTCTTTTAGGAAAGCAAACGGTCTGCAATCGGCAATTTACTTAAACGCTTCATCACGTGCCGGTAACAAATTCAGAGCGCCAACGTTCTGCGTCGTCCTTTACATTTTAAACATCGTGAAAATCATTCCGATAGCGCCCCGGAGAACTGCCTGCAGGAATGGAACGGAAATATTTTCACGTATAATTGAACTGAATGAGCGAGTGTGTTTCTTTTGTATTTATTCGCTGCATTAAAGTTCTTTGGCTTGAGATGAGTCTAGAGTCCTACTTTTAAAGTAGTGCGAATAGTTTTTAAAAAACTCCTTGTTATAAAAAGATTCAGACCAGTACTAATACTGCTGGATGCATGCATGAACGCTTCTCTAGGAAAAGCATCGAGGAAATGTCCAGTGCACTACTTTTGGCCGATTATGATGATTTTAGTTTAACAATATATGTCGTAGTAGAAATATAGAAAGATTGATTAATTTTCCATTTTCAATATCAATATCTAAAGGCGTAAAAACTACAGAGCGTACGGAGCGTATACACACTGATGATTATGAAACAGTTTAAACTCTCATAATCTTAACAATTTCAAATTTTTACAAAATTTCAATACAATCATAATTATGGAATACCTCATGGAAAAGATTTCTTTTCCAAACACTTTATTTACATTCTAAGTACGTAAGCGTGAAATTTAAGGATGATATTAGCCTTCCAAACAGTCTTTTGAGCCGGATGCGGATGACATTAAAGATAAATTAACCTGTCATGACATTTGCTTCGTAAATATAGGACGAAAAAAATATAAACAAAATGGAATAAGCGAAGGCGTCGCAGCATTGCAAATTAAAGCGCTTCTTGTTAATAATGCTTAATACAATAGACCTCATTTAAATTCTGTTGAGGGAATTGCTTGATTAAAATTCTTGTCATGTTTTAGCTTCAAAAAGTATCTAGTATTTAACGTGTGAAGTAGTGATCGACTCTAGGTTTAGGTGCGTCATTTAGAACCTCGGCGGACATAAGTTCAAACCCCAGGCCCACACTTTTAAGTTTCCGAAGTTATGTGTGTATTCATAATGAATTTTATCAAGTAATTAAAAATGATAAAAGATAACATAGTAGGAAAACCTGCACACCTAATTGTTCCTAGGATTTTTTAAGTTCTTAGTCCGCCAAACCGCACTAGACAAACGTGGTGAACTAATGCCCAAAATTGTCTCATTAGTAAAAGAGGCTCGTACCCAGCGCCGGGACGTATATGGGCTGATAATGATGATGATTTAATTAGTACAAATATAACGCCAAGATCTCTGACATAGATTAATTATTATTATCGTCCCATTTACTTATAAGACTCTCCATAGTCAGTGATTTATGATTAGGTAAAAGCGTTGTCGTCACCAGCGGACTTATTAATGTTCTTTTTTATTGATTGGTCTGTCACAATATATAGCCAGCATTTTGTATTAGACATACTTTCAATAACATGAACCAGCAACTAATTAATTAACTTATTCTCTAGCTGACTGAGTCTCGTGCCCAACATGAAGTAGTTTGGGAGTGTGCCAACAGATGTCGTTATATACAATTTTAATATGTGCAGTTAATGTTATTCGCTATGTTACAACATAAAATATATAATACTTAAACTTAATGGTGTCACCCTTACAGTAATAAAACAGAACGTATTTAAGCCAAAAATTATAAGAATTCCAATTGCCTCATCGACAATGAAATTATTACAGAATTTTAATCTATTACGAAATTAAAATAATTAGATGTGTGACAGTGATTCTGATTTTATAAAACTTTAGAGCTTCTAAAGCTGTAAGGTATTCTTAATTTAATGAAATTCTGGGCCCTTCAGATATTGATATCTGCAATTGGCTTCACAATTACCCACTACTATAACTCCTGCCACCTCAATGAGGCAGAAGCACGATGTAAAATAGCATAAACCTTCCCCCCTATATGTGGTGTGGTTCGTACCCATTAATCGAACATACATGGGCTACAGATAGGAAATTGCCCAGTAATTCAGAGTCCAGACATCTGTTCTCGCCTGTAAACCTCAAAGGCCGTAAACTGCGCCCCTATTAGACCTCTGCTGAATAAAGAGCGACGTTAGTTGCAGATAACAACAAAGAAAATAGGTCATAACAACCTCACACAAAATGCCCGTAAATCCCACGCAAACTGTATGTAACATTTATCATTTGCCTTATCTAATGGGGCAATATATAATTTGCTTCTTGCGAAGATTACAGTATATTTCGTTTTATTGTCGGGTCAAGATGACGAAATAGTTCTGGCTATATACTTTTGACGTAGCTAAGCAGCGATGTTTTGAATTGTTTGACATCGTTTTCAAGACAAACTTTTTATACAATGTGATGTTAGTTTTTTTAGCACTGGTACGGTAAACTGAACACTGCTCTTAAAGGAACGACAGAGCTGTTTAAGAAAAACATGAAGTGTAAAGCGAGTCCCAATGCTCATCACTCGACACGGTCATGTTGGTTTGTAGACGAGTAATTTTATTATCCCATCTGTTAGACTTGAATTCGATTTTTAGTGTATTTTTTATGGCACGTTTTCAATTAGATTCTATAGCGTTTTTTTTTATAATGGCACACATCAATCGCTGTTAAATGAATTCTAATCGGTTAAGCGGTTTACGCATAAACACAAGATGGGCACACAAGATATCGCAATCCAAGTAAATTGTGAATAAATTAGACTACATTGTGCAAGTCTTTAATTTTGATCACGAAATTGCAATAACCTTGCACACATTTAAACCCAATTGGAAAAACGTAAGAGCAGAATTTTTTTCTGTGCGTTCATCCTAAAATATAAGCGTAACTTGTTTTTTTGATACTTGGAAAACAAAATTCAATTTAAAACCAAGCGTAAATGTTTGCACAACTAAATTTGAAATGTATTTGTTAAATAAAAGCTAGACTTCATACTACCCAACTCTGGAAACGCGTAAGTACACGTATCATACGTTTAAAGCATCAATATTTAATAAGAAAGCAATATCCTTAAGTGCTCGCTAAGCTCCGTTCCCGCTGAAAAGTTTGTTTTGTATTCAACGAATGGAATCTTCGAAACGAGATTCTTAAATGTATTTTTATAACAAACTTCTCACGTGGAGTTTTGTTTAACAGATATATTTTGTTTCGAGTGGGTTCTTATGATGTTCTTTTGTGCGGATCATACTCTAAGGAGTTTTTCAGAATTTATTTATTGTTTGCACGTTTTATGTATTCATACTCTGCGGTATAAAAGCGTATCTTGTGGTGATGAATGGATTAATCATTTGCATCGATACCGTACGTTTTTTTTATTGAGTAAAGTTATGACCTTCAATATATTGGATGACTAAGCTTCCTCTCCTGAATCCCTCGTAAGTTACTTTTGTAAATATGTGGATTGTAGATATGCAAGTAGCACTGTTTGCATCAATAATTCTCTAATGGGAGATAGTAATCGAAAGATGAAAGACGCAATTTTCACGAATGACTACGATGTTATATAACGTATTTATAATGATAATTATGATTACTAAGAAAGGGCACCACGAGTTACTTAGCTACATCTGTCTGAAATTTAAATTAAGTTACTTTGCCAAACGTAACCTTTTCTTGCGAAAATAAAGTAGTAAAATTGTAATTGTCTGCAGATACCCATAGTAGGGTATTAATACATTTTGCCGTAAAATGCTCGCTTAGCAATTACTAACTTTATATACGGCTGGCTGTCTGCCCGCTGCGTATAATGATACACTGGGAGCCACAGAAATGGTTCACATTATGGTTTTATTTCCTTGTTTATTAATATTAGTATGGAAGTTTATATCTACCACATAGTTTGAGATCTCTAACTTTATTATTGATACGTCACATTAATGGGTATGTTATGGACGATAAAAGGTGGTAATAGAATTTTGTGTCATAAAAGTAAGGTTATTTTTGAAGATATCTTTACAAGATTTTTGAGTGTATAAAATAAAGTTACGTGATAACGTACTATTAAAACTGTCTGTTCGTAAACTGGAATGAGCTATAATTTTAAATTGGCTGTATAATGACAAATATTTTTTTCTGTTCGGCATCATAATAAATACAAAATGTGCTACTTCTCCGAACCTTTATTAAAATTTTATTGCATGAATTAATTTACGGGCAGGCAGAGACTATAGAGCTCCATAAGCTACATCCAAACATAATGTTACGAAAGGCTATTATGAAAAAAATGAGAAAATACTATTTAAATATAGTAGTACCTCATTGCTTCGATGCGTAAATATACTTACCGTCAAACGAATGAGGATTCGCAGTGAAAACTATATTTACAATAGTCGTTCGTACTCGAAGCTTTGTTCAACAAAATATTTCGTAGCAAGACTTTTCAGATATTTCCAATTCAAACATAAACCATGTATCGACAAACACAGTCGGTTTTTTATTTACAAAAGCTCTTAGTCTGATGCAAAAACGAATGGAAATACACAAAAGATATAAAATATTCAACATACAAATGGCCAAAAGTGTTTTCAAATAACACCAAGTAATATGCTAGAGTAATATCAGTAAATACAAATGTATGAACGTATGCAATTTAATATCGAAATGAAAGTAGAATTTCACTTACTCTTGTTGTTTGTAAAAAATTCAGTCGCGTTCTTACCTGAAACGAAAATTGAAAGGAAATTAAACGTATGAAAAACATTAAGTATCATATGAGTACATTGTGCATTTTCATAATATTTTTTTAATTGGTGGACACTATGTAGGTATTTGTGAAATGGACTGCAGTGTTATTGAGATTTTCTTTTAGGAAATTCTCAGTAGCAGCAGGGAATCTGGAAACGTGGTTGATAAAAAAGCCACCTATTACAAGGGACTGAAACATACATAAGCAGTGATGGCCTTGAGGTTTGGGCGCACGGTCTAGAATCTCGACGGTCGCGGGTTCGAACTCCAGGCACACACCTCTGACTTTTCGAAATTATGTGTGTATTCACATTATCACTTGGTTTAACGGTGAAGGAAAACATCGTGATGAAACCTGCACACCTAAGAGTTCTTAGAAATTTCTTAGGTGTGTAGTCCGCCAACCCGCACTAGGCCAGCGTGGTGGACTATGGCCTAAACCCTCTCAATGGTAGAGGAGACCCGTGCTCAGCAGTGGGCGCATATGGGTTGATAAAGAAACATACCTAAAGAAATGTGGGTGCAGAAAAATAAAAAAATCTTATTATTATTTTATCCGGAAAGCATTCAAATTATCTTATCAGATGAATGCTGTTTGTTTGGCAGTTTAACTGATTTGAATTTATAAACTAAAAGCATCGATAGTAGTAAGTATTTATTTAGAGGATATCTAGTGGAGTATTCAAGGGAGGTTCTAGTTATAACCTTAGGTAAATACTTATAAACATTAAACATCCTATGTCCTGTTGTTTTAAATTATCTGCGACGATTAAGGAAACAGGAAAACGTATTTTTTTCATTAGTTATACATATTATGTATGTATTCAAGAGTAATCATTTGCAGATATCAGTTCACTATAATAAGGTAACAAGTACAACATTCAAAGCAGTGTATTAGAATTAATTAGTAAAGTTATTAACTGAGCTTAAGCTCATTATAATTAAACACCGGTAATACAAATTGAATCCATGCAGATTATCTAATGCAAAAGTAGCTGTATTACGTCTTCCCTCTAAACTACTGAACCAATTATGATGGATTTTCGATAAAATGATATTCTATAGCACAATTCTACACATAAATAGATTACATATGTATGTAATATAGTTATTATATATACATATTTACTAAATATTCTCTTTTAATGGACTGCTTAGTGGTAAAGAAAGAATCTTCGTCGGTTCGTTTAGTTTTTACGCCTACACCACTAATCTGATTCGGATGGTTTTTGGTACCTAGATGCATATACCTTGAGAAAAGACAAAAGCAATTTTTTAAGCACGCCCGGGCGAAGCGCAGCCGATAGCACTGCATAATGAGATTATAAAAAAACTGCAGCGCGTTATCTCTTCGCATAAATTATTGTCCGTATTCGCTTTATTAAAACGCATTCCCTCCGCGTTGCAAGTTCAGCTTTAATAACGTTTACACAAATGCTTGAATAATGCACGCCCAATCAGCGAGTAAATTGACGAATTGTTGGCTTTCGATGAAAATAAACTTTGTTCACTTCACTGACAATAAACTTTTGGATTCCTGATAATTATACCCACATAGGCATCAAACTCTAAGAGGATAGGCAAACATGTAGGTTTTTTTATTTATTGCAGTTTGCTAGTTATGATTTAAGTTCCAGGTAATAGAGCTAGCCTTTCTCGTCATCATCCTCGACCCATATACGTATCACTGCAGCGCACGAACCTCCTCTACCATTGAGAGAATTTAGGCTTTAATCCACCAAGGTCGACTAATGCGGGTTAGCAGACTACTACCGACGAAATTCTTAAGAAATTTTGATGTGCAGGTTTCTTCACAATGTTTTCTTTCACCATGAATGTAAGCTATAATTCATTATGATTAGACAGATAACTTTGAAAAGTCAGAAGTTTTTCCCTGGGGTTTGAATATGTGATGGACGAGATTCTTAAACTACGAGGCCATCACTACTTCTTTCTAAAAAGACGTTTTTTTCTATCCGAAATGATAACGCGGAGCAACTTAATCGCACGCTGCACAAATTTAACATAATATTTACAATACTTCAAGATATTTATACAAATATTTAGCATCTCTCGGATGTTTGCTGAGCTCGCTTTGTGCTCTCGCCTGCATTACATTTGTTCCCTTTTGTAGCTTCACTACAGTCTGACCTGTTTGTGCTTTTGAATTATTGTTATGTGCAACTCTGTTGTCATTTGTTTTACCCTGAGCACGTGACATAGTTCTTATTTTAAGAGATATTATCAATAAATGTCTTAAAAGTAGACTATTATCTTCTTAAGTATTCTATCAATCTCTAACAAAACTTTTTCGAAATAAATACATCAGTTGAAGTATAAAAGTGTTCAGAGCAGAGTTTAATTAACATTTGTGATATTAGTTACGATTGATATTAAAATTACTGATTGGAATGTATGGCCTGTGCCATGTAAGTAATTATTTATCGTATTTTAAAAACTTTATTTAAATATGTTTTGGAAACTAAAGATATTTTAATTTCGCGAAGTTATGCCTAAGTGTATTCATAAATGTTTAATTATAATAAGGAAACATGCACATTTCAGAGATAATTATATTGAGCTACTTAGAATGAATATCAACCAAAAACTTGCCTTGGTGACTAGGTCGATGGTCATAACCTTACTTTAATAATAAAGCTAAAACGAGAAAGACTGTGCTCATTAAAGGAACACAACTTAGTATTAAACTGCTTAGTTACAATAGTACAAAGTAGTAAAAAGCAGTAAGCAATGAATATGAAATCCCAAAATTCGATGTTATTACCCTCCCTTTCACGGATTACGTAAAGGCCAAACTAATTTCATACTCCACAAGCGCATTAAGTAGCGAGCGAACGATAAACATTCATGTACCGGTCGTGAATCATTACATTCATTCCTCCATTCCCGACATTATCACACGACGCGTGAGTGAATGATTCCGTTCGTGTATTATGAATTATGCATTCACTCCTCTCTGCGTGATTAAAGGCGCTCGCTTTGCACGCCACAACTTTGCATTACACAATTTGTGGTGTAAATTTTTGAATTTATACACTCATTTCCTTTAGCAGCTTGTTAGAAGCAATATACTTGATAGTGCCTACACGCTATCTTTTGTCTAGATCAACAAATTTGTAATCGGTTTGATAAAGGCTTCTTTGAATCCCATAGCATTTAAATTAATACTACAAGGTAAATAATGAGTTTCATAATAATAAGAAATATGAATATAAGAAAATTTTCGTTTTCATGAGATCATACATAGTAATGTATGATCTCATGAAAACGAAAATTTGTAATGTTTTGCTTTTAATTCGATCTTCTCCGACCAAAATGTCATTAATAAAAGTTTAATGAATTTTTTAACAAATTTTAATGTTGCTTATAATGTAAATACACCATTAACTCCTCTTTAATTAATTCCATCAGGCACTAAGGGTGGAATAAAATTTATTCCCGAACGAGCAACAAAAGATTAAATATGGCCGTAAATGCAAATCTTGAACGTATCTCCGCCAATAAATTTCGATACAGCGCCACAAATTTGCATCTGCTGGGTTATGAGCCACATTTTACGTTCTCACGGCCTTATTTCCAAAGAGTGAAGGAATTTTGCGAGCTGCCGAAAGAATTGCGAAGGGAAAATAATTTGCCGCCGTTCACAATGGGAACCGATTTTTTTGGCTCCTTCCATGAAAGCTGAAGCAATATCTGCGTGGAATTTAAATTTTTCAGCCGATGAACAAATCTTTATTGACGCGGCTAAGCCGGATGTCGAAGTGACTCGCTCTGTACAAGACTCGATACAATTTGAAAAAGATAAAATAGAAGCGGCGAAATTGGGCTGTTAGTCTGAAATTGGAAAAGATCGAAAAAAAATTAAAAGTCTACCGATACTGTTGCGAATCGAACAAACTATGAAATTGTCTGAAGGGAATAACAATTAAAAGGTTACATCCATTTGGATAAGAACTAATCACAAATGGGTTGAAGCATCGGATGCTTTGCCGATTGCAATCAATTTCAGCTCTTTTTAAAATTGCCTTTTGATGTTCAGTACAAAGCAGAGATTTTACTACAAATCCTTTTGAATGGAATAGCTTCATCAAACAGATTCGGATAGCGTCAGTGAAGATAAAATTGTTGATGAACATTTTTTGACACCTTAATGTATAACCCTAATAACCCTATAGTTCTATTTATATTAGCGTCACTGTGTGTGTCAATTAAGAATGTAGTAAGTCTACAAGTCTACATTAACAGCCCCATAGTAAGGAGCAAACTGCTTGAGGCCACGGGTTCAATTTCCAAATCGAGACAAAGATATGTGTGATCTACGAATTTTTGTTTTAGGTCTGAATATTAATGTTACCGAAAAGTCTCATGATCCAGAAACTACAAAAGACATGTACCTAATACAGTAGACCGTGACCCACTTCGCACCCACAACCGCAAAACCTTATTAAAACTGTAAAATACAAAGGGGAATAAAAAAGAACTCCAAAATCATTACATTCACAAAGAGAGCAGTAGCACTCCGTGTACTATTTCAAACAAAACGTACAGAACGGTTCACCCCAGCCCGTTCACAGTTTACGACGCCCACTGTACAAGAGAGAAACGATAAAATGTTTGAAAGGAAAAAATACGGTTTGCACCCACATTTTGCTCACGGCGAAGTTTATAGGCGAAGTTGGGAATTAAAAATTCGGGAAACATAGCCGAAGGTGTTTTGGAATTTATTGCTGCGAATGATCGCCCCCCATAAAACTGGTTACGATGTGATTATTCGTGTGAAGGAGAATGAAGCATTTTGTGAGTATGTATGTTTCTTTTTTATTTGTGGCCAAAAAGGATCCATATTAGATAGATTAGATTATGCTTACCTTGAATAGATACCATTTCTACTAAGTGGTGGCATTTTTTGGCGTGAACCTATATTACACGCCTTATCTAAAACATTAATCTATTATAACATTCAAAACATGAAAGGAATAGTTAAGTTCATTGTAGTAAAATTATTTAGCAATCAGAATGAAGTATATCTTGTTAAATAAACACAAATTTCTTTACAACAATGTAGTTACTTGATAATTTAGATCATTTATGAGTCGAATAATTGAATATTAATACACCGGAACAACATTATTTTTGTAACCATAATTTAATACGTGATTTAACTATTATTATTTGTCTTAACGGTAGGGGAGACCCGTGCACAGCAGTGAGACATATATGGGTTGAGAGAGAGACAGTTTACTAAAGTCCGAATCTAAGGTAATGTGGAGATGAAATGAAGAATTAATGTAAATAAGTTCTTCATTTTCAGTTCGGGTGGCAGACTAGTAAAAGCAACCTACAGTTGCAGAAATTTGAATGGAAAATAAGCGAGCAAAAAGCAAGCTACATAAAAAATAACTACTAATGCATACTCTAAAACAGAATACTATAAACAAAGCGCTGTATAAAACATATCCCTTCCGAACTCCAACAACAAGGTCACTAACAACTAACCATAAATAAAACAAAAGGTGGCGCAAATCCATGCAACTTTCAGGTTTAGTTATTTCGAACGCGTTCCTCCCAGCGATCCCGGCTAACTTCATTAAGCAGTTCGAATTGAGGGTCGGTCTGGTCTGAACTTGTCGCTTTGTTGTACACGTGACTGGAATGTTTTTGATTCAGCCCGCTGGGGTGGTGTGAAGATCCCCATTTAGCATTCCTTAAATTGAATGTGAATTACGGATAATTAGTTGCTGATGGAATTGCTTGGAAGACTGCGTAGTGGTACATGAATACATTAAAAAGGGGATAGGATTTTTAACTATCTAGTGCTTTGGTGGCATCGCTCATCAAAACGAGTTGACAGAAAATATTAGGAAGAAAGCTACTCCTTTAGTATTCTCTCATAAAGAAAAAATACATTACGAGTACTTACCTAGTAGATAAAACCCAAATTCCTTAGAGCTGATTCTGAATTTCATTTTAGTCAAGGTAACAACAGGAGTTTCAAAACGGGATGACTTTAAACTCTAAGCCACCACACTGCGTTGATTAGTTTATTAGTTAGGGCTAGTAGACTAAAATTACTCAAAGAAATTTCTTATGCCCCAAAAATTTTACAATATTAATTAATTATTACCAGTATATGTGAAATCAATGAATACCACCGTAACTTAAAGAACACTCCAGCACGAACAAAAACATCCAATAAATAATATCGCAAACCATGAGCCTTTTCAAAGGGAATTCAATGATGGAAACAAAGAGCGTGAAAGAAGCTTTAAAAACCCAGCTCAAAGAGCTGAGACGGTTCGTCGAAGTCTCATAAATTGACTTTAAATATGAAATAATAACGTCACGTTTATTAATCCTCTCGAAATTGCTTTGGATGGCCGTATCTTTGATAAGGCTCGATATTGATTTGAATTCAATGTAAATGAATAGCTTGGATGTGGTTATGATGAATGCGATGTGGAACTGACAAAATATATGTCCTTATATTATAGGATGGGCTATTATGTGTAACTTGACGAAGTTTCCTGGAAGATTGTCATACCATGGTAATTTGTTGATACTTGATACTATCGTTGTTTTATTCTGGCATTAGACGTAACTAGTGGGTGGTATCATTTTGGTATTGTTTGATTATAATCGTACACACACGGCTGTATTATTAAATTATTATTTCATCATCATCATCATCATCATCAACCCATATACGCCCACTGCTGAGCACGGGTCTCCTCTACCATTGAGAGGGTTTTAGGCCATAGTCCGCCACGCTGGCCTAGTGCGGGTTGGCGGACTACACACCTAAGAAATTCCTAAGAACTTTTTTAGGTGTGCAGGTTTCATCACGATGTTTTCCTTCACCGTTAAAGCAAGTGATAATCCAATTTGAATACACACATAACTTCGAAAAGTCAGAGGTGTGTGCCTGGGGTTCGAACCCGCGACCGCCGAGATTCTCGACCGCGCGCCTAAACCTCGAGGCCATCACTGCTATACATACAAATGTATAAAAATGTACATACAAATTATTATTTGTATGTACATTACTCGTAATAAAAAATCGTGATATATATTTTCTGAGAGACAGCGTTACCTCTTCAGTCGAAAGCGCACTATGACAAAAGCTGATTGCAACGTGAATCTCCCACTTCATACAGACACTGTTACGCAAGAAAAATGTACAGAATTGTATATTCTGACAAACGAACTGCGATACCAAAATATTGATAACAGAAATCCCACGCAGCGGATATCCATGTTTGGGAATGTTTCCTCGTATTTTCGTGATGGAATATTTTATTCCCCCCATCTACATAGTTAAGCAATTCAAACTGGCTTACAGGAAAGAATTGTACCCCGGGAATAAATAAGATAATAGCCTATTACATTACCTTTTTGGCGAGCAAAACCGTATAATCGAAATTTTTATTTTAACAACAAATCGCGTTAGTGAAATTGCCGTTTAGACCACGTAATTAAGAAAATGAGATTATTTCGTCGCCGAGTTAAATTATATTTCAATTATGCTTTTAAAGTCTCGAAAAAACTTAGTTGAAAAATAAAACTTCAACAATTAGCCTACGCGTCGATACTTTTGTTTATGAAACCCGTAAGGGTTAGGCTCGAGCAATTTGACTCCACCCACTAAAATGGTCTTTCGAAATGAGGAGAAATATGGAAAGACAAAAGAGAAGAAATTCAATTTAATAAAGTGTATGTCGAGCTTAAAATGTTATATTATCTGAATCTATAATTTTAAATAAAATAATACATCAAAATTAATATTTTTAATAAACTTATCCACTTCAAAATATTCAATTGAAACCTTAATCCCTTGTCATATTTCATTGAAGTAACTGGACCATTTCCCCGAGTCCCAATTTTGTACGAGCAATATTCAAGGGCTAATATAAAAATATTAGAGGAACCTCTTCCTTGTTCGAGCCTTTAAGGCCCTTCAAAGAGTAATAGCGATCAATTTCCAAACAAATGTGTTTCTTATCCTTTTCAAATATTAATCATTCCAACGAAAGAAGGCTTCTGATTATTTATGCTGATAACCAACGTCCTTGAATGTTTTATATTGTTTTTGCTTTGAGTAAAAAAGTTAGGCAAAAATACATATAAAAAAAATATAAACAAACTTGTGCCTCGGGATTCAGATCTTAGATTTCATTCCCGGGTCGAATTAAATACAAGGTTTTTATATACCAAAAGCACCTTTCTCTTCCTCTTCGTGAGATCAAAAACAATTGAAGACACTTGAGTGCCAAAATTCCCTTCTATCTATCCTTTGTGGGATATACGGCATAGGCTTGTGCACTTATTACATTTCAAATACATATAGCATACATTTCAAATGTTATAAGAGTAATATTAACGCGCATGTACTATATTGATCAGCAACAAAACGCTGGGGTCAGATCATGAATATGAATTGGGTTCGCGGAACCCTTGCCGGTCGCCTAATTTATACACATTTCCTGGTTTATTTTCATTTATATTAACTCAATATAATCAACGTAGTACGTTTAATGTACCTCTTGGATTATTAATGTGTTCCGAACACTTGATATTTTTCCGAGGTTGATCAGAAATTGCATAAAAAGACGATTTAATATCCAAAAGACGATTTTACTTCTTTTACAAACGATAGTATTCTTCTTCTTTTAAAAACACCAATTTCTTCTTTTAAAAAAGAACCATAGGTACATATTGAATGTACATGTTTGTTAGGAAAATGTATTTTTTTATCAGGATTTTTAAATCCAATCGGTTCGTAATCACTGTAAGTATTACCTTCCTCAGTTTACGATCGCAGTCTGAATACGAGTAGGTACATCCTGTATATTTTTCGTATCAAAGAATTTACAATAGCGAAAATAGTTCCGATTCACAATCTTATTCCTTATTCAATAACTGTGCATTCAATAAATCTGTAGTGAGAGGCTCTGTTGAGTTCTGAAGGGTTTATACTGCATGAGTTCTCGCAAATTTGTCCGTCCGGTCGCCCGGCGTCTCGAACGGTGCACAATGCGATGCCCTAAGCCCACTCCTGGGGATTTATATCATACAAAACAATACATGCGTTTAACTAATTTTGAGCGATAAGTTTGAGGCGGTTTAGAAATATTATAAAGACATATTTGGATAGATGTGAAATGATCTTCAGAGTTTCGCACGGATTACTGAGATACCATCTCTTTCCTATATTACTTAACTGGGTTAGATAATCATTGTTGTTGTTTGAAACAAATAAACAACCAACAACACACACTAATGTTCAAGTCTGGTGTCGTAGATAATAAAATCTACGTTAGATTTTTCGGTCTAACAAAAAACCCACACCACTATTTATGAATCAAGCTAAACTCGACGCAGTGATCAGACCTACGGCCTCTCGTTTTTCAAGATAGTGTCTAGCCAAATACGCCAACAGACTGTTGAACAGTTAATAAAAAATATTCTTATCAAAAATATTCTTTAAATTCCTTATGAGGTTCTTTTAGGCGACTCCTCGCGATGTTTTCCTCTACTATTAAAGAATATGATAATTAGGAGGAATTAATATCGAGTAGAAATGAACGTCTATAACTTATGCCGCCGCCCTAAGCCTCGGCAAAGGAGAATTTGGGTCATTCCGTGTATGTGGGGATTTCTTCCGATAGATTTGCTTGTTACGCCTCAATTGCCAATAAAATTATTGTTCCGTATTGAAAGGAAGATATCGACAGATTAGCGATAATACTCCTACGCTTGGCGTGTCATTGTGACGGTTTATTCGGAACGACTTGATGGAATAATTTTTATATATTGAGACAAATTTTTTACATTTATTATAGCTCATATTAATTATTAGTCGGCAATGTAATATTGTTAAAATATATTGGTACTTGCGACTTTGAGTAGAAATTATCTAAATCATGTGAATATTACATTTTATTTAGACATCAGTTGCAACAAAAATGATTGCTTTAAATGATTTAAAGGATCCATCTCTGAATTCTGTGTATTTAAAATCTTATACTATTGTATTTGGATATTTGTATTTAGACGTCGCAGGAAAATATTTTAGGGAATCCTGCGCATCGAAAATATCTTCACAAGGATGTTTGAGGTGTAGCCCGCATTACGTTAGCGTCGTGGACTAAAGCTTAATCCCTCTCAGCTGTGGAGGATGCCCTGCCTAGCAATGGGACGTAAATGCCCTGTACTAAATATTAATATATCTTCTTTTCTTTTCTTCTTCTTTTCTTCATTAACCCAAATACGCCCACTGCTGAGCACGGGTCTCCTCTACCATTGAGAGGGTTTAGGCCATAGTCCACCACGCTGGCCTAGTGCGGGTTGGCGGACTACACACCTAAGAAATTCCTAAGAACTCTTAGGTGTGCAGGTTTCATCACAATGTTTTCCTTCACCGTTAAAGCAAGTGATAATTCAATGTGAATACACACATAACTTCGAAAAGTCAGAGGTGTGTGCCTGGGGTTCGAACCCGCGACCGTCGAAATTCTCGACCGCGCGCCCAAACCTCGAGGCCATCACTGCTTAAAGATGATGATGATAGGGTATGTAGAATAAGATTTACCTCGCGTTTATTTGAAACAACAAACTCCATAATTACACTACTTGCTCAAACACAACACATATAGGTAAGGGAATTTGAAATTCTTCGTCTGTTAATATAAGTTTCGCCGGCGGAGGTTTAGTGTTCCAACTCGAGAACTAGACTGAAACCTTGTTGTTGTAATTGAATATCACAACAATGAATACATTAAAACTAAATCATTGTTGCCTTTGAAGAGAAATTTCTGATGATATCAAAGACTGGTTGGCTTTGCGACATGTAAATGGGCAAATGCGTGTTAACAGTTATTAGGTTATATTTAAAGATTTTAATTAGCAACACTGAATATGGAATTATGTCGATTAATCGCCAATAGAATAAGCGGGAGTAATAATGAATACAAAAATAACCGATTTATCACAATTTAAATTAAACAACAATGCTCAGATTTAAAGCTATTGAAAATGAAATTAAATGAAACAATTAATATAGTATATTATGATTTACATTATGATTCAACTTGAAATAAAAATATCTTGGAGATTTCGATACACATAAAAAACGCGACAGTATTTTTTTCACGTCCGTATCAGTTACGTTTAACCCTTAAAACCCAAATATTGACGAAAATCTTAAATGAAAAAAAAAAACTGAAATGTAGAAAGAAGACCACGCTACTCCCTTCCTAGGCCTACACTCCCGCGCAAACATAATTAAAATCCAACCGAAATCTTCGCTTCGAACATGTCAGAAATTCAATAAAAATCCCTATTTTCGCCATCACGGCTGAGATAAAGTCCTTTGTTTGAATATCATTGGAAATTCACAAGATGGTGTTGCCACAAGTAAATAATAAAAGTGGTTGGAGTGTCGTGCGTCGAAGAATGTTTTCGTCCGACGCTAGAATATAAATTGACCTAATTTAAAAGCATATTTCATGTGCTACGCCTGTAGGAAAATCATGCTACATGTTGTTGTCTTGCTTGTACATTAAAACAAAAGGAAGGTGTGAAAGAGAGGTCCGATTATGTAATACTGTTACTCCGATACCGTTAATTTGAATAATAAGAATACCGTAGCTGCTGTACACAAATAAGTATGCTAGTGCTACTGTGTAAAAATATTTGAAATAATATATGTATCATCATCAACCCATATACGCCCACTGCTCAGCACGGATCTCCTCTACCATTGAGAGGGTTTAGGCCATAGTTCACCACGCTGGCCTAGTGCGGGTTGGCGGACTACACACCTAAGAAATTCCTAAGAACTTTTAGGTGTGCAGGTTTCATCACGATGTTTTCCTTCACCGTTAAAGCAAGTGATAATTCAATGTGAATACACACATAACTTCGAAAAGTCAGAGGTGTGTGCCTGGGGTTCGAACCCGCGACCGCCGAGATTCTCGACCACGCACCCAAACCTCGAGGCCATCACTGCCACTAATATATGTATCAAACATACAAATCTAGTTTAGAGGCCAATTTAAATAATAATATGTGCAGCTAGTTAATAAAATTGTGAAAAAAGGTGAGGTCTGTGATCCGTGACCGAAAAAACGTTTAAACTATAGATTTTTTTAATTTACAAAAGAGTACCATACCGACATATTAGCTCAGTATTTCTCTTGCGCAAAAGTGTATCAAGGGAACTTATACCCGTCGCCAAAGTCTTATCTATTTCCATATCGAAAGAAATTTCTTCTAACATCCATTTTTGGATAGGCCTCTCCTAAGGCAAATGACTAAGCTCCATGTACCACTCTCCTCATCCAACCGGACAGACTGATACTCCAGTTTAAAATCCTTTAGTGCTTAATAAGCAGTGATGGCCTCGAGGCATGGGTGCGCGGTCGAGAATCTCGGCGGTCGCGGGTTCGAACCCCAGGCACACACCCCTGACTTTTCGAAGTTATGTGTGTATTCACATTGAATTATCACTTGCTTTAACGGTGAAGGAAAACATCGTGATAAAACCTTCACATCTAAGAGTTCTTAGGAATTTCTTAGGTGTGTAGTCCGCCAACCCGCACTAGGCCAGCGTGGTGGACTATGGCCTAAACCCTCTCAATGGTAGAGGAGACCCGTACTGAGCAGTGGGCGTATATGGGTTGATGAAGAGAGAGAAGAGAGAGTGCTTAATAAAAACAAAATTTTGCGAGGTAAAACCAGTATAAAACTAAGGTGAAGTGCTAACAATTCCAAATTGTCCCCAGCTGAATTTAATATTAACACAATCGTCTGGAATACGTTGTGGTCACAAACTTTACAACTATTACAGCGGTGCCGGAACAGCGAGTAATATTACAAGTTATGTTATGTGCTAAGTTGACTGCACAAGAATGAATAAACTTCGCAACGTTTCAACACGATGAATGCTTGTGTTAAATCAAACTGCCGTTCATCCGGGACCAAGTTGTATTCAAACAGTTATAGAATTTGTTCTTGTAATTAATTTCCATATTTTGGCAGAAATATTTAGATATGAATCAAGAAGTAGCGGTTCTTTACTAGAAACCCAAAATCCCTTTCAGCCTTACAAAATTTCGAATAGTAGTAATGTTTAAGCATGTATTAAGCAAAAGCAATTTGACTTAAGAAGGTGAATATCCAGACGTCCCAATTAATAATTATCAACTAGATATTACCCAATTAACGTCTAACGCTTTGGGCTTCTATGGTAGAACCGACACTGATCCAGCTATGTAAGTCTCAAGGTTGAATGCTGAATTGGTCTCTTGAACGATCAAGTTAGTTCCACCACGATTAGACCGATCTGTTCCACAACTTGCATTATAGCAATCGAAATAAATGGAATTATACATAAGCATAACATGCAGTGATGGCCTCGAAGTTTGGGCGCGCGGTCGAGAATCTCGACGGTCGCGGGTTCGAACCCCAGGCACACACCTCTGACTTTTCGAAGTTATGTGTGTATTCAAATTGAATTATCACTTGCTTTAACGGTGAAGGAAAACATCGTGATAAAACCTGCACACTAAGAGTTCTTAGGAATTTCTTAGGTGTGTAGTCTGCCAACCCGCACTAGGCCAGCGTGGTGGACTATGGCCTAAACCCTCTCAATGGTAGAGGAGACCCGTGCTCAGCAGTGGGCGTATATGGGTTGATGAAGAAGAACAAGAAGATACATAAGCAGACCTGCGCTGTTCATCTCTCCACCACCTTTTGACCATTTTTGTGTATAAATTGAAAATAAATAAACATAAATCGTTCAAGAAGCCAACATACAAAGCAAATAATTTAATTAGATAAGAATATCTTCTGACCGAGCCTAATGAAGTCACAGACGGAAACACATAACTCAGAGCAACAATGAAGATATTGAATCCCAACGCACGTCAACAGTTCGGAGAGCCATTTTATTACTGCGTAAGAGGAAAGATACAGATAAAAAAGATACAAGGCTGCGTTGTATTAGAACACTACGTGTTGCGAAAACTAAATACAAGTCATTAGGAACGAATGTTTTGCGAGTTAGCAAAGTTACTGACTAAGATCTAAGATGTTCGGCAAAGGTGCTTGAAGTTAGGGAGAGATTAATTTCTATATTACATGATGTATTAATGCCTAGATATGTATTGAGATTACAACCTTCTGGTCTATCTAAGATAATCCTTGATTAGCAAATTCTGTCTGCTAAAGTCAATAGAAAAATGTTTTTAGCTTCCAAAATATGACTTACAATATCACATTTTCTAAACACATAACATTTGTTTGAAGTAGAACAAACACTAATTTTATTCATTAATTTCACGAAGGCTAAATCAGGAACATTCCTGGAGCAGTAAGATTATTAATCATTTTAGTTTATTTACGTATAACGCCACCCAGCACCTGTAAACATCTTAACACTGAAAAATGTAACGTAATTAAAGAAAACGCTTAAAATTATTTCCTACTTTATTCAAAGAAGCACTATACCAAATATTTAATTTGAACATACGTTTACGGCAAATACCACCATAAAAATATTAAAAAACATATACCCACTACTACCAAGTGTGATAAGCCTTGACTAGACGCGAGGCAACAAACTTCTACCAACACAATATGAGCGCAAACATGTTACATCAACAGCATAATAACTCGACAGAACATTTTTATGAGCACATTACTCTCAGCCAAAAGTTTTTGTGTACAATGCCGTTATCAGGAGAATAGCCCATTCTGTGCTAGAGCTGTGCCGTGTCGCGCATCTGCAGCCGGCCTAATGTACCGTTCTATCGCTCGGCGACGCAGTATAAGCACCAGCAGTAAGTCAACGCCAAAAATCCTTGCTAGAGAACAGTTTCGTACTGTCTAGAGATGCATTGAGTATGGCGAACTAGTAGTGTTTTGTTTTTTAAGGTATAAGTAGTAGTAGTAGCAGTAGTAAATTTACCGACTGTTTTTTTTATAGTGTCTGTTGCGCAATTGAGTCCACGCTATCTATGATCCAAGTAATTGGTACAGATTCTTACACTACAATAACAGAATAAAAAATGTTAGTCACTCTATATAAGTATTTAAGTAATAATAAATAAATAAATACACCCAAGCAGTGATGGCCTCGAGGTTTGGGCGCGCGGTCGAGAATCCGACGGTCGCGGGTTCGAACCCCAGGCACACACCTCTGACTTTTCGAAGTTATGTGTGTATTCACATTTAATTATCACTTGCTTTAACGGTGAAGGAAAACATCGTGACAAAACCTGCACACCTAAGAGTTCTTAGGAATTTCTTAGGTGTGTAGTCCGCCAACCCGCACTAGGCCAGCGTGGTGGACTATGGCCTAAACCCTCTTAATGGTAGAGGAGACCCGAGCTCAGCAGTGGGCGTATATGGGTTGATGAATAAGAAGAAGACCCAACAGTCACACACATAGTCCCGACCCCACACTAAGATACAAGTCTTGTTTGAATGTAGTCAATACGTTGACCAATTTTAAAATTACTAGCAAAACCTTTAAAAAAAATTCTTAAGCCACTCGATTTATTTCACTCACCGCCACACGCGTCCATGAGCTCCCATTCTCGTGTGCTACTAGCAAAAGTAGTCATACTCACGAGGCGAACTTGCATCACTGCAGGGTACACTGTATCACGGTTCTATCGGCAGTAATGTATTTCTACAGAAACGTTTGCGCTAAGCCCGGATGACGCCGGTCTTGTACCGCCCGCGCCAAACGCACGCCCCTATTTCTACTCTTTCGTTTTGCCATAGTTATCCTTGGAGGACATTTAAATGTGTTTTCACATAAACCGTATAACACTTAGAAAGCCATTTTATTGCTATCGTTGCCAAGAGTTTTTTCGTTCGGGGATAAATTAACGTTTAGTGGACTGAATAGATTTTGCATTTTGTTTTCTTTTCTAATACATTAGTATTTCTATTAGATTCGATTATAGCTATTATATTTTTATCTGTGGTATTGTGGCTACTTTAACCTAATAAAAAATATTTTAGAATCCTTTGTAATTTCTCTACACATTTCATAAAAAAAATTGTTATTCTACACGCTGCCGCTGACTGCAGGCGGCTTCCGACTGATCCCGGTGGAAGTCATTGGGGGAGGCCTATGTCCAACAGTGGACGAATATTGGCTGTTGATGATGATGATGATGATGATAATTCTACACGCTAAGGTAATCTTCGCTATATTGTCGGCATTTAATATTTAACTTGTACAAACTAGGATCGCATAACTATCGAAAACAATAAAAATATATTGAATATGCTAAATTCAAGGTAATAACTCAATAACATCTTCACTTCACCACCGCAAAACAAACTTAATTATACGAACAACCTGCAAAATTTACTTGTTAAAAACAATATCCTCAAACACCCAACACTCAAAAACCCAATATTACTCCTGAATAAACAAAAATAAATACTAAACATATACTGAGCAGAGAACACATGAATGTCTTCGAAATATTTCCGACACGGTGAGAACATACACCTGTGCGAAAACAAACGTGAAATAATATAAGTAGACAGGTAATCTTGAACTCTCTTGGATGATACTAGAAAAGACGTGAGTTTCGGATGAATGACACAATTAATATCGTCAGACAGCCCCGTGGCGCAGTTGGCTAGGCACCAGCTTGCGAAACGAGCGGCCGCGGGTTCGATCCCCGCACCGAGACAAATGTTTGTGTGATTCACAAATATTTGTTTCGGGTCTGGGTGTTTGTGAGATCGAAAAGTCTCTCGTAGTTTCTGATACCCACGACACAAGACTCGTATCTTAGTGTGGGGTCAGGACTATGTATGTAACTGTTGGGTGTATTTATTTATTTATTATTATAGACTATAAAAAGATGTATTAAGACCGTTATCGAAAACTAAGGCAGAAAGACTAAAAGTTACGGTTATTAAAAAGCCACTGGCGTAAAAAAACTGACAAAAAGGAACATGAAGCTTTCCTAACAACCCAAGACATTGAATACGTATAAACCATACGTAGGAAACGTCAATTTTTTTTTTTTTGAAGTTCAGGCCTTAGTCCACAAAACTAGGGTAGGGGAAACTAACTGCGGGTAGGTAGACAAATAAAACCTTATATGCGCATAGTTAATAGTCTTGGATCAAATCAGCATACAATTCTTGTGTGTTGTCGTTATAAGGTACTATGAGAGATTGTTCTCATCAAAAAAATTCACATGATATTCACAAGATTTTAGCCAGTACATCAATTCACGTACATCCCTTTCACGGGTGGACTAGATTTTCGAGAGAGCATGTATACTGTGTGAGCTCTTTTTGGGTCACGGTTCGTTAATCTATCAATCAATCGATCTTCATACCTGTACCGACAGACGCGCTACTCCGGTACGAAGAATTCAATTTTCATAAAATGGGTGCTGCTCTGTACGGCTAATCAAGTGGAAGAATAAAGCCACTGTAACGTAAAGAGAATAAGATATATATTTTATGCATGTTAATGACATTCTAACACGATGGTCCGATGACTTGAGATAGGTGGAGGGTAACGGAAAGATGAGGGTCGCTCAAAACCGGGATGGTTGGCGCTTACTAATTGGAGAGGCCTACGTTCAGCAGTGGATGGCGATAGGCTGAGTATAAATGACATTCTTAGGTATGTAATCCGCCGACCCAGACCAGGTAAGCGTGGCAAACTAACGCGTAAACCCTCTAAATGGTAGAGGCGGGTCGTTTCCAGCAATCCGACGTGTATGAGCTGATTATGATGAAGCTTGCAAGTGTGATTTGTTACTTTAAAACAATAATATAGATGTTCCATAACTAAAAGATATAAAATTAACAATTTCATGACAGTTTAGGTTTTCAAGAAAAAAATTTAATAAACATGAATATATTACTTCTATCTTGTACGATGCTATTTTAATTTCAAACCTCAAGACCACCTGCTCTTTGAAAATATGCTTAACAAATAGCGAACTATATTAAACTGTGTAGTCGAGTGCCTTGCAGTGGAGTTTTGACCGCACATTACATGAGATCCTGCGGTTTTCTGCTTTTACCTTGGTGAGCTTCATATACGGTTTTTAGTTTTCTAGCCGAAGCTGGAAAATAGTTCTAGCTTAATAGATTTTACAGGCATAAAATAGGGGTCATTAGACTTCATAATGTCAAAGTGTCTTTCTAGGTCACAGAAGGTGAATAAAATTAGATGGGTAATAGACAGTATTTTATATGGGAACGAGTGTCGCCACTTGTGTGTTACCTATTTATTCTGCTACGATCACATCATGAAGCGGTCGTGTCAAACATGATAGTCTAATAGGTGTTCGGCACGCAAAGGAAATGTCCTTTCTAGTGTCATTAAGCTGTTCTGTAGCCTGTGTAAAAATCACTGATTATTATAGGATACTCTTCCATGTAACCTGTCTAAGAAGAATTTGAAGTCATTACGAATTAGATTCTTTTTAATATCTCGTTGCTAACAGACATTGAGCAAAACACCAAAACAGCCAACACGACAAATCCATAAACCATAACACAAAACAAATACCGTCGCAAATGGAATAATAAATTAGCTGATGAAATACAACAGTAATAGACCTTTAATATAATATTAAGGCATCTGATCGCTTCTTATTTACAGTAGAAGGAAATTACTGTCGAGCCCGAGGGGAGTGCTCGGAAACCGCACCAATAATTACACATCTTTTCTGTACTGTCCTATGTTAACAATCTCTGTCTCTGGAGAATAATTGGTATTGGAACGGATTCTTTAACAGAAGTAGTAATTCACATCTTGATTCGACTGATGAACATGATGCTAATGAGTAAATTAGGTCACGTAAATCTACTACTGTATCCTCCTTCATAATAATTTCAGGCACATTTCTTTGTTCGGTGTCCCCTTTCTACCGTGAATTCCACATATATTTAAACGCATCTATTTTAGTGTTCTACTAATTAATAATAATTTTAGACTTAATAAGGTCGAATTTGTAAATAACTCACATAAATTGTTATTTTTGATTAAATATTAAATCATTTTAGGGATGGGTATTATAATTGTTATAGACCGTTACGTATATAATGAGATAATACTTGATTTTAAAATAAAAATATGTACAAAATACATACCAATATTGTTATTATATTACAAAAAAATTAAAAGCTGAAAACGATGAGTTTGCTGTCAACACATCAACAACAAAATCTTAAAAAGAAATGATACGTAAATGAAATGCTAACAAATTTAAAATATTTATTAATTTGCTCCTTTTAATGTGATGGAGCCGACTTAAATATTGAAATTGATTCTGTGGTTTCAACGCAATTTCCCCGTCAATACGAGCATATTAATTCATTCTCCCCAATTGATATTAAGATCCGGAAATATTAAAATATCGGAATCATTCTTGCATTCTTATTGAATGTGTACGTTTCATTAAAAGCCTATTATTCAAAAAGGATTTGGGGTCTCGATTGATAGCTTGTTGAAATGATTCAAATATTGAAATTGAGTCATCGGAACTCATGGAATTGTTGACTCGGGGAAATATTGAAGGCTTTTTGCCATTAAGAGTTTTTGTGGTATTAATAGCAATTTTTGAAATGGTAATTGGTTTCCCGTCTGTTTTGTATGTATGGTACAACAAATTATTAAAAATTTAAAATCTGTATTCCCGAGTACGCAAATGCATTTTTAAATTCCCACGTTAATTCCCAATGGAAGACTTAATATAACTATACTTTAACCGAAAATCGAGTTTGGGAACTTTATTTTTCTTTAGACGTTTTTGAGGCCAATGCTTACCAAAATTTGAACCTCAGTATAAATTCAATAATGTTCCGGGCATTTTCATATTCTAATAATATTAGGTACCCGTAGTATTAAATACTTTTATCTTCATCTTTTTTATTACAGATGGTAACGTGTTTCAGTGACCTGACCCATTTTCAAGAACGTTTCAAATACACCCTTTCTACACGTTCTGTAAGAAGATAAAGTTCTTGAAGGCATGTTTAATGGAAACTCAGTATTTGCGAAAAGTTTCTTTGCACCGACGCCTAGGTAATACCCATGTAGTCTAATGGAAGTATTAATTATTTCAGTGCTAAGTTTTCTTTGATGTGCTAGTTAATGCAGATGCTACATGTAAATTTAACTTTAAGAAGTTGCTATACTGAATCCCAAAATCTTGACCACTAATCAGCTCTGGTTGTGGCGGACTAAGGCCAAACTCTCTTCGTTGTAGAGGAGGCCACTGCCCAGCAAAGGACCTAATGATGATAATGATGGTATGTCATGTTAATTTTAAATACCTATATCATATGTATCAGGTATTGAGATAAGACTGTAATGAATGTTCGTGTTTCTGATACTGCACAATAAGGGGTCGCTTCTAAACTTCTATAAGATCCTCTTGAGAAATATATCCATAGTAATGCTAATGCAATTTGAATCAGATCAAATCGTTCACACCCCTATGAAGAACCGTCCCGAATCAAGGAATATACAATTGCTACAAAAGACTTAAACCGAATTCAATCCGCGAAGAAAATCGACAGTAAAACAACATTTACATAGGCGAAAGGTCTCATCGTTTTTCGCTTAGTAGTAAAAATCTAAGTCCCTTTCGGATTTTTGTTTCAAAAGCTTAGTATTCCGAGGGATAAACTGCGGTCTAGTGGTTGTGTTCATGAATAATTTTATCGATAATATCGCGTCAGAGGTCGTGACCTGTCGATATATCAAGAATTTTCACATGGTACGCGCAGCAGTAAGATTTGATGCGATGCTTGCCGAAATCTCTGTATTTGAATAGAGAATCGATTCGATTTTTGTACTGCTTTGTAACGTTTTAGGCTGTGCGGTACATTTTTATCTTAGAATGCTTTTTTGTAAAGAATTTTCTTGAAAACGCTCATTTCTTACTTTTGACAATTATACTTGCGCATGGCTGTATGTATGATTCGCTTATAAATCATACTAGCCACCATTGTATTAAGCAATATAATATTCAGTATTATATACGACTTATATTTGAAGTTACAAAAATTATTATCTTTAACAATCAGTCAAACGATAATTCAATGAATAAACTATATACATATATCAAATTAATTTCATGCCTTCCACGAAGGGATAAAATACAGATGCATTTCTGCATTCAAATTTCTCCAGTAACAGTCCCACGTAATAGCGGGCTAGCCTATTACTGTATATCGGATACATGGAGAATTGCTCTATGGAAAACCCGAGACTGCACAGGACTGAACATATTTTTATCCCAAAACCACGATGCAATCTCATATCAAATTAAATGAAGTTAATAAAATGAAATAAAGTGTATGAGCGTTATAATTGCCCCATCATCGATAATCGTTTGAAGTACCCCGCTGCCCTTCCACCTCGGATTCAATATAGCCTGTTTAATAACCGACATCAAAGGCCTTAAAATTCTCTCTGTTACCATAAAGGTTTGCGGTGTCGAACTGGCTACGTGACAAGCGGAGGTCCAAATTTCAATTTCCGCGCGGAAAAGATAAATTTTCTTGTCTTTTATTGACATTTCTTTGGTTCCCGCAGACGTTTGCACTCTCTCAATTATTTGCTCCGTTTTGTTGAGTGAATACTCAGTGGCTCTTGAGTGCTGCTTTATTCTTTTGTCATGCTTCAAGATTAAGCCAGTTAAAGGTGATCACAATGTATTTTTGGGTAGATCTTAGGTACTTACTTCCAAAAGCATAATTATATTTTGTATGTACTTTCTCCTAGAAATCAACTAAAAATACATTGACATCGTAGATATGGAATACATTGTTGCTAAATTAATGAATCGAAACGATTAAGTATTAAAATAATAACGATAAACTGCAACTTAAATATACAAATAAAAAAATGTCGGTTTATCATTAAATATTATTCAGCTACGCTAAAGCTCAAACGGTATAATCATAAAATAAACAAAACAGTAAAAACATCTAGCCAAAACCCTGTTTGTACAACGAGATTAAAAGATCTAAAAGAAAACACGCAAACAAAAACACAATTTTGAACGACCCCGGAATAACAATTAAAAATTGCGAAAAAATTTAAAATTCACATCCACAAATGGACCCTTCTGATGTCACCTTTACGAGGAAGGGTGGAACCGGTAAATAGAATGCAGGCCGAGCGTAAATAATTGATTCATCTCTGTTATACCAAATAATCCCGGGACGCACAATTGAATTATAAATGAACGCCGAAACACAGCTATAGACTGTGTTTTAACTATTATTCGTAAGTGTGATCTCTTTATTTTCCAATTATAGGTATTGGATACATTATGAATTGATCTGGGAAAAAACTATTTGATTTTTAATGTATAAGACGATACTAGAATTAGGCTAGTAACACGTTCTCCGATACAGAAAATAGGATTAAAAAAGGTTTACAGTTGGAATTTTAGGGTACTTCGACGCTGATTTTTTACCATAATTTTATTTTAAAATATTGAACTGAATATCACTTTACTTCCAAGAATATTTTCACAAAAAAGGTTTCATGAATATGTTCGAATTTTATATTTTACATTATATTGTAACATATTTTTATAGGAAAATATTTTTATTTTCTCGGAAATCCTAGTGCTGTTGCTTTAAAGCTAAAAATCTTTGAGCTATCATTCAACCCAGACATATTTAATCGTGAATATGTTGTAAGATCATTCTTACAACGGTATCACTATCATTAGTGGGTTTTAAACATATTCTATCATTCTGACAGCCAAATCCGAGGCTGTAAAAACCAATTCATCTAATCGATAAGTTACCAATAAAAATGAAATTACTTTGTCACCGACCAGAAATGTAAAGCACATTTCCGAGAAATAAGATACAAACAAGCGAAAGATATAACGAAATAAGATCGAATTATGCAAATAACCACCAGCGAAATGCGTGGCTTGCTGCCATTTTTCAATCCTACGAGCCAGATTGTGGGAATTAAATCGTTCATGGCGGATCAACTTTTTCTCCGAATGGAATTATGTGGGCCGAAGTCGGAATGGGTCGGGTAATGCTTTGGCTAAATTCTGCCGCGGAAAGCAGAACATTTGTCAAAAGGATGTACGTAAATTAGTCCGGGTAACGATGCAGCGCTTTTGAAGAGACGAGGAATAGTGCGACATTCTACTCAGTTTGCTCTGGTGTTTTCACACTGAATGAGTTTTAGAATTCCACTATGTATATATAACATTCTTTGAAAATTCTCCCTCGCGACTCATGAAATTCTCGTGACCTACTGAAATTTTAATGATGGTAAGGAGAAATTTCTCAAAAATACTACGAACAAAAAAACAAAGATAGAAAAGCTGTTGAACCATTCTTTGCATTTGCCTAATGATGGCATAATCTTAGTGATTAAGTCTAATAAGATGCCCCAGAATAAAATCTCTTTATTAGTGATCTTAAAATATATCTCTTAGTAAAACAGAGGAAGGATCTTAGCTTCTGCAAAGTAATTCAACGCTTGAGCTTGTTACTTCTAGTTTTAAACAGCGTAGATTGTTTGCGCAAAATGTAGACTGCTTTCGGAATAGGAAATTGCTTTAAAACACCGTTGCCTTTAGTTAATTCCGCATATTTAATTAACTCGGTGATATTTTATACTCTGCACAAATAATAATAATAAAGGAATTTGGCTTTGGGTTAAGCTCAAACCAGTAGTACATTGGTATATCTGTATCGAAGAATGAAATGTACATGTCGCTTATACTCTAAACTCTGGTTGGGCAGCACCAAACCAATGTGATGACGTCATTTTGCTGGGTACACTGTTAAAATATTTAAAAAAATTATACTCTTAAAACGGATTAAGTTGTATACGACACACATACGAAAGGAATTTAGGCGATTTTATCTATCACCATCATTGTTAGTCCATGTACGTCCCAACACTGTGATCAGACTTCCTCTGTTATTGAGACTAGGGATGTTGCGAATATTCGCATCCGCATCCGCATATGCGGAACATTCGCATCGATTTGGACATCCGCATCCGCATCCGCATCCGCATAAATCGTTGCGGAGCTGATGCGGTTGCGGATATGTAGCAGATCGCGAAAAGAAAGAAAGGGGCGAGGGGCGGCGAGGTGCGCGTGTCGGTCTCGAGTGTCGAGTGGGTGACCGCACGTGCTGATTGACCAATAGGAAAGCAATAACATTTTATACAAATCAACCAATCGATCAATTTTATACAGATCCGCATCCGCATCCGCATCCGCGGATGTGAGCCTCTTAAAATTCGCATCCGCATCCGCATCCGCGGATGTGAAAAAAATTGAATCCGCAACATCCCTAATTGAGACCAATCTTAATTCACTGCTGGACATAGGCCTCCCACAATGACCTCCACCGGGATCGGTCGAAGGCCGCCTGCAGCCAGTGACGTCCTGCGACCTTTACGAGGTCGTAGACGCAGACTACACATCTAGGTAAATGTTAAGAACTCGAGCCTATCACTAATTCCTCACTACATACAAGGGTTCTTATTTCCCCTTTGAGGAACAGAACCCCGCAGATTTCAGAAGAAATTGAATAAGAAATGTCCACACATTTCATTCTCCAATAAACATCCAATCCATACAGGAATGGTGGGCTATTAGCGGCGGTATGTCTCATTCACGGCGTCAAATAAAACATTGTTGGTCGCATCCCCGTCGCGGAATAAACACGGCTCCACAATATTTGTATAGCAAAAGTGGGTCAGGAGTCTCGCAGCCAACACTTCTGGCGTTTCACATAAATTTCTGCATAACATGTTTATTTACTGGGTACGTGCGTTTTTTTGTGTCAATCTGTCAGTTTTATCGCCAGTTAGAGGTTGATTGGCGAATTATTGGGCCGTATTAGTTTACTGCGTGATGTATTGGGGATGCCTGGAGGTTTTGTTTTTGCGATAATGTTTATTGTCATTTATTATATATTGTGGTAGTTTGTTTTTGAAGCTCGTTTTAGTACATTTGTTTTGTACTGGGCGGTATTGAGTGTATTATTTAAACCCAATTTAAAATTTAGCTCCAAATGATAATGCTGTCGTTTAAGTGTCAATCGAGGGCGGGAAAATGAGAGTTATCAAAAAAATATCTCTCCTTAAAGTTTATTTTATATACATGATTAACCATTTAATCCTCTCAAGTTGTAGAGGAGACCCTTGCCCAGCAGTGGGACGTATATGGGTATGATGGTGAAAAAGTCCATTGCTAAGAATAGCGTTACAAAGTAACCCAACAGTCACACCCGTGGTGTAGTAGGTGTTGACGCCTACTAAGATACGAGTCTTGTGGGCATCAGAAACTATCAGAGATTGTTCGATCTCTCAGACACCTATATCCATATACATACGAGTATATCCCACAAAAAATTGTCTCAATACAGGGACCGAATCAGTGTCCAGCCAATTGCGCCACGATTGGCGTGAAAAAGAAGAAAAATAAATAAGGCAATAAAAACTTTAAAAGCAAAAGCAGCACTTCTTCGAATCCATTAGCAAATTCTCGACGGATGTAACTAAACTATTACAAAGTATATAGATAAAACGATCACAACAATTTTATTCTCGCCGAGAAAAGAAGAAATCCGCAAATTGTTAGTAGCGAGTTTTCGAAAACAACGATATTGGTTTGGAGGCCAATGGAAATTACTTTACGAATCTGAGCCAAGTTTGATCCAACTGTGGTTAAAGACGAACAGAAATAATAAAAGGGGAATACTTTAAGTTCAAGAATCAAGGTCTCTTCATCTCTTAAGTAAAATAAATATAAAACATCTCTGATCGATAAATATCTTCTCGGTACTTTGTTATCGGAATTATTTTGTTATTATCGTTTGCGACAGTCTAGTAAGCTTATTTCTCTGAACAACTTTATTAAAATAGAATAAGGACAATGATCAAGACATTCTGCAGGGGAAAAGTCACACAAAGTTTTTATCGACAGCATTTTTTTAACTGTAATATGTATTAAAGCATCTCGCCCAAGAAATTTTAATTATTGTTACTATGGCTGCCCCTTATCTATTTTGTGTAGTTCAACCATTATTAAGGAAATTTAATACCATAGACATTTTAATCAAGCTGAGTCGAAGGGTTTAACCAATATACCTTGACCTCCTCAACGCTTGAATTCATGGCAAAAATTTCTAATTTTCGTGACATTTAAGGGTCGAGTTCGCTTGGTGGTGAGATATGAAAGAGACATTTCCTCATAAAGACTGGAAGGGTCATAGCCCACAGGTGAGCGCGCAGTTTGTACTTGGGATAAAAACATGTGCTGAAGGGTTAAACGATTTGTCGGCTCGTTAAATATTTAAGGGTTGAAGTTCTTTGAATTCCCGCTTTGGAATCTTGCGAATAAAGTTTTTTATGAACGGTAGTAAATAACATAAAGTGAAAGGAATGGGATTGTGAATGCCTCCTTCTCTTTATAATATATTAAAATATATTCACTACTTTAAAAAAGCATACCAGTTTATTTACTAGTTATTATTATGTAATGTATTATAGTACTTTAATATTGTCTCGTGCTCTCGCGGCACAAGTTTTGTGCGATCGAGAAATTCCGAATATTATTCATTCGGTCAGTGCTACTGAGTTTTTCAGAGCAGTACGGAGTCTGAAAATGACACAAAAAAATTGCAATAGGGTCTACATTAGTCCTAAAACACAATGTACGAAATGTGGATTTATTTTAAAATTAGAGTAGCATCGGCGTAAGCTTTATATTAAATCCGTCTCATTAGCCAAAAATACAGCTGTTAATTTCATATTTCGGAACAAAAGATACACAAAACATCCGGTTGAAAATATGAGGAGCATGTTACGAGAGAACACAAACGGCCAGATTACGATCTCGCTCACGAAAACTGAGTAATTGTTTGAAATGAAATGAAATGAAATGAAATAATATTTATTGAATCCATAAAATGTCAAATACATCACTTAGATTCAGTCATTTCAAAATTTACCACCCTGTTTGTTATCTAGCCTTTGTTAACGAGACACGCGCCTGCGTGGGCCAAGTTACGAGTTTTTGATATCAATAGCAAAAATATTAGGAATAGAAAAAAAAAGAAGTTGCTATACTAATTTTAATTAACATATAAAAATAAATAAATGACGTTTTCCATACAAACTACATACATTCAATACTGATGGTTGTATGGACAAAGTCGATGTTTTTATTTTTATGGGATTGTGATTACCATGGCTATTACCTGTATACGATTTTCGGTGTCTGGTATTTTCGGAAATTTTTATGCTCCATTTACAACTATAATTTAGCGTCGACGTTAACTTCGTTATAATGCTTTGACGTAGGGTCACAATATCCTTTTTTATATGTCAAATTGCTGGTACTTTTTCAAAGTAAGGTTACCTAAGGTTTTGGGCTTCTATGAGAGTACCTCCACTTAACTATTCCACTCGATAATCAGTCGCAGCTTCACTAGTAAAAAATTAAAAATTCATATTCTGTCATAAACTATTCCAATACACCGACATTCCAATATTTCCTTAACATAAACTATGTCATAAACTAGTAAGTGGCACTCACGTAATTAATGGCACCTTGTTTATGGGTTTGCTCTATAAACAACTTCACAATAAGCCATTAAACCCATGTAAACCAATTCACGCCATATGGGCGCCTTTCTAAGTACGGTGTAACATTGTGTACAAAATACATGGTTTGTGGGTTTGTGTACGTGTTCAAATATGGGAGGGATGTTCTTCTATGCTTTATGTGATATTTAATCCAACTTATCGGTAACTTATTTTGTGAAAAGGTGAGGGTATCCTAGTTAGCTCTTCATTTACACTGGCCGTACTTCCGAAAATCCCAAAAGCCTAACTTGCCTTAAAAAATCGGAATAATAATGTTTAAGCTTTAAACAATCATAAATAAAAATTAACGTGTAACACTTATTGGGCTTTTATGAAAGCACCTCCTTTTATATCATACACATTTTATCCCAAGATATATCTAGGTCAGGCGCTCAAAATAGAAAAAAACATCTCGCAGTAAGCGCCCAACTTGTCCAATACAATACTCGACGTATAGTCCACGGACAGCGGTTTTTGTGCCAAAGTGCTCGGCCAAAGCTGACTTGACATCTGATCGATTTATGAGACCAGAGGAAGGCCATTACATAACGAATCGATGCCCGGATGAAATAATCTTGGAGATATTTTTTTCAATAAAATTTAAGAGGAATATTGCTATTTTTATCTCGAAACTCCTGACACGATCGATCGTCTTGTACACTATTGAGAGGGGCAGGGCGTAGTCCATCATACTAAAAGAACGGTAAAGACAAAAAATATTAACTATGACAGCCCAGTGGCGCAGTTGACTTAATACCAGCTTGCAAACGAGAAGCCGCGAATTCGATCCCTGCACCGAGACAAAGCAGGTCTTCATTTTTGTTTGAAATTTTTATCATTGGTCGTGTGTAATCGTAGTAGAATAAATAGGTGACAGACAAGCGGAAACACTCATCCCCGTACAAAATAAAGCCTATTTCCCTTCTAATCTTTTTATTCTGTGGCATAACTAAAATATCAAATGTAAGTCTTTTAATTCGCATTATAACAGTTTAAATATTAAGTTGCAAATAACAATTGTCCAGTATTTTGGTAACTCGGCTTTCGCCATTCGTCTATTAATTGGATGCGTACAACATAGCTTGGCGCACATAATTTATTGCTTTTGGAAGGTCACGCAATGGAAGAAAGTCTTCATCCGCATTTTCCTTAGTGGAGTAATACAAAGACTTCATTGATCTTGCGGGATTCTTTGTGCGGCTCGGGCATAATGTTGTTGAATTTTGGTATTTTGGCATGACAATTAAAATACAAATCTGTTTACAATTTTAGAAGTACAAGCGCCATTACCCGTTATCTTGTCTTTTCATTTCGAATTGAAGTCGTTTCATGACAGTTGGTCCTTTTTTTTCCAATAAATGACTCGAAATTTCATCATCACCAACCCGTATACTACGTCCCACTACCAACCACAGGCCTCCTCTGCAATAGAGAAGGCTCGGAATTAATTAATTACTTAACTTCCACCATCTAAATAAATAACAACAATTTTACGATGAAGAAGTAGGTATTCTAGAAAATCCGTACTCATTTCAATAAGCAAAATTACTTTATAAACTACTGCGGAGATTCAAGACGAAACACTTTTAAGTATCATTTTATAAGCCTCCCATTAATCCGGACTTGGAAGTCGTCAGGCCACTTACCTTTGAAATATCATCTTCATTGCGAATTCCGCTTAAGTTAAACGAAACTCGACATTATTAAGTTCTTTCGCTGCATAAATAGTTGAGTATGCTTCGATATAATCTCACTAAGTGACTCATTTTCTTTAGTCGCATAAATTTACGTTGGTTTAACGTCTGCGAAAATAGTGAATTAATTAGTCAATGGATGTGTGGTACTAGACCATATTTCGCAACTATTAATAAAACGTGACTGTCTCGTCAACCAGGGATATGCCCGACGACGGTCTAAAAGTTCGATTCAAATTCAGGCTCGAGCCAAAGTATTGATTTGTCTTTAGAAAATTCGTCAGCAGCAGCAGCGTGGTGTCTAAAAAAGAAAAAGAGCAATAGTTTCGCTAACTATCACATGGGACTGATACATACCTGGCAAAATGATCGTGCAAAAATGCACTACTGGCAACCACTTCAGTGAATACAGGCGTGTAGTTATCAGTGGCGTGCCTAGGGTGTCAAACTAAGACAAGCCCAAATGTTTATGTAGTAGCAGCATATTTTTTTTGGTACGTAGGACTAATAAATACCTACCGGTTAGTACTCACATTCACGTTTATAGCGTTATTTTATAAATAAACAATCGTTAAGTTCGTTATTCGGAACTATGTAAGACAAATCGGGCTTTCGGGCTTCTATGGAAGTACCGCCTCTGGTAGTTATGTATATATGTATGAATCATAACACGTCATCCTTATTAACACCGTAATTATCACCATTATGGAAAGTCTCGAAATGCTCGCTATGGAGAGGTAAGTAGAGAGTATTAAATAGGTGCAGAAATATACGCCCACACTCACACCTAAAAAAATATTCATGGATCAAATATCACGGCTGTAACACGTCACTCAAATCCCGATGAACAATCACTGAAACTTAGAATACCTAGGGGCTGTACTGTACTAATATTACACTAGCGCACGAAGATGAATGAAGACAGTGGAGAAATTGAATAGAAACCGGCGAAGCGTAAACCGTAACTAATATCTCAGTTGTGAATCAAGATATAGTCGTAAAACTTGCTTTAGATTTCGCCTTAATTTCGCCTTTATTTACTATGAAGATAGTTGACAGTAAATTCTAAGTTGAATGTAAACTGGACTTCGTTTAGATATTGCATATCTAGCGATTTAATAGCTTACAATATACAATTATGTTTTCTTTTTAATTTAAAATTTAGTCATTAAATTTGAAAGTTTGAAAAAATACGACGAGGTAATGAGTCTATTTCTTAATTTGGGTTGCATTTGTTGATAATATAACTTTTTAAATCCTTTTGAATAAGAATGGAGATGACAGCTTGCCAAGCGTGCCAATCGGAGGATTAGCCTATCATTATTATGTTTGATAGGGCCGCTTCTTAGTAATTCGCATGGCGTGTATTATCAAGATTTTTTACTAGGAAGTGGGACAACCAATGGCAGCCCTTCATTCTTCCCTCCCTTTTTTTATACAGACTTGTATGTATCTAAAATTGAAAGAATTTATTAAGCTTAGAAGACCCATAAGAAGTTTGGTCAACTCTTACAGTGCTGGTAATATCGATTACATTTCAAAGCAGAACCTTTAAGGCAAACACTTCTGCAATTTCTGAGTACAGTGCAAGTTGTGAAGCTAAGAAATCCCGACAACTGAGGCACACTTGGAAATGAAACCGATCCGATGTCGCAGAATTTTTGCATTTGTTGACGTGGATTTTTGAAAACAGAGGGATTTCAAACTTTGATTTGTTTCTACCGTGTATAATGTAAAGGTATTTCCGATCAATATGTATGACGAAATTTTATTGTGAGTCTCTTGAGTTCGTAGTTGGATTGTCATTTATTTATCTAGAGTGCAATTTACAGTAAAATAAGAAGAAAGTATTTAATTTTTAGCAATGTTGAAAAAAGTTGAGTTACAAATTGCGGCCTTATCAGCCCATAATCGGATCACTGCTGGGCACTGCCACCTAAATAACAAAGAGACTAAGTCCACCTCGCTGGCCTAGTGCGGGTTGGCCGACTACACGTTTTAGACCTTTTAGGTAATCCACCGCACGATTTTTTTCTTCCCTGTTGAATAACATTATAATTCATTGGAACTGCTAACATTCGAAAATCCAGGCATATATATTATATACCATATAAGCCCTGGGGTTTGAACCTGCGATCGCCGAGCTTTTGAGTGGAACCCTTACCCAAAGGTTTTACAGATACGCGCCGAAACATGTATGACACTCAAAAACATTCAAAAATGTCTCGCTTTGACGCGTTACATAGTGTTCACAAAATCTTTTTTGAAGCGCATTTGGGTTCATGCATTATGTACGCTACAAATGCAAATGGGGACACTGAAATGGAAATGAAACAATTGAGACTAGATGTCTTCCCTGATACTCTTAAAAATTGTCAAGTATTACTTCGCGATGACTTTTAATCCCGGCATCGCGACTTTTCGAATGTGATCTTAATGATTCATGAGGATCTTAAAACTAAAAGGCATACCTAAAAATTCTGTTTCAGAAATTTCTTAAATCAGCGAAATTCACTTTTGCAGGTTCCGTTAGATCAGGTTAATTAAATATTAGATAAATCGGGTCCGTTAGCACAAGTCCGGGGTATTACTGTACTTGCGAAAAGTCAGCGATCGCCGAGGTTTCCGACCGCGCTTAGACCTCAAGGCCCGATGGTATATGGCGCGAAATACGAAAAATTATATAAAATAGTTAGATATAAATGATTGAATACACCTCAGCGTAAAAATATTGCTGTAGGCACGTAAGTTACGAGCGAAATCCCGCGAGGATATCCATCACATGGTAGCTATGATTGAGTGTGGCGTTGCTTTATACTTCTTTGTATTGGATTTAGGTTTCTTTGCACTGTTCTACAATTACACTCCATAAATTAAAAAAAAAAAAAAACATTTGTTACTATTCTATTTTTAAAATTATAAAGCGGTTTTAATTTGCCCATCAGTGTGGAAGATTGCGGGTTCCATCATCGCACAAGTAAATATTTGTATGATCTACAAATGTATATAATTATTTGTGTATATAAAAATTGAGCGTGGAGCGTTGCTTTATAAATGCAAATCAAATTTTAAAAAAATGTTTAATATTCACACTCATATATTTTATAAGATTAAATGTACGTTCTGCCGTTCGGCGCGGGCCGCCTTTACCACTGAGAGGATATAGGCCTTAGAGCACCACAATGGTCTTAAATATAATAAATAAAAATAGTCGTTTAAAATACACCCTCGAAAGTAGGGATGTTCCGGATATGATATTTCGGATCCGGATACGGATACGGATATGGGAATAAAATTATATCGGTTTCGGATTCGGTTACGGATATGTAATTATTTCGGATTATCCGATAGTTTCGGATAATTTCGGTTACGGATATTAGATTGAAGTAAATTATAAACACAAATACCTACATACATACATAACCTCACGCCTATATTCCCCGAAGGGGTAGGTAGAGATGCATTCCTGCACCCACATTACGCCAGGTAGGTATCTTCTTCTTTCTCGTTCCCTCACTGCCGAGGATCGCGACTACGCAGGATCAGTTTCCACTAGGTGCGGTCGTAGGCGGAGTGAACCGCACGGTGCATGCAGCCCCTCATCGCCTCCCTCACTAGGTCAGACCATCTTGTAGGCGCCCTTCCACGAGCACGCCTGCCGTCCATTTTGCCCAGGATGATTTGCCTTTCTCAATGGTGTTTTGGTGATGGCATAATGTGCCCAAAGAAACGAAGGGTTCTTTGTTGGCAGACTGCAGAGAGTCGTATGTTGATTTTAAGTTCTTTAAGTATGAACTTGTTGGATTTCTTAGCGGTCCATGGTATAAGTCTTTAGTCTTTTAGCAGTCTTCGCCAACGCCACATCTCGAAGGCATCGATGTTACTGCAATCGTGGCTTTTCATAGTCCAA
The DNA here is from genome assembly GCA_030295005.1 of Cephonodes hylas. NCBI lineage: Eukaryota > Metazoa > Arthropoda > Insecta > Lepidoptera > Sphingidae > Cephonodes > Cephonodes hylas. Next base: position 10,229,265 of record AP025372.1, on the reverse strand, counting down.
GTCTCTTCACCATATAGAAATAATGGATAATACCAAATAATGGAGAATACCAGAGCTTCAACCGCACTTTAGTTGCACTTCGAATGCCTCTGTTCCTCCAAATGTTATCGAGATTGGTCATAGCACTTTTAGCCATAGCTGCTCTTCGGCGGAATGTCTTAAGTCAGTTTATGTCTTAAGATCCCTACGCTTCACCATTTTTCTTTCTTCAATTAACGCCCACGACTCTTTACTAATCCAATCTTAAGTGCATTTTAGGCGGAGTCTGAAATCAGCTATTACTAACTGATGGTCACTTCTACAGTCTGCGCACGGAACGTATTCGAGTTAGTAATTGTTGATCGCCATCTAGACTTAATTGTTATAATATAGTCTGTCTGGTTTCTATAGCCTTGAGGAGAATCCCACGTGTACAATTGTCTTGGATGGTTTTGAAACCACGTATTCATGACAATTCACTGATTTTCCACACAGTATTGAAGAAAATTTTCACCTCTGTCATTTCGTATCCCCAGGCACTGACAACTATGCCCCTAGAGTGGATCTCCCAAAGTGCATCCAATCTTAGCATTCCAATCACCTTGTACAATAATGACTTCTTTTGATGGTATAGTGCGTAACAGGTTGTCAAGATGAGAATAGAATTTGTCTGAAACTTCCTCGTCTGATTGTGACGTAGGCGCATACACCTGGATGATGTTGTTCGCGCGGGGGTAGCATCAAGTTTTATAGCGATCATTCTGTCATTAGGGACAACATAACCTTTTACGCTGCTACGCAACTTTCCTGGAACAATGAAAGCTACTCCATTGTGACTATGGTCTTCTGCACCTGCGAAGTACATAGTATTACCGTTGTTCGTAGAAAAATGACCACTACCTCTTTTAAGAACTTCACTTATTCCCAAGATATCAATATTGCATCTGGACATCTCTCTCTCTATGACTTCCAATTTTCCCGGGTTTAGAAGCCCTCTTACATGCCAGGTGCTTATACGGAGTCTTTTGCGTAGTTTCCTTTTCAACGTATTCGTGCCATCACCAGTAACATAGTTTCCACTCACTGTCCGGTGGTTCGCAGCTGAGTGGCCGGTCGCATATTTCACACCACGCAACCCGGAATTGCAATGGCGCCGAGAGTCAATGGAATCACTAGACAGAACGCAACTGTTATTGGAACTCATCATAGTGGTTTTCTTGGGGCTAATAGTGCAGTAGTTCCCCATTGCTTTCTGCACCAGACATTTTAGGGGGCAGTTAATGCCCAAGGCCGAAGATTGATACCTACCTGATGGTAGTTATCAGTCCAACGTAATAGGAGGCGAGCCCATTGCCGTTTTCCGGACACTTTTCCATACTCCGTGCTGCTACTGAGAATTTCCTGATGGAAAAACCCAATATCACCTTGCCCAACCCAGGAATCGAACCCGGGACCTCTAGATCGCACGGCACAAACTTGTACTACGAGACCACGAGGCAGCATAAATACAAATACTACGATATTTATAGGTTTTAACTAGTTATGAAAGAGATTATGACTAGAAATAACAAACAAACTGCAAGATACTGCTGTCGAAACATGTTGTTTTATTTAGACTCCGCCCTTATCCGAAACTATCCGAAATTTTAAATCGGATACGGATATGGTTACGGATATATTTTTATTTCGGATATCCGATTGTTTCGGTTACGGTTACGGAGCTCCAGAACATCCCTGCTCGAAAGGAATTAATCCACATCTCTGCCACGTAAGCGGTCCTTACTTACTGCTAACCTTTCAAATAACATATCAAAACATGACGTCTATGTGTAGGAGCGGTCTAATCTCGTAGAGTAAATGGACTACCCAATGCTTTTGAAATGAGACAAAAATATCCCAGCCTTTGCGGATGTGTTGTAGATAACATATTTGTGAAGTTTGATTGCTATTGCATTTTGGTTTTTAATTTCATAAGAAAAAGGTACAAATTTCAAACGCCTCTTTAGAAAATTAAAAATATAATTAACAATAAAAAATAAAATACAGAATATTGACTGGGAATTTAAGCATTAAGATCAGGTGTATTGATGATATAAAAACTATGTTTATTTCTGTATTTATATACAATCATCAGTAAGTGACAATTCTTTGTGCCTAGAGTTCGATTTCACCACCACCGAGTTTTTCGACCATGGACCTAAATCCCGAGGCCATCACTGCTTCGAAATAACTGTATAATAAAAATGAATTCCCCTAGGAATACAGACTAGTTTTTCCAAAACGTATTTCATGAACTAGCTGAAGTATTTCACCTACTTTTTACCAGACAGCCGTTCCAAATAAAAGGATTTAATAAAGCCCAAACGTAATAAAACTAGACCCAAATCAATTTTTATTTCACTTGAAGTTTTTTATTGCTTGTTCTTCTAAGAAAGTTTGTGAGTTCGCGAAGTCTATAGAACATTCGAGATAAATTCTAAATTTTGTTCTTAGATCTAAAATTGATCCTAAGATTACATTCACTAAGTTTTTAGTATACAGAACTAATTTTTAAAACCGTATATTTCAACAAACTTTTTATTGTTTTAAACTAATAAGGAACAGTAACGTTACGCATATCTCTTATACTACTCTATATGATAAGACGGGCAGTGTATTCCCACTACAGAATCCAAATCTGAAACCTTTAGATTGCAAGTCTTACACTTCTGCCGCCAAATCCGTCATTATTCTTATACTCATATATTATATAACACTAAATTGTAATTTAGTTTTTACTGTAGTAAAAACTGTAAAACTCCTGTCTCCATTCAAATTCTACATCATTTTACTCCCGAGACATCCGCTACTAACGTTTAAAATAAATAATAAAAAAAACTTTCGAATAGTTTTCCGTAAGTTAGCATACTTTCTGTCCTAGCTCGGCGTCCAGGACATATTTTACCTCAACTTGCCACAAACTTACCGTGGGAATTATCACAAAGTTAGCACTAACGACCTGTAGTTAATGTGGACAAAAAGTGCTCTAGAACAAAATATTCATTCTCCTGAGAAGGCTATAAAGGATGTGCGGCTTGTAGAATCAATTATTTCCTACTGGTGGGTGTGGGAATCCTTTGTAGTTGGTAGGGATTGGCATTAGACCACAACAGTTCTCTAATGCAACGAAGATTTCACGTACCCTTGTTTACCAGTGATGATCATGACATAGTAATTTTATACCGATGATTGTATGGAAAAGTCATGTATTTTATTTTTTGTAAGGATTTTTGTAATCATTTTATCTATTGCTTGCCTTAGTTTCCGTTTACGGTCTAAATGCACCTTGTGTATATTCTGGACTCGAACCCGCGACCGCTGTCTTGTTGGTCTAACTGAGCTATCGCTTATTTAACAAACATTTTCATTTATCTCCTTTCCGTGGCCGAGTGGTTTGTAACCTGTAAAGTTTCGTTCAATTTCCAAATTCCAAAGTTCTGTTCAACAAAAGACTTGCTCCTTTTTCGTGGAATTTTGAATTATGTAGACAATATCGAAATACAACTCTTATTGTTATTTCACAACAAAGGCTAAAGTTTCTATCGACTTTTATTAAATTAATTTAGAGTACAACCAAGAGTTTAAACGTAACATTGGAAGGTATCAATTCTCCTATTGATATTGAAATTCGACGAGATGCTTATACATTTTAGAAGCAAAGCGTTTTTTACAATACTGGCTTCATCTTGCGCTAATAGTAACAAAAAGAAAAAAAAACGTATTTTATAATTTACGGAGAGTTAGGTATTTGTAAAAATTCACAGACTAAACATATTGAACACCATACTAAAACATAAAGGATATACAATAGTCGCTAAATTGATTGTAGTTGATTAGAGAAAACAAAAAAGCGTCACGCCACTTTTCGTCGCGGCGGAAGATCAAGTTTTACTGCCAACACATGCCAATACATGCCGTAAATGCTCTTTGTGGCCATGCCATAAGAAGCGGCTTAATTGCCATGCATGTCAATATAGAATAGTAGCCAAGATACCAATATGGCATATGATAACGACGGTAGTTGGCACCAAATGCACAAGATTTTATATATAATTGTCACATTACTTGTTTTAATTGCCTCGTGGTCGATACAAGTGTACGCCACGCTATCTCGTGGCAAGAAGAGTTTTATTTACCTTAAGAACCTGTAATCAAAATATTTTAACGCAATTCAAAGATTAAACTATCCCATTGATGTTCCATATTGATTCTACTCCTATAAAAAAAAAATATTTATACAAAATTAAACACAACTTCGAAAGGCTCGCCTCTTATTATAAGCGATCAATAATAGCGAATTTCAAAAAGAACATCTCCCTACCCATACTGGGATATAGGGCTGAATGTAACTCCTTTTTCAGAATGCCACGACGCTTAATAGTATCTCCACGTTCCGACATTTAAACCTATTTACAATTTCCATTACTCCGCTAATGAAAATGTGGAATATAGATAAAAATCACTGCATTACTTGGTATAAAAGAGTCTTTTCTACGGCAAAACATCATTAAAGGTAAGAACCAAGTTTTTAGGTCACCGGAAGATTACGCAATCTGCTTTTGCATGTAATAAAGGCGAGAGCTTCTTAATAATACCGTGCAGTTTGGCCACTTTATAATAAATGGAATTAAGAACTGAACTTACCTAATAATGGAAGGCGAATGTATGAAAACAATATTTCCTGTATGAGATAAAAAGAAGAAGAAAATTTTGCATCCAAGATTAAATTTCTGTTATCATCCTAATAGCATATATAATTAGCAAAGGGTCGATATTTGAAACTATCAGTTTACAATTTACACAATAATGTATGTCATTTTATTTTGAACTCTATAATTTATTAAAATAGAACATAAATTTAAACTTCAGATACGACAACTGTTTATTGGAATGGAAATTCGTAACACTCATTCGATATAAAAGCTTAGACTTGCAAATAATGCCTCAAGCATATAGTCCACTTTTAAAAAATACGTTAGAAAAAAATAAAAAATAGTCATACGTAATATTTATTACAAATAAGCCATTAACTATCTTATTCATATTAAAATCACTGACAATTCCAATTACAAATTCATTTTTTAACGGACAAAAAAATAACCCCTTCGCTTTTACGTGAAACAAAAGTCAACAGCATATACCATTAACTGCGGTCGCAAGTACCCCGAGGACACGTAATAAAATACGAGAGCACTATAACCCAAGAGCAGGACATTCAAAGCCCCAGTGTAGCTAGACGATAATCACACAACGACATTGAACTGTGCGTAAAGATAACCCCCAGCGGCGGTGCGGTGGTGATTGCAAAAATCTTACGGTCACGCGGTCTTTTAAGCCCCCAGGGCGGGCAATGGCCCGAGCCACGGTCGTCGGCGTATTTCAAGGAGAATCTCGAGTAGAATTTGAATTAAATTCGAAGATAAAATATTAATATCTTATTCTTTTAACGGATTCCCAATACTTGGGGTTGTCAAGCGTAAGTTTTTTATTAAAAGTAATGTGAGAATGTGTTTTAAATTTTATAAGCTATCGTTTATTGTTAAACGATATCATAGCTATAATATGCAGTTTTTTTTAAAGATTGTCTAGACGTATGCTTTTATCGTTCCACTAGTCCATTGCTACAATATTTGTTGATTTATTCCAGTACTGCAGTTTTCTAAATATTTATATAATATGCAAACAAGTGTCAAGCCGCATTGCATGCCTCTGGTTAGCTGGGGTGACGATATTCGTAAGGTGGCAACACTTGACGTGAGAGAACACGGTGTTGATAATGATGACGATGATGAGGATTGTAACGATTACGATGACTAATATAGATTTTGTTTTTATGAAATTACGCTTGGGTGGAGCAAAGCTCAATACTATATGAAACCCATTTACGAAACAAATATCTCAGAAAAATTTATATTGCGTTTTATTAGTTTTGAACAATTAAGTGCCCTGTGGGATGAGTCCGTGATACAAAATTACCCCCAGGCAAAGTTGGTGCCTTTGCTAGGAGCTTATAATATTTAACACACCTTTATTCTACTCATATAATATGGAAAAGCTTAAGCTCATCATTGCTTAGCACGGGTTGGTTTAATATTCATCAAACAGTATCAAAATATATGAAATATTAGTTGTAACAAACAACTACACTACAGCCTCACTCATATAGGTAAAAGGCGATCATTTGTGTACATAATAAAGTTACTTGACGCTAGGCGCTTCTACTTAGGCCTGTCATATTAATAAAAGCCTTTCAACCCAACACTACCAGTTTTATAGTTCAGTCAAGTTTATATTCATGGTGGGTTTTGAATTTTTTACATGCCGGGTCGGAGCTGCCCTCGCACGGTCGATAAAGGGTTTACCCAAGTTCTCATGTTTTGATGGACCACAAAATCTATTAAAACTTGTTCTGTATTGGATGTTGACATTTTGCTTATATTATATCTGATAATATATGAATAATCTTACTTTGAGTGTCCTGTCGGATTCGTGGCATAAAAGTGCGTGCAATCGAGAGTTGCTGGTTTCAATTCCTAGCTTAGATTAATGTTACTGTTGTTGCCAATATGAAAAAGTTTACTGAGTAACTGTCCTCACTAAGTAACAGCAACTACTAGCTCTTAATTTATCGATCGTTTTAATACGTTTTACTGCAAGGATATAATACAAGCTATGCGATGCTAAAACATGGACAGAATATTGCCTTCAAAACTTTACTAAAATAAGACCTCTACATCTACATACAATAACAACACCCAATGTTTAGTGAGATTGAATGAGCAAAAAATGCACTCGAAAATACACCTTATCGCGTACCATCAAAGTGTGTTTTCATATACAAGAACGTTTTCGTTTCGTAGCCGGCCAGCCCAATATAAACAAAAAAAGTAGTTTCCCCTTAGATTTTTTAATTAGCCGCTGTTTACAAACATAACAGATGTTCTAGTTTCAATCCACCGGCCGAGATTATGCATCTACATTTATGAGAGATCTTAGGTTGTTTTAGAGGTATTTTTGTTAGAAATTTCCCATTAGTTGAAAGAAATAGTTTTCAACCCTCTCTTACAGAATGTAAATGTTATTACGCTTTTTTTACGTTGCTGACGGTAAAACTTGGTAGAATTTTTTTGTTGTTATAAAGATATCGGATAATTGCTCGCCATTAAAATAAATTGAAGTTCTATTAATCTTATAATAGAGTATAAAAAAACAAAAAGCGTACACGATAAGACAAGATAGGAAAAAAATCTCTGACTAGATTAGTAATACTAATCATAGGAAGTACTATCGGTCGACATGTGTTGTTACCTATTGCTGTAATGCATGTGTTATGTAGTTACTATAATGTCGATGAAACAGCAAACCCAATCTAGTTTATATTTAAACTGTAAAATGGAAATTGTTATTATCTTTTCATATAATTAAACACATTTTCACTATAGGCGAATTTTCACCGACTTAAATGTACATGAAATGAAAAATTACATAAAATTGGGAAGAAGCAACTCAACGAGCTACCATTATTGATTGCATTAACAAAACACTCTCTTTTATCGCTACTTAAGAGCATCTGTGCATCAAACACAGCATTTTATACGAACAATATAAAATGGAAGTATCTATCTGCAACAGTTCTTCGCCATTAAAAAAAAAACAAGAATATTCTTTTTTCAAACTCCAACAAAACCCACCTACAGATGACCTAGCTCGAGTACAAAGCGTTTCCTCCCGTTGTTAATATTTAATCGTGTGTGTTGCCACAACTTCTTTGTGAAGAAACAAAATTTGATTGCACTGTGGTTTTTTTTTGCATGTGGCGTAATAATTGCATTTAAAATTTAGAATAACTTTGTTTTGTTTTTTTTTCTGTTCAACCAGCTGCCTGATGTTGCATTGTGCACCTTTCATGTTTCTAAATTAACAGTGTTTTCCTTTTTTCTATGTAACATAACGCTTGGTGAAGAATGTTTTTTGTTAAGTTTTCTGTGAATTCGTTAAATTAAAGCTAAACAGTGTTATTCACAACTAGGTGAGGTAGCTTGGTAGGTAATATTTTATCAGACACATATTTCAGGATAAATAGACCACAAAGGTACTAGCAAATTTAATTACCAATAGAGGTCTTATCTTTTATGGTTAAGAAGATTCGGATTTCCACTGTGGCTTTTAAAACTGATTTACTCGCAATAATTTACTTTCGCAATAAAATGGTTGATATAAATATAACATGATCAATTTTAAGATTCATATAACCATGGTCAATACTCCTATAAAGACAGTTTTATTTTTAGTCGATGATAAAAATTTCTAACACAATTTCACTAAATGTGAAGAACTACTAGTGGCTTATTAATTCACATAAATATTCCCAATGATCTAAGACACAAGTCACAAGCCAAAGCCAATCCCTCACTTGAAGTCGTCGGCTCAGACGCGACTGCGGCCCATTTAGGTATTTTTTGTGAAGCGAAAACCCCACTTACCGCTTTTTATTTGGGCCCGTGACAAATCTGCCGTATTCCCTCGCGATAAATCAGCGGTGTAAATGCGAGACGTTTTTCTTTGCACGATGTTTTATATCTGTTACGGCTAGTTCCTTTCACGACGACTTTGTTAAGCTATGACGTCATTCTGACAGTGGTTTTAGATGTTTTGATGTGTCAAAAGGAAACTGGCTTTTAAATTGACTATTTATTTCTTTACTTTAAATAATCATCTCATCTCTGCATTACCCTAGGTTCCACTGGTAGAGAATGCCTCAGGTATTAAGTCCACCTTTACAAACTTTGTATGAAGTGAAAATAAATAACTCAAGCGTTATTTGACATATAATTTCTAACTGCCTTGTTCTGTTTGATCAAAAATGTGCCGTGTGATTTAGTTGTTCCTGCGGCAATTCCCGGGTAGCGTTATTGGGTTTTTCTATGAGAAAATTCTCGGTGACACTACGAAGTCTGGATATGTGCTCGGAACGGCAATCGTCTCGCCCCCTATTACGTAGAACTGATACATACCTAAGTTGCATTTCCACATTTGCATTTCGCTGCTGTGTTGAAGACCGACGTAATAGGACCTTGTTACCGGTTTTTATGCACATTTCCAGATTTCGTGGTGCAACTGTAAATTTCCTAATATAATTATAAATAATGCCGGGCCGAACTTATTGCCTATAGGGAATCGAAATCAATACCTCTAGATTGTCGGCGAAGGCAATAAATGTTTACCTCTTCATATTATATACTGTCCTTAAGTTAAATATTGGATACCAGGGAGACATAAATTGCCAACAAACATAGGCTTATACGAACCAAAAGACTATTACTCATTGTTACTTCTAACAGTTTAAAATGAAATATCGGACCGGCGAGAAAGTAGATCGCCATTTACTCCACGTTATAAGTTTTCCAACATACATATATATCAACAACTTTATGATCTATTGGTTATTTTATTATTCTCACTATAAAGATTGGAGCAGTATGTTGACTAGTTATGCTATTGTGTGTAAGTGGACAACTCTTTGTTTTCCAACTCCTCCTTTACATTGCTTTTCTGATTAACTTCGTTGCGGGATTGTGACAATTTAGGTCCCCTTAGATTCGCTGAGCTACATTGCTCGGCGCCAATACTGTGCGTGCCGCTGTTGATCCTGGAATATAGGAGTTGCAGTGGCGGGTGTGTAGTGGGATAGGGAATAGTTATGCAATTGTAATTCTCTAATACAAGTACGATGTTTTATCATGTAAAGGTACTGAACATTGTAATGAGTCTCGTTCTCGCAAAGTAATGTTGGCAGATCAAAATATTTGGCATAATGTAGTTTGGGATTGTAGCTTCTAAATGAGAACAAAAGTTCTTGCAAATTTAGAGAGATTGCTGTATAATAATACTCAAGTCATAAAATACTATTACGCCACTCATCATCATCATCATCATCAACCCATATACGCCCACTGCTGGGCACGGGTCTCCTCTACCATTGAGAGGGTTTAGGCCATAGTCCACCACGCTGGCCTAGTGCGGGTTGGCGGACTACACACCTAAGAAATTCCTAAGAACTTTTAGTTGTTTGATGTTTTCCTTCACCGTTAAAGCAAGTGATAATTCAATGTGAATACACATATAACTTCGAAAAGTCAGAGGCGTGTGCCTGGGGTTCGAACCCGCGACCGCCGAGATTCTCGACCGCGCGCCCAAACCTCGAGGCCATCACTGCTTCACTTCTTATAAAATTACGCCACTGCCACTTCTAATTGATTTTTCAGGGCGAAAAACTAACAAGATATACGAATCGATCTTCTCAAGTGTAGCTAGAACATTCAAAATCTTGCAGCATTCCCTCTCTCCTATTGATTCTCAAATTAATGAGACATCAATTGGACGTCCATCGGTAAATCAGGAATAGAGACCAACTGATGGGTGCAAGAAGTCCTGAAAGTCGTTCTATACTTAATAAGAAAGCTTGTACATCACTAATTAAAGAAAAAAAAGGGTTATGAAAAAGTATTTCAAATATGGAATATATTTCGGCTTATAAAAAACATATTTTGTTAGAGTGCCATAAAATAAACAATATCCTTTGCCAACGCAGCCCTTTCCCTTTTTATTCTTTTTGTTTTCTTTTACAGCAGTTTTATGTTATAACCTTGGGTGCCTTCGCAGGTATTTTTCTAAGCGTGTCAGTAATTTATAACTTTTTTCGTGTGATAAAGAATTTTCGCATTTTTTTCCTCGAGTTATTCCATGTAAGTAGCGGTGGCATATTCCATATACTGTTTTAGTATTTATAAGGAGTCTCCTTTACATAAAAAACACAAGGAATTTGGTAATATTTTATACATTTAGCCTATCATTCACGTGGATAGGTAAAGTATGGATTGATTGTGGTCGCCATTTTTATACATGACAACCTTTTTTTTCAATTTATGGAAGTAATTAAAAAATTCAAACACCCTCCAATCAGTATCGGAAACGAAAACACTGTTTTGTTTATTTTTTTTAATAAATAATATTTTCTCGTGCCTGCCTAATGGTCTCGCGGTACAAGCATGCCCCGTGCGATTTAAAGGTTCGATTCCTGGGTCAAGCAACGTGTTATTGGGTTTTTCCATTAAGAAATTCTCAGTAGTTGCGCGGAGTCTGGAAATATGCCCGAAAAACGGCAATAGACTCGCCCCCTTTAACGCGGGACTGATTTCTACCTACTCCTTCAGGAAATACAGGCGATGTGCTATGTGTTTTATTTAATTTTTTTTATTTTATGTATGTATGTTAGTATATCAATCAATCAGCCTATCGCCGTCCACTGCTGAACGTAGGCCTCCCCAAGAAAGCGCCAACCATCCCGGTCTTGAGCAGCCCTCATCCATCCGTTTCCCACCACCTTTCTCAAGTCGTCGGACCATCGTGCTACAGGACGTCCCACACTACGTCTGCCTAAGCGCGGTCTCCACTCCAACACTTGTCTGCTCCACCGGCCGTCCGACCGCCGGCAGACATGGCCGGCCCACTTCCACTTCAGCGTACTTATCCTGCGGGCAATGTCGGTGACTCCGGTTTTCTGGCGGATGACTTCATTGCAAATTCTATCCACCAGAGAATCTCCAAGCATTGCCCGCTCCATAGCACGCTTAGCGACCTCAAATTTGTGGACTAGACCTTTAGTGAGTGTCCACGTTTCGGCTCCGTATGTCATAACGGGTAGGACGCACTGATTAAAGACTTTCGTCTTAAGGCACTGAGGGATCGACGACTTGAAGATATGACGCAGCTTCCCGAATGCCGCCCAGCCTAACCCTATTCTTCGGTCTGCCTCCTGCTCGAAGTTGTGTCTGCCTAGTTGAATGTTTTGGCCAAGGTAGTTGTATTCTTGGACAACTTCGAGACGATACGACGAACATGACGATTGTACATGATCTTTGTTTTGTCTATGTTCATCCCGAGTCCTATTTGTCTTGAAAATCGGTCTAGGCTGTTAAGCATTTCCTCCAAGTCCTGCAGAGATTCCGCCATGACGACAATGTCATCCGCGAATCGCAGATGAGAGATGAACTGTCCGTTAATGTTGATGCCCCGTCCTTTCCATTCGAGCGTCTTAAAAGCGTCCTCCAATGCGTTGGTAAACAGTTTCGGAGAAATTACGTCTCCCTGTCTTACCCCTCTTGTTTGTATATATATATATTTTTAATTCATGACATCATTATACTTAAATCTCCGTCTCACCCTAAGGTTGACTAGTTGATAATGCCTTAAGCATTGAGTTCACTTATACACAAACTGTACAAAGTAGTAATAAATAAATAAATAGAACAATGATTCATAAAAATTCCGAAAGAAATTTTATTCGTCTATGACGCACAACGTCTCTTTAACCTCAAATAAAATTATTGAACTCAATGAAATTCTGTATTCTAACTTTATGTTCATGCGAGATATAAAAGTATATGACTCGATAAAACAGTGCTATGTAAGTCTGAAAGGCACAAATATGCTTTATTAAATGTGACATAAAGCAGATTTATCTGAAAACATGACGAAAAACCGCCAACTAAGGCGTATTTAGTGCTATATTCCACTTTTCTACCCCATTCTAAATTTTATTACTAAAAATGTCATAATAAGCCATTTTCATAAAATATTTGTAAATATTTGCTTAATTCCCTCGCGAAATCCGTTTAGATTCAAATCTGATGATTCAATTATGTATAACAACTACATCATCTCCATTGAACAGAAAATAAAGTCAGTATTTGTATCACATATACATTTAAATTTATTTTACTACAGATGAACATATTTCAGTATTTTTTATTCCTTGATAGATACATATCCATATATAGAAAAACTTTACACCGAAGCTTTTATGCTGTGACAAAAGCAATTTCACCATCAAAAAACAATACAACGAAATATTTTCCTTGAAAATCTAAACAAAATGACTTAATGTCATTTTCCGAGCGTTAAGCACTCACTTTAAAAGTCAGACAAGACTCGAAAGCTTAAGCTCGCGGAATTAGCGAAGTCGCTGCAACTAGCGCAAGGTCACTGTTAAGGGTTGACCCTTAATGCTGAATGATTGAGGCCAAAGTTCTACGACAACCCTTAAGTTTCTTGACATTTCAAATATAGTCCTTACGTCTAGTTGTGCCGAAAGGGTTTTGAGATACGAAAATTTGGGATTTTTTTAGAAAAATCAAACAAAAAACGAAAAAGTTCATTTATATGATAATTATGATTCGCCAATAGTTTAGTAGGACTTTTGTTATATAATTTGATACAACGATTGGCTTATCAAACACTGCTAGAAATATTTTTATATTTTCCTTTTTCAAATTTACTAATGGTAATAGTTAGGGTGTCCCAGCTTAGTAGGGCGATTTTTTTTTTCTCGAAATTAGATACGCATACCCTCTATATTTTTTCTAATTGACCCTAATAACTCAAATCCGAAATATTATCGAAATTGGATAGCGGTAACCCGTGCCGACTTGATGGCAAAGTTTTAAGAAAAAAATTGTATGGTAATTGTAGAGCACATATAAAAACTTAATTTTTATTTTCAAAATTATATCCTATTTCACCGGTATTATATGTTTATTATTTAAACAAGAATATTTGTGATATTTTAATCTTAAAGTTTTCTTTTTACTGTTAGGATAAATCACAGGAAAAATTGCTTTAGTTTCCCTTTAAAGGTGACTTTTTCACGAAAATTTTGTATTAGTATAACTGCAATTTGCAGTATCACTAGCGACTTTTAGTGTCATTATTTATTTCTTAACTGCTTGAAAAGAAGTATAACTAGTCTGTGAAGTAAGCAACTCATTGAGAAAAGTGTCAAAATTTTTAAAACGATTGAAGAAGAGCAAGACTAGTTTTTGATCGAAATAAAGTCGTTTATGTCTGTCTAAAAAAGTAAATCACGCAGATATCTTTCCAGGAGATATGAATTGATGGATCCTCTTTAGTTAAGCTTTAAAATATTATCATTTTTGGTTCCTGGTCTCCATCATAGTCCATCCATCATAGAGACAAGACAGCTACTTCATGAACCAAAGACCAAAAATGCTGAAAAATATTCTGTATAGTAATTTCTGAGTTAATTTTATTGACAGTTTCCCAGGGTTTCAAAGTATTAAGCAAACATAAGTCGTGGTAAGGTGCCGTCACTGATAATATACAATGCATCCAAGCCTTAACATGGTATATAGCGATGCAAATCTAGATGTCTAATAGTGCGACTTTTTATTAGTAATTTACAATTAAAAAATAAGTTACGACATTTTTAATCAATTAATTGCTTCGGCCATCATGGTGTCTGGTACATAGAACTTGGAGAATAGTCAATTTTCTTTCTGTAGCACCACCAAAGAATATGATTATAGCTATAACTGTTAATTCTTGATAGCCAACCCTTAAATTTCCTTTATAATTCTGTCCGCTAAAACAATGTATATCTAATTATATAACTATATCTATTATCTAGATTTATTTTTATCAATTAAAGGGCACTGGCGTGTGCAATATACAAAAAGTAGTCCAAGCTTGTAACAAGCTCTTGACGACACTGTACGAACACATCTTGCGATTTTTCCGCATTATTTGTTGATCTCTTCAGAGTCGGTATAAGGCAACTTATTTCTTAAAATTAGTTTATTAAAGCTTAAATAGACATATAAGCCCTTCAACAAAAAATAATTAATCTCGAATAGTTAGATTTGGGATTTACAAAATTCAATTTTACTTCACGAATTTTATTAAACAGGACTGCCAATATTTGCTCTTTACAGAGAAGTTTTAAGCCGTTATTTTAATGTTTTGCACCCCCCTATTAAAATTTGCCTTTGAAATCTTAATCTGACATATTGATTAAACAAAAAGAGGCGTTTACCAATACAATAAACAAGCAACCACGAAACTTCCATGCGAATATTGCGACGCGCCGAAGTTCATACAAAGTATGTAAGTACTGAAACACATGAATGCAAGTCGGCACGGGTTGCAGTGGTCCTAAGTTCATGAAATTTTATTTATGAGTGTTTTAACACCATTCGAAAATAATTAGAGGGTATGCGTTGACAAAAAAACATTTTGATTTTTTTGGGACACCCTAGTAATAGTAAATAAAACGAAAAATGTCCACTCTGTTTGTAAAAACAATTTCAACCTGATGCGTAAAACCCACAGCCGAAATAAAAATATTATTTTTATCCTCATAAAAATGTAACGGGGTTTTCATACAAAATTCATATTTTACATCAAACAAAACCGACAAAACTCACCTGTGAATCCCCACGTGCACAGCAAACAGTCCGCACTAACACAAAACAAACACACGAATTTTTGGTGCGTACGAATTTTTTTTTCGCAAAATCCCTATAGATTCGTATCCACTGTCTTTTGCATTGTCTGTGCGAACAAAATTTCGTAATCCGAAATACGTAGGGTGTGACAGTCGTGTCAAGGTCCCCTATACCGCTACGGCGTAGACGTCCGCTCCGTAGCGGGTCTCCCGTACGACAGCCTCACGTTGCTACGAGCTACGAGCTACGAGGGATCCGTGGCCAATCGAAGTGAAGCTGCGCGAGATCGGAGTATGCTCTAGTTGGATTTAATTTATTTGTTTTTTAGAGGTATTTGTCAAAATTATTAAGACAGTACAATTATTTAGCATCAGTTATACGTAAGTTAAAAGTAACGTAACAACTTATAACATAGCAATTAATTTGTTTTCTTGACGAACTGTAATTAAACTTATTTTGTAGTTAAATTAATTTGGCAGGCAATACAAAATTTACCAGCAATATTACGTTGCCATATTTTTTTTGAACATTTGTAAGTAATCCCACTCTAAACGGCAATCAGTCCTCACCGTATACATTTATGATAAGTAGCTATATCAAAAGATAAAAAAAAAATCCAATCCCCTCTATTTTATTTTTAAAAAAATCCTATAAAAAATATTAAAAAAACCCCGAAGTAGAGCATCATTCTAAGGATAACCGTTGGAGCGGCAAGAAAAGGAGATAACATTAAAGTTCGGCAATTCAGGGCGTGTATCGAAGCGGGACAAGGCTATCGAGCTGGCTGGAACGAGTGCGAAAGGGACAGACATATCGTGAAAGGGACGGAAGATGCCAAAGTTTTTTCTGTGAATTATTGAAATGAATTATGTTTTATTTTGCTAATTGACTCCTGTGACGGCGAAGTTATGGTGGCTTAATCCGTTTCTTAATGCTCTTTATCTCGCTGATTCAGTTCGCTGTCTGTTCTGGCTTTAAGAGTGTATTAAATTGCTGTTAATATTAGATGTCGTTCGTATATTTAACTTATTATAATAATTACTTAAGTAAATTCTTTAAAGTACTACGATTATATTAGGAATAACCCTATTGTTTGGTATTCCATAATGTTTGTTCTGATGTTTTGTATATATTATTTTCTTCTGTAAATCTTTACAAGGAAATAAAATATTGTCGATTGATGAGAGATAATAATTAAAGTTTTTTCTTTATCAGAGATCGTTGCAACTTTAAAGAGATCTTTTGGTACATACTCGTATATTTGAAGACGTATGAGAGGGTCTGAACCCCGTTTTGTTATTGTTGTTAAATACATATCCTAAATTCTACGATTGTATTGTCTACGATTTTCATTTATTAAAGTCTATTTTTAATTTGTTAATATTTTTTTGAATAATGTTTTTATTCATTTTTATTGTGTACTATAAAGAAATAAATATAAATGAATAAATAGTACAATAATAGCCCTACCTGGGATATAAAACCAGCTAACGAAACGCCTACATCCGCAGCGACACAGACGTAAACGTTAGGACTTTGTTATATTATAAGGATCATTAGCTATATTTCTATCGACTCCCACTCAATGGCATTTACGCTTAAAAAATCTATTTATACTATAAAATTCGAGACCTACGTGTATATACCCCAATGTTTAAATATAATAATCCCTTTCGGACTTATTGATGTTCCCGACACAGCATTAGGATCCCCGCTGTGACGGCGATAGAATTAGGGTGTCTGCCCGTGGCTTATCAAAAATCATTCAAGTCCCTATATCCGCCAAGATGGGATGAAAATCTGAGACATATTTTGAATAAAAAGCTTTGAATCGTTTTGTAAATTGTAAAGATGTGTATGAAAAGTGTAGACAAGTAAATGGTAGAGACTTATAGTCATATTTTAGTGCGTCGAGATTTAGATGTCCATAATGATGAGATGATGTGTCTATTGTGATATATATGAGCTGATGATGATGATGATATGTACTTTAAAACACATTTTACTATCACTCTGTTTCACTCAACTGTGTTATTAAGAATAGTTTAATATAAAAATGATTCATTCAGGCAATGAAAAGTGTTTTTATTATTTAATCTATATGAGAACAGCTTCTTGGAAATGTCGATGAACTTCCGTTTCCCGTGTAGAGCTTTAAGCGCTCAGAGTGCTGTACAACTACAAATTAATGGACATCCTACGAAAGCATTTCTTCGTAACAAAAAGAGAATTCACAAAGTAGATTTATAAATACGGTTTAGTTAAAAGTTTGTGATCGGGTCTTAATGCTACATTTAAAAAAGTCTAGGTTGTAGTGCAAACAATTTGCCTTAAGTTTGGAGACTGATTAATTCAAGAGTAATGTTCTTGTTAAGGCATAGATTTGGGACCCTTTTAGTGCGAACATTCCGTAATTTATATGCATTAATTTACAATTACGTTTACGAGAATTTTCTTTAGAAAAGATACATTGCTCTTTAAACAGCCCGCATAGTTATTATAGAAGTTAGAGCAAAAAATAGGTTGTAAAAACTCTTTAGGGTACCACGAATGTTCATATATAACATAAACAAAATACACCAAGGCCAAATGCTTGTTTCATCGTATTATTATGACACAATTATTACAAAAACAAGCAAACGAATGGCTGCAACAAAGAAACATTGTATTATTGACATGAAATAACGATATCCCCCAAAATGGAAGAGAAATACATGATCAAATCAATAGAGCGGTTTCTGCAACCCCTTACAATGGAAAAATAACCACAAGACTGCCACATAAGGTTTAATTTGCAAAAGCACTTGCATTCATCTGTTTGCTACTTAACAATAGAGTGGAGTAGTGAGAATACAATGTTAATGCTAATATAAGGATGGGTTTTGTGCGTTGTTGAATGTGTGATCTTTTTGCTCGCATCCTGAGGGGATGAAACTGTATCTGGTAAAAATGTGTTTGAATTCTTCCATTGTGTTTTACGATGTGTTGTTTTTTTTCTATCGTGCTGTTTACAGTGCAAGGGAATAAAACAATGTAGTGGATATGTGATCACATCCGCACTTAGCTCTTGGATTTTGATCTGAGGGAACCTTGGCATAAAGTTATTTAAAGTAAGAGGTAAAGGCATGATGAAATTGACTGTAGTTGTATTAATGGGCAGATTCGATTATACCAACATTTGAATTGATTGAAATGATATGTTGTGGAAAGCACGAAATATTTTTTACTGCAACAAATGTTTGTTTTGTTTGTAAACAAGTTTACCCACTCATTGTCGTAGGTTAGATCAATTGAGCTTTAAAAACCATACACAATAAAGAAAAAATTTAGCTCTAAGTTTTACTGTTACCTCACTATTTCTATACAGCATGCATTCCTCTCCATGAATACAGCTTAATCTACAATCCTTATTAAAACAATTTACTCTGAGGCGGCACATTCTAGACTTTGTCATTCTTAAGCTGAAATATTTAAGAACAGATTTTCTATTGCGTGCAACGAAGTATTTCAGCAACATAATCTTTGTAAAAGGACTTCGTGGAAGTTCGGTACATTGTTACAAGTTACACATAATTCCTTCATTGTTCCCACTAGTTCGGTTAAGTCGCTGCAATGTTAAACTTTGGAAACGATTATTTTCTTCAACACAATTTGTACGAAAAATTTTGTGGAGTGTTTTGAGTTTTGTGGCTTACAAGTTTTGTTTTTTTTTTTTCTTTTTAGTTTCAATGGAGAACACGTAGTATTGTTTTATTTAAACTTAAACTATATGGATGCTGATGTAGATAATAAAACAATTTTAATAGCCATGTTGACTACTTAAGATTGGATACCTCGCTTTCTCGTTTACCTTCTTTCTCCCAAAGAAAATTATCTCGCTCTTTTTGACCTTGTTTGTGTAAGACATAGCCAAAAAATATTACTATGAACTCAAAATACTCATAATCTTAATTAGTTATAATAGTAATAATGTCAGCAGCATGGATAAAAAGCCACATGAGCTACCAATTAATTCAAATATTTTTTTAAAACATATTCTCTAAACTTAATACAAAATGCACGAAGAGATAACACAAGAACGATGAAATGTAAGCAAGGGATTGAGTATTATAACGCATTGTTCCGCAATCAATAAATATCTCGCCTAACACTTGTGAAGTTTGTTGCGGAGAAGTAGAGGGACTGGAAACGACATATCTCCGGGATTTTTTACATATATGTGGAATGAAAAAATCATTTTAATTCCACATATATATTTAAAAAAAAATTGGAAATTTTTAAGAGAGGTCTTCGTCTAGCAGTGGACATCTTTTGGCTGAAGATGATGCTATAAAGGATATAAAGGAAAATATTCGCATCAATCATTTAGATAAAGCCTTTCTCTTTTACGTAAAAGAAATAACATCTAATAATAAGTCCGGAATTCCCAATAGAATTATAGACTATTTCAAAATATTCATCTGTAAACCTGATTGCTAAGCACATGAAAGAACAGAAACCCAAAAAAAAACTAATCCCATGAAAATTGATATCCTCAACCAGATAATTGAACCTTCAAATTTAAAACTAATTCTGTTTACAATCTAATTGCCCTCCACAATCATATTAGTATTAAGATCCACCTTCTATTCAACTAATACGTAAAAACAATTCCATAAATACTATCAAATGGAATTACCGACCGCTGTTCGCGTACGCTCCAAGTTTTCTTTGGAGACCTATCTAACTCGCTTTATGTCGGGGCGGAACTTGCGAGGGTTGTTTGTAATTAAAATTCAGTCGGGCTGTGGCTCTGTTAGCGGCATATAAATCAGAGCAGACAACGCCGCGGCGCGCCCCTTGTATCGAGATTTGGACTGGGAAATATTTCTTGAATTTAATTTTGTTATTAGTTTGCGCAATGTGAATCGGATTTACGGGACTGTGGTTAATGGCGGCGGTTTAGTGTATTTTTGCTGGTTTGAAGGAAACTTGTTACTGATGATGATGATAGGAATAATCGTCATATTTGTTGATTGCTAGATTTTTTCTGAGAAATCATTTAAATCTTGCATGATAGTTTTGATGACAATCATGTACATAATATTCTCACAGACATGATAGGCCCCATGGCGCAATTGGCTCGGCAGTTTGCGAAACAGGAGACCGCGGGTTACATCACCGCACCGAAACACATGTGTTTGTTAGACAGAAAGTATCTCGTAGCTTCTGATACTCATGACACACTTTTTTAAGTGTGGATCAGAACAATGTGAGACTATTGCGTGTATTTATTCAATATCGCCGCGTAACATATGGCCGTCTTATACGAAGATAAAAAAATAAAATACAACACTCGACTATAAGTTTATTGGTTTTCCTTGTTTATCACCACCTTTATTATCGTCGTCAAGAGGTCCGAAGTATTTGGTGTATAAATCGCGGAACTGTGCGTAGACGTCCTCAGGGTCCATCTTTTCGTCTTTGTCGTGCGAAGTGTACTTATGACCGCAGTAGCATACGTGGTCTTTCCCGCAGAATGCTGGCTTGCCAGATTCCATACATTTTCTTATACATTTTCTGGCCTCATCTAGATTTGGGCAGAAATGGGCGATTTGATGACGCAGCGCTGGTCGTTTGGAGCTCTCTGACTTTTGGGCTGTTGAAAATATGCAGAGTTAATTATGTTGGAGATTCACAATGATCGGAAGATGAATTTGTAATTTAACAGATAAAATAAATGAAGCACAGCAGTTGCCTTTTTAAAAATATAATATTATAAAACTGTTAAATACTGTACAAAAAATACTTCCCTTGAAAAGTAAAAACTAACAAGAATAATAAAATTCATAATGTGACCCCTTATGTTCTATTCACGGGCAGCGTATACAAATAAATACTTGATAATACAAAGGTTAATAATCATTTATAAGAAAAAGTTTTCAATGTATCTAAATATTTAGTCAGAGAGAGGTATTTGGCCCAGAGTTTAACAGGAACATACTTATACCAATTTAAAGAATAAATAATGTCTCACCATTTATAATCCAGAAAGAAGGAGGCAAACAGTTCATTAATACTCATCGAATATCTTACTAGTCACATCTGAGTAGTCATCGAAGTCCAGGAAGTGGTTTTCTTTATGCGGTACTTTCTCTAAAGCGCTCGGTTGTTCTAAAAATAAAATAATAATGTGTATTTAATATCCCATGTCTGTCGACGGTCGGACGGTCGGTGGAGCAGACAAGTGTTGGAGTAGAGACCGCGCTTAGGCAGACGTAGTGTAGGACGACCTGCAGCACGATGGACCGACGACTTGAGAAAGGTGGCGGCTAACGGATGGATGGGGGCTGCTCAAGACCGACCTATATGATATTTTAATTTATATGGCGCGAGGTTAAAAAAGTTCAAAGTTAAGAGTAGTAAAGAAGATATAACTCTTTCCCTAACTATCAGTGTCAAATTTCCAAATTTAAGACCACCTGTCTGTATACGAACTGATTCTAGACGCGATACGGGGCGGGTCTTAGACCTTGATGTACATGCAAACCCACCGTTAATATGTAAAATAAAAAGGCTGCAATAGCCTGTTGAAAGCTTGTCTAAAAACAAAGAAAAAATAGTATGAAAACAGTCTCAGTTCAATATATTTAGTTTTTATGTTCAATTCAATATAAAGCATAATAGTGTAGAAAATCCTTTTGATGATATTTACGTGATACCCGTAGAAATTGCGATATTAGTCATCTCTATTCCTTTTATTGTTCACATAAAGTACCTGAGTAAAGTCTCACATCTATAGCCTAGAAATGTCATTTTTTAAATTGACTGCCTAAACTTGTGGTACAAGTAAGTGCCGTACGATCTGGATATTCTGGATTAAATTCCCGGGTTGGGCGATTTGTTCTTAGGTTTGTCCATTTGGAAATCCTCAGTAACTGCACGGGTCTATAATTATGCCCTACTACGTGAGACTAAAACACAATTGGTGATATATGGGTGCAGATATGCACCTTTATCTACCTCAGCGGAGAATACAGGCGTGAAGATACGTGTGTTCATTGTAAAAAAAATATTTTAAAAACCATTGACCTCACGTGGGTTAAGCTTGAAATACTAAATTGCCAGGCCGAGTGATTAAAACCGTGAAAGCCGTCTCTTTTGACAACTGCATGTAACAACAAAATTAGCGTACAACGCATCAACATATTTCAATGAAGTTACAGGCGTAATCCCAGCCATTACGCGAACGAAACTTGGCGAAATTAAAGTTACACGTCCTGTTTGGATATAGCACAGCAGAAAGGAAATAGCTTATTACGTACGCTCTGCAAACTTGGAGATCGTGAGTCGGCTTGCGCTTGAAGTGGCTGCTTGAGGCGAGATGCACAACTTTATCGGGATGTAGACAGGGTTATTTATCAAGAAAAACTTCTGGCGCAGAGCGATAGATCAATTAAGTATAAAACGGTTGGTGTAGAGCTGATATGTGCTTATTTATTTAAAGCTTTATTGTACAGTATTAGTAGTAGGAGTACAGTAAACAAATCACTGGATTTGTACTTACAAAGAGCGGCCTTTTCGCATAAGGCGATCTCTACCAGGCAATCGAGAATATATGCTTATATTTTTCCACTTAACTATCGCAAATTATCAGATCATTGAGTACTGACTGAATTTAGAAAAAGCACGTACAAAACTTGCCATTGGTGCTAATAATAACTAATGGCTTTGTGCATAATAATAGTATCTAAGAATTGCCATAATGAATTTCAATTTTATGTCAAAAATATTCCCAGAATCAAACAATTATTTATAAAATGTTTGACCTAGGATATTATGACGCACCGAGAAGAAAAATATTCATCATAGTTTCACGTTGCACGGTCAGAAACCTCAATATCGCACACCGCACAACTATACTTTCAGACCAATGACGCCCATTAAATACTAGTATGAAAAATTTCTAAATTTATTTACCCTTATTTGACTGCAGACAAAAACACTTCCCAAAGAGACAGGCGTGGGCTTCACCACATTTCGATTCGCAAAATTGTTTCAGCACAACGCTATCACAGGTCAATTCCTCCGGCGACGTACGCAGAGAACCGCGAAAGTAATAATCCGCAGCAAAGTCTGCATCTGTTTTGAATATAATTTATTAGTACCAAATAAATAAACAAACCCAAGAGTCACTTTCATAGTTCAATAATATACAAGTCCTGTGTCGTATCGGAGACTACGAGAGACTATATCGGTGTCACAAGCACCCAGACCCGAAACAAGAGTCTCGGTACGGGGATCGAACCCACGGCGCCTCGCAAGCTAATGTCTAGCCAATTGCGCCACGGGGCTGTCAAAATACTATGTTTAGATGGATGATTACTACACGTTTTTAACTTAATAAAGAGCGTTAGTATTCAAAATTAGTGATTTTAAAGAGACGGCCCTTTCGTAATAAAATTTTGTAATTTGTATTCGGTGCACCTTCTAAAAGTTAGTATTGTAATCTTAACATCTTGAGTTCTGCATATCTGATATAACTTATATATATTTTCAAAAAACACTAGAACAAAGAAGTCGAAAATTCACCACCAACTCATATTTCTTTGATTTACTTAGGTTATTAATTAATAAACATACGTCATTCGACTCTTATAATATCAGATTATTCTGCATACAGGGTGTATTTAGACCGTGACCGAAAACTGAGGCGGGTAATAGCGATAGTGATTACAAACCCCCTGGCATTAAAGAAAATCCCGACAAACAATAAAATTTTTGAGGTTTTCCATACAAACCACATACTTTTAACACCGATGGTTGTATGGAAAACGTCAAAATTTTTATTTTTTGTCGCGATTTTTAATATCGCCACTGGGTTTGTGATCACCCTCGCTATTACCTGCCTCAGTTTTCGATCACGGTCTAAATACACCCTGTATATTTTATAATAAGAAATGAAACACTTACACGCAAAATTCGTGATAATATACAAACACCATACCATGCGATCAGAAACAAACATTTTTCCTGACAAAATCCATGAGTGGCTTCGAATTTTTATTGCCTCGAAATGAGATTTTTAATTGATTTTCGCCGCCACTATAACAATAGTTAATTAACTTCCACGTTATACTACGATTCCGAGATTATAAGCTGATTATTATCATGCTATGACAGCAAAAAAACATTTTATAAATATATACTCAGCCTGACGCCGTCTACTGCTGAACGTAGGCCTCCCCAAGAAAGCGTTAACCATCCCGGTCTTTTGCAGTCCTCATACATCCGTTACTCCAACCACTTCGGTCACCAACCCGCTTGCCAAGCGTGGTGACTATGGCAAATCCCCCCAAATGGCACCACCTTCAAATTTTATAAATTCTAATATTAATTAATTAAAGTTTTAATGTGAGTAGTGTTTGCACCTTTAAATAAAATATTCATTAGCAAATGAAAATTCTGTAGTAACTTTCTAAGTACTTTTTTCTACCTAGTGGTTTCGAAGCATAAGAACCTACATTGCGATCTATAATAGGTCTCGGGTACATTCAATCGTACATCATAAATACTTTATCCACGGTTACACTTCTAAATCACAGTGGTCCAATACGAGTAGAAATACATCTTACAACGTTTGTTAATGTTACCAGCTTCGCACATAAACGCTGATATCGTGTACTTTTTACTCAAAGAACAGGTGAATAAGATGACAAAGGAAATAGACAGTATCTTCTAGTATCGGGACGATTCTGCCACTTATCTGTCGTCAATTCACACGACCAATGATAAAGATTACAAAGAAATATTAAGGGCTATTGGCATTCATACATTTATTTGTCTTACCAATTACTATAAAGGAGCTGTGTCTAACATAATAATAGTCTAATCGTAGCTTCGACATGGCACGGTAGCACTCCGAGGCATTCCTTTGTAGTATTTTTCCACTATCCTGTGTTGTCACTGCTGGCTGTACTGAAGAGTATTTTGGTGACCTGTATTTCGGCCTGTTCAGCTAATTACAGTTACTGAGTTTTAATCCCTTTCACTTGATGACATGGCTTTGAGGAATGGTACCTGATATTTCTGAAATGAATCATCACAGAATCAAAACTCCTTCACGTCACAAACATGCACTTATAGCAGCCATTTTTAAAGTGTGAGACATTAAAAACCACATAGTCATATTTAAATCTTCGTCTTAATTGTGTTTTTTCTTCTTCATCTTCATCAACCCGTATACGCCCACTGCTGAGCACGGGTCTCCTCTACCATTGAGAGGGTTTCGGGCTTAGGCCATAGTCCACCACGCTAAAAAAAAAGAAAAATTCCTAAGAACTCTTAGGTGTGCAGGTTTCATCACGATGTTTTCCTACACCGTTAAAGCAAGTGATAATTCAATGTGAATACACACATAACTTCGAAAAGTCAGAGGTGTGTGCCTGGGGTTCGAACTCGCGACCGCCGAGATTCTCGACCGCGCGCCCAAACCTCGAGGCCATCACTGCTTACAAATAGTGTTTTAGAATGCTATAAAAAGAATTACTAGTAACTGACAATTAAAAGAGCAATAAATCAGGAGCAAACATTGGCACGGAACGTTTCAAGATGGCATCAAACAATGCCAAGTTGAGTCCAATTACAGTGAAGTCTAAACGAGCCTCGAGTGGGTAAAACTTCATTTCCTTACTTATAGAAAGTGAAGTATTTCTTCTGGACTGCTTGTGGTGGACATAGAAGCGGCTGGCGATTTCAAACAATGATCTTCTGATTAGAGTACTTAAATTTTATATCACTTTTAACAAAAAATGTCTTAAAGATCACATAAAATTACTTTAAAATAAATTTTTAGCTGTAAATCATCTGGCTGCACCACTCCTTTAAAATGAGATTTAAAAACAGGGTGAATTGTGGATGTCAAAGGTCACTTCTGCCTTCTAGAGGCTACAGGCTTGAAAATATAAATCAATATATTTCTATAATATAACGTTTTTATAACTTCACCTATTTAGGCCAAATTTTATATATTTTTTATGGAAACCTAGCTATATTTTCACCTGTTTATGTGTATTACCACGCTTCGCCTCCTGACCTTAGAGCACACGTTAAAGTAACGACGTTCTTAATGAACCCTCCCTGTAAACTGCTCAAGAAGTTCAAAACTAGTCCACTGGAGTTCGGCATTAACATTCTTCGAATGTTTTTTTAAACGTCCAAAGCGCTGCTAGATCACAGTTCGCGATCTCTCTTCGGGGATTTCTTTATTGTTACTTCAACGCTTTTGTAATCATTCTCTTAAAACGTTTTATATACGAAATAACAAATTCCATGTATGAGTGTGAAGGTTTTAATTTTTAAACATATATAGTACAAACAGGACAAATTCGAAAGATATTAACTTTAACTTACTTATAATGTAATGATATTTAGATTCCTGGAAAATTAAAAAAAGGAGAACCCATACGGTCCATATTGACTTTTCCAACTATCTTTTGTTTTTGATTAGTTCTAAAATTCAAACCCGTAAAAACTAAATACTAAAAAGAAAACAAAATATATATTTATTAAAACACGAAAACAATTTTTTTTCTACTTCTCTAATTACCTCAAGCAATTTTCCTCTATAAACTGATTCCTAAGGGAGTACATAAAAACCCAGGCACTGTGCAATCGACTGCATATTTCCGAGCACACCTGTTGATAATCCCAGTACGAAGCTGATATATTGCATACCTTGCATGGGTTCCCGCGATTTTAACAAGGAATTTACTTTAAGGCTCATATTGCCACATTTTACGTTTTCAAGCGTTCAACCGAGGGCCCTCGGGGCTTCAAATTAAATTCCGATTTCGAAATAAAATATGAATTTTGTTTACTGCATTTTTTTATTTTTTTTTAATCTGGCACGGCAAGGGGAACACCGCACACGTATTTAACGGTTTAATTATTCTCTTCAAGTTTTTTCTATTGATAGAGGAATAAAGAAATACACCCAACTGCCACTGACATAGTTCTGACCCCACATTAACATACGAATCTTGTATCGTTAGTATCTGAAACTATAAGAAACTCTCCGTTTTCACAAACAGCCAGACACGTAACAAACATTTAATGATCACACGAACAATTGTCTCGATGTGGGGATCAAATCCGCGGCCTCTTGTTTCACAAACTGTTGTCCAGTCAACTACGCTAATGGACTGCCCTCTGTAAGCGAACTTCATTTAAACTAAAAATAAAAGCAGAATGAATGAAGTTACGAAGGTTCAAGGACATTATAACAAGGTATGCATGCCTACGGATTCTACAGAATGACAGAACTTTAATTCAGGATTGGAGAAGCCAATGTCTCAATTTATATGCCAGTTCTAATAACGTGAGCTAGTATATCTAGCAATCTATCCAGAAGAACACATGAATTGCTTCATTTTGTTTAAAGTCTCTTTTCTAAAAATTCACATACAAATACGACCAGCTCGTTTCTACTTTGATCTGTATGGATTAACACTACATGTCATTAAAAACAAACTAAGAAGTATTTTAAATAGTGCATAATGTTCACGAGATCTACCCCTTAAATAAGTTATTTATTAAAAAAGTCATATCGCACGAGGCTGGTGTTCATAAATAAGAGTGAAGCGCTTCCAGATTACACTCAACTAAAACTCATATTTCATTCAGAAATTTCACCAAAAATTTTTGTTGCAAGAAATTCGTAACACGTCATTTTTAAATTTACCTGCGGTAATCCAGCTAATTTTAACTTAACTTGATGTCGTCATCTATACTAATATTATAAAGCTGAAGAGTTTGTTTGTTTGTTTGTTTGTTTGTTTGTTTGTTTGAACGCTAGGATCTCAGGAACTACTGGTCCGATTTGAAAAATTCTTTCACTGTTAGATAGCACATTTATCGAGGAAGGCTATAGGCTATATAACATCACGCTACGACGAATAGGAGCGGCGCAGCAATAAAGAATGTTTCAAAATCGGGGACATTTTTTCCTTTTTGTGAGCTTCCGCTGCGTGCGCTGCGAAAACGGTTAAAGTTTCGCTAAAACAATGTTTGAGAGAAATGTTCCTCTTTAAAAGTTCTAAAAAAAAGTCCGCGACAGCATATGTCTATTTTTTAAGGTTGGCTCACTATAACGTTTTTTATCCTAACCAAATTTATTTTAAAATAAAGCATTATTTGTGAAGGTGTTTTATAAAGATGATATTAATCCTTATCTAAATAAATACGTTATTCATTACAAGTATTTAATATAAAATAAATCTGCCCTTTACATCATGTGATTCTAATGAGTATCTTAAAAGATATCGCAGTTTTAAAATAATGATCAAGCGCGCAATAATGATGCACAAGGCGCCGACCGGCGTGTTACGGTTTCACGTTTAAACAATTTGACCAATTTGTATGGCTTTTGGTATGGACCTAAATAGGGCAGGACTCTGAGGAGTAAATAGACTATTTCTTATTTTCTTTCTGAACTCAACCCTGTAGTCTACGCGGACGGAGTCGCGCGCAAAAGCTAGTATCAAATAAAAATATATCAGAATATTTTTTATTGTTGTACGCTTAACAACAGGTTCACACATTTTAATCTATACTAATATTATAAAGCTGAAGAGTTTGTTTGTTTGTTTGTTTGTTTGAACGCTAGGATCTCAGGAACTACTGGTCCAATTTGAAAAATTCTTTCACTGTTAGATGGCACATTTATCAAGGAAGGTTATAGGCTATATATCATCACGCTACGACGAATAGGAGCGGAGCAGCAATAAAGAATGTTTCAAAATCGGGGAAATTTTTTCCTTTTTGTGAGCTTCCGCTGCGTGCGCTGCGAAAACGGTTAAAGTTTCGCTAAAATAATGTTTGAGAGAAATGTTCCTCTTTAAAAGTTCTAAAAAAAAGTCTGCGACAGCATATGTCTATTTTTTAAGGTTGACTCACTATAACGTTTTTTATCCTAACCAAATTTATTTCAAAATAAAGTTTTATTTGTGAAGGTGTTTTTATAAATATGATATTAATCCTTATCCACATAAATACGTTATTCATTACAAGTATTTAATTTTAAATAAAATTGCCCTTTACATCATTTGATTTCACTGAGTATCTTAGAAGATATTGCAGTTTTAAAATATTGATCAAGCGCGCAGTAATGATGCACAAGGCGCCGATCGACGCGTTACGGTTTCAAATTTAAACAATTTGACCGAATTGTATGATTTTTGGTATGGACATAAATAGGACTCTGAGCAGTAAAATAGACTACAACTTATTTTCCTTCTGAACTCAACCCTGTAGTCTACGCGGACGGAGTCGCGAGCAAAAGCTAGTATTTTATAATTGAAATATAAATATAAAAGTATTTCACGACTGCCTTCTGGTGTCACGGCCTAAGTATGGACATTAGGATTTAGAGGTCCCCGTTTTGATTTACGGGTCGAAGTAAGTGTTATTGGTTTTTTCCACTAGGAAAATTTTAACAATTCAATAGCTAAGTGACCACACTTCTTTTTTTTAACACTTAACTGTTAAAGTAAATAATTTGATTATGACGAGTATTTTAAAGACTCATAAATAAATTTAAACTACTTCTACTATACTGACTAACGTAGACTTGTCACGGCTTCCTTTCGTTATCACAATTAGAAACGCTGGCCTATTCATTATCAAATACACATATACCTTAAAAACGATGGCCACCGAACTGAGGCGAATCTGACTACTATGGCTCCTAAAGTTCTTACTGTGTGAACTAAACGCATCACAAAAATAATGCTTAACGTTGACTCTTTGTGAGAGAGTGGTCCCATTCCGATCGAGCTGGCTTATGCATACCGCAATCTCACAACGTCATACAACTTAAATATCGTATATGAAAGACTAAAGCTATTTAATATCACGCATCAGAACAACACAACACTCTCTTGAAACCTTTATGAATCGCAAAGTAAATGAATGAAGTTTTGGAAAGTAATTAGAACAAAACTAATTTTGGAGTCACCGGCGCTTGTCGCTCCAACAAAGAGTTTCTAATGTTTGTTAGGTAAACTTTATCGCATGATAATTAAGAGTGATATAAATTCGAAATGTGCGCCGCTGCCGGAGGGAATTTCAGTTGGGCTAACATTGTTTAGGATATGTGGCTTGTTAGAATAACAATTATTTTCTAACAACAATTAGGGAACGTACATTAAATTTAATGAGTAAGGGAGGAAATTACTAAGTGGAAGTGAACCGGCAATGGAACGTAAACTTTTTCGTACAAACAAGTGAAGTTGAATAAAAAATGGTTTTGGTTATGTCTTGCCTCTCAAAACTGTTATAGTCGTTTGTTTCTTGGATGATTGCGAATGATTAAGTTGATAAAAACTAGTGAGAAAACTATTGAATTTTTCTGAGTCGTAAAAGCCAGCGTGCTAGATCATTCATAGTCATAAAGGTATAAAAACAGCTATTATGACCGACATATCACGTCTGGGACAGTAAATATTTACTAAATTGTTGGCCTGAATATTTCTACCGACCTCCGACACCGCACTTCTACCATCCAGTGCAAAGGAATCATTCCTCTATGCAATCTTACACATACGAATGTACCAGGAAATCAGAAATGTATAGGTATTTTTTATACCAAACAACGTACACGGGGGAACTTCTCCACACACCACATGTCAAGGATTACTTCCTCATTCATAACACAATCTGTCAGTGTGCGATTCCCAGTCGGCTTATGTTTCTTGTATAATGACACTGATCTCTTTGAGGTTGGAACTCGTATTTTCCCGTTCCAACGCGAAATAAATAACATTTTTGGTACTCGTAACTCCATCATGTGATTTACAGGAGATTTGAACTGTTTCATGAGAGATTGGCAGTAAATAGAATCGGGCATGTGTAAGGGGAAAAGGGAAACTAATGTATTGATTTGCCGTCTATTAAATGCTGCTATTGTCACACTTTTATAAAAGTCGTAGTGTCACACTACCCAAATTACTAAGAAGCAGCAGTGTCAAAACATTTATACGTCTAATCATATCTTCGGCAGATTTGACACACTGTCATTTCCCTACTAGGCTTGTTCTGTGACTAAACAAAATATTTAATAGAAAGCAAATGCAATGGGCTAGTACTGAATAATGATACAAGGAAGTTTAAACAACTATTTCCTATTTTATTACACCTTAAATAAGGATAGTTAGAGTCAACGTGGTCTGAATATTTTATATTATTGAACTGCCCAGTCCTAAATTGTTCTAAACGAAAACTTTCGGGTACGCCTAATTACTATGTTGAAAATTGAATTTTACTAATACTATTCAAAGTTTTGATAGGACTTAGCGGCCCATTACAATTCTATAAATAACGTATATTATTATTTTATTAGTAATATTACTTACTATCATTTCACTCCAACAATTTCCATATTTCCTTTATATTAATAACTGGAAACCTTCTAGCTATTTCGAGCAGTGCACATTCTATGACTGATAAAATTTTTCTTTATCTTGCAATACGATGGTTCGACGACTTGAGATAGGTTGCGGGAAACGGATGGATGAGGACTGCTCCAGAGCGGAATGGTTAGCGCTTTCATGGGGAGGCCTTAGTTCAGCAGTGAACGGCGATAGGCTGAGTATATAAAGATGACAAGGGCCATCCAAGACGCCTAAAACCAAGCAAAATAAAGCATAGACTTGCTGAAATAAATCAAATGGAAATTAGGAAATAACTCTTCAACAATACTCTCATAAATTTAATTTCCATGTACAATAAATTAATATAACAATTAAAAATAACGCTAGGTAAGACATTCACGAGTTTCTGAGATCAGAGGTCTCTGGCATTCCGCCAGGCTCGCCCTCAATTGTAACGTAGTTGACTCAAGCATCTGTCACAAACCCGTGACCCAGTAGCATTAATATTTCTATCTTGTTTTATTATAGAGGGAAGTGGACAATCATGTAATTCAATTTTTAAGTATTTGTGTTGTGGGTTAAAGACACGCTGAGTACCTAGTTCTATTGATATTCGACTAGTTCGTAATATTATATTCGTTCATACCGTCACGCCTGTATTCTCCAAAAGAGTACGCAGGGTTGTATTACTGCACCTACATACATTCACTATTTGTGTTTCGTCCCACGCAATAGGAATCATTCTCATACTCC
Organism: Cephonodes hylas; assembly: GCA_030295005.1. Lineage (NCBI taxonomy): Eukaryota > Metazoa > Arthropoda > Insecta > Lepidoptera > Sphingidae > Cephonodes > Cephonodes hylas. The sequence goes on along the minus strand of AP025372.1, from coordinate 10,196,783 downwards.
TAGCTGCTACTGACAGTTTTGTAATAGAGAAATTAAATAACATTTAAAAATAATTACGACTGTTTGAATTATTCTATTTACAACTATGAAGAAAGCACAAATTTATTTAACTTAATTTCACAAAAAATCAAATTAAACAAAAACTAAAGTGAAAAATATTCGCAATAATTAATATCGTAGTTACGGTGATTGTAAAAATATTGACGCTAAACATACCCGTAAAAGGTATTCCTAACCAACGTAACTATTAATTGTATTCGGTGATAAGAAAAGCTTCAAAATTTTTATTCCAGTACCACTCCAAATAGTCTAATGCCAAAGAGTTCTTAAAACCAACAACATTTGAAATAAGAACAAAGCACAGTTTCATAAAACTGACCGTGTAGACGTCAAAAGATTTCTCGAACATTATAAAACAGAAGTTCCCTGCGAGGTGGCAGCCGAAATCCGCAGAGACCTGGATAAAGTTTCCGCCATAGTTGCAGGTCGCGCTCGGATTGTTGTACGAAACGTCGGTTACTTCAATAGCGCACTGTTTGTTGTTCCGATAGAATGCTACGAAGTTGCTTTCAATTTATAAAGTGTTGGCGATACGCTGATTTTTATTTTTATATTGTTCAAGCGTCTGATGTTGTGTTCTCGTTATTTTCATACGGTGATGCTGGAACTAGACATAAAAATATCTAAAATCGCACCCTTATTTTCAAAGGTATATGTTGTAAATTTTAAGCTTCGGTAGCCACGATATAAGCCCGACTGAATTTTAAATATAAGAATATTTAAAAAATAAATTTGAAATATAAAATATATCTATACTAATATTATAAAGCTGAAGAGTTTGTTTGTTTGTTTGTTTGTTTGTTTGTTTGTTTGAACGCTAGGATCTCAGGAACTACTGGTCCGATTTGAAAAATTCTTTCACTGTTAGATAGCACATTTATCGAGGAAGGTTATAGGCTATATATCATCACGCTACGACCAATAGGAGCGGAGCAGCAATAAAGAATGTTTCAAAATCGGGGACATTTTTTCCTTTTTGTGAGCTTCCGCTGCGTGCGCTGCGAAAACGGTTAAAGTTTCGCGTAAATAATGTTTGAGAGAAATGTTCCTCTTTAAAAGTTCTAAAAAAAAGTCCGCGACAGCATATGTCTATTTTTTAAGGTTGGCTCACTATAAGGTCTTTTATCCTAACCAAATTTATTTTAAAACAAAGTTTTATTTGTGAAGGTGTTTTTATAAATATGATATTAATCCTTATCCAAATAAATACGTTATTCATTACAAGTATTTAATTTTAAATAAAATAATCTATACTAATATTATAAAGCTGAAGAGTTTGTTTGTTTGTTTGTTTGTTTGTTTGTTTGTTTGAACGCTAGGATCTCAGGAACTACTGGTCCGATTTGAAAAATTCTTTCACTGTTAGATAGCACATTTATCGAGGAAGGTTATAGGCTATATATCATCACGCTACGACCAATAGGAGCGGAGCAGCAATAAAGAATGTTTCAAAATCGGGGACATTTTTTCCTTTTTGTGAGCTTCCGCTGCGTGCGCTGCGAAAACGGTTAAAGTTTCGCGTAAATAATGTTTGAGAGAAATGTTCCTCTTTAAAAGTTCTAAAAAAAAGTCCGCGACAGCATATGTCTATTTTTTAAGGTTGGCTCACTATAAGGTCTTTTATCCTAACCAAATTTATTTTAAAACAAAGTTTTATTTGTGAAGGTGTTTTTATAAATATGATATTAATCCTTATCCAAATAAATACGTTATTCATTACAAGTATTTAATTTTAAATAAAATTGCCCTTTACATCATTTGATTTCACTGAGTATCTTAGAAGATATTGCAGTTTTAAAATATTGATCAAGCGCGCAGTAATGATGCACAAGGCGCCTATCGAATTGTATGATTTTTGGTATGGACATAAATAGGACTCTGAGAAGTAAAATAGACTACAACTTATTTTCCTTCTGAACTCAACCCTGTAGTCTACGCGGACGGAGTCGCGAGCAAAAGCTAGTATTTTATATAAATATATATTTTAAATATATTCAGAGGCATAGGCGCGCCCAATGAGGCTTATAAGTGCGCCTATTTATACTATTTAAGAACTCATCAAAATTGTAAGCTGCTACTAAAAATTCCTAAAATATATAATCGAACAAAATTTAAGTCTCCCCAGAAATTGACCTTGTGGGTAAACGTGCAACACTTATAAATTATTATTTTTCAATCCTAATTAGAATCGCTTTGAAATAACTAGTAACTATATAGAGGCCAGTCAAACGAAGCTGGCGCGAACTCTCACACTCTCCGCTTGTATAATAAAGTGTTTCGTTAGGCGCAGCAAATTCAACGGTAAATTACTATAGCCTAAGATCCCACCACTGATTTACTACATACATTATGACGTGAGTCAAACACACATTTTTACATTCGTGTATGAATAGGAGAATACTCTGATATACCGCAGCCAGTCAAAATATGCCCGCAAGTAATTTTAATTAAATTGATAAAAAATAATTTTCGTAATAAAATTTCATGCACTTTGTATTTAAATAAAATATCATCCACGCCATAGCTATGCATGTAAAGAATTCTAAAATCCATAGGTGCCGTTCCACACTCAGCCGCAACTACCCCGCAGCCAGGTGCAAACAAGTGATATTTTGGAGTTTTTTTACACTCATAGCGTACTCGGATGATTTTGGTATCAAATTAAAGCTGATTTTTCTTCTAATATGATGATATATGTCTGCCTGTGAAATAATAGCCGCAAATTAGTGGTGCCATCTCTTAAAAACGCGAGATAACCGAGATAAAATGTTCTCTGCCGGCGGCTCAAATAGTAGAACCGACTTTACATTGACTCAAAAACTATAATTATGTAATTAATATTTAAAAAAAAACTTTAAAGCAATAATAAAATCTTAAAGTAGGTTGTCTGACTGAGATCTCAGTTAGCGATAAGACCGCCTATTGTGCCTATACTGCATTCATAATATTTCATGAATTGACTGTCTCGTGGTCTTGCGGTACAAGTATGTGCCGTGCGATCTAGAGGTCCTGGGTTCGATTCTCGGGTCGGGCAAAGTGTTATTGGGTTTTTCCATTAGGAAATTCTCAGTAGCAGCACGGAGTCTGGAAATGTGCCCGAAAAATGGCAATAGGCTCGCCCCCTATTAAGTGGGACTGATACATACATGGCGAAATGTGGGTGCAGAAATAGATCTCTGTCTACCCCTTCGGGGAATATAGGCGTGAGGTATGTTTTGTGTCATTTAATATTGTGTATGTATAATATTGTACAGTGTACAAAAAAGTATATAAATAAATAAATAAAAGATTTATTTCATAATAATTTTTTTTTTATTAACCAAGTAAAAATTATAAAAGGGTATTTATGAAGTATACAATTTTGGCTGTCTCATTTTTTTACAAAATCAAATACTATGCATACCATAGTTGAAGAAATATTAATTTCTATTACAGTTCGGTAATACAAATATTAATTAGTAATTAAATGTTGATTAGAAAAAATTGCTAATCAAAGAATTAACTAGGAAAAGGGTTGTTGCGTTTTTAAAGGTTGAAAGTTAAAAAAGGGTCGTTCAATAATTAATTATCGGAAATGCCGAAATATCAGCTTCTTCAAAATCAGTATCTTCAATCAAATTAAATATTTTATCAGTGTATTACATTTTGTTGTTGTTTAGTCAGAGTCAGATTCCTCGTTGCTTTCAAAATCGCAGCTGTCGCTATCGACGTCGCAATCAGAATTTTCGCTAACTCACGTTTTTAAGAGATGGCACCACTAATTTGCGGCTATTATTTCACAGGCAGACATATGTCATCATATTAGAAAAAAAATCAGCTTTAATTTGATACCAAAATCATCCGAGTACGCAATGAGTGTAAAAAAACTCCATAATGTTACCTGTTTGCACCTGGCTGCGGGGTAGTTGCGGCTGAGTGTGGAACGGCACCTATGGATTTTAGAATTCTTTACATGCATAGCTATGGCGTGGATGATATTTTATTTAAATACAAAGTGCATGAAATTTTATTACGAAAATTATTTTTTATTAATTTAATTATAATTACTTACGGGCATATTTTGACTGGCTGCGGTGTATCAGAGTATTCTCCTATTCATACACGAATGTAAAAATGTGTGTTTGACTCACGTCATAATGTATGTAGTAAATCAGTGGTGGGATCTTAGGCTACTAGGGTTTTCTCATGTCGCCGCAACATTGGGGTGTGGTCCCACTGTTAGCGTGTGAATAAAAAAATTGTGTAAAATTTTGATGAATATTTCTTACTATGATTGGAAAGTATTACTTAGTATTGTAATTTATTTTAATTCGCCGCATTTCAAAATAAGATGCTATGTTGTTTGTTGAATTTTCAAATTTATTTAAGCGGGTGAAAAGCATTGGTTATGGTAATAAAACCCAGAGTTGATCACCTCATCGCTTAAAATGCGTAAATGCGTAAATAATAGTTTAAAAAAACTAAACAACACGCTTTTTATCGAAAACCGAACTAATAAATAGAAAATAAGTTTTAATAAATATAAATTAATAATAGTGTGAATAAAAAAAAATGTATTTTATTTAAAAAAAAGCGTGGGGTGCATGGTGTCAATAGTTATAAATATTTTATTGACAGATATGAGTAGAGTGATTGTCATTTTGATAATATCTTAAAAAGCACCCCACGATTTTTTTTAAATATTTTTTTTTTATTCACACTATTATTAATTTATATTTATTAAAACTTATTTCTATTTTTTAGTTCGGTTTTCGATAAAAAGCGTGTTTTTTATTTCTCATATGTAACACTATGACATCGTTATTGATCCGTGTCCATCAGAAACTACACGAATTTTTGAATTTTACAACACAACACCGTTTGTTGAAGCCAGCAAAATTTGATATACAAAATGAAAGCTCACGTATAATCGCTCCCAGTGGCACCCTACCTTCCTTGGCAGTCTTTTCCAACGGAACCCTTAAGTGGTAGCAGTAAAAGCATCTTGTTTATTTGCCCTTTACTTTCCCGGTGGGCAACGTTGTAACTAATACTGCCCAAGTTAGGGCTGACCGTTACGCATCGCTAAATCTTATTCTATATTTAAATTTGAATGTGTTTTTAACATGATGACATCGTCTCTATATTTAAGAAGCGAGCCTTCGTCCACCACGCTAGCTAGCAGTATGGGTTCTTCAGTTCTAAAAACTTTTGAGCACTCGATCGAGAAACTCAACGATCGCGCGTTCAAACCCCAGTCACACGCCTCTGATTTTTCGATGTTCTGTGTGTATCCATAATGACTTATCACATACTTAAATGGTGAAGGAAAGATCCTGAGCAAAATGAATTTCTAAGGTATGTGTTTCGCCAACCCGCACTAGGCAGCGTGGTAGACTAATGCTTAAACCCTTTCAGTAGTAGAGAAGGACCGTACTTACCAATGGGACGTATGTATACGTTGACGAACTAAACTCAAATTCTCTTTCAAAGTCAATATTCGCGCCACTACAGGTATAAAAGAATACCTAAACCCAAACATAAATCAACAATAAGCCCCAAGAACAGTTTTCCGCTCACGAACTCTCTCCACACTTGAGCTGCTTACACAGAACTTACAGAGACATTTGTCTAGTGAAGTGTCGACCCGCACTCAAAAAATAATAACGAAAACATAAAATATATTGTATCTTGTTGATCTGTGTGGTTAGTTCTACGAATAAGTGATTAAACGCCTGTCTTCTATTTGGCTAGGCAGAGACTATAGACCCCATAATACTACGGTCCAAAGACCCTTATTTCGCTTCCTTAATTGAGAATATCTTCTTCATACAGACACGTCGATTTTGAAGACTTTACTTATACATATTATGTATGGCAAGTAATTGCTAGTCTATTGCGGCACGTGCCTAGCAACGAGACGCTGATGATGATTTATTTATTTATTAATATACTTTCTTGTTACATAGATAAAATATAGACAAAAAAAACAAGAACAAGAGGCAGTCTTAACGCTCTAGGTAATGTCTTACAGACAACCTTTATCATTTACATCTCTAAAACTTGTCGAAGTATTTATATTCTTCTACAGGTTTTTCATGGATCTAAAATTCATGCAGTTAAACTATGATCTTAACTATATCTACGTGACAACCCTACACTAAAAATTTCCTAGCAAAATATACTGACCCAACACCTGTGGACCCTGGAATAATAAATGAATTGTCTAATTACATTTGCCAGAGCGGTTGACCCTACTATTATCGGTTACGGGGACGGAAGAAGGAAATCTATTTGCAAGAAACAACTGTTTGGACTCGGGCAAATATCTTGTGTATAAATTAATGTAGGAAAGATAAATCGCATTTCATGTGATCTAAGTCTAAATGGAAAAAAAAATCAGAATAAAAAAACATTTTATTACTGATTAAAAAAACATTATTCTTTTTAATGGAAATATGACTAGGATAAAAAAATACACATACATATACATAACATCCCAATGATTTCCCCGAAAGGAAGGCAGAAGGGTATTCTTAGACCCACATTTTGCTAAGTATCAGTCCTACGCAATAGAGTATGAGCTTGTTGCAGTATTACCAGATGTGCTTCATATTCCACGTAATGGGAAACCTGCTGCTTGTCGGTTTCAAGTACCGTACTGCTACTGAGAATAACGCAACACTAACATCCAATCACCCTTTCCCGGTTTGGGAACTGAATTTGTGAGCTTTATAAGATTACACTCTTGCCATAAAATAAAGGAAGCAGCCTATAAACAATTTCAATAAGTAACGATTGTCATCTTCAACATGATCGAACTGTCATGTCAGAGAATTTTCTATACTGTGATGTCCCAGTAGCCTTCAGCTTTTATTATCTTGGCTTTAAAAATTCAATACTGTCACAATCTTGGTTCATAAAGCAACAATGCAGAAAACTTAGTAGTGTCTCCATCAAAATCACTTCCATCAAAAATGATCAAATATGCACCCTAAGCGTTCTTATCTTACATCATCTAATTGCCCACTACCACGATACAAATCGTATATAGAGTTCCTCTAAGAATTCGCTTTACATTGACGCTTCGAAACCTTGGAGTTTAGAAAACACGTGTTAATTTCATATGCTTGAATTTATGTTTTGAAACATTATGTAATCGTAATTAATATATTTTATCGCCAAAATATTTTTAATGCCATGAATATTAAAATAACTTTAATTATTCATGGAAAAGGGATGGGCTGAAGACTTAAAAAGTTGCCAAAACTATGAGAAATATAAATTAATGAAAAATAGCTGAAATATTCACATTGATGAGTATATAAGAAACAAATATTCCTATGAGACACTAACTCATCTAGTAGCAAGTCTCCATAACTACTGACTAAGATTGACTAAGATTTCACATAGACTCAGAGAGCCCATGCAGGTCTCGATTCTGTATGTCATTTCATGTCCATGAATAAACAATCATTGTAACTAAAATTTGCAAAATCATTTATCCAACTTATATTTATACTTACACGGCAAAAAAACTTAATCTAAGTATAATATATTCCGTCGCCGTAGGTTGTCTGAAAGAGATCGCAACCACCGATAAGACAGCCTATAGTTGCTATATCATAGTTATTTATCGATGATGTTGTATAGAAAATATAAATTATCTAGGGCATAAAAACGTATATAAATAAAGAAATGTATCATGTTTTGTCAGATTTTTTAATTGTAGCTTCCAAAGCCACCTTAATTTGTATGTAGAACATATACCATGACACAGCAGAAAATGAAATAAAATTTTATTGCAAACAATATACTGCAACGAGCCTGCAATGTAAACCGAACATAAAATTTCAACCGCACATACCGCTGTGAAACATGACGTGTCATGATCGATAATATCTGCTTTCAACCGCAAGCCAGAATAGGTTGACGTAGAAATTTCATTGAAAGCGGTGACGATAATGGGAAACAACCATTGTCTGAGTCCAGACCCTTTGACATGTGAAAGGACGTTTTGATGGTATGAAAGATTGGACGCCTTTGAGCCTCCTGTCAGCCGCTTGTTACATACGTGTAAAATTGCTATAACAAAAGTAGTAGGCGCTATAAAATGTCAAGATTTTGTGATGGGATTTACAAAGCGAGAACCTTTATTAAATGCCTAAAGAAAAATTCTAAATAAATTATAATATATTTATTAAAATAAATATTGATCTCCTTTAACATCGAACTTCCATACTCGTCAACATAAAACAATAGATTTGAATAATCCGTTCTATATTTAAATTCTTTATCTATTCTCGGATCACTGTACAAGATTAACAACTATTACTAGTTGCATCACACCATCCAACAGCATACAACATACGGCTTCATAAGTTATTACTTCATCGTCCGCCAGAAAAGAACCTAATGAGGTTTTGTTTTTAAAAAGGATGTATATGCACTTTAAAATTATCCAAGCAATGTCCAGTGAGGCGGCTGGAGGAAAATGCCCGGATGGCCGCATTTTACTTTATTTCGCTCGTATTTCCTAATCCCAACAGCAAACAGAGTCCATTACTCGGGACTAATGGATGCGTCAGACTGCTGTATGAAGTATGAAAAAATGAGAATGTAAATTAACATTTTTTGGGTTCCTTGACAACAATGAGGATCCTCCTAAATAAAAAAAAAACTGTTTCGTAGCTATTACAAAAACTTTTATAAATAACAAACAACAAAACAAGTATACATGTAGGTCATTAATTACAATAATTAGTCGCGGTTCTACCACAGAAATCTTATTTCATCCGGGGTCTAATTGATTTTAAGTTTATATTAGGTGGAACCAATTTAATTATTTTTATTTTTTTTGTTTGTTACTTATTGCACATTCACGCAAAAGAATCAAACGTTTTTATTGTTTATATCAACTACCGACCACTGATATAATTGGAAATTATTTCCATACGAAGGGAAAAGGTTAATATTAAAAAGAACTCCAACCTTACTGTGGAGTCGCGCTTCGCCATTTTTTCGTCCGTAACCTCAGGAAGATGTTATCGGTTTTATTATACGCCAGTTTCGTGTTGTTCACGACGTAATTACACGACGTATGTACATATATCTCAGTTAATGTACATTAACAGGATTACAACGAGCACAATATTGTTGCTTTCTTTTGTATTTTTTTTGGAATTTTATACCAACCAGGGTCTCCTTGACAAATAAGTTAAGTAACTTTGGAAGCTCAGAAGTGTTTGACTGGAGTTTGAATCTAGGAATGTCGAGATTTTTGCCTTCTTAATCCTTTTATGCATTAAATATTTTTAATATTCGCATGAGTCCGAACATACTCATGTGTCAATTAATTGCCGTTCAATTTATGTCTGTCAACTGATGTAGCTCTTTACTTTGCTTAAAAACCAAAAATAAGCCACTTAGATTATAGTTCCACACACACACAGACACACAGTCAAGCACACAGTACACACATATCCACTTGTATCCGCGCACACATCTGCTTGTATCCCTGTATCAATCCCTGTATCCACGAAGCGAATAAAAGCAAACCAATTTTTTCATAGTTTGTAGTAACTAACAAAATATGTATCCATAGCAAACGAAAACCACAGAAGTACATTTGAAGCCGTTTTGTGTGTTAATAGGTCTAAACAAAACGCTAGGAGAAAGAGATTCCCAAACTTTAAGAGGACAGAGCCTGCCCCGCGCATCCCTAACGCATATTTAATTAAGATTTAAACGCCCCGTATTAAAACAAAGCACGTTATTGTTGGGCTTAATACGGGCCCGTATTTGGAGCTTATTTTGGGGGGTAAATAGGTATAAATAAATACACAACAGTCACATACATAATATTATAGTTCTGACCCCACACTAAGTTACAAATGTTGTGTCGTGGTTATCAGAAATTACGAGAGGGGTTTCGTCCCACAAAAACCCAGACCGGACACAATTTCTTATGAGTTACACAAAAAATTGTCTCGGAGCGGAGATCGAACCTGCGACTTTTCGATTATATTTCAATATTTCCTAGATCATTCTTGTTTCATTGTAAACTTAAAATATTCTAAATAGTAACTAAGCCTATAATACAGTGGTTAGACACATGGCACCAGCTGTTTTTATTTTTACAGCAACTTTACATTCTCCATATTGAAAATAGACTCTGTCTCAATCAAATGCGGCGAGACCTTAGCTTACATACCAATGAGGCAGACAATGTAATCCATCTAAATTTTATTTTTATAATTTCTGACTATTATAACCACCCCTTACCCCACCCCTTAGAACACTAATGGGGTACACCCCCTACTAATTCTAATTCGGGACTCTATGCTGCGCTCCACGATGCCAAAGATAAGAACAGGTAGCGCAGGATAGTAAGAAGAACGACCACCATTGGTGCAGGGGATCACGCTGAGTGTCAGCAATAAGGGGACCGACGCGAGCATTGTACCCCCATTGAACTCTAACTACATCCCTGAAGAAACAGTGTAGGTGGACCCTTCACCGCGGTTTTCTGACCCGCGCAGATGTTCCTACTGAGTTTTCGTGTCGTCTGCCAAATTATGGGCTTAATTATTTTAATGTGGCGCTGTTTGTATTTCGCTATACGTTTAACATATGCCTAAGTAAATACGAATTATTTGATTTTAAAAAAATTTGCACACGGTTTTAAAATATAAAATACAGCCAAAAGTTAAAAAACATTGCTTTGATCTCACACTAGGATCAAATTTTGTGTAGTGGGTATCAGACGCTACCAAAGATTTTTAGGCCTTATATGTTAGAATCAAATAAACATAGTGGTTCACACAAAAACTCATCTCCGTGCGTCAATCGCGAGCTGGTGTAAAGCCGACTGCATAACCGGACTGTCAATGAATGGAAATATTTTAAATGACACACTTTTTTGGGTGCCTGTAGTTAATCATTACCTTCATTTTAGGACACAGTGCCTATTCTTGGAACTTACCAGAATGTGTCCACTTAGTAGCCAAATCTAGCCTCCGGGCTACAACTAAGAATGTCCAAAAAACTCGTTAACAATTGCTAAATATTGAAAACATTAGGTTTTAAAAACGCAAGCCACACCTCAGTTTTATGCCACGAGACTAACGAAGCAGTCCTAGATATACATATATATGTATTCTCCTTTATAATGGCATATTTGGAAGAAAACAATCGCAAACCGAAAAACGCCTAAAACGGTCCCATCCTCTGTAGATTTATGGCAAATTGCCTTTACCTACCTTCAGGCGCTGCGTTCTGTACCACGACACAAAACAAACGACAACAGACAGCTCATTACGTGCATAAATCACAAGGAGACTTGGTTTGGTACGGATGAGAGAGACAAGAGAAATAGGGACACTATTTCAGAACGTTGATTTTTCTGTTAAGTGTATGACAATAGTTAGTTAGAGAACCGGAGTCATTGACATTGCCTGCAAGATTAGCACGCTAAACTGGAAGTAAGCCGGCCACGCCTGTCGACGGTCGGACGGTCGGTGGAGCAGACAAGTGTTGGAGTGGAGACCGCGCTTAGGCAGACGTAGTGTATGACGTCCTGTAGCACGATGGACCGACGACTTGAGAGTTGAGAAAGCTGGCGGCTAACGGATGGATGGGGGCTACTCAATACCGGGAAGGTTGGCGCCTGCTTGGGGAGGCCGTCGTTTAGAAGTGGACGGCGATAGATTAAGAATAAATTGAAGTATTTACCATTCAGTGGACCTTCTCTACGTTATCCTCTTATATTAAAGGGGAACCATTCTTTTAATGTTATCTACTTGTACATACACATTTCTCATACGTTTTGTTGACACACGAGGGCTTTACTTATGTTGTAAAATTGAGACTATTTGTATACAGACGGTAATTGGAACGTTCTCCAAAGGGAAGACAAATAGTATTGTCGGTAAGACTACTTTACCACTGAAAATGTGTAGAAAAATTAAAAGCATTATTTGTTTATACATACAAGGTTACTTAAATATATTTTTTCATAAACTATAATATAGCCATAAGTAACTGAGCTTTGCTATGAGAGTCATCGTCAGCCTGTATATACGATACATATAGAAATTATTATATAATATTTTATACGTCTCACTGCTTGGTACAGTTCTTTCTATAATTAAGAGAGTTCAGATCTTACTCCATCACACTGGCCAAGTACGGGTTAGCGGACTACACAACTAATAAATTCTTAAGAATTTTTACATTCAAATCTCCTCCCTTTTGAAAATCGAACCGCCATATATTCTACTACGAAAATTAATGAAGCAACATAGTAACATATACTACTGTACATACATATGTAGATGTACATGCAGCGAGCTATTGTTCATTTCGCTCCATTCGGGATCCCGCAGCCTGATTATATCTTTCCCGAGGGTATTTGTCATTTAGCCCGGCCAGCAGGCTGCAAGGCAAAATTTGCAACCACAGGTTACAAATTAATGATAAATGTGCTGCTTGTATCGCCTTATTGATCTCAGTAGGGAGATTTTCCTGTAAATTGCCGGGTGCAGTCTATTCTCAAGCGTAGTCAGTTGGTTACGTTTGAATTTGAAAGTACATGATCAGTGGCGGTACTTCCATAGAAGCCCGATAGCCCGACTTGCCTTACATAGTTCCGAATAACGAACTTAACGATTGTTTATTTATAAAATAACGCTATAAACGTGAATGTGAGTACTAACCGGTAGGTATTTATTAGTCCTACGTACCAAAAAAAATATGCTGCTACTAAATAAACATTTGGGCTTGCCTTAGTTTGACACCCTAGGCACGCCACTGTACATGATGTATATCTCTTTGATCAACACCATCATCAGACCGCATACGTCCAACTACTGGACACGGAACTCTTCTACAACTAAGAGGGCTTAAATGTTTATTGTTAGTCCACCATAATGGCCTTTGGGGTGTTGACGGGCTACACATTTAAGAAATTCCTAAGAACTTTTAGATGCGCAGGTTTCTCCACGACATTTCTTTCATCTATAGGCGGGAGGATACATATATAAGATATATAAGATATGTATAGAATAAATAAATATATTTTATAAATAAATAAAATATTATAATAGGTACGCCACACATCGTTAAAGTATCTTTTTAGATATACATCTAGTTTCATTGGACAACAATGTCACTCCTATTTAAATGTGGATCGTGGTCTCCTAGCACAAGTCTGCGCTGAATGATGAAAAGATCCCTGTCCCAGTCTCGGAATAAGTGTTACTGGGTGTTTACTTACGATAAAAAAGGAAAAAAAGATGATAGTCGTTCATTGCCCATTAAGACTTACACAACCAGTAAAATGTGGATGGTCTCTAGAAGAGAATTTAGAGAGTCTCTAACTCTTCAACCAACCCGATAAGCGAACCCGAACCCGAACCCGTACGCCCCACATTTACAACACGAATGAGACCGTCGTGCGAAATGTTCGGCTTCATAATGTTTTTAATTATCCTGGATATAAATTATGTCACAATTATTGAAATCACGGCAATAAAAGCGAAACGAATAATTACTTGACGAATAAACTTGTGTAATAATAAAATGTTATGGTTTCCCCGAGAGAATTTCTATCTACTTTACGCAATAAAATCTAGGGGGTAGGTAGGTATTACATAAATCATAGTCCTTCCTCGGTAATAAATGAAAAAGGGAATTCGGAATATTTGGATTGGTCCATGTTACTGACGATCGGCGATTTGATTTTTAAATCAATTTTATTTATATGTGTACCTATTGATAGAAAGTCTCCGGCAAAGTCATCTGAAGCAGTGATGGAGTCCAGGTTTAGATGCCGGTCGAGAATCTCGACGGTCGCGAGTTTAAACCTCAGGCATACCTCTGACTTTTCGAAGTTACGTGTGTATTCAGAAATTATCACTTGCTTTAACGGTGAAGGAAAACATCGTGATGGAATCTGCACACTTAAAAACTCTTAGGAGTTTCTTAGGTGTGTAGTCCGCCAACCTACATTAGGCCACCGGAGTAAACTTAGGTCTAAAGCCGTTTAATCGTAGTTCTCTACTGTCGTGATAAGTAGTGGGACAAACATGAGCTAATAATGATTATTAAACACAGGCTGATAGGTAAGTTTCCTAGGATGAAACATGCTGCGCCGTTCCCAAATAAAAATGGCGACAGGCAAAGATAGTGATGATCAATATAAAAACACAACAATTACGTTTAAAATTACAATTCGCTCATACTACAACCCACGCTCCCTACAAACGAGGTCAATGGGCTACATCGAAGCTATGGGATAGGTAATTTGACATAAATCCGTGGAGAGCCATCGACACACCCGCTTCTTCAAATGTATTGCCACTAACTGTGGGAATTACTCCAGCAAATTTATACGAACCTTCTTTTGTCATGGTAACTGTTCTAGGCTACTGCCTGTCTGCAAGCACCCTTAATTTATGGATTGGGTCGGTCGGATTTAACAATTTATTTTGAAGTAGACGGAACCTTGGATCGGGTACAATGTTGTAAACAGCATAGTCATTAGCTATATTTATCACTACTGAGTATAAGTTTCCTGATAAAATGGAGCTAGGCGTTCATCCAACATGCATCCTTTGAATAAAAAATATAAGAAGGATAAGGACTATCCCATAGTATCACTTCTTTGAATCTATAGCACGCTCAGGATGGGACGTGTCCATACCAAAAACTAGCCTCTGTGACCTATGCCGGACTCTCATTGTGTCACAGCTCGAATAAAGTAATGTAGGCATATAGACAGTACCCCCTTCTTATTTTATGCCTAAGCCGCAAATTTAGCTCTGGAGATAGTCAATTCTTTATTTTAATCACAATACAAGCACTGTCAGGTACATTCAGTTTTCAGTGCCAATGTTAAGAAGTAAATAATGAAGAGTTAATCGTCGAAATAAAATATACTTCCCTGCCAAAAATAAGACATATCATTAAATTCCCGTTATGACCAATAACAACTTCAAAAGAAATAAAATGTATCCACAAAAGTAAATTAAAAATACTTACATGGACATCACGAATACGACGCAACAGAAAAAACAAATGACATTCTTTTGAATATCACCGTACAAATTAATTCTGCATAAATCAAAACGTTGGAGGACCGATCCGGATGATTAACGAGCTGCCTTAATAATATTTGATTTATATGCTTGTAATTAGAAATTGTTAATAGGCTTTGACGACCGGAGGCGACGGCGTTTGACTCTTTAGTCAGCGAAATTGAAAACTAATCCATTTTGCACTGACGCGTACAGTCGGCGACAGCCGAAGTTGACTTTGTAAATAAAAGCCAGGGCTGACTTGTTAATGGGAAATAATTATTTTATTACAAAAGGTGGCTGTCTTTGACAAATAGTGATGCTTTTTAGGTGTGCCAGGGTTCTGACGATGTTTTTCTTCACCGTTAAAATGGGTGATAATTAATTGTAAATGCGTATCTTTAAAAAGGCAGAGGTTTGTGTCTGGGGGTTTAAACCCGCCACCGTCGAGGTTCTTGAATCCGCTCCTAAATATCGAAGCTATTGCTGCTTGCTAGGTTATATTGTAACCGTTTTCTCTCAGCAGCGATATCACGTTTCGAAGCGGCAATAGTTTAGTTTCAAAAGTATTTTAATTTAATTATTTTATTTCATTTATTATGCTTTATTGTACATGATGTAAAAAGTAGCAACATTTTTATTATTAATAACTCAATAAGATAGTGTCACAAATGGCGGTGTTATTGCTATCGGCCATAAATTCTTTATTTTTTCATTACTATTTAATGAATTTTCTTACATTTAATTGGTTAGTCATTGACGCCGACTGTATCGAGTCGTCAAGCAATCATTAAAGGGTGTTACCTTCACGCCTCGGCCACTCCCTCGAACTGGATATAACTTCCCCGTAATTAACGTTGTATCATGCATTTACTGAAGCTTAATGCTATGGATTGACTGAGTGACTCAGTGGCTAATCAGTTGACTTCTCATACTACATAGGATTCAATTTTAATATTAGTGCTCATACTTGGATTTTTCTTCTATCAAGTGCGTCTAAATAATATAACATTTACAAAATAAATATAGTAGTTGAGCAATAGAGATGGCCTCGAGGTTTAAGCGCGTGGACTAGAATCTCAGCAGTCGCGAGTTCAAACTCTAGGCTAAGAATGTGTGTATGTATGTGTAGATATTCAACTGTCTCGTACTTTAATGATGGATGTAAATATCGCGAAGAAATCAGAACATCCAAAAAAATATAAGACCCAAGACCAGCGTTGTGAAGTAAAGCCTGAACTCTCTCAGGCCGTGAGATCTATATGGGATGATAAATACACGCGGATTACACTATTATTTCCCTCGTTGCGGGAATCGAACCCACAGCCTCTCATTACGTAAGCCAGTGTCTAGCCACACTATGAGGCAGCCTGTTTTTGAAAGCTCACCATCATCTTAATTTTTTTGAATCCATCTACACGGTTGAAAGAGTCCAAGTCATCAATCATAATTAACCTTTGAGATATAGACAATAGAGCATTTTTGTCAGTATATAATTATATGTGAGTTCCCACGTTTTGATATAATAGTTGGGTTACGTGAAAGGTTTTAATAGTTCCAAAATGGTCTTACGTGATAGTACAACTACATGTTACATATTCTGTTTTATCAAAAGATTAATTTATTTTAAAATTATAAAACGGTTTTGATATGTAGTTTTTAGATTTGTTACGATGTAACTTCATTATTTCTCGATCGATTTAAATTGTTTTTTATGTGGACTTAGATGAGACTTAAGGAATTAATATAGGCTATTTTTTATCCCTAAAATATGAGTAAATTGGAATGAAGCAATACTAGATTTTCTTGCGCGTTCTTTTTTAGTGACTGCCTTCCCAATAGGGTGACAAACTTAACTTTCAAATGACTAAATCTGTGCGTTGTATTCGATATTTTATAGATTCAATAATATTACTTTATTTCATATTTGAACAGCATCTTGCTTACAAACAAGTATGATTATTTTGTTGTGCCTTTCAAATAAGCAATTGAAATAAAATTCTAATCATTATAATCGAGTCTAAAAAGTGATTTACTTATGAAACCATAACTATCTATTATTAGAATCTACTCAACTATCTACTAAGGTGAAGATAGATTAATTCATCAACTTACAATAAAAAATTAAATTGAAGCATTACATCATACTCATTTCTCCTTACAAGACTATTGCCAAACTATTGCATAAACTGCTAAAACTAAAGTTTATGTAGTAGGTCACCGGTACCGTACGATCACAGTTATCCTACTTCGTGTTACGAGAAACGACGATTTATAGCACTTTGCACCGTTCATATCAAAATACAGAGAACTAGTGAAATTCTTGCGACCTCAGTACATTCTTACTTCGAGACTCTTCTAGGTTCTTACTTCAAGAGACATTTGGAGTGATTGTTTATAATTAATAAATAATAAATACACCCAACAGTCACATACATAGCTCTGGCCCCACACTAGGTTACGAGACCTTTGTCGTGGGTATCAGACCCTACGAGAGACTTTTTTGGTCTCACAAACACCCAGACCCGAAACAAATATTTGTGGTTCGCACAAACATTTCTCTCGGTGCGGGGATCGACCCTGCGGCCTCTCGTTTCGCAAGCTGGTGTCTAGCCAACTGCGCCACGGGGGCTGTCAATTATTATCAGAGACTATCACTGCTAAATGGTAACTTACAGAATTTGACTCCAAACTGAGAAACAAGTTTTGTGTCTCGCCCACTTTAAGGGTCTTAGAAAAACCCAGAGCAAAAAAAAAATATTAAACGAATTTTTTCTCAGTACAATGATGTCTGAATTGAGTATAAAACAAAGATACCACCATTTCGAGACACTAGATATACTCATTCCGACGTGCTAAACACCTCACCAGAGCAGCAACCTGATAAAATTGCTACTACAAATGATGGTGGGCAGTTGTTTCTTGGTTGAACGCGCTGATCTTAAGATCCAACTGGTCCGAATTGAAAAAGTCTTTCAGCTTTCGATAGCCTATTTATCAAGGTTATAGCCTACATATCATCACACTACGACCAATAGAAGCGAAGCAGCAATGGAATAAGTGGCAAATAGGGGTAAACAAAACCCATTTTATAGTCTAATGCTTTGCATGTGGCGTTGTGAGCAACAACTAGTCTTTAATGCACAGCAATACGAACGTCACAAAGACCCGCGACTATACAATAGCTATTAAAACTATGTTAGCATCTAGCAATTCTGAGAATATCAAAATTAGTTTCCAGCTTTATTTTGCCGTCGTAGAGAACGTCAAGATTCATTAAAGCGGCGGTAACCTGAGGTCCCCAGGCGAAAACTTACACCTGAGAACTGTGAAATGATATAAATTATACGGCTGGGATACTCAGCGAATTCGCTTCATGAGTTCACCGAGGAATATAACTCACATTTTATATGTTTTCGCTTCTCATATTTTACTAAATAATAATGTTTTAGTTCATTTTTAAAAAGTCTATATATAACACACATCTATTTCTCATTTAATACCGTAAGCAGAGATTCATTTTTGCGTTTGTATCTTGCTTTAATATCAACGTAAAAGGAGTCGAGTTTACTGCCATTTTGTGGCCACTGTGGCAAAAAAAAACAAAATTCCCAAATTTTAAAGAAAAATAACTCAGTCACATTACGTGACTTAAGTATCAAACCCGAGACCGCCGGATCACTCGCCACACCTCTATTCTGCGCGATCAAAAATGTAAACTCCATCAACGTGGTTGTTATAACATATTCTAGTTCCAAAACCAATTATAATACAGAAGTAAGAAAATTAACATTAAAACCTCTTTTCACAACGGTTACAAAAACCTTTATTTAACCAGTTATCCCCGGTAATATGTCTGTGACCAAAAGTTATGCAAAATGTGACCCTTCTGGTTGACTAACCACGCGCACGAAAGTTCCCGTTACGAGATAATGTTTTAATGCGGTCTAGACAGTTTTCAATATGGCGTATTAAATCAGTTTTCCAACAAAATTCGTTGACTGCTTTATTATTCTCACTGGACTGAAGTGGACTCTCAGTAACAATTTATTTTCGGTTAATGAGGATATTTTAGTTGGAAACATAACGAACACTTTTGACCCCGCATTTAGGTTAGGTTTTGTGTCATCGGTATCAAAAATTACGCTTGTCTATCGACTTACACTCATAGTCATGTATTAGTATCACATAATGCAAAGATAGATCCCGCAGATTCTCCTTGCATGGCCTAATTCTAGTCAATTCATTTTGTTGCTGTTTTGACACACATATATGTATCGTCGAAGTGCTACGCAGAAACACGCCCAGGTTTCACTAGATTTGTTTTTCTGTCCCATTTGATAGGATTCAATACTATTGCTGCATTGAAGAATAAAGAATATTTAGTCCGGAATAATACTCTTTAATTTTATCATCATTAAACCATAAGCCCCTCTTTACCGCTGTTCACCATCATTGTTTTCACTCAACTATTCTGTTTAGAACTACGCTCCATATTCAGGTCTTTCGACTCCACGTTCACCCTTTTAAAAATAGAACTCTACAAAATTTACTCAAACAATTCCGCAATCCATGCGAACATTACGTACGAAGAACGCATACAGTATTCGACGTAATAATTTCGTGTCGACCAGGTGTCTGCGGTTTGAGGTTTAAGCGGCTTGTAGAAAAACTAAATTACGTTTTCCATTTGCTCGAATAAAATTCGACTTTATGATGAACGAATTAAGGATTAGATAAAGTCATTATGACGGCATTTATTCCAGTGGTGTCTCAACAAACTTTCAATTGTGTCAGTGCGTTATGAGTGTCATTATTACCGTATGCACAAAGTATGTGTTTAAGTGACACTAACGGCATATCTGCAGCAAAATGAGTCGGTTATGAATACAGCGTACTGTAAAATTATTTTATCGAGGGGAATCTTGTCATTGCAGTGTTTTCACATACCAAATTTCTATGGATGTTCGTTTGCTCTTTTACATTAGTTAGCCTCTATGTAATATCGTCTTTATAACCAAGGCAATATTTAACATCTAAAGGGGAGCTTACAAAGTTAATATTGGGGTCTATCTTTTATTGTTAAGTTACCGGTGTTTAATAATGCATTTATAAGACTAGCATGGTATTACTATTCGCACATAAGAAATTAATACAAACTTTGATTAATATTTTCATTTCAATCTTATTCGGTGACGTCACGACATAGAAAGCGACGATAAATATATTCTATTATCTATTATGATCTAATCTTTAGCGTGGGACTTATTAGAGGACCTATCCATTAAGTCACAAAGGATGCAAAAACTTACGAGAGCTTTGTGTCACACGCCAGACCTCGCTCGAAAACTTTGTTTTAAGTACCTACTTATTGACCTTAATATCTAATAACATCACCGCATATTCCTCTTAGAATACTAAAGTCTTTTGTTTATAAGTTCATTCTTGAAACCTCCCGACTAAAATGTGAAATCAAAAAATAAATGACCGGCTCCAAAAAGATACGGTATTTTAGAATTACCTACGACATTCTCGTTAATCTTTAGGAGATCTATACTTAAATAAATCATCTAACTAGAAAATATAGTCTTTTTTATAGATTTTTTATATCTTCCCTCAAACATTATTTGGTTTTCACTGTATATTCAACATCCAACTTCCATTCTCGCTATTCTTTTTAAATCATTACCCTCTTCTAAAATTTCAAAACATAAGCCAGTTTACCACATAAGCAAGTTCCAAATTGTTAGTTTATTACTAACTATCACCGATACATTCCATAGCCTTAATAGCTCTAGGAATCTAGGAAATATCGCCAATGATAAGAAACAAAGCGACATTGAAACACCATTGTCGTTCGTGCCGTGTCTCTGCACATTTCAATCCGACGCGGTACGTGACCGATAGTCTCTAGTACTGATTGTGGCAACGATCTGTAAAATTTTATGTATAGCGTTGCCGGCACGCCAAGTCCTTTGGATTTGCCGATTAACCTTCATACAGCCGTGACACACTTTCCTAAGAATAATATTCATATTGCAAATTATTGTGGCAATCGTCAAGAGGCTGGAGGAAAGCTGAACGTGGGTGAGAATTCTATTATGCGACTGTCATTGATAATATTCAGTAGTCGATAATACCGAGTATCATCCAATCTCTATGATACCCAGAGGTTTGATTAGGCTTACCAAAACGAAATTGTTTATATCAGTATCATGGTAGTGAGATTGAGTCAAACATTTAATCACTCCTTTGTAGTAATTGAATACCGAATACAGTATATCTAGGATATCCAGACTTTTGAGTAGCTTCATCCAAACCAAATTGTTTATAGTATAGGGAAAATTATGTGGCAGTTAAAGGAAGTTTATATTATCTTCTTTAAAACTCACGGGACAAAACATAAGATTATTTCAATGTATCAATCACCAATTACCAGCTCGCGATCGACAAAATTTTTGTTTCGAATCTTGGTGTTTGTGAGACCAAAAATTCTTTCGTAGTTTCTAATACCCACGACACTGGACTTGCATCGTTGTCTAGATCACTAGACAACAACAACAACAAGGGACAACAACTTGTATCAACAAGGGATGATAGATCTATTTTTTTAAGTATTTATTTATGAATGACTAACGATTATGACACGTCGTGAAGTTATAATTTAGATTTTCCTAAAAAAAATCTCCATAACAGCAGGGATTCCTTAATATCGACGGTGGAAAGCAAAAACGTCGTAGTCCACAAAATGTGATTTTTTTTTATTGCACTGTTCGAATCAGAAAAAAAAAACTGCTTCGAATGGTCCCGGTCCCATAAATCTAGGATGAATAGATTAGAAATTAACATTTTAAAAAAACAGGTTTTCACGTAAATGCCTGCATTCAAAAACGCTGTAAGCTACAGAAAAAATAGTAATAAGTTATACTATGTTGATTACAACAATTTCGCTTTCTGTAAAAAAAGTTACATGTTGATGATGCGGTCAGTAGTGCTGCGTTTACTACGTTTTCGTCGCTCGTGTTTTTATGTATCTTGCATTAAGGACGTTTTCGCGAGTAGTGGTATAAAGAACCGAACCTATTACTACATTTGGTACGGTTACCCCAAGTTAATTACCCCAAGTCAGTAATTATTGTAGTTTACACCATATCTAAGAGATGGGTTTCATTAAATAACCACGTTTACAAAGTCCAGCTGAGCAGCCCTAGTTCAAGTATAACTGCTTACCACGTTTTCGCTTTCCCTAAAAAATGTATTTGACCCATCTCTATACAACTCGATGTGCATTTACAGCATTTTAGCATTCTGTAAAAATATTTCAAAATGTCGTAGTCAACAAATTTTTGGCAAATAATTGTTAGAATGAGATTTGAGAGTTAGAATTATATTTAGAAAAAAATAACATGTCTAGTGTCCAAAAATCATGAGTCTAAGTTAAAAAACACGCGAGTAATGATTTTTTGAAAAAATATGTAAAAGTTTTTTGGCTCTGGTGAACATTTCCATTTTTATGGTTTACTACGTTTTCGCTTTCCGCCGTCGATATGCTCAAAAGCGAAAAAAGACTCGCCTCCTATTACGTAGGATTTGAAATACTGATGAAAGGTTTGTTAAGAAATAAAACCCGGACGGCAGTAGTAATGTGAAGTCATATTAGGCTATGTCCGGACGAGTAATCGCGTCCGGCGCTTCCGTCCAAATTTGAATGGCGCTTTAATTAGCGAGGCAAACACGCAAATAGCCTCATGTTTAGCGTTAGTCCATTGCAGATCGTGTTTAGAGCTCACTGCAAAGTAAGCGTGTTTCTTGTTCTATATTTATCTTTCTTTAGTGTTGCAGGCAGGCTAGTTAAGGTTATCTACCTATTCGATTTATTTCTACTAACTATTGCAATTTGGATCTTAGCGCTTTAGATATTTCTGGTTTCGTTTTTCGTTTCAAAATCCAAAGGTTTAAACTAAAAGCACTCAAAACATTTAGAAGATCATGAGTCAAATGCTCCCAAAATAGTGGGTGAAAAGCCTAATTATAAAAACAACTTTCCATCACCATGTCTTATTCCATCGCATTTTCATTATCATTACCCGGATTCTTATGAAAAACATAATCGTGATATTATTCATTACTGGATGATCAAATTCTGCGAACTTACTTATTTTCTTAATTAAATAACGTGCATTTTCCTTTCAGACTAATCATGCACACGAAATAACTACAAATCAATCGATTGCAATCAATTAAAAATGCGGATCATTCGATCACAATTATAATTGCGAGTTCGATACGTGGATAAAATATTTACGAGCAATTGATATGTTTCATAGCAAATATGATACATTCGATTTGTTCTGTTATATTATGACTACGCAAGCATCCGATGGTATTTAGAGGTTTTCATGTCCTCATAGAGTCTAGATTACTGTGAATACATATACAAATCCGTATACAAGTAACGGTATGTATTACATTAAACCACGATATAAGACGGCGAGCTTAGTTCATTTTCTACCTATCATCTTAGACCTTCATCTTTAGATCTATGTTTTTGTGATTCACAAATCGACCTATGCATAGAATAAGATTATTTATGACTATAATACCAATGTACTTTTAATGTTTTATAGAATTAAACTTGTTTATATTTTTCACTAGTGAAGTAATAATAATCATAACTTGTCTTGTTGTTTGAAGAACAAGAGAAGTTACTGATAATTTTGTGCCCAATTAAGTTTTAATCGCTGAGAAAGAGAAGTTGATATTTTGCACATATAACTTTTTTCTACGCATAGGTCGAAATATGACTATATTTACGAGAGGCTCTGATATCCACGACCCAGTAATTGTACCCTAGTGTGGGGTCAGAATTATGTATGTGACTGTTAGCTGTATTCTGTACAAACCTTTACCGATGTACAATATCCATTACGACAATAATGTTACAAATGAAAAAGCACCAACACACATAGAAACTGTCATTCCATCACGCACTACTTACTGGGAAATGATCTCATGAGATTTTATCAATTAATAAAACTAATTACGGAGCGCAACACTTTCCAGCAACTTAGTAAGCCTGTACGCAAAGCATTAAGTGTGCTCGGTAATAAATTTGCATAATTTCTTCCTACCATAACAATTGTGTTAATTATAGTTTTGCCGCAATCCGGGTCGTAAATTATTTTCTCATCTACAAAGATTAATTGCCGACGGAAACCAGCAGAAAAGTGTGCATGGAAATGCATGACTTCTGTTTTTGATATACCTATTTTTGATAGACTAGCGTGGTTGATGATAATAATAATAGTGTGAGTTTGATCCTCAATTTTGAGGACTCTATTCACAAGATAATAGAAGACCATACTATTATAGTTGACGTTGATGACCAGTGCAACCTCCACATGTTTTAAAAAGTTTAAATGTTTGTCACTGCATTTTTTTTTATAACATCATTGTTATCAAATTCATTTATATTTGAAGAAGAATAGCAATTGTTCATGAAACGATGATGAACTGCATAATAAAGAAATGGCCAATATTTGTGTATCTAAAATGACAATAAGCTTTTTATAAAGTAAAGCACAACTGTCGAAATATAAGTGCAGAAATGTGCCTCTGCCTTACCTCTTGGGGATACAAGCCCGATGGTACATACGTAGTATTGTAGAAAATGCTTGGTTAAGCCAAATATTCCGCCTAAAATTTAGTTCCATTCGTATTTCCCCAGACAGGGCTGCAGCTAAAACTCTCTTTATTCCCAACAATATGGCGAGACGAATTTTAAATGAGCGTATATTTTTGTGATTTTTTTTTCGCCAAAAGTTTTTTCCCGATTTTTTGCTTATGCATTTCGAAGCAGTTGACCAACCCTGTTTTCTTTTATTTTAGTACATAAAGTATTTTTTTAGATTTATTTTGTTTTGAATAATGAGACAAAAGGACTTAACGCTTCTTTTGAAAAAGCTTAATAACATTGTATCCCATTATACATATATTGTATGCCTGCTACTGCAATCCCAGTACTCTAGTATTCGTTGAGTAACCGAATTTGTCTTAACCATAAATGAAATTAATCAGAAAAAGATGTAATGAAGGAGTTGAAGAAAAAAGAAAAGACTATTAGC
The DNA here is from genome assembly GCA_030295005.1 of Cephonodes hylas. Lineage (NCBI taxonomy): Eukaryota > Metazoa > Arthropoda > Insecta > Lepidoptera > Sphingidae > Cephonodes > Cephonodes hylas. The sequence goes on along the minus strand of AP025372.1, from coordinate 10,171,543 downwards.
TAAATAGTATCTATCAGATGTTAAATTGCAGGTTATCAAAATAACACAACAACAAAATAAGCGTGGAATATAACTTACACCTGGATGACCACTACTCATCTCGCGTTAGTGTTTAAACATAATTAGATACATCTTTCAACCGAAATCTTTTGCACCGAAATATCTACACTGCATCACAAACATGACCAAAATATTGTTGCAACATTGCTACCACAAACCGACGAAATAAAATCCAACCGAAATATACAACCCGATACCTTCCAAATAAAACCGTAGCGTAAACCGCACGAGTAAACTCCAATTACAATTTCTTAATCATACAACCTGCTCTAATAACACCACAACATGAAATGAGAACAATTAGAGGAGTCAGATGGGATGAATCCCAGCGCACCACGCGTACGCAAACGGGCTGATTTGCATTTGAAGTGTTAATCCCAGCGCGATAACAAACACGTCGCGATAAAATGGAAAAAATAATGCAGACGGGTGAATTTTAAAACAGCGATAAGATTTCGCGTTTGTGTGTTTAGCTTACTCACGGGTATGTAGGTTAAGGAAGGCTGAGACGTTGTCGTATTATATCGGATACTGTTCGCAATGTCAAACTTGTTGTGATATAATGTGACACATATAGATAGCTATTCCAATTCACAATTATGATTTTACAGAATATTCAAGAAGAGAATCTATATCCCCATGACCACTATTAACACGACAAGTCAAGTGGGGGAAAATTATCTACAAGCAATCAAAATCTATCTCAATGCATTTGCTGTAAGATGCAATTCATCTCATTGCCTAAGAAATATATGTAAAACAAATCCTAGTCTGGCTTAATATTTACCCTACCCGTTCCGTTGTAAAGTTATGAACAGTAGGTTAATGTAGATTTCCCATTTCGTGCCAAGCTCGTTTAACAACATTAACGTTCAAGCTAAACCAATCCCCATCAAAGGCAAAATGGGGTCACCTGTTTCAAAACTGCTCGCAGTAAACAAACTAAGTAATAGAGTTATAATCAACGTTAGCCTAGAAACAGGAGGGGATTTTCTAACATTAGTTACCCTCTGACCTGTGATATTTATAGGGATTTCAAAGTGTCAAAAAGGATCAATTTAGGCCACAAATGTAATATATAGAAAAATTCTGACAAAAATAAAAATTTTGACGAGATTTCCTAACAACCATGGGTACCTATATTATAAATGTATGTGGTTGTCAGGAAAACACCAAAACTTTGATATTTTGTCGGGATTTTCTTTAACGTCAAGGGATTTGTAATCGCCTTAGGTTTCACCTAAGCCTCCCAGTAGTAGCAGTAGTAGTAGTGCCCTTGCAGTAGCAGATGATGAAAATAACATTATGTAAATTTTACTGACGAAATTATTTAAATACATACGCATGTATTCTCCGAGGGGGTAGGCAGAGGCGCATTTCTGCTTCCACGTTTCGACAGGTATCAGTCCCGCGTAATAAAGCATATTTTCAAGCTCATTTGATTACGAAATTACGTCTCACAGAGTAACATAATTATATGCTAAATGAGGCGATATAAAAATCTATTACAGTTGTTCTAGTTCCAGCATCGAAAACTTGTGCCAAGTGCATAATATTTAATTAGCACAGCTTATCAACTCGGCAACGGTAATCTAAATGAAAAATCAACGTTTTAATCAAACTAACGAGGTTTATGCAACACTTTATGAGTTTGTTTTATGAAATTCACGCTGTGATACTACGGAAAATTGGATAGATATATTTTAGGAGAAGGTAATCATGCAAGTCATCGTCTCATAAATTCTTGAGGATCAAAAAATACGCCTAATAGTCACAAACGTAGATTTAACCGCACACTAAGAAATATGTAAGTCTTATATCGCAAATGTCAAAAACTACGAGAGACTTTTCGATCTCTTGAAATCCTAGACCTTGAGATTTTTATCCTTTCAGAGTTTGACTTGATGTAAAGCCAATTGCGCCAAAGGGCTTTCAAACAAAGCTGTCAAGCTGTTAATTTTTTTCCAATATTCCTTGTTTGATATATGCAAGTGTTTCGTTTTTTGTTTCAGTCTTATCTAGTTACCAATAAGCCCGCATGTTGAATAGTAAGCCTGGTTAGTCAACCAGTCGGATAAATGTATTGGACTTTCTATTTCAATGAATATTGCTAATAGTTTTTAAATGGTCCAGTGTATTTAGTATATTACTACGACTGAAATTGTTAGTTTTTGAAACTATAAAATTATTGTAGAACTACCGTGACTTGCCACCTATTAACTATTTCTTGGGGACAAAACGACACCCTCTCGTCATTTTTCTTTGATGTTAGAAGCACCCTTAAGTTTAAGGGTGTAAGGAAGAAAGGCTCTATAAATTTAATGCATTTTTATTCTTTGACGTTAAAAAAATTGTCCAGTAATTAATAACCTGCTTATGTATTATATGTTGTACCTCATTAAGTACATTTATTATTATTTTTTATATTATTATGGAGGCGTATGTATTGTAGAATAAGTTCACAATTCACTAACCATCGATAGAACACTCTATTGTGGAGACAACAAGAACAGCAAGTAAGAACTGCGATCATTACTAGTCAACAATTTGTTAATAACAAAATTATACCGGCTTCAAGACAACTGGATATACACATGCTAAATTCAGAACAATACATTTTATTCTAAATTATACGGTGGTCAGTATCAATACCTGTAACATAATCAAATGTACAGTTATCTTCCCATAAGTTTAAGCTCAGTTTTACGTAGTTCAAGAAAAAAACCTCTACAAGCTTACGTCTGTCTAGACAGTGACAGGACTTTCTAGAATAAGGGCACTTTGCTAAATGGGAATGATATTTCCCAAACTTAAGCTATAAATCGCAGTCATGCTTTTAATAAAAAAGAACGTGCAGACGAAACTGATGAACATTCATTTCTATAATAAAAAAAGTTCATTTTTTTGTTTCCAGGATTGTTCGTGATGATATATAGGTTTTATTACGAGTACTTCCGAAATATAGTGTGCATTGCTGTTTTATACAGTTATTATAACTTCTAACATACGTTACTTTCGACCTGGAGATCCCGCAAATCCTTTTCGACCTCATCCTTCCAACGGTACCTGGGTCGACCAACCGGGCGACGACCACACGGACGACCCAAGTACACCCGCTTTACTGCACGATCCTCATCCATACTTTCTAAGTGTCCAAGCCAAATATGGGATGATAAACATATATTATATGTATATAATCTGTACTAGATTATTATTTACGCTAAGAGATATCTCGCATTAAATTTAGGTAGTAGCAACTAACAGTCACTTTTATTCAAATATTAAAGATGTTTTCGAAAACAATGCAATGTAATGCAAAATTACCTAACGTTAGAGGGTAATGGTTTAAAACGTTTATAAGATGTTGTTCGCTATTCATTGCGGGTTTAGACACATGCAATTTTTAAATGTTAGACATAAAGAAGAGTTACAAATTGTTTTTGGTAAATTTCAGTCATATATAATTAACACATTTCGATATCGGGGACATTTAATTTACACTCTGTGTTATTTTTTATCGCCTTTAAAATACATCATGAACAATTTTTTTTTCCGATTCAACCGCTTTCAATTTATGTTTTATATTTTCTACAAACCTAAAGTGAAATGGTAGAGAGCGACTTAGACATTAAAATATTACATACTGATTGAGATTAATAATAATCATGATTTTATTGCTAAAATTGCTTAAAGACTTGAATATAAGAAGTAGGCGACTCTTTGTTACCAACTCCTCCTATAGATCTTTGTTCATTCGTTGCGGGATCATGACTTTAGCTTCCCTTAGATTCGCTCAGCTTCAGTGCTCGGCGTCAACACAATGCGTGCCGCTGCTGATGTTGATCAATTTGCATGTTTATCCTTGAACACTGGAGTTACAGAGGCGAGTGTGTTGTGGGATAGATAAAAAATATCATTATACTCGTATAAATCATTAAAAATAAATACTCATACGTTTACGCTCTGTATAAAAACAATGTAAAGTTTGACTGAATGCCTGAGCCATTTGCCCCAGTTATTGTTATTAACTGACTTGTAATTTTTAATTTTCACGGGGCCCTGTACTACGTATCCTGACGAACCGTAAAATAAGTAAGAAGCAATAGAGAATGCTTACAGTTGTTTGAAATTGCAATAACTTCTCATGTCTAGCCAGTCATTCTAATGAAGAAAAATAACTGTATTTTCTGGATGTTTTGGGACGAAACTTCACATTCCTGGTGACCAAACAATAAAACCTTATACAAATGACCTACATAATAGACATACAAAGATGAATTTCAAAATAAATAATAGTGCAATGAGCAATGAACATAGTTCAAGCTAATGAAAATTCATAAGTTCGCACGTGACGAGTGAATGCTGAATGGAAACGTCAGCTTGACCTACAAAAGGGGTAAGCTATTAAACCTCGTGGAGGGATGAAACTGTACCAACTAATGCTTAAATAGGCCAACAATACATAAGACCGTGTGGCCTAATGGATAAGGCGTCGGACTTCGGATCCGAAGATTGCAGGTTCGAGTCCTGTCACGGTCGAACGATTTTTTTTGTTAGGATTTGCTTTTTAATAATATTACTTACTTCGTTTATTACTACTTAGTTTTGTTTTATTGATTGTTTTGTAAGCCGTTAGGTGTTTTTTAAAATATTATTTATAATATTTTATTAAAAGCCGAAGAATCTGTCCAAAACATCAATCTATTAAATCACAAAAAATCTAGTACTCAGTTCACAACCGAACATTAAATTTATTTCTTACAAAAAATTTCAACCAGCTCCAATAACCAAGGGATTTTAATATTCTTTACAAAATAAAAATGGGATATACAAACTCTTTGTACAAATAATTTTATAAAGTAAGCTTAATGAATAACCGTGATAATACGTAGGCGTGGGATTTTATAATTACTAGGCGAACCCGTCACGCCCAGAGCCAGGCTTTATCAGCCGAAGGGAATTAACTCCATTCTGCCGGGCCGGTGATGAGAAAAAAAATAAAAAGATCTTTTTGTTTCATTCTTTCGGCACGGTTGCCAGTGGGCGATGAAATTTTAATTAGGAAAGTTATTTCGCTTATTTCTTCCTTTCTGCCATCCTTAGGCTGTTTTTCTGTGATTATCGTTTTTGAACCTTATTTTAATAACCATAAGGCTGCATTTTGGGTATATTCATTTTTCTACTACTGTGAAATTTTATCTGTGGTACTTCACAAAGGCGAACGTCAATAGGCGCGGTTTATTGCTCCATGCCAATGCCTGAACTTTTGATGTAAACAAAGGAATTATTAAACGTGAAAAGTGCAGGGCGTGTCTATTAATAATACAATGATAGAAATACTTGTTTTTTTAAGCGTAATATAAGTACTATTCAAGGGAAAAAATATATACATCATAAAATTTATCTATATTGTATATATTTTGTATAACCTGTGGCTGTATTTCCATATAAGGTAAAAGCGTTACACGTTAATTTTGTAATACCTAGTTAATCATTGTTAATTGTGGATCAGTAGATTTTCATTTATTTATTTATTAAAGCTTCATATACTAGATAGTACATAGGCGGACTTAATGCCATAGGCATTCTCTTACAGTCTACCTTAGGGGAGTGCAGAGATGAACCTTAGTAGGTGTATTGTTATAATTATATTACTTAAACATACATGCATACCTAAATACTCATACATTAATAAATACATATATAAATAAATATATATATATAAAATAAATATCATGAAGATGACTCTGCTAACTCTTTGAGATACAGTTCTCGTACCCTCGTTTTAAAGACTTCACGTGTAGATTTTTCATTTATGTTTAAAATTGCTTTTGTTGAATAAAGACTTAAGGCTAAAATATTATTAGGAATTTATTAAAGGCATATTGGGGTTTTGTAGTCACTGTTCGGTCATTTATCGGTTTATTTTGAAAAATTGTAAGCACCGTCAGTTCCATTAAATTTATTCTTCTCCTTGCAGGGTTTTCTGGTAGATATCGCTGTTAGCGGTTTGTGCGAATAGTATTTATGAAGTGTTAAAGGGTTGAAATCAATTAGTTAAGTAAAGACCCTTCAATAAACAGTTATAAACTTGACGTTACACAATTAACGAGTAACGCTTTTGGGCGTCTATGGAAATACATCCAGCGCCAATACGCCAGTGAGTTACATATAATTTAAAATAAAAATAAATACATATAAAAGTGTATAAAAATGAAATAAGAAAACCAAGAAGCATTCATAACGTTTATTTTTATAAAAGGAGCCATAAAAATAGTGTTTGCACAAGCAAGCGTTATGTGCAAAACAAAGAATATCCTTCTATGGCTTCGAGTGCGCTTATGGGATTGAAAACATTGAGTATTTAAATTGCATTACCTTTGTGTTCAGCCGGCAAGCCTTACAACACGCCATCTCGCGACCTAGTCTATTTTCCGCCTGCAGAAAATTCCCTGTTATATAATGTAATATAAATTTAATCTAGTTTTAAATATAGTATGTGTAGAAATTAAAAATTAAATGCACCCAACAGTCACATGTTATGTACAAAGTTCTGATCCCACACTAAATAACAAGTCTTGAGTAATAGGTATCAAACTACGAGAGACGTTTCGGAGGCACAGACAAATATTTGTGCATCACACAAACATTTGTCTTAGTGTGAGGATCGAAACCGCCACCTCAAGTTTCACAAGCTAGTATCTAGCCAACTACGTCATGGGGCTTGCGTAATAATTTTGACACATTTTTGTAGCAAATATGCTTGAAACTAGCTTGTTCTATATTAATAGAACAACTTTACCGCAGTGACACCAACGTTCTACTTAGAACAAAAAATTTGCCCAAACACAACTTACAGCTGCTCATTTTTAGTTTTTCTAATATCTAAAACGGCTTGTTCGTTGTCCTGTTAATATATTATCTTCAGTAATTGGACTTATACGCACGTATTTGCGAGAAGAAATAAAGAAAAAACAAATCTCCCAGGACATACTTTAACGACAAAACAACGCTTCAAAATAAACCTCATTATTTTTATAAATATCCCATCTGGGAATCAAACCCGCCCCGTTCGTGTAACAATCGCTCACTGTCGTTAATGTATATTGCTGTTTTATGATAATACATTTTTAAATGAAAATTCTATGTAAATATTCCGCGTCGAAGAAATTGCTTCGTCTGTTATTTCAGTTCCGTCTCTTTGCTTCGTCGTTGTCTTTCGCCATTTTCGAAATGTCTTAAAAAAACTGTTTTAAAAATAATATATTTGTATGTTTCGTTGTAGCTAACAATAAAAGTATTATAGTAAAAATTTCTCCTAAGTAATGTTTAGGTGAGCAAAAATATAAAAAACGTATCTTTCCCGGCGACTGCATATGTTGTCATCATCATCATGAGTCCACATAGGAACGTCCCACTACTGAACTCAGGCCTCAACTGAGAGGCATAATGCCTAACTCCCACACGCTGACCTAGTACGGGTGCTCTAAATGCGCACGCAGGCAGGCAGCTACTCGATGTCTTCATTCTCCGTTAAAGTATGTAATCTTCTTCTTCTTCATCAACCCATATACGCCCACTGCTGAGCACGGGTCTCCTCTACCATTGAGAGGGTTTATGGTGATCATGGCCAGTGATGGCCTCGAGGTTTGGGCGCGCGGTCGAGAATCTCGGCGGTCGCGGGTTCGAACCCCAGGCACACACCTCTGACTTTTCGAAGTTATGTGTGTATTCACATTGAATTATCACTTGCTTTAACGGTGAAGGAAAACATCGTGATAAAACCTGCACACCTAAGAGTTGTTAGAAATTTCTTAGGTGTGTAGTCCGCCAACCCGCACTAGGCCAGCGTGGTGGACTAAGGCCTAAAGTATCTAATATTCATTATGAAAAAAAAAGTTCCAAAAGTCAGAGACGAATGTCTGGGGTTTGAACGCACGATTGCTGAGATTTGATTCGATCGTGCACCTAAACCTCTAGGCCATTACTATTTCTAACATGATACTGGCAACGGTATACCATGTTTATTGTGTTGTCATTTATATGTCAAATGGCTTTAATAAATAAAGATTTAAAACATAAATATTATTATTCAGAATTTTCTAAAGTAATGTGGACTTTTGTGCTTCTATGGATTACCTACTTTCAATTTTCTTACGAACATATTATACACATAAAATTTCTTCAAAAACAATATTTCACGACATGTAGCAAGGTATACATAATTCATATCTAACGCAGTTACATGAACAATTAGAAACATTATCGTCTGCATAATTTCCATGCTAATTATGCACATATCGTACTAGAAAAAGCGTGAGCATTATCGAAACGCCATAAATCTATCAAGGCTAAATGCTTACAGACGTGATGCGTTCAACAATTATTAATTGTAACAGTTAACATATTTGCTTATGTTATTGGTCCAATAAGCCCGTATACCTTATTCTTCATGTATTAATTATATGATAAAATAAGTCGGCTTTTATATTATTATTAATCGAGTTGCATATTAAAAATAACTTCGGTAAAACGATCGGATTAATCTTTGAGACCCTATTTGTCGCTATAAAAGTGGTAGAGCCATACTTTTGTCTTGTAGGCAGCACAGACTCATAAGTTTTAATAAGCTGGTCTTGCCACGTATCCAAAGCTTCCGACGTTTTAAATTTTCGTAGGATTTATCTGTATAAAGATTAAAGTTTTCTTCCTCCAACCAACCTACTATAAAGCTTATCAACAACATAGAACCTCATTAAAGTCCATAAATTCTGGATTATAATTATTATGTAATATATTTTTATGACTATAAGTGTTACATTCGCTTTTTAAAGTCCTATAAACGACTAGACACCAAAACCGTGCTCTACAGTAGAACAATTTGTATACACTGATCCTTATATTCTCAATGGACGCTTAGCACATTAGCAATGATTAAACGATTTGCAAAAGCGCATTATTTTCATATCTCGTTTAATTGTTAGTTGTCATGAAAATTACGTGCATTAATCGCTATAAATTAAATCTTATGTCAAAAGAATTGATGATGATTTAGTGGTGTTTACGAAAGTATTCTAATTTGTCGAGATCTCACGGCGTACTGGATTACTGGAGGTTGACAAATATATGATCAATATGCTTCATACATCATTAAGCGTATAATTTGAAACAAAATCTGGCTTAATTTGTCGCAATGTTCGCCGGTACTTATACCTAGGCAAGGACAGCGTTAGACGTCCACCCACAAGATTGACCGACGATTTGGCGAAAATCGGGAAGTTGCTGGATACACGTCGCTTCCGATAGAATACTTTGGAAGTCTTTGGTGAAGGCCTATGTTCAATAGCAGACGTGTTTAGGCCGATGATGGTGACGATATGGTTAAGCTAGTTTCATATTAATTTCATGAATTAATAAAATAAAATCCATACAGAGCCTTTTCGTTATTAATACCTACTTAATGTTTGAATGATTTTAGCAGACTTTTAACATGATTAAAAAAAATAAAAGATGGAAAAGATTTTTAACATCATCTCCGTGAAAAAAATATATTTTAAATAAAATCGCTACGTGTGGTCGTAAAAATGTTTTAATTCAAGTATTTTTTTATTATAAAATATCAAAGATAAGGCTTAACCTCGTTAAAAGAACTTTAACAAGAATAAACAGACAATGAACGCCAGCATTTTAATGACGCGTCTGTGTTTGAAGTTTTATGAAAAGAGAGCAAATCAAATTAATTTTTTTTAGATATTAAATCATCACATTTAAAAATTATATTTAATAGTATTAGGTTACTGAAAACTAAGTACAAGAAAATTTATTTTTAAATTACATTTAGATCCTGGTCTTGTGTTGTAGGTATCATAAACAAAGGGAGACTTTTCGCTACCAATATTGGTGAATCATTCAACCATTTGTTTCGGTGACGAGATCAAACCCGCGACCTCTCGTTTTGAAAGTTGATGTGTAGTCAACTGCACCATAGATGCTCTTAAATTCACATTAACAACGAGGGATATTGAAAAAGTATTTCCTAGATATTTCGTGTTATTAAAAAAATATACTTTTAAAACTACAAGAAATATTGAAAGAAAAATCGTATTACTAATGTTGCCGATAAATTGCAGTAATTCGCAACGTAAAAATACAATACAATACTCATCTATCTATCCCTTTATGAACAGCACCGTAAGCTTTTATATAACAAGTATGGATGTAAATATGTGGCTGTATTTATAAAGATTGCATATATCTACTAAATCACCTTTAACCGCACAAAAACGAAATCTGCAATTTCTCTTAACACCGTATTTTATGATGGACAGCTTAGAGAAAACTCGAAAGCAATTTATAATTCGATGAATGAATTGTATTTTAATGTGCAAATGCTTAGTCATTGTATTTATGGATTGAAGCATGATTTAAGATAGGAAAGCTATGTAGTGGATATTTAGTAGGCTCTTGTAATGGTAAGTGTTTACAGCCATAATATGTTACATAAATGACTAGAAGTAGACGTAACAGTGCTACTACTATTAGCCAAGATCTGCTAATCATTGCCAATTACCAACATATTTAGGTAAAGGCTAAAGCAAATAAAAAACAATACCAACTATAAAAATTACTTACATCACAAAACAAATTATATGATTAGAATAATTGAACACCATGTTTAAAAAACATCTTAATTCCAGTCTAATAGCTGAATGCAACAATATTTTATTTTGTAATAAGTTGTATATGTTTTTTTATATTTCGGAAAATCAACCTCTGCCCTGCCCGTTAAAATTTACTTTATAACCATTACATAAAAGTGTAATTACTTAAAAAAATTACAACTGAATTAACCGAATGACTGACGCTGACAACGGCGTTTCGCGTGAACCATGTCACATTTTATATAATAGACAAAAACGCTCGTAAACTTTTATCCCCGTGTTTATTTTCACAACACACGAACGGAACTGGCAAATTGAAGTATATTGTATTGCTCCATTTCACGCTACTATTGCATCTCGATGGCGACTCGCGTTTTGCATACATTGCGTGTCGATTGTCCCGTCACAATCGATTAGTCACAATTATCGATTCTAATTGCAGTGTCGACGAGAAAAGTTGAAACAATGCGTTTTTTCCCCACATGAGAGTATGGAGCTCTGTTAGCCCACTACCATGTGTCAGCCGGATCGAAAGCGTTTGTGTCAAGGTCATGATTTCTATACCAAGTTTGTAACTGGATTTCTAATTTCGTCCAATCTGTCTTTCATTTGTGGGTGTAAATTATGGATCTGTAACAACTGCGTTGAGTGTCTATTAAAATGTTAGACATGCGTTAGCCGTCACGCGAATTTCATCAGTTTTGCACGATACATGTTTTTTTCAAAATAGAAATTTCCCAATTTTTTGTTGTTCTTGATTATCAGATAAATCAAGCAACTGGTCGGGCCCGTCAAGAATAGTGAGATCTAAATTCTAAATTTACGAAATACTAAAAAAAACTAAAGCTACATTTATCGAAACTGATATTTAGGTATTACCATATTAATACCCAAAATACTCTCAGTTTCACTCCCTAAAGAGATCGGCAGATACGAGTCCATATATCAACATTTCATAGGCTATATTAAAGTAAGTAGATAAGCCTATGACAGTTTCTTCAAATATTATAATTTTCGCCTGTTTCCTTTTCAGAGGGAAAGGACTCTCTAGTTTGCTTGTGTTAGTTATTCTACCGGATCAACAAAGGATACATAGTTAATTTTTCATTAAAGAAAATATTTCTACCGATAAGAGGACCTCGTTTTTCGTAAGTCCCACTTACATGGAATACTTGAGCGTCTAATAGCCACGCTAATTAAAAATAAATTACGTCATCAACCGAGAACCACTCGAAAACCAATAGTAGGAGAGTCATCTCCCGCATATTACCGCGTAAGGGTGATTAGAACCAAGTGAGCCGAGTGATGCCGCAATTAACATTCGAAGCGAAAGGATACAAGTTAAGAAATTCCATTATTTTATTACGTGATTCGACCTACTTGGTGGAAATTAAAAACACAATCGCTTTGGTCGTGAGATGTTAATTTCGATTATAGTTATGTCAGTGACAGTCAGAATTCTTGTAATACTGTAATTGTGAGTGATAACTGTAATTAGACAAGAATTTTCTATAGTACCAAGCGTAAGGCTGTTGTCAAAATCGACGGCATTAAAATCCATATTATGAACAGATTAATGTTTATTTAGTTGTAATTCACAACAATCCTCTTTAGAAATACTGCGGTGCCTAAGAAAAATGGAGGAAGTTAGTCAAATTAGTACTCACAGTGTAACCGGTAGTAAACCCTCTTTAAATTATAAACATAATTAATCAATACATTAAGTGAACAGAATGAATAATAATATAAAAAATTTGGCGTCATATGGCGTTTTTTTTTTTCTCAATAATATTGGATACCGATATTATAGGTTATATGCCAGTGCAATATTTACTTCTTTAAGAGTATTAGCAATAAGATTTTAAACAGCCAGTGAAAATAATTTTTAATAAAAATAATAAGCAGTGATGGCCTCGAGGTTTAGGCGCGCGGTCGAGAATCTCGGCGGTCGCGGGTTCGAACCCCAGGCACACACCTCTGACTTTTCGAAGTTATGTGTGTATTCACATTGAATTATCACTTGCTTAAACGGTGAAGGAAAACATCGTGATGAAACCTGCACACTGACTATGGCCTAAACCCTCTCAATGGTAGAGGAGACCCGTGCTCAGCAGTGGGCATATATGGGTTGATGAAGAAGAAGAAGAAAATAATTTTTAAATATATTTGGATAACTTTGTATAAAATATAGATTATGCAGGAACTTATTTAATAGCCATATCATATTTAATAATATCACCAGAAACTTTAGGTAGTTACATAATTGCATTTAGTAAATATAGTCAAATTACATATATTTAGGTACCTATTAGGTACCTATAAAAAATGTTCAAAATTTTAAAAGAACACGGTAACCACGGTAACATAATCACAAATTTAAGAAAAAATCGAACCAAATCATACTACACTCCATCTTTGTCATAAATAAAATTAATTGAGTATAGTAGTAATGTGTTAGTAACGAATGAAAAGACTACTTCGCAATTCAAAAACTCGTCAGCATTGAATAACATCAAAAATCTTTTTCTAGAAAAAGCTAAATTCCATTTTATAGAAACAAAGTTGCATTTCTACGTCGCACATTTCTATAGCACTGCAATGTGAAGTTGAGTTAGCACGATGATCGAAATAAGTGAAATCAAACGAAAGTAATTTTCGTTTGCGCAAACATGATTCGATGAATCTGCATTTTCATTTATTTGTAACTTTTCACTTTGAACGTTTATCTACTATTTGATTCCTTTTAACTTTATTAGATCCTGTATTTGAATACTCGTTTTTGTCTTGTTTTTTGTAGCCTTGTGGTCCCTTAGGAATTGGGTCTGGTGAAATGTGGGTGCAGAAATACCTAGTATTTATATACTTAGAACTCATAAACTGGCTGTGGCACGGATCTTTTCTACAATTAAAAGGGATTACATCAAATAACTAAACTACTAGTTCTAAGTCATTTGATCGCTATTCTGCATTAGTGTGAGTCGATGAATCTTTCAATAGACCTCTGATCCAAAGTACGAAAAATGTCTGAACCTTTAGTGAGTTTTGCAAAATCCAATTATTAAATGCATAACTCCTTTGGTACATAAAATTTTACCTTCCATTTCCTACTACTTAAACTATCAGGCAAGTAAACCATCATAATAATACCAATTTCTTTCAATTCCAATACATAACGTTAATTACGTATTGAAGTCCATTACTAGAGCAATGCGATGCAGTGTAAGCACCAATTATGAACGGTCCATTTACTACAGGTGTGTCGTTTAACATTTATTGCGCAAGCAAAGAAACAGGGGTCTATCTTGCGTAAAAATTAGGAAGTCATTAAGCCCGACGCCCATTCTCATGACAAATTCAGATCTTTTGTTAACGTCTTGTGAAAATAAAAGAATGGAATTGTCTTTCTTAGATCTGTGAAACTGTTTTAGATTCTGTGTCGGATTCTGTAAATATTTAGTTCAGATTTTGTGACGTGCTTGGGCCGAAGATGAATATAGGTTATGTTGGCTAAAAGGAAATTGAATATCTTTATTTTTTTTCATTTCAAGACAGCCCTGTGACGTAGTTAGCTAAACACTAGATTGTGAAATGTGCGGGTTCGATCCCCGATCGTAAGTTACTTGTATTTCGTTTTAATGTAATTGCATGAATTATACAGACTTTTACAATGAAAATGTATCCGTGTGGAATCTTAATTTTGTTTGCTCTAAATTTCTTGAGTGTTGTATTCTCCCAACCCTTATCTAAGGCAATATGAGCGACTTAAGCCCAAGCCCTCTCAGGTAAAATAGCGAGAGCTACTTCTTAGATTTATTTAAATAGGAATCCATAAATTATTGTTAAAAAATACAAACGCTTAGAATATTTGAATTGCTAATGCGATACTTAGATAAATTTGAAAATTGGATTGCATGTTTGCAAATTCTTATTTAATCCTAAAATATTCAAATTACTGTTATTAGTGCCTCTTTTTGGCTGGTTTGTGTTGTTGTTATTTATTATTATTGTTTTTTATCCCACTATTACTTCACGCGGGATAAATAAATATACCCTGGGATTCGTGTCTTCTTCCGACAATTATACAAAATTCCATCACGGTTGGAAGAGTAAGGCGTGAAAACGGAACAAAAAAATGCGTTTTACAATTATAATATTATTTACAAATGCAAAAGTAGGTAATAAATATACATTATCTACATACATACATACGATAAGCATGTATTTCACGCACGTAACGTACTCGTGTTAAAAGTACCAAAGAAAAAGAATTTAATATCGATTTTTTCGGGTACATTTCAGCCTCCATATTACTAAAAATTAGAGAAACGAACTTTAGACCTCTAAATCGCTGACTGAATATTAACACCTCGGGGCCAATGAAACAGTCACATACATATATGTGTTAAACATATTTTATGCATTTTCACGAGCACATAAAACACAAATGTAGTACTAATTACATATTAACTAGTTACATAAACAGTTGTATTAGTTTATCAATAGCCGTAAATAAATTTAAATTATTTATTTAAAATTAAATAATAATATGCAAATTTAACTTATAAACGCGGTATGATAGTTCATCAAGCGAGCTATTATAAGTATTAGTGTATGAACACCGGAGTGCACTCACACTTTCGAATGTCCCACTAAGACTCACTTTCTCTTACTTGTTACCGATAAAGCGACGTTTCTATAGATCTGTCTACTGGAGCTTCTACGGTATATTTTTATTTTTTTTTAATTTCATTTGTTGCAACGTCACAGCGCTTGCGGCCCGGCTCATTCTTGCACTAACATGGAACCTATGCGGCCGCGCATTTCGTTCGCAATCTCGATACTATAACGCGCGAGATCGCGTTAACGTTCCGCGCACCGTGACACACAATTCGACGTATATGTTGTAACGTTAACGTTAACGTTTCAGTTTTGGTTATCTGATAAGGGTTTTTGTTTTTTGTTGAACGTTTGTGACTGTCGGATTGTGAGAATTTGTGGCGCTTACAGGAATGGAGTGTCATTAGCGTAAAAGGTAAGTTAAGACGTTTTTTGTCCCCCTTAATGGTTGTTGTTTTGTTTTTGCGGGCAAAGGAAAGATTTGTGGTTATAACAACCTTCGGATTTTCAATCCATATATCTAGATGTTTCTTTGTTTTTTTTATGCAAAAATAAAATACAATAGGTGATTTGAATTTTAATAATGACGTCAAAAATGTCATAATCTTACATTATTTTATATACATATCTAGATAACAGTGAGATTCATGTTGATTTCATGTATGAAATAATTATTGTATTAATTTCATTAACTATGATATACAAATAGAATAATTATATTTAGAATAAATACTTTACTTTTAAAACTAAATCATTATATTGAGTAAAAACTTTGCTCATTATCTTAAACAATAATTCAGACTACAATACACATTTATTTAAACGTATGACAAATTTATCTACATTATCAAACGAAATACAGTACAAAAAATCGTAAATGGCACTTTTGTCATTTATAACTAAATGCGCTAAATTTTGCTCAAAATTGGACTAAAATCCAACTTATCTTAAGAATTAAGTTGAAGAAATTATCATTTGTCACATGCAACACTTGTGAAATTATCCGCAATAGAATACCTAAATAAACCCGTTAGATTGCGGTATTAGGCTTTATAAATATTTACATACAAATTTACTACAACCTGCAAAATATCGCAACTAAATATGCACCACAATTTATGTTAAAATTCCCGTTTAATTACCAATATGCATTAAAATTTGTTTGCCATTTAAACCTACCCGAGGCTTACTTTGAAACAGACATACTTATTTAAATTTTGAAATAATCGAATTAACCCATTAGGTACCAACTTTTTTCTGTATTGTTTGACATATTTTTCAAAGAGTATATATAATAAGGAGCACATAAAAAAAATATAAAAAAAAAATAACAAAATAAATTTTTAGCCCATCAGTCCAATGTTCCCATTTGGGAACATATTTAAATAAAGAAATTCAATAAGTACTGCCATCCATTGAATCAAATTACTAGTTACAAGCTATTATTTAGATACTATTTGATATTATTTTACAATAATTATAAAATACTTACATCGAATTACAGAATAATCAAAATGGAAACAATTGAAAATTTCGAAACTCGTAAAAACTACGTTCTTTGATCAACAACACATAAATGACAATAATTTCAAGTGAATAATTGGCTTGATATTTAGCACCACACAGTGTAGAAACTAATGACATGAATAATTATTAAAACATTGCAGGTAGTTATGAATGAATCGACAAAAAGTGAGATGTGTGAAATGTTCCCAAATGGGAACATTGGTACCTAATGGGTTAATTTAAATATTCAAAGCCCTTTCCTCATACATTTTTCCATAATTTTGCCCTAACTTATACTAATACATTCAAAAATATAAGGACCTAATCTTTAATTACCTTCAATTTTTTTACTACCACACTTACGCACACACAGTCTGACCTCACACTAGGTCAGACTTAGACAATTGTGTTTTTATTTATCCCAATACAATCTAGTTATTAATCACTTAGCGACGTGTAGCAAAGTCTAGACAAATTCAAACGAGTATGTTTTTATCTCATACAAAAAACACAAGAAGGATTCTGTTTAGAAATGTTATTGAGCAACTCAAGGTCCCAAACACATGAACGTACGCGGTTATGTAAAGAAAATGTGCCGAAACGAATGCATTTATTCAAGCTTCAGTTGCAATCTTGACTGACGCATTCTGATATCTACTTATATTTATAGGCAATTTAGCAATATGTTTCGGTTTACTGAAAGAATATATCTATACTCAGATAATCTCTTTATACTTTATATAATGCTACCAGAGATTCGAGAATTGTTTTAAGAAGAAAAATGCAATACCAACCCATGCCATGCCACTTTTATAGATTACACACACTCCCACGGCTGAATCCCGAAATGGCAGGCAGATATTTCTGCAACCACGATTTACAAACTTCTTTCGAAAGTCCCAAGCATAAAGAAACAGATCTCGATCTAAATTCCGGGAACACTGTATTTGAGTCCTATAGATATAAAATGCATATTACTCATATCGAGAAATACATGTTCCTACTAGATAACATTTAACCACTTTTTAATCAGGTTTTAGTCAAATTCAGGCTTTAGATCTAAACTTTCATTATCCAGTTAATAAGATAACATATTATATCAGTTTAAAGTGTTTAATTATTGGATTAACGATTACGTCAGTTGCATTGTTGGCCGGCCATCATTCTAAGTACATTACACGGTCATGACAAAACAATGCATCTGCTAATAAGTACATAATTTTAATAATAAACACGGTGACATACTTAGTTATTATTTCCTACTTAGGGATTATATAGGGCCTTTCTTTGGATTTATTTATAAGTATTTATGGATATATACATACATGTAGATTATAGAGTCTATAAAAAACTTACCTAATTCTGTATTATTAAATAGGTAGTAACAAATAATTAAGATTCGAATGCATTTCTTGATGAATTACCGTATCTAGGAAATTTTGAATACTTTGTAGGCCGATCTGAAAAAAAAACCTTATATTTTTGTAAGAAATTAGAAATAGAACGTCAAACGTAAAAAAAACAATGAAATGTTCATCGCATCGGCAAAGTTCACGCATGTTTCCTCATTCCGATAACATTTGAGAAATTTCTTTATTACATTTCTTTATTAATTCAAATCCTAAAGTGGTATAACGCTGCATTCAAGGTGAAAATACTTGGAATTGAATTTTAATTACCTCTCGGTTGAATGAGCAAAAAATACTATTGGAGGAAATAATCATATTTTTTATGTATTTCTTTTAAGTCTCGTAAATGAACTGCATGCAATTATCACATATCTGATGACAAAATCATTTATCTTGGTCCGGGGAACAAATCTGCGGCTTTTCATTCACATATTTGTCTTACACCACTAATAGTGGTACCAGTTCGCGACAAAGTTTTAAAAACAAAAACTATGCGATTTCACAACTGACCCAAAGATATCAGAAACGAATTCACGATATACAAAAAAATGTCTCGGCGATGGAATCGAACCCATGGCCTTTGCTTTCACGGCTACAACCGTTGCTTTCGTGATTTTATGGATTTCTGAGTTAATGTGAGTTGTCGTCTGTTTATTTACTTTTGTAAAAGAGAAATCAACGGTAGGTAGCTATAACACTCTCAATAGTCACACATTTAAATCATTTAAAAATTATATATTAATTACTATTATCCCTCTATATAAGTCCCACTTCTGGGCATCGGGTTCCTCCACAACTAGGAGGGTTCAGGCCTAAATACACCACGCTGTCCTATTGCGGGTTTGCTGAATTCCAATTGGCCAAGTAATTCGTAAGAACTTTTAGGAGTTCATTTTTCATTACGATAATTAATTATTATTAATCAAGTGATTTACCTTAGTGTCGATAATCTTTATGAGAACATACCACTTCCAGTCTCGCTGACCTAGTTCAGTCAATGGACTAATCTAAAAAATCTAGTGAAGAAATCAGGTGCGCAGGTTTCCTTGCAATATTTCATTCACAATTTCCTTTTCCGTTCAAATATATGATATTGTCGTGATATTTCATAGAACAATAACTAAATAATATTTATTCTATGTGATTCTGAGAAAAAATAGAACTTAAACACAAAGGAATTAATTTAACTCAGAGAATATGGAAATACGGTATAGTTTAAATTGACTATCGAAAAGCGTCCAGTCATTATAGACAGTCAGTCATTAAAGGCATTTTAATTTCCACAGCACCTAAAATGACTGGACAATAATAAGGATTATCAATTTTATTAGTCAATATTTTCATGCCAGTCTGTTCATAACTAAATACATACATAACTTTACGCCTGTATTCCCCAAAGGGGTAGGCAGAGGGGCATTTCTGCACCTACGTTTCGCCAAATATTTTCGCCTTCTTAAATGCTCTTGTGTAATAATTTAAATTTAATAAAAGGTCATGAATATCTCTTTTGTTTTATACACTACTCGTTACCTAATTCCCGCGCAAAATGAATGGAATTTAGTTCAGTAGATGACCTTCTCGATAGCAAAAACTATACAGCGTTACTTATTCATTGAATACAAAAATATAACAAACACAACGTGGCACAGTCGGTTAGACACTTAATGGCTGAGCGGTCGTGGATTCTATCTTCGCAACGAGACAATTCTTTTGAAGGCTGAATCGTCTATCATGGTCTATTAACATGGGAAGCTTTATTTGATTAAACTAACGTTTCAAATTGAAGAGTAAAATAACAAATCTTCAGGCAGGAAGGAGAAGCCTATAATCTTCTCTATGATCCATTGAACATTTCCACCAAAATTCATCAAAGTCGATATAGCAAACTTAAATTCAACTTCCGCTATACTTCCTCCAATAAAGTTTATACTCGTCATACCGCAACAGTATTACCACTAAAAGATTAAATAATTGACATGCCTTAGAACAACGTTTTTAGCACATTATTTTCTAAAAACATGCTAAAACATCAGAAATACAACAAGACACAAAGTCCTCTCAATGTTTCTTTTATAGTTTGCGTTTACTATTTCCACAACGACGTCATTACGTCGTGTAGAACGCACATTATTGGATAAGCACATAACAATATACATATTATTTAATTCGATATACTCGTAGCAGGTGTTACCGGTCACGATATCGGTGTGTCAAAAGAAATGGATGATATAAAACTATTTTATATATTCCCTATGTAGGTATTATCGCAATGAAATTTCACGTACTTTAACATTTAAGAAAAACGTCGTAAAAAGCCTAAGTTATGTAGTCCGCCAATCCGTACTAGGCCAGCGTGATGGTCTAAGGCATAAAACCACTCAATAGTAAACGCCGTGCTTTGTAGTTAGACGTACATGGGCTTAATGGCATTCAGTGACCATGGTTAAGTGACATTAAAGTCAGAACTGTGGTACGAAAAGATCAGGTCGAAAATGTACCGTTTCCTAGTTATATTTGTTAGAGGATCAAATTTCTTGGTGTCTATACGAAAACCGACCAATGAACATAAAATATACACCTCATACAAACATAGGCTTTATACGTATGTATGTATACAAGAAGCCCATCTCTGCAAAGACATGAAGATATATAATCGCATAATAAAGCCGTACACGTCAATGGTAAAAACCGATAGGAGCAATTACTCCAGATGCCGGTATATAAGAAGAACTCGTCCTCCAGACACTTGCAATGAGCTAAACACGATTTAATTGCATAACGGAGATACTGGCTACCACCGTTATGTTTGAGATCAGTAACCGTGACATGCGTTGAGGATTGACCACATATAAATCCAACTCCGTGGATCAATTGAAGGAAATAAGCTTACAAGGCTAGATATTTGTGAGACTACTGTATTATGAGTTCTTAGGAACTTCTTAGGAGCAGACCCGTGCCCAGCAGTGGGACGTATATGGGGTGTTGAGAAAAGAAGAATCTATTGAGATGGCTAGAGTTTATATATAAAATCAGGTGATGTCGGATTTTATTTCGAAGTCTGGAAAATATCTGAAGTCCATGCTTCTGATCACTAGGGTAGGATAATTAAATAAAATAGTACAAAAAATTGTCCGAAAACTAACAATATTTTCCCTCATACATGTATCGATATAAAATGAAAATAAAAATTTGCGAAATTTGACTGACAAAGAAGCTAGAGGTGTAATATCAGCATTAACCATATCCTTACAAAAATCCATGTAACGTGTTATTAAAAAAGTAAATAGAATAAAAACGAGCATCCGTGCGGATACAAATATCCTGCTAAATGGGCCTCCGGTAATTGAACTGCCTCAATCAAACGCAAAAGGGTTTGCATCAACCTCATGTCATTTATTAGTAATTCTATTTATATCGCTTTATATTTGACCAATGACACATACAGACATAACATTACGCCTATGTTCCTCGATGGGAAAAATATACTAAAGCATATAATTTCATTCCGTCAATTATTTATCAGTCCACGTAATAAGAGGATAATATGCTCGATATTGCCGTTCTACAGGCACTATTCTAGACCCCGTGTGGCTACTGAGGACTTCCTAATGGATAACTCCAATACTCGACTTACAAATTTAATCATAGACCATTAGATGACAACAACCTTCTTTTGATTTACTTTTTTCATTTTTAAAGAAGGTTCTTTCCCTGTAGAAGGAAAAAATAAAAAATGATAATAGACTTTTTACCAACACAAAAAAATATGAATTCAAAGGAACACATTGTGAGTTTTATGTGTGTAGCCCACGCGAAATCCTACATTTAAATTGTCTTTTATACGTACGTCCGTGGTTACTGGAAAGTGGGCTAATTAACCATGAAGGGAATTCTCTGTTACCCATTTACATCTGAAGATTTGTGTCAACGCCATTTGTTGGTACGAAGTAAATTGTTTTTAGAACAAAATTTATGTATAAAGCAATTTTGCTGTGGTTTTTGTTAGTCCTTATTAATATGTGACGAACTTAAAATTATTTTTAGGACATTGGATAAATTCATATAACAACCTATATACAAGCGTCAACATGTCTCTGCTTTAAAAAGGCAAACAAGCTGGTGAAACCTGGGTGCATTATTGCATCCCATTTCCCATACTCAAATACGGTGATGGGATGGAGCATTCGGCCATACTAATACTGTCTATTATTATGTGTGTTCACAATTAATTATCACGTGTTTTAAGGACGTGTGTTCACAATTAATTATCACGTGAAGGAAAGTATTGTGAGGAAACCTACACTCCAAAATCATCATCAGCCCAAATACGACCCACTGCTGGGCACGGGCCTTCTCTACCATTGAGAGGGTGTTGGCCTTAGTCCACCACGCTGGCCTAATACGGTTTGGTTCTACCTAAATAGTTGCAAGGAATATATTAGGCATGCAGTTCGCCAACTCATCAGAATAAATAGTCTTTTTTATTCATTCTATTGTAACTATGCCACCGTTGTGCGATATGGCAGTCGTGCGTTCAACAGCCGAGTCGTATGTCGGTTCAATGTACTTTTCTAATACATACGTTACATCATCGCCAAACTGAAACATTTGTAACCAGTTTTGCGTTTTGCGTTTATAGTTTGTAACTATTGCTTAGTTGAGGCGGCAAGACCTGAGATTGATTGACCGGCAAGACTTGAGATCTTGATGAGACTTGAGACAAGGCTAGACAGGGAGGAAAATTAAAGAAAAATGGCTACTGAAAAAACTAGCTTAGATTAAAAGACAGGGAAAAATATTTGATCAAAATTACATTTTACTTCTGCCCTACTCGCAATCACGGATACCGTAAAGTTGTAGTCTAGTCCTGGATCGCGACATCTCAATCCGAGGCGTGCCTATGAAATACCAACAGCCGTGATTTCGTAAACCTTTAAGCGATGTTGGCATGTAACTTTTCTTCATTTACATAAATACAAAAATATATTTTTTTCAATGAAGGAGCAATAATATATTATAAAGTAAAGGTACTTAATATTTCTAATTCCTATCAATACGTAAACTATATGTTACACTTAAGTACTTAAACTTCCTTTCTTGTATTATTATTATATCAAATAATCATTAACAATAAATACGACAATTTAAAACTGTTCACGAATTGTAGCAGAAAAGAACTTTGAATTGAGTTCAATGACCAGAAAATTTAACTTTTTGAAATTAATTGGCAATAATTAGAAGAAATAACAACAGTTAATTAGTTGATAATTAAACGCTTACACGAAGCAAAAACAGTGGTAACACCAGTTTTTTATCAATTAGAAATAATAAACTTGGAAAATGCCGTCATTACAAAATATTCACTTACAGTAAGGCGCGATCTTCATTATTTTATTAATAAGATCTATGAACCAAACATTACTAATCGTAAAAGGTGGAAAAACTATCTAAAATTTATTAAATTTTTCGTTATCTTCTATCAATCACAAGAACAGGTTCTTGTTACATTAAATATAAATCAAATCGTTATTTAAATCTAAGAATGGTTTAAACGGCAATACTATTTGACAATAACCTTAGCTTACTAAAAAACAAGTCTATTGGCATAGATTACAAATAACTAATAATCTCTCGTAACTCGAATTTAGTAACCTTTCTGTTACGCTATAATCAATAGAGAATGCATATTTATCCAGTTGGAAATAAAAAAAAGGTTAAAAAGCTAAAAGTATTGGAATAATAGTTAACGCAATTCCCTCGGAGTTCCATTGACAATGGATGTCGATCCGCGCAAATTTCGTCAACTTAATAAAGCCAATTTCGCAGTTTCATTCATTCACTCCCGTTCAGGTCAATCTGTCAGAACAACCCATTCACTCGCGATCATGTCGCGAAACAAGGCCGCATTACGAAGTTCTTAATATTATTTTATCATGTAAAACGTTTCTTTTTATTTTATTGCTTAATTTTTGGTGATCTGTGAACGTAATGTTGGGTATAGCTGTGTTGACAATCTAATTATTCATTAAAGTTTTTTTGCAAGCATTTTCTTACTTTTGATATTCGTCTATATCACACGATACGAATTTAATAATTATGCCTAAAGTGAGTCGTAAGTCACGCATATTTTTTATAATAAAACGTGGATTGACGAATATTGATAACATTTTATAGTAAGCCTATAATAAAAAATTAACTATCGTATGTTTTTAATCATTTCCCGACCTAAGATTTCTCCTGGACAGCATTCAAGAAATTCCACGTGCATTATCATAACCAGTAATAATGAAGTAAAAGTGTTGTGGCGCCAATCGCAAATATTATTACACCAGTAAGATTTCTATAGAAACGCAACATCATGCGAAACTAGGAAGTGAAGACGCATCTTATAGTATACAGTTCCGACCACCTTTATTGTTTAACACGTCCATTATAAAACGCTTTTTATCATCTTCAGTAATGGTTCGACTGAGTAATTACTACCAGAGTTTCGTTAATAAATTCGAATAGGCTTGGTAATTATTGCCTCTCTAATTCACTCTTCAGTGACAAAGCATTTTTTCATTCAGTTCAAGACTTTATTGTTATCTGCAGCAAGGTTCAAATTTTAATTATTAGGTATTAGCCTGACTTAAACATTATAATCAATAAGGACATATTACTTACATTCCCATTGGTATAATCTCTAGTTTGTACCACTGATCAGTATATCGATTGATCAATTTCGGATCATACGCAATTCCTTAAAAAGACTACTGATATGCAAATTTCACTTCAGATGCTTACATTAAGAATTATTTCAAATATTCGGACGCTTAAGCCGTTAAACCTTCTGCGATGAAATTAGTACAGAGGCAGACGAAAACCTGGTGAGATGTACATATATCATCATAATATTTATGTTACTAGCATGCGGAAAATATTACAATTTTCTCTCTAATTACATATTTTAACCTATTCGTAACACTCTGCTAGGAACATACTCATTCTTAGGATTTTTTTAGGAGTGTAGTCCACCAACCCGCACTAGGCCAGCGTGGTGGACTATGGCCTAAAACCCTCTCAATGGTAGAGGAGACTCGTGCTAAGCAGTGGGCGTAAATGGGTTGATGAAAGAATGAAAGAACACTGCTAGACTCAGATCTCTTAAACTGACAGGATGTTATATCCATAAGATTTTTATTATCTTTATAAGCACCGAAGTCCAATCTAAAATATTCTAACACAACAAACTATAAATCTTAAGAACAATACTTTACTATTTCTTTTTTTTTTAATCTTTATTTATTTAGGGGTTTTTATCCAACAAGGATATGTCAACCCCATCATACCTTGTACATACTTATACTACTAATACATGAAAAACTTATTATAAATACACATATCTATACTTCTATTACATTGATAACTTATTATAAAAACTTGAAACTATCTTAAATCAACTAACTGACAAAATTTTTTGCTAATTTTAAGTTTGGGTCAAATACTTTGAATTACTATTTCTTCTGCGCCATAAAGTTAGCACAACAAAATCTCTCCATTTTACGAGAATTTCAAGTCTTTATCATAAGCACCGGTTTAATCTGATAAGTTATTCACGTAAGTATACTTGTGACAATGTAATGAAACCAACTTTCCCCGCATTCACAGAACCGTGCCGGCTTAATGTACTTAAAAATTATAATAAATATTATTTTATAATCTTTTCACTTTTTATTTGTATTTTATAAACGCTTACCTTGACGCGGCGCCACGGTTTAAATAAACGTAATTGTGGTATTAAACAAAAATTTATATTCATGAGATTATATAATGAGGACAACAGTTTATTCGTTTAAAAGATGACTGCGATCACAGAGTAATTAAATAAGACTAGAAAGGAAATGTCAGCTTGCCGAGCGTGCCGATTGCCGAACCTACGATTAGACCATCATGTTATATTTGACACGGCCGCTTATTGGTAATTAGGGTAGCGTGTGATATCAAGACTTTTATAAATGTGTGACAATTAATAGCAGACCTTGATATTTGTTTGAAAATTTAATCATTGATCGTGTAATCATGAAATGACAGGCGTCGACACTCATCCCCATACAAAATACTGTCTATTCCTTCTAATCTTTTTAATTTGTTCTGTTTCTGGAATCGAATCTGATATTATTTATTGGGGAACTCTCAGTAGCAACATGAAGTCTAGAAATGCGTCCACTAAATGGTAATAGGTTCGACCTACATTACGTGTGATTTGAAAGAAGTAAGGAAAAGTAAAATCTTCCAATGAATCTCTGTTTACCAAGGCTTAAAAACAATCGAAGATCGCATACCCATATGAAATCTTCACAAAGATGCTGATAAAACTAAGTCAGAATATTCATGCATACATTTTTTCCTTTTTAAATTATACATGTAAAACGAGCAATGTACAAGACACACAATAATTACCAAGCCAAATGAACAGTGTGATCTGTTTTCTGGTAATTAATATCATCATATCACTGTGTTTTACTCAATTAACAATACAAATAGCGTTTAATAATTCATTAAAATGACAGTCACGATGTTTTGTAACAGCGCAGCGGAGCGTTCATATTGAATTTGCATTGATCTGTTTTTGTTGTGTGAGAACACATACTTTTTAATGCTGTTTTGCTGTTATGTTTGTATTTATGTACATGTATAACGAATGGATATTTGTCATTCGTTTTATACGGTATGTTATCAGCAACCGGATTCCGGAATAACTCTTTTTTGGTAACCCTAATTATATCCGCTGTTTTTTAAATACGTTTGAAAATCTATATGTATACCTTGGATTCGAACCGGTGATTATCACCAGAGTGACCGGCCTCACTCAATTATAACTTACTTATAAATCTCTTCACTCATAGTAATAGAAATAAAAAACTAGAATGCTTTCATTTTTACCAAAACGATTTGAATCTCATTCTTCAAATGTATCAACTTCCTAGTACATGACAATATTGTATTTTATCACATGTTGATTAATTTTTTACATTATAAAACTAAACTAAGTATAGAATCTGATAGTTTGACATTTATTAAATGTGTAAAGTACCTCGTGTTTTGCTTCTATTTCGTCAACGACATGAAACGATAACACAGAAATGTAAAATCGAGTGGTAATTAGGCGGTCGGTCGATTTTTAAGGTCGTTTGGTGAAAAGACTACAAAAACACGGTAGGTCCAACGTAACTCGCTTGAATGACGTTTACCCAATGCAGATTTCGTCGGAGATAGCATTTAGGATGATTTCAAATGGACTGACGTTCTACTTTCGAATTTTGACGTTTCATTGACTGATTGGCTCAAGTGTTTTTTTTTTTAATGCAAAGACAAAAAATACGTCCTAACGGAACATTAATTAAATAAATAAATCCTAAATAAAATAACTTTTAAGTAATACACGGTAGATATACATGGATGTAACCCACTTGATTATAAAAAAATATATACTACTTGTATGTGACGGAAATGGATCATAATTAATGTTTTTCTTTTCTTTTTAGGCTAACACACGCTCTTATAAAGGTCAGTAAAAAACGAATGTATATTAGTTTTATTATTTAAATACAATCTTGCTTAAATTATGCATCATAGTGAGAACTTCTTTTCATGACGAATAAAAAAAACATCCAACAGTCACATACACAAGTCTAATCTAACATTTAGATACAATTATTGTACACAAAATACGAGAGTCTCTTCGGCTCGTAAATGTGGATGCAGAAATGCATCTCTTCTACTCTTTCGAACAGGACAGGCAGAATTGTACATAGTATGTAATAAAATTAAAATCTTGAAACAATGGAATTCGATTCGTGTATTAAATTTAAAAAGCAAAACCTGGATTTATGAATGAACGTACAGTTAGATTGAACTTTAAAAAATATCCATAAAAAGTACAGCCATTTGGAAAGTGACTCGGCATTTCCTTTAACGGACATCGTTCCGTGGATCACGCGTGAGTTGTCGTGTTTACATTTTTTGTTTACTAATCGATGACACAGGTGATTCGTAACGGTCTGTAGTTCGAATGTGATTTATTAGCGGTTCCGTGACTTCTCAGTAGGGCGTGAGTGTGAAATATATTCATTGTTATATTTATCAGCCTCTGTGGTAAATTTTGTTAAAATTTGGTGAGAAAAGAGGCTGTAAGTTTAAAGCAAGTAATACCTACTCTTTGATGCAGTAAAATGATATAATAAATAAATAATAATAATAATAAATACACCCAACAGTCACATACATAGCTCTGACCCCACACTAGGTTACAAGACCTGTGTCGTGGGTATCAGACACTACGAAAGACTTTTTCGGTCTCACAAACACCCAGACCCGAAACAAATATTTGTGGATCACACAAACATTTGTCTCGGTGCGGGGATCGAACCCGCGGCCTCTCGTTTCGCAAGCTGGTGTCTAGCCAACTGCGCCACGGGGGCTGTCAATTTACTAATTAATTAAGTAATTTACTAGTTAATTTACTATATTTTACGAAATTACAATATATAACATTCCGTGATGAATATAAAATAATCTAATCATAATAGATTGAGTATAAATTTAAAATTAATGAATGATGAAGATAAATTATATATGTGTAACATATTTTTCTAGAACGCATTCCAAAAACTATTTTATTTAGTGCCCAATTTTTTTGCTTTTTCTTTTACTTTAACACTAAGCTATAATTAAAAAGGCTTTTGTCGAAAACATATTAACCCAAATGATGTACTCTCAAATGTCGTGGCGAATACCGTTGACATTCTATTTGCGTCTCTTGGCTGTGGGTCGTTGACCTCCTTTTGACCAACGGTTAATCGCCAAACAATAATTATTGTAATTAACATCATGATGCTTTAAAAATGTCGTGTCAAAGTACATGATGGCTTTAGTTATCCAGCAAAATAATGGATATACATGAAAGTGTATAGCAATAAAGAAGCTGGATATTTCAAAACATTGAAGATTTTAATTGATATAACAATATCCTACGGAAACATTTACAACTATTTCTAATTCTATTTTGCTTCGACCCATGTATGCATGTTGTGTAGGTATCATGTAGCAATCTGATAAGAACGGGTATCCATTAAGGTAATAAATATACTTAAAATTGAATATAGTAATAATGAAGTTTAATAATATCGAAGATCTAAAATCAAAAAATCATATTAGCAAAAACACTATAACATATTATTATAGTCTAAGACTTTCAGTACTTTTCTATGTAAACAAATAGACTCCAAGGGATTCTTTTGTCTCATCACGTCTTTAGAGACAAAAGTGTACCTTTATTTTCCTGTTCATCCATTGATCTACGACTTAACATTGCTTGTCAATAACTACAATGCCAACTATTAGAACTGTTATCTATCATCCATGGGAACTAAGCATCCAGTTGTAGAGGAGGCACGTGTCCAGCAGTGATTCGTAATGTCCTTTTATATTGACAGTACCGTGGCGCAGTTGGCCTAGACTCTTGCGAAACTTGAGGCCGCGGGTTCGGTCTTCGCACCGAGACAAATCTTTGTGTGATATACAAATATTTGTTTCGGGTCTGGATGTTTGTGAGACCGAAAATTCTCTCTTGGCGGGTATCGCCACACAGGACTTGTATCCTAGGGTGGGTTCAGAACTTAAGTGTGGGAATGTAACAATTGGGTTTATTTATTTTTTAAGCTATGTTTTTGAGCCTTTAATGTCAAATTTTGACAGCTGTAATAGAAATCTATCTCGACAGAGGGGCTACTGGTGGGCATAACAATGGAAGTCCTCATTGAATCATTTTTTTTTTTGTTTTATACAGGCACACATTTACTTCATTCGCTTTGTATATTCCATAACTAGGTATTTATGTTTTTCCAGTCCAAAAATTCTCCCATTTTTTGTTAGATTCACGACACAAGGTACATGCTAGTGTGGAATCAGAATTATGTACACATGTGACTTGTGTATAATATGTTGTAATTTGTGTATATAGTTTTAATATTTAAGCCGCTCGTGCGGAGACGGATATCCTACCGCTAACAAATTAATTAAATTGGAAAAATAATTATTTAATTCTTAATCTGACAATCTTTAATTTAATTGCGTGAATTAATTGCCTAATAACGTTAAATGTAGGAAGTAACTGTAAAAAGGCCCAAACGTCGAACATTCATAGCGTGTTACGTACAATTACGTAAACAGTGCAAAAATAACATTGTACTCTAATCACTATCAGCTGTATAATGTTTAATCCATGCTCTTTTTGCTTGACGAGGAAGGAGAACGGTATGGCAACTTTCATTACATAATATTCCTTGATTTAATAGTCTATTACTGGATGTGTTGATGACACTAAGAGGGTTACATACTGTATATCATTTACGTGTTATACATTTTACAGTCTAGCGGAATTGGTTGAATAACTGTCAATGAGACTAGTGTTCTACTAAAAAACTAATAAAGGCTTGTCGATCCTCGTATTGAGGCATATGTGGTTGATTTAACCTAAAAGTTTTACCTCGTATTTTACTGTGTCTTCAATTTCTGTTTAATCTGTCTAATAAGTCATAAAACGCGTTAGACTAAACAAATTCAACGAAGACAATACAAGTTTGTGAGTAAATTATGTCATGAGGCTACAATAAATACCGATATTAAAGAAAAAGTGTTTATAACAACAATATTGGTACGATTCAGTGTTATGACAGACATCGCTTTATCGATATTTAATGGTTCCGATGCGGTATGTAGGACTTACGAAACCAATGATAAACCAATTGCATCCGTGTTTTGCAAAACGCACATACGAATACTTGCAAAAGGAATGGATTTTGTGTTTCTTCATGCATGTTTCGACAGATTTTTTAGTTTTACGCAACAGAGGGCCTTATACCGTGTTTTTGGATACATTTCTAAAGATCTTGTTGCTATTACGAATATGGGATTAAAATAGTAACCTTCGATAGAGCATCGACTTTTTACGATTATACTAGGTACTTTTAAGTTACAGCTATCTCAAATCAAATATTATTTTTCCATTCATTCAAATTATTAATAAACTTTATAGCGTACCTAAGTACACTAATGATCTTGTTTCAAAACTAAATTTTTTAAGACTTATTTAGTAATTCATAAAAACAGTAGCAAAAACCTCACAGATTTCATCAACCGTTCAATAGCCCAGTTGTCGTACTGTTTGCTTTCATCGTCACTACACGATGTTTAATCCAACTGCACGCTATCGCGAAACCGAAAGTGGTTTTAATACACAAACTCCAGGCTTAATAAGATGAATGTTTCGTTGTAATGCCGTTGACGTAATTATCTCATTAGATTCAACCTATATATATCCCACTGCTGGGGACAAGTGTCTTGTATAACTAAAAGTTGTTAGAACAAAATCTAGCGCGATGGTCTCGATCGGGTTGGCGAACTATTCATCAATAAATTCCTAAGAACTTTTGTGTCTGTATATTTCTCTCGATATTTTCACCATTAATTTAAAAGATAATTTATGGTAAATAAGCATGTACCTACTTTTCAATTATTGTTTACCAAATTTATAAATTAACAAAAAAAATGTGATTAACATGAAAATACAAAAAAAAGTGTAACAAATAAACGTATTATTGCTGCATGTGATTTTACAACAGTTAGTCATGACTCACACCATCACACAACTTCGAAAAGCCACATTGATTCGGTTTGGGCCCGCGATTGCCGAGATTTTGATCCAACCGCTCCAAGAACCATACCTACCGT
The DNA here is from genome assembly GCA_030295005.1 of Cephonodes hylas. Lineage (NCBI taxonomy): Eukaryota > Metazoa > Arthropoda > Insecta > Lepidoptera > Sphingidae > Cephonodes > Cephonodes hylas. The sequence continues at coordinate 10,139,517 of AP025372.1, read as the reverse complement.
GACTTTTTCAGAATAAATGTCCTGTATCATGGCTATCAGAACTACGAGCGACTCAGTCCCACAAACACCCAGAACCTGCACAAAAATTCGTGGATCACACAAACATTTGTCTCGCGGCTGTGATCGAACCCGCGGCCTCTCGTTTTGCAAGGTTATCAGCCAGGCAGTTCTATCCAGCCCCACGGGGCTGTCACTAGATAATTCTAGTAATAGCTTGTCATCATTGGACGTACGTGTTTATTGTGAACTTAATATTGCAATTTGCTTTCACCGTGCCGTTTATCGCTCGCCGCTGATGGTAATGTCTTTATGCGATTACCGCGCGATATAACAGTCACTTTTAAACTTTAATAATTTAGTAGGGGATTAGACGAACCGTCTGAGAAATCTTACAAGTCAGTGTAAAGCTATGACTATACCTTGCTTACATTTATTGATGTTGGTTACTCGATCAAGTCAAAATGCTTGTACAAATCTAAATTATTTGTGGCAAAGATACATTTGAGAGTAAGGATATTTTTTATTTCCAGAACAGCTAGAAAGTTTATCTATAGTCATAGAATTTGCCCTTATATTTTTTTAGGTGAAAAACATACTGAAATCTCTTATTGCTTTATTTATGTTACTTATTTCCCACCAGAGAATTAGTTTATAACCCAATTGGTAAACCGTACATCCTAATTGTAGAGAAGAATCATGCAAGTCCATCAAATAGGTTCATAACCCTCTTGACACTTTATTAAGGATATTTACCAACAAAAATAAGGAAAACAACAAAGGCAAATCTCCTGAATTCATTGTGTAGGTAAATACAATATATCTGTAGTAATTAAGCGCAATTTTAAATCGTATTGATCTAAATCAGTAGTTGATGAAAGGATGTTCGTATCCGCACGGATGGTGATAGCTATAGCAACAACTAAGGGTAAATACGGTCAAAGTGACCTACAGGCGATTTCGGCTTTAACATCCGGCTTTAAACAGGCGGCCTAAATTTAATTATATTCGGTTGTCAATGTTTCAAACTTATGGATAACTGTCATGAGACAGTGACAGAATTTCCATTTAAAAATTTCATTATATATCGCTTAATCCAGAAATCGAACTCAAGATGTTTCTATTGACTCCGACCGTTTACATCACAGCTTTGGTCAGAACCGTAAAAAAATATAAAAATAAAGTAAATATGATCTTTTATCTCGCGTAGTACCTTATATGATAGGTCTATTCTATCATAGGTCTTTTAAAAACATAAAGAGTTTTTCCGGACGATTTTTTAGAATATCTGTTAGCGAGATATTCAACTTTGAAACATCAATAAAAAGTACCAAGAAAATAAGGCGTCGCCCTCTCTGCTTAAAAGATCAACGACTGTTATTTTTTTCTTCAATAGGAAATATCTTCACAGAATTTACACTACAAAAAAGTAACACTCGATACTAATTACGTAGAATTTAAAACACAATTGGCAAAACACATCACTGATGTTTTTGCCGATACAACACCAATGTGTCGATCAAATGAAATAACTATGCAAATTCAGGTTAAAACAATATGTAAATGTTTTGCCACGCATTTCCACTACAAACTGCTTCGGACGTCCAACTGGTTACTCCCGCGTAATATTCTCTTTGCGGACATCATATGCCGGCCAAAAAAGGTGAACCATACAAAATAATATATTTTTTCATTATTATTTTTTTATTATCACTTACTTTCACGGTGAAGAAAAACAGTGAAACCTGCAAACCTAAAAGTTCTTAGATATTATGAGTGTGTAGTCCACCAACCCGCACTAGGCAAGCGTGGTGTACCAAAGTCTAAACCCTCGTAGTTATAGAGCAGGCCTGTGCCTGTATATATATAGGCTGATTTTATTTTCTATTTGCATACACACACTCTCTTACACAGCAAAGGTTTATTATCCAAGAAACCTACAAAATCTTTTACCCGACCACGAATTCGTGTCTTGTAATCTCTGTATCGCAAAGCACAGACGCGTTTAAATACAATAAAACAAAAGTTATAAATAAACATAAGCTATGAATGTTATGTAATGGTATTACGCTGTAAATATTTCATGAATTATTTATATTAACTAACGTAATTTTCGTCGTAAAGTTACGTCAGAGTGATACGCAGAACCAAAGTTGTTATTGATTTTTGTATCAATTGTATTGTTGGCACACTAATATGTATTTCAACTGTAATTGACCAATACACATCTAAATCAAACCATTGCGTTATCATTCTGTCGTAAAATTATTAAAAGTGAATCGTCTGCATTTTGAAAGATAATTTTGTATAACTTATTATGATCTCTTATATTTTTACACAAAAAATAAATCTCATTTAAATCCAACAAAATAGGAACTCCTTTGCGTATAACCTCATTTCAAAAATAATTAAATCAAGATTTGCTAAAAAAAAACAAAAGACAATCTGCCAATTCCTTTTTTTAATTTGAATTAAATGTCAACTTGTGTCAGCTAGTGCAATACTCACCGTCAAAATGATCAAACAAACAATAGACAATCTAACAATTCTATTTCTTTATTTAAAATCTATATATATAAAAGAAAGTCGTGTTAGTTACACCACTTATAACTCAAGAACGGCAGAACAGATTTGGCTGAAAATTGGTAGGGAGGTAGCTTAGAGCCAGGAGACGGACATAGGATACTTTTTATCCCGTTCGATAGCGTTCCCGTGGGACTTTTCATTGTTTTCTTTATCCATACAAAAGTTTCGTTTTAATAATTAAGTCAATTTAAACTTTAATACAATACAATAAAGTTTAAATCGTAGTGGAGGAGTTCTATGTTATAAAAATGAATTGCTCGATGTGTTCCTAAGCGCAAATCTCGAGAACAGCTGAACCGATTTCGCTAATTCTTTTTTTATAATATTCCTTGAAGTACGAGGATTGTTCTTACGGAGAGATACATTTTAATAATTGCCTGAAAAGGTCTAAAAATAATACTTTTCTATATTCCCATACAAAAGGTTCGTAATGATACTTAAGTCATTTTGAACTTTAACACCATACAAAATTTCCTGTCATTTAATGGTCATCCCGTCGATGCAGTTAGAGGCCCCCTCAAATAAAAGAACTTATTAAAATAAGCATTTTGAATCGACAATATGTATCTATAACATTCGAATTATTGCGTATTTTAGATGTTAAAAATGCAGAATTCTCATGACAATGGATTGACATTTTTTGGCTGTCAAATATTAAGGCGTTCAGAAATTTATTTTGTGTAACAAATCTCCTTGGTAGTGCCTAATATTTTATTTTTTATTATGCTTGAATATCTAAAATATTCTAAATCTCCATCAAGAAATATTAATAAATGGTCAGGGGATGCCTTTTCCATTGATCTAGCCAGTCATGGAACAGGGCTATGAGTTCGCGACCTCGGCCCCCCGAGCTGTTGGAGTCTCCCACTATTTCCTTATCCGGGACTGTGGCATCCTTACCATCAGGCCAAAAATCGTTACCTGCAATATCCTGTACCCAAACACACGCTATCTCTACCCCTTTACCAAAAGAACGAAAGCCCCAAGGAGAGTTGGTGTCAGACAGGCGGGCGGCCGTAAAACATTTGCCAAAACATTTATACAGTATGTATAATAAGAAAAGTGACAGGGCCTAGGCCGTCCCCCGTAGCCGACGCGCAGGGGCAGCACCCGGTTCCTATGAGAAATGGGCAAGGTTTGTTACACCAGCCCGGGCGGGGGCAACGTAAGACACTAGCCCGGGAAATGAGATTGAGGTATGCAAGTGGGAATGTAGGTACGTCAAATGGTAGGTCAAGGGAGATAGCATTTGTGCTGAAAAAGAAAAAAAAAATGGTCAACGAAGAAGACTTACGAAAGACGCATGCAGCAAAGATGCGAATGTTGCGGTGGATGTGTGACAGAGTGACAGAGTCAGAAATGAATACTTTAGGGCAAGTCTGAAAGTAGCTCCTGTGATAGAAAAGATGAAAGGAAACCGTCTGTCGTGGTATGGGCACATTAAGAGAAGGAATTAATCATATGTAGGAAAAAAAAAGTGATGAACATGAAAGTGGATGGATGGGCGAGCTGAGGAAGGCCAAAAAAGAGATGGATGGAGTGCGTGACTGAAGATATGAAAAACAAAGGGGTAAATGAAAACATGACGGCTGACAGGGATGTGTGGAAAAAGAAGAGATACTGCGCCGACCCCAAGTAATTAATTGGGACCAGGGCAAGGGGATGATGATATACCTAAGTAATTAAAAATTAAATTCTGTTAATAAGTAACAAGACATTCATTGACTGGTAGGGCGATACGAAGTTTGCCGGGACAGCTAGTTATGAATAAAATGTCAAGTTGTGTCCGCTAGTGTAATACTGGGGGCACAATTATACAGGCATTGTTAGAGGCAGCGTACGAACGATGCATCCCACCTGCGTCTGACACATCAATTATCTGCATACATTTGGGGGCACATTTCATTATTTCCAATGTAAACCGCATCAACGTGCGTGCAAATTATAACCGGCGCGTTTAATTGGATACACTGAGCCGATTTTATATTTTTTAAAAAAGGTTTTCTGTTATTATTTTGCTTGAAAATTTTCAGTAATGTCTTTGAGTCTAGTAGACTGATGCGTGGTCTCGCGGCACTTGTGCCGTGCAATTTAGAGGTCCTGAGTTCGATTCCCGGAATGTGTTAATATAAGATGAGCATATACCCATTTTTCAACCTTTCCAGACTTTCCAGACTGAGAATTTTCTTATGAAAAAACCCTAATACCAATTCACCTGACTCGTGAGTCGAATCCAGGACCTCTAAATCGCACTTCACATCCAGGAGCCTTAGTAGCTTAGTAGAACTTAATAACTAAGTATTCAAAGGTGGGTTACAGATATAACCCCTTTCCGCTTAACATTTTCCGGGATATACAAGAGATCAGTATTACCAGTGTACACACTTAATGAGTCCACAAGATGAAGTGATCATCGACTTATGTAGTCATACGTAACCTACATGTAACTAATGACTATTTTCTATTTACGTCATGTCAATCCGCCGCCATTATGGCATTAGATTACATCCTGATAGTTAATATAGGTAGGGGAAACAGTATAGTTATTGGCCCCTGTACAGTTATTAGCCATTTCAACTTTGCTACCAAAAAACTAGCAATATTCTATACTAATAGTAGATTTAAAAATTATATAATGGCGACACTTTTATTCTCTGTCATAAAGTCTCATCGAAATTCCGCTAGGTATGTGGTTTGTTTGTTTTCCGATGTGTAATGTTTTGCCGGAGGGAGAAATTCAGTTAAGCGATTAAAAATAATGTTAAGACTGCATATTTTACTGTATGTATGTACAATAACTATACTGTTTCCCCTATATGAAGATATTGACATAACTATTACTTAGATGTAGGTTCTTAAACGTTACTGTACTACAAAGTTAAGCTATAAGGCGTTAGTTGGTAACTTAAATACCCTGCATTAAGTTACCAACTTGGGTGTGATCCACAAATATTTGTTTCTTTTAGGGTGTTTGTGAGACGGAATGGTTTTTATAGTTTTTGATACCCACGACATAAAACTCGTTACTTAGTGTGGGGTTCAAATCTATGTATGTGACTGTTGAGTATTCATTTATTTCTGGAACTTTAATTTCCACGTACCTAATATGGAGCGACCCAATTACTATTACTAAGACATATTCCTAAAGATAGCCCTGTTTGTGAACAATAAAAATATACCTGACCCGAGACTCGAACATACGCATCGCTTAACTAATACCGCCACATTACTGACGTATAGCAAGCTTGATAAATAGCTTAAAATATGTTGACTCGTTTTTAAAATGTAGCGTAGAATAAAACGGTTTAAACTCGAAACAGAGTAACTCGTATAGACAGTTCAGGGAAAGTTAGGCGAGTCATGCCTACGCCAGTTTAGATTTATATACTGCGAAATAAATCTAGACTGAACTCTGTCAGGTATTATTTTAAAGTATTTGGTATAGTTTACGTGCTATTAAATTGGACTTAAATATATTAATTTGGCTAAGAGACTTATGCTTTAGAAAAAGTCATTATCATTACCAGTAATTCGTCATCGTCACTGCTGGGCACGGGCCTCCTCTGCAACCGATAATTACCCATACACGCCCACACTCCCATATTCGAAAATTCAGCGGTATGTGCCTAGGTTCAAACTAGGGATGTTGCGAATATTCGCATCCGCATCCGCATATGCGGAACATTCGCATCGATTTGGACATCCGCATCTGCATCCGCATCCGCATAAATCGCTGCGGAGCTGATGCGGTTGCGGATGTGTAGCAGATCGCGAAAAGAAAGAAAGGGGTGAGGGGCGGCGAGGTGCGCGTGTCGGTCTCGAGTGTCGAGTGGTTGACCGCACGTGCTGATTGACCAATAGGAAAGCAATAACATTTTATACAGATCAACCAATCGATCAATTTTATACAGATCCGCATCCGCATCCGCATCCGCGAATGTGATCCTCTTAGAATTCGCATCCGCATCCGCATCCGCGGATGTGAAAAAAATTGAATCCGCAACATCCCTAGTTCAAACATCCGACCGCCAAGATTCTCGACCGCACGCCCGAACCTCGGGAACATTTCTAATATAAAACATGCTTCTACAATATTGATTCTCATATTCGCCACTAATATGTTGTTTCAAAGACAATAGAAAATTAAACATTAAGTTATTGGAACTCACTATTCGTTATTAAATTGCCTTTTTTATACATGACACTGATAACACCCCACCGAATTAAGTATCATGTTTCAACTTTCAAGTAAAGTGTCAAGTGGCAACAAAGGCCTGTCACTAGTCGCCATAATTATGACGGCTTAATGTAGACCACATATACATAGATCCCAGGAGCTGACAAAATTCCATATATTCCCTTTAGAATGGGATATACATCTTATAACATTATTCTATAGTCTCTATTTTAATTTTCTCTAAACATCTTGCTAATCAAAATGCGCAGTGAAAGTGAAAATAGCCAAATTAGATGAAAATATGAACAAAACACCTTCGTTTATTATTTATTTAAATGTCTTAGACATTGTTCACTGTACTGTGACGAAACCGGGCAATTTGCATTCATGAAATGTAAGGTCTTTGCCCACGAATCGAAAGTTGGCTCGCGAGTTACTACATAAACCTTGTCTAATGTTTATTCTTTATATGCTGGAACCGTGAAAGACCGCACATGGTGTAGTACAGACTAAATAAGGACTGTAAAAACGTACACTTACCGCTTAATCCCTGAAAAGGTGGTTAAAAGTATATATTTAAACACACATTTCAAGAGCTGTATTTTAAGAAACTGAACGTCTCTGTAATTATTATGAAAACTGACTACCTCGTGGTCTCGCGGCGCAAATATGTTCTAAGCGATATAGAGGTCCCGGATTAAAATCCCTGGCGAGACAGTCAATTCGGAGTTATTCCGTTTTTCCATTATTTTTTGTAGCAGAATGACGGCCAGAAAGTAGCTCGAAAAAACATGATAATAGGTTCTCTTCCTATTATGTGGCACTTATGTGATTTTTGTTTTCATAAAAAAAAATTGGCAGATAAATTTATTTTAAATTATTAAACTTATATAAAAGTTGATGTGCAAATTTATTTTTTGCAATTTTAGTATCTCAACCGTCGACACAATCTTTAGGTTACTATCGTTTTTTTTCTTTAAATTTTACTCACCACATAATCTAAGAATCCCTACAATTTATAAATGCTTATTGACGGAAAATAATCTAAATACTTTAATAATCATAAAAATTGTACCACCGCAATCCCAATCCGAGTATATCAAAACGGTAATCAGAATTGACGTAACAAAGAGCAGAGGAAGTAAAAAAAGCTATTAACTGTTGTGTTAAGACGAATGGCGATATGCAAGAGCGGTCTCTTCCGCCACTTGTGCAACCGACCAACGAAATAATACTAGCGCGTGTGTATTGATAATCTTTACACTTCTTAAGTAAAAATCAGAAACTGTACCAAAACAAAAAACATATTGTGTAAAATAATCCGGTTTTCACGACTTCACTGATTTTACCTATCAAAATACAATCATTACTGTTGTCTGTCATCTTCAGCCCATAGCATTCCTTAGAACTTTTAGGTTCACAAGTGCCATCACGATGTTTTCCTTCAACCTTAAAGAAAGTGATAATTCATTGTGAATACACATATAACTTCGAAAAGTCAGAGGTGTGTGATTAAGGTTTGAAGCCGCGGCCGCCGTGATTCTCGACCGCGTGCCTAAACCTCCAGGCCATCGCTACTTCACTTTTCACTGTGTGTATTAACAATAATTTTTTTATTTATTTTATTTATTTATTTATGCTTTTTATACAAAACATTGTATAAAGGCGAACTTAATGCCTAAGGCATTTTCTACCAGTCAACGTTAGGGTGTTATTATAATTATCAGTTACTTTAAACCATTACAATTTAAATTTCCTAATTTTTTTGCCATGTTCCCAAGAATAGTATATAGGCTTATATAGAATCGATACAAAATAAGAATAAATGTGTGTATGAACGGAAATAATTGAACAACGCTCTATAATGTTTACAAACAAGTTTCGCGCTAAAAATACTTATCTATGTATAATATTTATAGCTCATAAAACAAGCAACATTAATTTATCAGATATGACACGGATTGTTTTATCTTCCACGCATAGATTAATCCTACAGACAGTACATTCCTGTCGGGTTTTAATTAAGAATAAAATTATATCTTGAAAAAATCACATTTCCGTAGCTAAGGAATTTTTAACATTTAAGTAAAAGCTATTTTTATGGAGAATTTACATATTTAAAATACTTTATATTTGCTCTTACAAACAAACCTTGCTTGAAGTGATAGGCAAAAGTGCATTTTTGTGCCAACATTTCGGCACTTGTGGTCGATACAACTAAATGTTTTAGTAAAGAAATTCAATTGGTTATCATTCCTTTATATTATCTTCAATAAACAATAACTGTGTCAAAGCATATTCGATTTTCTATAAAATGTAACCTTAACCAAACTAATATAAATTATGACATGTTAATCGATTAATTGATTTTATACACTTATGATTTATGACTTTCGGCACATTATATTTTAACATCGTCTTATTGCAAAAATAAATGAAATAAAGCAACAAAAAAAACTTATCTTTATTGGTGAAAAAATAATTTTTCTTTCCGGGTTAAGCGTGAATTTTCGCATCACCTCGCCAACTGATATAACAAATGATAAGAGATAAGACGTTATTCAGTCGGTTTTTCATTCTCGTACGTGTGTGGTGTGTAAAAATATAGTGTTGATATTTTGGGTCCAAAGCGTGTAAAATATTAGCATTTGGGGCCGCGCTAATTCACAAATGAATTATTAATGTTTAAGTGAAAGTAATTAGCATAATGAATTATTTAACGTTATTTAGAGCGAATTATGTAAGGGTAATGTTTGTGTTTATTGTGGAAGCATTATTCGTCCTCGATTTTTTTAGTATTATTTAATACTACATAATACCGTTCGTGGGAATCCAGTGAGACTTAATTTAAAGGCGGGATTCGTCGTAAAAATCCTAAACTAATACGAAAAATGCATTCACTTAAAAGAATCGTCTTGACTTGATCCTTTATCCTACGGCAAAATGAATTATACATTCCCCTGCCTAACCATAAAATAAAAAATGAAGGAAAAACTGTCAAACTTTTGTATCTTAATGCGGTGGTATTGATAATATTTTGTGATATGATTTATTATTAATTCAAGTTTTAATATGCTATAAACGGTACCATTTTTTTCATAAGTCATACAACCGGCATTGTTACTTTAAATTTTAAAATAAAAGCTATTTATATTACTTATAATATGTCTCGATATCATTGCTATACCTTATTAAGTTAGGAATGACGAACGATTTCGATTTCAACCAACCTCATTATATTCGCGGACGTTCATAAATTACTGAAAACTGATTACAATTTTATTACATTTCATAATTAATTATGTTTAATTAAAATATATAGCTTATTCCAGTTCCATTAGCATCTAATTTACCTTTATTACTTACAAATTATAATTGTATTAATCTACGAAAATTCTTTTACAAAAAATATTTTGTTTCATTTTATAAATTACTATTACGTGATAATGCAAATATAAATACGCAGAAATATTTTCAATGCAGCGATAAAAATTAAAGTATGAGATAAGTTGATTTAAAATACCTTATTATTTATTTATAATAAGATATTATTGTGATAAACCTCAATGTTAAATATGCGCCAGGTTGATAACGAAAATGGTTTTTTCTTAATTTAATTATTTTTCATTATTCCTCGTTTAATGCACAAATAATTTATTTCTCTATATAAATATACCGTTTATTAATTTTCCATTTCACACTAGATAGAACCTGTATCATGACATATTCTTTAGTAAGTAATGCATTATTTACTTATGAATTAGTGTCTCCTATGTCCCGGGTATAAAATGCAGCGAATTTTCGAGAATTCCTCAGTTCGATTCCCGAAAAATTCTCACATACAACATAGTCTCTAGGTATGTGCATAGCAAACAAATTATTTGCTAAATCGAAGTATGGAAATAACTTTGCCTATTTATTTAAGTTTACAGGGGTGAAAATAAATCTCTATTTAGTTTGTGATAGTAAGATTTGAGGTGTAATATTCAATTTCTCACGTGATTAACATTGAAACGAGAAGAAAACATGTGATGACCAAGATCAGTCATATTTGGACATAATCTTAACCTTATCGATGTGATATGAAAAGCGATGGTATTGAAAAGTCATATTTTATCGGGACAAAACTTGTTTGTCCGTCGCCGTTGATCTAGAGATGTTATCTTGGTTGAGAACTGTAGTCTGTAATGTTTCGATTCACGGCCAAGCAATTTTTATACCACAAAAACTGATTCATTCATCAACCTGTTTACCTCAATATGGTCGACCACATATTTATTTTTCTTTAATATCTTTTTTTGTACACCACATATATAAGAATGAAATATAAGATAATGCTAACTTATAAATGATTGTGCCACAAAGGACGGCTTTACTGCTATCGAAATCTCTGACAGCCAACCCAGAAAATTTAAATACGGGTATACGGATATGATAAAAAATTAAAAGTACTTGTCTTATGCTCTTCGTTGCCGGTGCACATACCGGCAACATTGCACACAATGTGGTCAGGAGGTCCGGGGTTCTATTCTCCGGTAGGGCAAATTCTCATTACCTCGTCTACAATTTTCAAAAACCCCCTTTAAAAGGACTTTAAAAAACCTAATTAGCTATGCGTCGGTACATCTGCCTACTCTACAGGGAGTACGGGTGTGAGTATGTAATAAAAACAATGCAAGTAGGTCTCGGCCTTATATTCTATTAAAAACCATTGTTACGAGTGAATTCTGAGAAGTATCACACGTAGGCGTAACACCTTTACACCGAGAAAACAATAGAAGATCCGCATCTTAACACTTTTTTGAGACATTGTTCCCTCACTGAATCATCTTTGAACTTCATTTGTTTTACTTTCATGTTAATTGATTGTCATAGTTTGAATTAAGAACTTTTTGTGTGACAGATATATCGTTTTTTTTTAACGAGTAGATAATTATATTGAAGGGCTAAGGAGGTCCGTACCGAGCAGTTTTTTTGTTTGTTAAGACTTACCATAGACAAAACTTCTAACTGCATCCAGCATAACTGAAGAATTTATTCTATACTTAAATTTTGTAGTAACAGCGTCAAATATATTTCAGAATAATGTTTCGTAATTCCTCTAATTACGATACAGAAACTAAGCGGACTTCATTATAATTTTCTAAAATACAATTTCCTACCAATTCGTTCATTCAATCACTCACTTGGCCATTCATTCAATACGGGACACGTGATTAATATCTAATCAAAACCCGTGCTTGTATTAATTGCTTTTGTGTGACCCAATTATGAACACAAGCAGTTAATCATTGTGTTTCTGTTTACATAATTATTAGTATATGCATGTATCTCCAAGATATTTCGCCTAATATTTTCGTATGTCCTATGTATTAGAGATGTTTGCTGTTGAGTAGATATAATATGTCAACGGTAAAAACAAATAATACTTTAATCCATTACTGAAATCAAATCTGTTACCTCACGATCATGTAATGAATGGAATCTCTCAATAAAAAGTTTCTATAAAAGGAAAAGCAACACAAAGTTAGTTACATAGTCAGTGCGCCTTTACCTTGTTTTATTCACACTTAAATATTTATATTCTAAAATACTACATTCAATACATTAAACCTTCTTGTTCTTGCGCCTACATCCCCATTTAACCTTAACATAATAATCTATTCAAATTCTGAAACCCTTCCTACTCATCGTTTTTGGTTATCAAATATCTCCCCGCCTGTACACCATCTTCCAATTGTTCTTTCATCCCACAAGTACTTATGAAGGATTTTATGAATTTTATAATCAGATGTTCGGTTCTACACTTAGTTATATGCCCGTGATTGTCGAGTTTCTTAGCAGTTCCCAATATATTTCTTTCGAGACTTGGTGTATTTGAGACAAAATTTTAAATTTCTGATTTGCCTAAGTTCTCAACACATGATGTATGTACTAAGTGGCATCGTAGCATATTTACTATTTTTGTTACTATTGAGTGTAAAAATACATGCATACACAGTAACGCTCGTATTTCAAGGATTAGGTAAGTTTCATTAACCTCATTTTAACAATTGTTTTTTTTTTAAGTCTACCGTTGTAGGCAGTGAATCTATTGCCGTTTTCTGAAACATTTCCAGACTCCCTGCTGCCACTAAGAATGTCCAATGGAACATAACTATTCGGTGAATTTCTTTCAAAATACCCACTACCGGAACCTAAGCATGCAAAGCCTTTAGATAAAACACGATTCATGTAAGCGATATGCGTTAATGAAAACTTAATCTTATCAGATCTCCCTTCATTTCTATCCATTTTTATCATGATTCTGATGGAATTTAAACAAAAAAATCACCGTAATCAGAACTGGCTTGTTTGTTGCTTGATTTGAGCAATGTTTCATTGTTTATACGAAAGAAGCTGAATTTTTTTTAATGAGAATTTTTAAACCATTTTTTATGCGTACACGCACATGTTGTCCTGCATACGCTATTATGCATACATAAAAGCGTAGGCTATTTTTAAAGCTTTTCGCCGAAATGTGAACAATGATTCCAGCATCTAATCATAAGGGCATCGTAATACCTTCAGTATTCAACTGCAATAAACAACTACAACTGCTGTAAAAAAACTAGCTAGTTATGACCCTGCAGTAAAATTTATCAGAAGTATTGGGACATAGATAGGTAATATTTAATCCATCTATGATCCTCTATATCAATTGATTATATTATCGTTCATTAATATGCCGCGCTTTCTTTCTCTTATCACCAGCCTTATCTACTAACGACGAGTGGTAAATAAACATTGAAATTCCATAGACAAACTATATTTATCTATGATTCATTAAAACTATTCAGACACACCTTTATTAGCGAAATCATATTGATATTTTTCATAGTCGAGTGCTAAAGTTAATAATAACAGATAAGGAACAAATAGACAAATATTTTGGATAATATTTAAGTTAATTATATTATGTATTACTGTAACATATAATATATATTGACATACATTTGTATCCACGGAGGGGCAGACGGCGGTGTTAAAGCATAACACATGATATCTTAGCCTATCGCTATCCACTGCTGAACACAGGCAGAGGCCTATGTTTCATGGTCCTTTAGGGAGGAGGAAGAGTAACTATTAGTCAAGCGGGAAAGCCCTATTCCATTTGTTTAGTCTTGAGAAAGATAAAATTTGGAATAAAAATCTCACGATGTTTTCCTTCATCTCCGATAAACAATCGTTACAAACAACTGCATAAAGCAGAAAAGAAAATAAAAACCTTGAACTTAAATAATATCTTCTTGACCTTGAGATACCCCTCACCGTTTCTGACACGTCAAGTTTGCCAAGACATTATTCTGGTTTCATCATAAATACATTAACTAAAACAGCATAACTCCTGAAAAGCAAATACATACTCTTCTACTTCGGCAAAAGTTGAAATGCAAGCATAGAAACGTATCATCATCATTACAAGCCGAATGAGGTCCGCTGCTGGACATAGGCCTCTACCAATGACTTCCACAGCCTGCAGAAAAGTGTACATTAATACAAAAAATATTTACAACTGATTCATGGAAAGCCGGCAATCATTTTATCACTTTACACCAACGGTATGACCTCATGGCTAGATAAGATTAGCGATATTCGCTGAGATGGGCAATAAAAAACAATAGTTGGGTGGTTACCTCGCCTCGCATTGGACTACTGAGACAGAGGTGATTTCGATGATAAAAGTGTTACGTGACGTATCATTGTGATAAATGATACTCAGATTACTGGATTTTGTTTTTATTAGTGAGTATTATCTACTTTTTCCTTATGTATAAGGGTTATTAATAAGTATTTCGGCTTAAGTAAGAATATAATTGAGTAACACAAGACAACTAAATTAGGTATTGAAATCGTCAGCAAAAATCAGTCCGCAAATCCGCTTAACATTAGAGTGCTCACAAGCACGTTTGCATTCTTTCTCATAAAAAAAATATATTTTAATATTTTTCGTCAATAAGAAAAAAATAAATATGTGACTGCAACAATTTTACTAAAATGACGGTTTGGTTTAATTAACTATACTAAAATAACTTTCCAGTTCATTTTCTCAAAGTTAATTTAGTATTTAATGTGACGAGTATGTAAGTACTAATTGCTTGTAAGCAATGGCTACGTCTGTTTTAGATAAGCAATATTTTGACTCATTTACTTTAACGTCATGTGTCATTCAAAAATTTAAAACGAAACATGATTTAAAACTAATGATTAGGAGAATCATATTAGGTACTAAATAATTAATCTCCATTCATTCCAAACCTTCTTCTTCGCTGTCCACAACATATGTAATTCTTACTTCGTACATTTTTCCTTCAACGTTCATTCCATTATTCTATGAATTGCGCTCCCAATCTAAATAAGGGCTTGAACTACACGTGGAATGTTTAAAACAAGAAATTTATGTGTGTGTTTGTAAATATGTATTTATGTGATATAAAAATATTTTTGTAACATTTCAAAGTTCAAACTTCTACAAAAAAAAGTATGTAACATCCAAAATAGATTTATATCCAATTTCAGCGTTATCGCATTAAGCTGTACTGCAAACGTTTGCCTCACTAATTACAAACTCATTAATGATTAATTTCGTTTGTTATATTGCAGTATGAATCATATTTATATCAAATTACGCATATGCGTGATTTATTTCCAACCGTATATAATTATTTTATGACTTCCGGAAACTATGGCACAATAGTGAACCTAATTAAAAATTAGTAACATAGCATTACAAAATTTAATCTCCTTTTGGATATGTATCGAAACCACGGTATTTTTGTAGCCGCTATCTTTCTGTAATGTCAGATATTACGAAAAAATCTCTCAAATGTTTCGTGAATAATTAAAAATGATAATTTTATTTGTCAGTTTCAAAACGAAAGTACAAACATTTAGATATACCCTACACAAGAGAATTATATTAGTAAAACCCACAAATGTTTGGAGTCATACCTGCTTCCTTAGATGGAGGTCACCTTTTTCATCTATTTAATGGCGTAATGATTTAAATTGGACCTAAGATATCAACACAAAATTGCGTGAAAGGTTAGTGTTTCAAACTTTAAGTAAAGAATTAGAATGGATGTGAAGTGAAACCCGAAGATGTCGGACAGTATCGAAGAATTGGCGAAGATATACAGGAGGAATGTCGGCGATCGACATCCGCGGAGCATTGGTTAGTATATTAGCGGCTCTTCGAGAGGACGAGCGATCTTCAAATCTATTCGAATCAATAGCAAAACAAAACCACGGCTAATATCCAATCCATCAGCCAATGGAATTCCACTGCTTGACATAGGCCTCCCTCAACGACTTCCATAGTGATCTGTTGTGGAGATCTTGAAATCTTGAATTCAGATTTTAATTTATTTTTTACTTTTTACCTTAACCTTAACTTTAACCTTTGAGCTATGCACCGAAAAACAATATAAATAAGAACAATATTAAGTAGACCACAAACACAATACATACATACGCTGTAACATGTAAATACAAATACGAATAAATAGATAATGCACACATATTTTTTTATCAATAAAATCGATATTTCAATTCTTCTTCTTCATCAACCCATATAAGCCCACTGCTGAGCACGAGTCTCCTCTACCATTGAGAGGGTTTATGCCATATAGTCCACCACGCTGGCCTAGTGCGAGTTGGCGGACTACACACCTAAGAAATTCCTAAGAACTCTTAGGTGTGCAGGTTTCATCACGATGTTTTCCTTCACCGTTAAAGCAAGTGATAATTCAATGTGAATACACACATAACTTCGAAAAGTCAGAGATGTGTGCTTGGGGTTCGAACCCGCGACCGTCGAGATTCTCGACCGCGCGCCCAAACCTCAAGGCCATCACTGCATATTTCAATTAATAGTCTTAAATGAAGTTGTACTTTAGTTTATTAAACAAAGCGTTCTATCTATAAGATCTTTAGTTTTTCTATGAAATAAAATTCGAGAAGCATCTAAAAAGACCAGCGGAGTGAAGTGACGAGTTGCAATTTGTTTATTTTGAACAGCACCATACTTACCATGAAATACGGTTTTGTCACTCTGTCATGCCTAACATTAAAAAAACTCAAAAAAATTACATGTAGGTACTACCAAAGTAATGACTAAAAGGTTAGTCAAGGTAATTTAGTCACTAAAGCAAACATTTCGTAAGTGATGTCACAAAAGATAAGGAGAACACCTAAATAATGCGACCGACGATTTTATCATGTTTAGAAATTTTTATTGTTTCTTTATACAGAACTACGTTAAAGCTTGTGTACTTACTTATACTTGAGAGTTTTGAAGTAACACACGTCTATTCATTTCTTGGTCCTCGGACGTAGAAGGTACCTTGTCTATAAATCAATGGAATTGGTGTTTTTATTGTGCGATATTAAAAACCCAGAAAGTTACAGTTATTTTATTATTGAATTAGATAATCAGTTATTGCAGATTGTGTGTTACGCTTCGATTGTAAAAGACGAGAACAACGTTGTTAAGATATTTTTTCAAATCTGATCGACTACGTTACTCCACGCGAGTACGTCACGTTTCTAAAATCAGTCTGATCATAAAAAGCCTGTTAAATATGCCAAGTATGGACTAATGAACGTGTTACTAGTTTCATGCCAATCAGCCATGACGTCAATATAACTTTGAGAGTAACAAAAACATTTTGAGGTGCAATGAAAATCCTTGTTAAATACCTATATTTTTTACGCAATGTTTTCATACTGGCTCCATTTTATCAATATTAGTGCTACCTGAATATGAACTGAATTACAGGCATATTAAAGAAAGGAATTATAATTATTACCCACACACAACACCAAACAAAGGCAGCAACCCAATATATCAATTTTGCTGCAGCTATCGAATCTACGATTTCGCCTATACCAAACTTAATATCAGTATCGGTAGCAGTGATGGCCTCGAGGTTTAGGCACGCGGTCGAGAATCTCGGCGGTCGCGG
This sequence comes from Cephonodes hylas, assembly GCA_030295005.1. NCBI lineage: Eukaryota > Metazoa > Arthropoda > Insecta > Lepidoptera > Sphingidae > Cephonodes > Cephonodes hylas. The sequence goes on along the minus strand of AP025372.1, from coordinate 10,121,751 downwards.
GTTCGAGCCCCAGGCACACACCTCTGACTTTTCGAAGTTATGTGTGTATTCAAATTGAATTATCACTTGCTTTAACGGTGAAGGAAAACATCGTGATAAAACCTGCACACCTAAAAAGTTCTTAGAAATTTCTTAGGTGTGTAGTCTGCCAACCCGCACTAGGCCAGCGTGGTGGACTATGGCCTAAAACCCTCTCAATGGTAGAGGAGACCCGTGCTCAGCAGTGGGCGTATATGGGTTGATGAAGAAACTTAATATCATTGATTTGATTGCTTCCAAAAACAATTTATCTATATTCCAGGGTAGTTCACGATCACTTATTGATTATAATACTTCTGTAATAAAATACCCAAATTCCAAGGTTCTTCACGATTCCTCATTAATTATTACTTCTAAAAACAAAATATCTATTCCAGGGTTGTTCACGATCCCGGAATATCCAGAGTACGAGTCGAAGCGCGGCATGTGGTCAGCGGCGCTCGACGCCATCCTCACTACGCTGCGGTACCTCGCGCCAGCCACGCTCCTCACTCTCTTCTGGGGACAGCAGAGCTTCCTCTTCAAGATACTCAAGCACATCGACTCTGCTTTCAGAGCGAGTGAGTATAGATTTTTTTTTAAAAAGCTGATTATATTTGTAACTCTTGGTAGATGTGACTCTTTGTACATGTTACTCTTAGTACTAGTAAAAACTTTGAATAAATCAGTATGTACCTGCGACTCCAAGACGGCCTCTAAGCCATCTTTATGTTACTGTCACGAAACTCTTATATGAAGACTTTATTATTAAAACAGTGGATTTAGATCTTTAAGCTTTCGTGGATTTCTCTTAGTAGGAGATATAATAAAGACGATATATTTCACATTTACTTCACAACAAATTTTTATGAGATGGGTGAATATTCGTTTCAAAATGATGAAAAACACAGAGATATAGGTATACAACAAAGACAATACTCCCAAATACAATTAAATTCTCCTGCTTAAAATAAAATTTCCTTTAGTTCAACATTGACATAAAACGGTACATAATAAAATTTAAAGGTTAGTTTTATCGATTGTTAACAGACATGGTAATTCAGACGTGGCCTTGCGTAATCGATGTGTTAATTACATTTTAAGGTAATTTCATGTTTAAATTGAGCTAATTGTTGTATAAGTTAAATTTAAATCATCATCAGTCCATATACATCTCACTACTGGGCACGAGCCTCCTCTACAACTGAGGGTATTCAGGCCTTAATCCGCCACGATGGTCTAGTGCGAGTCAACGGACTACACACCTAAAAAAATCCTAAAAACTTTTAGATGTGTAGATGTCATCACGATGTTTTATTTCATCGTTAAAGTACGTGATAATCCTCTATGAATACACACATAACTTTAAAAAGTCAGAGATGTACCTGGAGTTTGAACCCGCGATCGCAAAGGTTCTCACCCGCATGCCTAAACCTCGAGGCTGTCACGATTCACGACACAAAGTAACGCAACCCAATAAACTTATTATTATGAGCAATTATATTAATCCAAGTACTACAGGACCAATACAAGCACGTCTTACTTTCATCGAACTAATTCCACATCATTAACTTATATCGAAAGTGAGCGATTTCACTATTGCGAGTATTAAACCTGTTCCGCTTTACACCGTCAAGGAAAACAATGGAGGACGTTTCACATAATTTAAATGTTTATATTTTCTGACCCTCGCAATAAAACGTACTATTTGTAAAGAATGCTTCTTTTATTTTAGAATCCAAAGAGACATATTTAGCTTGCTGATCTATTCAAAAAGTCTTTAGAGGCTTTTTCAAAGCATAAGACTCGGAAAAATATCAAATGATAGAAAATTAAACCAAAAAGTCGGATGTTTTCTTGTAAGGTAAGTGTTGGAATAAATCTTGAAAGAATTGTATTTAAATTTTTTGACAAAAAATTGTCCCGATACCCGAAACGTGATGTAAGTAACGTCTAAAGACACCTACAAAAAAATAATGTAACGAAAAACTAGCCACATCAGAGTCGAGTTATTTAAACAACCCAAAAACACTGTTACAAAAAATCCCACGAATGTAAGTATTGCTTAATGAGATAATTTTTGTATGTAGAATGATAAACGTGTCTGAAGATAAGATTTTATATGCACCGTTAAAACGTAGTGGTATGACCCATGTCCCATTCCATAATTTCGCTTTGCCTCAGCACCCTTACCCTCACACTAATATGAATTGATTATGAATGAATGAATGAATTAATCACCCTATAATATGAATTCTTCTCAATATTTCAAAATTAATACCATTTCAAGACCATTAATTTTTAAAAAGAGGAAAGTTCTTAAGAATTTAATAACACATTTTAGAAAGACTTTCTTTTGGTAAACATTGTTTTAATATTTATTAATGAGCCAGACGACCGTAAAACAACAGTTTTTCCGTTATATTTCTTTTGGTAATGGTTTTTTACGTCTACAAGAAATGTCTCATGTTAATATTTTAATTTTGAAAATAAGGTCGCCATCCAAGATTATTCTGGGTGCAAGGAAATAACGCCTCATGTAGTTTTTAATAGTTCTTGCTTCAAATAAAATAATGTTTCATTTCCAAGCTGGATAGAAGCCTACAATCGTCGTCAAGACCTCCCTTATACCAAAATTCACATTTGTAAGAGACACAGCCATCAGCCCATGTACGTCCACTCCTTCCCCCTCTAGAGCTGAGACGGTTTAGGCCTTAGTTCACTAACCTAGTAAAGTTCGTCAGACAACCCAACTAAAAATTACTAAGAAATATTAGATACGCAGGTTTCCTCACGATGTTTTCCTCCACTGTTAAGTTAGCATTGCCTACCAAGGTAAATAGAAGCAAAAAAAACTTCGGTGCATCCAATGCAATGCAACAGACGGTCGCTCAAGCGTCAATAGTTCATTGACAGCTCACACTGAATTATTTAACGGATTAAATCTTCGCAAAAAATGTACAGAATTTCATCAAATGTTTTTGTATACATTTTACCACATAAATTAAAATTAATCAAATGTTCTGAGCAATTCATAACTTTTTCAACAATGATTCGAGATAACCGATTTAGAAATATGTTATTAAAAGAAATTCATTGTAATGATTGCTGCAACTAAAAAATCACGACCTTAATCCTCAGCAAACAAAAGACCAACTAAAGCGCTTCAAACCTAATAAATACAGTAAGCAACGTAATGGTTCATTATATTTGACAGCCCCGTGGCGCGGTTGGCTAGACATCGGCTTGCGAAACGTGAGGCCGCGGGTTCGATCCCCGCACCGAGACAAATTTTTATGTGATCCACAAATATTTGTTTCGGGTCTGGGTGTTTGTGAGACCGAAAAAGTCTCTCGTAGTGTCTGATACCCACGACACAAGACTCGAATCTTAGTGTGGGGTCAGGACTATGTATGTGACTGTTGGGTGTATTTATTTATTTATAATATGTCTAAGTTTCTTTGAAAAGTGCCTGACGCCCTTGATATGGGTGCAAAAGCTATCATTGCTCGCGACATTTGAATAGTAATGCCTTAAAAGAAGTAAAATACGCATGATTAATTTATCGAATGAAATAGAGCAATATCTATAAATAAACACTCAAGACCCAATTACTATCAATAGCAACAAAATAGTCCCAATGAAATACAAAGAGTCATTTCGTAATTCCCCGATTAAGTCTAACTCTGAACATTAAGAGTGAAATTACAGACCACAATAGCAGGTCAGTGTTCTCAGTAACGGTAAACAAAACACTAACTTATTCAGAACGAGATAAACTTGGCTGAGAACGTTATATCATTTCGATAAATTCCAAGTGTTGAGATAAGCAACTTTGAAATACAACTTTCTTTCAACGAACGAAATTATGAGTTTGGTGTTGTAGTTTTGGGAACAGAGCGTGGGATAACACAATGACAATATTATTTTGAATTCTGTGGTGGGCATATGACTTGTCTTTTGAATTAGTTTGTTGTGATATTATCAATGTGGGTTAGTAATTCCATGCTCTACATTCACATTACGTAACTATTTTAAGTGTTCTGGTTGTATAAGTGGTTCAATTGTTTCGTTGTGATTTGAACTATTTCCTTTAATCTTAAAAACAATTAATAAGTTTAACCCCACTTATCTTACCTTTTTAAATTTTTGACACCTTTTACAAGCTTTATTTTAGGTACAGCGTATTAAGTATTAGTCTTTTTTTTAATCATTTTTTGAGACTCCGTGTTGCGACCAAATAGTTTTCTAATACAAAAATCTATTAACAGTGCTCTTTTTGATATCTCCATGAGATACAGCCACTAATTTATTCACCATACAAATAACATTACCTATGCAAACATTCAACTAGTTAAAAAACCTTTAAAACCTAAAACAACAACCCCGAATCTCAATCTATTTATCTATATAATTCCAGTTGTCTTCTCAAGTGAAGAGCAGAAGCAAGCAGTGTTACTATGGCTAGCAGAAGTAGGACCAGTGCGAGTGGAACACCTGGACACGGTATGGCGGCATGGCTGGATCCTCTGCGGAGTGCTGGACGCGGCCTTACCTGGCGCGTGTGCTGGTCATCCCCCCACCAGGCTATCCCTGAAACACGCCCAGGCTATCGCTGATAACTATCTTGGTGTTGAACCTGTGAGTTAACCGTATTTTTTAATAGTTGAAGTTGTGTTGAAGTCTGGATATGAAATGAGTGGAACAAGAGCAACTTACTGAGTTTATGGTGTCATAAACGTTGGAGAGTGTAAAAGAGAGCAACGATGAAAAGATTAGTAGAAATGAGAAGAGGAGTTGTCTAGCAGTAGCAGTGTTATTCTGGCATCTAATCGTGACAATAACTTAGTTGTAGTACATAACCTTAATATAATAAGTTAGTACATAGTTAGGGTCGCCGCCACCGAAATCGGTGAGGTCAACTTTTTTTAGTGTATTCTGCAATGCAAACCTTTGTAATTTATAATGAGCCAAAAGCCTTTTCATGTTTATCACTTAATTGAAATCGCAACATTTCATTATTACCTTTCTTCCTAATATAATAATTATATTAAATTTGAAATGATCTAGTTACAAATAACTTTTACTCTATTTCCAGGTCTTCTCCCGCCAAGAGCTGGAGTCAAATGACTCACTGAGTAGACACCAAGAATGGAAACTGGCAACCTATTTGGATCGCATCCGCGAAGCTCTAGCAAAGTTAACACCTCCTGTCTCTAAGTCCACGTCACAAAGAAGTTCTCCGGAAACCACCCAATTCACCCTGGACTATGTAGCAAAGGGTTCAGGCTTAACAGCTGCCCAGATAAATAACAAAATGAGGTTCAGGATATATCCAACCTCACAGCAGTCCCTTGATCCTGGTGCAATCACTGTACTTATCAGAGGCCCCAAAGATACCTATGGTATGACAGTACTGCCTCCTTTACTGGGAAAAGCCCAGTTAATACGACAAAAATTACTAGGTCTGCAATCGAAACAGAACTATACAGAAAATGTCTTGCCAATCACACAAGGAGCGACATACCTGAGATCCTACGGCAAGAATGATATGAATAAAACATATTATATACCGAAAACAAAATATGATATCGACATTAATGTAGAAACGAAACCAGATCACGCGATAATAAGTTACGAAGTGAATTTAGAAGGAAAGTATGATATTTTTATTACAACTCGAGGACAGAACATTGTTGGGTCTCCATTTAAGATAACGGCATCACATAATATACTCGGGCTGTTAGAAAAGGATAGTTTCTGCCTCGAAGACGGCGAAGAAATTGATATAGTTGATGTTAAAAATGATAGAAAAGTTGTATTAAGGATTGTTGATTTTGTAACCGAAAAGATGCTGCTCAAAGAGAACGGCACTCTAGAAAAAATAAGTGATGAAGAAGCTAACATTTTAATGGCCACAGATTCTCCAAATAAAGTTATTCCTAAATCCACTGAATTTTCAGACTCATCACTTATCAAAGAGGAAGAAACTGTAAAGGAAAAGTCAAACAAATTCAACAAAGCAGCAAATAATATTATCAAGATGAAACGTGTTTGTAAAATAATGCATGATCTAGTGAAGCAATCGCAAATTGAAGAAGACTCATTCATGCATTCCAAAACTCAGCAATATATACCAGACATAGTAAATTCGACGTTTAGCGATATCAACACAAATCCATTTATTGTAAACGAAAAAAGAAATAAATATATTGTACCGGAAAATATTTCTGTTTCCTTAAGAACAGAAAAATCTATTCCATTTATCGAAGAATTTAGTCATCCAAGTATTGAATCCAATCGATCTCTGGCAAGTTTTGACCTAGAAAGTAATAAAAACACTCCAGACAGTTTAGAAAAAAGCGTTGCTTCACAAAAAGACTTATTGGAAGAAGATATTTCCATAGATAGAATGACACCGCTTAGCGCCAATAATCCATTCTTAAGTGACATAAGTGAAGAAAACTTTATTAAGGAAAAAGAATTGGGCACATTTGTAACATCTGAATACGAAACCAATAATTCACAAAATGAAGAAACTGAAGCCTCTCAAATAAAAATTATGGTAGAACCCAGTTATACTCCCACTATACCGCCAAATAATCCATTTATTGATGAGGATTTAAAAAAGTTAGAACGACCAAAATCGCCATTGTTCAAAATGATGGAGGAGTCACCAAGTATAGACCTTTGCCCTGGTCATGATCCAAAATCGGAACTTATTCCAGAAGAAATGTTAGGGAATGAGTTTATTAATCCATTCTTTACACATCATCATCATCAACCACATGAACAATTGCCTATAACTGATTTCATTATCGGTGCTCCTGTCTCATTACCACCAATTTTAAGAGCCTCATCTCCAGAACCTCAGATGAGATCTTTAATAATACCACGTCCAGAGAAATCTGACGATTTTAAGGCAAGAGACCTAAAACGTGATATTAATTTTTGTGAAACAACGCAACCAGGAGGCACAAGTTCCTCTCATATGAATAAAGATTTTCAGAAGAAACATTTAAAAACCGAAAATGCTTCATCTATATCCCCGACGTTTCAAAGTTTTGAATCGAACTTTACTGAACCGACAGAAACATCAGCCTCATCAGTAAGCGACAGCCATTATGAGCCATATAGAATGGATAGTGTGTTAGAAAGAAACATCACACCAAGAAGGGAGACCTGGGATTCAGCCTATGTAAGTATAGATGATAATAACAGTTCACCCGACAACAATAATAATGAAAATGCGATTGTATTAGAGCCAAACAATAAACAGAAAGTTTCAGCTAGTGAAGATAGCTATGGATTTAAACTTGATGAATTATCCAACATGGGCCCAGCTGAAAGAGAAATATGGGAAACATGTAGCGAACTAAACGACATAAAACTATACGAAGAAGTTAAGCCACATAAAATGGAAATAAAAAGACCCTTATTTACGCCGATTATTGAAGAGACTGATAAAATTGTTTTGTCGGGAACTAAAGACTTTACTGAAATTGAAAAGGATCAAGAATCTGATGATCCAGTTACGGTGGCATTTGCTGAACTAAATGACGTGTACGCAGAGTACTATCCTGGTTCAGAAACCGAGTCTACCACCGCTAATATTGAAGATAATAAACTAAACAGCATCGAAGTAGACCATGCGGTGGAAGTAAACAAAATTAGTGTCGATTCGGCGTCTGAAAAATTGTCAGATGTGATGAGACACGTGGACCAAACAGAAGGAACGATTTCTGAGGTTCAGTCAAATGTCACTGAATCTGTTTCAGTAAGTCAGACCCTTCTCGACGAAGCCAAGCAGCAGTCTCAGAAACAGCTTATTCAAAACACAGATGAGACCCAATTCGGAGGGAGTGGTCGAAGTAATATAGTTCTGGAAAGAAAAAAATATTGGGATGAAAAAATTCGTCAAATAGAAGCTAAATCTCAAGAAACTACATACATACCTAAAAAGAAACGAATTACCGCAAAGCAAATGAAACATGATTCCTTGAGCAAGAAAAAGGGAAAACAAATGCTTAAAAACTTTTTAAATGCAGGCGGATATAGTCAAACAAAGTTCTCCCAATCTGGTGATGAGAAACAGTCTGATATTGTTACAGAAAATGCATCACAAAGCCTTAATGAGACGATATCAACGGAGAAGTGCCAAGCCGATGAAAAGCTTGTTGAAAAATGGAAAAAATATTGGGATGAAAAATTAGAAAAAGAACATATCGAATTAGAAACATTTCGTGGCAAAGCTAAAACTCCAATTATGGAAGAACTCCCCACATCAACTGAGCCAACCTCTGCACATAAAACATCTGAAAGCACACAAAATGTCTTAAAAACAGAGTCATCTAGTATTATTGGAATACAAGTTGAGGACGAAAATTGTGAAGATAGGGTATCCACATGTGCCCCAGTCAAACAAGAGTTACCTGAAGAAGTTTTCAAAGCTTTTGAAACTAGTCCAAAGAGATTTTTTGGAACATCAAGGAAACAAATTTTAAATCGAATAGATAGTTTTACGGGGAAGCTCAGCAGTTCTGACGAATCGTCGCCAGAAGCAAGTGAAGTTGGTTTTGACAGTGGGTTAGTGTCTAGTCGTATATCACTATTCCACAACTTGTCTAACACTGAAGAACTTCCATGGACAAAACGAAAATCTAAATCGATGCATAATATTTATCTGAAGAAAGAAAGTGAGAAGAATATAGTCACACCAGACATAAAATTTTCGACATTGCAAAAAGATAGTCATAGTTCTAGTGAAACTAAAATTAAATTTGATATCGACAAACCTATTGCAAAACAGCTTTTGGAGCACGATGAAAAAGGTTTATTAAATAAAGAAGAAAAAAGTGTTGAAGATAAAATTTGCGATCAAAATACTGATAACGTAAAAAATACCCAAATCCCTTCACTGCCGTCCCGAATTGCGCCAGAAAGTACTTATTCAACAACGAATGATCCTCTTCGTAGAAAATCTTTCAGTAAATCTGAAATGGATATATTTAACAAAATTCCTAATGAGCCGTCTGATGACTACCTGGATAAATATAAATCATGTGATGAGCTTCCAAAAATTAATGTGAAGAATTTCATTTCTTTGTATGAAAGTGTATCAAAAACAGCGATTGATTCTAAAGCGCCTAAAACTGTTCATAGAACAAGTTCTGTGGAATCAGAAAAGCTTCTGCAAACCATCAGTAAGACGATAGGTAAGAATACCATAATGCGTTAATTAATTTAAGACATTTATTACGTCAGATATTAAAAATATGCCTTTTTATTTCACAGATGCTGTGACGAAACCCGATGAAGCTGACCACAGAGCTGTGCAACAAAGTACATTAGGCAATGAATCACGCAGTAAGACAAACAGCCCTAAAGCGTCACCTATAAAGTTAGATTCTTGCACAAGCTCAGAAGCAATAGATGGTAAAAGTGTAGACGAAATAGAAACTGAATCTCTTGATATACAAATTACAAGGAATGAAGATAAAGAAACAACATACGTGAGCCTCTCTGACATAGAATTAGAGATAGTTGAGAGTACACCAGAGAAATCAAGCGAACCATCACCAGAAAGAGAGACTGTAGCTGCCCATATAGAATATAAGAATCGTTTTAAATCCGCTAAGCAATATTTCCAATCGTTAGAAGAACTGAGAGAAGTCAGAAAACCAAGGAAGTTGAATGAGTGTGAGTTGCTTTTAAAACAATGTACTGAATCTCCTGAAGAAGAACGTCATCGACGAAAGAAAAAACCAAAGTCGCATTCGATGCCATCTTCTGAAATATCAAAGGCGTGGAGTCAATTACAAGAAAATCAACAACACGAAATCGAGGCGGGCTCGTCTAAATTAGTAAAAATATCAGAGAAATTTAATGTAGACGACTTATTTACCGACGTGATGGAGGGAAGATTAAGCCGACAAGGTAGTCTGAGGGGGATTCCGCATAAAAAAGCTGTTCTCGAAGCCTTCAGATCGATGGAAAACTTAGCGGATAATAAAGTTTCTTCGTACGAAATAGCCGAGACGCAACTTAACGATTTCGCTAAAGAAAACAAGATTAAGAACGCCCAAACTTATTTGAGTGAATATCCATATCTGCCGACTACTGACCCGTCCAAATATCAATCTAGGTTAGACGTCAAAGCATCTGGCCTGATTTCGTTCAAAGAGCTCTTAGAGAAAAGACCCAGACGAAACAGCGTTCCTGACTTGAGGCTAAATCCTAATTTTGAAGTAGATCTTTAGACTTCTTACAACGGTAACATTTTTTCCATATATTAATTACACGTGCCACCCAAATACATAATTAAGAAAATGAATACAATTGTTAATTGCGTGCATAGTAATACACGTCTTAGTGTAGAGACAAGCATGAACCTATGTGTGTACCCTTTAGAAATAGAGTATTTTCTTTATCAATAATAAATCCGCATATTTGGACAGGAATTTCGAAAACGTACATGGTATTTATATTCCGTATATTTAAACGATTTTTGCCTTCTTAACATAATATGATATGTGAATGAAAGACAGTATTTGATGGTACCTTAATACATACTAATAATAGTTAATACTCAAGTGTTTCCAGATAAGAACGTATTTTTAGTGCTTCGTTTCATTAAATAATTTCTTATTTCATTTGCTAGTTGATTTTGTCAAATATGTAGTGTAGTGGTCATTTCTATCGCATTCTCTTCGTTCTTATGTTTATGTGTATCAAAATTATGTTATTTTGTACAGTTTTGTACAGTTATTGAATCTTATTTCTAAGTTTTAAGAATTTATTGTAACTATTTATTTAAAAATTAATAAAAATGGCAAATATTTAATGTTTGTTTTACTTGTCTATGTCTTACGTATTCCTCTTATCTCATTAATTCTCTAATCAACAACTTAAAACGAGGTTGAGCCGCAATTCCTCAACTATGACTAGCAAGGAAATTATTGCTAATGTTTTATTTTACTAATACTGGTCCCATGGAGTAAACGAACGGTGGGCGACCCTGATTCCTGATACCGGGTTCAATTCCCTTTCTCTAAAAATATTTCCGATAGGAATTAACTTTATATTTGCTGAAACAAATTAAATAAGAAACTCATATTAACTATTAATCAATTGTAGCTTCCAAAAGATATCATGATCAAATCCCCAGACTTAAAAATGACTACTACCATCAATTTGAATCATGATATATTTTCAAGTATTTATGGTCTATATAAGCTAGAGAAGTAGAAAAGAAAAAATAATTTGTTCTGTTAATACTGTATTTCATTGTAGTAACATCTTTAAACACTAGACTAAATTAACTAAATACAATATTCTGTACAAAGTTACCTCCACAAAATAAGTAATTAACTTTCTAATAGGTACTTACTAAAACATTTACATTGTTACTAATCAAATTGATAAAGTAAAAGTCTACTAAAGTAAAATAGTATTAATGCAAATAAACCTGTATTCCCATTAACATTATTATATAGATATAATTGTTGTATAAGTTTGAATAAGTTTGAAAAATTGTATCAGCAAATCAAGAGAGACAAAGACATACTTAACTAATGTTTAAAATTTTATGAATATTTAACAAATATGGTAGCAAAATTGGTCACAATCAGGTCTTTGTTCGTACTATATTTACAAATGGCTCAATTATTTATTATCATATAAACAACTGTAAACAAATCAGTCTTGTAAATACTATTTAGTCTAAATTACTTATTCCTCAGAACTTATAGTTATGACCTGATTGCGACCATGTTTGCAAAATATTTTGAATTGCAACTATTGAAGGTTTTTTACAATTTACACATTACTACCCGGCATTATTAAAATGAAAATTCTTATTTTCTACACATACACTTCGGCTTATTTATAATCTGCTTTTTTCAATACAAAGAAAAAGATTTAACATCCAGCATTTTATACACATCTACCTAAATTTTATTAATCAAAATTGCTTCGGTTTTTTTTTCAAGTCCTTTCTAAAATTATTTCATTTAACAATATTATTCCCTTTATATTCTTGTTCAAGTCCTTTAACGTAACTTCACCACATTATTACACACAATTCACAACCATATCACTGTGTCACAAGGTCTAATATCACTTGATGTGTATCTGCACATACGACGATGGTCCATCAGCTCGTCTCCATTGCAGCCAGTTTGCGACCTGTGGGTCTGTGCGATCGCCTCTGGCCTCTAACTGTTGGTAATAGGCTTCTCGTATGATACGGAAAGCGTCCACACTTCTGTAGGGCAGTTTCGTCACTGGATCTATGTATCTGGCCGGTCTCCTGCGAATAAACCATTATTGATAAGTCAAAAATTATAGAAGGGGTAGGTTTAATGACTCAATAGATTTTTGGGCGTACTTCAACATGATACAAGCGATTGTGAAAATCCCATCTAGACATGGAAATCAATCTCCTGGAAGATATAGGTTTTTAAATACCTCAATAAAAGTTACTGATTCGAAATACAATAACTGTAAAATTTTCCGTCAGCCGTTTCCTCCATGTTTAGTAAGAAATGCACAAGTAACAATTTCTAAGTTAATTAGGTCTGATTTTTGTCATCAATAATTTCTCTAAGTAGGTAACTAGTTTCTAAAATGATTCGGACTGATATTTATCATTATTAGTTCATAGATTCCATACTTAGTGACAGCGCACAGCATGGGCCGTTTCCTCTTGGGCTGATTTTTCGGGAAACACGAGTTAAAAGCCTCGTCCTTCAAGTCATTCTCAAACGAGAGCAATGTCCGCTCGTAGTACTTCATACTAGGAGTTTTTATTTTGGGTTTCTCTTCTTTCCTACAAAACAAAATTTTAAAGATGTTAAAATGCAAAACTAAATAACACTTTCCCGACTCGAAAATCGAACGCAGGACCGTACAGCACATACTTGTGACGCGAGATTACGAGTCAGTCACAATTTATAATTTTTAAAAATATCAGTAATTTTCAGTTTTATAACTTTGTCCTGGTGCGTAATCAGTGATGGACTGCTAAGCTATTTAAAAAATATATATTTACTTACGGTTTTATATCGTCGAGTTTAATTTCGTCATCAGGCCCTATGACATCTACCTCCATTTTAGTCGGAACATTCTCCTCTGTATTCTCAGTTTGTTCAGTGGGCTTTGGTTTCGGATCCAACAAATCCATTTCTGTTGTTAGTAGATCTAAAATAAAATTGATTACTATGTGGTCATTGTAGCGTAAAAAATTAACATGTTTAATTCTAATCACATTAGTATACTAAATAACCAATTAATTAAATAAGTAAAATACGCTTTTTTCTCATATAGCTAGGTTTAAACAATCAATAATTTGTTTATCAGCCTATATATGTCCTTCTGCATTGCATGAGCTTGATTTAGGTCTTAGTCCATAACACTAGACCAAAACAAACCCCTTGCAGTTATCTTTTAGGTGTGATAACTATCTTCTAATTTGTAACTACTGTGGAGTAGATAGTAAAAAATAAAAGATAACTTTAAAAAGTCAAGAGATGTGTACCTAGATTTTGTCTCGATTTCGATATCGAGTATATTAGGTGTTTTTTGACAACTTTATAAACATAACAATTATTTTCATAAACGTAATATGTACAAGTCTATTATGATTATCGTACCTTCTTCATTTTTAATAATATCACTGAGGTTCAGTTCACCAAAAGTTGGTATACTGCTTTTATCATCCTCAGTCACTTCTGATACAACCGGAACAGCGAAGGAGTGATACCTGAAACAAAATAGCAGACTGTCAGTAAGAATTTTTAGGCCAGAAATAATTATGGGTGATTGTCTACATGTGATTTGACACAAGCAATATAGAGTATAAAATATATTATTATATAAATAGTATTCTTTGTGTTGGTCTATTTTTTAAAATGTTATCACAATCAACTAAACATACCAACTTACAACAATTATGAAACTATTACTTTACCTAATGACAGGGCCAGTGATGGTCTTCTTTATTGGCCGAATCTTTTTCCTCTCCAATTCAATTTGCTCAAATCTTTCTGAAAATTTAATAATCATTTCATTACATTAATTACAATAATACAGTATTATTCCAGATAAATTTATACTACATACTAAATAAAAATGGACAAGATGAACAGAAATTACACCATTTATGCCACCACATATATAAAATAACAATTCTAATTTACCTAAGCTCTTAAGATTCTCCTGTTCAGTTATGATAGCCTCCTCTAGTAATTCTTCTTGCGTAGGCATTTTTTCTTCAACTCTCTTTGGTTTCTTTCTTTTCAACTCAGACCTTATCTTAATCCTTTGCTGTGTTTCTGCTGATTTCACTGCTGTGCTTTGTCTAATAGATTTTCTTTCTGGAAATGAAAGCATTGAATTACAATTACAAACTAATAGAACTTTGCCATAATGAGGTAAAAATGCAGTTTAAAAATCAGATGAGGTTACAAATATACCAGTATAAATTTTTTGAATATAAAAAACAAATAAATAGCAGTAGAAAAGCAAAGTATGAAATATACTCTACCTCTTGTTGTATCTAGGAATCTATCTACTTTTTCTGGTTTTTCAGGCTTTTCAGGCTTATCCACTTTTTCTGTTTTTTCTTCTCTTGGTTTCTCTTCCTTTGGTTTTTTTGGAATCTTTTTTACTTTATCTGATTTCTTTTTTCTATTAGGGTCCTGAAAATTATGTGCAATTATATTTTATTCTGATAGCATTGGCTGATGCAGATGATGATGATGATGATAAAATTATCAATGGTTTTGTTTACCTATTTCTTATATGCTTAATAGACTACAACATGCATTATGACAAAATAAATAGTATCAGACAGAAATTTCTAAAAATAAATCCAAGATACTTGATAATTTCAAGAGTTCTTCAACCAGTTCAATGTAGAAAACTAATTATTATAAATTTATTTAATAGCATCATCATCATCATCAACAGCCTTTCACGTCCACTATTGGACATAGGCCCCTCCTATGGCTCGCCACTGGGCTCGATCTAATATAATAATAGCCCAATGCTAAGACAATATATATGATGTTTGAAAATAAAATTTGTAATATCATCATATACATGAAAGCCTGTATTATGGTTAAGGTAAAAGAGGACATAAATAAATACCTTGTATGCTTTGGTGCCAACTTTCCTTTTGGATTTTTCATCTCCTTCTTGATCAGAGACCGGTTCATCATTCTCGTCAATATCAAAATCGGAATCCACTTCATCCTCAACCTCTTTTTCTTGTCTGAAACATATAATTTGCCATAAGACAATAATAACAATTCATAATTTCTAATTACCAATCGGGTATATTGTGATTGTATAGCCCATCAGGGAAACATCATTTGCAAATAAGATATGACTTTAATAGTATATTAAGGAGTCCTAAATCGTTATGCTTGTAAGTAATGCTGTGATTTAATTTTTCCCTCCAAAAAGCTATCATTGTTGTTACTTTTTTTTTAATTTCAAACTTAATTTTTATTTCATTTTTCATCAGATCATTTTTAAATATATCATTGTTATAAAGTTTGAATATATTTTACGCCGACAATAGGGAAGGCCATGTTAGTTTACAAACATTAGCGTCGGCGCGTTGTTTGAGACTATAACCTAATAATCTAATCGATAATAAAATGGGTAATCACGTAACAAACGGCATTTAGTTCGAATAAAATCATGAACGTACTCGTAATCCCGATCCTCTTCAACTTCTTCGAAGCCGCCGTAAGTGGTTTTATAGAAATCGTCTTCTTCCTCCTCATCCAACAATTTTGCCATGCGATTGCCCGCATTTGAACGTCGTTCCCTTTGAGACATGGTGACTGGAGCACTTTGCAATAAATCAAGTTAATGTTAAGTTATTAATAGCTCATTTATATGAGTTTCTTCTAGATTTTTCTGATTAAAACGATCCGAACATTATATTCACAACAAACACAAATTCGATTGCCGAATGTGAAACTGTCATTGTCAGTGTCAAACGAGGCCAATAACCTTTTTGAAAAATTTTAGCTTCTCAGGAGATACGAGTCTTTTAGTCATGAAACAAATATATTCTCCACTTTTACACTCACTAGGTAAATCTGTTTATTTTCTGTTAAGTATGGGAGAAATCACAACGTTATATGTACACCGCCTTTTAACGTGCAGTACATGTTGTTCATAACTTATCGGCAATTTGCGTCTGTTTCCCAAAACAATGTTCATTCAGCTTTACTAAATTGACGGCTCACGTTTATGGTTAGTGTTTTAAGTTTTTGTTTTTACGTGTACCTTGTGATTCTGTCCAGGGCTGCCAGATTGTATAATTGGATACAAATCCTGTATAATCTGATGGGCTATTCTATCCATGACCACTTCTTATAATACGATACAAAGGCATACGGGATGCAACATAAGTTTGCAATTTATTAATAATTTGTCTATCTATCATCCTAAAATCTGTTCTTCTTTGGAACGCACTCCCTTCAGAAATCAGGATGTTGACAAACCGCTTATCCTTTAAAGTAAGGGTTAGACAAGTTTTTCTCAATCGTTTGTCAGAAGTATCTTAGTATATTTATTTTCGTAGGTATTTATGTATATTCATATTATAGTATAATATTTATTTGTTTATGTTAGTATTTATATATAAGCATTTTATTCGAAATTTATGCACCTATCAAGTATCTCTGCACCACCCTAAGGTTGACTGGCAGAAAATGCCTTAGGCATTAAGTCCGCCTTTGTACAATGTTTTGTATAAAAAGCATAAATAAATAAATAAAATAAAAAAAACAAGAAGTATTCTGTAGATTCCACTTTCCGACCATTTGTTTAACTGTAATTTTAAAAAAAACAAGAGCCACTCTGGAGTGGTCACTTTTCAACCATCTATTACGAAAGATTTTTCTAAAAAAAAAAAAAACAAGAGCTGCATACAATGCTTTTGTATAATGCGATCTAATTTTGTATAATTGCAGATACTAAACCGTATACCTGCGATTTATTTGCTGGCAGCCCTGATTCTTTCAGACGTAGTAATTTTTTTTATAGCTGACTGTACATAGTCTGTTTATAGTCTGTAGACTGTTTATAGTCACTGCACAGAATAAATTGAATAATATTTTGTGCAAGTTATGTGATATAGGTACCCGAAACCATTAATTACTTAGCATTCAGTGTCCAAAGTACAGGTATGCAGAGAAATTCGTAGTTCTAATAAAAAGTTCCCATGTATGTACATGTATCCCATGTAGCCTGCTTTTATTGAATACTGTAAATTGTAATGTAAAAATAATGGTAGTGTTGGCGCCATAAAATTCCTCGTGATTGTTATCTTCTTTATTCGTTTATGTCCAGAATTGTATGTAGATCTTGTAATCTGCTATGTTTCTACATAACCATTACTTAATATGAAAGGAAACATTATTCTTTAAGAAAATAAATTTAAACTTTTTTACAGAACGCTATCATGCCCCGTGTATATACGCCTGTTGGGAAAATAAGATACAAAAAACATGACATACAAAAAATCAATAAAGCACTTCAAGAATTGACCTGCAAAGATGTACGGCTTAAAACTGTTGCTCAGAAATATGACATGTCCGAAGCGGCACTATATAGATATACTACTAAAGGTGTAAGACGTCCAGGTGGACAAATAGCATTACCATTAGAAATAGAAAAAGAAATTGTAGGAAACATAAAAATGATAGCTGATTCAGGTTACCCCATAGACAGAACTGACTTGAGATATCTAGTCAAAATATATCTTGACACACACGGAATGGTTCATAAAAAGTTCAAAAACAATTTACCTGGCATAGAATATATTTTTGGATTTGGGAAGCGACACAAAGATGAAATAAATCACATGCTAAAGAGACAGAAGAGGTCCAAAAATGTAATGTCTCCAGAAATTAAAAAAATATATATGCAAGAGTCACAAAAGTCTTTACATAATTGCAGCCCAGTCGTAAATGAAGCTATAATTGACTATGATGAGATTACTTTTGCAGAACTACAATTAAGTGCAGCAAATGGGGACTCTTTACTAAAACAGTTAATAGATTTGCGTTATGGCCCTAAACAAGCTAAAGCGACCACGGAACCGAGCCATGAGGAGGTATTTTTTGAGAGAAATGTTACCAGAGCAAATGATGAATGTATTATTCCTGGAGAATCAAAATGTTACTCAAATAAGCGGGATGAACAGAAAAAAAAAATTGGAAAGAAAAGTCAGTCTAATGAAATAAAAAAACAGAAAGTATACAATGCTAATAATCATATTGAGAAGGAAGTGATTGAAAACAGAAAGATTGACAAAAGAACAACAATTAATATTGCAGACATGTATGATAGAGGAAATAATAAAACTGATGATGAGAAATGGGTTGAAAAACAGTATGGATCATTAGTGGACATAATTGGTGAAAATGTTACAATAATAGAATGCGAATGTGAAGTTAATGATTTAGAAGAAAGACAGAATGTGGAAATATTCAACTTTGAAAATACACCTACTATTGATAAGGAACTATTAGAAACGGGATACAGACAAGAACTGAGTACCCAAAGGTCAAATGGCTTTAAGAAAAAATACAAGAAGAAAATGGATGAAATTGTCAAACTAGACAATAAAATACCCTTATCATCCCCAAAGAAAGTAAAATGTAATCAACAAAACAGTTTTAACAATGAAGGAGACATTTTATTATTAATTACGGAATGAAAAGCTGTAATTTCTTAGAACGATTCTCATTTTTGAATACCTCTGGTTCACTGTCATTAAGGTAATCGGAAAATTTGACACTTGAGACTCCAGTGCATGGTAGTACGTGTTACAACTGCTTCTTCACGTTGAAGCTGTTCGTCTGTGGAACCCGCTGCCGGTGTCTATCAGAAAAGCTCCTTCACCTAACACTTTCAAACGAAAAGTTAAGATTTCTATTGGTCCAATGTTTGTTAATATATAATTACTTTATTTAGTATAACATTTGTATATGTGTGAGTGCTTATAATAATATATATTACTTTCTTTTGTATTTTTATGTTTACCCCTAGTACATACTTCGTTTTCTTTTATTCCATCCAAAGGTTGCCTGGAAGAAATCGCTTTCAGCGATAAGTCCGCCTATTGCTCCACTTTGTCATTTACTTTATGTTTTAATTGTAACTTATGTTTAAGTGGGTACTAATAAAGTGTTTCTATTCTATTATATTTCTTACTAAAAGCGAAATACATAATTTAAAATTAATATTGCATTTTTATTTGTGTTCTATAAAAATAGTTTTTAACTGTTTGCTCTGTAGAAGTGGATCATAAAGTGTAACTAGTCACTCATTTTTACATTTATGCATTAATATTTAGCATGATATATGTCTTATATGAGATACTATTCCAATAATTGTTGATTAAACCGAATTTCACTTCTGCCTTAACCTTTTGACCGCCACGCAAAAAAACACTCGCCGTGTCCCCCACGCCAAGCCCTCAAAACGGCAACAAATACCTAAAAAAATATAGGGATGGGAATCGCATGTCGATAACGTTTTATTTTCTAATAAAAATAATGTGCATAAATCTACCAACATATTGGAAATGAAGTTTTTTTTAAGCCCACATCAAAATAGTAATTTTACATAGCAAATACTATGGCTTACAACGATGTTTCTTGAAGATAAATACATTAGTCAAAATATAACACAGTAACATTACCCCAGCACTACTCAATAGATGTTGTCGGCTCTAGCCGACATGGGCGTAGTCGACACGGTGTTTTCATACATGCTCGCTGTTCATTATAGAGATGGGACGCGCGCGGCACGGTTCACGATATAATGTATTAGCATCAAAAATTAAATAAAATATTAATCCATCAAAGATTATTTTAGGAACTACATTGAATACAATTACTTATTTACAATATGTTTCGATGCGATGGTTGTATTGTAAGAAACTTTAGTAAAAGCCGCTTTTGCAAAAAATATATCATAATCTTTTATTTTTGTTACTTCTTTGTTACTATTACAAAGAATACACGAGTGTAATAGTAAATCATAAAACTACATACCAATTGCTGTCATAAACGTTCATTTAATTTTAAATGCAGTTTGCGGACGGATTGTTGTTGTTTGGGAAACAAGATAACTATGACAAAAATATTTGTTTGCCAAAAGGTGGTTAAAGTATTGGTTTAGAAGAATTCGTCTAATATTATGTAAAATAAATCTATTTGGGACAAATACAAAATGTTTAATAATCTACATAGTCGCCGTCACCTTCGCCAAAACGTCAGGCGCCAGATAAATCCCCCGAAATGGGGATTGGCAATTGGTATTTCACCAAAGAACGACACGAACAACGGACAGCTCTATTTGAGTACTCGTACGCAGACAGCGACTAAGTGAGTCGTCTAATGCCGACCGTGGCGTACAGGATAATCATAAAAGACAATAAAATAAGGATGGGCACACTGTACTCTAGAACTATCGATTGTATAGGGCAGGGCTTCCCAAACTGTGCGTCGCGACGCCCTGGGGCGTCGCGGCAACATCCTGGGGGCGTCGCGAGGCGATCGGCAAACATTCGCTGTTCGTATTTTTCTGATAACCTCATATTACGCTGACTACTGCTGTTTTTATTTCCAGTAAAGTAGGTAGTTTTGATTATGGAGGGGGGGAGGACGGTGCGTCGCAAGAAAAATAACAATTCTATAGGGCGTCATAGTGTAAATAAGTTTAGGAAGTTAAAAGATCACCACTTTTCTTTCAGTTTTGCAAACAATTATCCCGAATTTTCCAATCAGACCATTGCGTGGTAATCAATTTTCTTCAACATTTGCTTTTTCTTTTGGGCAAAAGTGGCTTTTTTTATTCCAAATTTATTTTTATTTTACTAATAGCGGACTAAAAAACTCCGGCAAGTTCTGCTATCTTACTTTGAGAATGATTCGGATGCAGGAGGAGGGTTTTAACCACAGATTTTTTTTTGGAAACAAATCAACCCATCGACTCGTACTGAGTACCATTAAAAAGTAATAATAATAATATTGTGATAAAAATTGACGCCAAAATACTTTTCCATCAATAACAATAAAATAATAATTACTTTTAATTAATATTTATAACACAAACTCACTAAATAGCTTTTAAAATAATATTATTAACGTCTCCTATTTTTACGCGTGTCAACGATTCTGCGACTCTCCCGCTTTTAAAAATATTTTTAAAATAAATGAATGCTCCAACACTTGAAATCCACTTAAAATTTAAGTTAAAGAGGTATCGTGAATGTGTAAAAGACTTCTAACAAGTCTTACACCACTTAAGATTACAGTTAAATGTGCTCAAAGAAAAAAAATGAAAAAAATGTGACTGTCCATAATAATATGGCAAGCCACTGTATATATGAATTATTATATCCTTGTTACTTCAATAAATAAGATATGATAGACAGAAACTCATTTATTGAACAAATTTATCGTTAAATAATAATGCTACTTTAATGTCGGCTATAGACGACCGTGGCGTAGAATGCACGGCGTTGCATGTCGGCTATAGCCGACAATGGCGTTCAAAAGGTTAAAGAAGGTCGTTTGTCTCCATTAGGAAATTCAGATTAGAAGAAAAGGCAACTTTACGACTCTCTCGTCCTCTTTTGGAAGCGTGGAGCTATATGTGTCTCATGAGACTTTTAAGTTCTTTACGAGTAAATATTATAGTTATGACGGTAATTAAACTGTAAAATCTAGCGAGATAAGATGACTTATAGGGGTATCACCCTTTTCATTGATTCTGATCTCGCACCTTCCAAATATACACAATGCGAGAGTAGGTATAAAATAAAACAATAAATTATTTTGTGCGGTTTATTCAATTTAACAGTTATAATAAGATTTTACTTCAGTCATCTTTAGTTGTTCTTCATAGAAACCACTGTCCGTTAGTTTATAGTGTCAATATGTCAAAGTGCTACATTCACTTGCAATTTAGGTTGACGTGTGTGATTCAAGCCGAACTGACAGTACAGATGACATGTTAACATACTGATAGAGATGTGCCGAGCTATTGGAACAGACGATACGAATACGAAAACTGTTCGAATTATCCGAGTCCTAACGATTTGTTACTAAAATTTAACAAATCATTACCTCCTTTTAATTTAATGATACTTGGACTCGTCCGATTTTCAATGTCTCGCCACGCTTAAACACACTTTAGATACAACACATCTTGAATCACACAACACACTCACTTCAGATAAATTATTAGGTAAATATTATATTAAGCTAAATTTTTTAACGTTCGTTCAATTTCGTGTGATTTTACATTTAAACTTGTTTTTAATACGATTAATTGTTTTGATCTAATTTATTAGTTGATTATTTTGTTCTATATAGGTATGACGACGATTCGTTTGAACATAAAACCACAGGAAAACAATTTCATAGGATACCTAGTGCTTATGATTAAAAAAAGACCACTCGCAGGTGATTCAAAATATACTCTTAAAACTATTAACGAATGAAAAATACAAAGTAACAACACTGAAAATCAAAATAATTATAGAATAAATTAAAGACAAGAATTTAATGGAATGTATGGGTGGTTGAGTTGTTAATCGTGTGATGTTAATTAATTTATAAATATTCTCCGATTATACCGACAATAAATTATTTTATAATCATATGAGATGTGATCTCATAAGCGTCTGTCCGTATCGGAGCAGCGCCAGCCACGTATCGTGAAATAATTTAAATAATTCAAACCTATTTTAATATAAGCAAACATTTGTACAAACATCAAAATACTAAATACATAGTCTAGGACTATAAAATCAACGACAAATACTTGTACAATTATTATGATAATATTTTCTAATCATACATTTTTGTTAAAACGCAATTGTTCAATCCTCTAAAAGCATATAATATTTTTTTGGTATATTTTATGAAGTAATTATTTAATTTTATTTATTTTATTGGGTTTAGATGTAAAGATCAGAGAAAGAATGACTGTTTTGCGACCTAATTAAAGGTGACATTTTATTTAAATGTGTAAATCGGTACTATAAATAAGTTTTCTGAGCTACAAACATAATAATATTCTATTTTTAAAAACAAAAATGTATGATTACCAATACAACTGCAAAATCCCTAAGAACTAAAACTAATTAAACAACTTGATATTCAGAATTATATTTGAATAAACGAATTTTCCATAATGAATTATAGAATAAATATATCTTACTTCATATAAAATGATTTCATATTATTACTCTATAAATTATTCCAATATCAAATCATGTCTGATTGATCAACACATCATTAAGTCAATTAGCCTACTCTGAAATGACAAAATTCAATTGTATTTATCAAACACAATAAAATTTATTAAACTCTATTAGCAACGAAATAATTTGCCTAATCAACATATTATTGCATTTCAAATAATTTCAGATACACAACATTTTTATTTTAAATTAGACATTTTGTAATCTGGCAACATTTTGATAAATATAAAATAAAATAGTGCTACACACATCGTTTCGGTCGTTCGTCATTACATTAGTACATTTATATTAATCATACATAGTATATCGTAATATTTTAATTCACTATGGTTCTAATATCAGGAAATTTTCAACTAGATTTTTTTGGAATTAAAAATCACAAAACGTCAACTCATAAAATTGACAAATTAAATTGCGAATTTTGGGAGAATATAAATGACACTGAAATATAATTGTGCACCATTCACACATCTATCCTACATAAAGTAAACATAAGTAACAAAAAGAAAAATATTCAACAAATTATCAAAAATTCTTTATGAAATTTCGAGCATCCTCTCAAAGAGAATTATTAGTTCTCTGGTAAGAAGTTTAATCTCACAAAGTCCTTCAATTCTTACACCTCTGATATATAAACAGCACTATAACAATTCAATCCAACTGATATCACCAACAATAAACCATTTTAAATCTTCATAACATTCTTTCAACTCCCATCGTACTTAAACATTCAATGAACAACCAACAATATGGACAATCATAAGATTTGGAATAATTGCACCTAGAATGACTTTGACATTCTGGTCTGACTCGAAATTTCATAAAAATGTAGAAGAGAAACATTAACTTACAGCGAAAACTACTTATCCTAAATATTAAATTTTAAAGTAAAAATAGTGAAACGGTGAGAGTTATAGTAAAACTTTTACTACTTGTTTTTATTATATACAGGAATGTAGTGCAAGCGCGTTAACACATGAAAGTAGGACTTCAGCATGGCCACAAGTCTTCTACGTACATTTTATGGTCACGTTGAAGTTTGAAAGTTTGTATAAGAAAGCAAACAATTACAGATGGCGCCACTGGTATGTAAAATGACATCAATGCCAGAGCCCTTTGGCACCAATACATTTTACATCAAAAATAGAATAAAGTCGATTGCGAGTTTAATGTTCAATGATGTATATGAACTGCTACAAGCCCCATTCTAAATAATGCGGATTTTTATGAAAATTTTAAAACAATTACAATAACTTAAAAATAAATAAATTAACAACAAATTTCACATGGCACCATTATAACTCATTAAGTAATTCATATTTTAAATGAAGGTCTAAGTACAAAAAGTTGTGAGAACGAAATCCATACATTTCTATTATGATCCTTGCAACCCTGTGATCTCTAATCCTGTAATTATAGTCGGTAGATGATTTTCCAACTACGGAATGCTCTGAAACATTTTGCATAGTGTTGTTACATGTCGACATAAAATCTTATCTTCGATCATCGATAAAACTTTGATATCGATAAGTACGTAACGCTAATGCATTACTATGTTCATATTAAATGTGCATCACTGAAATGAAACAAAGCCGAATATATAATGACTAAATTAATGCTTCTAGTAAGGGAGTACGTCCAAGAACGATTCGTATGCATTTTTGTAGTTGGAAAAATCATTTATTAAACACTAGTAATAGAATAGATCTTAAATTTAAATGTTGAAGTAAACATTTTGAGCTACGGTACATTTCTAAAGATTTAGGTTTTATTATAATATAACGTTACATACTAATGTATAATTATGTACATTGTTCCAAAAATTCATTGAATGTGTCGTGCTGTGCAAGAGGTGTCAAAAATGTAGATATTCCATTTCGAAAATTCATTTTATCGTGTTATTTTTGGCACACAAATGTGTAATTGAGCATTGTACCAAATCAATAATGCAAGCTATAACAAGACTTTACGTTTCATATGAATTACTTTAAATATTATAAGCTGGAACATATCAAAATTAGACTTAAAAAAAAATCCAAATAATAAGTTAGTTTTTTGACTCTGAACACGACATACTTCAACATAAATTATAATATTTTAAATATATATTTAACATGATTTTCCAATAAGAATATTCTCAACTATTACAATATTGTACTTCAAAAAAATAAAAACATATAACATACAACAAAATTTTATCACAAATATTAAAATTATAAACATGATAATTGATCTTATATACTCAAAACAAATGTCTTTTAAATATAAAAAATGGTAATTCAAAATAAATTATTACATATTAATGTTCCTTCGTCGAACACATTACCATCATATTATAGGCTACCTATTTTTTTATTAAAATACTGCTTATTACCTGTGATTGTTGCTACATGCAATTAAAAAAATATCAAGCGCGTTAATCTACTTCTCTTTGTGTAATTAGGAATCCATACACTTAGTTTACTGTGTCTGCAAACCTAATAACAATTGCTAAACATGGTCAACAAAGCATATTTTTGAACTTTCCAAACATTTTTTTATTAATAAAGCATTTCAGATCCGGGGTTTTTGTCAATCTAAAATCGACTTTACATGGTGACATATCATAGCCATGAATATGAATTTGGCTACTGAATTTCTTTTTAATTTGAACTAAGTTCATATTTTGTTTATTGAATAATGCAATGTATACCTAATGATATAATAGTTATTACTAGAGATGGGCCGAGTACTCGGTTGATACTCGGTACTCGGCGTACTCGGCGGGTTTTTTGATACTCGTACTCGGCCGAATAACTCGGTTTGAATGCCGAGTATACTCTGTTTAAGAAATGCAATATATTTCGGAAGATATAATTTAAACAACAGTCATAATCATCATCACCAATCAAGCCAAACGAAGTCCACTGCTGGACATAGGCCTCCCCCAATGACTTCCACCGGGATTGGTCGGAAGCTGCGTGCAGCCAGCGACGTCCCGCAACATTGACAAGGTTGTGAACAACTGTGTTAATCAAAAATTATTTAGTAATTTAGGAAATCTTTGAAAATCTCAATTAATAAAATTAAAATTATAGTCCATAATAAAAATAATTAATATTTAAGATTTGATAAAGCTAAGTTATGATGCAGGAACACAAGGCTCTCTGCACGTTCTGGTAACAGCCTATTCCTCTGTTCTTCGTAGACGTTACCGGCCTCCGAAAATAGGCTATTTAAATTCTAATTTACCACGCGCGAATTGGAAATTTAATTGAACCGAGTTACTCGGCCGAGTACTCGGTTGAAAAAAATTGAACCGAGTAAAACTCGGTACTCGTTACTCGGCAAACGTGTAACTCGGCGCATCTCTAGTTATTACTAAAGGTAAGTGGTCGAACGTGTAGGAATAAAAGTTTAATTTACCAAGTGACAAATGAATGTTTAATCATACAGGCAATACTTTTAAAAGACTGCACATTAAAACAAATATTTCAAATATCCTGAAATTCATATTATTTTAAGTACTTCAAATGGCAAGATTCAGATATTCCAATGATTTTAGTAGTATTGTATATAAAAATAATAAACAAGTAAATTCGTCAAACTCCAGACAAGGTTTAAGCATCAGAATTAAGTAACGATAAAATTTTGTACAGCATACAAAAAACAAACAATAAATGAGCATAATTGAGCAAAACATGTGGGACTTGAGCATGCAAATTCGGTGAAATACATAGCCATTTTTATTGTGATCGTAATGTCGATTTTAGAATGATAAGTGATGACTTATAAATATTAGGGTATTTCCAGAGGTACATACATAATAAAGTCGATTTAAGCCTGACAAGTAATGACTCACAGATATTCGGAGTCGATTTCAGCTCGAAAAAAATCCTGATTATATACCTATAGAGTCGATTTTAGTTTGAAAAACAATTACTTACAGATATTCGTGCATTTCCTGAGATACATACATAAGAGTCGATTTTAGCTTGACAAGTGATGACTCATATATTCGGAGGTACATTTTTGTCCATGCCATGGTCGATTTCAGCTCAAAAAAAGTTCCTGACGTTATGTACCTATAAAGTCGATTTTAGCTTGACCAGTGATGACTAACATGTGGTCGAGTTTTTTTTTATTTCTTTGAGTACTTAGTTGCTTACACGTATTGATAATCCGGTCAGTAGACCCAGGACACAGGCACCCACTGCGGCGTGGACCGCAGGCGGGCGAGCGCCGCCTCCAGCTGCGCCAATGTATCGTCGATATCGTTGTTCACTATCGACAGGTCGAAGTAGTGGCCGTAGGTACGCCGCAGCTGTTCGGATTCGCGGACCAGCACTTCCAACGAGCCATCGTACTGGAAATTGGAATGTTTGGTCATTATATAGCATTGGTTTTGGAGCTTTGGCGTGGCAAAACATAATATAAGGAAGAGATATTTCGAATTTTGAATTTCGTAGACGGGTTTGAATAGGTTTTAATTCTTTATGCATTAGATTTCTTTAAGCTAACGTACCAAAACTTCTAAAGCAGTATTTTTTTTAAAAGCTCATAAACGAGTACCTAATTTCATTTAAGAGCCGATTTCGATCCATCAAATCCTCAAATATGATCATAGCAAAAATATAAGAAGAACAATCGATAGTTGAATTTTTTTGTAAATTTTCAAGGGTCCACACTAAAAGGGCTCTAATCCAAAAGTGTAAACAAAATATAAAAAGCGTGATATCTGACGTCGGCGACATTATTGAGCGGCGGCGCGGCGATAAACACGACGTATGGCGCGAACTCCGCCGACCGAAGGGTCTTCAGCGCCTGCGGTTCCACGTCCAAGATGGCGACGCGCCGCTCCGCGTGGATGCGACGGATGGTTTCCAGCCGCGTGCCGTACATCGCGTCCTCGTGGGTGCCTTTTGAACACATCATAAATTAATACACACATTCTGAAGTGGAGGCCATGTAAAGGTAAGCGCAGGGACGGACGTCCACGCACAAGGTGGACCGACGGTTTGGTGAAAATCGCAGGAAATTGCTGGATATAGGCCGTTTCCGATAGAACACTTTGGAAGCCTCTGGCGGAGGCCTATGTCCAACAGTGACGTTTCTTGGCTGATGATGATGATGAAATATACACAAATGCTACATACATAGGCCTAACCCCAGAATAAGATATGAGTCTTGTATCGTGGGTATGAGGATTTATGAGAGACTATACAAGACCGTGTTGCCTCACTTACGCTCCAAAACAAATCTTTGTGGATCACACAAACAGGGGTTTAAATCGCAGACCTCTCGTTTCAAGAGCTGGTGTCAGCACTATGCCAACGTGGTGGACTAAGCATTAAACCAGTTGTAATGGCAACCCGTGCCTATTAGCAGGATATATGTATATGGGCTGATGATGACAATGTATTACTATTATTATTGGTTGGTCTGTGTGTAAGACTCATTAACATAATTTATTGAAGTTGTCTCACCGTATTCAAGGTATTCGTTAGCAGCGATGTCAGCCATCATCTCGTCGTGCGACACGAAGTAGTAGTGCCGACCGTTTTCTTCGTCCGGTCTCGGAGGTCTTGTAGTGTCTGGAAAGTTCGGTCATAATATTAAAGTGTGGAGTATAGAAATGGTAATTTTAATGCATCATGATTGAAACCATTAAAATGATTAATGATGAAAATTCTGTCATGCTTTTAACCGTACATGTTTATTGTCAGACGTTATAACTTTAAATGGATTCAAATAGACTGACATGATTTTCTTGCTTGAACAAATAAATATTTGAGAAATTTTGGTCTTACTAATAGTCCAATAAAAATCTGTAGATCGCAAAAAAAAAAAATGTAGATTACCACTCTTGGCATCCAAGTGTCGACTACAAGTC
Organism: Cephonodes hylas; assembly: GCA_030295005.1. Taxonomy (NCBI): domain Eukaryota; kingdom Metazoa; phylum Arthropoda; class Insecta; order Lepidoptera; family Sphingidae; genus Cephonodes; species Cephonodes hylas. The sequence continues at coordinate 10,092,553 of AP025372.1, read as the reverse complement.
TGATTAAATTCGAATGTTCTCTTTACATTGAAGTATTTAAGCACGACACAAACGTTGATAGCAATAAAAATCAAGCAACTTACGAGGAATAGGGTAAGCGTACTGGTCCGGATGACGCGCGATCAGCGTGTTCTTGATGTGACGCCGCCCGACTCCGTGTGCGCCCAGCAATACTATTGTCTTACGTTGGAATGCTGTAGAAAGAAGGAGAGTGTTATCAGCACATAACTTAAATTGTGAAGAGTTGCTATAGAAAGAAAAAATCTGTAAATAAACTCCGGGACCTTTTGATCGCGCGTCGGAGATTTTTACCAGCATGAAAATGACATTATATAAGCCCATGTCACCTCTACAAATATTTCGAAATAACAATCGCAATCCTTGATTTCCTCGAATCCTTGATATCTGCTCATTTTGAATGCCATTTTTGGGGAAGGTTTACAAACTCCGTATTGCTTGGTACTGATTTTCGCGAGACTACAAAGGAAACATTTTATGCTACTTAATTATTATAAAAAATAAATAAATTTATACTGACAGGGCAGCTTGACGACTTCCTCGTAAGTGACGACGTCCAGTTGATCGAACACAGCGTTGTGTTTCGCGAGGTATTTGTCTTTGGATTGTTTCTTCTTGCGTCCGAATATAGAACAGTTCACTGGAACAAAACGCGCGCAATTTCTTATTAAAAAGCATTTGGTTCCATCCAAACTCCACCTTTTAGAGAAAAATATTAGATAATGGTTTTTATTGCCATGCCAAATTAACATTTTAAGGCTTGTGTTTTCAATGCACGTTTTAATAAAAATCTACCTAATAATATTCTTGAACATAATCAACCTGTGAAATAATACCACAATCGTTTTTTAAAAAGCGTATGCTCTCATCAAAATCAAATTCTACACATGCAACAACAATATTACATTAGAGTACACCTACTTTGGCAAATCATTCTTAAATATAACCAAAACTCACTAGAACGAGATTTCGGACATTCGCTAAACGATGTCCGAGCAACAACGCTTTGCTATTCTAATATAATTGAAGCCAAACTTATTGTTACCCAAGTTACCTGTGTTTTCACACCCTTCTGTGTGCGACACGCAGCCTTCGGCTCCTAGCGGCATAACATTACAACACGGGTCATGCAAACTCAACGGTATGATGTCGACATGGTATTCGGAAGTCTACTTGATTTTGGAAGTAACACATATACGGCAAATGTTTCGTCAAATGTTGGACATGTAATACCAACGTTTGGCTTCGCTAAGCCAGATTATAAAGTAATTAGTGTAAATAGTATTAACAGTTTTGGAAGTATATTTAAATATTTATACTTTTGAAGCCCGGCAAATCTAAAAGTAAGTGGCATAAAATCATGAGCACGAAACAAATGTTCACTTAAATTATAATTTGTATTCGCATCGACTGACAATTGTTGAAGCACAAAAGACGATAGAGATAGAACTTTTTTTAAATATTCATAATATAATTTTAACATAGACAAATAGAAACATTAATATTATTAATTACTAAATTGTTTTTTGTGCAAATTGAATTGTATAAAACCTTCATTGACAAAACATTTCCCACAAATGACAATACCGTCGGGGTTACACAAACTCCCATTTCGCACAATTCGTATCAGTAAGCTGTCTACAATTATACTTTAGGTATACACAAATATATTGACGGACTGTACATAAGGTCTTACACATAGACCTAAGGTCACACATAGACGTATATTTTACTATATTTTGGGTTTCATATCGCCTGGTAAATATACCATGCAAAGACGGGTTTCAGTAGTTTATATACCAAGGGAGCTTGTATTACTCATCAACGAATAATTTGAGCAATTTTACATACCAACTGCTTCGTCCAATGATGTTTATGTTTGAAAAGAAAAAACACGAAATGTTAATGAATTAGATAAATAGACACCCATATGAAACTGTGTAAACAAACCATGATAGAATGCTGTAATCGAATTATTTTTCGTACAACACACGAACACTAATGCAACATTACTTCTAAGATGTTACGAACTGTCGTAATTCTTAGTAATAGCGACACTTCAACATTCTAGTTTTCAAGCGCTAATATTGTTACAGATGCCCACATCAATATGACACTAAAAGAAACTGAAGGTAACGCCAAAAAAGTCTACAACAAATCAGACAGACTTAAAAAGAAATTAATAACACAAAATTTATATGTAAGACTAAAAAACGTAAAATAAATAACAAAGAAGATAACGTTTGTATTTCATCAGTTTTATAAACATATTTTAAGACAGACAACATCGTTACGAAGGCAAAAGACAAAAGAACAACACAAACCAAAAACACATTTAAATGTAAACAATCCATCTAAAGTAGACAGCGAGGAAAACAAAACACTGAACACCAGAACATTTACTAGCCTTACAGTAAAAGCCGAAAGACTTCATACGGTCATCATGCGCGAAGAATATGCTTACCTTGATCGGTGTTAGACCGTTCTGCGGCTGCGCAAGCTGCGCGCCACTCTTGCAGCTCGGAACTGGGAATGAGCCCGGCGGAACCACCCGACGCGTCTTTGCGTGCCTGCCACCAATGTGGGTCGTCTTTGCTGATGATCTGGAACGTTAAATTTCGACCGTAATATACTGACAACAAATACTAAAATGACCCTAATTCCATCCTATACGTTCAATTTTAAAAGATGTTTAACACAAAAGTGGGTCTAGAAAATTCTTTAATATTCCTCAGAGAAACATTTAAGTTACTAGTCGCATCAAAGTTAATAAATACTCTGTTTAAAATTAGGTGTCTCAAATTGACAAGTGAGAATATAGTCGTATCTTTGGTAAATAAAGCAATACGAAATCAACTACGTCACGAGATGATCGTGAATACGGAGAAAGAATATAATAAAAATTATGAATATAATATTTCCAATATAAAAGACTTCTTTAGAAGTAAGTCGTAGAATACTCCTACAGTGGCAGTTAGATTAGATATGATATAATACCTGTGCGTCTGTGGAATGCGCTACCTTTACACATTAAACTGTCGTCCTCGCCGGAAGTATTCAAATCGAGACTGAGGTCGTACTTCCTTTCACAATAACTCGGAAACTGCGATTTATTATGATAGTTATTTCTTGTTGTTTTATATGTATTTTTTTTTTTGTATTTGTAGTATTTGTATGTATGTAAGTCTATTTTATTTTATATAGTATTTCTTTTTTTTTTTTTTTCCCCATTTGTATGTAAGTACATTTTTTCATGTAGGTTTATTATTGATATGTATTTATTTATTAATAGAGCACCGCCAATACGTGCAGTCTGCATATTTCTCTCCTGCAAGGTTGCCTGGTAGAGATCGCTTTTAGCGATAAGGCCGCCAATTTATTTCACTAAGTTTATTTGTTTTTGTGTAATATTATCTCTGTACATGTGGTGTAAATGAATAAAGAGTTTTTATTATTTATTATACCTGCAGTATATCGCCCGTATTGAACGCGATGCCAGCTTGAGCGCACGGGATCAATTCATCTTCCAACGGATCGTAATCAAATTGCGCTCTAACGAATATCTGCAAGAGAACATCTATCTCAACACAAATATTCCACATTAATACCTGCCACAGATGATAAAAGTTCCGAGAGTGGTTCATTCGTATCATTTTATCAACGTAGCGTTTCGAACTCTAGAACTAGAGAATGGATGAACTTTTATCGACTGTATGAACGAACATTCACAAACAAGATACGTATATGACATTTAATGAAATAATGAACATGTATTATACACAAATGAACATAAAAGTGATGATATTAGGTTTTATTACAATAGGTTAGAAGGATAGAAGGGGAAAGAAAAGATAAATGCAAGAAATGTATATAGATAAAGTGAGGGTGAGGTGGGTGGCGGTGAAGCGTTTGTAAAAGAACAACAAGCGCACAGTAACGTAGGAGATCGCGGGGACGCGCAGCCATGCCCAGGTGACAATATGTACATACAACATAACATAACACAACATAAACATAATACAACATAACATAAAGTAGCAACGGGTGTGATATCGCTACTTACTAGCACGGGCGAAGGCTTTATCCGGAAAAGCTAGTTAGAACAAAAAGTACAATTTTAAAAATGTGTGTGTTTAGTACCAATTTATTAACATGTTCAGGGACAAGCATCGAAAGTGTTTTACGTGCGCTTGTCGGCTCTTTGTTGTATCAAAAATAAGCGTTAAAATCACACTACTTGCTATCGTGTTAATCAAACCAATGGAAATTTTCAAAATTTTTTTTTAGTGTTTTTAATTACTAGTAATCAAACAATCGGTTAGGCTACAACTACTGAATATTGCCAAATTCACACTGCTTGGATGTTCACAAGTTTGAATACTTGCCGAGTGTAGTCAGCGGTTGGTTTGAGGGGAACTGTGTGAAATTTACCTCGCATGGTGGTGGCGCCGACCGGTACGACGGCACTATCTTGAATGTCACCGAGCCGCGAGCTTCGCGCTGTGGGATTCACGTTTAAATTTTAAACATAACAACAATTCTTTTACTGTTTCAGTACTTACGTACTTTTCTTCTAATTGACACTTACACAATATACTGATGATTGCATGACAGCATTATGAACTTAAACCACTGTAAAGTTAAAGACTAACGATAGTTAGTCTTCTTTACTACTGGTTACTATTGATTTATTTATATTCTTCTCCATTACAAAGCATCTCACAATTATGAAAGACTTAGACATACTTGCTTAAACTAATTTAAATTCAAAAGGTTAAATTAAAGTTATCAAACAAAAATTTGAAATCCATATATTGCTTGACTAAAGCCATAATCTTCAGCTACACGTACACTGCAACTAGACAACAGCTCTCATCACTTCCCATAATCAACTCAGTCACATCATCAAAGAGCTCATCAATAATTGTTTACATACCAGCATCCTCTGCAGTTGTGCGACGGACTGGTTGGCGACGGGCGTGCCGTTGATCTCCTTGATCTCGTCGCCCACGTGGAGCGTGGCCTGCCGGTGGATCATGCCGCCGTGCATGATGCGGGCCACGATGCAGCGCCCGTCATCAGCCAACTTCAGGGTTATACCCTGCAGGGTGAAAACAATAACGGGTGATTGAGATGTTGCTTGAGCAGTATAGGTGGAAAGTATATTCTGTGTATCATTATCAGCCCTTATACGTTCAACTGGTGGGGATGTGCCTCCTCTATAACTGAGAGGGTTTAGCCCTTAATCCAAATTAAGTATTAAGTAAATTATGTATAGGCAATTAACAAAAGAATTACGTGAATTGCAAGTTATTTCCAGACATAACGATTTAATCGATTTTCTTATTACCATACGATTATATCCTAGCAGTTTTCAGTATACTGCAAATCGCGATAGTAATTTAAGTGCAAGACTCTGACTTCTGCAACACTGTTATAATAAGTGCAGAAGATAGGGGAATCTTCTGTGTATTATCATGAATATCTGATAGAAAAATAGGATACCGAGCAGCTTAATCCTCTCCTTCATATAGCCCGGAATTATTAATGCAACTTATATTTATGTTGCGTCGTATTCACATAAGATTTAAGAAATATTCGGTGTGTATTTCCTCGCCTTTAAGCACACCGATTTAATACAAATTGGAAATCCTGTTTCGAACGACAGCGGTTGTCAATCAAATTATCCTGGATTGGAAAGCGACATTTTAAACGGAACAATTTGAATTCTAAAAGAGATTTGCGGTCTGTGGAACATTTGTTAACTACACGAACGTTAAAACTGAGAGTTCCGTTGTTATGTTATAGAAGGTATATGTCACAGAAGCCCCAGAGTTTTATACGTTAATTATCATAATTGTTCATTTTGTAAGGATATTCTCATTTATATGTCCAATTGCTTTTGGCAAACAAATATATGAGGCTTAAAGATAATTATTACTTGAAATATTGTAAGACCAAGTTGGCTTTTTATTGTTTTTTTTTTTTTATGTGAAAGCAGGGGAACGATCTACTGAGCCACCGCCGTAAAGCGTTCAACACCACCTACGAGTTATATTCTAATTTCGAATGAGACATCGCAAAGCCCCTACCATCGGTTCGTCGGTGTTCTTCTGGAACTGCACGAGGCGCACCCTGGTCACGTTCTCGAACTCTGGCTCGGTGTCGTCCTCCTCCTCCGGTGGCGGCGCTGTGGTGCGCCCGTTGACCGGCGGCGGGGACGCGCGCAGCGACTCCTCGCCGTACACCTCGCGGGCGACCACGTCGTGAGCCTGTAGTAGGGCCTGAAAGATGACAACCTCTTTAATAATTGACGTTTAAAATGTACATATGAGGATTTAGAATTGGTGAGATAATTCTGAAAGAGCGCATTGGAAGTCTTTGGAGAAGGCCTTAGTCAAGCTCTGTGTCTTTGGATAATGATGATGATGGTGAATGAGAAAATTAAAACTTTTGTAATAAAGGTTGACGAAAAACTTCGGCTTCATGTTTCACATTCCTATTTCAAACTAACTACGTCATAGAGGATGTAATCATGTAACATTAGTTACCAAATCGTTTGTAATAATATTTATGACCAAAAACTCAATGATGGCTTACTGATTGTCGCAATGATCAAAATATTTTAATACAATTCAAGGATTCGACTGCCGTCATTTAAAAAATAAAATGGACTCACTTTAAATTAATATAATAAGTTGCTGATTTGACTAATTTTACAGTACAGTACTGCAAATGACGAGGAATCGGGTAGGGTGATTAATTACAAGTGTACGCAAACTATGTAAGCACATAGATCACTCCGATATACTCCAGTTTTGCAATTCTGAAGGCACAAGGAGCCTGATGGTATTGAATTCATATTAGTAATAAAAACGGACGAATCTAATGGAGACAAGTCGTCTGTGGAAAACATAAATTACTACATAGAAAAATAGTGACTTATAAAGAATGAAATTCTTAGTAATATTTTGTAATGTCAATCTAAAGACAGAAGCTCCTACAGAACAGATACCCACAGTCGGCCAATCATCAAATAGTTGCCAAAGTAAATTTACCAGCCCGAGAAGTTTCGCTGCAATGAATAGAGTTTACTAATTCGCTCTCAATTGTGTCAAGATTGGCTTCCATTGTATCGCTAAATTGTTCACCATCCCCACAGATCTCGTTTTATTTGCCTTCAATGATTATTCAATTAAAATGTCTACAGTCAAATGGGCCCATTTTAAATGTTTCCAAAGAGTGAACGCTTGCACACGACGGAACGAAACTGCTATTGATCATGAAACAGAGGCGATTGGTCGAAAGAAAAGTAACTTTTAAAAATGTTTTTTCCCGCGATTTTATCTGGATCCCTTTCATTTTACGGTTGGACGACGGCGGCACGCGACCGTGAATGGGGAGTGCGATGTATCCAGCCGGGCTCAATAAAGCGCCAATCGAGTAATCCACGAAATGCAGTGACGACCGCAACGGACTCGCCTCAGATTTTCCATTCAATTCATCGAAAAAGCGACGGCATCCGGCGCGATACTGATTTAATTGTTCGCCCGTTTGACAGTCGCACCTTGACGTGGATTAACAAGGAAGGATGCATGATATTCAAACGGATGAAATGAATACTTTTTATTTCGAAATATCTTTTTAAAACAATGTGTTAGAAATATGTACGTCAAAGCCAGCATTTTATAGACGGAGATTTTTACTCGTATTGACGTTTGTTGCTTTCATAATCTTTCTATCAATACATTGAAACTTTGTCTTAACACATCCATCTGCTTTAAGTTCTTTTAACGTGTTAAGAATGCACAATAATAATTTTACTTCCAAGGTTCAGTCAGTATCGTGAAGAACGTATTATATTTACATGTAAATTAATCTTGTTAAATCTTTAATCAGAATAACAGCAGCTCCGTATTAACATCAGAGTGCAACAAATCTTTAGACAACGTTTTATATCCTTTGTGAAAGCGTAAGCCCCATTCAAATGTTAATATGGCGAGTGTGGGGAATGCTCGCTACACACTCTGCTGTTTTGTATGACTGCCTGTTTTGAACCTCGAAGACAGTGTTGCCAAGTGCCCGTCATTTATTTGCACGGGACAGTTTGAGGAAGCTGTTTCTTGACTAATCATAATACACGCCTCAACAAGGTCAACAGGGTATTGGTATCTCAAACTTAACAATTTTTGAGGAGTCTGCCTAAACTTTTGACGCCGACCGGGTATTAATAAAAGCATTATGTTACTAAACCTAGGTTTGTATTTTGGTAAGGAAGCCTCCACGATCAAAATATCAGAGTCCGCAGACAATAATTTCGGCCAAGAATAATGATTAGAAGTACCACATAAGCGCCTACGTTTCGTTCTTTAACAATTATCGGGACCATTTTTCTTCCATTACCACTTTTTCTAGTTAGATTCCATATTCTCTATCATATTGATTTTTATTTGTAAAAATATACGTACATTCAAAATTTAGCAACACTATCCGTGTTCGTAAAACACGCTTAATCCGCAAAACGCTAATGTGTTTTCTCACGATGCCGAGTGAGGAATCTTGCGAAATCCCCTTCGCGTATTCCAACGCTTAATTCAGTGGGCGTGACGAGACGAAAACATACGAGAGCATAACAAGTGATTTGCATAAATATTGGTGTTTTTGTTTACACATGGCTTTACTCGAGGAATGAAAACGTATCATACTAACTATTCCTCTTTACTTCACTCGATTTAATAGTAAAACGTATCATCATCAGCGCATATATGTCATCTAGTCCGGGTTGGCGTATTACCTAAGAAATTCTTAAGATTCTACCAAGTTCCACACGATATGTTTCTTCACATAACTTCGAAGAAAGAGGTCTGTGTTTCGGGTTTGAACCCGAGTGTCGTGATTCTCGCTTGCGTGCTTAAACCTCGAGAGCGTCACTGCTTAAGGACGAAGCAGTTATGTGATATTTTTATTTCCTTATTCGTTTTTCTGATATAATAAGTTTCCTTATCTAGCAACTCTAACAATACAATTGAATGCTGGCCAAAAAAAACACCCACGTTAATGTAAATAAAATACACGAAGATATATTTGATTTTGTGTCCTCACATCGAACGCAAACTACATATTACATGTATGTATGAATATGATTAGGGCTCCAGTCACATTTGATATGCCTCGTGTAATATTGTCTTCTTTATTCGGTATATTTATATTAGAAGTCTTTGATACAATTCTCTTATATACCTTACATAAGGAAATCGACAGAGGAAAATACATCATCCTTTTGGCAACTGAATTTACCTCAAGGCAATATACCGGGCTGGGCAATTTTGTATGTGATATTAGCGGTTGTAAACGAGAATAATATCTTTATCAACCAATATAGTCATCTCACTGACTGGGTTTGGGTGAAGTGTTTGATCTTGAGTTGGTGGACTGGACACAATTTTTTTGTATATACTTAATGCTTATTATACACCACATATACGGAGGTAAAATACACGATGATGCAACTTGAAAACTATTCGGCCACAAAGGGGGTGTTATCGCTACTAGCTATTAGATTTTTTTTGGAAACTCTTAGGTGGGCTATGTGGGCATATGTGATAATTAATTTTGCGTCAAATGTAACTTTGAAGTCAGAAGTGTACCTATGCCCCAGATAGAACCCACAACGTCGAGATTTTGTCTCGATTTCGCGCCTAAACCTTGAGGCCTGAGGGCATCCGAATTTCTCCTTTTCAATAAGATTAAAAAAGTAAAGTATTATCCAGACAATTCGCTTTGATGAGGTTGGATGAAAACGATATAATATAATTATTGAAACGATATTTCAAACGAATTAAAACCATTTAATCAGTAAACAACACAAAGGCATCGTCAGCGTAACTTAATCAAGTTTTATTTGCAAAAAAATTACTATGCTTTTCAGTATTGGAACGTTTTACGCTCGTCCGTATAATGTAATTATCAAAATTGTTTCAATAAAAATCAATCAAATCGAATAGCTGGCATTTATTTTACGATAAATTGTTTATTGTTCGGAATTTTATTAAGCAAGATTTATTTAGTATTTTTATTTATTTATTATTAATCCCTGTGCGTATTTACGTATATGCTTTATGTAGTTAACAGATTCTTTGCATTACATTAGCTTGAGCGTGATGTTTTAGTAATACTGACTAGACGTGATTTCTAATTACAAGTAGGTACAGCAATACATAGAACCAAACTACTATTATTTTCTTCTTATAAGGCGATTACCTTTACAGTAATTCAGGAAAGTTTAGTGATTAGGAAATGACAAATAAATAAAAAAGAATAGAAAACAAATGATTAATACTTATACAAACCAACAAAACGAATTTTCGTTTGGTATATAATTAGGTCTGTTTTTCAAGCAGAACTTTGGCTTTATACCACTAAAATCGGAGTAAAGTTTAACTACCAAATACCAAACCATTTTTTTCAAAACAACTTCATACCCATACCGCATTCTATAATCGAGATAATAAAGTATTCTATATAAAATTCTGTAGAGCGTACCTAGCGACAGTGTATAGGGGTGCTATGGAAGGCGGGTATACGCTCCGTCTGCCCTAGTTGCGAGAGAAGACTTGTGTAACGAGGGGTTCTGAGTGAATACACGCGGAAACAAATGTTACTATATTACTACATGTACTGGCGTCTGTGGGAGATCCTTTATATTCAATCTGATGATATTTTTATATGGGCAGTGCAAAGTACAACAAAGTTGTGTCGACTGATATATTATGATGATATGATGACACAAATATTAGAGTCTGATCATCATCATCATCATCACCACCAGCACCGCCAGTACCACAACCATCATCATCATTATCTTCATCATCAACAATCACAGACTATTTCATCCCACTGATGGGCATAGGCACCTAAGTTAGGACTCCTAACTCTATTAGTGTTTATCGACTGGTGCTAGACGAACGTATGCCGGCTGATACAGGGACGCAAGACACTTGTGATCGTATTCTACACCTTACGTTACTGTGACTGTAAAGCGAAAGTACTCTTATACATCGATTTTCGTCGTGTCGTGTTATTGTGTTCTTATGTGACTGCTGCATTCACTATTCAAAAAGTTACATTACGATTTAAAATAAATATTTCATTTTTTCAACGTATTGTTGGTATGTTATCACTCACAAATCCTTTTAAAGAAAATGTCCACTTCATATTTTTAATCTTTATTTTAATCTTGCCTTATTTCGTCATGAGTTCCATTACCTGCGTTTGATGTAACAAGATTCAATCTAAAAGCTTTGTGTTCCAATAATTGAATTGCTTTTCTAATTTTTGGAATGGTATTTATCAGGGGATATGCAGTTTTGGCATCGTTCAGCCAATAGCAAAATGGATGGTAATAACGTTGGGCAAATGTAATCAGTAATAGCAGCATTTGAAACAACCTCTCGTTTTTATTAAAATGGCAGTAGCCAGTTTTATATCAAAACATCCATATACATATATTTCAAATGTTACAACCACGTTCTACTAGCTTTAAGGCATAGAATTTAGGAGGAGAGATTTCTGTTTTTTCAAGACTTGATCCGAAACTCAATATCACTGCCTGATTAACGAATAGGATGCAAGACCTTTTTATCCATATACAGCCGGTAAGAGGTGTAAAATTTACTTCAATTACAAATAAACTATACATTTCCAACTCTACAGGCAAATAGGCGCTTACAAACTGCACCATCGCTATTCAACTGATTTAATTGTTAACATATCCGAATAATCAAAGCGGCGGGTCCTATTACGCATTCAATGGGATCCTCGCACTACTCACGCATTGCGAACGCGAAAACACGTGTGCAATTTCGCACTAAAAGCACCGGTGAATCCGGCGAATACGACCGGAGTTGTGTGCACCGGCGTTTCGGACGTAACCGATGACCCGGCACTTTCATCCGCAAACTTGAGATTAATCCCACGCTACGTTGAGCGGGACGGTAACAGACGCGAGCGTCGATACGAAAGACCGGATGATGTACGGTTAAATACCGTTCCACGTGGTCGGAGACGGAGGAATTCTCTGAAAATTTGTGACGTCATGGAAACTCCCTTCTTAGTAAATTTCATGAATGTTCGGCCCAGCTTGGTGATTAATATTTCGGTATTTATTTTGGATTTATTTTATTGGTTCATTGACAACTGATAAGAGTGTGAAGATTTGTGACATAATGGTTTTGTTATTTAACGAGTAATTTTCTTACAGATAATGCACAATATTAAAATACGCGAATAAAAATGATAAAAATTAAATAACACTTCTGCAATAACTATAGACCCATACTTAATTAAAAGAAATTCACCATGATTTTACACATAGACAAATTGTAAAACAGATACCTACACATACACACCTGTTTTCATACTTAAAACGATTGAAAAAAATAATTTCAACATACTTTTTTTCATCCTTCTAAAAGTTCTTTGAAAAGCGTCATGAAACGTTTATCTCAAGGCAAATCTTATCCAGCGCATTTTGTGTTAGAATCGCAAGAAGTTTTCTAAAAAGTTCGTATGCGATACGCTACTCGCCTTCGTGAGACGGCGCAGCCCGTTCCCCGGTTCAAACTTGCACTTATGTATTTAAGAGTTTTCAATTGACATCTCGGTTCAATCTTGGAAAAGACACGAATTTCCTATTTGCCGGAACGCTAAGGCCTTCTTCCTTTCTATTCAATTCTTAATATATCCGAGAATCTTTTGACAAACTGATCAACATAAAACACTGCCGAGGGGGAACTATGCTTGTTCATTGTCGCGTGAAACGGTTCGAAATTGTTATTACACTGAAGTAATTAGCAGTTTTAGCGTATTCATTTTGCATGCTTAATTAAAATGCCTTTTGTGTAAGTTTGAATATAAAAGAAGAAGATGGGCTCGCAGTTATGACGGCAGCGACAGAGCTAGCTGTTCCAGTTGATGTTATAAAAGATAAAAAGCTTGTAAAACCTGTACAGGTCACATAAAATTTACTAAATGCCTTCATTATAGAATCTTCGTTAAAATTTGTAAAATTAGGAACAGTTAAGAGAACGGTACCTAATGCGACATAATAACCATTTCATACTTTTTAAACACATTTAACGACTTCCAGAAATGCTTTCAGATATTCGGACAACGTACACTGGTCTGAAGGCCGGAAACTTAAATCGACTAATGCATTATACATTTTTGTACGACAACTCTCACATCCATTAGGAAGGCATATACTAATACTCATTTTGGAAACGTATCGTAACCGGTAACATAATATTTAAAGCAAAATATTTAGCATTCAAATCCAATGGTCCCAGGAACTGTTTCGATACTAACATTTGCAATCAAACTGAAATTCAATATGTCGAAAGACGGAGACACAGGAGGGATAGACCTGAACGTATTGATGCAAATGCGCCCGCAAAATGTAATTGGTCAAGATACGGGACGGTAACGTATCGTGCAGCGCTCGGACGTAGCGAGAGCAGCCGAGCAACGTATGACGGTTAAATTTAATCAAATTTGGTGGATACGTCCGCTTTACTGCACGATATTCTTCCATTCTTTTGAAGTAACCAAGCCAGAATAATCTGTGGGGAATCGATGATATTTGCCTCAGCTATCTGTTCTTAAATTTGCTTATTTGTTCTTCTTTGGCCATATGCCATTTGCTCTTTCTACTGGACTCAAACTATAACAAGTAATTTCTTTTTATTTATTACCAACCTTAGTTCTTTTAAACATGTCAACATTCAAGGTTTACAACTGTGTATCGTAGTAGTGGTGGCTCGGACGAACCAAAAACCATTGGAAGGATCGCAATCCTTCGGGTTCAGGTTTGGCGCAGAATAGATTGAAGAGGAGAAACTTTTGGGAGACCAAGACTAACATGAGTCATTAAGCCACATTAAACGGAGTTAATTGGATGAAGCCATTCAGACCAAATACGTAGCCATCGGGATGCATTTCACAGGTATGATAATTTGAACATGACATTCTCACATCTCTGGTTATGCAGACGTTAGGCATTCCGGTGTATCAAACACGTCGTGTCACACAGCGCTTGTCGAGATTAATTTGCATTTACGTTTACAGATTTGATAACAGATTATGGTTTCCGCAGCCCAGTTTGCAACGATAGATTAGCTGGATCTGTCAAATGATGTTTTCACAGTTACCGAACTGTGTGTATCGTATCAGAATTGATGTTTGGTAGAATGTTACCATTATTCGCTGCATAAATTACGTTCTTAATTTAGTAATTAACTTCTTATATGTCTAGACCGCTAATTACCATGAAATTATGTAGTTAATTCGTATTAGTGGTTTTGATTATATGTTACTAGCTTTTGCCCGCGACTCCGTCCGCGTAGACTCTAGGGCTAAGTGCAGAAAGATTTTCGCATTTATAACATGTTTATCCCACGGGATTACATATTCCAGGATAATATTATCCCATGTTAATTCTGTGAGCCCTATCTCTCCTTACCGAAAATCATTCAAATCGGTTTGGTCGAGCCAGAAATACCCATTCCCACGGGAATACTACATTTTCCGGGATAAAAAGTATCCTATATGTTATTCTGATGTATAAGCTATATTGTGGTAAAGTTTCATTCAAATCCATTCAGTAGTTTTTACGTGAAAGAGTAACAAACATCCATACATCCATACATCCATACTTACAAACTTTCGCCTTTATAATAGTAGTAGGATATCTACGTTACTAAATTTAATATGATTCATTCCGTAAAATGCGTATCATACGAAAACTCACGTTTCGAATATTTTATAGGAAACTAAAATAATATAATGTATAATTGAATCGGAATGCACATACATATTAACCCACAAACGCGCAATGCAATCATGATTAGTTTGATTTCAATGATATGGATAATCCCAATGGAATGAAATGAGAATAATTTTGGGTATTCATGAGTTCATACGCGTCGTTGATACAGTACGATAGATTTATCAAACAATATCATGACACAGACGGAAGACCTGTAATGAGTTTTCGGCACTTACCTGCATTTGACTTTTACAACTATTAACATACAAATTTACATTGTTTTAACGTTACGTTTAATATGAATTTAACCGGAGGTTGAATCTGACACGACGGATAGTGGGGGTTCAAACATACGGCACATTTCTAGAACTGGTAAATAATAATTGAATACCTGATTAAAATACGTCCATTCAGCATAAAAATTTCGAAAGCATTTAAAGTAAACCTAATCTACTGTATTAAGTAAGAGTTTTCGTGGTATAAGTATTATTTTAAAAGTAGATTAGACGCAGCCATTGCTGATGATTTATTCACAATAAAATTAGGAACAAAATAAAATATGCAATATTTAAAATAATCGCAAGTTTCCTACACTACAAAGAGAGCTTTAGTATGTTTTTATTATGCCAGAAACGACGGCTTTATAAAGTAAGTTTAAGAACACTGTCGGATCTTCAAGTTACCAACAACAACATTATGTAGACATTAAATGAGGTACACGCGACGACAGATTAATAAAATTATTATTATTAATTATAAACACTAAAATGGTAAAAAAGCTTCATCGTCACTATTGGCACATATATGTCCCACTGTTGGGCACCCCACTCCTTTAATACTGAGAGGGTTTATGCCTTGGTCCGGTAAAAAAAGTATTTGAAATGACCAGCATATTCACGCTTGTTTTGAGTGACGAAAGATGGGAGGGAGTCTCTTAGCATTAAATACTCTAGTTAGGCAATAATGTTGTTAAAATCGAGTGAGATGTTCATCATCATCATCATCATCATCAGCCAAAGGACGTCCACTGCTGGACATAGGCCTCCCCCAGAGACTTCCAAAGCGCTCTATTGAAAGTGAGATGTTATGAAATGAAATTTATTTTTGAAAACATTAATATACTTGAGTCTCTTCAGGTCCCAAAATAGGCTAGCCCGTAGCTTGGGTACCTGAAAACCCGCTAGAAAAAACCTATTAATAATGATAGTACATGGCAAGCAATCGAAAACTTCGTTGCAGGATATGAAACAACGGCAACGTTTGCAATCACTCTCTGGGAAGCAATATTCGGTGTTGATGGAAGTGAGCATTCGGGTTGCACTCGCGAACATCCCTCGGTCAAGTTAACACCGATCCCGTGATTTCGGCAGCCAACGCAAATCGTGAACGTTGGCTCAATATCGTGCTGCGAATGATTCTCAATTATTTCAAATTTCGATTGCTCTTAGATACTCATATGTTGATATAAGTATCTGTTATCGCCATAACAGGAGTCAAAAGTGCATTTCTTAAACTAGTACTTTTCTCCGATTGTTTTGTTTCCCGAAAAACAGGTTAGCCTATTGCCCTTTTATAAAACAGTTCATGCTACTCTCTTTCTATTATGACTTACTTATAGAAAAATTAGGGACACATATTATATACCGCGAAACCTCGAGATATACATTAAAAACTGTAATATTTAATTTTAAAAATATCGATGTTGTAGTTATGCTGCTCGTTATCGGTGTTGGCACGAAATAACATGCGCCTACATAATATTACACGAATCGAAATACACTCTCATTATATGGAGACTTTGATACTGACAGATCTGCACATGATATAGAAGTAGAAGAGCTTCTATGACGCTGGACTGGGGTGCTACTGCGATTTCAGTTAAAACTAATATGTTGCAAAAATATATAGTCACTACTTTTCGCCCATGCATAATAAAACCTTCTTCTTTTACAACCATTACGTATGCCCGGCAATGCATTAAAAAAATCTAGTAAATCTAAGCATCTGTGTGGGTGTGCGTCTTCTCTGACGCTTGAAGAAAAGAATTGCTTTTTTCCATTAGGAGTATAATTTCTGAACGTCTTTTTCAATGCAATTTACATTCAAATAGGGTGATGTTGGAGTGCGGTGAGAAAATCCTTCTGCATTCGCCCAGTACACAGGGTCGGCGCTTAGGGAATGAAATATATCCAAGAAGCCCTTAATAATATTGGATGGAAAGTTACTCTGCGCCATATGTTAAAGCCACGTTCTTGCCAATTAAACCTGTTTCATTACAAATTTCTGTAAGGGAACACACTTGAGTTATTTTCGTTTACGTTTGACTCACCTTGTCTTTGTTTTGTATAAATGTTAGATAGAAATGTTGAGCAAACTTGCGGTGGCCATATCAAAATTAAATTACAAATATACGTCTTATATATACTTGAGTGAAAGTTTTTGATTGCGTTTGTGTCTTTTATACTTTAAAATATGTAAAAACACATACGTAAAAGGGGAATTTTAGTTGCTACACATGTTGGAAACACATTGGTCGGAAACTATTTCCAAAGACTATTTTAAATTAGTTACTACTTATTTGAATAAAGTTTTCAAGAAATGTTCCAATTTCAATACATAAATGATGTAGGTACATTACGGATTCTAAAAACGATTACAAATTTTAGACAAGTAAGACACGAATCGAGACAATCCAAACATTTCTCAAGCGGTCACAGTATTCGTAATCTAATATCGCGCGGGATCGCTGACAAAATCCGAAATTCAAAGCGACATTACGAAAACACTCGGATATTCCGCACAGTTTGCATTTAATGAGCGTGACTTCGGAAGACCTCCTTTATAATGAGATCGGATATCTGTACGGAATTATGGAAATTATTTCAACAATTTCAAAACGTCGATTTCAATGAAGCGCAGATAAATTACAAACGTTCGGATTCTATGTTAATTTTACAAAGATCTTTAGTTGGTTTACTGCTGTGTTGTATTTTGAGTTTTTAGTCCCGGGCCGTAACTGTTATTTGGTTTTCATTAAAAGATTCACAATGAAAAATTTTATAAATGTCCCCTGGTATTGGATAGATATATGGATCAAACCCGCGTCTTCTTGTTCTACAGCCTAGCTTTTTAATAACAGCGCACAAAATACTTTATAAGCAGCAAAAATTTGCAAATTGAAAATCACTTGAACGAACTGACCTTTCCCACAGTACGTACACACGTCACTAAACAAACACTGCCAAAGGAAAAGGATGAAACTTATCGCCCTTTTGATCGTAATACCGTATTGCAAAACAAATAACCCCCCACGTACCTGTTACGAGATGTTCCTACAACCGCGTCCATATACAGCTCAGGTAGCATATATTGCGAAACAATTTCGAACCAACTAAACTGAGTGGATTCTCCGGGCTAAAGTTCAACGCTGCCCTCTGGCGATACGGAGGACACACAACACACCAGGTAAATATGTCTCCGCGAATGCTTTTACTGTGTGCTTTTCAGGTAAGTGAATGAGAAAATCGATGGGAGATTATCGTCATAGATACCGGCTGATAATTATTACTCGTACCGACACCTTAACGCTGTGGAAGGCATCAGTACGATAAAACATTCCTTAAACGTTTCTTAGAAATGTTTTCAACTGAACTTTTGACGATCAGTTGAGCCTTGAATCAAATCCTAGTGCACGTGTATTTGATATGACCTTAACTTCAATCTATCTTATAATACTTACACTGACACTAGACTATTTATCTAACATAATCTACGTGCACGTTTCTCAATTCCAACAGCAATAGCAAACGCAGACTCCGAGAAAATCAACGATAAAAATAATAAAATCGAACATCTACTCACTCAGATTCCCATTGGAAAAATCCAGAGAAAAAGGTAACCCGGTACCGAGATAGCGAGCACACAAGAAATACCGAATAGGAATCCACGACCGGATTACGTAATAAATGTTACGTGTGGCTAATACCTGCTCTTTATCTGTCAATACACACGAAAAAACATTTACAGCTTTTCGGCTAGGACATGTCGAATGGACGGGAATGGCGGTAGTGGAAGTAACCTATTTGGGATAAATAGGTTTGAAAGAATTTCTTAAGTAATATGTCAAGAACATAAATGTTGTTTGAAAAGGTGATAGGTTGTGAAAAAGAGTAAATGACTTGGTAAATTTTATTTATTTAGATTTTCTTGTATACATACTAAACTATTAAAAAACAAGAAGGGGCCTTAATCGCTCTAGGCAATTTCTTCTAGACAAATTTAGGACGGATAATACCTAGAAAAGGAGATAAATAGGGTAGAATAATGTGTATAGAAAGTAATATAAAGAATAAAAAAAAAGGTAAAAAAATTGTTTTGGGATTATCCTTGACTGACCAGCATCCTGGTAATCATTTTGAGAGACTGATATTTTATGTTTGTGACTTATTACTGGGCAGGGAAGTTAACTCCTTCCTTCTCTCAACATTGTTGAAAACCGAATTAGTAGATCCAGCTTTTTAGTAGTCACGTGGAAAAATCAAAGCGGAATAAAAATTAAAACGGAAAATTTAAAACGTTTCTTTGATTAGATTGGCTTGGTATCCACAAATAAATTAAAGTTCGGATAAGATATCTAAGAGCGATACTTAAATATATTTATTAAAATCACCATAGCCAATATATAATAAAAAATATAAAATAAAAAAATTAAAATGGGACAAAATATTTGCATTTCGTATTACGTATGGGAGAGCGGCAAAAACACGTCAAAGAATAAACAAGTGAGGGCAATTTCTTTGAGTAGTGTAAACTTGAGACGCGCATCTCATCGGCCCAAGGCCGGGCGCTTGTTGCCGAGGTGGCATTCCGTTGTTTTATCGCCACACTTAGCCAACGACGACACTCGTTTGGGAAAGTGTTTAAATATTAAAGGCCTCGAGTGTTTTTCTTGAAATCATCAACTTGCTCGCTTGAGGCTTGAGCTCTCTTCCATAGACGCATGATTTATTTTATCTTTTTTATGAAATATACAACACCTTCTCGTAAAATGTATGCTTGGACTTCAAGTGTGCAAAGAAACCAGTTCAGTCTTTTGCTGCGTTTTTGGTCATCCTACGCAAAGCCAATTGAAATATTTTGCCCTTCACACAAGTATGGTGAAATAAAACAATATTTATAGAATCTATAAAATGACAAATAAATCACTTAGACTTGTGTACCACATTGTTCGGAAGGCAGTCATCACTAGAGAAGGAAGGGCAATAAAATATGGTGTAATGAAAAATCACAGAACCACAATATGAGAGTTATAACTGTATGCGATGTTAAATAATTCACACAGTTTGATTTGAAACTGTTAACGTAAATCAGAGCAGCTGAACAGTCGATAGTTTAAAAGCTAATAAATCAAAACACTGCTATCGGTTTAGTACCCATAATGGTGCATTGTGAAATGTAGTTGGTAAACAAGCTATTGATGTAATGAAACAAACGGTGGATTTAATGGAGCGTACTACGAGTAATATATAAAAATAGTAGCACCTATGTGGGAAATAAATACGTTGAAAAATGGAACAGAGAAATTGTTATCGTCTTTAGAAGACGTTATTTTTAATTTAGGGTTGAATGCCAAGTATATCAGCTTAATAATTTTATGTAAATTATCAAGCTGAAGAGTTTGTTTATTTGGTTGAACGCTACAATCTTAGGAGTTTCTGGTCCGAGACCAGCTTGGGAAACAAGAGAGTCCACGGATTCAATCCTCGCACCGAGAAAAAAGTTTGTGTGATGCAAAAATATTCGGCTTTGGTCTGGATGTTTGTGTGAACGAAAAGTCCCTCGTAACTACAACTTGCGAGTTATACTGGGTTTCAGAAACTCTGAGGCCTACAACACAAGACTTGATCTCAGTATGGGGTCAGAACCACGTATTTGTAATGTGACTGTTGGGTGTATTTATTTATTACGCCAAGTCATTAAGAGATTGCGCCTGGGATTGTATTACGTAACTTGCAAAATGGTGTTTGAAAAAGTTAACTTAAAGCAAGTATTGTTAATTATTGAAAAAATTGTATAAATACCACGCTATTTTTTTTATCACATAAAGTCCGTATATTGAAGATCCTGTTCATTAAATTTATTACTTGTTCAATTTCGGATTGAAAACTCATTTAAATATACTACGACGGTGATGTACAAGCTATGAACGTTATAATACAAGACTAGGACTTTCATGTCTATAACAATAAAAACAACTAGTGTTCTATTCAATCTTCATATTCTTAAGTAAATATAGCGCACGTACTTCGTATATACTTTATTCTCAATGGACAACGATAAACCACAATACATTGCTTCGAAACTTTCCTCTAAAAACAACTACTCTCTAATAATACATAACTTTGTTACGAATTTCCGCAACTAGTTAGTAACTTAGAATTAGTTAAAAACTTCTCCAGGGAATATAGGGGTATAAGAATTTATTGCTAACGTACTTACATATTAGCCCGGAAATCTGGTGTTAGTCTTGCTTGTATGTAATATTTCAAAGATGTTAAATTTATGCATTTGTTTACTTATTACGGATAATCTCACAAGCTTTGTACTAGAACGATTTTAATGTTTTTTGGTGTGGAGATGGCGATCTTTACTCTTGTGTGTAATACATTTTTTACTGCTGCCTATTCAACTGTCTTCCCCATACGGCGGTAAACTAAATTTCAAAACAATTGAATTTAAGTGTTGTATCTATCATTTTGTTGCGAGTAGGCAAGTAACTCGCACTACTTAAACGTACTTCATCGTACGATCGGTGACGTCGGGTGGCGTGATTCACGCAGAAATCACGCACCTTGTTAATTGGTCGTCATCGATGCGCTTGACCACACCTCCACAAGATGGACTTCTACGCATCTATTGTCCTAATTCAGGCGCCATTATTATTTTGTGTGAGCCTTTTGTTTTCGTTTAGCCGCCATCATAATTGTTATGCATAATTTGGTGGTAGTGGAGGTGCACGATTTAGTATAAAAGAGCGATGCAATATTTAATAAAGACACTGTAAACTATCGACTACTTGTTTTATTACACAACATAACTCTATTGCTTCAATGTCATAGATTCAATAAATATCTTTAATTCCTTGAGTAGTGTATCACATTATGCCGAATTTACACGTTTTGTAGGGTTATCGGTAAATTTAGTTATCTTGTTATTATTTAGGAGTGGGTGGAATTTGGATTATTTTCTTATAACCCTGATTTAATTTTTTATAAGCTCGTATAAAGCTAAATCCAAAGCCTGTGTCTAACCTATTCACAGATATGAAACGTCAGAGATGACGAAAGAGTAATAAAGTTCATGGACTCGTGAAAACGTTAAATCATTCAGTTATAAAAGTTGTCAGGTGGTATGCAATTGGACGGGTGACGGGCGGCATTGCGAGTCCAATATAAAACTTGCCAACAAATCGGATGTAAAAAAAAACAGTAAAACGGGAATGCAATTTAGCGTACCAATAGTTTATTGCGTACATATCTCTTTGCATGTCACTGTATAATAGTAAATGCTATGAAGGATTATAATCGATCTTTCGAGATTGTGAACCGTAACATCCTGCTTGCAATTGAAATTTTTTTTCGGCATATTATTGGTATTGTCGTACTGGCTCTAATAGGCTACGTACTTGTACTTTTCACAATGAATTATCACTTAGTGTATGGTGAAGTAAATCATCGAGATTAAAATATACACACATAAAAGATTACGCTAGCACAAACCCTTCTCCTCCCCATCCTTGATTATGCGGATGTCAGCTATCTAAATCTCACTGAAGAACAATTAAATAAACTTGAGTGTCTTCAAAATTTCTGCATCAGATTCATATTTGGCTTGCGCAAATATGACCACGTTTCAGAATTTCGCAATCAGCTCAAGTGGTTACCTATTCGGCTTCGCCGGAATACCCACGTTCTTTCTCTTCTATATAACATTCTCTTTAATCCTCTTACTCTAATCCTATCTCAAAACTCGTTTTCATTTCCTACATGATTCTCATTCAAGGTTCTTGAGGTCATCAGATAACTTGAAACTTAAAACTCCAGTCCACACTTCCAGCTTCATGGATAACTCTTTTAGAGTCAGAGCGGCTAGATTGTGGAACTCGCTTCCAGTGTCCATAAGACTGGCTAAATCACTGCCTATTTTTAAAAAGATGGTAAAAGATTATTACTTGTCGCACTAAGTTAAGACTTGTGTATGTATGTGTGTATGTATGTATTTATGTATGTATGTATGTAGGTTTGAATGGTTGTTTGTTTGTATGTATATTTATGTTATTGAAATATATATTCTGTTGTTCTCTTTCAAAACTATTTTGTACACGTATAACTACCTAGTATCGCTGTTTCTACATGTTCATTCCTGGTTGCCTGGGAGAGATCGCCCTCAGGCGATAAGGCCGCCAATTGTACTTTTGTATTTTGTTTGCTGTATCTTATTTTTCATTTATTTTTTTTTTGTGTACAATAAAGTATTAAATAAATAAATAAAAGTTTCTAGGCATTTCTTAGGTATGTAGTCCGCCAACTCGCACTAGGCTAGCGTAGTGGACTAAAGCCTAAATCCTCGTAGAACATACCTCATAGAAAAAAAAAATACCACCAAAACTACCATAATTCATAATTAAGGGGGGGGTAGGGTTTTGAAGGCAGAAAAAAACAGGCTCTTACAGATTTTCTTTTGGGCGTACGGTGAAAGTAAATTTATTTCTGATTATTGTACATTAAAGAGTAGTAATTGAACTTTATTCTGTGAAATATTGGTTGAAAAATATTGAAAATTGACCGAATGGCAGCAATTCTTCGCAGGCGCCTGAGAAAAAATACATTTTGCGGTGCACGTCATACCTCAGCACTGGATCATCTAAAATGAAATAACCAAAGTTTTTTTTTTAATTTTTATGTCCCTCTAGGTATCTCTGTCGAGTTTTTCCATTTTTTTTTTATTTTTGAACTTTTTACAAGACTTGAAAGTGAAAATACCGATTTTTGGCCTAAATTCATGACTATTGTTGTTAATAATAAAAAAAATAAAATCAAAAACGAAAAAATCTCAACAGGGTTACCTCATAAATTATGTAAGGAAATACTGTAAAAAATTTGAGAACGATCGGTTGAATATATTTTGAGATACAGAGTGCACCGACTCAAAAAACATCGATTTGAGAAAAACGCGTTTAAAGTTTTTCGTCGCTTTAAAGTCGTTCGAGACAAGCTTACTTCCAAAGCTATATCTTTGTAAGTTTTGCTCCGATTGACTTCCTATTAACAGACAACATTCTTGAGTTACTATACTTTCATAATAGGCAATAAAAAAAAAACACTTTTTTTGAACCCTCAAAACCCTACCCCCCCCTTAACATCTCACAATACAACTACAATGGCTGTAGCTTACGACATCGCCGCAAACAAATCCGGCAACTGGCAACGTGGCAGTCACAAGCGTCGACGGGATAAAACAATGGACAAGCGGGAGCCGGGCGGACTCCGCGCCGGCCGACACAATAAATCCTTTTGATATTAAATCCGAGGCAGCCGATGCAGCCGAAAATAAAGTACCAACTCGCTTTGCGGTTGGAAAGAACAAACGGCGCGCACATTAAACTATGATTTGTTTGAGCCTCTCATGGACGGTTGGAGTTGTAAGGAATTGGCGAGTGCGGGCTCGAGATAGAGGCTAGACGCTTTCAAGTCGAATTGCAGCGTTCTACTGACGCAGAACTATAATCTTTCGCGTTAATAATCTTGTTATAAACATTTGAGTAAAATACAGGAAGTGTTCATACAATATAGTTCTTCTCACATTACAATCAAATAAAAAAAATAAATGAATATAAACATTTGTTCGAGTCTAAGTGTTGTTTAAAAAAAAATCAATTTCTCAGCGAGATTTGTACATAAATATAAATTAAAAATATACATTTTTCTCTACTTAATTCAATACCGTAGTGTTCTTAATGTTGTATAAAAAAATGTATCTTTAAGAAAAGTTATTTGAGAATAATCTATTAACTCGATTACGGCAAGCCAGGTCGAGCAAACGGTACTAAATAAATCCTTCCGTGGATGTCGGAAGTTTTTAGATGTACGCGTTCGGAGTGCAATAAATTACGAGAATAAAAAACTACACTTCTACTTTCAGATTTTAATTTTTTACTGGTGCACCAACGTAACCGTACTAAGATCTGATAGTTTGAATTGCAAAGCTGTTACGATCAAAAATGTTGTGTATGTGGCGTATATGTCATAGTTCAATTGTAAATACCATAAGATAATATATCTGCCTGGATAACTAGACTGTTAACACGAGAGTAATTAAAAAAAAAATCTTATATTCAAAAACGTATATGACTTGATCGCTGTAGAGTGGGATGAACAGGAGTAACATTTATAAGTATTCCAGTAATCTTTGATAACGTTCATACAATATTCCATTCTAGGGTGTCGCTCAAACACGCGAGAATTGCAAATTAATGTCTCGCCAGTCGGAAGGAATGCATGCAAAAATATTTGACACGACATTTGATATGTACTTACCTAACGTACGCTAAAAAAGTTGATAAGTCTCATGTATAACTAACGTATGTTTACGTCATCGTTCGTGTTCTGTAAATCGTAATTCATAAAGGAATAAACCGAAATTCACATTTTCATTTAGACATACATAATTATTATTACATTCATACGTATAATAAATCTTTATCTGCCCGACCACCTGCGGCTATCACCTACCACTGTAGAAATGGTGCTCTAACGTGTCCGCTGTGAGCGCACACCTTCGTTAACAAAATCGGCTACGTGAGCCATGCAAGAGCACATGCGAGACGTGGATCATAATGGAACAGAAGCGGTCGCCTTGGCCGAAATCGGTTGGAGGACTTCAGGTTCAAATCTTTATCTTTAATAATAATAAATCTTAATTAATTACTAAATAATACAAAAGAATACAAATAATACATTTATAACCTCACGTCTGTATTCCCCAAAGACAGAGACAGAGGTGCAATTTAGCACCTACATTGTAATTGTATTTTTGCCTCACATAATAGAGGGCGAGTCTAATGTTATTTTTCGAACACAATTCCAGACTCCGTGCTGCTACCGAGAAGTACCGAGAAACCCAATAGCACTTTGCCTGAACTGGAGAATGAACTTTGGGATCGAACTGGAGGCCTCTGGATCGTATGGCACATGAAGTTCCAAGACACTCCTTAATCACTCAACACCTTTATTTACTTTTTGTAAACTCTCTATATCAAGCTTAAAAATAAACACTGCACAAACTTCGGCAAACATCCGATCGCACACAATTCTATGAAACATCCGTTTATAAATAAATCTTTATTGTTAAATACATTCAATACGCTTGACAATAGGGATCGAGGGCGCATTAAATTTAGATCCCGCCCATATATCAGCTCGTTCCGCGGCGGTTTTCATCGAGCCCGACAAATATATTATTAAACTTCTGATTAATGGCTGATATTTTGACAAAACTATTTTATTTAATGACTTTCAATAATTTCAACGCGTCTAAACATTATTTTACGGTTGAACCAAAGTTGTATACAGTGTAATCTGTTGAATTATGGATGCTAGTCAGTGATAATGCATGACAATACACATGTTAACTGTTTACAATGGAACAGTGCTTTACATAAAACTATAAATTCATATGACCAAAACTTCCTTTTAGCAGTGTAAGTCAAAACAGGCTTAAAAAATCTTTCCCATTAATCTTCTTCTTCTTCTTCATCAACCCATATACGCCCACTGCTGAGCACGGGTCTCCTCTACTATTGAGAGGGTTTAGGCCATAGTCCACCACGCTGGCCTATTGCGGGTTGGCGGACTTCCCATTAATGGAATAAATAAATTACGAAACTTCGAATTCTATCCTTGATAACGGTTGAAGACTGAAGGAACCTTAAGGCGTAGATCATGCGGGTGAGCTATAATTCAACCTCAACTCAATTCCTTTACAAAAATCAACTTATATGCAAGTAGATAGGTTATTATGATGTAGTCTTTGAAAGACTGCATGAATAAAGATATTTTTCCTTTGACTTACAAATCGGTGAACTCCTCTAGTCGATCGTCGACAGCGTCACGTATCGTCAATTAGTGTTGTAAAAGTCGGTTATGAGCTTAAAGATGTATAAACTCCTGCAGTTACTTTCTTCATAATTCTTAAGCGATCAAAACCTAACGTAAATGCGTAGATTAACTGGACATGAGTAAAAAGTATGAGTATGAGTAATACCTTTTTGAATACATAAAAAAAAAGATATTTGTTACGCATTATTTAAATAAAAAAAAAATATGACCAGATAAACAGTTTATACCATCAACATAAAATATTAGTTTCCTAAATGTACCAAAACCAGAGCTGTCAAAGCACTCACGCCCACATTTATAAAGTTACACACGTCTAAACTTGAGGCAATAAAACCCATCAAATATTCAGTGGAGTGGAGGCAATAGCGAAAAAAATAATCTTTGATCGTGTATCAATACAAAGGGGCACTTAGTTTGCCGATGCACATAGGTAGGTTTTTAAGTTTTATGCGGCCAAAATTATTTTACTTGCTAAAACTATTCTAAA
Organism: Cephonodes hylas; assembly: GCA_030295005.1. NCBI lineage: Eukaryota > Metazoa > Arthropoda > Insecta > Lepidoptera > Sphingidae > Cephonodes > Cephonodes hylas. The sequence continues at coordinate 10,065,048 of AP025372.1, read as the reverse complement.
TGACATAATTGATAATGTAAAACAACTTTCTGTTGATTTTTTAAATTTTAATTCAAGAAAATATAATATTTATGAAAAAAAATGTCAAAAACCTAACGTGACATATATAAAAAAATATATATCATAAACGTACATTTTAAACGTTAGTGTGTAATGAATTGACAGTCGTCACATACTCCATGCCAATTCGTTACTCCAGATCCTCATCGTCCGAGGAATGAGGATTCTGGTGAAGCGGAATCTGGTTTGGTGGGTAAAAGCATGTCGAAAGTCTACGGAGAAATGGAATTAGACATTTTTTTTCTCCTTCTTTGTTTTATTTTAATACTGCTAATGAGCGGATCAGAGCTCAATAATAGTCGATTGTAAATGTCGCAGTTGCACTGTTCGCGGGAAAATTTTCTTGCGTAATTTTCTCTATACATGTGAAAGTGCTTATTTCGGGCCTCTTGAGCCTCCTCCGGGAATGGGCCTATTGGAAGGATGGAATTCTTTATTATGGCAGTACCATGTATGAGCACTTTGTGCAAAGTAGGGGTCATCGGATGCCACCTATAATGCTTCACGTATAATTTGGCGGTATCTAGTGCGTATTCATCATATTTCTTGACATCAATAATGTATCCACTTGAAATCGTTTCTAAAATTACTTTGGTTTTGCATTTTATCGTAGAGAAATTGACGGGTGACTAATTTTATTCCGGATGAGCCAGGAAAACCTACGACGAAAATGAAAATGAAAATTATTTGGAACATTTTTCAACATAACTTTTTTTACCCTACCTGCACCTACCTGCAGCTGATTTTTATCAAAATCATAAGAAAAGAGTATTAAGTATTATAATAAAAAATAATTTTGAGGCGATAGGAAGCGATAATATAACTAAATTACGTTTAAACTGAAAAATCAAGAATATTTTTTCAAGAAAACGTTGTATGTTTTAGAGGTTTAAAATAAAGTATTTTTTATTATACTAGGTTGACAATTTCTATAATAAATAATGGTATGTACCTGAAGCACTCGAATCCACATTGTTTACATTAATAACTCTCTTCAAATCAAAAATATTAACGACGAAAACAAGTCACTTTAACAACGTAAACAGCGAAAGCGCGCGCGCAGCGGGAGACTAACAAGATTCCACCACCTGCACACGTCCCCCACGCGGGTATTTAAGCCGAGAAGACCGGCTAATTATCACTTGTTCTATTGTTAACGTAGAAAAATATTCCATTTTGCATTTGTAACTAGTTTAAAATTTTCAATTTTGGCCGCATAAAACCTAAAAACCTACCTATGTGCGATGTTTGCCCAATATTTTCTTATTCAGTGCACATCGATTTATGTTTTCAATATATTTAAGTATTTTTTACAGTACACAAGTACCATCTGGCTGTTAGATACTTATAATTGAGAGGAATTGATCTAGTATACCGCTTATTATATCGTTGGTGGTTATTGGTGAGCACAAGAAATTAATATTTTGAGAACACTTAGGTATTTTTATTAGAATTGACCTGAAACTTTAGAGACGTATAACTATGAAAAGACAGCGGTACTTTAGAGGTAGATAGGATTTCAGGGAGCTTTGACAGGGGACGTGCTTACGACTCTCAAGCAACAAAATAATCAAGATTTTAGTTAAAACTTCTTGAAGGTATGAAATACATATTTACTCTATTTATAATTTTGTGACGCTCTAATTAAACCCCAGGGGAACAACGGGGTTTTCAAGCGACATCTGATAACGAATAGTATTTTCCTACAAGGTTATCTGATGTAAGTTATTCAAGGTCGATTTACTTATAATAATTTACTGAGATAACGGTATGAAATCCCATGAGAGACTATAAAGAACAAAAAAAGATGAAATTTTTAACTACGAATTTTTGGTGTCTATTAGTACGGATGACAAGAGTAAAATTCTTTAGAGAAGGTTAGTAATTTTAATTATTTTCGTCCGCCAATCCGCAATGCCAAACCCACCAGGCCAGCAGTGTGGACTAAGGCCTATTTCCTCTTAGTTGTAGTGGAGGCTCGAGCCCAACAGTACGATGTATGTGGCCATTCCTGTGATGATGATGAATAATTACTGTTGAATGATTTATTCGCAACCACTTGGAACAAACATTTGCGAATAGCGTATTTCATAGTGGGCTTTCAAGTGTTGAACGAGTATTGCCAACAGCTTAATACCCCGTGATCTAAATAGCGACAAACGGTTGGACTACAGCCCAAACTTAATATGGATTTCTGGTTTCAGAATTTGAATGTGAAATATCTTTGCCAATAATTACTAGACTGTGATATTTATGTATGTACATTCCTTTATATAAAGACAGTGATTTGGCGTTTGATACATTGAGGTCATTAATATTCAAATTAAATATTCCATGGGTCAGATTAACACTTTCAAAAGAGCACAAGGACATTGATTATGAAGTTCGATTAATTGGAAGGGAGGACATAATTAAATATTTGCTGTTTATATAATTTCAGCCATCGGTGGAAATACTAAAGTTTTCTTCAGGGGAGGACAATTTTGCAAGGCCCACAAGTACATTTCACTAGTAGTTTTAAGTGTGTTATATGGTACGAGCTCGTTGCTGTTTTCTCAGCAAATTTCGGTAATCCCGTTTTGCTAGGTACATGTACATTTTTCCCATTCTGCATTCTATCTAGACAGCACTGAAATTGCATTGCAATGCGATGTTACATAAACTCGGACAAAAAATATGTGGTTTCATTGTGGAAACTGCAAAATAAAGTAATAATAAATATTTTTGTACTTTATTGTTTACATCCATAAAATTTCTAACTACAGTATAGTTGAAGAATACACAAATTGACAAAATAACAACCTTGATGAAAATACCTATAGGACAAACCAGATTGACAAAAAAGAAAGTCCCGGCAGAAAATAAACATTGTGACTTTTCCATACAACCAACAGTATTAAATGTATGTAATTTGTATGGAAAATGTCATAATTTTTATTTTTTGTCGGGACTTTAAAGCCAGAGGGTTTGTAATGACCGTATCTATTACATGCCTTAGTTTCCGATCACGGTCTGATTACAATAATATATATTACAAAATAAAACAATGCTAATAATGATAATGTATTTAAGTTAAACTGCGCTGATTTCGTGTAATTTCAAGCCTCAAGTGTAGACGAGGGCTGCCTGCGTTCAAACGTTACGCGTGGATCCCAGTTTGAGAGTGTTACAATAAATTCACCGAACACATCCCCGAGATAACACCACGTGCAGGGAGATAACGTTCAACGCCGCATTAGTAACTTTTTTGATAATAAATAACAAGAGTTCCGCACCGCGAGCGCAATGAGAAACGCGGAACGAGTTGTAATAAAATTTATATAATTATATTACGCGTTGGATGCGAGGGTTCTGGGGAAACATTTATAGCTTTGAGTAAAAACTGATAGGTGTGTTCTTCGTGTTTAATATCGAAACATTAATGTCTTGTTGTGCCAATAAAGCGATCTAGATATCACTTTTTAACTATTTTATTACAAGCTCTGAGGCAGAATATTGAATTCCGTGCTTTTTCTTGGGATAAAAATTACCCTAATTCCTTTTCCAGAAAAAGTTACTTTTCCATTTATTTATAGAAACTAGGAAGATTAATGACTGCACTAACGGTTAACTTTGTAAAGCAGTGTGTTCCAAGTAATTTCGACGGGCAAGACTTGTCAAATACCAGTTGACGCGCTTATGCATTTTCCCACAATGATTTTTTCCACTGGTTAAATGTGCTTTAAATCGTTTTTATATTACTAGCGACCCGCCCCGGCTTCGCCCGGGTGCAATGCTGATATTTAATGGATGTTATTAGACATATAAACCTTCCTCTAGAATCACTCTATCTATTAAAAAAAACCGCATCAAAATCCGTTGCGTAGTTTCAAAGATTTAAGCATACAAAGGGACATAGGGACAGAGAAAGCGACTTTGTTTTATACTATGTAGTGATGATACTTAACTACAAAGAGTTACTGACGAGTGCCTACGTTTTGAACCGCCGAAATGCAGTATAGGTAAACCGCGCGCTTAATCCTCATGGCCATCAATACAAATCATTTGTCCAAAGTAAATAACGATCATGTAAACAAAATTCATCCACAACAAAGGTATTTTCAATGTTAATACAGAGTTAGTGGTAACAAGATAATTAACGGTTTGTTATTGTTTTATTGAACACAAACGCTGTTGAAATCACCGGGGCGCAGTTACCAACTTACGAAATGTGAGGTCGCGGGTTCGAGCCCTGATCTAATTAATTAAATTATGTAATTACATACACTGATTTTTTTTTATGTGAATTTTTCTTTTCTACTAAAAGGAAATTTTCAAAATGTTTTCCCAAAACGCCATGATATCCGTTAGTCTTTGTAAGTCTTAAAATAGCTGGTAAAGTTGTATTTATAGAAAAGCAACCTCTTTTATAAACTCATCTATTATATTTAAGTAACAACTTGTTGTACGATTTAGGCTTGAAAACTTAACACACAAATAGACTGGCATAGGTATATTATTACATATGGGGCCCAGTATAAAAAAATGGTATGAACTAATTAAAAATAGCCCGTTCTTTAACCCCACGTCTCTTATCACGCTTCAAAACATTTGAAACAAGGGCTTTGTGTAGATAGCCGTATTAATATTCACCTCATGTACTTTTAACGTCATTTTTAAAACTAGGACTGTGTTTATGAATTGAGTTACAAAATTTCGAGACAATTCATGTAGCTACTATGTTGTTGATTAAAAATTTACCTCACGATTTATCTCGGGTTATGCGTATGTGTACTTTCATAATTGATTATAAAGCAATTTTGTGTATTTACTACATCAAAATTCTGGGACAATAACAGAGATGAAAAAATACCAATCACTCAAAGAGTTTAACGGAATATTATGTATATGAATGCTGAATAACTTATTTAACAAATTATTGACTACCTCGTAGTCTTGCGGCATAAGTATGTGTTATGCGATTTAGAGATCTGTGAGAGATGCTGTGTGTTTTATGGTCTTTGTCTATTATTATTTTTTTGGAACAGCACTGAGTATAAAAATGCGTCATTAACGGCAATGGGCTCGCCTTCTTGTAAGTGAAACGGATTCTAACCTGGGGAAATATAGGTGGTGAAATGTATCTATGCCTGCCTCGTCGGTAATACAGCCGTGAGTTTCTGTATATAGATATGCTAGAAGTATGTACATTGCCGTTTCATATGTCTTGAACATATGCACCAAAGTTTCAATGGCGGCTCTGTCATGAATGGTCTTTTTTCATTACTACTTACCCTTCGAGAAAAACGATGTAAAAGTGGCAGATATAAAAGATTATTATGGAAATACAGCATTTGCATAGACGAAGCATATTTTATAATATTAAAAATATTCTACTCATCTTTTTTTCTAAACCCCTTTTTAAGTTAAATATTTGTATAGCCCCTCATGAAAACATCATTATATTTATTGATAAGATAAGAAATTACATCGTTACCTTTATATTGGCGTTAAATCATGTTAAGAATCCCGAAAAGTGACCACGCTGGTTTTCCTCCGGGGGTGTGGTAATTTATAGCGATAAGGTGTCGCGTGTGTGCAATAATGGTGGTAAATGTTAAAATATTATATACTAAAAATATACAGGGTGTAGTAAAACCGTAATCGGAAACTAAGATAAGTAATAGCTGTGATTACGAACCACCTGGTGGTAAAAAAATCTTGACAAAAAATAAAAACTTTGACGTTTTCCAACAACAACCAAACCATATTCTTTTTATACTGATGGTTTTATGGATATGCTACTAGTGTTGTATAATTTGGCACGATCTTGAAAATACCATGAGCTGATTCTTTTTAAACTAACATAAGACTTTAATCTAAAAAGAATATCCTTGTAGTAGCCCTAAAAAAGAGGAAAGTCATAAGGAAACACGCATCGCTCTACTAGCCGTGCAAATTATCCTCTCTTATCAGCAGTAACGTAGTTCGCATCTTTTCGCTTCGCATTACAGCCGAATGAATTCGCGAAATGGCAACAGACGAATAATAAAAAAAACAGTCGTTTCTCCGACGTACACACTCTGCGAACACGGCCGATGGAGCCATTTGTAGAGATTTATTAATGTGTTTGCAACCAGTGACAAAGACCGAGATGATATCGCGCTTAATACAAAAACATAAATACTAGACCCGCGCTCTCCAAACAAATGTTTTTCAGTCCTACAAATAAAACAGTCGTGCGGTGGGACCTTTACACTTTCTGATGCGATAAGGTACACTCTTATTTATCGCGCCCTATAAATCGAATGACAGATAAAGGGGACGGCCTATAAAGGGTTCGCGTAAATAAATACGAATAAATGTCGCAGGTAAGGCCGTGTATCGGGCAAGATGTGAAATCGCCGGGGAAGTCGTAAAATCTAATACACAGCGATATAAAACCCTAGTGGAGTACATGTGCAACATATATTATCCACTACTTGACATTTAGTAATACGTTCGGCGTTTATGTTCGTGTTGTTTTGTACAATGTATGGGAACGGTTGGGTAAGTTAAAATATTGCAATTTAAAGTTTGCCTCGTGGTCTCGCGGACCAAGTATGCGGCGTGCTATCGTGAGGTACCAAATTTGATTTCCGGGTCGGGCAATGTTATTGAGTTTTTCTAATAGAAAATTCTTAATTTTTCTATAACTTTACGCATTTATGTATTTCGAAGTATCTTGACCTATATATAAACTTATTTTTCTTGAAATACGCCTTTCCAGATTCCATATAAGTTATTACTGATACTGACGATGAAAGAAAGCACAGTGACAAATGAAAATCGTAAAGATTAAGTCTATCGTTCCGTAAGACGCATCACATTTTATGAGTAAACATTCCATACAATAGTTTTGAGCATACTTTCTGTCCCGGATAACGTCTTGGTCCGCTTTCAGTATCACTCATTAGCCCGGTCATATCTACTCATCCATTCTGAAAGTTATCATTGTTTCAAAGAACTCTCGCATACGATCTTTCAACTGGGTCAGTTTTTATGTTTTCCCTAAAAAATCTATTTGTTTTTAAATGTTTTTATATCATTAAATACGGTTGTGTTAGAATGTAAATTGTTTGCGAAGGATAATTAAAACGTACATTGGAAATATTATATGGGGATTCTTCAGAACTTGATCAAATTATACAGGGAGTCATTGAAATTGCTAATGTTATGTAAACGGCGAAATCAGACCTTACCTACTTAAATCAATCACCTTTATGAACATTAGGTGATGATCTAAAGTCCCAAGTACCGATTTTCGCATTTTATTTGCATTGGTGAGTAGATAAAAAAAAATTACTAAAAATATGTGCCTATATTATTAAACACAAAAAATTTTTGTTTTTAAATTTCTCAATTAAACGTAAATATATGCTTATTTCTGTCTTATTATTGTCAAAACGATACCATAACAGAAAAAATGCGAATGCTACGGAGGTATTGTAATGGACTATAAAAACTTTCTTATCTGCCACGAGGGTCGTTTCAGGGTAGCGAAATAGCTGACTTTGTTTTGTCCTAATGTTCGCCGAAATAATTAATTACCGGTTGAATAGAATAATTAAACGATGAAATTATTTATAAGTTTGACAAGACTGTGGCGCAGTTGGCTAGATACCAGCATTCGTAACGAAAGGCCGCGGGTTTGATGCTCGCACCGAGACAAATATTGTTGTTTGTGAGATCAAAAAGTTTTGTATCGTAGTGTGGGATCAGAACAATGTGTTTAATTATGTAATTAAGCATAATAAATTTATCCAAAAATCATTTTTGTTAACATGTAATAAGGTTTTCTTTTGTTTTTACAATACACTATTTTCTTTTACATAAACACTTATTGTTTACATGAAGTCACCATTGTGAAGCAGTAACAACACACACAAATATAAAATAGTATTTATTCTAGCTACGACAATTGTACTTCAATTGTAAAGTTACAATAACTGCATAAATGATTCCCAACAGTCCAACGTCTTGGGACCAACAATGAAAAAAAAAACCTGCTATCAAAACAGCTTTCAAGCATTTCCTTCTTTTCAACATTAAGTATTGCATTGGGACAAAAGTTTGATCCAATATTGGTCTCAATTCATTCATAAACACTGCCGAGGGACTTATTGTTGGAGCTGGAGTGGGGAACAAAGCCCTTCTGTAAACAGTGAAAAGAGGTGGATTTATTCGGGACAGATCGTATCAGCCCTTAAGAAGGATAAGCGTTTACCGCGGGCTGTTATCGCGTTGACAACTCGGAAAGCGGTTTACTCTGAGCTCATCAGGGATCAAGGATCATTAATACATATATTATATTATTAATAAATATTTTAGAAGCGATCATTTTGTTGTTTGAACTTACATGACAACATTTACAACAAGGTGCAATTGCATATCTCTTCAGTCAACAACGTATTTGGACAAAGCTGCATTTAAAACTATTAACAATTTTAAAAGTGCCTTAACCACCGTGTAATACGAACATGAATAGTGTTTATCTCGCTACTCCTTTTATTAGTTAAAGCGAAGTACTGTTTAGTATGTGGTACTTTTTATAAAAAAAAAAATCAGAAGTATCCCGGTTTTCTTTACATTGTTTTTCATCTTGGCCACATATTTTTTTCCACTGCTACGGCTAAGTGATTGCATCTGATTATACAAACAGTGCTGACCTAATAAAGTAGTGAAGTAGTCCATAAACGTGGTTCCTGCTGCATAGTATAAGTTCTAAATTTGAGGATTCTAGGTTTTTTAGAGAATAGTTTAAATACAAGGAATCCTATCAATATTAAATTAGTACTAAGTTTCCAGTTCATAAAAAATGCATATATTCTTCTAAATGACTTTGAAACTCTTGTTTGCGTTTGGCTAATGAATTATTACGTCGCGTTTCATGGTGTATCCTGATACTTAGGCTATTAATAGCGGTGGTCATGCCAAGTAAAACACAACACAATGCCAGACTAGTTAACAATTGGAGCAACTGATTAAACGAAACGTTCATCTTCCTTCTTAACCTTTTACTCCAGTTTTTTTTTACTCTAAGGAGTCGAAATGGAAGGAGCATTCAAACGGTTTGTCACATCGAAAAACATGAAAGATTTATGAACAACTTTTATTCTCGGTAAGAAAATGGTATTTGACATACTTTCTGGTCAGCACTGCACTTACTAGCAGGTGTGTCATAATGCGAGAGTGTAAAAATATTCAGACGCAATTCACAATTCCGCATAAGCCGCTATTAAAGCCAGAGAAGCGATCAAACGAAGTGAAATATGAACGAAAGTCGTAATAATCCGCAAACTTTTGTGGTCATAATGAAAGCAATTATTGCAATCTAGATTTTGATGAGCGGCATTAATAAGCTCGCTCCTTAAGCCCTCTGAAATCACTTCCTCGTTGTAGAACTGTGATCGCTTGAATGTAAGTCTTATTCGACATGAAATTTTGATGATAAAGACAGTTTTCATTGACAGCTTGCGACAGTTCATTTGAAAGTGGACTTGCTTTCAGAATAGTATAGGTGAAGTTACATTTAACGGAAGGTGTTATTCTTACAACCTTATTAAATGTTTTAATCGATTTTGTGAAACAAATCTTTGTGTTATCTACAATTATTTGTTTCGGTTCTGGGTGCTCGTGAGACCTAAAGGTTTCTCGTAGTTTCTGATACCCATGACAAAAGACTGTATACTTTTATACATATGTGACTGCAGTGTTCATTTATTATTATAATGATCAGCATCAGTCCGTATTCTCCAAATTACACGAACATTCCTTTAACTACTGGTTTCATTAATATTTCTACGAAAATCAATATTTATGCCAATACATCCAATCAGAGCCAACTATCACAGAACAGATGAGTTATTAACGAAAGGAAACAACGTCATTTCGGAGTTTACGAGGTCAATATTAGGCCGGTAATGAGGGATGTGTTGCCAGCAGATTTACAAAGGATATCATACCAGAATAATTAGCAATAACCGTAGCACTTGACAATGGACTTGTGGTCCGTGTAAGCGACGCATACAAAACGTAATTTGGCCCACAGCTCTCTTCAGAGATGCGGCAGCGCCACAACGGGCAATTTCAAAAGATTTATGACAATGGAATGGCTCCTGACACCAAAACCACTGTTTCAATGTGGAACTATCATTATGCATTCTCATTGCGCTGTACTCACAGCCGCCTGTTTTAAATGCTTTTTATGTCGTTTGAATAAGAATAATGTAGTGAAATAAGAAGAACATTCTTTATATGACAAGTTCACGTAACGAGCTAGTTTTATGTTAGCATTATTTAAGTTAGTTAATTTTTTGTTAGCATAAATACCAATGCATAACTACAACACATCGGAATGGTAAACGTTGCGTTATGTTACTGGATGAAGAAAAGCTAAGACAAAAAGAAGAAGAGATAAGTATTGTTAGGCTTTAGAAAATGTCACAACTTTTGCTTCGGTTTGTTTTTCTGCAATCTTTCTTTCCACTGTCTAATTTATTTCACAGTATTTTTTTTACTTGTGACAATTATTAACATTCACAGAAGGGGGTACCTTTCAACATCTTTTACTTCGCTTAAAATTCGAAAATTTTAAGAGCGGTTTTAATCAAAAGTTGTTGTTGCTTCTATTTCTTATCTGGATTCCATGAACGGCGCAATATTAACATCTACAAAGGCAACTAAGGTAGTCTTTGCTGCATTAATACAGGAATTTTATATTACTTTATTTATTCCTAAAATTCTTGAAAGATTAAATTATATTCTTAAGAAAATTTTGCGATTTCGCGTAAGTACAAATTGTGCCACATTCAACGCAGACAAGCTATCTGCAACAAAAATAACGTTTACATGATATACATAGATTTAACATACATACATATATTAAAATGTTAGGTCGCTAAGGTACATTTTAGACGAATCAATAAGTGTCGCTAAAATTATAAGCACTAACAGTAGGTACCTATATATAAACTTTTTATAATTTTGTTTATTTAATGAATCATAAACATCGTATTCGTGAATCCGTGCGATATAAGACCACTATTGAAAAAAAAAACATAATTTGATCCTACAACCCTCCGTTTAATTACTATTATACATATAGGCACATATGTATGTATGACCAAGTATCTGCGCCACCACAGGGATGATCTATTAATCTTATTTTCCGAGTAAAAGCGACCTGTTTGCACGGCACATTACTGTCGCGTTCCGAATCCCTTGTTTAATATTCCGTTCATCTTTTAATTAAATTGCTATTATTTACGGGTTTAATTCCGTACGCCTTGTTTTCATTCGCCATTTATCATGTACGAATAATTGAACACAAATGCGTTGTTAATCGCGATACTGTTCGATGCAGTTTCAAGCTTTAATCACTAATGTGGAATTTTTGTTACGTCACCACCATTTATATGGAAATTTACGAGCTCTCTCCCACATAATAATTATATTGGGTTAAATACAGTATTGGCTCAGTGCACTGAACTCATGAATTGGTTAATTTTTACATTGATTAAGCATTGTGGAACTGTGATAATATTACCTTGTATTTTTTGTAAAACTAAATATTACCTACAATATGACAACAGCGTTCCCACGTAAGATCGTGACCAAACATGGAAAATTTCCGATAGTAAATAAGATAATATGAATCCTTAGTGTAAACATAGTTAATATTTGAGCTAAAAATTCATGATTAGCTTCGTTAGGCATAAACAGCGAAACATCAGTATGAACGTTACCTATGGATAGAGTTCGGTTACCGATGCATTAGATAATTTCAAATTAAACCTGCTGTGTTCGACCTAGACTTAATGTGTGTTGAGCTTTAAATGGATATGATGATAAATCCAAAATTGATGATGTTTTGATCACTAAGAACAAACATTAATTAATAGCAATTTTATGTTATTTTTTAGATTCCAGTTTAAATAGACACTTAATGTATTCCCTATACCTAATATTGTTTCATCTTAATTTCTTTTAATTATAAACAATTTTTAAGTCATTGAAAATTCATTAAACTACTTTCCATCACATAATACAATCATTACATCACCCTATTAATTGGCCTAAATCATCCTAAAATTTCTCTTCCTAATTTTTGAATTCAAGTTCGTCAACCCTGCTATATAGAAAACACGCTTCGCTGTCAACACGCCAGTGCCCACTTCTGATGCACTCAGTAAAGTGCCCCACATACCGGCCGCAAGCCCCGGCTAGTTCACACAACTGGGTACACGCTTTCGGAGCGGGCTGAGCTACCACTCGAGAGCTCCTATTGTGAGCCCGACCTTTGCACGAAAGTGAGGAACAAACGCGAACCTAAGTGGCGGCAGATTGTTTCGGTCTCAATACGCGAACGTGTTTCGGTTGCTTAAGCACGCACTATTTGTTCGGTTACATGTTGTCGTACTGAATGGGGTTGCCGAGTCTTGTTTGCTCAATAAACAGGGTCGGTTACATGAATTACATGTCGGCGCCGTTGCTACGCTCATATTTGTCGTTGGCTACATTTATGTAACACTTATGAAGTCTTCGCTATTTCTGCTTCTATATCACGATCAACTTCAAAATATTTTGCTACGTCCTCAGAAGTATTCATGAGAATTATTAAACAAAGAGTTATCAAACAAAATTTAAAACTTTATTATACGAATGCAATTTCGTGACTTGAGTTTCATAAAGTTAAAAAAAGTCGAAATAAGCTCTATTTAAATAGACTTTCGCAAACAATTTTGAATTGCCAAGAGAAAGAATAAAGATGAAACTATCGTTTTATGTTTGTATTCATTAAGCTATGTATTTGTATTTTAAACTTAAGTTTTTGTGTTGCTGCTATCCAAGCTCCACTTTTATTACTCATTCATAAAATTTGATGAAGATGATATCAAAGGTAATATTCTAATATAGAGGAAAAAAGAAAGGCAAGCAAAACGCAAGCATGACGATATTGATAAGTTTGCTTGACTTGGCAAAGAGTTTATGTTTGCACAATCATTTAGCCCACAGCATCTTTGATCCATGTTTTTCTACAAGCTCGGCTCAATCTTCCTAAGTGAGTAATTCACCGAGACCGAAAATGAGTAGCGTTTTTTTTGTTATTTTTCTCGAACATTCCATCTAAGAGCGTATACAAATCATGTCTACATGCAAAACTTGGTGACTACGATATATATCATCGGCGAGAAAATTTTCGCGCAAAAGAAATCGAGTGTCTGCAAACTAATGAAACTATCTCCAAAGTTCGGATGACGTCGTTTATATCAACTTCTGAATTTGCATGAGTTACACACAGTTCTGATCTTTCTCATTCCGAAAGTTCAACTGGAGCCTGCTGAATTTATTCAGTTTCGGAGTAAAAACGCCTTGTTATGTATGTAGTGAGGCGATATGCATACTGTCTGAGGAAAACGATGAGAATATCCCGGCAATAAACAACGCTCTGATAAAGCTCGTAAAAGGCCGGTGATTGAAACCGGCAAGACGTTTCACATCGCAAACAGCTGTGGGTATGCACAGAATCTATCCGCGATAGGGAATGTTATTCGAGGACGACGTACATACACATATATGATGGCACGAGATTCTATAAATAATTCTTAAACGTAGGAAAAACCCTTGGTTCGGACGTAAACAATTGCCAGCGTCGAATAAACATACATGTTTTTATAACAGCAGCCCGCAAAGAAAGCTAGTTGTTTGAATAGAGCCAGTGGCGCTTATTTCCTTTCTTTTATCATGTTGGTTGTTGTTTTGTTTAGTGCTACTGTAATAATACTATTTAATTACGGTTCCTATCTCATTTGATCAAGATTTTTTTGAGTAAAGCTTAAAAGATCTGACGTTTAATAGAATGATGCAAGCCTGACGGGATTTCCTCTTGTAGTTTTTTTCTAGTTTTTTATTACTGAAAGCGGTATAACTCGGTTCATTGAATTACTATATTTTATTTATGGTAAGACCGTATTTTTTATCAAATATAATATCATTGTTAAAACTATTTAAGTGGTTGCATTCCTAACTGAAAATACACTTATCCAAAATTTTTATTAAAAGATAATGGTAATCAAGACCCTTAAATACATTACCATTTCGTTTCCTTAACTTCAACAGCATTTAATTATATTTGATGCGAATCAAACTTGCAAAGTCACGTTCACGATGAATATGCTCGAGCAATTATTACTAAAACAATCTTAGAACACTTAGCCGGAACTGTACGTTCACAAAGTAACGAGGTCTGACCATGTCGACGTCCGTCGCATTAATATCTAGTCTAGCTGGAGCTGGTTAGTGCCAACAAAATTTGTTTTAAAAGCATTACATACTCATTGGGAAATATTAAATCTTTAGGTGTTAAGAAGCATAAAAGCAATATTCTTAAAGAAAGCAGACAAGACAAATTTATGAACTGTTTAGATTTTTTTAATGCACTTAAGTTTTTTAATAATACATTTAATATAATTGCAGGCCTGATTTTAAATGTTAATTATAATATTATATTATTGCATAATAAGTCGATATCCATTACAAAATGGAGCGATATCAGGCGAAAGGAATTTACATTGGCAAGTGAGAATGCCACGAACATGCGTGCTCGTGCATAAATATACAGAAGTTAGTGCAGGAGCGAGATTCGTTTGGACCCAAGCCAACTCAATACCTAGTAACCCCAACTGTGGCGGGTACACAAAATCGTTAATAATGTAAAATTTTAAAAATCCGCATAGCCTATTTCAAACGTACTAATATCTATGATGGGATCTGATGAGCGATAACAATATCAATTTATAAGTCAAATTGAAATACAACAAAATGCTATGAGTAAAATAACTTGGCATAATTCCACAGCGCAAAAGAAATATGTAGCCAGATGTATTGGATTTGTTCCGTTTTTAATTTTCAAATTAAATAAAGCTGGCAACGAGACAAACCTGAACAATGGAACAAAAAGCAGGCAATTTCTAATTTAGAAGGTGACATAACTCAATTAAAGAACGACGACGGAGCAAGGGTTGCACTGGTATTAAAATATTCATCCAGTGTTTTTTGTGTTTCCAAAAACTTTGCTAAATTCAGTTAGACGTCCTCTGGTAGCCGCAAAGAGGGGCACTGTGGAAGATTTACTGCCATTCAACGAGGTGGAATTTTAAATGGGCAAAGTCGGGTGCAACTTTTTAATGCCCGCCAAACTTTTTATGCAAAACGTAACAGAATTACAGTTGAAAAGGAAGTAATAAAAGCACATGCTCGTGGTTTGTAACAGGCACTAAAATTATTAAGGATAAAAGAGAAATCGTGTTTTGTAACTTTTACACGACATTGGAATTTTTTAAGGGCCCTAGTGATAATGACGCGAAAAGCCGACACATAGTTTTACGACGCGATAAAATATAATAGCCAGAGCACCAGAGATCCTATAAAAGATCCATCTAAAACTTTTACAACACTGCCGAGGACTATAGTGGATGCCGTCAAAAAAACAAACCCCTCGAGGTTCGCAATAAACTGATAAAACTTGCAATAGCAAGCCTAGGCTATTCACGCGCCGAGCACTTTTGGAGGCGTCTTATGCAAATTTTATTGGCGGAGAGTACACGTCTTAGCTGCGGTGACATATTGGCAGTATTATATGCTAACAATGAAATAAGAGGATCTCAACTGGCCGCCTTCCTTGTACGTTAATAAAGCGAAGTCATAAAGTAGGGACGCGGAGTTATAGGGGACATATTTTATTATTGAAACTTTATACGTGATGAATGTTTAGTGCTATCTTAGACTAATGGATAGTATATAAATTTACGTTTACCATACACGTATGAGCGTAATATAGATGGTATTGTTAAGGCTTTATTGGCAACGATAATGCAGGGTTCATGAGTGCTCTAGTGGGTCCAATGTGGACGCTAAGAGCAGTGATGGTAATGATAATTAAGAACTTGGCATATTATACTTTACGCTTTGACGTATAAAGTGGCAATGTGTGAAATATGTTTATAAATAAATTCGCCACAATAAACTGGTGGCGTTATTGTAGTTACATCATAAAGAGCTGGTCTGGTACGGGCAGGAGCTAATTGCAATTCTAAACGTTCGCGACTTTTATATTGTCTAATTTACAGAGACTTGACATGCTATAAGATACTACTGAGAATTTCAGCACAAGTATCAAAAACCTTGGATCAATAAAACGTGAATCACAGTCACGACCATTGCTACAGATAACAACCAAATTGTAGAAGCGAAGCCGGTTTTAGCAAGCTTAGAGTCTGCAGTTTCGCACATATACAAAGCTAGAGTGATGTACGGGGCAATAGCGCGACAAAACGAATATAACGTTGCTATTGAAACGCAATATATTTTGGATTGAATGGCGTGCAGTAGGAACGTGAACGTGTAGGGCGGTACACAAGGCGACTGCATTGGTTCGCGGGTGGGCCGAATAAACGACATCTACATTGCCACGAGTTTCAGTTGTGTCCTTTGCTATTTACATTTGAGTTCAAGCTTCGTTTTAATTGTTATTTATTTTACGAATACCACTAGTTTTTACTAGTTTTTACAGTCTTTGCCTTTATGGCTTAGCACTCTAATTCCGTTTTATTTTACAGGTTGTAGGTAATTTGCATGTTTTTGCATTTCCGATAGAAAGGCGATTATTACTATTTGATTATTTTTTGTTCTTTTTTACTCATACAGAAATTTATATAGCCGCCTAAATAACGTGTCAAACAACCTTCCTTAACGATTAACAAGTGTCAGTTCAACTTTACAACTTAATAGAGTCGTAGCCTCTACAAGTTTGGAAACGGAGAAACATCGAAACCTGCATGGGACTAATTAATTTAGTTGGGAAAGTAGTTAGCGGTTGTCAAACTCAACGCGAAGTCTCCCTTTTGAAAGACAAACGTAGTTTATTTGGGGTCCATGTTAATTAACTCAAAACTGTCAAAAATCCTTTGAAGATTAACTGTGGTCTCGACAAAGCAAACAGATTACGATGACTGCCTAATAGAATAAGGCCATTTGAAAGATAAGAGTTTTTCTATAATTTGCTCCGGCTGCTACATAAAACTTCAATTTGTTCTTGGAAATAAAATAACTCGAGGAGATAGTTCAGTATTATAGCAATGGCAGGATATAAATTTAAAAGTTTTATTTTCTTTGATTATAGTGTTCTTAATTCGTTTTTTCTTTAATTTATTTTAAGACATCGCCGATATAAACTTTTTATGGTATTTAAAACTTTGCTGCACGTTGTAATTATTCGAGAGCGTCTAATCGTTTCTTTTTTAATTTTTTTGAATATTTTACTATAAAATAATTAAAAAAAGGGTAAATAATATACTTACGTCTCCCTATGCACTGGTCTTCTCTGCGGTTGAGTATTGCTTTATTATATTTTCATATAGTAAACTTGAAGTTAATTAATCAAATACATCCTACAGTACAGTAAAACTCCTTTGCATGGCTTTCAATAAGATTACTCTTGTCTATCAAAAACTGCCGATTCTCATCTAAAAAATATAGTTAAATTTTGAATACCAAAATGATTACGTAACACCACTTAAATTAATCGAAATTCGAACTTAGTAAATACTGTAGCATAACAGATTTCGCGGATATTACACGAGATATTAACGTCACAGATCTAGTTATGAGGGGCGTCGTTTTTCACATCGGAGTGACGGTTAGGCAGACGAACTGTTCAGGGACGAAATTAAACCAAGCCGAGCGGCAAAATCTATGATGATAGATTGGGATCGGTCGGCGGTGTTGGTTGTACACGGGACCGAGACGCTCTCCTAATCTGTCAGAATCGTGTTTGCCCTTGGAACATTGATACCCCACCACTTACGTAGCTTGAGAAGACTTTTGTTTCTTTTGAGCGTGACTGGTACATATTGATTTGATGGAGCAGCTATTGATAGTATTTTTTGTGATCTTCGTTTCATAGTTAGTCATGTTTGTTTTCGAAATCTAAGCTAGATTTTGAAACTTCGACAAACGTAGCTTGGTCCAAAGCATGTAATCAATTCTAAGTACAATTTCTTATAAAATATTTAAGATGCAAAATTGAAACAAACAAACACAACATTTCGTTCAATTCCATGCTCTAGTTGCCTGGGGGATAATTCTAAACTCAACTTTTGAAACACAAATTACGCCGAACGAACAAATTCAAAAAAAGAAGAGCCTGTTTGTGATGAATAACTTGTTACTGAACAAAAAAGCATCACATTTAGGCGCTGGGTGGTTGTCAGAAATTTTAACAAGTCTATGTATCAAAAACAAACACAAACGAAAGAAAAACCTCTTTTGTTCGCATTCCTCTCCTAGTAGTAGAAATGTACGTACTCGCCATTCGTTCTAGTTGTTCTCTTTAGCCACTAAATAATATATCAGTGGGGTATTTATTTATTTACAAGTGTAGAGGAACGATTTTCTAGTTATAAACTTCAGGAGTTGGATAGCATTGTTTTTCGATCATCATTATTTCGTGAGGAAAATGTAAGTAAGTAATAAAATGTAAGTAATGTAATGTAATGTAATTTGTTTTTTTTTCTAAATATTTGTCCAATTAAACTGTTAATCCAGATATGATGTTATAAACCCTGGTAATAAATAACAATTGTTTAGTCTATGTTAGAGACATTTCTCATATGAAGACAAAACATTGAAAAGCTCACGTAAACGATAAATAAGATTTTAATTAAGGTACTCAGTAAGTGGGTGTTACAATCAAATTCCAGCTACTTTGGACTAGAATAGAAATAACCCAGCTCGACTGAGATGGTAACAGTAAAGGACAGAAAACCTAAATCAAGCGACATTGCATTGCATGCAGTTACCTCTAAATTTTCAGTCATTTGTGTATTCATAATGAATTGTCACATAGGAGGAAAACATCATAAAAAAATACCTGAAAGTTGTAAAGAAATTTAGATGTTTTTTTTTTATTTAAAATAACTTTATTACTATTACGAATTCCGGCATAGCATCTTTTAAATCGAGAACATGTGACTCTTTGCTCCATTATCAGTAAAAAGTCACTGCACAAATCCATACATGTTCCTTATAGTACGTCTATGTGGACCCGTAAGTGGTTAAAGTGCTCTATATTTTTACCTTCAAGCCCGCAGTATGGGATTTCCCTATTGGTCGCGCCGGCCGGGTCTCTCAGGCGGCAAATTTTACGATATGGCCTACTTCATAATTTTCTGCTGGGGTTACTTGAAATATATTTAGCCGTCGTCCGAGCGATATTCCGGTTCGATGTTAGCCAGTGTAGGTAATTTTAAAACCCATGTGTCTTTTTTAAGGGGAATAGACTGGATGTTATGCGTGGGGCAATGTGTTTTAGAAAGATTTTTTTTGTTTTACTGGATTCAAATTTAAATTTATTTATTTAAAAAACATTTATTTCAATTTTTTTTTTCAATTCTACACAGCAAATATTGTAATTATTTTGAGTTGTTTCAATAAATGGTATAAATGTGAGAAACGAGTTAAAATACTAATTTATAATCTCCCTCTTAGTAAATGAATAAATATCGTCATCTTTCGGATATCATTAGAAATATGAAATGAATTTGTGTGAAAATTAAGTATAAACGAAATTGTATTGGTACCTGTTGTATTTATTTAGAGAGAAATAAGAACTGTACAATTACACGTGATTTTATTAAGAGCTCAGCGACAGGAAGGAAATATAAAAGTAGTACAACCATAGACTATAATACATAGTGATGGGGGCACAAAATAGTGTTGTGCTAACCGATAAAGAAGGGATTAAATTTATTATTACAATACTCTCACCAAATTGAAACCCTTCTTTTACATTATGAAGTAATTACTACCTTTTAGCTAAGTTTCACAACAAGACAATACATATTTATTAACATTACATTACATACATTTGGGTTGACACATACCCAACTTATTTCTCAAATATTGAAATTTATCTCGTGGCATTGCTTTAGTAAATATATCGGCATATTGCTCATTTGTACATACATACTTTAAATCTATCTCTCTATTAGCAAATTTTTCTTTAACAAAATTATATTTAACTTCTATATGCTTACAACGTTTATGATAGTCTACATTTTTAATTAAACAAATCGCACTTTGATTGTCTATATGTACTGTCACTGATTCTTGATTAAATGCACCAATGTCTATTAACAATTGTTTTAACCACATTGCCTCTTTGGTTGCTGCACAAACTGCCATAAACTCAGCCTCTGTGGTGGATAACGCTACACTCTGTTGGTGTTGTGTTGCCCATGTGACTGCAGCTCCATTCTTTATGAAGGTATATCCTGTCAGAGACCGCCGAGTACTTTTGTCATTGGCATAGTCTGCATCGCTGTAACCTTCTAGTACATTATTCTGTGATGACATATAATGCAATCCATACCTTTTTGTCTCTTTTAAGTACTTCATTATCTTCTTGACTACATTCCAATGTGTATGATCATAACTGTTAAGGTATCTACTCACAAGACTGATTCCATATGCAATATCGGGTCTGCTTACTATAGCCAGGTGCATTAGTGAGCCAACTGCTTCTCTGTATGGAATGCTCTTGTCTGGTCCCACCAGACTTTTCTCCAGTGTTGTGTGAGGGTTTACTGGAATCACATTACTATTAGCATTCTGCATATTAAATTTACACAATAATTTTTCAATGTAGTTTGTTTGGTGAATGAAAATAGATCCTTTGGATCTCTCTATCTGTAGACCAACAAAATTCTTAGGTTCACAGTGTTTTATTTCAAAATTCTTACTTAGCTCTGACAAAACAATATCTAATGAACATTTTGATCTAGTAAGGATAAGCCCATCATCAACATATAGCAGTAAGTATACTCTATTATTGTTTACATTTCCAGTATAAACACATTTATCAGCATGACTGCTTTTAAAACCAAACTTCTTGAGTAAACTGTCAAATTTCAAATTCCAGCACCTAGGGGCTTGCTTGAGACCATAAAGAGAACGGTTAAGTTTACATACCTGATTAGGCAGTACTTCCAAACCTTCTGGTGGTGTCATAAATATGTCTTCCTTTATGTCTCCATATAAGAATGCTGTTTTGATGTCAAATTGGACCATTTCATAATTATGTTGAGCAGCCTCTGAAAGCAAAACCCTAAGAGAGTCATACCTTACTGTTGGTGCAAAAGTTTCTGAGTAGTCCACACCCTGTGTCTGTGCATAGCCTTTGGCACATAATCTTGATTTGTATAGCAGGCCAGATGGTAGGTCTTTTATTTTAAAAACCCATTTGCAGCCAATTACCCGCATTCCTGGTGATTTATTCACTAATTTCCAAGTCATATTCTTTGAGTGTGCCAGCAACTCATCATTGATGGACTGCTTCCATTTTTCTGCATTGACATTATCTGTAGAAACTGCTTCACTGTATGTTTGAGGGGTATCCTGCTCATCTGAAACAATTTCCTTGCAAAAGTAAGTTTCATTTCCTTTTTTAAATTTATTTTTGGATCTTGTAGTTATATTACTCCTCATTATCTCTGATGTGTCCATTGATTCATCTGGTTCATATAAGGATCCCTCATCAGAGTGATAAGAAACATCAGTAGAATCATTTTGTTCCGATGATTCTAACACAGATTCACTATTGATGGACTCATTTTGGCTATCTGAAAAGGATTCTGAGTGAGGTAGTCTACTGTACCTTTTAACCACAGAATTTTCTAAAAATATTGCATCTCTACTCATTAACACCTGCCGTGTTGCTGGATCAAAGAACCTGTAGCCCTTGGTCTGTTCACTATATCCTACAAAAATCATCTTTGTTGCCTTTGCATCCCATTTCTTATGCTTCTGTTTAGGTACATGAACCATTGCTTCGCATCCAAAGATTTTCAAGTGACTAATACTGGGCTTTTGTCCTGTCCAGATCTCTTCAGGAGATTTAAATTTCAGCACTCTTGTTGGACACCTGTTAGTAATGTATGCTGCTGTTGAGACTGCTTCAGCCCAATACTGCTTCTGTAATTTAGCATTTATTAGCATACAGCGAGCTCTTTCCAATATTGTGCGATTCATTCGCTCTGCTAGCCCATTCTGCTGTGGCGTGTAAGGTGTTGATGTTTGATGATTAATTCCATTCTTTTTTAGGAACAATTTAAATTCATTGCTAAGATATTCTTTACCATTGTCTGAGCGAAGAGTGAGTATTGATGAATTAAGTTGTTTTTCAACTAGTACTTTAAATTCTTTAAATTTCTCAAAAACATCTGATTTATTCTTGATAATATAAATAAATACTTTCCTGGAAAAATCATCTATGAATGTGACAAAATAGCGTGCTCCTCCCAGAGACTGGATATCCATAGGACCACAGACATCGGAGTGTACAAGTTCTAGCAAGGCTTTTGCTCTGGAACCTTCTGAAGGAAATGGATTTCTTGACTGCTTTCCCTCCAGGCATGAAATGCATACAATTTTGTCATTATTTTCCATTTTTATTCCTGAACTTGCTGAAAGTTTCTTTAAATCATCAAAATTCAAGTGTGCCATCCTCTGATGCCATATAAAACCATCATTCACTGTTTCTGATATGTATGCAGAATCACTGTGTGTGTTCAGCCGGTACATATTATTAATGAGTTTTGCATCGGCCACTTGTTGATTGTCTTTGTTGAATATTTTGCAACCATCTTTGTTAAATTGTACTTGGCAATTATTCTTAATCATTTGGCTTACTGAGAGTAGATTTGTAGCCAATTCAGGGACATACAAAACATTTTTTACTACTATTGTATCTATTCTATTATACTTGTTTATAACCTTTAAATTCACTTTTCCGCATGCTTTTACAAGTAGTTTCTTATCATCAGCTACTTTGATAGTATTCACCGGGGGCGGTATGTGATCATAAAGCCAGTCACCGTGCATTGTGAGATGCATTGATGCTCCTGAGTCAACATACCAGCCACTGTCATTACTCTTTGATGCAGAAAATACAGCCACATAGCCTGAGTTATCATCTGCCTTCTTTTGTTTATTCTTGTTTCTACAATACTTGCTAATGTGTCCATATTTATTACAAACAAAGCATCTCGGACCTTTGTTAGGTTTATTAGATTTATCTGAAGCTTGTTTGGTATACTGAGGATTGTTTTTATTTCTATTAACATATAACGCAGCTGAATCTTGTGTTTTAATATCTTGAAGTAATTTAGTTTTGATTGCATCAGCTGTTATGACCAAACCTGAGCTTTCTAGTGCCATTATCATTGGTTGATACATGTCAGGTAACCCAGCCAGTAATAAGGTTCCCAACCATTCATCGTTAACTATGAAACCAATATTCCTCAGTTTGTGTGCAGTTGACATAATTTTGTTGACATAGTCTTCAATGTTTTGGCACGTATCTAACGTTGTCGTTATGAGCTCTCTTAACAGACCAACTCGACGAGTCAGTCCTTTATCATCAAAAGCTTTGGCTAAATTATCCCATACTTCCTTTGTGGTTTTGGATTCCTGAATGTGAACGTAGTTTATAGGGTCGACTGATAAAATTATCTTCGCTTTTGCTTTGGTATCATCTTTCTGATCAATTTCTACGCCCCGTTCACGTGTCACACAATGCCATAAATCTTCTAGCTCGAGGAATGTTTGCATCGCGAATCTCCATGTGGGATAATTGTCTCTTCCGGTCAGTCTTTCTATTAATGCCATTGTATTGTTTGAGGACATAATTACTGATGAAGATGCTTTCGATATACGCCGGTCACGGTCACGGTCACGTTGTCTTGTAGGTTAAGTGTTGCTCGACACTGCAGAATACTTTTGCCTTTATGTTTTATTGTTGAATTACACTCTCTAATAACTTTGGAAGATACAGGTGGGACTGGGCCCATAACCTGTTGTATTTATTTAGAGAGAAATAAGAACTGTACAATTACACGTGATTTTATTAAGAGCTCAGCGACAGGAAGGAAATATAAAAGTAGTACAACCATAGACTATAATACATAGTGATGGGGGCACAAAATAGTGTTGTGCTAACCGATAAAGAAGGGATTAAATTTATTATTACAATAGTACCCAAAATAATGAAGGGAGGGGGATAATGAACTTAATTAATTCTTAAACATAAATCCAACTATAACAGTTTACATACTTATAGCGTATCTTGCTAAAAGAAATACAGCCACACCATTAGCCACACGTGTTGCATATAAATTGCATATTCTTGTTTTGGGAAAATAATGGCCGCAGTTCTCAACAAAACTAGTAGGAATACGTGATTTTCAAAAACACGTTGTCCCTTTTACAACTTCCTGCTTTAAAGATTTATAATGTATGGAATATATAGTCTTTATTGACCATATGGTTTGTCTTGCGAAATAAATGTGGAGGACAAGAGGTTGCAGTGTTCCAGTCTTGGACAGTTTCATTACGATTTTACATTAAGGAATTCTTAGATGCGAGACAGGATTTAGAGATGAATCGGGATAAAAAAAACTATAATGTTTAATATATAAAAAAAAATACAGTTATATCGTAATAGTTGTGAAGCGGAAAATTTAGTGGGCAATTCGGGGTCATCCTACGTAACAACAGCATCACCTACTGTTAAAAGTGACGTTGAAGAACAACCCCTGCATACACATTAAAAACAACCATATAAAACATGGAACAGGCCGAAACAAGCAATTCCAATGACAAAGACAAAAAACGTGTCCGATCGTCGGCCGAATATCAACAACACGGCAGTAAATTTCGACGTCAAATAGTACGAATAGCACATGTCTGCACACGCCTCTGCCGCGTACACTGCCGACTATGTAGCATTTATAAAGTTCAGAATGAAAAGAGACAGCGTAATGGATAACATCTGAGCGTGATTTACTAGCTACAGTAGAGTTGGCGACAGGAAAACTTGTACCCAGCAAAGTGGCTAGTTTCGGAGCAGAAAACGAGTCTAAAATTTATGGTCGCTAATAGATCCATAGGTACAATTGTATAATGCAAGTTTATGTAACTGAAGAAACAAAATACAATAAAAACCAGATTAAAAAAGTCAAAAAGTGCAGTCAACATTAACTCCCTATTTAGCCGTAGATGTGGACAAAAATATATTTTTAATGCCACATTTTTTAGGCCTATGCTATTGCCATTATTTAATTAATTTTCGATTGCACCATGACTTCGATATTGCATAAAAAATATACATCCCACAACCCATCAACAGAATCCATTCATCTGAACCAAAAATAGAAAATAGATACTGTAAATTTTAAAAAAGTCGCATCGTCGAAACAACGTACTAAGGAGTAAGTTGCAGATACCTACGTGTGCAAATGTAGGTGGAATGATGTTTAAAAATGCAAACTACTGGCAACGTGTATTTCCAGGCAATAACGATGAAGTTTAATTCAGGAGCGTGCGGTGCGGTAATACCAAGGAAATTAGCAATCTCTCGAGGTACTTCTTGGGAACAGAGGATAGACAAAGCCAATATTGAAGGCTTACAAACTTATGTGAGTATTACAATTTGAACCAGCAGTTCGATAATAATAATATATTTACTATGTCAATGTTGTTGGACTCCAAAGCGCCGGAAAGCGCTGCCAGCGGAGTCTAACAATACGTAAACTCCAACAAACAACCCTAAGTGGGATTAGTGCTAGTAGACAAGCGTTTCTATTGAACAAGAGAGAGCGAATTCGTACTGTTTCGTTTTGTGGGTAATAACCCTTCAATATCGTTCATGCTCGGATGATTTCAGATTCATACCGAAATGCTATTACGTTTTTATACTATTACGATTCTAGAACTCAATTCAATAGTACCGTTTACCCTTATTTAAAACGATGTGTCCCTTGTACTAAATGTAATAAATTGCTCAATATTTCATTTCGTTTTTCAATTACTGCTGTGAATAGCTATAATGACATTAATCAAAATGTTTCTGTAGGAACATAAATACTCAGTCGGAGACAGGGCTATCGTCGCTCTTGACGTAATTATGATTTGTTGTAATTGGTTGGAATAATCAGTTATCAATTTGCTCATTGTTTAAATGCCAGTTTCAATGTTATCATTCAAAGTAGAATCTTAATTTCGAAAAATAATGTAGCTTTTTAATTTAAAACATTACTTATGTGAATTAAAAATAAGCATTGACTACAGCACTCGAAAACTTTTAAAAATTAATAAAAATTTTGTTTAGTGAAAATTACACAAATGTTTGATCTCTAATCTCAGTACTTTGATATGTGAAGGAGCGTAGTATTCTCTCGTAACTACTCCACAGAGCATCTTCGCTTGTAAGATGTATAAGTATTGGTATGTGATGGTAGACTAAAAGCGTAGGGTCCTGTAGAAAGATATCTTGTGTTGCACACTTAACGTTCGTCTATTTACTGTCACTTTTCAGCAATTTCCCATAAAATAACCATTTACTTTTGATATTCATAAAAATGATATAATTTTATGTTTAAAGGTACAACACTCAAAATAAATACTAGGTTCGCATAACATTTATTTGCCACTTACCTACACGTGAAAGTGCTTTCAGCGGGTAGCTTTCATATAATATTTCGTGGCAAATTCTGAGTTATTGTTGGCATGGATATCGTTCCACTTTCTTCACCAAAAGCACCATTAAATTGAAGAAATTTCGAAAATAATATGAAACTTACGTATTTTCGATGATATATACCATAACTTCGAGAATTTTAATATTTTTAATATATTTTAAAGTTAATAAAAAAAGACAAGTTATTAGTACCACTACATATTAAAATCTTAACTTTCTATTGAATCTTTAGGTCTTAAATATCTCACTACGAGGTCGCATCCAGGAAATCCACAACGGAACGAAAAAAGCAAACCCGGAAGATTTATTAGAAGATTTCGGACACCCGCATTTCGCTCGAGATTTATTTTGTCCCATATTATTGCCGCTTATTTATAAGCGGTTTCACATTACTTTGATGGATGGATGGACGAATAAGTTTAATGGATGGTGTCACTGAACGGACCCCATGGCTAAAAGCACTGTCCGTTGCGTAATCGAAAATCATATCACATTTGTGATGTTTCCCGAGAGCTATATGAAAATATTATATTGTTATGAGCGTACACTGCACATAATTCAATAACATTGTTTAAACATTATTCTCAAGAATGCAATTTATTTCAAAGTCACCTTTTCCTTTACTTTACCTATTGGACTTTATGTGCCATAGAAATTCACCAGCTTCATCAGAAATTCAGCTTGATAGTTTATCAGCCATACGAACAAAACTCATTAATGTTCCGGCTTTTACAATGCTTGTTTCTTTGTACACGCCACAATTGGTTAAAAAACACAATACCTACCTTATTAGCAAAAGTAATTATGGAAAGTTGCCAAACATTGAATGCATTCCGGCCGTCCTAGTTGGTACAACTTTTAAACTTCCTAATTTTAATTTTAAACAAGTGGCCCCGTTTACGAGCTACTATTGGGCCAGCGAGGCAGAT
Organism: Cephonodes hylas; assembly: GCA_030295005.1. Classification (NCBI taxonomy): domain Eukaryota; kingdom Metazoa; phylum Arthropoda; class Insecta; order Lepidoptera; family Sphingidae; genus Cephonodes; species Cephonodes hylas. Next base: position 10,037,445 of record AP025372.1, on the reverse strand, counting down.
TAGGCCTTGAATCCAATTAGACGCCGGGCAAAGCGCGCGAGTACTGTAATGCATGCGACGAAACATCATGAATTCTTTTTATTTTTCTGTTGAATTGCTCAAAAAAAAAACATTAAATTAGGGCATGTGTAAAATACGAGTCGTCGCACCCGAAACGGAAAGTAGGTCCGAGTTTCATTAGACACAGACGTGTTGTGACTAAAAACTGTGTTAGTGTTTGCATTCACAAACGTCTGTTTTCGGGTAAAGAAAGGTGGAAGCGCACTTACAAAACCAATTAGTTAAGTCCCACTAATTAGGAGAATATTATATTTTAAGACTTTTGGATAGTTATGAGTCCAGTTCAACTTTATTTCAAGACTTTGTGATGGTACTGTGAATTTTGTTATGAAAATTGTAGAAAAGTCTAACTGAAACTTTTCGTTGCATGCGCAAATTAAAATATATATCAACGTCCACCCCAATATACAACACATAACCAAAATGAAAATACAACAGAACATACAAATCTCCGCGGGGCAATTTAATTATGCGGCTAATATTAATGATTTAAAAACAGCACTGAACCATTTGGGCATGAGCATTTGACAGCCATTAAACGCATTAGCGTAATGAATATATCGAACGGGCGCACAATAGAAGGCATAAAAGGATTGCCTGTTGACAGTGCTAAACATTCATTCGATTTTATAAACTGGCTGACAAAACCGTAATACCACATTGTGCGTAACACGGGAACGCTTTTTGTGCGATGAAATAATTCACATAAACCTTACGATTACATTTTCCATTAGGCAATTCTCAATAGCAGCACGGAGCATGGATATGTGCCCGAAAAACGGCAATAGGCTCCGTCTCCTATTATGTGGGTGCAGTATTGCACCTCTGCCTACCCCTAAAGGTTATGTATGCTTACAATAACATACAGATGCTATGCCTGTTTTTACTATTTCTATCGTATATGTGTGTTAAGATATTCAGCGCACTCAACATTTATTTCACACCCGGCTGGATGAAGAGGTTAGACTAATCTATTAAGGTGGCCTAGTGCAGTGTGATAGTCATGCTTTCCTTCTTTAAAATGCGGAATAGTTTATTGTGAATGTTAGAGCCATAAAAACCTTTGAACTTTGTCGTAGTCTCGACAGACCGTGCGTTGTATTATCAAATACCTATACAATACCTGAAAATATAGCTAAGCAACATACCCATTCAACAGCTCATACTGTAAAATATACCTACATAATGGAAATGGCTTGTGATCCTACAGTTCGAACTGTCGATATCATTCTCAGAGACGCTGTTGCTATGCAGGTGCGAAGCGTATCACAAAGGTTTCCCGTGGGATAGTTGCGAAAGCAGCGCAATGACCGTTAAATCTCAACATAAATAACAACAATATATCAGATTATATGAATGCGTTGCAATGTGTTCTCAACGTTAGCTTTATCGCGGACGCTCACGCTGTTCCACCAGATAGATTTGAAATATATTTTTAATCCCAGTTTAGATTTATCTATACAGATGGTTGTTGTATTCGAAAACTAACGTCAACAACTCACAATGGATAGCCACTAGACGGTTATCAAATAGTAGTAAATAAAGTTACACTGGCTTTCGGAACAGACTCTATAAAGAGACATAAAGTTGAGAAAAGTTGAGTAAGTTGATTCATCTTGAGATTTTTGTAATGGTTCATCAAAGTCATCGTATTATTTGTAGTCAGCGATTTTTTAGCCGCTCCTCCCATTACATCTAGTCAGACTTATTGCCTATGTTCGTGCGTAATTTGTACCTATCTCGTTTCAATTTATTTAGGCCAGACACGTACGCACAATAAATGGCTAGGAAGTGAGTAGACGGCATTAATAAAATTAATGGGAAGGTTTTGTTACAACGGAAAGAACGACCGAATAAAAGTTTTCTACACGACGTCTGTAAATCAAGCCGAATTTGGGAATTCAAAAGGATATACATACATGACCGTATTAAACAATATATGTATGTATGTAGTAAAGAAGAGCGTCATATACTGTTTAGTCGTGTGTCCTAAGGTAAAGACGGTTCATGGCAAATTGGAAACAGAACGGACACATTGTTATTGTTTTTTTTGGTAAGTATACTTCGTTGTTTTAATCCACGATAAAGTAAAATATCGTACCAAAACTATTGAGTAAAGGATTAGCTACATATATTAATTTCGAAAATTCCTAATATTCAAGTTATGCAAGTCTAGCGCGGTGGACTGGAACATGTTCTTAGGACGATACTAAGTATTTATCCAGCAGGAAACTTAACACTGTCACCCAAGTCACTAACCCAGATGAATATTTCATACAACTTTCAAAATAAATAAATAAAATAAATGCACATAATAATCGAGAGCGATGATTTATGGCTAACACAATTTTTCTTGGAAACCTTTTCCTACGCGGTTTTGACATATAAATGTTTGTGCAACTTCTAGTAGACTTATGTATGGAGTAATACCAGACCAGTTTAAAAGAAAATAATCACTACTAATTAAGGCTTGGCATATATTTTCCTGCGTAACAGTAAGTATGTGAGTTGGGGCAAATTAATCTGACGGTAATGAGCTATGTGGATTTTTCATCCGCACCCAATTAAAGTATGTTTTTTTAAATATATTAATATTAATGTAAGGATACTAAAGGATTCAAAAGTAATAATTTTATAATGAAAGATAAGAAATATAAATAAAGTAAGATAAGGAAATGTTGGAAATATATATTTTAACAGACCACGGGTTGCCGTGCGTATACCAATGGAATGTAATGCATGCGACAATGTAGCTATGCGATTTCGTATATAATTATGTTAATAAATAAATAAATAAATAAATAAATAAGACCTAGAATACTTTGCCAACCCATTTTATGTATATTTTCCTAGCTCCGTGGGTGAAGAAATATCTCATGAATGGCGATATTTTATCGAGAGAAGTAGAAATCACGACTTCATACCTCAGTTTGTCAATGCTGTACTTAACATTAGTTTTGCTGTTGTTTTTTAACCGTGCCAGTTTTAAAAAGAATTCAAACTAATATTTGTAACAGATATATTTAATTATCATATTCGGAAGGAGGAAACAGCAAGGGGGAGGGAGATGGAAAAGTTTATGATAATCGCAGCGTTGCGACTGTAGCTATGAGCACGTTTGCCGATAGCGTGCAAGTTAAGCTTGCTCTAGTGTTTTGGCGCGATAGAATTTATGTTAATTTTCTATGGTTAATTTATTGCACGCTGTACAATAGCTACCGTAATACGGTGTGGCTTTAATGTGATATATTTTGAGCGCGCTTGTGAATACAAACAAGGCAAGCGTCGATGTACTAATATTTTGACATTATTTAGCTGTGACAGAAAAATAAATGCGGTCTAATAAGTATATAAATATAGATCAAAATATGATTTTGGCTGTTTCAAAATTCAATCGATTCAAAAGAATTTGTAAAAGTCTATTTGAATAAAAGAGATTTGACTTTGACTTTCCATTACAAAATTCTTAGAAGTGCTACACGATCTGGTATTATGCCCTAAAAACGGCAATAAGTATGCTCGCCCTCTTTACATGGGACCAAAACATAATTGGCGATATTTGGGTTCAGAAATGCATCTCACTCCCATGGGCGTACAGGTGTGAGAATAGATTTTCAACAGATTTTGCATGACCGGATTCATGATATCCACAAATAAATCAAAAATTGCTTAGGAGCGCTGATTGAAGCCGCAGTATCTTATTTCTAAGTCCACTTCTGAAATTGAAGCTTCTGACAGCTGATTAAATTTCATACTTTATTCAACGATGATAGCAATTCCTGTTATACTAGTACACTATGTACTGCAAACAAAGGTTTCAGAGTTAAGACTATAGGTCTGTTCATATTAAAATTGTAAGTGGCGGATAATGCCCGGGGACACATGGATAAGTAATAGATACACTCCCTCTCAAGACTACCATATAGAGTAAACAGTGTAATTTTTCACTACACATACAGATGTACGTGCCTATGTGTATAACTATAGACACTCACGCCTGTATTCTCCAAAGTGATGCATTTCCACAACCAAATTTCGATATTTGTGTATTTGTGCCACTAAATCGAGGGTCACCTTATTGCTATTTTGTGCATATATTTCCAGAGTTCGATTCCGAGTCGGGCAGTGTTATTGGTTTTTTTTTTTTTTATCAAACAAAAAAAACTGTAGTAGACTTGCTTTTTATTAGGTAAGACTGATAACACACATTTATGGGTGAGTGAGAGTTGTGAGTGGTTCACACGCGATTTATGGGTGAGGGAAAACAGCATGATGATATACAAGAAGCTAGGAAGATTTATCACCAACAATCCGAAATAAATATCTGTAGACTGCACAAAGAAATAAACACAAAAGCTTACAAATTAGCTCTATTTGCATTTCATACTCCATTAAATTTAAAAGTCTACTTATCCTTTTAAATTTACATAAGTGGTGGTATAACTCTTCATATTTCTTGTTCTTCCGACCAGCAAAATTGTTCACTGGCCTACAATATGGTAAAAGAAGCATTCTCAAAGCATTTTCTATAAACATAAAGAGTAAGTCGTGAATATTGTTATATTTTTAAAGGAAAATATTGCACATTTTAAAAGCAGTACGGGAAATTGAGAATGTCCACTCAATTTTCCCTGCATGAATAGTAAAATAAAGACTGTTATGTCGACTGGAAATGAGGCAAGGGCGAGAGTAAATAAAGGAGCATTCGTTTACGAAAAGTAATCTCGGAAATCACAAAATTGATTAGAAAAAATTTCAATAACAGAGAACGTTGTCTTCTCGGGACCTTACGATGAAATCCCGTGAAATGTCACTGTGGAAATGAATAATATTGTTTTTCCAGGTAAAAAATAAACACTTGTTTCAGTAAAATCAAATACATTATCACGCTGTGTATAAATGAAATAAATAAAACCTACACATCTAAAACATAAAACTTTAGTAATAAAGCTATGTTATAATTATTTTAATTTAAGTTGTAAGAGGATGAACGCAGGCTCCATCGAAAAGTATCGCAACAGTTCTGAACTCGGTTTTATGAAACGTTCTGCTAAATTTGCGGTTATACAGGATCAAGGTATATTTTCAACCTAAGCAAAATATATAAGGATACCTGCAAGATCTCAAAAAATTACTGAGGCTTGTGATTTTAATACACCTATTCCACTAACTAAGAAGACGATGATACCCAGGGAGTTCTAATAGCAGTTACGGTACTTCAAAAGATGCCCAAAAGGCATATCTGAGCAGCCTTACAAAATCGCAAACAATATTTTAATGCTTTAAATGTTTACTTATGAGTACATCTTGACTCCACGACAAACAAATATTTCCTAACGCTTTTGGGCTTCTATGGAAGTACGGCCACTGTCTAATAGTACTTAGTCTTTTTGACGATAAAAGAACAATACAAATTTACTTTTTCTCCACAATGTATAGTATGCAATTCTATTAAACATTATTCAAACTGTAATAGTAAATAGTTATTTAATACATTCGCGCTATTTTCAAAAGCAGCGTGCGCGTTGCTCACTAATGCTCGAAGTGAGAGGAAACATTAGTTAACAGAGTTCGAACATTCCTTCCCTACGAAATAATCCTTAAACTACTGTCAAACATGTTTAATATACACGCGAGATGATACAACCAGTCATATTACTTGCTTCCGAGAAATGTGAGATTGCCGGTGACACATTAACTCCTGACAACTCTTTTGTACGAACATGCCGTTTATCATTCTGTAACAACCTTGTTATGACTCTTCAGGTACCTATTGCGTCTGTTGATTTCGTGATATTTTTTCCTCCGTTTTAGTTATTGTATTAATATAAGTCTACAGCTTTTATTGTGGTAATTAAGGCTTTGTTAGCATTTTTAACAAAATAAAGATCAAAAGTTGAACTTTTCAGCATAAAAATAGATTTACCTTCAGTATCCCAGTTGTTAATTTGTAAACTTCTTTTTATGATTTAAGTACTATTTCTATAACACATATTGATTTTACCAGCTTTTATTGCAGGTAGCGGATATCAAATATAACAAAAAGCAGACAAGATATGTAATGATAATACGCAGACTTTACACAGCTAATTCAGTTCATAATCTGTATTTGGTAATGTTAATAACGCTAATACCGTAACATCAGAACAGTCGCATCGCATCAGTAAATTCCATTCCAAAGCTGAAATGACTTTGAATAATGCAACGTAAGCTATTAAATAAACATTAACGTGGACGTGTGAAACCTGACTTTCATTAGGGATATTTATTTCACCAGTAAAAAGTCTAATAAACACTGCTTTTGTGAGGACAATAAAAACGCAAAATGATGGCGGTAATAATTTTAAAAATATTTGCCTTGTAAGGAAAATACGAGAAAAAATAAGAGCTAATTAAAAATTCGATGGAACGTCTCACTCCGTCGCCACAAACGGATTTGAAGAGTATTAAAGTATTAGACTCAGTGACTTTGTCTTGGGAATTTCTCGAGTCCATGGGCTAAGATCTTCGAGATTTAGTTTACAGCTCGGAGACTGCGTCTATTTTTAATTAAAACTAGATTTCCGGAGAGTAACAATGGTCTTGCCGCAAGTAGGACGGATACGGAATCGGTCTACGCAGACTTTATGTAGGTCGTGGTTTATTAATTAAACTAGCTACTTACATTCATGGACTGTTTAGTAAATATTTGATATAAATATTATATTGCTTTAATAAAGTGTTATTTTAGTGCAAAATGATACCGTTAAGTTACATACATAAAATTAAAACTAAAAATTGAAAAACGTTTTTAAATTGAAATCTTGTTTAATATATCAAAGGCCTCAAATAACAAAAACCATTACTTTTACATTTTCGTCAAAGCAAAATACACTGGTAAAAATCTCGCAGTTTGACTTTCAGACTACAAAAAATACAACACACAAATTGTAAAAGGAATTTATGCAAAATTCCAACAATTAAATATTCCCAAACAACAAATCGAGCCGTCCCAATGCCCTAATTAACAAAACCGTAATCCGCGTCTGCAAATCCGTGTTTAGAAGAAGTGTTGAATCCGAATGTTGTTTTGCGGAATCGGCGGCGGTAAGCTTTTAATCAATAGGATTAAGGCGAAGGAAACTTAGCGGTGTGCCGTTGGAGCCTTGCACCCATTTGTCAGCGGCACAAGCAAATCCAACAACCCTTATTTACAGAGCGCTCCAGTGCGAGCCACAAGTTCTAAACTCCGAATAGTGGCTGTTATAAATCTTACTATTAACGGAACTGGACTCGTGGAAACTCCGACAACGTTTCGAACTGGTTAGCAAGTGACACATATTAAAAATGACGAATGGAACTCCCGCAAGAAGAAATGATTTCTAAATGAATAATGTTGGTAGGTACTTAATAAGTAATATGACATTTTAATAAAATGTTAAATATACCATTTGTATCTTTTTTTGTATGGCTAAAAAGTTAATATTGTAAAATAAAGTGAAGTTTGTTGAAAGTGGACCATAACTAGATGTTTTGTTTTTCTTTACTTCTTATGACTATCCACTACTACTGCTTTTAGCCTAACACAGAATATAATTTAAACTACGTGAAATCCAGATGTGAGTTTAAATATATAGGTATGTAGTTCTACGATATGGTTGGAGAAATGTCACCGGATATATTATTAAATTTGATTCTACGCCATAAAACCTGTGACATCGTAAAACCTACCGTATAGACCTTGACTATTGTGGAATAAGGACTAGATTGTCAAATGCGAGAATTTAAAAACAGCACCGACGTCGTAAACTTTATATTGTCGTCAAACAAACTGAAGGTAAAAAAATCGATGCATAAACGTCACACTCGGGAGGAGAACGCGTCAAACTTGTGCATTTTATTCGTTGTCTATTTTAATGTCATCAATTGTAGGGGTGTTTACGGTGCCAACGTATTTTAATATTTGTTTGTTGTTCAGGTTTGTTTTTAATAGCTGTAAAAAAGGTCTGAACAATGCCGAGAAGCTTAGAATGTAAGTATTTGGCGGCTACTGAATGATTGAGAGCCCCTTGGCGCCGTTGGCTAGACATCAGCTTGCGAAACGAGCGGCCGCGGGTTCGATCGCCGCACTGAGACAAATGTTTGTGTGATCCACAAATATTTGTTTCGGGTCTGAGTGTTTGTGAGACCGAAAAAGTCTCTCGTAGTTTCTGATACCCACGACACAAGACTTGTATCTTAGTGTGGGGTCAGGACTATGTATGTGACTGTTAGGTGTATTTATTTATTTCAGACACACCCAGGCCTACATCTCATAACAGAACGCAGTGGTGGTTTCGGCTGCTATAAATCGAATTCCCGAACGACTACGCGCGTATATTCTTCTACTCTAAATTCTAATACTAGCGACGCTTTGATGAAAGAAGCAGTCATAGCTTCGACACATTATCGTACAACTGCATTATCGTAAAATCTTGAATGGTATTCAATTGTTTTTTCTTAAAGGTGTAGTAACTTCAATGAGCTATTAGGCTAGCTAGCTTTTAGCTTCCATAGTGAAATAGTTTATAAAGACGAAAAAAGTAGTAATAGTTATAGCATACTACTACATTTGACATTAATTTTCCTGCCTGAACAATAGTATTTTTAATATAAAGTGCCAAACGAATTTCATTCAAACGTGTTGTATCACATATTTACACACAAAGAACATGAATTATATGAAAAAAAAAAAACGATTGCACATTCCATTTCGATATAAAACTTATTTTTGTATGATATTCATATACAAATTGTAAGCTTATTCAGGATCGTGACGAGCGGTGACCTCTCTGGAGGTTTACTATAAATTCAGCTTGAAAGTGCGCTCATTACCATCTCCACAATAGTGATAATTAAACATAAGTGGATATAAAATGCTTGTTGAAATTTCGAGTGCAATTCCCTGAATAACTAATGTGGTACGTGAGATGAGAAAGAGAATGCATGACGCCCTCGGCAGACCATCACTAGGCATTTTTTAATAAACGAACTTTATTATAATAATATGTATCAACATAAATGTTTCTGATAAACTGTAACCGTGACTAACAAAACATAGCGTTGAGGCCCCGGGTCGGGCAAAGTGTATTTGGGTTTGACGATTAAGAAATTTTATGAAAATCTGTCTGTCTGAATCTGATTTTCATCTGTCGAAAAGGCAATAATTATGCTCCTCCCTTGTATTACCTTGGAGTAAAACAAAAGCCTGTACGATTTAAGTTGCAGGATAATGTGTGTTCGGAACTGTTAAAGCTAATGACGATGATGAATGTACTGTAATGGGTCGCGCGCCACATTCACTAAACAAAGTCCTCGATGAAGTCGTGAATTTCGGTTGAACCAGCGCCCCCGGTTCACAAATACGCGTAATTGAGCCACCGCTAACCAGACTTGTCGATAATAAACACAAAGTTATCGCGATTTCCAAGTGGCCTTACATTGATTTATGGTATTTGGTCGGTACGGCTGTATAGGACCATTCGGGTACGTTGCCAAGCATGCTAAAACGTTGAAAGCGGCCAGCGAGGTGATCTATCAAAAGTTTGCGTAATAACGTTGCTACATGCGCGGAAAATTGAAGTGTTAAAAATGTACTGACAGAATGCACCTTGCGATGTTATTATTGGTTATTATGAAGTCTACAAGCGCAGGCATGTTATCTGATTTCATTAAATATTTGGTTATTTAGTATTACGAATATTTGATAAACCTAATATACATATTTAAAAAAATGTTGCTCTGTGGTGTTTTGATAATCAGTTTAATGAAAATCGGTTTATAATGAGTAGCGAAATTCTTTAGTCTATATTCCCACCACATATTTATGACGGAATAAGCATGATTCAGCAAATTCCCAAAACATATTATATTAAAAATTTCTTCTCGTATTTCATAAAAATTAAGACAATATAGAAGTATGAAATAAATTTATCCTCTTAAATGTCTTCTCTTAATAGATACCAAAACACTTTACTTTTCTTAGAGTTTGCCTCATATGTATTTTTGAGCCACGCACATCACTTTCTTTTAGACAACATTGTACACAATAAAATACGCCTCAAAATAAGTCGTATAAATATCTTCTGCTGTTTATACAAATGTCTACACGTTAACGATAACAAAGGAGCCCAAATAAATCACGACACGTACGATACATCTCGTGTTTGCGCACTTAGACGCGAGATCAACAAAAAAAGACGTATAATATTTAGTGACACAGATAGGGTCACATTTGAAACGGTGATAAAGAAACAAAGATATTTTCTTCTATTTCAAGGGCAGAAATCATGGTTCGAAGATAAAAAAAGTCGTAAATTTCACACGCTTGTGCAATATCATTTGGTTCATGTGGATTTGTAAACATTTTTCCATCGACTTACTCTCTGTGACGTATTGCCAGCTTTGTACGACTTCCCTTAGTGATGAAGTTTGAGCTCGGCTTAGAACAAAACATCCAATACCGGTTAAATTCAGTACGAATCGTAGAGTCGATGCAGATCTCAAAGCGTTTTGCAGCTTACCAGAATATGTTACGATTTCGCTACGAGGAACACATACTGTCATAGTAATTTGATTTTTAGAGACGTTAAAGAAAATTTAGTGGTGAAAATTAAAATCTACATAAAAAATAGTATTGGCAAAGTTTACTTGAAACTAGGATTTAATTTCGTTTGAAAAAATAGTCTTAGGCATATGCTTAAGAAGATTTAATGTTTATATTTAATCTGCACAAGCGTTTGTTAAGTCCAATTGTTTTGCAGGTAAAAGTGCGGAAATACCGACGACACAAGAGGGCGTCGACGGCTCCTAGAGGCAAAATTAATTTAGTCTACGTAGAAGTGAAATCTAATAAGGTAATATTACAAACGGCAAGTGGCTGCTTAAATCGCAGTCAAACTTTTATGAAACTCCACGACGAGGAGGCGGGCGGCGCTGTATTCGCAAAATATACGCGGAATGTTTTTGGTGTGAATTTTTATATAGCGCCTGCTTAAATGTAGGTACTTGAAGTTAGGAAAAACTATATAATTTAATACTAAGGGAATTTACTAGCTTTTCGATATTTTTGAGTGTCTAGATAGCGATTATCGTAGATGTAAGGTGGACCCATCTTAGTGATTTAAAGTGAGTTCTAAAAATAGTCTGTGTAGTTTTGCAAAAGTGATAGCAATATTTCTACGTTGGTTGGTCACAAGATGGCTGGCTCACCGTATCAAAGCTGTAAAAGCAAGATAAATAGATAAAAAAATGACAGAGTATGTGTATGTTTACATCTTTACAAATAATATTATGTCTCTTCGTTGAAAGTTATGGGAGAATAAAGTTTATCAATTTCGATAAATTTAATTGAAGTCCTCAAAGTGCACAAGAATACTTTAAGTAAAAAAGCTCTAGAGCAAGCTTATAGGTTACGATTAGTCTTTGAAATATGTACACATCTACAGATAAGGGAAGCGAATATGAGGATTATAGAAACTCATGAGTTACTGCAAGTTGGCATGCAAGGAGATTATTATAATCTTCCCGGGAGTTTCAATCCATTGACACTAGTATGGCATGGAACTTGCATAATCTTAAGTCAATAAGTCGCCGTTTAATAATCCCGCAATAATATTCACAATGAATTATCACGTACTTCAACAGTCAAGAAAAACATCGTAATATCCTTACGATCTGCACACCTAAAAGTTCTTAGGAATTTCTTAGGAATCTAGTCCGTAAACCCGCACTAGTCCAAGATGGTGGACTAAAGCGTAAACCCCTTTCAGATTAGGCCCGTATCCAGCAGCGGGACATATATGAACTGTTGATAATTAATAAATCTAGAGAAAACAAACAAGCAAATTCTGCAAGAGATACCTCAGTTCGTACCAAAAGGCAAAGTGCCTTAATTCGAAACTCAAGTACCGACAACACTTCGGCTTTAATAAAGACATAACTTATCACGTGTTATATGTATATATTTAAAGGATATCCTGCCTCAGGGTTATTATAATTTAAAATTAACAGCAATTTATACGTGCGTACGTCGCGCCGAAGGCGAAATTATTCACCGCTGGTAGTTAATTGCAATATTTATATATTACTTTATCAGCTTAAGTTTTACGTGCTATTATTTACATATAATAATAAATTCATGTCCCCGGTTTTAATTATGTATTTTACCTTTATCTTTTTGGTTGAAAAGGTTGAGGTCTAAATTCGTCGCAGTTTTAGTATTATTTCTTTAGTAGTATAGAACTTATAATCTAATAATCAAGGTATGAAATTTTTAATGCCTTTGATTTATGCATTCTTGTACACTGTTCAGTTGCAAGTCGTACGCTAGCTGAAGGGTCATTTTACTGGACGTGGTGCGTAAATATCGACGATATACATAATATGTATGTATATTAAAATCAGTTTGGAAAATATCATTTAGGATTAAAAGAATTAAAAATTAATTAAAAGGGATTAAAAATTAATTATTGAAAGAATTAAATAAATTAATGATGGCCTCGACTTGTCTTTAAATAAACAGCTCTTTGCGAGAGGAAAGACAAGAGGTTCTAATCGAGTTGGGATACTGATTTACAGCGTGCAATCCAGAGGTCCAGGGTTCGACTTTGGGCCTGGCAAAGTATTAATCTAGAAAAGTAATTAAAAATGACAGCAGTCTATCCCCCCGCCTTTCGTGAGACTCATACAAAAACATATTGCAGTAGAAAAGTGGGAGCGGAAATACGTTATCTATTGTTTGTGTAGTTTATAATAAGCATTTGACTATAACCACATTTGATAGGAAGTGACATAGTCTGTTACTTACAAAGGTTTCTCGTGTAGTTGCGTTTTATGGTCTTCATGGTCCTGTGTATGTTTGTGTATAACGAGTTTATGTTTGTAAAGGCCTAAACCTCTCTTAACCGCAGAGAGGACTCCGAGCGATATACATACATACGTTTAAGTAGACAGAAATGAGTACCCGAAGTAAGAAAAATAACAGTTCCGAATTTTATTTTGAGATTTTTATTATTACTTAAATAAACAGTATAAAAATAACGAATTTCAAGTTGTAATTTTTAAAAAGTCTTACATTTTTTTTAATATATTAAAATTAATAAAAGACTATAGAATAATACAAGAGAAGAAAATGCTTTCATACTATAAAACGACAAATAAAGCTTCTAAATAAGGGCTTTGAAAATATTTAGGGGAGTCCTTAGTTTAGCAGACGTCATGAGGCTGATGATAGTATTCGGTACGAAATATCAAATAATAATGAACAATTAACTTTATAACCATACAAATAAATTTAAAAGAAACTGCCATAGCTTTGTCAAATATAATAATACGTTACTTTTTACTTTGATAACATATTAAAATATTACGAAAACATTTTACAATATTTTGAACAGATTCTAAAATTTGCTGTAAAATTTTGAAGTATTATTCCAAACTGTTTTCTTCTACGCAACATTTATCAATTCAATTGAATCAGTACATTAGTGAGGTTTTACAGAACAGCTAACATATGGGAGAGGGTTTCAGTAACCTTTTTACAGCGAGAGAAAATTAATCACAACTTACATAGCAGAGCATGTCTGTAACAGCATTTATTTTATACGTTCCAAATCCATTTGTTGGTACACTTCAAGTCTTAATTGTTCTCGTAGGATATATACTCGCAACTTGTTAATTATCATTGTTTTTATTCAAACACAATTAGCACTCGTATAAAGGGTTTAAAAATTCAGTCGTTTGTCATAAATTGCACATTTATTTGCGTTGAAAAGGTCGTTTTAGAAGCGAGTTTGTGATTTATTTGTTTCGTGAGATATTTCGGCGCGAAGTTTGGCGTGCGGGCGACCGTGGCGCACGTCCACACGCCGCGACGCCGGAAAGCCGACTGAGGCGGGCAGCGTGCACGGGACAAGTTGACATCCCGCGGGAACGCAAGTGGCGGTAACTAAATCATGTGGGACCGCGACATTCTACCGGCCGATAAACTATTGCACTCGGTTAAGATTTTCAAAGCGTGGTAATATGACTATTAGTGAGTTCGTTTCGACGCGTCGCCGCTGACCCGGTGGCTAGTTTGTGGTTGAAATGTATGCATTTAGGCTTTAAAAAGTATTAGGTAAGTTAAATTATATTTTCTTTAGATTGGATGTTTTATCAATAAAAAAATGGGCATGCCTGCTACATCGTTGAAACTGATATTAATCATAGTTAACATACTTTTCGAATCAATGCGACCTTGAGAGTGTTAAAAAAATGAAACCCTATTCCAACTATGCAATTGATCAGTAAATTAACCAAGGACATAAAATCCTCAGCGTCAAAAGAAATAGATCAAAAGCGAGCACGTGTCATCACGAAACGAGTGAATTTCGCAGGTCGAAAGATAGCCGTAGGCACAATTACGCGGTTTCGGCGGGTCAGGCCCGACGTGCGATGGAGTAGCGGGCGCTCTCAACTAATTGCTTTTTCAAAATCGCCAGCCGCATTGTGAAGGAGCGGAATGAATGTGGTGAAACGAATTAGTATGAATAAAATATGGGGACTTTTTGCGCGGCCGCGATTTGGGGGCGTGAACATGCAACTTTTCGACTGGCCTACAGCTAGTGTCAATCAGTATTTTCGAATGACGTGTGAACGTGCTGTAGTGGAAGTCGAAAAACGGTTTAGACAAAAGTCGATTTTACTTCTGGTATCGTTTTAGGTTTTGGTCTAGTTGAATGTAGAAGCCGTAAAAAAATGTAAATAATAAATTCGCGGGACAATTATACCATACATTTAATCACAAATATCGACTAAGATAAAATATGTATATGTGTTACATACATTTACATAATTCAATAACCAGTTTCATTACATACGCCGTTGGTTTTATCAAGTAGGCTACGAAGTAAATTTCTGTTTTTTTTTCATAATATTAATATGTGTAATGAGTCAATTTTGTCAATCAATAGAGAGAAAAAATTACAACGTGGCTATTGCTAATATACGATTACATCATCGTACAAATATAAGATCTTGATATTGATAGCAAGTATTTTCACCTGTTTTTTGCAGGTTTGTCATTCGTAACGACACTTTCACTCATCTGTAATGTGAGAACATTTGGTACGAGGGACATAGCTCCATACTATGTAGGAATATACATGTAAACATTCACGCCTGTAACCTAAAAGGTAAGCAGAGATGCTTTTCTCGTCCACATTTCGTTAAGTAGGTAGGTATGTGTTAGATCTACGTATTAGGATTGCTGTTTTTCGGGCACATGTTCAATTTTAATGTATCGAATTGTGATACAAAAATCAATAACACTTTTACTCGTCACACTAGACTCATTCATTGACTATAACAAATTCTAAAAACTGAAATATTGCCTGTCACTACGTTTTAAGACGAGAAATGGCGACGAATTTAGTTGGGCAAAAGTTTTTGAACGTATTGCAAAAGTCACTTTACGTTGAATATGACTTGCCCATTTGTCGGTGCTGTACAATATATTTTATATTCCCAAGCGTATAAATTATCTGGCTTAAAAAGCGTTTGGCATAATACAGTACATCTCATTCACATCAGATACATAATTTTAATCTGCTGTCTCAAAGGGATAAGCCGAAACTATGGGTCTGCAAGTTGCTCGATCCTGACTTACTACTATCGTTTTATCAATATTATCATGCATTCACGTGATAAGAGTGCTCACGACCCGTTCTTTCTCTGGATCTCCCATCATTTATCAGGGTGTTTTACAGTGCATAAACAGCTCTGAGCCCATGATGAAAAAGTAAGATAGGTAATTACGGTGATTACGAACACATTGACTGTAAAAAGACCCCAAAATTTCGATCACGCTCTGTTTAAACACCGCATGTCCTGTTAGTTCCACTCCTACAAACTGTGGGAGAGTTTCGAAATTGGATTTCTTAGTGTTGCCAAATAACACCCAATGTTTTAAGCTTTTTTAGCCCAAAGCCTCAACTATTTTGCCACCAAAAACAGTCACAAACTGACGCGAAAATAATAAAAAAACAACCACAAATCTCCATGGTACGTGTAATTTTGAGTCCGGCAAAGCGTTCCCGTGAATAAAATAAAGCTATTTACGCGGAGGAACACATTCGGATGCACATAAATGACGTGTTTGTATTATTTGAATGCGTTCCGAACACCTGGGCGTGAAGGCGTGGTCTCATGCATTGCCGCTCAAATACATATGCATGCTGGTTCATGCAGTGTCACCAACCGTAAACTGCTATCAGACTATTGGAATACAATGTAAATATACGGCGTGTGATATCGTATTATACAGTTTATAACTTCGTTACAAAGATAATGTATGTAAACGTAGATGATAACAAGTATTAGGTACTTATAACATTTAATTTTCTGTATATATCGGAAGGGTATTTTCAATAAAAAAGGAGAGAAAATTCACAATGGCTAGTAATTTAAACGGAAACGTTTACGATTGAGGAAGGTTTGATCGTGGTTAATCGCGTTGACCTAGTGCGACTTCGACGACTTCATACAAATAAAATGCATACTAATATAATTAAATAAAATAATTTTTCGTCAATTTATCCTAATATTCACAAAACAATGATCACCAAACGCCCAAGTTTTAGAATGTTTTTGACATAATCTTTTTTTTATCTCATAGCAATTGTTTTCCTAGATATGGCAAAAACTTTAAAAACTCTTGCTGAGCCAGACGATAGGCAAACCTTCATTGCTACATCTCATTTTCATATCCTCCATGCAGGTTCGTAGAGGTTATTATGCATATATTTCTCATGCAACACAATATCAGATTTAGAACAAGATAAAAAGATAAAGCGAGGACTTGCGGAGATGCATCCGGGTCGAGTGCGGTCCCGGGGGAGAATTTCAAAGCACGAGATGAATGTAAAAAGAACTGCGATGAAATGTGCATATTTCTATGTTGCAATGTTACGTCTGTACCGAAATATAGAACACTGCGTGTGAAATTTCGCATGGAGTCCTGTAACTGAATGACTGGGATGCGTGTTCGATATGTCAGTATACTGGCATACAGGTTTGATAGGGTTTGTTGCATTATATGTATGAAGTAAATAAGTGTAAAGTTCACTATTGCTTGAACGCAATTATGTATGGATTTATATAGACTTGAATAGCGAACCTGTCTTTTCGTTTTATGTGAAATTGCACAAAAGAGGAAGCTGGCTTCCATGGGCCATTTACAAATTTGTGGTGCAACTGAAAATTTCCTGATTCAAAACCCCACTGAATATCCCAATCAGGCAATCAAAATTTAGTTTCTAAGAATCTAGATCACACTACTGATACAAGAACAATGACGGTCAAAAGCTCCTTTTAATCTACTTCCCACGCTCGCATCATTCATTAAAACACAAGCAAATGACAGAGCATATTGGTGATCGATCGGTCTCCATATGGTTGGTGCATCGCTTTACATTGGGAGGTGGCAGACGGGTTTGTGACGAAGCTGTAACAGCGGCCTGCGTTCATCAGAGCCCGTGCGGGGCTTAACATGTCCCACACTAAACCCGGGGCTAACTCAATCAAACTAGATGTGTTATACTGGTTGTGAACTGTGTCTTGCTGGGGATAAGGGCCTTGGAGGAAGTGAGGGGTAAATATAATGAAGAATATAAATTTAACTTGATTCACTTTAGGTTCTAAAGTAAGAGAATGCTTTAGGCATTAAGGGCACCTTTAAAAATTGTAAGGATCGAAAATAAATAAATAAATTTTTAAGATATTATTTTCTAAGGCGCTGATTTAAATCTTCTATTTTAAAAGCTAAAGTAAATACTTAAGGAAGTTTTAAAGTACTAGCTTAAAGAACAACTGCGCCCGTTCGACCATGTCTGAAGTTTCTTTGTTCTACGGAAAACAAAACGTTT
The DNA here is from genome assembly GCA_030295005.1 of Cephonodes hylas. NCBI lineage: Eukaryota > Metazoa > Arthropoda > Insecta > Lepidoptera > Sphingidae > Cephonodes > Cephonodes hylas. The sequence continues at coordinate 10,019,461 of AP025372.1, read as the reverse complement.
TGTGGTGGTAATGCGTTTCGATTGCTGAGTTAAAGTTTTGGTAAAGATCTGCAAAATAAAAGGTTGCTATAATTATGGTGATTTTTTATGTTAAAGAATTCTTACTGTCTATAATTATGAACATTAAAGTGTTTATTTATTGATAGATTTCCAAAGCAAAGAGATATTCCCGAGAAGAACCCAAGATTAAGTATTCGAGGCGAGTATTACAAATGAAGCGACAGCTGCAAAACTGTAAGTCAAAGAACGAACTAACATAACCAGATATATTAGCTATAAACTGAATGAAGAGCACTTCACGAGTAGTCAAGACAATTGTTGCACAAGTCTTCGTATAAAACATTGTAGGAAAAACAAATGGTGAAGAGTGTAGCGCAATTTCTCCAACGGCTGATTGTCTTGCTCCTAAGCCACTTAACTGAAGACTTGTGCAACTAGGCTCGTATAAGGATTTTATAGCATCAATTCTACCTTTACAGGAACACGGTTGTTAGTATATTTATTGCACTGCACGTATAAATGATGAACGTATGAAACGTTTTATAGTGGACGTAAAATACGAAATTACATCGAGTATGTTTTATTGTTGATTAATATATATTTAGTGTATTTTTATTTATATGCTTGCGATGAAACAGAGTACTTGAGTCTTCATAGCGGCCTATTTTTTTGTGCAATGCGGTAATGTGATGGCGACTGAAGTGAACCTGATGGTGACAGATTCGATCATATAGCTGGGCTGATACTTTTGGAAAAGTCTACAAGAAAGAAGTTAAGCAATGTATAGGCAAAAAAAGAAATAAAAAAATAAGTTAAAATCTCGGAAGGATTAGGGCAAAGTGCATTTCTTCACTCACATTTCGCCAGGTAGGTACCTACATTTGTATGTAGGTACTTGTCCCACGTAATAGTAGCTTGGTTTATTGCCATTTCAAGAGCACGTTTCTATACTCCTGGCTTCTTCTTTTAATAGAAACACCCAATAACACATTCCACGGCCCGATGATCGAACCTGAGCCACACTTCGAGAACATTTTCATACTTGTGGCAAGGATCCTAAAGCAGCCCGATCAGTTGAACTGTCTTTCTGAATTCTACGTATTTTAAATACAACCTAATCAGACCTATAATATTATTCCCGAACAGAAATGTATGAGGGTCGATTAGTATTTCAGATGTTTCAAACTGTACATTTCTGGATGTGTCCAAACTCAATTTAAACAGAAACTTTCACGGCTTCGCGCGTTCCAATTCTATTATTCAAATCGGGTATCGATTTATCGAAAGTTAGATTGATTGGAGGATTATAAACATTCATGTATGGATTTAGTGGTGTATCCACATTTGCGCAGGGCATTATGATAAAATATAATATGGTTGATCCACAAAAACATATCTGATGCTAACACACAATTTTTTTTAATAACATTTATTCAAAAATACCGGCTATTTTGGGTGCTTGAGATAACGTTTAGGATAATGTTATGATTAAATCCTAAATTTTTATTTCAATACTTAAAATGTTTGATACGAAATGGAATCGTCGGATTGTTGACTGCTTAGCTTATTTTGGGTGCTTTAAATGTTACATCATTTAGGTTAATTTTTTTTTCAATTAATAGTTATTGCATATTTTTTATGCCATGTAAGCCTCAAACTGTTTTAATTTTTATTTATAACATTCGCACGTTGAAATGACTAAAGAAATATTTCGAATATTAATTTATCAAACGCGACTATCCGCTAGACCGGGCACTTATTATCGCGTCCAGGAGAGTGTGTTATTGAAAAGTAAATATAGGAAATAGATTTCCCTTATCTTGGTAATTTACACACATTTGAATTCAGGTATACTACATAGGAAACAGCTAGTTGTAATGAATAACATTTTGGTGTACAAGCGACAACCGTATCTTGCGAGCGTACTGTCGCGACAAAAGAGATCGCGAGTACACTCCAACAGATGTGCAGGTAAAAGAACTAGATATTCGTGTTGGCAGACGCTCGGCGCGTCCTGTTTCCTTTTGTATCGAAGATAAAGGAACCGCGTTTAATCTTCCCCTCTGGCAGTCCGTTAACGTCAACGCTCCTTACGAGGCGCGGAATAAGTTCGGTTCAACTGTTTTCCCTGTACAGTGGTAAAATTGCTTCTTTTCTTCTATGGATAATACGTCTACGAAGAAGTGGTGCGAGTAGATAAATTACAACGATAGGTATACACTGCCTCTGAAGACTAATGTAATTTGTCGGACTTAATTACCACAGCTTCAAATTTGTTTATTAATATCGATATTGTCCTACAAATAAAAATTAATCTTAAGCTGCTAAAAGCGCACCTACGCCAAAATAAACAATTATATTTAAGATTTGTATCGATGTATCTTAACCAAACTAACTATACAATGTGTCTCATTATTTTTTTTACAGGGATATTCATTTTATTCGCAATTCTAAACATGAATATGTAGTAAACTTTTTCGTAAGTAGTAAGCCCGATCACTCATGTGACTTTAATTGGGACGTATCGTGTATATTATTTTTATAATAACCTCATTTAGAATCCAGTTAACACCTCATTTCTCTTGTTTTCAAGACACCAATTTGGCATATACCTACTCTATAGAATGATATATCACGTGATACGTCCGAACAGCATCGCTCCGAATCACTAGTCCACATTGTAAATCTCAAAGCCGATACGCCAGATTGTTACTTTTTCATCTGGCCACCGATCCATGCCACACCTTTTGGCTTGCATGTAGTTTCCACGTTGGGATAACAAAAGGGGAAAATGAAAAATTCCCTGGGTATAAATTAAATCACGCGCGAACTTGCGAATAAAAATAGCTTGACACGAGCGTTTGTGACGTCAATGGAAATATTTTGTAATAATATTTTTAGATAAAGGGTGTAAGGGGACGGACACGCCTACAAAAATAGGTTTCAACGTTCGGAATCGACGAACCGATACCTTTAAAACTATTTATAAATTAATTTAACTTGGAATAAAGTCACCACCACTACTACACTACACTACACTAAATACACCACTACTTGCTATTTCCATAATGGCGTGAGTGTAAATAAAATGTATTTTTGGCTTTCTCAAAGCAATATTGTATCTAGTTATTCATTAATCAAATGGTTGTGTGATTGCATTCAACCAGTTTAAATCCTGTTCTCTTAATGATTATACACAATGCCAATATAAACACCGTAATCGAAACGAGATGGAAAACAAAAGACTGTTGAATCTATACTGTTGTTGTTTCAATATTGTTGGCACTTATAATTGCCACAGACAAACTGTTAAACAATGAGCTTAAGTTACCCTTAGTTCAATCAACAGATTAAAGAATTACGAGATCGTAAATAATGCCGCCGTGAACCGAGGGAATGGGTGCAAGACAAGAAATGTCAGGAACTCTTTAACAAGCGGAACGATATTGCATTCCGCACGAAACGCGAGTCGCGAAGCAATAACATTTGTCATACGTTATTCCTCGATACTATACTGGTGTGTGTTATATGTGACGCATTAATGTCAGAGGTGAATGCAATGTAGGACGCCCTGAAGCTTGATGGAGTAATAATTTTAGCAGAGTGCTAGTGTGTGGATGAATGAAACGAGGATCATTAATGGTGACGTGTGATCGGATAGGATTGTGTTCAGCAGTGGACACAGATGAATGATGGGACACTGAAGATCCAAAAAATGGCGTGGTCAGGGCACTTCGTGTTTCTGAGGGAGTTTCTTGCGGTTTCTTCTCCACAGCGATAGCACGTTTCGAAGTGACAATAGTTTTAAAAAATAGTTTAAGAGTGACGATTCAAAAGAACTTGTGAAATTTCATTTGAATAAAGATTATTTGAATTTCACTTTAATAATCTCTTTATAATAATCGCCGCGTTATGTCTATAAATAGGCAAACAAAATGTTTTTAGGAGTCTGTAATAACTTAAGTAACATCCTAGGCATGTGAAGTTTAGCACTACATACTAATCAAGTGGGACTCAAGTTCAACTCCAGTCAGATTACTTAATATCCTAGTCACAATGAGCTTTGTATTATCACTATTATAAATGTAGAATGAGAAATGCAAAATTCTTTTATGTTCTCATAAATTAATTGCATTCGCTGCAGCCGCCGGATTGTCTAGAATTATAGCGTCGTGATTTATTTCTGAACATAATTGTGTGTTTTCTTTTATTACCACAATTAGTTTCTGATGCAACTTCGTTTGCGTGAATAAAAAAATGTGAGGTGAAAGGGAGTAGTAAAAACATTGCATGTTTTGATTTGTTTTTTTTTAACTACATAATAATTAACGATAAAATAAGATTGACTGATAGTTAATGCTTAAGGCATTAAAAACGTCTTTATACATTGTATGTGAAGCATGAATAAATAAATAAATGATTTAATAAATAATATTATCAATCATGTCGTTCCGAGACCATCTTTTTTGTGTCGGATATCGAAAATGTTGATATAATTGTGTAGACACACAATTATTATAATAGAAAAATTATAGCATGGGTTCCAGCTCCGCCCAAGCACAATCTTAAGTTTCAAGTTTGTCCAACGGGATCACATTTTCTCTAGATAAATAACCTATGTGTTAATTCAGAGAGCTGCCTCCATACATTTCATGAAAATCCATCCAGAAACCAGTTCCATCCATCCGTCCTGTTTTTGAAATAATATCTATAAATTTCACCTGTATAATGGTCTCCAGTCGATTGGGTTAGAGCGCAATACATTCGCCACCATATTTCTAAACAACTGTTTGCTGTGCCCGTATAAAAAACAGTATAAATAGCAGATCACAAATTCTACAGCAACCAATATACACAATTCGTAAACAGCCGGCCCGTTGCTCATATTTTAAAACAAAAAACAATCAAACCGAAACACAACAGCGCAAAACAAGAAAGTCACTTTTGTCATTTAAATTAATTCCTTACAAAATAGCGAGGCACATTTAAAATGCAAAGTGTCCCTCGGGGAATGATTAATCAAGTGACCGTAATAATTCATCGTGTCATCCTACAAAACTAATATAAAAATACTGAAGTTGAATGTTGAAAGCGGCACGGATTTATTTTATTGAAAGCCCTTTGAGTTTTGTTCCAAATGAGTTCCGCAGGCCTGATGTTCTGTCGAAAGGATTATTTGTATATTATACGAGTTGAAGTTGCCGCACATATTATTATTCATCGTAAAAAGGTATCGATAGCCAATGTTTTCGTCTTACTTATTTCGTATCTAGATATTCTTAAAAGGGATAAGTCTCGTAGTTTCTGATACCCGCAGCTTAAAACTAGTAACGTAGTGTGTTATTAGTGCTGTTGGGTATTTTCAATTTTGTTTATCAAATAAAGAAATCGTTTTATATTATTCAATTCCTTTTAATTCTTGTCAGGTGGACGAATTTATAAGCTTAAATAAATTAGGGCTAATTTTAATGTTTTCAAATACAAAAACCTTGATGACCTGTTCTTGGCACAAAAGGAGCAGTCTAGCGTGAACATCTTTTCAGTTTTTGCTCATTTAGCTTTCTTCCTCGTAGTTAGCGCAAAAAGTTAGACGCACTGGAACGCCCTAGGATTTTCCTGAAAATTATATTTAGATGATCTACTTTTTCCATTACTTTTTCTTGGCTAAGTAAGAACCGGGAAAAAGTTATGAAACTCTTACACGTAATTAAAATACTCAACATTGTGGGGAAACCAGCACTAAATATTTTTCCTATATAGGTACATAAGATTCCGAAAGCATTTAAAGCATATTCGCCTGAAATTGTACCCCATAGTGACTAATATGGAGTCCCACAGGGTAGTATATTAGGACCTACATTGTTTTTGACATATATAAACGACCTCACTTCTCTTAAATTACGTAACGGTGACATAATTTCATATGCAGACGATACTGCCCTATTCTTTGCTGCGGACTCCTGGGCAGAAGTGTTTAAATCTGCGCAAGAAGGGTTTGATCTTGTAAGACAATGGCTAATAAGTAACTCCTTAACCTTAAACACTGACAAGACTAAATACGTCTGCTACAGCATCACCCCCATTCACCATCAAATTATTAATTATAGCATTACGCCTCATGAATGTGACAATAATTTGTCTACTTGTCAATGCAAACCTCTTCAATGTGTTCCTCATTTTAAATATTTAGGTATAATCATCGATCAAAAATTATCCTTTAAGGAACATATTTTAATCTTGTGTGGACGTGTTCGGAAACTAATATTTTTATTTAAGAATCTCCGTCACGTGGCAGACTCATGCCTACTTAAACAAGTATACCTAGCGCTATGTCAATCCATAATGTCATATTGTATTACGGTGTGGGGTGGTATTTCCAAATCCACATTAAAAAGTTTAGAAGTTGCGCAGAGAGCTGTTTTAAAAACTATCTATTTTAAACCCATATATTTCTCAACCTCGCAGCTTTATATTCAAAGTGTTGTCCTGTCTGTTCGACAATTGTTTATATTTTTTATTACCCTGAAACAACATTCTAAATTGATTTTTGATCCTAAATTATTGAAAAACAGGAGAAATTATGAAGTATGTTCATATAATAGTTCCTCCACAATGAAATTATCCCGCAGATTTTTTCCATACTTAGGTCCACGTGTATTTAATAAATTAAACAAAATATTAAACATATATCCCCTTTCCAAAATAAAGTGTAAAATGAAAATTTTTGATTTCTTACAAAAATTATCCTACGATGAAACAGAAAGCATACTACAGGTACTATCTTAGGGAAAGCTGAAGTTGTTTTTAAATATGTACATTCCAACACACACACACACACACACACACACGCACTCACACACACGCACACACTCACAACATTTTACGTTTTTTATAATTTGGTATATATATTTTTAAGATTATTTTCAGTTTTTGGTTTTTGTTTTTTACTTTTATTATTGTTTTCTTTTTATATTCAATAATTTTTGTATGTTAAAATAAATTAGATTATAATATTTTATTAAATGTAAAATAACTTTATTTTAGTTCTTGGGGGAAATGGCCCTGCAGGCTGAAATACAGGTTCGTCCTAGTTTAGCTGCAGCTCTCACCTACCTCACGCATTGGTTGCTCTAAATTTTCTAGAATTTAGCATTTCTTGTATGTTATTGTACCATTGTAACCATAGGAAGTGAATAAAAATTTATTTATTTAAAAAAAAAAATTAAAAAAAAAATTAAAAAAAAATAAATAATAAAATGCCTGAAAAGTCGAGGAAGGCCGTGCGGTGCAATCTAAAAATCCGGGTATGATTCCCGAGTCGGGAAAAGAGTTGTTGGGTTTTTCCGCCACGAAATTCTCAATGGCATAAAGGAGTCTAGAATATGCCAGAAGACGTTACGTGGGATGAAAAATCAATTGACGAAATGTGAGAACAGTATTGCACCTCTGTCTACCACTTCTGGGGTAACAAGCGTGAGTGTTTGTACATATATATACCTCTTTGAGCCACAATCTTCCATCTAAATTTTTTAGAGTTGCTACTGATGTTATTAAACCGATCTCATTGAAAGCTTCCATCACTTGAATAAACAGAACTCTCATTTACTGAATCAAAAAAATATTTTCAATTATCAATTCACATGACTGAACACACAACAGTCTAAGGTACGGAATACAAACAAAGAATTTCTGTATACTGAATGAAAAATACACAAATATATTAACATTTAAATTACATGCGATTCAAAGAATCTTATAAGCTTATAATAAACATGAGATTCAAATGAACGCAATAAATATTATAATTGGCTCTGAGACACGTAAAACGTATGATAACACACTGAATTCTATATTTCGAAGAAATCGCATAAACGCAATTAAATTAAGTAGTAATTTCATAATTAGCGAAAAATCTGTTCATGCACATAGTTCTTAGATAATGTGGATATAAAAGTAAATAATGAATTACTTTCAAAAATGCAGCAAATAAATTATTTTTTAAATATGTATTTAGGAAATAAGCAGGAAAATATTAGGTGTACAAATAAGTTTCCGCCGTTTTATTGTAGATAGATTTTATTGGAGTTTCGGTTAGCTTTCGCAGATGATAACCGGCTTAAAAAATAGTTTAGACATTCAAGAACAACCTAACCTATTAATATCATTGATTTTATATTGGTAAAATATAATTTTTATAAGTTGAAAATGTCAAAATTTGAGCCAAGTAAGCGTCATTTGCGGGAAATATTAGTTGACGTCTTTAATTTAAAGAAATCTGCTGCTGAGGCGCATCAATTGCACTTAGAAGCATATGATGAGCGTGCTTTGAGTAAGAGAACGTGTCGAGAGTGGTTTCAAAAGTTTAAAAACGGTGATTTCGACGTAGAAGACAAAGATCGCAGTGGAAAGCCAAAAATTTACGAGGATGCAGAATTGGAGAAATTATTGAAGGAAGATTCATCTCAAACACAAAAAGAACTTGCTCTAACATTAGAAGTCACTCAGCAAGCAGTCTTCTATAATAAATATTTAATTTGTGTTAAAAAACGGCGGAAACTTATTTGTACTCCTAATAAATAAAACATATAAATCTGAATAGACTCGGGACCAGCTTTATATAGATTGGATTTAAGCTATTTCTTATAACAAGAGACATAATAGCAAACACTTAATTTATTTATAAAAAGGGATTGGTACAACAGGAAAGTGTCACAAATTACTGCCACTTCGATATCGGCGATCTCTTTCAGGCAACCGTTAGATGGATTCGAGTGATCATAACATAATATCAAGACTCAATTAAACCGGTAAAAGAAGTAACTAAACTGGTGGATTAATTATTAATAAAAAATATTTGAATAAGCATTACATAAACTCGACCTCATAGTAAATCATTTAGTCTTAAGTCTAAGAGCGTTTTCCCTACAGAACGGTAATCTTATTTCTCATTAGTCGGCACTACAACGTTGCTTTGCTCTAGTGAGGTATAGAATTGCTCATCAAGAAACACTTCACACATAAATTTATTTTAGAGCACCATAAAAATGTTCTTAAATTATTTGTTTTCACTGATTCGATAGTAGAGTAAATCTTTCATGTTTACTCGAAGAGAACTTCTAAGAATCTTTTCACCTCGTGCACTCAAGCGAAATATTATGAGCACGGCTAAAACTGTGGAGGAAACCCGCAGACCGCGACGCGTGGTGACCCGACGTCTAGTCGTTTCATGTTTAATAAGTATTCAAGTTGTTTGCCAGTATTTGAGCAGACCTACACTAGTAGCACTAAACTTGGACAATACACCAAGTTGGCAACTGTATGTGAGGTCGCACTCAAGTTTAGCAATTAATAATTGAGGGACGCGTTCAGTTAAAAATCAAATTAAACTGTATTCTGTGTGTGTATCACGCTATGTGAATATTGCATACGTGACAAGCATGTATAAGATGTGTTAACACACGATATCCTTGTGATGCGGTAACACAATTTGTAGTCCAATTGGACGAGGAAACGAGGAAGTGATACAAAGATGGATCACCAACGCCCAGCTTTTGAATAATGGAAACTATCTGTGGGAAGATCAATAAGTACACTTGTTTAAAGACAGGTGGCGTTGCTGCGACAAGTTGAATTAATAGTTCTTTGCAGTACAATTTTTCATGACTGTTGCGCACACCGTTGTTCACCGTTGTAAGTAAAAAAAATTAAGACCCCATAAAAAGTACACTAATAGTATAAAATTTTTCAGTCACAATAAGACGAAATTGGCGTCCTAAAAATAAGGGTCCAGAAATACACTCCCGCCTACCTTTTCGAGGAATACAGAATGTATGTAATAGAGATCGACATTGTTCCAAGATTAATTTTCTCTATCATTTATATATCAGCGAAACAATACGTTGGAAGTACTCTCGCGTATCTCCGGTCCAATAAAACGAAGCGCGAAAGTAATCATCTTTCTATAGAGATTATTATCTGAGGATAGTTTAGCTATGAAACAATCTATGTTCCAATAATTGAACTTGACCACATAGTTCTCTTAAGTCATTAAAAGTGTCAACGTAGGCAATGGATGGGAATGGATTTTAAATTTAGAGTTTATCTTTGGGGGTTAAAAAAAGAAGCGATCGTGGGTCGTTCATATTTTGCATTGGGATAAATCACGTGATAATGATGACCAAAGAATCATATAAAAACAAATTTGTATCATCAAATTTATTGTAGCTATAATTGGCGTTGATGGTTTAAATAAAAATCGTCAGCAAATCGTCAACTGCTAAAACATTTTTTCCAATGCAAGACCTTTATACCGCCTTTTCGTTTGGAAGTCCACTTAAATATGACCTTGCATTAGCTGCATCCACTCAAATCGTCGTCTGGGTCGTTCCAAGCGTCCAACTCTTAACTTTCGATGACGCAGCAAAAGCTTGTAGAAACCATCAACGAACACCCCGCTAATATCAAGGTTAGTGTTTTAGTATTTTTTTTCAGGGTTGTCTGAGCGCCTAAAATTCTAAGATTTCATTCTATTTTTATTACTACGAATGTCTTTTCTAACACAATGAATGGTGAAGTTTTCATTCGTAAGAGTTACATCGAAAATATCGCCTATCACAGTGATTTGTGAAAAAAAGTTTGTTCTAGAAACATTTGGAATAGAAACTTTTTATAATACCATGTTAGAGAAAATATTTCTTCAATACCCTCGCTATAATATATTCACGAACTAACCAGACAGCTTTTTTACCAATGAACAGCAGTCAATCGACACTGAATATCATTATTGAATAGAGTTAGACGTGGGCAATTTATTTTATTCTTCAATTACTTACAACAATTTAGATCTTATTTTTCTTATTCTTTTAATATCAAAAATCTATGTCACGCTTCACGAACCAAAACTTTACGAAGTACGGTATACAAATATTATACTCTCTGGTAAAATATTCTTACATTTGAATTTCAGATAATATTGCTTTATACAACACTGCAAAGTGCCCACAAGCGCTAGACCACTCTTTACAAGTATAAGTTCGTCTACAATAGACTGTGTATAATCCTATAGTCTTCCTTTTTGATGAGGTTTAGTACTTGTAAAATCTAACCGTCGCTCAAGCGTTCCTTTGAAGGCTTGCCAATTTACTTGTTGAGAAAACCGCTCGAGCACTTCCAAACTAATATAGGATTAGGTTGTTCCGTTGAGCAGTTTTGTGTTCGTGAAGTTTGATACTAACTATGCGATGTTCAATTTTATTAAAATCAACAGAAGCATTTTCTGAATTTAAAATTAGGTTGAGAGTTAGACGAGATTTTAAATTATAATATAATTCTATAAAGGATATACATTAATCCAATTTAAATTGTAACATCTAAACAATCGTTAATTACAGACATTTTTTCTGTTTCAAATACAAAATATTTTTATTTAAAGTATAATTAATATACCTTTTTTGTGTAATATACAATTTTAAACTTCTTCTAATGGTATTCAAGAAGAAAAATTAAACACTCTGTTCGCCCCAAGAATTGAACTAGAAACGTCTCGATCTCTCATCACATCTCATGTCAGGTTACCAACACGCAACTCTATCTACACACCAAATTCCGCTGTCGAATCGAATTATCGCATCATCTATCGCCACTCCAGTCGCATAGCTTCAATCTGAAACGCAATTGATCCTTAGCGCCCGTCAAGTGACCGCTATGGCGGCGACAGCTGAAGTGTCAAACTGGTGTATTAAGCGGTGCACGGCGAAAGGGCTATCGAATGGTGGAAGGAGCGATTTATCGGCTACGTGCTCAACAACCTGTGTCGGGAGGAGCTAATGTGTCGATATGAAGGAGTAGCGAAGTGTAAGACAAAGGAGCAGTGTTCGGCGTTGATGAGACAAGTAGGTACATGATTTTAATAGAAAAGAGTTGAGCTCTGACATTTGGTTAGTTTGTGATATATTTATTCTTTTTTTAATTTGAATTTTATTGAATAATAAAAATAAAAGACTTCTGTTCAGGGCAGTAATTTTATTTATGTTAAAACAAGGTCATACAACTCGATTTTTCAAAATATGCAATGTGTTTCACATCCTATTCCAGCCCTCGACACAAAGCTCCCAGCCCGTGTAATATTATATCAACATAGGATGTTCGTATGTTTTTAATTTTAAGACTATGTATGGAACTAAATTCACAGTATAAAATACATATTTACAGTACAAAATGATCTTTAAAATTGGATTTGTTATTTAATACATAAAAATTACTGCGAAAATAATGCTGCATCTCCAATTGATATTAAAACTTAGACTTTCGTTTTATGCCTCATGCAACATTTTCAAATAATGGGAATCGTTCAATTTAAACTTGTCAAAGGGGCCGAGTCAGCAATTAAATAAGAACGTAAAAAAAGATAATCAACCCTGACGAGACTCAAACGCTATGGACTAGATTAAGCTGATAAAAGTTTTGAGAGGAAACTTGAAAATCCACTAAGGCTTTAGACTTGATAAGCGAAAAATAATTAAGCCGAATGAGCACAGAGCGAAATTGAGATAAGCTTTTATGGATATGACATTTATAAAATACTCTTTTTATACGAGTTTACGGCAAAACAGAAAAGCGTTTTTTTCATTCAAATTAAGAAGAATAATCTCTGTTTAGTTAAATCAGTAATCAACGTTTGTAATTAAAAAACAAGTAGTAAACCAAATGTAATTATTTTATATGACAGTTGGAAACCACTATATATTTGTTCAATTAATGACCAATCCGTCTGGTGATTTCTCCCGGCATCTAGTATAGACTTGAAAGCAATTTCGGTTCATATATCTCCACCACGCTCTTGCCCTAACCGGTACAGGCTACTGCCCCAAGGACTGACGAGTAATTGCGTGCGTTGTCGGGCCGCTTGCGAAACCTAGCTCCTGCTTAAAGGAAGACCCAATTCAGACTTTATTTACGGTTTGCCTCCTTTGAATTTGAAACATGATATGCAGCTTGAAAGCCGCAGTATATCGCGTTCCCAAGGGAGGTTGTGGTGCTATGAGAGTGCCGGCGTTTCGTCAGTTCTACGGTCCTGTGACGTAATGGTAAACCAGAGAACTGCTGCGAGGATAATATATTAATCCCATGTCACATAGTTGGATTGTTGTTAAACTCAGATTAACCTGATATCCGAAAAGGAAGAAAACACAGGCCTTTCTCGTTTCTTTAGGAACTAAAATCATAATAAGATTATGGTTAGGGTATTTTAACGTGAAATAAATCGCTTCCTCGTTAATTTGATCAATATAGAACGAATAGCTCATATTTATGGCCTTGGTAATAAAATTGCAATGTCACATATACTTTTCTACCTACCCAAGAAAATTATTTTATTTCTCCCATAAATTTATAAGGAAAGTTTTTTTTATCTCTGCAATTGTTTTCAAAAGTACCAAACAACTTTGGCAGATTAGAAAGAATTACCCCAACTCGCTAATCGGAGCGAACGTTGAGCGTATAAAATTGCCTCGGAGTCATGACGAGAACTACTAACGTTTAACAGCGCCATTGTCTGCTGAAGGTATTTTTTCCACGGGCATAACAAAGTTATAAATTGGCCGTAAATACGCGACCTTATTACTGTCGAGTGACACGAAAAACTCCTTTACACTTGATAAAACTTTGTTACTTGCGTTGCGGAATTGCCTTATATCTTTTGCGGGTCGAAGTCTCGGTTTTACGAATACCAATAAGAAGAAAACGCTTGCCTTAGATGGCCAAATAGGTGGAGTTAGGATTATTCATAATTTAGGTCTACCTTGATAATAAAATACCTATGTATGGACGTACTAAATAATTGTTGTTTACGTAAATTCAAAGTAAACTTGTGAGGTTGTTTATGCCACTTAGGGCAGTGAAATCTGTATTTGCAATTGAATTTTCCAAAATAGCAAAGTACACATTCTATACTTTTGTCCACTTTCCGTCAACCAATGTAATCGTAAGACTTTTGTAACAAGCAAATTTTGTACAATGGCACAAAGATGTCTATCAACTCGTCTTGGAGATTTAGTAACGTTGAGTGTTGACTGTATATTAATTTATTACATCGCATTCCTGTGTCAATAGCATTAAGAACAAAAATACGTAATGCAAACCCACTTACTCCACACTTATTAGTTAATTCTACAACAAAGGGGTTCACGAGTATTTTACGTGCGTGTAAGCGACGTCATACGTCACCGCAGTATATTTTTCACGAGGTGCGAAAGCCCGATTCTAAACTCCGCCCTGAGGTGCCATTACATGTAGCATGCGTGCGACATTGGCCCGTGAGATACGCTGATAAAGGCAATGTACTAACCATTTCTCAGTATCTTGTTCGTAAAAAGCGGATTTAATTCGGAATGAATTCGCACGTATATTCGTGTACGAGATCTGTTTGTGTTACGTTTGTTTATCTTTGTAAATCGCCGGAGGGATTACACTTTAATGCTATTGTATGGGATAGTATAACATTATTTTTGAAAATATGCTTTGTTTTTAGGTTTAAATTTAAAATATACATATATGTACGAAAAATTCTAAATACTTTTAAATGGTTAAGCGGTTAATTTATTGCTGCAGATTTGGTCAGGATGAAAGCATTTTTTATTAAATGGTCAATACTTACATGCATATTTATACCTAAACAAAACCTCACTTATGTATATTTAAGTACGTTAACTATAATTTTAAGTATACGCTTAATGTCAATAATTTAAACGAGCGTGTTAGTAGAAGAAGGCACCTACTTATAAACTTTAGTTAATTTACCTACTCCGCAAACATTAAAAAATATTTTACGGCGTTCCTTACATCACAGGATCAATCAAACGAGTATATCAAAGAATGCTTACATATTAATTAAACTACCTGAAGTTTATAAGGCTAATAGGGACAAGCTTCACTCAACTCTGACGTAAACATATTCCAAGTTATATGAAACAAAAACATTTTACACAACAGAATAATAAAGCCAAGACACATGAGAATAACATTCTAGTATTTTATAGCCGGAATGATATAGTTGCACGGTTGTGAGTACAGTGAAAAGGAATTGGGCAATAAACAAAGCGTAAACAGACTTGTGTTGCCGAATATTGCTGAATTCACATGTTACTGTGAAGCGAATAATAAATAAGTACACCCAACAGTAACATACAAAGCCGACCTCATAGTAAAATAAATTTATTGTCCGCGTCTGAGACTAAATTGACTTTTAGCTCGCAAAATGCTTGGATTCAAAACAGAAAAATGTTATATGTAGTCTGCGTTTTTTCTCGTTGAATTAATGGTGACGAGAAACAGCGTACCTGAGAGTTCTCTGAAGGATTCATTTACATATTTAAATTTTATCAAGCGTGTCTAAGTTTCCTTAGTGAAAATAGTAATTAGTCAGTAGGTAGGTATTTTTGCCTTGACTTCACTACATAGTATAAAACAAAGTCGCTTTCTCTGTCCCTATGTCCCTTTGTATGCTTAAATCTTTGAAACTACGCAACGGATTTTGATGCGGTTTTTTAAATAGATAGAGTGATTGAAGAGGAAGGTTTATATGTATGATAACATCCATTAAATATCAGCACTGCACCCGTGCGAAGCTGGGGCGGGTCGCTAGTAAGAATATAAGGTATTAGAGTTAGTCCTGCGGTCTCGTAAGGTACGATCAGAATCTCTAGAGCCCGAATTCAGAGATTCAATCTACTTGGGCCTTCTCCCCTATACTAGACAACGAATGTGTTAACGAAGCGATAAAACGGTTCGGAAATTGTTATTTCCTTATTCAGGGTCTCAGAAGGTCTTGTTTCCGACATTAAAACAAGGGTAGAATATCGATTTCACAGTTTCAAACATAAAGTTTACCGAAGGAGGCAAAGGATGTTTCAATGACTTCTGTGTAAGTATGTAGAAACATGTGTATTATTTTAAAATTTTATACATAGAATTTTAATATTTAATAAAAATGATTATGGATCTAGGCTTTGGTCTTACTGGGCTACTGCCTCCTCATTTATAATATCATATGGGCTAGTGATGATGATGATGATGATGTATTATTATACATGGCAACGTAACAACAATGGTACCTAATATTAAATAACAGTCTTGACCGAGACAAAATACATTTAGTTATCTCTCACTAGTCGACACCATTCACAATCCTCAGCCAAAAGACTTCCACTGCTGCAAAAAAAAAAATAGTCGACACAACTACGACATCAGACAAAAATATAAAGGTCATCAAACACGTCGTTATACTGATTGAAGGAGGTTTTCCAAATTTAACAATAAGTAATTACTCAGCTATGCGCTTTTTTATTTATACTTAGATTGTCTAGAGAATAATTGGAATTTACACACAGCGCCCTCTCTTAAGTGAGGAACAAAAGTCATAAGTAGTGTGCTACCTACATTTCTACTCTAAGAACTCTTCAGTGTAGTTTCAATGTGAAGCCGAATAGTTCATTTGGCACGTTTCCCACAGATGGCGCTGAGCAGCTTTCAAGTTTCAAGAATTTTCCTAGAGGGCGCTGCTTTACGGGAAGCAAGGATTCGTGTGAAAGGACGTAGGTGGCGCTAGTTTATAGCATTTCGGATGGAATTTATGCTACAGTTATTTTAGCGTGGAGTATGCGCCATTTCACGCATTTTCTCAAATCATTAGCAAACTAAATCGTCCTACTTCCTACAGCTCAAAAAAATATTATTTCTTATTCGAAATTTATGCGTAAATGATTAACAAAGGCGTTAAGGCGGAGACCGTACTTAAACAAGTACGGTCTCCTTTACTTATTCTACACTACGCTACCTTTAAACCTTAGATACGGATTTGTAATTTTCGTTACAATCTGCCCTAAGTCAAATATTTTAATTTTACACAGGCTACACGACAGAGCTAAACCAGGCGTTTTTTGCTATAAGAATACTTATACTTCAAGAAGATACTTTACCTTATATAAAACATCGTAAAAAGATCTACTTCAAAAACAAACACACGCAAAACGGTCACCTTAATTTGTGAAAAGTCGAAAACCGCCCTAACAAACGGAATTAAGCAACAAACCGAGGTGGGAACGCGAGATTACATTAAATATTTATCCCAATAAAGTGTACAAACAGCCCGGGGAACGAGTAAACTTTCTCCGGGTCGCTACTTAAGGACTGATTGAGAAACGGCCGGTGCCTTTAGTATTCAAAAGTTTTTTTTTCTCCCCTATTGATTCCGGCCGACCTCTCGCCGAATTTAGTCGGGAAAAGTACTCCAAGCACTTGAATAATGTAACACACTTTAAAAATACTGTGCTTGAGGAGAAAGTATATTTTTTGGACTTTCTTTTGGCGTATACTTCGATATTTGACATAATGCAGGCAGCAGAGCGTTTTATATTGATCAAACGCACTATTTGGCGAAACAAATTAAAACGTAATGGATTTAGATATAATACGGATTGATATTTTCATGTTTGGAGCTTTGAGAAAAAGATACAGAATTTAACAATAAATATTTAATTGAATAAGAAATGTTGTGTGTACTAGTCATTAAAATTGATATTTAGTTTTCAACAATGTTTATGTAATGGATTTTAAATATTATTCAAGCAAGTAAACGCAAGAAATATTAGGTATTGCTGATAGATGGTTGGTCAATCTTATGGATACAATTGTGAATTTGATAATGTAAGAAACATTGAATGTAAGGAGTCTTGTACCGTAAATCAGATTGTAAAAACCACACGTTTCGAAACCTAAACTAAATAATATTTAATATCAAGAATATGAATATGTATCTATTATATCTGAAATTGCCTTCGGTTATGCTGCGATTCATATTATTTCTTGTAATGGTAAATGGCGAAACCTTAAAGTAATTGTGAATGTACGGCCTCAACTAGTGATTTCCCTAAAGTAATAAATTTCGCGGCACGACGGCCGAGTATCAACTACGCAGAACTCACTCATAATGCCATAAAATATGGCCGTAAATATATATAAACACTTACCTGTTTATAGCGGTAGATACGAATTTATATATTATGTGACGGTATAATGAGAAAAATTTCGGTACCTGGAACAAATAAACAACGTAGTTAGTTTTTCGTACAATTTTAACTTATTATAAATATATTTTTCTCAAATTGAAAACGCATTTTCGTGATGGGTTTTGTTTAATATGCCAGATGATTTAACAAAAATGATTTTTTGCGGGTTCAATATGATACTGCAATATAATTAATATAATTTATACTGCAGTGAAAATAAATATATTATATACATAAATACAAATTGATCATAAAAATCCTTTCACCCTTTACCGAATAATGTTTACCATCGATCGATAATTATTATCTCAGTAACGACCGTGATAAAAAATATCTACCAAAAATGCTGAAATGTTAAATTTAAATTTAGTTCCTAAACAGCTCAGAGAATACAGAATGAATACTTGAATACTAATAAAACAGTTATGAAAATTCCTCACGAGATATCCGTGTTCCATTACATTCGGCCATTTCCAGAAACCAAATTGAACGCCACAAAATGGCGCCGTAAACACAAAATCTAATCTTAATAAATTTGTTTACACAGTCTTGTAATAAAGTATTTTGTTTACAGAATATTCGTGAGAGAACAGGTGAGTGGCTTTCTGGGGCTCTCGGAGGCTTTCGTAGACTTTCGGTGGGATAGCGGGCGAAAGCGAATTTCTTTAGATAATACGGTTTGCGTACCAAAGGAACGCAAGACGAGCTCTTTCCTATCAAATTTTAATCACGCAAACCAAAGTAAATGGAATGGAATTTTCGTAAAATTAAATTTATTACCTAGTAAAGTTACGCTGAAAGCTAACAATCCCTGCGGCTCTGGGTTACTTGATACGGTCACCTTGTCTAGGATATATTTTATGAACAAAATGCTGAATATTATTGTTGCGGACAGGAGCCGCTACTATGTTTAAGTTAAATAGAAAATGTAAATAATGTATCTGTAGCTATAATATTATGTTTAATACTGTGTATAATTTGTAATATAAAAAATGGGTAGAAAACAGCCAACGGAACACTGCTCCGTGATTGGCCGAAATAATGTAAGGTGCTCCCGACATAGGTTGGGAGCGCTAAAATAGAATATAAGAAACGGGTTTTGTAACACTCGGCACGCACTCGCCGAGGGACCAGTAGACCGAAAATACAACAACATTTGGAAAGAGGAGCCCTGCCTTTTATTTCACGTCCGAACGACGCCGCTCCCCAACAATTATGTCAGAATAATTATTGCGTAATATTAGGCTTTAAATAAACCAAATACACTTATATTCTTGTCACAAAGGGTATTTCGTTTAGTGAAATTAAGTAAAACTTTTTCGTTTTAAAATACTTATTTTTGTTCTTTAATACGTTTGTTGGACTTGCGCTTGTGCATCTTACGCGCCCATTTCTCCGACCATCAAAGATTGATCAAATCGCTTCTTAACCAATCTTTCTTGTACGTCCAAACAAATTCACCTTTCTTTCCATCATCATCAGCCGAAAGAGGTCCTCTGCTGGACATAGGTAGATCTCCACCAAAGACCTTTAAGCACACCGTCGGAAACCGGCTGAATCCAACGGATTTGCAGCGATTTTTATTATATAATCTGTCTATATTATGGGTGGACGTCCAACGCTGCACTTACCGGCACGCGGCTTTCACTCTTTTTTGACATAACAAAAATTAAATAAACGATATACAACTACGAATAAACACTTGGCATAAAAAGAGCAAGAAAAGTCCACAAAAGCGGCAGATAGTTTTATAAGTTCAAATTGATATCGCCAGGGCAGGGTTAAATATCTGAATGATGATCGTTATTGGTAACTCGTGCGTCAAGCTGACCGAACCGTACTTCAACTTTACGACACTATCGCTTCCGATGGAATCGAGGACCCTTTGGTCACCTCTGCATATTCATTGGGAATTTTTGCACTGTTATATGATACTACATACACACAAAAACTCACGCCTGTCTCCCGTTAGGGTAGGCAGAGACTATAATATAGAGCGCCAAATGCCACGGTCCATACACACCTTTTTCGCTTCTTCATGTACGCACGTGAGTTTCCAGGTCTGATACCTACTAGTTATAATATTATAGTTTTTCGATGTTGCACCCTGCATGAATGCCTACGGAGTTTTAATTAACTCGTAATTAAAAACGTCAGTTTAATAAGCAAAGCGGATGGGATGAAACTTTCAAAGGCGGAGTTTGTGCTGGTTATGCCAAGGCAAATAAAGTTTTAATTTTGTAATATTTATTTTTACATTAAGTAGAGAAAACGAACATGTACCAGACTATTAAGTTCCATCATAATAAAACGTAAATGACATGTTTTATTTTACTTTTCCATATTTTAACTCGTCAAGGCTTCCAGGATTGGGCGCGCAATCGTTAAATAAAATAGCGGTCGCGGATTTTAATTAAGGTTGAACATAAATAATTTACAACAAAGAGAAAGTCTATATTTCAAAAGATTATGTCCTATAAATAAAACTAGAAAGCCACAAGAACTGAGTAAATGAAAGTTGCATAGTGTTGAACGTTATATAGATACTTTCATTTCAACAAGATGCAGATTTTCTTTTGACTTCGTAATAAGGTCTCCCGGCGCGAGGAGTAATATCCGATACTCGCATAATAAGTATTAAAACTTACGTTCTATTGAATATTATGACCTTAATATTTTATTTATGAGTAAATGGATATACGTACGTACGGAAAGATATCTTTGGTATATTTTTTAGCATTATCAATTAGGTCTTAATGCCTCCAACATAAATATGATTTGTTCAGTTCAGTCATGTTTATGGAAATTAAAATGAATTTTTTTTTTGCAGTAATTTCATAGATAAAAATCTATTTTATAGATATTTACACCGTATAATATACAGAGAGACCCATGCCTGATTATTCACAGACAGCGTCTCATCCCAGTACACAGTTTTCCGTGTGTCGCTCGACTAGATATTATGCAGAATATAAATAAATATATAAAGTCGCTCATACATTGTTCTGTCCCCCCATAAAAGGATACATGTCCTGTGTCGTCGATATAATTACGAGAGACTTTTCGGTACAAACAAAATCTGTACATCACCCAAACGTTCGTCTCTGCGGGGAACGAACGCACAATTTCACGTTTCGCAAGCTAGTACCAGCCAACAGCGCCACGGTGTTGTCAATCCTGTCAATATATTTATCAATAATCTGTTGCTTCGCCATATTAATTAATACGAGGGCGGGTACAACAATGGGTTTCGTTTACGAGCCCAATGGATACCGTGAAAGCTTCACCCACCTCCATCGGGCGCACATTATTAATTACCCAATGGTTCGCCGGGCGATAAATTTCGTTGCGCGGCACTGTGACATTAATAATATTAGGACACGGGAAATAGGCGGTATGCGTATATTATAATGAAATAAAATGCGTTTGTTTCGGGCGTTGGCACATGTTTTATGTAATAGATAAATTGAAAACAATTGAAACAAGGGAAACGATTTACACAGCGACATTGGGACTGTTTATTGTAATTAATTACAATTATTACAGGGTAAACAAGAGTGGAATTTATTATATATATATATATCGCAACTAAAATTCACACACTAAAATTCGTATCTGTGACGGGATAAACTTAAGTGTATAAAATAATTAAATAATAAAGCTTTGTTTAATGAGTTACTTATAAATTAACATTAAATAAAACATGAATTATAAAGATGGAATGGAAAGTTCCTGTATCCTAAAAAAGGTTAGTAGAAACACGTTTATATGACGTATCAGTTTATGATTGATCAAATAGTATGTAATATAAACGTTTTCCATTAAATAATAAAATTAGCAAAATAGCTTTACGGTGCGGTGGGTATAATTCAAATAGAAATATTTACTGTATTTTTCTTTTAACATTTAACTGTTTTAACTGTTCAATAAAATTTTAAGTATATAAAAGCTGATTTTTTAAAAACCGTGTCAACAAGCGTAAAATTTTACGCTCCTGTTGAAATAGCAATGGGAAACAAATATTTCATGCTGTTTTACACGAAAAATCGTCGATGAATTTTCAAATATTTTTTTCTTTTAGCTACTCCGTGGCACTTAAAATGTGTGCTGGACAATCTAAGGGTCGCGGATTCGATTTCGAAGCAAGACCACGTGTTACCTTTTTTTGCATTCACTGAAAATCGGTCTCCGCATAAAAATTACAATTTAGTTTAGGCCTTAGTCCACAAAACTCTCGCAATGGTAAAGGAGGTCCATGCCCAGCAGTGGATCGTATATGGGCTGATAATGATGAGAAAAATTACTATAGCAGAAAAATGGAAGCTCCCATTAATTCCTTACTATTAGAGTATTACACACGTTATTGGCAACAACTAATTGAAGTTAACGCGGCACACACTGCGAACACCGAAACAGACCGCACAAACACGATATAATATCGTAGATACATCCGTTGAAGTCACGTTCCATTGATTGTTCAGTAATCATGGTTAATCAGTTAATGTCATAGCGAAGCGTCAATGTATAACATTGTATAATTCTCTTACAATATCTTGTATAATACTCGGGACATTATTTAGACAGCTCTGGTAAATATTTTATTTATTCATCATACATATTATGGTTGTATTATAAATTTATTTAGGGTTCATGGTTGGTTCAAGCCCAATATCCAGGATCGGGCTTGATTGGTACAAATACTTTTGAATAGTAAAAGTATTTCTTATGAACTTTAACAAGCGTTAGTGACAAGTAAAATGTGTAAAACGTAAGATGTCTTCAGACGAGGTCAAGTGTGACGATCTTGTCAGAGTAAATGCTTGGAGATGAACGAAAAGGTGAGTTCGATACGCAAGCTACGACAATTTTTTGTAGTACAGTTGGATAGACACCAGATAGAGAAAGACATACACAAATAGGAGCACTGAGTTTAATACTTACACCAACATTGTAATTGGTTGGGATGTTTGTAAGACTTGCGACACTCCACTAGTATTTGTGCAAAGTCATTACTTGATAAAACTATCGGTGCTATTGTTAGGAGTATTTACGACGGAAATTTCTATTCTCAGGAAACCATATCCTTCCTTCAACCCTATAAAACCCACTGGAAGCGAACACACAGACCGCTGATATTCCAACAAAAGAACATAGAGTCCTTTCTGGCGTGGCCATGCTTTCCAATAATTTTAAAACCTATCCGCGCGGTACAAAAGCCGGTGTAGAAACGCATTGTTACGTTCGCCTTCGATCACACACGATACGTATCTTCAAGCCGGGCAGCAGGGATGTTATGGAGCTCCGTAACCGTAACCGAAACAATCGGATATCCGAAATAAAAATGTATCTGTAACCGTAAACGTTTCAGTATCACAAGTTTCGGATTAGGGGGAAGTTAATTATTTTTAGTCATAGCATAACCTCTTACATAACTAGTTAAAACCTATATATAACGTAGTATTTGTGTATATAATTTACTTCAATCTAATATCCGTAGCCGAAACTATCCGAAACTAACGGATAATCCGAAAAAATTACATATCCCTAACCGAATCCGGTACCGATATAATTTTATTCCTATATCCATATCCGAATCCAGATCCGAAATATCATATTCGTAGCATCCCTACCGGGCAGTGTTTAGTGCAGATTGCCTCCGTGCGCCGAGCACAATGCATCCTTCATTTGTTCTGCGGTGTCGCGACGCCAAGAAACAGCTTATACACGCATCTTGGCTGCACAATACTTTCATGCAATGCTTGGAGTGCTTCTGTCTGTAGCTTTCGGTAGACTGATCGAAGCGAACATGCGAAATAAAAGTGGTTTTATTCATTCCTTTGACTTTACATTCATTTGGCTGGCTGAAATAATTACATTTATTTAAAAAATACTTGTAGACCAAAAACTAACTAGGTACGTCATCTATTTTATTAGAAATACTATTAAAAAAAAAAGTTCTAAAAAGAAGACTCGTCACTGAGTTTGAAATTCTCAGTTAATATAAACAAACATAATTATGATATTAAAACGGTGTCAGTTATTGTCTGTAGAAAAAACAATTGACAAGTATTTGTTATATTAAGGTTTGTTTGTGGAATATTTCACAAACTATTGTTACACAAATAGCATATTGCGCTTTCGAAGTACAGTAGTATCTCAATCGCGAGCCCTCGCGTACTATGCCTCTGTTATTATTACGTCCGAAATAATTCCAACTGACGGAATGAAATTCGACGCGGTGCGTGCACCGATGCCGAATTATACACGAAAATTTTTATTTATTGAACCGTCGATTTACATAAAGCTGCTAGTTACACGCTCGCCATTTTGAAATCATGAAATTAATGCCAATTTTAATTTTACGCATTGTTTTTTTTTGTTTCGATTGCGCCGCATGCGTTTAACATAAAAACAGTCTCTATAAACCGCACTGTTATTTACAAACTTATTCAGTATCGTTGACGGTAAGTAGGTAAGCACATGTAAATAACGAAGGGTTATAATTGTCTGTACCATTCTCTTTTCAACACTCACTATGATAATACTACTACTCTTGCAAGTAAATAATGATCTGCTTGAAAATTTGATATCTAATATAATAATATATATATAATCGGTTAAAATCGAAAAAAGTGTTAAATGAGAGGATGCAGGTTCGATTCCCGCAACGAGACAAGAGTTTGTGTGTGCTTCTGAGACCAAAAGTTTCATAGTTTTTGACATCCACAACACAAAGCTGATATCTTAGTGTGGGGTCAGAATTATATATACGGATGCTTAGTGCATTATTATTAATTTGCTTTAAAATTTATTAGTCATACAAATGGAAATGAAAAACATAGCCGCAAGCTACTGTAGTGGCCGTGCAGTGACGCAACCCTTTTTCAAGTAAAAGATTAATGACTATTTCATCTGGAGCCATCTTTAGTTATCCTGAGGAGAAAAATAAGGGACCCGTGGACATTCTATGCTAAACAAAGCCGGTCTTGACACGATGATGGATGTAGCCTCGCTATTGTACTATTTTGGTCTAACGAAAATATTATACAATGTCGATACAAATTGTTATTCTTTTGATAAGTCATTGACCGCCTCATGGTCTCCTGACTTATGCATAAGACATGTGATTTAGAGGACCTGGCTTCGATTCCCGCGTAGGGCAAAGTGTTAATGGATTTTTCTATCAGAGAATTTTCAGTAGCGGCATGAAGTGCCGGAACCGTGCCCAAAAGACAGCAATGGGTTCGACCCCTATGGTGTAGGACTGATACATAACTGGCGAAATGTAACTTAAATCCGAGGATGTGTAAACTTACGATAGTGGGCGTTCTTGTAACATTATTATAATGAGTATGAATGAGTATGCGACAAGAATATCAACTTGCATAGAACGCTCAAAACTGCTACGCTTGCACTTCAGAACTCATGTAACATAGTCACTCGTCGGGCATTATATTTGGTTCTGCATTTAGAGTAAATTTGACTACCACTTTGATGTTGAAAGAAACTTCGTGTCGCGAATTTGTTTGTAGCTTCTCTAAGGTTTTATCATTGCACTAATTAAGGTGTAAGGTAAGGTAGTAAAGGATCCTAAACAAAGATTTTTTTAATATTTTTTATTTAGCAAATTTAAATTCTACTCAAAATCTCTACATATTATAGAGCAAAGTCGCTGTCTCTGTCCCTATGTACGCTTAAAACTACGCAACGGATTTTGATGCGTTTTTTTTAATAGATAGAATGTTTGAAGAGGAAGGCTTATACGTATAATTATATGTACAATTTATTTCTGAACTCAACCCTGCAGTCTACGCAGACGGAGTCACGGGCCAAAGTTAGTTAACAATAAAATGCAACATTCTTGTATTATATCTGCTTTCTCGCCGCAACGCGAATACTAGTTCAAAATTGACTGGTGCACTGGCAAAATTGCCTTCAATTTCACTCAATCGAAGCGTAGTGTTACAGCAGGGCTCCTCGGTCACGTGCGGCCAATCGAGCCGAGAGCCAGTCTAGACTAGTGCGGACGTCTAGCTGAGATTCTGAGACGCGCTCGGCACGCGTGTGTTGCACATAAAACTGTTCCGCCGCATGGTTACTGCAGTGTGTGGTTTATTCGACTCGGTAAACGCTCGTAGACGATGGGTTTTGATATTTTTATTACTTATTTGTTTAAAAGAGGCAAAAATTAGGGTGTTTATTTTAGAATATAAAAAAATCATGTGATCGTTTAGTCTAAAAAATGTTCGCTCGCGCTTTTCTTTAAACGAAGTGAGTGTTAAAAAAATGTCAAAGTAAACGATACTTCCAAGGATTGGTGGATGAATAATATAGTGAGAGCTCGTTTTTGGTAGCATATCCCTTAAAAATATTTTACACTGACACGGCACACATGGCTGTGACAACAATTACTTTAAACAAATAATACCAAAGTTGATCACAAAGTAGGAGACTTCCCGAAGCAATATTGTGGAATGAATAATAATGGAATAATGCTATAATATTACTTCCTGTTTTTTTGAAGACTGTTGTGGCACTCTGGTCGCGCAGTACTATCCTATTTTAGCTTCATTTTATTATACTTACATTTTCATATTCTAGTTTTTTTTTGGTACAAAAACACCGCACTAACCCTACAATATCAAAGCTAAAACATATTTTACTTAGCCATACGAACGCGTGACTCAATTACCCAAGACTCTTTCTACGTAACATCTGAAAAATCCAGGCACATTTCATCGCAGTGCGGCGTCAGGAAACGAAGTTATAATATAGGACGTGTCACTCGGGTTGCGTGTGCCGCCGGCGATGGAGGAGATGGGGTGAATCGCACCATCCTTTTTATACATGACGTGTTATATAATTCTACGGAATCAGGTGTTCTTGGCGCGAGTCAGGGCTTACTTGTATGAGTATGAATAATGTCAATCGTAACATTGTGATAGTCAACGTGGTGCTCTTGGCAAAACGTGGCCAGCTGTGAAAGAGAGTGTGGGTTTGAAGCCTGCACGTTCATATTTGTGGTACACTGGTACAGGGTAATGAAATAATGAGAATCGATATAGAAATATATTTTCGTTTCAAGGCTTAACATAATATGCTACATTATGTAAAGATTTTATCTGTAGTTTGCAAATACATTAATTTTAAGATAACAAAACTTTTTAAAAAAGTTTTCATGCAAGTTTCATATCCCGATATCATGGGTTAGTGTAAATTAAAAATATTATTTACATTTTCAAAGAAAACATTAAAAAAATTATAAGAGATTTTTTTTGTTAATCATGGTATTTATAGACGCTGATATTAAAGAATAGATTCTCTCTTCACAACGAAGAAGGATTGAAATAACCACCAAGTTTTAAAGTGCGAATTCTAATCAGTGAAGTTTGATAATCAGAATAAAGCAGACCCAACACACGGTGTTCGGGGAGTGACTAAAACTTTAGGACGTTGCAATCGAGACACAAACTCCGTAGGAAAACCTTATAAGTTTATAAGCATATAACATTAAAGGCGACGATAACTTTAAATTTACTTAAATACAGATGCGTCTTGTTTTATCCCTTGTATTAAAGCATTATTGCAGCGAAAAATATATCGGTAAATACTGATTTTGTAATCATTCACGTTTCAAACTAGTTGCGAATTTTCCTTGGAATTCGACAGCGGAATCCCCAATCGCTCCATTACATGCCATTCGCATATGTTCATATTTTTTACATTAAAATATACCTAAATACGGATAAATTAATTTTCATTAAAAATTCAGCGAAACCAAATTATCTCTATATACTATTCAAACAGTAAATAATGTTCAATGAATAAAAACTATCCCAACTGTAGCCCAACCCGTCCATCTCTCAAACGAGTCCAGTGTTACCAAATGACCCACTTGCATTAGATAATCCTACGCGGAAACACTCCCTTGATATATCGCCCACAAATAGGATAAACACACTCGCCACCAAAACAGAACTTTACCGTTGACACAATGAAAGAAACGGAGGATACGCTTTGTGATTTTTGCGTATAAGAGACAAGCGGACGATGGGGCGAGTTTTATTACTGCTTTCTCAGTTATTTGTATAATATTGACGTATTTTAGTGGAAGCATATTCATAATGACGATGATAATAATGATGATTATGATAATAAGGATGATGATATTAGTAGTGTTCTTACAGATGGTTTCGATATAGAGTCAAAAAGAGCCGTAAAATCCTATGTCCTGTAAAAAGAAAACATTATAAGAAAACTACCATATAATATCCGGAATTTCCAGAGAGTATGGATACAAATTTAGCCCAAAGAACGTAGTAGGCCCTTGATAAACCCAACAATTACTTACCTACATTTTACCTAAAAACAATTTGTCTCAATTCAATGCACGAATCCAGGAGCAACGTATTGAATTTTAAAAATCTCAGTACATTTGTAAAGTGCCCGTATGTGGTAATGCATGACCATTGGCTCGATATCGCATTCGCACGGCGCTTTGTCCAAGGATATTTATTATCAAGTTGCGGCTGACCAACGCTCGGCATACTTGGCAGCGCGGCCCGGACAATTTGCACATTTACCAAGGTCGTCACTGAAAGCATTATGCGGACAGCGCGTGAGATATGGACGCGAGCACAAAGGTTGCGCTTTGCTACGATAAATTGTGTTTTTATGGAACACCATGACCGGGTTTATGGTATGTTAAAGTCCATCAAAGTAAAACTATTTACCTTGGTGTAATTAAATCACAATAATTTATACTATAAATCAATTTTAATTATTTCTGTAGAAAAGAAAAAAGTAGGTAAGGAAAAGGAGTGGAAAGCATTCGAGTTACTCAAATAACATTATCCGTATTAAAATCTCAGATAAGAAATAACAAATATGAAATCATTGGCAAGAACGACGCAAAGTAGTTAAACAAAGCTTGCTACTTTACCAACTTCAGTAACCAAATTTATATAATAAATAAATGCTAGAAGCAGACCATCAGGAAAGTTAATTTTCAACAGCTAAAAGAAAAAAAAACAAGACGGAACATAACGTCACATCGCTAATAACTTGATAACGTGCTGTAATCCACGAAAGAATCACGGAAATGTCCAGCAAAACGGCCACATATCTCACACAGAGGCCACTAAATGCGGAGGTCGAGAGATTCCGTTACAATGAGCCAAGCGGGCAATTTGTTACAGGCCAAACTATACGTGCAAGTGGGAGTGGGGCGGCCGCGTGATAATTTATCTTCGTACAAGACAGTGCTAATTTATCGGGAGTTCGTTCATGTTTAACAAGAAGCGAGGAGATGCAGTCTGATGGGCCAAACTTGGGAGTCCTAGATTGATTAGATCCCTCTTTAAATTCTGTTTTGAAGATGAGTCATATACTTCATGTAGGAACAGTACCGTGATTTGATGCGACTGTATTGTCACACGTGTAACTTGAACGTGGACTAAAAAGTCATCGGTTTAACATCCAACTGTCACCTGACAACACGTCGAAAAAATCGACACCTCGTGCTCCAGCAGAGAAAGCCTCGAATAAAGGAAAAAAACCTTACTCAAAGCCGTTCCATTTTTTTTCAATTGACAAAACCGCACCGAGCGTACAAGAGCGCTGTGGGCGCAATAATAAAAATATTTGCGAGGCATTTATCAAAACAACCGCTCAGCGGGTTTAAGTCCAATTATAACTTTCTTTTCGTAATTTAGAAACGGGCAGACGAGATTTTACGTATTTGGTCCGAGTTGATTGATGTTCCCCTTACAACTTTTATACGTTTCTATTTATTTTATCTCGGCTAAGTGCTTGACTCTTTTGTTCGACATGATTGCACTATAAGGGATGAGTTTGGCTGTTATTAATAGACGTGGAAAGTCTGCAAAGTTTAGTGATCATTTCTTATGTTCCCTACTTTATGGTTCAATGAGGGTTTCCGACCGATTTCGAATAGAACAGATTTAGTTCTACGTTAATAATGTCTGGTAGTACCTACTTGTTTACATCTAGTTCAAACTAGAAATGTTAATGCATAACTGTGTGTTTTTTATGTTCAATAATAAATCTCTGCATACATTTAGACGGATTCCATTAAAGGAAAACATGGAACTTCAGAGAAATATATAGTGTAATTTTGGTAACAAAGGTTAAATTTTAAAAGGTTTTGAAATAGAATAACTATATATTTTATTAAAATTATATTTTTAGAAGTTAGGTCATATGTCTATCTGTACAAATTTTTTTTTACATAAGTCATTTTCACCATAAAAAGTCTCGACTAAGATTTATCAATTAAACAAAAGCGGGTCAAACGATTAAAGGACTCAAGTTAATGGAATGCGATAATTCCCGCATATAATCCACCACATTTGAAGAATCGTACATGAGTTGCTTTATATGGATTAAAGAATGGAAAAGATAGGGATGATTACTAACAAGCATTTATTTGGTATTCGACATTAATACATAAAACACTTTGTTAACTTCAGCTTACTAAACCAACCATAACTGCGAGTTTTCCTTACATATAATGGGTTTCCCATGTTTTTATTAAATTTTTTCTTTCTTAGTTAGAAAGGCTTCATTGAACCAAATTCACTGGTAACTATTTATTATTCAAAAAAGATTTTTTGATTAAGAAGTATTTTTTTTTGTAATTGTTAGTATAATTTTTTATATTTAAAAATGTTCCGTTTGAATGCTATGAGCAGTACTTTTTCGAAAAATAGACAAGGAAAAATCTAAAATAATTTCCCTCTTAGTTGGTTCCCTACAATAATATGGAACACGTCCACAGAAACGGTTTTTGAGCACAAAGTGTAGTATCAAATTTTCCGATACACGCTGTCTTCTTCGCCGCTAAAACATGCTGAGGGCAACACAATGTGCATATAAACGTTAGAATTATACCGCGGCAAGGACTTAAAATTAGTCGACTGGAACTGGTAAATTTAGTGTTAATTCCATTTGTATGCTGTGAACTAGCAAACTATGCCTTCCATTCTTGTAATAGAATTACCGTACCTTTAGTGTCAATGAACCGAAATCACTATATGTAGTAGTAAGTTATATACATACTCTCACATCTTTGTTCTCGCTCTCGTATTTTCAAACTATTCTATCTACATTTTATATATCATGCCTAAAAGCGATGGCTTAATCGGCCATTTAGCATTTTTTTTTTAATTTTAGCTTCTAGCTTTCATTCATTTAATTTATATAACGTTAAAGAAACTGAGACAATTAAGAAGGTATGCTATAACTTTTCCACGAAAAATGAGCTGACAGCCACACCCAAACTGGCGTATTGGTTTAAACCTTTAGATGAACGTCAAAATTTGATGATGATTTTTGTAGACTTTTGGGATGCAGATTTCCTCAAGTATAACGTAAATATCACTTTTATTTCCCGCTCTCATCTACCACATTACGACGACATATATGTATATTAAAATATGTCCACCACATTTCGTTTTAACATAACACAGATTGAGAAAAAAGTGCGGGCACATAATCTTTGACTTAACGGATATCATTACTCGTCCTCCCGTTCCTCGTAAAATGTAAATGACTCTTTGGGTTTAACAGCTTAATAGCAATTTTTTTATGCCGACGAGTTGAACTCTGAAAAAATCCTTTAAAAATTATACTATTATTTTATAACTAAAAATTGTATCCATTCATAACATTACGTACTTTGATTGCTGTTTCTATGGTTGAATTTTATTTTGATATTGTGAATAATATTATACATTTGCTTTATCGAGGTTCTTGTATCTATCCACATTTTATAGCCTGTTTTTAATAATTAATTAACGCTTCGGTAGCTCCCACATCCATAAATTTTATCAACTAGTATTCATTTATTGAAACAGCATGTCTTTTAGAATTTTCTTTTAACAATCAATCAACAATAAATTAGGTACATATAATATATGTAAAATCTTGATATTTATAATCCAATTAGCAATTTTATGAAACAGTTAACACCGCAGATCTATTGTTTTTGCTATTCGGATATACGACATGAAGTCATTCACTCCGTTTAATGCTGTTACGAGTAATAGCTTTGCATTCAATTTTAAACATAAATCTTGCGGGATTATTGTGAATTTATACCATTATAAATATTCACTAAATCTTTCCACTGAATTCGCCTGGTTCTTACGAAACATGGCTAGTGGGCTAGCTTATAAATTACAGTTATCGTTTTAAACGTGTTCTTCTAAGAATACAGTTGTATATTTAAAGCCTATATAAAACTGTCTCATTCGATTATTTCGATTGATGTTTTAAGAAATTTTGTTTTATTTCCTGGTGAGGTTAAACTACTGTAAGCTTGTATTTACGACATAATTCTTATGCCGTAACAGGCCCCTATTATGAAGGACAAACAGAAATTTGTGTAAGTATAAGGCACTTATAAGTCAATTCAAGTTTGAATATATCATTACTACCACATAAACAGAGCGCATTACTAAATAAATTACAGAATTTAATTTCTCTAATGCAACATCGTAAATTTTTCGTACGATCCTGTTTTGTTTTGGCCCATCCAGTCACTTTACCTCCGTTGACGGCTCATTTGTCTACCGAAGGGTGAGACCCGGGCAACATCAGAATATGACGTGACTAATAGCATTATGGGGAAGATTTATTGCTCCAAGACCGTGATACTGCACGCCAGTGTGGAGAGCTTCTCGAGCGAATGTCGACCGCTGGAATTTTTATTCACATTCCCTTTTGTCCCTTTCTACATAATTTCTTTGGACATTTAAAGCAGCGCTGCATTTTATCGGTCACTGTTAGCTGGATTGGTGCAAAATTACGATTTTTGATTTAAATAGCATTCTTTGCTAGGAGAAAGATAATGCATGTATTACGTTACAAAATTATAAATAATATTCAGCTTATCGCCATCCTCTGCCGAACGTAGACCTTCTTGAAGAGGCGCCGAGAAAGCGTTAACCATCCCGGTTTTGAGCAGCCCTTATACGAACATCCATTAGCAAAATCTAATTATATCATTGCAAATCCCACCAATTAAAATATTACCAAGGATCCGGTATATATTGCAATATATTGCTTCGTAGATGACCTGGTTTATTACACTAGGCATTTTTTATCGCATCCTTGAACAAATCAACCATAGTGAGTCGATCCCCAAAGGGTTCGTTGAAATTCATACGTGTGAATGGATTTCTTTGGATCCGTGTTGTGTTTGGGTACCGTGAATTTAGCATGGCGAAATAATAGCGTAGTTTTCATAATATTATTAACAACAGAAATGCCATAATACTATGATACTTATTTAATAGACACGAAAGCCATTTTATCGGTAAACCCTCCTTTTTTCAGATCTATGTTTGGAGCAAATGCCATTTAGCAAGTATTTCTCATTTTGCAGCAACTGTTAATTTCTTAAATGAAAAAATCGCAGAACACTTGTCACGTGTTTTTACATATAGATGAGAAATCTTGGGCTAGATTTTATCTTCAGAAAATGTAATGAAAGCTTACGGCACTTTTATTAGGTATTTCGTCCTGACTGTCCCTTTTGGCTCAAAGTCTAACACAAATTGGCCAAGTTAAACGTCTTATAAAAAAAGCGAAGGAGCAGCGAAAAGATTTCATAATTTAACACGACCCTTGAGATTTTAATTACCCAATCTTAACTTTGATAATTTCGTAAAAAATGTTGACTAGAGGAGACTTCAATTAGTTGACGTACACAAAAAAAAAAATGTAATTTAGTTTGTAAATTATAACGTTAGGAAATTTTTAATCTCTAATATACAAAACCCTCAACGTTTTTCAATTCTTCAGATAAATTAGTTATTACATTACGCTCATAAAAACCGTTTTTCTATTATATATTCGGAAGGTTAACCGCGGGTGTATTTACACTCACTCTCGCCAATTGTGTTTTTATATATAGGGTAATTCCGGGGGAGATGGCCGTACGGGAGAGATGGCCAATCGATAAAAGTTCAGGAAATAATTACTAGGCAGCGCTACTTACGATTTCGTTCGGTTCACGTGACCGCGGCCAACAAGTGTCGGTGAATTTTTGTTCGAAAAAATAATTGAAAGGTTAGTAATTTGACTTTATTTTTTTAAGACACATTCGAGTTAAGGTAAAGGTTTTACATATTAAGTGCTTACAAAAAGGTTTTGAAAGATATCTCCGATTTCGTGGTGTCCCGATGAAAGAACAATATTCTCGATTTTCTAAACTCAAAAGACTTTAGAAAAGAAGGTTTTTTGACTCTTAAGTATACATTTTATGCGACATGAATCAAATAAATCATAAATCAAAAAACACATTAAATACTAGCATTTAATAAAACACACCCGTGTATAGAAATTTTATAAACTTTATTTACAGCCGTATCGTAGCCACATCGCCTTCTTCGCAAGCAGAAAGTATTTTGCAATCTGGCACCGAAAAATGAAAACAAAAAGCCATCCGGTCAACGGGAAGAGAAAATTAATGATACAATGCAATATTTGCATGTTCTGGGTACATGAAAATTGTACCGAGTTTGAGGACATGTGTTCTTACTGTGGTAATAAGAAAAAAAAGCGTCAAAACATCTCAAGGGCAAAAAAAGCACTGGCCATCTTTCCCCAGCCACTATGGCCGTCTCTCCCGGACACTCTGGGAGAGATGGCCAGTCCTAGTTTTTTTTTAAAGTTTAATATTACGTGTTCTTTCATTATTTAAAGTGTTTTATCGTTAAATTTCAATAATAATTATAAGTAAAGTTTAATTTTCTCTATGATTTTTGTATTTATTCATCATAATTCCTTCACAGTAGAGCCTTCAAGTTACTAGGGCCATCTCCCCCGGAATTACTAAGCCTATCGCCGTCCACTGCTGAACGTAGGCCTCCCCAAGAAAGCGCCAACCATGTGTTTTTAATACCACTTAATAAAGGGTGAGGCTGTTGCTATTTTGTCTAAAATATTTACGGAGAATTTGCTTATGTAGAACTAAACAAAACTTAACCCCTTAACTCAGGAATTGAACCCGTAATCACACAGCAAAAACTTTAGTGCAAACAACCTACAACGATAAGTCATTATATTAGTGTGTAGTCACGTGACGCAAGACCATCTACTAAATTGGAAAAAATCCTGTCAAGAAGAGCATGACACAGACTTCAGCAAACGTTAAGAAAGTTCCTCTAACTTATGTATTATACTTGGCAGATTTATATAAATCATCGTGCACATACCGCCCATTTATTTCGCGGCCTCGATATGTGACGTGGATGTATTGTGGCACCTGTCACTGAGTGCCCGTCGTGTGTACACGGACAATAATTTAAGATCGTCCCATCGCTCTTAATATCGTCCCTCGAATGTAGGTCACTTTGACACGTATTCACATAATATTTTACGAACGCGGCGAAAGAGCGCTGTGTGTTCTTGCCAAATTTCTGAACGACCTTTGACACGAAGTTGTTTAAGATCCATTCTCTACGCTGGAGAGAGAAGTTATTTGACGAGAGATGTATGTGTACGATTTACGAATACGTGCCTCGAGTGAGTGTATTAAAGCCGCGTGATGTGTAGCCTCTGTCGTGTGTAACATACTACTTGGAGTTGATTAAACTCGATAAAGTTTGGCACGGCTGCTTATCCAGACACGGGAGGAGTTTGAAGTATATGTAAATATAATTTGGAGCAAAGTTTCAAATTTATATTGGCGTCCTCCTTGGTGAAACACGTAATGATTTTGCACTAATAGTCTCTGTTAAGTTCGTATTTATTAAATTTAGGTCTATTCGTATATCTCTGAAAACGGGAATAAAATCTTTGTTGATCGGTTCAGTAGTGAAAGTATAATAAATTGTTTTACTATTGACAAGTATTTCTATTATACACATCTATCTTTTATATTCCTGCACTAAGAAAAGACTTAATAGAATCTCCTGTAAAAGTTTTTTTATAAGAAGACATTAATGTATTTGAAGTAAATATACAAAACAAAATGCATAAAGTATGTGTTCTTAATCGACATACCAACAAAACGACGGTTAAATTATATTCGCAAAAACCTGAAATCAGTTAAATAGCTTTCAACACGTCTATGTGCAGCGACACAGATAAATTTAGAACGAAATGACATTTTACGTTAAATGTTGAAATGCAGCAAAGTAGCGAGCGAAATAGTGCTTATCTAACAGCCATTTTCATAACGACAATTTTATAGTTTGAAATGTTGCTATACTCATATAAGTTTATTTATAACACTTGCTGGGAAACTAGGGTAAGCCGTGGCCCGATTTTGAAGTCTGTCTTCAAACCATTGGAACACTGCATTTCTTCGGAATAGAAAGTACACTATGTCTTTTCCCCATCTACCTCCTATATAATATTCTAATCGGTTCAGTAGTGCTCAAGACTTAATATGGGTGGGAATCAATAAGAATTGACTTCCGATTGTAATTAAATAAATACACCCAACAGTCACATGCATAGTTCTGATCCCGCACTAGGGTAAGTCCTGGGTCGTGGTTATCAGAGACTACGAGAGACTTTTCGGTCTCACAAATCTATCGATTAATAAATATTTGAAAAATTCCATAAATGAAATTAAAATTTCTTTACCAGCTACTGATAATTGTGCCATTAAAAAGAGACTAACAAACGAAACCATTGTATACTACTGACGTAATGTCAGGCATTGTCGCCATTAATATTCACAGTATCGAACACGAACGTAACAATAATTAATTGTGGTCGCAACTACTCATCGTGCCCGGCTGTGTTAAAAATAATTTGCATAACTTTTGTGGATGAAAATGGCCAAAAATACGTAAATATCTCATTGTTACCACTCGAATTGTCGAGTTGCGATAATTAGTTTGATTAAATTTGTATTTGAATCATTCAATTATTACAACATGCTACGCGCTAAACTGTGAATAATTTACTTTATTTATAGAGAGTACAGCCAATTTTTTATGGTTCTTTTAATATAACATATATCTGGACTAGTCTAGCATTATGATATTATTACACCTTACTATAAATGCAATGATATCCAAACACTGCACACGCCGAGGATTTATCATTTTACAAGAAATGATAATTATGGATAGCATTTCATTTCATCTGCTTTTTCACATGATTCTCATGGAGTTGAAGAGTGGACTTCATTATCAGAATTATCATTGACATTAACGGTGAAGGACAACACGGGGAGTAAACCTCTACATTAAAATTTTTTGGTGTGTAGTTTCCCAGCCTAAACTAGGCCAGTGTAGCGCACCAAGCCCTAACCCCTCTCAGCTGTAGAGAAGACCCTTGCTCAGCAGTGAGAAGTATATGGGCTGATGATCAAAATTATAACGATGTATTACTTCACGATAGTTTTCTTCAAAACATTGGTAGACTCCATTTAAAGCACAATATAAACTAGCTAGTTTTATAACTAAAGTCCATACATTAAAGTGGTTACCAAGTGGTGGTCAAGTGGTTACCTATTCGACTTCGCCGGAATACCCACGTTCTGTCTCTCCTATATAACATTCTCTTTAACCCTCTTACTCCTCCCTATCTTAAAACTCGTTTTCATTTCCTACATGATTCTCATTCAAGGTTCTTGAGGTCATCAGAAAACTTGAAACTTAAAACACCAATCCACACTTCCAGTTTCATGGACAACTCCTTCACCGTCAAAGCGGCTAGATTGTGGAACTCGCTCCCAGTGTTCATTAGACTGGCTAAGTCACTGCCTATTTTTAAAAAGATGTTGAAAGATCATTATCTGTCACATTAAATTAAGAATTGACTATGTATGTATGTTTATATGTATGTTTGTATGTATGTATGTATGTATGTATGTATGTATGTATGTATGCATGTATGTATGTATGTATGTATTTATGTATGTATTATGTATGTTTATTTATTTATGGAAATATATATTTTGTTGTTCTCTGTTATCTACATCTATTATTGTACACTTATAACTACCTTCTATTTCTGTTTCTTCATATCCATCCTCGGTTGCCTGGGAGAGATCGCCCTTGGCGATAAGGCCGCCAATTGTACTTATTTGTTTACTCTATCTTCTTTAATGTTTCCTTTTTTTGTGTACAATGAAGTTTTAAATAAATAAATAAATAAATAAATTACGAACTCCTACATCAGACTAAATCCCCACGTGATCTAAATAGGGGACGTAGGTGTGAGAAAAACTGTATCGACCTTAACACTGACATTTCACCGAGGGTCACAATGTGAACTGCCTGTTGCAGAGCACGGTATTATTAGATACACGCTTCGTATAAAATTATACCGCATTATTAAGTAATAACAAGAACGCGTTTAAATCGCGTGTAACCTATTGCTTGAAGGTTAAGTGGTCACTTTCATTCATTTTGTGAACTTTAAATCCGTCATATGTCAGTATATCTAAGACCTTTAATACCCTTTTTGATGCAGAAAGGTGTAGAGATGTTTTCTTGGTACAGCCTATACTGTACTTAGTATTATATTTAGTCCACAACGGCCCAGTGCGGGTTGGCGGACTATACACCTAAGAAATTCCTCAGAAATTTAATTTCTTCATAATTAAAGTAAGTGATAATTAAATATAAACACATCTGACACCTCGAGACGAGCTGTAACAAGAACACTATAAATCATACTATATTAAGGCGTCAAAAAAAAGAACGAAATTATTTAAAATCCTCGCAGCAGCTGCCTTCAGTAGCAAACAGATTTATGTACGTCCAAACTTGAAGCGACACGGGGGGCCTACTTAATCGAATTCAGTCGGGGCTTCGGTCCAGCTAATCAAATCACCCCGGCTAGTACCTATCCAATTTGGAGCACGTCCAAAATTTTCTTCAACACATTTCGGTTAAGCCAATTAACGGCACTACTGCGCCGAGATAGCGGAACACAAAGAGCTGCATTGACTACAGTCGTGCTATTAGAGATGTACTGTCTGCAATTGAAAAAATTGAGTTGTATTTTTTATTTCTTTAATGTGACATTTCACTATTGAAT
Organism: Cephonodes hylas; assembly: GCA_030295005.1. Lineage (NCBI taxonomy): Eukaryota > Metazoa > Arthropoda > Insecta > Lepidoptera > Sphingidae > Cephonodes > Cephonodes hylas. Next base: position 9,980,366 of record AP025372.1, on the reverse strand, counting down.
TGACTGCGGCATAGTGTGGCGGATGCAATGAAGAGGTACAGGGATCAATCGTCGTTTTCCTGTTGTATATTCTTAGTAACATGTGATAGGCTCGTCCCTTATGATGTGGGACGGATATTACCTGGCGAAAGGTGGATGGAAAATATACCTCTTCGACGAATTAAGACGTGAGTTTGTAGGTATAAGATTGTTAAATATTATTTCAAAAAATATATCACGAATGCAAATGTCTTCGTAAAAGTCACTATTTATTTCTTGTAGATGTCTTTAATAACACAGAATATAGAGAAATGGAAAATTTACGTACCTAGGAAATCACATAATAATGGTTAAAGGACAAAAGATATACTAAACACTGTAGACACAGATGGGAACACACGGTCTGTCTCAGCAATAAAGCTCAACAAAATCGCTTAGCAAACAGATAAGACAGAAAAAGGTGTTAAAAGTGAGAGCAGAGACTGTTGCTTAATAGACTGCTATAAAACAACCTTTGTGGCCCGCTGAATTGTTCCACGAGATACAACTAAGTTACGAGTGAGATGTATAAATTAGTCGAGTACATTTTCCGTGAAGACAATTGCTCTCAGTCGCGCAATTCATTTGTCTGCCGGTTATCCTTTAATTAAATTCTTACCTTTCCGCGTCCTTCACTTGATTAGAAGGCATCTCATAAACATCTTTTACAAAAGTAGGGAAGGCGGGTGATTTTAAATTAATAAGAAAGACTAGTCAACACGGTAAAAACAAGAGCGGTGCCTACAAACGGTGATGCTGACGCTTTTGCCACGGATTTTTTCCGTCCCCTCTGTTGTTAATTTTTACTCATTCTCGTCGTGAACTCCGTCCGCCCGAGCCAGGGTAACTGTCCAAGTAATTACTTTCAAAGCTAACTCGCAAAGTTGTGTGCTTGTATATAAATGGTGCACAATGAGAGAAGCGGTTAATATGAATTATATTCACGACCGCAGCGCTAAGGGATGTGTGTCAACAAACTCTATTTACAATGGTATGTTCTGTTAGTGAATTACATGGTGAGACTGGTAAGTATGGTAATAATGGTTTAAATTTACCTTGACTGTTCTATCGAATTAAATTCATCATACCTTGAATTACTTTAAAAAATCCTAAAAAATATTGGGAATATTTGTATTTCATCTTATCGTGTTTAAAAAAACATACGAATATAAGTAGATGAATTCTGTCAGTTTTATAATTATATTGATGATGAAACGACGAATGATGAGTATCAATAATCATGTACCTGAAATTTTAGCCCTACAAGGCTCATATCTGAAATAAATCTAATTAATAATATTTGTTTTGTGGTATCCCATTACCATACTTCCATTTATCCCACCACAACTTCTGCTACCGAAAATACTACCAAACTGGAAGACTCAATTATAAATGTCTTTTGACAAATTACCGAACCATTAGCGTGGGGTACAGAGTTCCGGCCCACGTGCTTCCCTTTCCTCTATCATTGGATCCTCTTTAACGAACCGTGAAGAAGCAATTACGTCGTCCCCTTACGGTATAGACAACTATCCGTGGAAAGATTCTGGTAAATCCACTCCGGAGACAATTGATTCTCAAACAGCTATAAAAGTGTAAGCGAGTTTTTATGTGGGAAACTCGATTCTAGTTAAGACTACGGTATAAATTGACTAGCTTGGCTTCTTTGTTTCAAGTTTAAGTATACTTCTAACAATTTTTATATTTATTATGAAAAATTTAACACACTCGAAACCGTCCTGCATATTTTTCTATTAAATTCTATTAATAAATAATTCTAATAATTTCTATAAATAAATAAAGCAAATTTAGATTGTTCATGCTGTCCTGTTACTTATTACGAAAAAAAAACACGTACCTAAAGACATACATACACGCTGTGGTACCTAAATTAGATTTCGCTATACGATTCCGCATTTAATTTCATACGTCCCGGATCAGTGCGGATGGAACATCAAACAAATTCTCATGGCATTATGAGCTTTTAAAAGTGACGTTGTCAACAATGTTATTTGAGTGGCTGCGGGCACAACTGGAGGGTTCTCCGCCATTCCGCTTTCATGGCGTCACGTACGAGCCGGTTAATACGTTTAAGTAACGTAACAAAAGTGGCTCCCTCATCGAACTGGCGACATGTGACGCAGTTCGATGGCTGCGTCGGAAATTGTGTTCGCCAAAAGTATTTGTTGGAAAAATATGAACGCGCGAGTGATTTTTTGAGATTTCCATTGTGATACAGAAGTTCCTTTGCAGAGTTTTTTATGCTCAAGGACTGAGACGAAAGACTTGAACAGGTATTTTTGGTTAATTAGAAAGTTCCTAAAACATGACTGATAAGCTACTTACAGAGAAAAGTTAAAGATATTGACCAGATCTTAAATTCAAAAGATAATAATATAATTAGTATCAATTTTATATTTAGATTACTTCGCATTATCATGCACATCATTTAACATTACTATCTCAACCATTTGTCATTCCTCTTGAAATTTTAACAATATAGTTGAGACCTCAGTAAACACTGCAAATTATTGATCGATAACCTAGATACACTAAAATTATCAAGTAATTAAATCAACATCAATATATTGCCACATAAACGAAACAACGTTACAAACTAAACAATGGCACATCATCAAATAGTCGTTGAGCGCTCCAACGTCAATGACGCAAATGGATGACCGACATTGACGAGAGAACTGCACTGAAACACAACACTGAAACTGCCCATCATATAGCACCTACTTCCCTGCTATGACGTACTGTATACATATATTTACTTCATCATACGCTAACAGAAATCCAAATAGAGATACATTTTAAACGACTCCTTTGTGAAATTGGCAAAGCAATGATGACATAACGTTGAAATATTGAAAAAGTGTCTGCTTAAAAATATAACAGACATTTATTCAGGATTCAGTCTTGCGTGAAAACACACAATGTATAAATCAAACGAAGAACGCGCAACCGCGGTGACAAATAAAAATACAACGACACATGAAGATAAAAGCATTCTCAGGTACGCGAACGGAAATTTCAATACACTGCAACGGAGATGTATCTACCCTCATAATCAAAGTCAGAATATAACCAAATATTGATAGACGCAGTAGTGCCATGCAGTATTTCAAAAGCGAGATTGAAAAGATGCAATCGACTTGGCACAATTCGCAGATATTGCAAATCAGCCCCCGCTTGCAACACTATGCACTCGTACCAATTGGACGGGTGGAGCGGGCTGTGAATAATTTAGAATTAATTTGATGCACGCGCGACATGATTGCACAGCGCTCACTGACTATTCGTGACGTTTCTCATTTATTTATTTGACTGTGTGATGATAAAACGTACACATTAAAAATCTACCTAAGCATCGTGTTAAACCATACTAATATTATAAATGCGAAGGTAACTCTGTCTGTCTGTAACGCTTTCACGTAAAAAATACTGAATGGATTTTAATGAAACTTTACAATAATATAGCTTATACATCAAGATAGAATATAGGATACTTTTTATACCGGAAAATGTAGTATTCCCGTGGGAATGGGTATTTCGTGATCTACCAAAGCGATTTGAATGAAATTTGGTATAGAGAGAGGTAGAGCTCACGGAATTAACATGGGATAGTTTTTAGCCCGGAAAAGGAGTATTCCCGTGGGAATAGGTATTACTGGATCTACCAAACCGATTTGAATGATTTTTGGTATAGAGGTAGGCAGGGCTCACAGAATTACCATGGGGTCATTTTATCCTGGAAAATGTAATCCCGTGGGATAAATATGTTGTATGTTGTTGTTGTATGTGATGAAACCAAAATGACTTATTGCACGTCCCACGCTGTGCATACTATGTAGGGGGACATATAGCGCTGTTTCCAATCAGTACGTCCTATGTGTTCCATGCATGAGATTGTGTAATATATGCGTGGGGGTCGGCTTCGATCGAGTTTTACCCGCTTTTCACCATGACCCAGTTTGTTGGCAGAAACAATATTTTGCGCCGCTATCACTGGGTACAACAAACAAGTCTAGTACATTAATAATAGTATATGCTTTTGTAGGCTCAATTGATAATAAATTTAATATTTTACTCAGTTTGTATGATAATAAAATTGTTGCAAAATTTTCTATGAAATGTCTGAATTTTACAATAAGACCTGTCTTAAGAAACATAATTCTATGCTAATGTTCAAAGCCATCGTCTAGTTCAATAGATCGATTTACGATGCTCAACTTCGGAACACAAATCACTCACAAATCCTACTGAAATTTTCAAACGAGTCTGCTTGTTATAAATTATATAAAACAATTTTTCAGGTCACCAGTTCTGATAAACGTTGGAGGAAGACTTGAACATAAAGCTAGAGTTATTGCAGATTGACTGACTAGACATGGGCGAGGCAATTTAAGGTATCATACAAACATAGTAGGTCCGCATTCGACTCACTTTAACTTCTAGATTCTTGTAATTACATTGCTTGTGATTTTTAAATGTTTTTAATTATCACCAATCGCCAACAAAATAAAACTAATTTACTTTTATTTTAATACCAAATTTGAACTATACCTCATTCACGATAAGTTGATTCTTTTGGCATATCGACTAATGATGGGAAACAGAAAATATCGAGAAGTTAAAAAATATTGCGTTTTAAAATACTGCATTATGTGTGAAATTCTTTATTACTTTCGACATATAAAACATTATTTAGATAAGCGGTGGTGGGTCATAATAAGTACCTATTTAATATTTAAACAGGATTATTTTTAGACCTCCCGCCAAATTTAAATAGGTGTTTTAGACCACGGAAGTAAACAACTTCCCCAAAGAAACACGGGTCGAAAAGTAAAAAAAAAATTCAGACCTTCTACACGAAATCGACCACGTGAGCAGTTTTCTATGGGAGGGTCGAATTATTTATCACGTTTCGATCCATGTTTCTTTGGAAAAGTTGTTTAGTTTCATGGTCTAAACAACCTATTTTAAGTTGACAGGAGGTCCAAAAATAACGCAGTATGTAAAAATTAAGGTTGAAAAATTAAATAGTTTTATCTTTAAAACAGTTTTTATTAAGAAACTGGAGCACAGCCATGATCATCATAGCGTTCAATAAAATTATCGACGTGGCAATCGATATGAACGATGTTACGTCCCTTTCCGTCCGAACGATGTAACATTATACAAACGTCAATTAGTTTCAGTATTCCTATTTTAATTTTACTTTGAAGCAATAAAGTCTCAAAATTTTTGGATAACGCTTATATCTTTAGGGACTTTTGTATTGTATGTATTTTTTTATATTTATCAAATCATTAAAATAATAAAATAATACGTTTTTTATTTCAAAGTCATGTCTCAGAAAAATTGACATCTGCCAAAAGAATCAACTTATCGTGAATGAGGTATAGTTTCCGAAAGTCAAGCTTAATGTGATAACTTGAGGCGGAATGGCCGTACACAAGAACACAGCTAAGTGGCGTCTTGGGATTAATACACGAGATACCTCATCTCGATCCTAGGCAACGGAGCTAGGCAATATCTCAAGTAATCTCCGCATTTGAATAATGTAGAGGCACTTTGCAATCTTTTTGATTTATAATCAACCACGACGTAGCCGACGGAGTTTCTCATAAATGCTCGCTTTTATTCAATAAATGCATGCTTTAATATTTTGCGATGGGGAAGAATATCTGTCGTGATTGTTTTATTTATAGTAGGAGGAACTTTACGGTCACTGTGGGGTAATTTAGCCGAAGCAATGTTGTTAAGTTGTTTATCGCAGGTTGGACTCCCAAAAATATTTTTGGTGTAGTGTAAGCATCATTACACAGCTCAATAACGTCCTATTGCCGGCAATCGACCTCTTTTCAATTGAGAGGGATTATGCTTTAGTCTACAACATTCTAATTAAATAGATAAAATAATTACCAGTGCTTTTTCCTTTTCTTACAACCACAATATCTGCTTCCTTACCTGTAACAAGACAACACAACCAATTACCCAGAAGTCCAATTAAAACTGAAATGATACATAAAACCAACGAATGCCAATAAATAATAGGCGGCCCAAATTTAAGGCTCGCAACGTAGATGAAGCGTCTTCGTGTGTTCCCAAATACAAATAATTCATTATTGTGACTAATAAAGTGTACCAAAGTGCCCAAGTTGGGAGTCCCTCCATCGGAATTTGTCAGACGGCAGCGATTAGAGAAGATATTCGGACGTTTTGTAATGTCGTCAACAGAAGGCTCCCTGCTGCGAATAAATTACACCGGAAACTTTCGGGTACTAGTTAAGAATGTTCTCACGGAGACTTCTTGCGGTCAAAATTGGGGCATCGAGCCAAATATGGTGGAAATTTGTTTTGTTTTGACACAATAATTATAACACTGGGGAATGTAATTAAATTTTGTGATATTGTGAGGTTAAATTGTGTCATTTCCGTGTTCATTTCATATGGAACACCGTTGGATAATCCCTAATTTAAATACGTCAAAGACTGGTCTATCATTTTCTGGGCTAAACTTACACCTGTCATTAATATGTGCGTTGAAATGATTTCTTAATATACACCACATCAATTTTTATCCGTTTATTGGATCAAGAAATCTATTAAATTTTATCTCTACGATACCAAAACAAACAGCCTAAATCGACGTATGTACACCCAAATCGATTGATACTTGGAAAAATCATACTTAGATTTTTGTGTATATTGCTACGAGAAAGTGACGGTTGATGGTAACCATAATATTGTCTGAATAGAGCATCAAGTGTCGAGGGAGACTAAGAAGAACATTACTCGCTTTTAATACGACTGTGCCATAAATTTGCTGCGAACATACCGAACGACGTCGGTAACTCGGGACCAATAAAATCTAATTTCTATTTATATCAGGCTTGTCAGTCACATGTTCCGACGTTCGCGAGTAAATTACGGGTTGAATGGATATCCGCGGTTTCTCAATTTCCGAATACGCCACGCTCAGCAACTTTCAATCCCACGTCAACTGATGTCAAAAGTTGCCATTAGTGCTACGATTACTTTTAACTTCACCCTAACTGGGTTGTGTTGCGGTCGACAACTTTAATGTTGTGTTGGGGAAGATATAAACAGCTGTTTATATGTAGAAGAAAATTTAAATTAATAATAATTTTCTTGCATGATAATGGCGTAAAGTTATTTCCATCATATTATATATTTGAATAATGCATTTACTATCTAAGTGCAAGTACAAGTGGAACTTTTTCCACACTTACTTACAACAAAATAAAAACAGCTCAGTTTACGTGACATATCAATTGCAACGTCAGTTTTCGTCGAGCACAATCTCGGCATTCTAAAAACAATACCATCACAATCTCGCGTACATGACAAAAGCATTTATATCAAAATAACTCCGCGTTGCAAACAACGTTTCAAGCACTCGAGATATTGCTGCAAATCGTTCGAATAACCTACTTAAATGCATGCCCCGAATTCAAATACGTATTCACAACGCGCGGATGGTTCTTGACATTTTCGTCGAGTGTTCCCGTCGTGGCAACATCGCGATCCGATCCCACATGCTCCTACATCCGCCTTTTTCCATTTGGACCGTGAAATTACAATAAATCAAACAGCATTCTAATCTAGACTCGATGCGGAACGATTTAAAGTTTAAATTTGGAAAGCGAATGATATATCCAGTTTCATGTACAGTCCTTGTGGAAGCAAACTGTTTGGGAGTTTGCAGTGAGAAATTAAATCAAGTCACTGTGAAATAGGGACGTAACTCATTCGAGATTAGCTAACTCTTGTCAGATACAATATAGCGTGGTTTCTTGTTCAACACATTACATTGACTCGCAAATCTATATAATGAGTTATATTCAAAAACGTATGTACATATGTATATTTATAGTTATTAATTTTACAATAAGACACATTTACTTATTCATAGTTAGTGTTTTACGAAACCTAGTAAATGTAACTTATATTTCTTTTTTTTTTTTCATGATAGGAAATCCAACAGCTCTTAAATAAATATGGACTATTCTACAACAAAAAAATACTCAACAAAAATTGTATGTGATTAAAATATGAGACATATTGTCAAATAAATGTTTGACTCTATCAGATATATGATGCCATGCAATTTCATAATATGTGCAAAATATAATCAGTTACTTAGGAGCGCGACAAAGTGTGTTAACACAAACTTTCGGAATCCCCTCGACGTTTTGGACTAAAAATCCAATTACAGCGAAACGGAATACGTGTGCGCTGAGCATTGCCAAAACGAATTCCTTTTTTTGTAAATAAAAAGAGAGTAGAATGAAATAGCGGGGCCATTTCAATCATTACACCACGCGGGAAGTAATAAGACAGCATCAGAATAAGAGCTCTCATCGAACTGTTTGCTCCGGTCGCGAAATCTATTTGAGTTGCCGCGTAAACATTGGGGAATGTTCTCGTGGCCCGCAGCGGTCGAAACGTTGTGAAACGCCTTCATTTATTTTCATTAAAGGCTAAACTGAAACCGAGACGCGAGCCAATTCCCCAACTATTTCAAATTGTTCTACGGCAGAGCGTTTTGTGTGTAAATATCGAGATTTTTTTGCTCCGAAAACAAGAGCGTTTCGGTCGCAATGTTCATTTCATTTGGTAGACGTACTTTAGAATATGTTACAGTTTTTTAAGTGGTTATGGTAAGTTGTATACCGGGAACTTGAGAATGCCGATTTAATCCACCTCCGCGCAAGTTATATAATATACGACCTAGTATGGCTTCAACAAGGCACAATAAAATAATCAACACGTATTCACTAATTTTTTCACGTTACTAGTAAAAGAAAATACTTGACAGATATTCCAGCAGTCATAACATTCGCACAAAGGACTTCTTCAGATTTGTACGAGTATAACAGTCACAATAAGAAATATTTTATAGAATGCGGCTTCCATCTTGTACTGGGGCGCATGAAAAGAGTGTTCCTCACATTTCTATTTGCTGCACGAACACCTCAGCCAGTTTTCGTGACTGTGACGCTTTATGAGCGCGGGCAAACGTTTCCAAGGATGTGACTAATCGGATTTATGTCGAGCTGTAGAGTGAGGTGTGCTAATGCGCGTACAGAATACAAAACACCGAGGGCATCTGTATGGAGGAAGTGAAAAGTTATACAAACTTGTTACGTGTTGGAAAACTGGATGCATTATAACAGCCGGAGGTAGTGTTGTACTTTTAACATAATGAGAGTTGAGGTCGTTTAATGGAACAGTTTCGTGCAGGCATTATTTAGTAATAAACTTGTCTGACGTTCACTTTTATCGAATTATGTATGCGAGTAAAACGGGTGTATACTAACGGAATATCAACGTTGGGTATAAACACTTGGATTTATTAGGGTACTCTATGAAACTTTAAATAATCTATCGTACTAAATTATTAGATAGGGATTTACAGCTGAGTATTATAAAAACGGGGTGAAATTAATGGGCACTAGTGCTTTTAGAGATAAAACTAAAAAGCAAAATTGATTTATTACATTACCTCTTTTCCATACATTACATACAGAGCTTTAATAAATGGGAAATAGAAATGTTACCTACTTAAAATAGTAAAAAAATAACCGTCATAAAAAGCAATTGATGAATGAACAGAACAAATGCCTTTATTCCCGCATACACAATAACCATAAGCACATAAATACCGTATAAATTTAAATCCATACCACAACTATAACAAAATCACACAGTAAAAGCCAATCTATTTCGAAATTCACTTTATAACATTATCTACCAACAGTTAACCTTTTAATAGAATTCACGAGCACCCGAAATGGAACGAAATAAATGACGCAGATCCAACACCGTCGGCGTCTATTATGGAAGGACCCCGTAGGTTCGCTCCGTTTAATATTTCACCGGCAAGTGGTTGGGTAGCGCGCTTCATTATTCAAAAGTTCTTGTCGGGAACAGTATTTTATATAAAATTATCGACACTATATAAATTATAGCGCGGAGTTATTTTAGAACTTTTACATTGTAGATATAATAATACGACTTCTTAGTGTAGGCTGCACCAGCAACGAACTCTTGTGTGATTTAAAATGTATGGTTTAGACGAATTTTCTGATATCTATCCAAGACAAATATAAATGTAGTGTTAGGTATACCTAATGCATTTTTTACCTAAAACAAAACATAGGGTATAAATAAGATTTTATCTCTTACTATTAAATACACTAACATGCCGGTCTATAAAAAGATTGCCTAGGTGTCTCGCGGTACATTTATTTATTCCATGTTACGTATACATTCGTTAATACAGAGAGGGCTTTTATTTTGATTGGTGGCGACTAACGTCTAACACTCAGGCTGTAACAAATTCGCTTCTTTTTCTGACTTGAACTTATTTTAGGTATGTACATATGTCATTCATCATCAGTATTTTAGCAATTGTAGACTGATGTATGTTAAAACACTGATTGCAATTGTAAGCTGCGCTGTAGCCAGATTGGACAGCGGGATAAATTGGGCAGTTCAATCTAAGCACAGTCCCAGAGAGCCAACGTGAAGTTACCCTGATGCGTTTGGCTCAGCGAGTGAGGTTGCCGGAGGCCTAATTTGGTTTTTGCTCGATATTCGTATCCGCTTGCCCGACCGATCATTGTACATGCGGTGGTAGGTACATTGTTATGTACCGTGTGCAATAGCTAACCACGCAAACGTGTAAAATTCTTGAAACGGGCTGTGGCAGACATTGTGGTGAGAGACAGTTGTTATCCTATGTAGGCCGCCTGCACTATATGAAGCGCCTTGTCTATTGGAGGTCATTCAATAGGTCAGGTGGATTTTATTTATTTTTGAAACAAGTGCCCTTTATTTTTGCTCCATTGAACACCAAGTAAAAGATCAAAATAGGTCAAAGCAATTTTAAAAATTGGTTTGATATCAAATTGCGGGCTTATCACTTTTGAAAAAAAAAAAAAAGATTTTTATATGAACTGGAACTATTAAAAGCATAGCGTGGTCACAAATTATGTAAATAATGAAAATTATAAAATGATATCTCCTCAAAAATCCATACCAAGTATAAAAACAATAAAAAATCCTTTAATAAACGAAATACGCAATATATGTACAATAGATATTCCGACGAATTCATCCGACACCATGCCGGCGTCATAACTCTCAGTATATTTGATTTATTGGCTCGGCTGGGGTTTTGTGCGTTGTTTAGGAAAATGCGGAATTCGTCCACCCTTCCGTCGGCCCGAACAGAATTGAATGTACAGGCACAGAATTGAAAAGGCACCGTTTGTGCGGACGCTTGCAGCTGTAGCCAGAATTTGAATGCTCAAAACGTTTTTCGACTTCTTTAAAAAAGGGAAGCCGATGGTCACATAGTATATTCGCGTCGAGTTTAAATCCGCCCAAATCCATCGCTCTCAAACGGAATGTGATGCAATATAGCATTGAGTGTTCGTTGTCTTCTTTATTTTTGTGTTATAGTGCTTCAAAGTGTTGGAAAGTATTAAACGAGAAGTAAGAAATTTATATAAGAAAATGGAAGTTTGCTTGCTCGTTTGCCTCCTTTTACCAAAAACAAAAAAAAAATTACATGAATTATAAACTAAAAGAAAACTTATCTGGATTTACGATAAAGTTTAATGACTTCATAGTATTAATGCACCATCAGCATAAACGCTTAATCACTCAGTTGTATCTAGTATATTTACTTTAATATATAATAGATTAACGAAAAAATCGAAACAAAACAATGATTGAACATTGTATAGTAAATAATTTCATTATTACGCTGACCTCGTCGGCCGTGCGTCAAATATCTGACAGTCGTTCATTTTCATTGTGTAAAGTTCGTTCTGTTTAGATATAATTACTGCGGCGTATCCGTCATTGTCAAGACTGAAAATAATAATATCGCGCGGAACAAGATGTATTCGTTAATTACTGAATTCTTAGACAAAGCCTAAAGTTATAGAAAGAATAAGCGATGTCGAAACATTTTCAGTGTATTACTGTATTTAACTTTATGCATTTAAAAAGTGAAGGTGAAAAACGGTGAAGGAAAACATCGTGATGTAGCCTGCCTGATAAGTGTGTAGTCCGCCAACCCGCACTAGGCCAGCGTGGTGGACTATGGCCTAAAACCCTCTCAATGGTAGAGGAGACCCGTGCTCAGCAGTGGGCGTATATGGGTTGATGAAGAAGAAGAAGATTTAAAAAGTAACAGTTATCTGTGTATGACGTTTGTTTATATTGTATTCACCCTATTGTTGTGACTATTAGACAACGTCACAGACATTAAGTTCGCATTTATACGTTAAAGGATAAAACATCGAAATAAATTAATAAACATACATGTATTAGTAGTAGCATTTGAATCATGTTTAGTCAGCCAGAATTGCCTTCAACCATTACGATCAATATTGATATTACCCAGTTAGTGTTAAACCCGACACAGTAAACCTTGGTAATACGGTACAGATACGTACGTAATTCTTTTAATTTTGTATTTCTATAATAAGATGTTTATACCGCGCAACGTGTCATAATGTCAGCATGTTGTCCTACCATTTCATTAGTTGGCCCTGCAATGTAACAGCGTACTGAGGGCGTCATGCATACTTCGGGTAAGTCGCTTTTTGCAGTTTAATTTCCTGCGGGTAGTCGGCCAAAACTGACGGAAGTGGCACTGAGCCAAGCCGTGTAACGTTTTACTTGACGCATTGGGTCGCTGGGAGGAATTTCATTATTAAAACTATTTCATTCACGGCAGCGGCTATATGATTTGCAGGCAAGTAGGGGCCATCCTCAAAGCTTTGGCAATTTCACTCATGGGTTTTAGTGGTGATATTAATTTTTGCTGCGGCCGTTTTAGGCGGGGCCTTCAATAATGCACCATAAATATTGCAGGCCGGTAGATAGTTCGTGGAAACGGTTGTTAATTAAAATCTAAAGCACTTTTTAATTATTTGCCATCGTGATTTAAACGTTAAATTTAGTGCCAATTGTAACTATATTATCCCAATAAGCCAAGAAAAATATCATGAAAGGTGAATAAATCTAACGGCGACGAAGAATTTTTTCCTTACTGCATCCGATTTCATATCTCTCAAATGTAATGTAATTTATATATGTACTTCAGAGATTGTAGTCAAAAAAATGAATACCAATTTAAAAACTAACAAGCAAATTAAAAAATCTATTTAAAATAACGTACCAATACACGTAGTTTCTCAAACAAAACTTCACGTTTGAAACTTGCAATCACACGGTTATTGCTATTGAAACTTGTCCCGAAGCGCGGACGCGGAAACAAATCGATAAACAACATTCGCTTTTGTTCCCCACGCTGAACTTCATAATAATAGCCGTCCACCTAATTGAACTCGTCCAAGAAATGAAAGAAACCCATTAGGAGTTGGCAGTTTCGAAATTAAGTTCCCTAGATGCTAGTAGCGAGACCAACAATGGAACAAAAGATTTAACTAGACGTCGGGGCGGGGGCACAACTTAGTTCACACTTTATCGCATTGGAAAACGATAGTTCTCCAAAATCGGACTCTCGAATCGTGATGTTTTCATATTAAATTCTCCATTCCGAGAAGATTTTAAAGTTTTATCTGTGAAATGAGACAATATTTCAAGTCTTTTAACAATTTATAGCTAAAGACGTAAACTAAATTTGATATCATTTGATGAAATATTTCTTGTAAGGGTTTTTACGTATTTATATCTTTTTTTGTCATTATTTAAAAATAGTACAAAAAGATATTTTATACTACATAATGGACAAAATAAAATGCTATCTCTCGCCATTCGATACTAAAGTACGAAGACTCGTTACAAGCACTACGAAAAGAAATATACTTTTTAGTTCAGTACCATAGGGTTGTCTGGCACCGATCGCAGCTAGCGATAAAACCGTGTTGTAGCTATTTTTTTCTAAACGTTGTTTCTGTTACTTTTGGTGTATAATATTTAGTAAAATAAATAAATACACAGATATAAGTCGTGGAAAAAGCCCAGAGGAAACAAAACATATCAAATTTCTTTGTTTCACCATAGTTTATAAGTTACCATTTTTGTCCATTTTATCTCTAAGTATATAAATAGCATACAATAAATGTACAAAATAAAATAAATTTACCGCCCATATAGCGGAACATAGTGACCCGAAACCGCTGTATTGTCACCGAAATTGTCTCGTAAATTATTATATGAACGTGACATGCGCGACGATTTGCATAATTATCTCAAATTGCGTCTCTGTAATGCTCGGCGCACTCCTAGGAGTGCAACGCGGATGTAATTGGACAAGTTGCAATTTCGCCGCTTCCGCACAGTGCGGCGGCGGGCGACGCCAGTTGGTGTACACGTGTTATTGTTTAACTTTCATTATGAGACCATATGTCATTAGTCTTTTCAATGTAGTGAGAGCCTAGTTGAGGTCAATTTGTGAAAGATTTCAATGAAATTTTGACGTATTTTTAATAACTAAATTATGTCAGTAATGCCTCGGCCGTTATTATAGTGTCGGAAAGATCTAGGGTGCGACATCTGACCTCAACTGGAAGCAAAAGAATATGCATATGCATGGGAGTTGTCCAGAGCACAATCGTTTAGATGCAGTCGCTTTCAGCTACAACCAAAAATGAATAGATATTCAATATAAATTCTGCACCAAAGGATATTTACCGGAGAAGTTAGGACCTTACCTTCGTAGGAGCAAACGACAGTTGGTCCACATTGAGTATTTTGTATACAGAAATCGTAATAAAACCTATCCGCCAATACATTTCCAGCGATTACAACTGATTTGCAGTGCGAAACGGAACGTAGAAAAGAGTTCTCAAACAGCGTTTAGCTGAATCCACGTACTCAAACCGAGAAAAGCGATATTTGAAAAAAGAAATAACTTACGCAGCAAACGATAGAGAAAAAAAGTTTCGCAATAAAAAAGGATGGCGAGAAACGCCCAAAGAATTAAATGTTCGCTTGAACGGGCAATTGATAGGCCAAGTCATCCGCATTGAACTTTCCCATTTGTATTAAATGCAGCAAAACGAAGCGGGCGTTCTATACGGATTTGATATCGAAATTTTTACGTTATCGAACAGTTTCGGATTACTTTCATTATTAACTTTAACTGCACAAAATTATAATATTAGTTATATAGATATATTGCTTCGGGATTTTCGAATAACAATATTTAAATAATTTACAGTTCAGACGTATTCCGGAACTAAATTTAGTCGATGCGGAATAATAATAGATTACCGTTTTACTGAGATAATTTGTAATTAATTTACGAAAAAGATAATCTTACGTAGGTTATTCTAATATGATACTGCTGCAAAAGGAAGATACACAAAATCTGCTAATAGACCCTGGCTTACTTTATAACTTTCAATGGAATTACAATTTTTGATTTTCATACAGTATTATTAGACTCCCAATACCTTGTTAATATTAATTAACCTGACTTCAGTCATATGGTAATTTTTTACCCTCATCACTGCTATTAAATTGACAATATCAAAATTAATATTATACGTTTTAAATTAAATAGAATGACGTAGCAATCGCATGTAAGCACAATCATGAAATAAAAAAAAACTAATTGCTCAAAGAAAAAAAATCCGTTATTATAATTCCTAATTCGTATCCTTACCTACTGATTATCGTATCTATGACACGAACAGAGCTTCTCTTTTGTGTTTCTTTTTTCATTTGTGAACCGTAATCAACATGTTTTCTTAGGGCGGACTAATTAAGCTAATTAGCTTTACCATTGCTTTGTCCGTGGTTTTAGTCACGCGCAGCGCACAGTCGCGCATAAACGGAACAGGGAAGACGACGTGTAAAGATAACCAACTTAATTGTATATTTTAATAAGTATAAAAAATAGCCCCGTGGTGCAGTTGGCTAAACACACAGAGGCTTGCGAAACGGGGGGCCGCAGGTTTGAATGGAAAAAATGCAGACGTTACCCCTTTCTAATGTTTGATATTCATCTTTGACGACTGTCGTAACTTTCTTGACAGTTTCATTAATATATTTTGTAATTTAATGGGCCCCGCTAGGCTCCAATGCAACTTTATCAGACAAAAATACACTACGTTCTGTTTAGAAACTATTCAAATCGGTCTAGCAGTTTAGGCGTGAAAGCGTAACAGGATTACTTTCGTATTTATGCTATAAGTACAGAATCAAAACACCACAGTTCTATTTATTTGTATAGAATAGAACATCCTCTCGGTGGCACGTAGCACCGCAACTATATGAATAATTCAGGTGCCGTTCGGAACAAGTTCCCAGAAATTTTAACCGCAAATTTTTCAGTCCGCTTTGGTTTCATGTCTGATCTCGGAGTACTAATGTAAAGTTCATTTTTACTAGCTTTTAGAAAAATACATGTATGTTTGGAACGGTTAGATGTTAGTCGCAGTGTAACTATTTATTGCCCTTCTTCTCTAGTTATGATTGCCTTCCGAACAGGGTGGTAAGGTAAACTTAGAAAAGATTGAATCTATTTCATGTATGTCATTTATGCAGGGTGTATTTAGACCGTGATCGAAAACTGAGGCAGGTAATAGCATTAGTAATTACAAACCCCCTGGCATTAAAGAAAATTCCGACATAAAATATACATTTTGAGGTTTTCCATACAAATCACTTACTTTACTACTAATACTTTTAACACCTATGGTTGTATGGAAATCGTCAATTTTTTTATTTTTTGTCGGGATTTTTAATATCGCCACTGGGTTTGTGATCACCCTCGCTATTACCTGCCTCAGTTTTCGATCACGGTCTAAATACACCCTGTATAGGGTTTTTAAGGTAACCCAATTTTTTAAGGTAACCATGTAAATCACCACCATTTAATACTAAAGGTTGTAGAAAGATATTCTCTCTTCTAAAGAGCAGTACATACGTAAATTGAAGGTGTGTTAGCAAAAACATAAAAAATACATATATTTCAATATTTCGCTTCATTGCCTTTTGTTATGTTAGTACTAAAATATTACAGCGATTTTATCTAAGCCATAACAAAGTTCTAAAAAATAACGGTAAAAGTATCTCCATTGTCACACATAACCATAAGAAAAACTTATGAAAACTGACATTATTTCGATCGAGTTCATTTTAGTGACGCAAACCAAATAAGTTTCACGACTATAGATAGATAGTACAGATGGCAAATTTAAATACTAAAATATATTGCGGATTTTCTGAAACTGAATAAATCTTTAATGTTCAGTGACGAACATAAACAAAATATAATTGTGTTATTATGAAAAAATATTAGTGAAAGACTGCTTATTTCAGAAATACTTCTATTTTCTATTATCTAGCTGCCCGCCCTAAACAACAAATCCATTTATTTAGGGTATAAGTTGAGACTGAGAGTACAAGAAACAAAATTTGTGATACAATAAATAACCAGAAGAAATACGCATTACTTCCTCGTAAAATTAATCATTTTTACAGCCTCTGAACAGCAAACCGTTCTGTACCGCCCAAGCGTAACATAATATACCTCCATAGCCTCTTGGGAGCAATACTCTGTCCTAAGCAAAGACACGCCCACGTGTGCGTTAAATAACCGAACGAATCATTTTCAGTACGATCCTAATATTCGAGAGCAAACAAAATCATCATGTTTATCTTGGCAAAATATTACATGATTGAGTTATAACTAGTAAGGGTGTTTTAAAATTAAAGTTATTTGATCAAGTATAGACGAAGTCTTTTAATGTTGGATTTTACCTCAGAACTAATTGTCACATACGCACGATAGTCTAAGTGGTTATTAAAATAATAAAACATTTATTAAAAAAAGACATAACTACCAATGTAACCTTTATTACATTGATATCTTATGAGCAATCAAAAATTATTTTCGCGTAGCAAATAATAAAGGTTATTTTAATGTTTTCAGAATAACTATTTTATTCTTATAAGCAATATGGTAACATAATAAATAAATACATACTCTGGGGGATTGCAAACAAACAATCTACACAACTATGTTTTTCATCATAAAAATATTAGCTTACGTATATTTACAGCTATGAGAAAATTACTTTAGCAATTTTAATATAACATTACTTTTAATGTGTTCATTATGAGATACACGAAACTATGAAAACAACAATCCAGACAAATTAATACAATAGACGGCACGGTTTGTTAATAAAGAAACAAAAACGTAATACAATTTGGGACTATTTATGGTTCATTAAAGCACTAAAGTAATTATGTTTAGTACCATTTGAATTTCAATGAGAATGCTATATTGTAAATAAATAAATACGCTCAACAGTTACTTACACAGTCCTGTGCCGTGAGTATCAGAAATCACGAGAGACTTTTCGGTCTCCCAAACACCAAGACCCGAAACAAATATTTGTGGATGACACATAAAATTGTCCTATTGGGATTGATCCCGCGGCCTTTTACTAGTGTTAAGTAACCTGTGCCACGGACGCTTACAAGTATACTACTGATACGGCTAAGTTAAAGCTGGAAACCTAGCACAAATTGCCTCATTTCATACATGTGGTACCACTTTCCAAAGGAACACCGAACGTGACCGCTAGAATTGTCATAGCTCTTTATTTGATGAGTCAGATAACAGGGAATCGAAGAGGCCACACCTCTAACGTCCCTTTCTTCAACATTCGAGATCAATAATTAGATTCACCAATAGATTATATTATACATTGGCATCGATAATTCGCATTTATATTCTTATCTTAATTTGTATTAGAAGGCAATAGCATTAAAAAAAAAGACCTAAAAAAATATCCTCATTGAAACATTGAAAGCGTTAAAAGTCTGTGTAAATAGCACACTATTAGTTCATTGTGCCCGAGGCGTGGATGGGCTAATCCGGGCCTGATTGTTACATAAAAGCCTCTCACCAAGTCAACAGGCTCGCCTTTATCGAAGATCCAGTGTAAAATAATATCATGAATATGCTGATCGCTGAATGAATATCTCTAAGTTTTGATTCTATTAAAAGCCGTTTCTCGTAACAAATGATCGCGGGCGAAATAATCTTCGGAATTCTCGGGATAGATATTGGAGACGTAATTCATTCAAAGAAAGGGCAGGATGAAACTCCAAGAATTAATTATGTATTTTAAAATAGAAATAAATTAATACGGTAAAACTACAAGTAGTTCTATTACATAAAGAAATCTCATACATTTTAGTTGACAACTATACAATCTTTCTTGTATGTCAAACCAATACAGAGTGGGACAATCTAGGTCACTTTCGGTATAAAAATGGGTTGCGTTGATGTATTAACAGCTCCGTTGTCATGACAGCCTCTTACACGCATAAAAATTAAAACAATAGATGTACATTAGCGTGGCGCGTATTTTATGGTAAATGACAATGACACTAGCAGTACTCATACTACTGCATGGTTCGTAGTTTTTTTGCAAAGAACCAGTTATTGAAAGCAGGATGAAGTTACTAAACGGTAAGAATCTAAGGTTTGTCTAAAACTCAATGATATCTTTTATGAATGAAATTAGAGTTCTACTACAATCAAGTAAGAATAGTTATATTATTCATTTGAGAACACAGATTTTATAAATACAATGTGAAAGTCAGACAGCGAGAGTGGACAAACGTCAGTGGAACGATTAAGCGAGTCCTGTCAGAGGCTGCGACAACGCCACTTTACCAAGAAAGAAAGTAGAACACTGGTTAGGTTTAGTAGCAAAACTGAGATATAATCCTAATTATCATCATCATCATCAGCTTTTATACGTCCGACTGCCGGCTTTCTTTACAACCGAGATGGCTTAACCCTTAACCACCTACCTCCCGTCTCACAGACGGAAGCGATTTTAAAGTCGTAAATATTTTGCTGTGTATGCGTCTCACGAACCTGTGCGTTTCTGTACCTTTTCCCCGCACCGATCAGTGTTGCGCAAGCGCTTGTCGAGGTCGGAGGTGCGCGCCATTTTTTCCTGGTAAGTAAAAATCTATCTTCGAGTGTCTCAGAGACGGATGGTAGGTGATTGTGTGACAATTTTTTTTTATTGGTTTAAGGTGAAAATGGCTTTAAACGATTCCATTATTGAACGCTGGTTAGAAGATAACATATCGGATGAAGAAAATATACCGAACGATGAGTGTAGCGATGTCGACACTGAAATTGGAGTACAACACTTACTGGAAGAATGCAGTGGATCGTGTTCTGAAATTGAAGCCGAGGAAGAAACTACTTTTCAAGCGCGTATTGTACCTCTTTCATCCCACTTCATAACTTGTGATCCTAAAAAGAAACGCAGGACCCAGTACATGTGTTTCGAATGACCAATCTGCCTCGAGTGCTCGAACAAGCTGTGCATTGACTGCCGTGAAAAGCTGTAGGTTAAGAGTCTGCAATTTTGTTATTTTTTTTATTTTTTCTCTCTAAATGTTTCATGTCTATATTTAGTAAGTGTTAAAAGATAAGAAAAGTTTATTTTGAAGTTCCTATTTCCATTTATTTTTATATTTCTAAAAACGTAACTTTAGTCAACGTAAGTAAGGCTTAAAAATGCCAAAGTATGTGTTGTTCATTTTAGTTGAGTTTATAGTAGGTATAGTTGATAACTTTATGTTTATTTTCTTTTAATAAAACATTCAAATACGTAAAAAAAATATTTCATTCTAACTGAACTCCTAATTTACAAAAATCTTTGATTTAGAGTACAGGTGTCTCCCAGACGGGAGGTAGGTGACTGTGTAAAAAAAATTGTAGGTAGGTGGCTAAGGGTTAAATCTTAGTTCATTTTTTATCACGTAAATGCAATGAGAGACCTGAATACATTTGATAAATGAATGCTAAGACCAACGAATCCAACCAATATGTGGGAGTTAAAGTTATTTGTAATGGAAAGAAAATATTAAACAATAAGTTGAAGTAGCCAAATGGAATGATAATATTTAAATAAACGGATCTGAACAATACCAACGATCAAAAACTAAACATAGATGATATCAAATCATACTGGCTAGAATCAAACAAGTTCGTCGAAGCGAAAAAGGAAACAAATCATGGTGTCAATCATGCTTTTATCTGTTTATTTGTTTCAACAGTGCACCACGCGACGATAAATTACGAGAGAATTGATTGAGCGACGAGCTTGATTGGAATGCCGGCAGGTTTGCTTTTAAACTTTTATTTGGTTTTTGCTAAATAACCATTTCGTCGGCTTTGCGGTCGGCGGTTAGGGGCACACCTGAATGCGTGATTTGATTGGGATATTGTTGATTTCATTGGCAAAGTTTTTATTGATTCATACATATACGTATTCAGATTCGTGTGATAAAATGGTTGTGGGAAATGTAACACCGAGAATTTTGTTTCGCGTGGAAAATGTAATCGTTCAAGCCTATAGCTACTTTTAGCTTTTTTAAATTATTTTTAACAAACAAAACATATTATCAACATCAAAAGAAAACCTAATACACATTTACTACAAGTTAAGCGTTTAAAAATTATGCGCGGCCATGCATTCGCAAAAAGAATACAGATTTTGGTTAAGTTTATGTATGTATTTTATTTATTTCGCACTTTGTTTATATTATGATAAAAATGACGGATTTCGACAAACCAAATCATGTCCATGAAGAAAATTAAGTTTAATCATTGGCTTTTGAAATCTAAGGAAAGTTAGTTCTGTAGATGAACCAGATAGTATCAGTACATTCTATGGCGCTCACACATCGTTTCAAAGGAAGCGCTAATGAAAAGCAATATAATTCAGCAAAATCAAACTGACTCGGCTCTTCGTAGCAATCTCGTCTCAGCAGCCGATGAGAATGCTTTTATGATTCGTAAAAGCATATTTAACAAACAGTCATGAGAGCATATATAAAGAAACAACATGTAGATGTTGCCTGATAATAAGACAGGAATAATATTTTTTACATGAGATTAGGCACGAAGGAATTTGATGCGTCATAGAGAAATACCACCGGATATAATGCCATAACCGTATGACGTTTATAAAATAATGAACATTTTTTATATATGTACATTGTACATTAAAGATATAACCTTTATCAAGAAACTTTTTAAATAGTACTGATACCTACCAGACGGCACTAACAATAACTCATAACTTCTGAGATCGTTAATTTATGGGTAATTTCAAACAGATGTTGTAATATCCCGTTTGATAAGTCATACTCTGTAACTCGCATCGTCAAATCTTTAGAGAGTAATGTCGGTGATTAAATGAAATTTACATACTTATATGAGAATTATTCAAGTGCTAAACTCGGCGAATGCGGTGCGCGAACGGAATTATCCTAACTTTTGTAAAATACACACGGTTCGTATGACAAGGGTTGCTTAGCTCGAGTTGAGGGTAAAATGTGTACACAGCGGAATAAAAATCTGAAACAAACACGGCCGTTTTCTAATAAATAACAAACATTTCGCATTCACGTGGAGAAGATAAATTAACAAGACCAGCTAACTTTGAACCGTGTGTTCGTTTCCCGATTCACGTGAATGAGTCCATGTCAAATTGGTATGTTAACGTGTTATATACATATTTAACGAGCAAGGAAATGCGTGTCCACCAATCATTTCCATAATTTATTTGCCAAGTCGGTGCTAATTCTCTGTCCTTTGCTAATATTGGTTATAAATGTTTATTTTTACCGGGTCCATTTGCAAATGAGATGACTCTTAAAAAAATGTCGCACTTGTTTATTCAACGTTCTGTATATAAAAAATAAGCCTCATTACTTCGTTATTCAAAAAAAAAACGGTATCTCAAATGTGGTATATCATTTCAGTTTTGGCACAATGTTGAAAACAGAATACCCACTTCTAACCAATGTACATTCTTGCTATCCGCAACTGCGATCTCAAATTGAGTACCCTTTCAGAGGCAATGCCACATCTGAATGCACGTATCTAGTACGTTGCGGGAATCAAATCCGTGTAGTATTTAAAGTCGATGTACATTCTATGCCATTGTAGCCGCGTGACACTGTAAAAAACGCGCAACACCAGTATTGAATTAGTTTGTATTGTGAACGGTTGGGGAAATTGTACCGTTGGATTTTGAATTGTCAGCTACTAGTATTGTAATGTAAATATATGTAAATATAAATATATATGAAATTATAATGTGCTTACAATGATCTAGAAATTTTATAAAAACTAGCTTTACCCAAGGTTCATAGTGAAAAATATGTTTCCTGCATACATATTTACTTGTATCATACTATAGCTTATGACTCCCATGAGACTCTCTTCTAAGTATCTATCGTAATCGACGTCATGGGCGTGGTTTAAGCACGCGGTCGAATCAAAATCTAGATGGGTATATACGTCGAGTATTTCACGATAAAATGCTTGAGGCGGAGATTTCGAGCCTTGTTTTTCTTCAAACGGATCTTTGAAGAAATAAATTGGCTTAAATTAGGGCAAGAATTCCCGCTAAAGGGATACAAATACACGTAAGACGAAGCGAGGCAATTACCGTTTAACCCGCTTACCTTCTGCTCTCTCATTGGTAATTAAACACTCTGGCATCGGTTCCAAGTGCTTCGGCGTCGTAATAATGAAATTTTAAATTCGAAACGCTTTAACATTATAATGATTTATCGCGATTACTTCACGTTTTGCCTGATTGCTTTTGACTTTGGTAGTGTTACTTTAAAAAACTATATTATGTCCTTGTTACATTATCCATTGCTACTCCACTCCTTTAGGTCGTAGCGTGATAACATTTAACCAGCTTTTCCCAATAAATGGATTATCTAACACAAATAATGTTTTAAATCGGAACAGTAGCTCCTTAGATTAGCGAGTTCGCAAACTCTTCAGCTTTATAGTTTTAATATAGAAATAAGCAACGCATCGAAAACAAACCTTATTAATAGTAGTGTCAGATAAATTAAAAAAATAGCATTAAACTTTTCTTCCGCATCAAGAGACGAAAGTTTCAACGTGAATTTTTCAAAGGCGCGATCACGAAGTGGACCGAACTATTCGTTAGAAACCGACAACAACGTCGAAAACTACTTTAAATCAACTTTGAAAGATCGGAATTGCTTTAGAGCTGACGGTATAAATGCACCAAGTTTCTTTATCGATTATCCTGTCGGGCGGGCGAGTTGGGAAGCCACTCATGGTCTGGCCGTGGACCAAATTTATCACTCTACAACTCGCATCAAATGCAAAACAAGAGTAAGTGGACGCGCAAACTTTGCCGTGTTAAAAATCTTTCAACTTGTAACAAGTTGGCAAGTCCACGGCGAGTGCACTTCTCAGACGTTTGAAACGTTGCTTTGTAACACACAGTGTGCTCGGTGCCGCCGCGCGATTTATGAAACGGAAGATTTATGGTTTACAAAAAAACATGTGCAGTTTTGTTAAAAATCTTTCATAGAGGCGGGTTGCCAAGTTTATGTTTTAAAACCAATACTTTTAGCAGTTTTTAAGAATTCTATAATCAATGCTGTTGGTACTATAGTTTAATATCCTTTGTGGCAAATATTGCTACAATAATAGAAAGAAAGAAATGTTTATGTTTGTTTATTGAAAGAATTTTTTATTATTGGCCATATTCAAAAATATACAAATATAAAACAAACAATTAGCCATTCCAGTTTATATAGCCAACAATGATCCCTTCATTCAGCTGTATGCTGAATTCCGCTTGCACGGAATTGCAGCGCTGATTTTCGATGAAGGGATCAAGTGACGACCGGACGCCAGGAAGGCAACCGGTACAATACAATACAACCGGTTTTAGCAGAAACAAACGCAAATCTTAAAAATAAAATATCCTATCCTTACATATTACAAAAAATCTAATTTTCAGACTTATACTTTTACCAAATATCGTGATTACTTTTTATTGTTTGTCATTTCATACATTATTATTTTATTATAATTACTTTATAGTCCCGACAGAAAATGTAAAATCTATTTTTAAATGGAAATACTTGCAAAAAATACGATTTATACCAGTTCCTTCAAAGAAGAATAAAATTCTTAAAATAGGTCACAATAAAAGAAACGAAAGACTTCATCACAAATTCAAAACACGCTAATGGCTGTGCATTATGAGTACAAGACAAAATATTTGAATATTAAAATGAAAAAAAAAAACAAACGAAGTAAGCAAATTATTCTCTTTTCTTTCTTTCAAACGAATTACATATTATAAATTCATGTACATCGTGAAATAAAAATATAGCATCTAGGCATAGAACTGTTAAGTAAAGTAATTGTAATAATTTACTAGTAGATCCAAAGCCCTAAGTTGGCTAGATAGCACATTGCGAAATGAAAGATCGCGGGTTCGATACCTACGGCGCGACAAATATTTGAGTGATCCATAAATATTGGTTTCGAGCCTTTTTCTTATTTATGACAACGAAAAGTTTGCAGTATTTTCCGATACTCACGACATAAGACTTGTATCCTAGTGTGGAATCAAAACTACCTATGTGATTGTTGGTTATATTCATTTTTTACATATTTACAGTGCTTTCGAAATAAATCATCGTAAAAGGAGCGAAATATTATATCTAACCAAGTCGAGTCAATTACCGGGACAGCGGATGTACACAAGCTGATACCGGAACGAGACAAACTTGTTAATATCAACAGTTTAATACCGACCACGTTGTTTGGTGCTACAAGTTTGCTCAAGTTTAATCAGGCATCCTGCTCAAAGTTTGATAGTTGGTTATTTTTTTTTCATCAAATAATCTGAGGGCGTTGACAAGGTCATATTTAACAAGCGGTGTCGCTACTAGATATAAAAATAAAGTATTTATTTGACACTAATGGTCGTGTGATTTTCTGTTGATCATGTTGTTAAATCATGATTTCCCAGGAAATGTAAACCTTTTGATTTTTTTACTACCCGGACATTAAGGTTTTAAATGTTTATCTAGCTAGGTGGGGTGACGATATCCGAAAAGTGGCTGGCAGCGGTCGGATGAGGAAGGCCGAAGATCGAGCCTAGTGCCGTGTCACAGGAGAGGTATATCTCCAGCAGTGGACGAGAAAAAGCTGTTGACAATAGTTGGAGGTGTAAAATTGAATGTCTTCTATTCTACCAAAGAACTATTCTCAGAAGCTACTTTCATCTAGCGACGCCTGACCTTTAATCAGGTCATCTGTCCGTCAAATTTGTTCTCGTTCTATATAATAACTTTGTAGTGCCGACCACAATGGGAACAAATCCGATCAAGCGCGACTGCGGCAAGTTTCGACACATTTTATTACTTCGAAATTCTATCGGTCGATTTTCTATATGAAGTATGTATTCAGAGGAAAGATGAAAAGAGGGTCCCGGCAAGGTCGTCCCCGCATTAGCAACAATACAACTTCCTCAGAAATGTTATTTTAGTAAAGGATTGTGATAAAAAGGTGGACATAAGAGCCTGGCGATATAAGAATCAATATTGTAGCACCGAGTGACCGGGTTTTTCAAGTGGGGCTCTTTGTGAAAAACTTTTATATCTTAGTTGCAGTGAAACTTTAAGTATTATCTTTTTAGGTTTTAATGAGACCGCTGAGAATGTCCAGCGAGTTTTGTTACAGCATATAAAAAAAATTTGGTAATTATTTGTTACACCGTTGTTAAAATGATTGTGCTTTTTCGATTGTGTTGCCTATGACTACTATATATTTGACATAACATTATGTCATGTTTATAGAAAAATCGCACATCCAGAAGTATACTTTTGTAATAAGAAGGTTTGGAATCATAAACTTAACTTGCTTTTTCATTACGTGACAATCGAGCGAAAATGGAATTCCAGCCCTACCGGTGTACCTATAACTGTTCTATCACTAATTTCGAAACAGAGGCTTTAATAAATAATTACTGGAGGAAAGTTTAGATAATGAATAAATAATAGTTATTTCTAAAAACCAGGGAAGTTTTAAGCACGGCTCTCTAATTAATACCGTGCGAACCCAACGTTAAGTATTTAAATAAATGTTAGTAATACAATTGAGAATTGAAGTCCGTTGAGGTTATTCATTATGCGAATGGAGTACAATACCGTAATTATACGTACAAAGCTAGCACTACAAATCTGAACAGTTTAATAAAAGTTTTATCAGAAGATTTAATTATTTAACATTAATTGTTTCATGTAAATACAAAAAACGAGGGACTTTATTGTACGTGGAAGGGAATTTAAGAAATGTGGTCTAGAGAAGCGGGTATGGTTTTGAAATTATCACAATAAACAATAATCAGAAAATTATTGATTTAATTTTGCAACACATCTACGGCAGTAGTCGATTAAAATGACCTACCCAAGCGTAAATTGAGCTATGAACGTAAGTGGTTCGTGAAATGATGTATCTGCGGTGTTCCCCCTATTATTACATAGCTGAAATTCGTCAATATACCTATGAACTCGTCCGGCGGTGAGCAAACACATTGGCATGTTTAATGAAGTGGGCAGCGATCTTGCAGGAATTCCGTGCGGTAATATCCAACTATGAATATAATATATGGCTGTTACTTGATACCTTGTTGAGTATATCTGTATTCATAACTTTGTGTAAGTGATTCATAGGTGAGTTTATTAGGCAGTAAAGACTGCTTTTTAAAGTGAAACCATGATGGTTACTTATTATCTGGTAAAAATATTGCAACGAGCAGAGAATGTTTGTTTTTAAGTCCTTAGTTTCGCATACAGAGCTGCGAACAACAACTCCTGCTTTAAAACATCTAACCTATTAAACTCTTGCGTTTTATTACATAAAACCAACATAAAACAAATATTAAACACACGTAAGACTCCATCTTTTTATGACTTCTCTGCCGTTTTAGTAATTCAACTTTCCGTTTAGAACCACGCGGATTTTTTTGACCGCCATATTTCCTACGTATTGTAAAGAAGATTTATGCCTCAGACGCTTTCACGGACACTTACTCTGGTAATATCAGCAGTTTTTCGCGTTGTTTTCACATTATTCTAATGCGTAATTTACCTCGTCGTTTACGTGATCCCTGACCTTTTATAAAAGAACATAATTTTGTATTTTTGCGACAGTTGTTTTATAATGTAGGTTAAAGCTGGTCAAATTATACGTTCGTTGTTTTTGTGAATGTAAAAAGTGTGTGATATAACAGTTTATTTTATATCATATAAAGTATTTTCGTGGTATCGTGTTATTACCAGTAATTAAGTTGGCCTGGGACTGATAAATAGTTTTTGGTACATCCTCTGCTTTGTCCTTAAGGGTAGATACGGTTAAATCTGTATAATAAGGTGAAATGCTGAAGACACAGATAATATAAAAAATATATCAATGCAACCTTTTTTAAATAAAGTCGGGCACGACTTATTGTTTCTAACTACGACGTGTATATTCTTGAGGTACCTATACACTAAAATAAATTCGCAAATTAAAATAAAATCGACAAAGAAACCGACTTTGGTTTTAGAAAAAAATTTGGTTAGTTTCACTCCATTTCACTGCACATAGAAATAATCTTGATTCTAGATAGGCAAAACCTTTCGCTGTTAATTTACAAAGTTCGAATACGCGGCCCGTCACAGAGGGACTCGTTTGCGATCCCACGGCCCATTACTTAAGCGCAAAGCCGCTGATAAATCCGACGCGATTGTAGAGTCACGGCGGAACCGGCGAGCGGACTCATTTGCAATCACCATGTGTGCCGCTAGCCCTGCGGTCTCATCTGCAATACGCCCTACACCTTTGTAGGTGGTACAGGTATACCACCTCTTACCCCTTTAATTATAGGGACGCACCCCAACAATTGTCTGCCTATTGGCAAACTTTATCCCGCCAATTTGGTAGTCTGAGTGAATTTATGCTAAATAGTGTGAATTTCGTTCCCAAATCCTCGCGGGCTTTATTTGGTTATTTACTGTTACGAGGTGCCAGGTTTAGTTGGGCAAACAATGTCAGATACGCGCATGCGCGGAAACGTGGTTGTGACTTAACAATATAAACGTTGAATCTGTAATTCATGAAGCTCACATTTACCGTTCATTCGTTCGTTTTACCATTTGGTTGGAGAAGTGAAAATGAGAAACAAAAAATATGTAACAAATTTATTGGTTTGTAAATTTTCGTATCACGAAATGAAAATATTGTGGCTTCAGTATGCGGTCGACTGTTGTTTTATTTTGTTTTGTATTGTGTAATTTCGAATTTCTCCGAATAATGGTACTAATTTATTTTAAGTCATACTAGATTGAAAACGTAAGTAATAGACACTGGGATAGAACTCAATAAAACTCAATTATTTATACTTAAAAGTTTGGTCACTTTTTTCACCCAGATTCTACTGTTACTTAAAAAAATCTTTGATAAAGGAACACAAGCTCATTGCTATTTGTTGAACACATTTTCGAGACTCAGTCCCTGACTAAGTTATAATACATTTGAAAAGTTAACAGCATAAAACCAAACAAATATTACAATTATAAAAATACTAGAAACTCCATATAGGAGAAATGATTAGGGTTCGATGCACGCATTTGAATATTTCATATGCAAATAAAGCGTTTAGAAGTGATCTTCGCACCGCACAGCCTCGCGGTTGTGGATATAACGTACCATTCTGTGGCCCTCAGGCGACCGATTTACTTATTCGGTATGCTTTTGTTTGGTTATAGCTCGAATTATGGTCTCATTAAGAGTCAGTCAGTTTTAGAAATCAAAAGGACGAATACATTGTCAAACAAAGCAGTAATGGGTGTTATGAGGATTTCTTTAGTTTAAAAATGAAGAAGTAACAAACCAAAGTTATTGCCTGTTCAATTGGAAAGATTAATAAGCCGAAGTAAATTAGTCAGACATTTACGTATATAGTAGTTAAATTATGTTCATGTCAATGTCTATTGTTTCTTAGTTCTAGATAGTTCAATTTATATGGAAGGCATGACAAATATGACATTACCTTGCATGTTGCATAACGATCAAGCTAGATCCGAAGAATACATCTCGAAAGAGGTTCTATATAATTTCCAAACTAGCTTTAAACTCACTGTATCATCGAACCTGTAAAACACCAATTTACATTGCCATGTTATTTACCATAAAATTCATGTTTATTAATGCAGCAGTGTTTATATTTCCATCCCAATTTTGTGAATAATTAATCGATTCAAATTACCATCACATTATTTCTTATTTTGAATCAAGGATTCGCTCTTATAGAAAACGCAAATATTCCCAAAATTGATGTATTTTAGATGTTTATATTTAATAATTTTATTCTGTGCATTTCATTCAAAGATAAAGTTTAAATCTGGCACATATTTGAGGATTATTTAGGTTGTTTTCGTAAGTTTAATAAACAATATTGTCAGTTTACGTAGATCCTACTTGAGGATACGGGTTTCTCTCCAATTGATAGAGGTAGGTTAGTTAGCATTTAGCCTGTCACGTTGGCTTTGTGCGTACTGCTAGTCTGCACACTCGGTAAAAAATGCACAGCCGAAGCTCTTCTCAACTTTTTTAACTATATAAAAAAACGCATTATAATGGAATGAGGCACATGTCTGGGCACTGAACTCTAAACCTCGAACGAAATCAACATATCTATATTTTTCAACATAGAAAGGGTCGGTGAGTTAATTTTCTTGCGGTATTCCATAGCGTCCCGGGACAATGTGTACAAACTTTAACGTTCACGATGGTTGACATTTTCTTAATTAACTGCGGAATGTTTGCTCGTACAATTGTTGGCCGACACATTAGTTGATGTTGTATGCAAATCCCCACGGAGACGAATTCGAATTTATACATCTACTTTAGAACCGTCACTCTCGTTTGCCAAAAGCTCGAACGTTTTCAGCAGTAAATGGAATGTGGTTTTTCGTATAATTGTTATTCACTTAACGCGCGGATTTTGCAGCAAGTGATTATTTATTTATATACAGACGGGAAATATTTTAATGTATTTTTAATAATTGGTAGTTCTTTGTATTTTTTGATTGAATTTTAAACGTTTATATACATGTATGTGTGTATATAGAACGACAACTACTACTTTTCATTCTAGTATTGAAGGTTTTATAACACCGCCTGTTGTAACTATTTTTATTTTAAAATTGTTCATCTCGTTTTGTTTTACACAGTTGTATGTCAATAACCAAATATATTCATATACTATTTACTAAAAATACATAAACATTCCATCTAATAGTTCCTTGATATATCTACATCTGTACAGTCATTTGCCATTTGGTCCACTCTGGTCGCAATAGAACTTTCAAGATTCGATTTACTGCCATCGCTATCCATTCGCGTAATGGCTTGTATCGTACGCACGTGATACGTATATATACATAGTATATATCTACAGAGCTATACGTCCGAAGGTAATGTTAGGTGAGGCGAGCTTGGAGTTCCACGCCGAATACGTGGGACGGCCGAAATTAGTGGCCGCATTATTTGAAATAGCGTGGCTATTTGAAATAATGCAGCGTGTGTGATGTATTAAAATTATTAATTCGATGATTATAATAAAATCAATGTAATATGTATGAAATATGAATAAGGAATATGTATGAAAGCCTACTGTTTTAACTTGTGGTATAAGATATCGCCGAGATCTCCATAGATTTATTTCATTTCATTTTAGTATTTGTCGATTGCAATTTGACTGTAACCTTTGTTTTAATGTATGGTGCACACTGCACAATAAACGACGGTAAAAATATTCATTCCGTTACTATTTTGCTCAAAAAAGAAAATAACAAATTTAAGAACGCATCATGCAAATCTTAAATAAACAATAAATTTCCATAAACAATTCACATAACAAAACACATCAAATTAATTTACCTCTATATTCTAACAATACTAATATTATTTAATCGCAAATACTACTATACTACCTCCCATTAATCCTGTGTGTTTGCACGAACATAATACGAGATAAAAACCACGTCAAGATAAACCAGACAAATAAACACGATCGGTCTGAAATGTTTGCGTTTTGTCTGGACGACGCTAGACTTAGCCGTGTGTTGCTAGGCGTGACTTTTTTGTCGTGAAATATGTCTTACTTATTGCTTTGTTAAATTATGGTTGATAAAGGCAATTTGATGATATCATACATAATATTAAACGATCTGTGGTCTATAGAGTAAAATATTTTTTAGTAAAATTAAATGTAAATTTACTTGTTAGTTTCTAAGATATTGTAACCTAAAATTCATGTATTTATATTTAATACTCGTAGATCTTGAGAATAATTTAGTTAATACAGTCTGTTTGACAAGAGCGTGTACGGCAAAACTCGGGAATGAATTGGGATAAAAAATAGAAAAAAAATACACTCATTATACATGATATAGACAATGATGCTTTATTATTAATAACTTGTCCAGTCGCCTCCATTATCAATAATTGACTGGAGTCTTCGAGGCATACTTTCTACTAATTTTATTGCATAATCCAGGGACAAAGACCTCCAAATAAGTCTAATTTCACGAACTAATCGTTTTAAAGTCCAGATTTTCTTTCCTCGAAGCTTCAACTTCATGAGTGCCCAAACATTTTCTATTGGATTTGCATCCGGCGACTGTGATGGCCAATCTAGTACTTCAACGTCATTCGCTTGTTTCCACGCTGTACAAAGACGACTCCGATGTTCCGGGTCATTGTCTTCTTGCAATAGCCAATATATGTTTTTCCTTTTAAACCACTTTTGAGCAGATGGTAATAAAGCCATTTGATATATTTTGACCATTTTAGCTGCATTTAAATTACCTGTAAATATGTGCAAGGTACCAAATCCCTGTTTTGAAAAACAACCCCAAACGTGCACCTTTACCGGATGTTTAACGGTCCGCTGGATGAATTTATTGGCGTGGGTACACCAGGTATGAGTGATAGAAGAACGTGCCCAAAAAGAAGCTTCGTCCGAAAAAATTACATTGTCCCAATCCCGGTCCAAATGTTCCTGCGCCCAAGTGAGTCTCTTTTTAACATGATTTTCCGACAGTAGCGGTTTCTTTATTATGCTACGAAATTTTACATCATGAGCCAGTAAACGTCTTCTTATAGTATCACATGACACATTAAGGCCTTTTTTAAGCAAAACCGCTTGACCACCACGTAACGATAGGCGAGAATTCTTCTCGAATACCCGTAACATCATTTTGTCCACCTTTTTCGTTGTTTTTTGCGTAGAGCCACGATTAGGCAGATCGTCGACATTTTTTACTTCAGAATAGCGTTTCACCCACTTACTAACAAATGTCTTTGACTTTTTCATGTATTTTGCAGCGGCTGCGTATGACATTTTGGGTCCTTTTGGATGCAAACACAAGAACACTGCTTCATAACGTGATGCGTACGTAGCACTCATGACGAAATGCGTCCTCCTCTGACAAAGATCGAACGACAACTGAAACTCTATACACAAAGCATCTGAGGGGAAGGGGCTAGCTACCTGCCAAATTTACAACCAAGCTTCTAGCGGTACCTAAAAAAAAGTTTTGCCGTACACGCTCTTGTCAAACAGACTGTATTTTTCGTATAATATTCATACACCATTCGATTTTGCAGTGATGGCCTCGAGGTTTGGGCGCGCGGTCGAGAATCTCGGCGGTCGCGGGTTCGAACCCCAGGCACACACCTCTGACTTTTCGAAGTTATGTGTGTATTCACATTGAATTATCACTTGCTTTAACGGTGAAGGAAAACATCGTGATGAAACCTGCACACCTAGGAGTTCTTAGGAATTTCTTAGGTGTGTAGTCCGCCAAACCGCACTAGGCCAGCGTGGTGGACTATGGCCTAAACCCTCTCAATGATAGAGGAGACCCGTGCTCAGCAGTGGGCGTATATGGGTTGATGAAGAAGAAGAAGAAGATTCGATTTTAATAAACATATATACTCGTAGATGGTATTGACAAACCCATCAAGTCAAACAAAACGAGTCCTTCCTTAATAGAAAATGTATTATACCCATCGATTGGGTCGATATTGGACCCGGCGTATGGTATGACGTGTACGCGCGGTGGTGGATTTTGGGGCTTTGTCCTTGAGACGGTGTGTTATTGGGCCGGGCGGCTTACCTTTGTGGCTCTGTTCGAAGTGGCTTATACAGTCATATTACGTTAGGGTTAGTGAAAGTTCGGTTTCGTGTTTTCCTATTAGATTCGGAAATGCATTTTGGTACTAGGATCGTAA
Source organism: Cephonodes hylas (assembly GCA_030295005.1). NCBI lineage: Eukaryota > Metazoa > Arthropoda > Insecta > Lepidoptera > Sphingidae > Cephonodes > Cephonodes hylas. Next base: position 9,946,126 of record AP025372.1, on the reverse strand, counting down.
ATCCGCAAACAGAATTATGATAACTCAATATTTCCACATAATGTTATTGAAACTACAAGACTTTTCAGTCTTTCAAACACCCAGACACGAAATAAATATTTTGTGGATCACAAACATTTATCTTTATGCGAGGATCGAACCCGCAGCTTCTTATTCCGCAAGCTGGAGCCTACCCAAGTGCGCAACACAGAGTTGTCACTATACATAAACTACATACTCACGCACAACTAACAACAAAACAAATGACTGCACTAATTAAAACAGCCATTATTTACACGACCAGTAAGCATGAACATTAAATGTGCATAAATTGCGGAATATTAAACAATCCTACAGCAAATATGATGACACGAGAGAAGCCACGGACAATAGCCGGGCGGTGTTGTAACGCAGTTGTTGAACTTCTAGCTCCACATTCCGCGAACTGGTAACTATGCGGTACGTACAAATTGCGAGCATATTGCGAAATGTATGGAGGCGTGCAAGCTCATTAACGATGTTCCTTTTTATTATTAAAGAAGAGATTAAAACATATATATTGGGAGAAAATTGTAACGCACGTCCAATGACGCAAATGCGGTTATTTATAAAAAAACATTGAACGTGTTTTTTATGTTTGTTACATACTGGTATTATAATATTATTTCTTAGAAGAGATTTATGTCAGACTAATGCAATTTCTGTTTTATGGCTTTATTTGATACTTAGATAAGGTATTTTAATTTTTTTTTCGGTTTTAAACTTCTTTATTGACAAAGAGTTCCATTCATTACAAAAAAAATAAAAAGCTTGAAAAACATATTACCTTTGCAAATCAATGCCACATTTAAAAGATTTATATCATTTTGATAGCAATACTATAAGATATTCACTCAATTAAACCCAAAAAAATGTTATTGACGTCAACAAAAGCGGTTTCAAGGCAGCCCCGGAATTAAAACAGAAAATGTTCGGATTTGTTGACTGCTATCGTTTGACAACGGCGCAGCTCTGCGGACCACCACTCCGCCTCACCGAGCGTCTTAAGATATTAACTCCGAAAGTAAGTAATCTCCGACATCGATTCCCTCTCGAAATACAGTGCAAAGCATACATACAGGCCACGAGTTTCACTTTGAATTCTTCGAAAAGAATTTATTTTCCGCTCCAGCTATTAACAGTTCACCGCAAAGACATTTCCATATTAACTCGACCTGCCCTTTTGTGGGTGTAATATTAAATTCAAATCAGCACGCTCTGTTGTGTTAACATTTTAATAAACTCCTCGCGCGGGCAACCTCTCTGCATTATATGAAACCCACACTTTACAAAGTCAGAAGTCGCTTCATAACATTATGCGGGAGATTGTAGAAATTTAATTGTTCTATTATGTTTCATTAGCGAGAATGTTTATGACATTAAACTAAATTAGCATTTTTGCACACTGCAATTTAAAAAATACTGTTCTAAAAAATTTCATTTGCAAAAACATTGTAATTATTTCTGACAATGTATTTTTAATGCATTTACAAAATACCGTAACATTCAGAAGCCATTACACGTTTCCATACACAACTGTCTAAATAGAAACGTTAACAACACTCTAAAGTCAGTTACGAACAATGTACTGTGAGAATAATAATACCGGAGGCAAACATTTAGAATGCAATATGTAAATCCAGAGCAAACCACACATAGTAGTTATGATTGTTACACACGACACATGCTATGTGCGCCACAAACTGGGACACGTTCACACTCATTATCGGCATACAAGTCAAATGTTGAAATAAAAAGATAAAATACAGAAAAAAAGAAACAAACAAAATACATGTACATGCCACTTCGACTACGTAATTCAACCCGTAGACATATCTGAGTGCTACGTCGTAGCGCATTCTACGACAATGCTACGCGGCTACGCTGCTACGAAATATGTACAAGTGCTCTTTCTTTTTTGGCTGAGTTGTTTTCTTTGTTTCATTTTGGTTGATTTATTTTGCGACAATAACCCCGCGTTTATACGGAAGGAGGTCATAGTTGTGACATTATTTAAGCAAACATTATTTTTTGATGCGTAAACGTTTGTATTGTTGTAGTTTTATTATTCGATAACAATCGTTTTAATGCAGATCAAATATAATATGTACGTCATTTTTATCACACAAGATTTTGCGTACTACATTACGTCATACATTAACGAGAAAAAGAAACTTCTTGAAAGAAATTGTTTGGTAGCGATACAACTAAAAATACTGATATAGTTTTTAATAATTTATGTAAGTCGAGCCTTTGTTCTTTTTGGCAATATTTTTTAGTAAAATCAATTTTGTTTAAAATAAAGAGGCTTTTCTTTACGGGCAAAGAATTCTTACGGAAGAGTTGTGACTCTCATTAAGTTTAGAGACGTGCCCAGTCATCTTGTAAGTTTGTAACCTCATAACAAACTTGAGATAACTTCTTGATTTGCAGTACATACATTGGTCCACTTGCAATATGAATGCCGCTCGTTAGCTTTGACGCAACTTGTTTCATAGAGAACCTTTCAATTCACGTTGAGAAGCATTAAAAATGAACGCAGTAATTGGCGTACATATTTTTACGAGAGTTTCCTACAAATTCATAAGTAAGGTTTCATGTTTGTGTTTGTTACAATGTGAATATTTTGCTTTTTAGATCCAAGCTATCATATTGTCTTTATGTATACTCTCACTCGATTCGTACCCTTCGATCTCGACCCTCATTTACAGTAATAGGATACATTTTTATTTCGTTTATTAATTCATGACGATTTTAGAATGCTATACTATACTGTGCTAGTGGCATATAAAGCTTTTTTTTTTTCATTTATCTAGCAGCAAAGCAGAAACCCGTATTATGCCATCAAGGGGGACTAAAGCCACACATTTCTCTGTTGTAGAGGTGACCTGTGCCCTGCAGCGGGACGTATATGTATGGACTGATAATTATTAATGATTATAAACATGTAAATAATAAAAAACAATTTAAAATGATAAATAGCAATACAGTAAACAAAAACCTCAGTACAATCGCCTCTTTATAAACACGATACTGCCATTCAAAGTGAAAATATCGAAGCGAGTGCCCTATCTGATCCGTTGAGCACCTCACTCGACTCGCCGACGGGTGTATGCAAGGCAAGTCAGAGATATTTCGTGCCAGTGGACGACCGGCTTAACCAACTGTCCGTCGTATTAAAAAGGCCGATTTGTTTCCAATATCGAACGTTGATGTGCTAAGCTGTTCCAATTGCGCTTTTATATCCTCGTATCGACTTTATAAAAGCGCAGAATCGCAATGGAGATTGAAGTTTTAAAAAAGATGAATAGGAAATCAGGTCGCCTTTTATTCTTATAGATTAATGATATCTTTTGGCAGTTCTCCTGGGTTGCAATTTAAAACAGAGATTATATAAAAACTTAACGTTTATCTCGATTACTTTTTACCTAAAGATGACCAAATATTTACGCATTGTTTATGAATACATTGGAGCCAACTAGCTTAATTACCGGGCAATTAGCATTCGAACTAAACGGTGCCGTTCAACTGACGGTCTGAATTTGGCCTTTAATCAAATAGGTATGAAAATATCTTGAATCAAAACCGAATTACTACTTTATGATTTCTTTTTTAAGATAAAATAATACGAACATAAATACGGGCACCTAAGTAAGCCGGCGTGTTTTTCAACTCCGATAAAATCCACGGTATCTCCGCGCTCTTTTTATAAACAAGTCTTTATTGTAAATAACAAGTGAGGCGGAGCGTGCTAATAGCTTTGTTCCCGCCAGTGCCAGGGGCTCAGGAAATGCTGGAGGTAACGAGTCTTCTCGCGACTCTCCATTCTCCCAGAATATTTCATACAAAACCCTCACGTTGCATAATAAGAAACAGCCATCGGCACAGCCCTACACATTTATATCTAAAGCGTGGTATAGTGAAAGCGCGGTGTCAAAGAAACGTACATGTTAGTTCATACAAATAATTATTTCCTGCAAACCGGGAGAGTCTTTAGCCGCTTAGCTCCAGTAATATAAAAAATAATTAGTCTCCGTTACAAAATCGTGACGGCAGACGTGATGTAGCTAATTAACTAAATGTAGAGGGAGCTAGCGGCACACAAGTACGGAAACGACAGCTTCTAGAGGAAAAAATATTGAATGATGACCACGCAGGATACGATACGACTGCGCAATAAACTTTAGGGAAGGCTGTACAAGATGGTAGATTAGAAAATCCTATGAGGGTTAAGTGTCAAGCGAAGAATAAGATTAATGATCTGCTCAGCTAGTTTACAAAGGATCAAGCATCAGTCTAGACTGTTAGAAATACTATTAGTGACTTCGATCAGACGATATGTTAGACAACGTGTTCATCCTTCAGTAAACACATCTACTAAACTAAACAGTATGACGAGTCTTATAAAAGGAAATTATACAAAATTGGTACGATTCATTGCTAGAATAGAAATGACGAGAGCAAACAAGCGAGTCTAAAGGGATAATCGGATTTCTATCCCATTCCGCGGCATGACAAGCGGATTACGCCATTGGGAGATGTTGATGCTTACTCCGCTAATCTATTGCCCTTTATAAGTGCCTAGCGAGTATTATATTCACGAGTAGCTCACTATTCATAAGGATTAGTAAATTAGAACTCAGACGAATGCTATAATTGTATAAATGGGGACTTGGGACATTTTATAATGGTAACAAGTATAAGAAAAATACTTGTAAGACAAATTAAGAGAAATACTTATCTATTAAAAAATTATCTAAATGTGTGAGCTGAAACCCGTAGCTACACTTATTACTTGGAAATGTATTTTAGTTTTAAAAGTTAAAGCCTGGTCGGCAGTGTAATGACCACATTAAAAATCAAATTATTCCATCACATTTTCTGTTGGTCAGACGAGGTGCAATCGCGTGTCAATATTGTTCATTGATTCAACAATTTTCTGTACAAATGTAAACTGTGCTTAAAATATAATTAAAACCGCCGATATGCGGACACGATATGGAACAACATAAAATATTACGTACTGCATATCGTGGGAGTAAAAACGTTAATGACCAAGCCAATAAAATCAATACATTCGGTCGACGAACAGTGAAATCACAATTTCCTATCGCACTATTTATAATAAAACTTGATTCTTTGGTACCAAAGATTTGTGTACGCAAATTTGGAAATTCGTTGTGTAATGACATTCAGACACAAACACGTCTGAATTCCAGAGGAATTACAGACATTAATTTCATGAACAATGAGTGTGCATTAAATGCAACTGGAATATATGAATGTACCTAACTTTAACATAGGGTTATAACATAACAATACTCTCACAAAAAAAATTCTTGGCACGGCAATCGAACTCCTGTTTTCTAGTTATACAGCCTAACACTAGCCAACTCAACTGCATCGCAAAACCTAAAAAAACTAGCCAACTACGATAAAACTTTCAAGTATTTGCCAAGAGACTGCGTATGCAAGCAGCATAAAATGTTTACGCCAAAAGTCCGCGGTGAGAGTTCATATATTTACGGATGTAGTTATTTTAAGCGTTTTTTACTCACCCGCTGGTATGATTTTTACACATAACATAACGTTTACAGATTACATATAAATACGAGCTTGGTAAAAGTAACAATATGTATAGATATGCAGACACCTGAGACGAAAATAGTGGTCACAATTTTGTGAAGCATTCTTACATACTTTTATAGTTATACTTTATTTACTCATAGGATCAAAGAATTGAGCATGAGAAATTTGCCATAATTTTAATATAATTATTACAAAGTTTTAAAATGTAGTGTACGATATTTCATACATTTTACGCTTACTTGTACAAAATTTAGCACGTAAAATACACAATTTACAAACGTTAAATAATTCCATTCCAATTCTAATATTCTATCAATAATATTCCATTTGCAGCAGTCATTATTCACGGCAAAGGGTCTTAGACATTACAGATAAAGTAAATATGAAAATGCAGATCATAAAACTGGATCGTTTAATGTGATTGTTGACTTTCGAGTGCCAATCGTCGGCAGGAAATGGCGTTTGGCACGAATCTATGCCACAACACGAAAAGGATACAGAGAGACTAAGTGTTATCATCGTTACTGTAAAGTTGCGTTCAACATATCAGGAAAAATACAAAATGCAAACGATTTAAATTTTTGCCACTTACACTATCGCTATCTACGACACAGACAACTTTTAAAATTATTCCTTAAAGTTTCAAATAGAGAACTTACAACAATTGTGTATTCTATTTCGATGCAAATGAAAAGAATCATAATGGCATTGTACGGCGCACAAATTAATGTTAATTAAGTTTTAAATAATTTCAACAGTGTTAACATAATTATAAAACAAAAATTCTGCGGTATAAATTATGACATGAATGAATCAATTGTACAATAAAAATCAATAGTATTTCCGTAATTACGTTACCGTCATATCGGTTACACGTTATAATTTGATCAGCTTCCATTACAAGCAGAAACAAAACTCGATACCGCATAGCTGGAGGCTGTTTGTTACAACACGAATCGCGTAATAAAACACAATAATATAAATATCACGTGATATGAAACTGTTCGTGTAGTTTCGAGCAGTGTAAAACAATTTGTATGTAGTGCGGTTGGCCAAGCGCTGCCAAATGGTAGTGGAGCAGCTGTTCTTAAGTTATGTTATGGCGTGCGCCACGGCAAGGCAATGTCTCACAGTACGTTGTGCGCCTATTTCCTTTAAGAGTGGAAAGGCAGACGTTTAAATTAGCTGCACTGAATGTTCTCATTTCATATGCGAGTATTTAGAAAACTGTTTGTTTTTCATATATTGTGATAGGTAATTCAATGTGTATGCGCATCACTTGTATCATAGTAACTATTAATGATTTGAATCGTATCTTTAAATCAATAAAGTATTGAATACAAAAAATATCGCGAAAATATACAGAACATGGATTATGTTGACGATCCACATTTCATAAACAAGTTCTAAGCTAACCGTAGCTTTCTATTTAATAGCAATAATAATTCTACTTAAAAAGATTACATTGTCAACGTGTTCGATTTCTCGCCTGTTTCCCAATAGTAATAACTATTGCATCCATATGTAAACAAATTATTAAGAACCGAACTTCTTCACCAACTATTGAGGACTAGGTACTTTAATTAAAGTATTTCGCGTCCTTAAAACTCTATGAACAGTCTCCAAACAGGTGTACGAAACTACAAACTGGCGACGCAGGTGGCGTGAATATTTTGATCGCCAGTGTAAATGCACAAACTGAATGCGAACACTCGTTTCACGTTCAATTTAGGTGACACGAGAACCGTGCAAGTTTTAATTGTTTATTTCTCATCAACTTCGAGCTGTATAATCGATGTTCGAGTGTTTATTGACGATATGTACATATGTATACTTTAAAAACTATTATCGATCGTTATGCTTTTGGCATGTCTTTAGTTCTGTATTTAAATAGAATCGGTTATTGTTTTATTTTAACTAGCAAAACCTTGGTTGGGAGTTTAATTGCTTAGGTAGTTGCTGACTTTAACTGTCAGAGCTTTTTTTGCTTAATTATATATCTCATGTACGAGTAGATGTTTCAGTTATTACATACATAAACATACATACATATGAACGATATTTGAATAAGTTTTAAACTCAATCTATAGGTACGCGCCGCAAAAGAATATAAAAAACGCAAACTTTATCCACGAACATTTCGCGTCTAATTATATTATTTAAAACAAAAAGCAGCAACATAAAATTTTAAAGAGGCATCAACACACCCCCTCAACATCCATGAATGTTCAAGAAATTGTTGCAGTGAAAACAAAGTCCGGGTAATTCTTACGAACACAACAAAGTAATTACTTTCGACGCAGCGATAAAACAATAAAGCGATTGTGTGGGCGGGCCTTTTTAACTGATAAAATATATTGGCTTTAGGTCGTAATAACATTTAAACCGCAACACAACGTCGAATGACGTTATCGTGACGCCCCAGTAGCATCATATGAAATAAAATCGCTCCGATAACACTTTTAGGGTGTTCGCTAAAAATGTAAATGATTTTATCATTGTGTATAAAAATTGATAGTGAGGGTATTTTTGTGTTATGTTTGCTTTATTTGAACGTGGGGCTCAGCTATCAGGTGAAAGTATCAAACCAGGTAGGAGTGTAACGAATGATCATTTACACTCCTAGGTACCAACTGATCAATTAACGTGGTCAGAATACGATCTAGATCGTTACCATTTATTTGAGAAGACCACTTAGGTGGAAAGTTTACAATTCAATGTGAAATCTATCACGTAATCCATTGAAAGACTGTGTTTTATATATTCGTGTAAGTTTCTAGTCCCTTTGAACCACGATGAAAGACTTTTTTCCTGATATAACAGTAGCAGAAGACTATATGTTTTTGTAAAAAAAAAAATCGTCGTATTAAACACACAGAAAATTTTACAGAAAAATATACCTACAACATAATTATAAGATCATTGCTTAGTAATTTTTTAACCTAATTTTTTGTTTTCAGTTTACTAAATATTTATTATACAAACTTATACTACACACAAAAAAATCGAAAGTCCAGTTCACAAAGAGTTGCCGGGGCCAAAGTGACCAAAGTGACAGATGTCAGTCCTATCGCCGTACGATCGGTTTTTATTAATGTCACTGGGGCGGTCTTAAATGTCTACGATTCTGTCCCTCTACTGATAAGAGGATGATAAATGTGGACATTTCGGGGAACATGGATATTTTAGAAAGTGATGTGCTGGACATTTCAGGGTATTCTGAATTAATTAAAGTCACTAACGCAGATATGACTCATTAAGTTATGTACTTAGATACTTATTATAGGTTGTGAGAACTACTAAAAAACTTTTATATTTGTATAAAATCACCGTCTTGAAATGAACTCAAAATACTTGTATCCAAACTGAGATCAAGTCCTTGCTTCTTGCCAATTTCGTGAGGGACACTGTCAACACTCCTATCTCACAGAATACCGGCTTGATTTTATGTTTACTCTGTCGCCCTTTGACGTTGAAGATTAAATTAAATTAGCCCAATTTACTATAGACACGAAAAATTTAAATAAAAGACAATCTTAACACTACAATGAAAGCGAAGAAAACAAAGCTAGTTTAGACCCTAAGTAATAATTTATATGCAGGTCTAACATAGCCAAAGTCGCAAACATTTGAGTGTGAACACAGCTTGCGTCATATGAATGTGGCATAAGCAAATGTGTTTATATACATTCAACATTTCAGGGCTGACGGAGCCCAACAGCAGTTAGCCTATTACCGTCTCCATAGGCAGCGCGAAGGCGAAATGCTAAAATCTCATGAACCTCATTTTCATTATCATTTAACGGAGTCGGCAAGCCGAGTGTTGCGCGCAGAAATCTCCGCTGGCCGGGTGAAGCGTGACATTTGGAAAAAGGCTTTACTTATTTGCACAGCCGGGGGGAACTGTGCCGCGGAATAATTTGTCACGCACCTTGACCCACTTTCCGTCGGCAGTGTGCAAAAAACTCGGAGGGAATAATTTAGTGAATCGCCTCCACCTGTTTGCGTTGAGATTTTCGAATTACGCGGTTGAATTGAAAATAAAATTGGCTCTAGTTTATTCAGTTTGTGAAGAGCGATCGCTGTTAGTAGTAAATGAAACACACAATAGCTTTCGGGTTAAAATATTTCATGTTTTTGACGGATTTTAACAAAATTTAATTTAATTGAAAATTTACCCACACTAGGCCAGCGTGGTGGACTATGGCCTAAACCCTCTCAACGGTAGAGGAGACCCGTGCTCAGCAGTGGGCGTATATGGGTTGATGAAGAAGAAGATACCAGTTGACGTTTTTTATCTATTAAAATCGAGATATTTAATTGTATTTTTAATTTTATAAACAGAATTATTACAATAGGTACAACTACGGACTTACAAAGTCGGACGACAATTTAAACAATTTATAGTCGCTAGTTAGAGATGCTCGTAGATTAAGATCTAACTAATAGATTAATTCGATATACAGCAAGTGTTCAGTTCGCGTTGCACCATGTGCAAGTTGCAAACTACAGATTAGCCGCTTACCCCTACACAATTCAGTTTATATTGCAATTTGAGTATCGACTTAGTATAATCGATAAGCTATGTAGATTCATGTACCTCGGAATTTATTAAATAAACTAGTAGCGGGAATCAGTGTAGAAGTTTCTGGAACTGCTAGTTACACGTAGATTTGTCGGCCATTAGAATTATAATCAGATAAAAGTTTTCCAAAAGCCGTGCCAGTGGTCAGTCGCTACGTTCGGTCACTTTAAATGGATAATACACCAATTGAATTGCTGAGTAGAAACCAAATGATACCTATTTATTTATTTATTTAATATACTTTATTTATTTATTTAATATACTTTATTGTACACTATATAGATACATAATTTAATTTAACACATAACATAACCTTAATAACTAATTGAAACAAACAACTTTGACAATAATTAATAATAATAAAAAAAATATATATAGCTACAACAGGCGGTCTTATCGCTAGCTGCGATTTCTTCCAGATAACCCACGGTACCGGAATAAAAAAAAATTTGTAGTAGTGGCAGTTGTCTTGTAAATACAAATAAATAATATTATACATAACTAGAACATACATAAACATACATACATAATATACACTATATACACATATATAAATATACATACCTATAAATACACACATATAAAAAATAGGAAATATAAAATAAAATAAAAATATAAAATATATAAAATAGGAAATTTAAATTTGAGCGTAGTGAGCTCGGAGAAGCCTTTTAAAAGTTAAAAGCGATTTAGCTTTTCGCAGTTCTAGTGGCAATTCATTCCATAAACGTGCAGCATGGACTGTAAAGGAATTGCTGAGGAATGTGGTGCTGTGCTTAGGTATTTCAAGGATAAGATTATCTGAGGACCTAAGATGTCGTGCATGTGTTGCGCTAAGGAAACGGAACCTATTTTTTAAATAACGTGGAGTTGTGGGATTAAATAAGATTTGGAAAAGAAGCAGAAGTATACGAGTATTACGGCGAAGGCGAATAGATACCCACTTGAGTCTAACACGAAATTCGGAGACGTGGTCATATTTGCGAAGACCAAATATGAACCGTATGCAAAAGTTCTGAAGTCGCTCAAGTTTTTCAAATTGGGCTTCGGAGAGATCAAGATAGCTAGCATCACCATAATCAAGGATAGGAAAGAGAAGGGACTGAACCAGCGCAATCTTTGTGGGAATCGGTAGAAAATTTCGCAACCTACGAAGGGACCCCGCAGCAGCCAACAATTTACGGCTAACTTCTTGCAATTTGGGACCCCAGGATAAGTGCCTGTCGATGTAAACACCTAGGTTCTTTACCTTGTCGCTAAAAGGGACAACGCATCCACTAAACACAATTTGCGGTAGAGCGACGAAATCAACTTTGGCAATCATCCTGGAGCTGCCAACAACAATGACTTGGGTCTTCGAAGGATTGACTTTCAGTCCGTGCTTATTGCTCCAGTCACAAATTCGTGCAAGGTCTTTGTTAACTGAAGCAACAGCCTCAGTCACCCTGTCTACCGGAGCATGATAATAAATTTGTAAGTCATCTGCATACAGATGGTAGGAGGAAATAAGATTATTAGAGATAGAGTTAATAAATAACGCGAAGAGCAAAGGAGATAAAACGCCGCCCTGAGGGACACCAGCATATGTATTACGCCAAGAAGAAACAGTATTATCAACTCGTATACGCTGCTGCCGCCCCATCAGGTAACTTCGAAACCAGTCAATTACTGTTGGAGATATGTTAATAGAGCTTAGTGTACTCAGCAAGACATCGTAGTCAACTGGGTTAAAAGCGTTACTCAAATCAAGTAATGCGAGTATCGTTACCTTTCCATTCTCCATAGCCGCTCGGATATCATCTGTGACATGCACCAGGACAGAGGTGGTGCTGTGACCTCGACGAAATCCGGATTGAAATGGGTTTAGGAGTTTATTGATGTCTACAAAGGAGCTAAGCTGAAGATGGATGAGGTTTTCAAGGACCTTGAAAAGGAAAGGTAGGATAGAAATAGGACGATAGTCAGCGAAAGATTTTGGGTTGGAACGCTTAGGGAGAGGGATAACTTCAGCTTCTTTCCAAAGGGATGGAAAGACGGAATGGGTGATAGAAAAGTTGAGGATATGACAAATGGTAGGAAGAATTTCATCGAGGATATGCACCACCATGTTGCGACTGATGCTATCAACTCCGACGGCATTAGAGGAAATCGACAAAATGCTCTTTTTAACATCACAATCAGTAAATTGACTAAAGAAAAATTGAGAATACTTCGGGGTTGGAATAGAAGAAAGATTTGTAATAGTTCTATGCTTAGTAGCACTGTTGAAAAGGGGCACATCAGTGAAGTGTGTATTTAGAGAGTTAATATCTAAATGATTAGGAATAGAATCAGGACGCGATTTTCCAACTCCCATAGATCGAAGAAATTTCCAGACTTTAGCTGGATTACCATTCTCAACGGAAGCGTGGACGTGTCGGCGTTGGGCATTCCTACACATCTTGTTGCAGTGATTACGGATTGCTACGTACCTATCCCAATTAAGGGGAGTAGGTCGCCGTTTAAATTTTGCCTTCGCAGCAGCTTTTTTGGACATGACCGTTTTAATTTCACCCGTGAGCCAGGGTGACGGGAAATGTTTTACCTTAATCGGTCGAACAGGAGCATGCACATCATACAAATTATTGAGCTTAGCTGTAAGGATTTCGACCTTCTCATCAATCGAACTCGAATTAAGCAAAGGGCCCCAGTCAATGTTGCCGGCATCCTCTCGTAGGTTTGCAAAATTAATATCCCGAAAAGAGCGCTGCATCAGAATCTTACCCCTCGTTTTAGGAAGACGAAGTTTATATGAAACATAGATTAGATCATGGTAAGAGAAAGCATCAGCTGAGCATTGCCCATGGCTATCGACAAGGTGAGGAGCAGAAACAAGAATAAGATCAAGCAGAGAAGGTGTGGAATTGGGAAAGTGATGAGTGGCATTTAGAGGCAGGATAGACAGGTTACAGGAATTTAGAACAGCAGATAAAGAAGAAGAGCGATGATCGTTTTTAAGTAGACAAGTGTTAAAATCACCCATGATTATAGTGTGACTGTACGATGGGACAAGTTTAATGAGGATAGATTCTAAAGAAGAGAAGTAGTCAACGCGAAGAGAAGGGGAATAGAATACACCGAGAAGAACTTTTGCGTGTAGAAGGTCAACTTCCAGGAACAAGTGCTCACCACTATTAACGGGTGGCGGTTGGGGCGAGGAGTCTACCAAAGAACATTTAAGCCCAGCACGCAAGTATATGGCCACCCCACCACCATTTCCAACAGCACGATCGTTCCTGAAAAGCTGAAATCCAGGCAAAGAGTAAGAGGAAGTTGGAAGGCAGGGCTTAAGCCAAGACTCAGAGACAAGGATAGCATGAAGATTCGTACAGTCAAAGCTAGCTAGCATATCAGGGAAATGAGCCGGAATACTCTGAGCGTTAATGTGCACGACATTGAAATTTTTAGAAACACCACTAAATTGGGAAGACAGTATATCACAAAGGGCTGGAATACTAGTAAAACTAGCATCGTCACTACAAGCGGAATGAAACTCGTCAGAGTCACCACTACACACACTCATAACATACTTCTTCATCAACCCATATACGCCCACTGCTGAGCACGGGTCTCCTCTACCATTGAGAGGGTTTAGGCCATAGTCCACCACGCTGGCCTAGTGCGGGTTGGCGGACTACACACCTAAGAAATTTCTAAGAACTCTTAGGTGTGCAGGTTTCATCACGATGTTTTCCTTCACCGTTAAAGCAAGTGATAATTCAATGTGAATACACACATAACTTCGAAAAGTCAGAGGTTTGTGCCTGGGGTTCGAACCCGCGACCGCCGAGATTCTCGACCGCGCGCCCAAACCTCGAGGCCATCACTGCTTATATCATATACAATTCAATTTATTACACAAATAAATATAATAATAATAAAAAAAAATATTAAATACAATCTTGCACTGACTGAACTACAACCATTTCACAAGTCGGTAAATTTAAAAACAATTATATAATTTTGACTACATTTACAATGTAAAAAAAATGAATTAAAACTAAAAAAAATATTATAAGTAATAAAAGACACACACTAAAAACAATAAATAATTAAAAAAAAATAAAAAAAGCAAATACTGGCGGGTAATACGTACAAAAATATGAAAATTAAAATAAACATTACAAATATGCATTATGATAGTAATCATATCTAAAATTAAATATCACACTATACGAATAATAAAAAACATCGTGCAAAAATAAAACGTCATCGCTAATAACAAAAGTAACAAACACAGAAATACATTACAATCGAAGACGAAATGTTTGACGATAGTTTTTATGCTCAACGTACACAATAATTGAACAATGGAACACGACAGATTAACGTCATTGTTGACATAAATTAGTGACCGTACACCAACCTTGCATCAAATTGACAGCTTAAACTTATAAGCAAGAAAACAAAAACAAACATATTACCCAGCCAGTACTGACACGATATTAGACGCAGTGATACGTGTTATTTTTTTGCACTCGCCGCGCGCTTCGGTTTCGTTGCCTTAGCTCGGAGTGCAGGCGGTTTAGTCGCATCCAAAACGTTCACATCTTGCAAAGTAGCAACCCGGACGCGCGCACCATCAACACCAATGACGAAGACGCTGCCCTCCTGGGTCCAACACTTCGCGATGCCGAATTTTTCACGAGCGGCCATAAAAACATCATGACGCATCTTGGTTAAGAATTCCGACATAGTTATGCCGGAACCTTTTAATTTAGTTTTGGCGAACCAGATCTTGTCTCGGACACCTACGTCATGAAATTTACAAACAACCGGCCGTGGTTTTTTGGCATCTGTGGAACGTCCCAATCTGTGACACCGCTTAATTTGAAGAGTTGAGAAGTCTTCAATTTGAAGGTGATCCTTAACAACATTGGCCACAAGAAGTGCCGTGTCTTCTTTGCTTACTTCTTGGACACCGTGCAGTAATAACATTTTTCGACGCCCTCTCATCTCTATATTATCCACGGAGCGAGCAAGGAGCTGTACTTGCTGCTGAAGATTGCCGAGGGCATTTGTAATGAATGCCCGGAATGACGCAAAGTCTGCTGCCAAGCTGGAGGTGGTGGAGGTCGCGCCGTGGGATTTTTGCAACTCGGCATCGAAGTCGGACATCCTCTTCTGGAACATCTCCATCATTTCGGCCAATGTATCCTTGACGGAATCCATGAAGACTTTCCGTAGAAGTGTACACGTAAATTGCAGTTGAAAGAGGATTTTTATAAAGGAGACATATACCGGCAAGTAATACGATTGTTAAAGTTTAATTAAATGTTATAAACTGTGATATACGTATTTTTATTAAATTTATCCCGGGGAGCACAAGTTAGTAACGTCGTAGTGAATAAATAAAATAGTTTACAGTATACGCAAAAGGCATTAACATGATGTGCTTACAAAACTGGCTAATATATGTACATTAGGGTGTCCCAAAAAAATCAAAGTCTTTTTTTGTCAACGCATACCCTCTAATTATTTTCGAATAGTGTTAAAACACTTATAAATAAAATTTCATGAACTTAGGACCACTGCAACCCGTGCCGACTTGCATTCATGTGTTTCAGTACTTACATACTTTGTATGAACTTCGGCGCGTCGCAATATTCGCATGGAAGTTTCGTGGTTGCTTGTTTATTGTATTGGTAAACGCCTCTTTTTGTTTAATCAATTTGTCAGATTAAGATTTCAAAGGCAAATTTTAATAGGGGGGTGCAAAACATTAAAATAACGGCTTAAAACTTCTCTGTAAAGAACAAATATTGGCAGTTCTGTTTAATAAAATTCATGTAGTAAAATTGAATTTTGTAAATCGCAAATCTAACTATTCGAGATTAATTACTTTTTGTTAAAGGGCTTATATGCCTATTTAAGCTTTAATAAACTAATTTTAAGAAATAAGTTGCCTTATACCGACTCTGAAGAGATCAACAAATAATGCGGAAAAATCGCAAGATGTGTTCGTACAGTGTCGTCAAGAGTTTGTTACAAGCTTGGATTACTTTTTGTATATTGCACACGCCAGTACCCTTTAATTGATAAAAATAAATCTAGATAATAGATATAGTTATATAAATAGATATACATTGTTTTACCGGACAGAATTAGGAAGGAAATTTAAGGGTTGGCTATCAAGAATTAACAGTTATAGCTATAATCATATTCTTTGGTGGTGATACAGAAAGAAAATTGACTATTCGATCTCCAAGTTCTATGTACCAGACACCATGATGGCCGAAGCAATTAATTGATTAAAAATGTCGTAACTTATTTTTTAATTGTAAATTACTAATAAAAAGTCGCACTATTAGACATCTAGATTTGCATCGCTATATACCATGTTAAGGCTTGGATGCATTGTATATCATCAGTGACGGCACCTTACCACGACTTATGTTTGCTTAATACTTTGAAACCCTGGGAAACTGTCAATAAAATTAACTCAGAAATGACTATACAGAATATTTTTCAGCATTTTTGGTCTTTGGCTCATGAAGTAGCTGTCTTGTCTCTATATCACTATGATGGAGACCAGGAACCAAAAATGATAATATTTTAAAGCTTAACTAAAGAGGATCCATCAATTCATATATCCCTTGGAAAGATATCTGCGTGATTTACTTTTTTAGAAAGATATAAACGACTTTATTTCGATCAAAAACTAGTCTTGCTTTTCTTCAATCGTTTTAAAAATTTTGACACTTTTCTCAATGAGTTGCTTACTTCACAGGCTAGTTATACTTTTTTCCAAGCAGTTAAGAAATAATTAATGACACTAAAAGTCGCTAGTGATACTGCAAATTGCAGTTATACTGATACAACATTTGCGTGAAAAAGTCACCTTTAAAGGGAAACTAAAGCAATTTTTCCTGTGATTTATCCTAACAGTAAAATGAAAACTTTTAAATTAAAATATCACAAATATTCTTGTTTTAATAATAAATATATAATACCGGTGAAATAGGATATAATTTTGAAAATAAAAATTGAGTTTTTATATGTGCTCTACAATTACCATACAATTTTTTTCATAAAACTTTGCCATCAAGTCGGCACGGGTTACCGCTATCCAATTTCGATAATATTTCGTATTTGAGTTATTAGGGTCAATTAGAAAAAATATAGAGGGTATGCGTATCTAATTTCGGGAAAAAAAAATCGCCCTACTAGGCTGGGACACCCTAATGTACATGTATCTTTAAATGTCCGGAAACGCTTTTATTCACCTCCTATTTTATAATCTTCATGACTGCCATTAAAATGAAGTTATATAATACAAGTTTGATTATAGAACAGGTATTATTCCATATTTTAAATACATCATCGGATTTATCCTTTGCTTTTATCGAACAGCCCGGAACAAAGGGCGTTTACCTCGTCTCTTACACAACCGCAATGATAATCATCACGACGGTAAACAAACAAGTACAAGAACAGGAATAGGCCCATGTTTGACATCCCAGAGCGATCATTAATCAACAGCCGGTTATTACCGTTCGGGGAATAAGCCTTCGAGTTCCGACTGTCCATTGCTGCGTGACGGAAATCCAAATTGAATTTTGCGTAAATCACAAGCATCACAAAATAAAGAAAAGGTTTTGAAGAAATTTGTTTCTTTTAACTGCCATTCACGGTTTCGTGAGTTTAGCGTAAGGCTAAATTAATTTTGCAGTGTATTATAATTTTACGAACGGTTACGTTATTATCGGAAATCAATGAATGAAATTTCCTAGGTTCTTCATTAAATAAAAATGTTCCATATAAAATATAGTATGTATTAATTATCTTGTGCAGCAAAGGACCTGCTAAAACTTCACAAAATTCCTATCTTGCACTCTATTCTTACTAGAGTGTTATATCTTTCGGTGTGGAACCACTGTACCACACACTATAATTGCATTTAATTTTGTTCTTTGTTACTGCTAGAATCCAAATCTGTAAAGCATAGATATCAACTAAATGTTTGGCCTTCAAAATTGATTCTAACCTAATCGAGAATTAACTGAGAACATTGTAAACAATTTTAATTTGATACAATTTTGCTGACGTATTTTATATGCGCAGCAATTATGCTATGAATACTTTTTATTGTAATCACCGCTTCCAATGATCGTAATTTATCCAGTCCAGGCGGAAATTGAATTATAAGTAGAAGAGAGATAAAAATGAGTCATCTCAATCAATTAGCCATTTCGATCTGCGACCCGGCACAAAAGCACTCGAGATAATTCTACCGATATTATTCTACAGTGTTTTATGCGTTCAGCGTCTCAATGTAGGCAATTATTTTTCTCATAATGGCCAACTTATACAAATGTACATACATTTCGTGGTGTAACGATATTTTTTTTTATGAGCACTATAACAAAGCGTCAGTGTAGTGGATTTAAACCCACTACCTATCGGGAACTTAACCCTTTAAAACCTATAGAAGTGCCTATATAAAAATAGATATGAAAATATATTAAGGAATTATCGCCCTCATAATTTTATTGTATCGACAATATGGATGTACTCGTTTGTCTTCAGCAGACTATTTACAATTCACTGGTCTTTCCATCTATTGTCACAATTTGCCGAGTCAGTATAGAAAAACTTTTTCCATTATGATTGTTGAAACCGGAGGCAAAAACAGCGCCCAAACCTCCAGTTGCCAACCCAATTTCAATATTGGCAAATCGATGGTAGCCGGGGATCGATAACCATCCTCGGGGGCCAATAATTAGATAATACCGGGAATAACGAATACAAAATAGGTCCGTTGGCGCTCGCGTGATTTCCACTCCTCCACGTTTGATCCCTAAACATGTTAGCAATTAACTGTTTGGGCATTATCGAACAACCCTCGGGGACGCTTCGCCGAAAGGTTGTGCGAGGGTCTAAGTGAAAAGGTCGATATTGCTCTATAAACATGTCATTTGGTATAGAAGCACTTTTCTATAGGGAGGTATAAAACTAATCAGAATGTATTTACTTAGTGGATACCTTGATAGAGTAATGATGCGTGTGTGTGTCATGGGACCTGATACTCTAGAAATCGCTTCCTATGTCGAGCAGTGTTAGTGGGTTTTTCAATAGAAAATTTTACTTGTAGTACATAGAATGTAAGACCCTAAATCACAAATACAAAGATATTATGCCATACGTAATGTGGAGAAAATTGGGTGTAGAAACATATCTGTGGGTTTTCATTTTTCATTTAAAGCGTGAATATGTAGGTTTTTACTACAAACGTGGACAAAACCTTCAAAGTAATATCTTCTTGTCAACATACAATTCATAAACATTACCTATAAAACACAGAAGACGCTTTCGAATTACGAAAGCATTTTTATGGCTCTCATTAAAAAAATGCTGAAAAAATAAAAGACAAAATTAAAAAGACTCCGCTCACAATTAATAAAGCGGTGAGTCATAACGATGTTTTAATTAAAACTTGTAAGATGTTCTTTACAACATAATGAAACGCAGGTATTTAATTTCATATCCCGCCGCCGAAATTCCGCGGATATTCCGTGCCGGATCTAAACTGCACCCTCATCTGGCACCTGCCCATTATTATTTGTAAAGATGACGGCGGCACGTGCCATTTCACAGATTCCATTAAGGAGCGACTCGGGGAAGCTTTGTTTGCTATTGTGACCGATACCTTTACATACTGTGCGGATATCACTTTTGGTCGTGCATTTATAACTAATACTCGCAGATGTGATTGGTGGAACAATACCTTAGTCCACCTTCGTCAACTATTTCGTCGAGCGCGTAGGAGGTTCAATTCGCTTAGGAAAAAGTGTAATAATAGTAACTTACTTGAAAGTGCGTTTAACTGTTTAAAAATAGCCAGATCGCGTTATAGAGCCGCGATTATTAAAGCAAAAGGCGATTTGTTGCGAAGAGTAGTTGACCGTCTTAATACTGAGGGTCCCTGGTCCCCCCTTTACCATGAGTTTAAAGCTAATAAATCAATTGATTCAGCATATATTGAAAATATAAAGGTTAATGGAACATACACTACTGGTATTGAGGAGACCACGGAAACCTTATTAAACTCACTTATCCCGGACGATAGCCTTGATAACGATTCCGCATATCATAGTCAAGTACGACTATGGGCCTCCGTTTCACCATCCACTCCTGATTCGGATAGCCCATCTCTTCGCGAATTTCTAGAAGTAGTTAGCTCCCTGCCGCTTAATAAAGCTTCTGGAGATGACAAAATTTCCAACAGGATGATAAAGGAAGCGTGTAAACTGTCCGGTGTCGCTATAATGTGCGTTTTTAATCGATGTATAGCTGAGGGTGTTTTTCCGCGAATTTGGCGGTGTGGTCTCATTAAACTTATACCAAAAGGAGGCAATAAGCCTCCTGAAGACCCAAAATCCTATCGTCCTATAACGTTGTTACCGTCGTTAGGCAAGCTACTTGAACGCCTTATTGTGCCTCGCTTACTACCAGGCGGACCGAAATTCCACGATAATCAATTCGGTTTTACGATTGGTAAGTCAACCGTGGACGCAGCTTTATCGGTTAGAAGAGCGGTTAACAAATCGGAGCATAAGTATGTGTTAGGGATATTTTTAGATATCTCTGGTGCATTCGACAATGCCTGGTGGCCTATGTTACTTCTGAAATTAAAATCTCGCGGTTGCCCAAGGAATATATATTCTATGATCAACTTTTATTTTATCTATGGATCAACTAAATTGCGCTTAGGTCACCACGCAGTGTCGAAGTCACTGACAATGGGTTGCCCCCAGGGCTCTGTTGTCGGCCCTTACTTATGGAATCTAGGCTTTGATGACTTTCTCGCGATTCCTTTACCACCGTGTTGTTCTTTAATAGGATATGCGGATGACGGACTCTTACTCATACACGCGAATAGTAGGTCCGGTCTAGAAAAGTTAGCAGACACGTGTCTACGTTTAATTACTCACTGGGGTGAAAGAAACCGTCTCTCGTTCGCTCCCCAAAAATCATTTCACTTGCTGCTGAAAGGCAACTTGAAAACCCCGCCGCGTATAAAATTTAATAACGTCCTTATCAAAAGTAAACAATCGGTTTGTTACCTAGGGCTTGTTCTAGAACGAAATTTCTCTTTTATTGAACATATAAAAAGCGTCGGTGAAAAATCTAAAAACAACTTTTATGCCTTGACAAGGATATCAAAGTCAACCTGGGGTCTATCGTTTAATACCTTAAAAGTAATTTATGGAGCTACATATTTGGGTTGTATTTGTTACGCTTCCCCTGTGTGGGCCGATAGGGCAACTGTCGGCGCAGTCAGAAGGAAGTTGCTCCAGAGTCAGCGTTTGGCGTTGATATTTTTGTGTAAGGCGTACAGAACCGTTAGTACTGAGGCTTTACCTGTTCTTGCGGGTGTGCTTCCAGTCGACCTGGAAGTACAGCGTCGCGCCGCGTTATATTTTGCTGACAGGCAAAGTGTTGATAGAGATTTCCTTCCATCGCGCGACTTTTCAAAAATAACTCGATTATTTAAACCATACGCCGAGACTTACTCGGAATTAATAGAAGAATGGCAAAACCGATGGAAGCTGTCTGTAAAGGGCCGTCATCTTTATCAATATTTTCCTTCGGTTAGCGATCGCTTGGCAAAAACTTGGCTTGAGATTGATCATTACGTGTCGCAATTTCTAACGGGTCACGGCAATTTTCGTAGTAAATTATTCTCATTTAGGTTGGTGGATTCTCCTATGTGCCAATGCTCAACGCATGATTGCGAATATGAACAGTCCGCACATCATATCCTTTGGGAGTGTAATCTTTGGTCGGATGAGCGTAACAGTATGCTTAATAGTATGCACGTAACGTCTGGTGTTGTTTATTATACAGACCTCGTTGAATCTAGGAGGAATTTCCGTGCCTTTCAGCGATTTTGCCATGCCTATTATTGGAAGTCTGTATAACAGTTCGCACGTTAGGTCCAATTTAAGCAATAGTTAACTATCCGTGGTGCGTTACTTGCGTCAAATTTTTTGGTAATTGTAATTGTCTTTCTTTATGTGAGGTTAAACCTCATAGCTCAATGTTTTGTCACCCGCTTTGCTGTGGAGGGAAGTGGACAACTCTTTGTTTTTCCAACTCCTCCTTTACATTGCTTTTCTGATTAACTTCGTTGCGGGATTATGACAATTTAGGTCCCCTTAGATTCGCTGAGCTTCATTGCTCGGCGCCAATACTGTGCGTGCCGCTGTTGATCCTGGAATACAGGAGTTGCAGTGGCGGGTGTGTGGTGGGATAGGGCCAAAAAGCTTTGTTTGCTACTAGGCTCTTCTAATTAGCGTTATCAAGCCTACTGGCTCGTCCTTTGTGAAAGAACATTCGCGGCGGACGGCATAATTCACTTAATTGGTAATTTCATTCAAAATCTCCCGACTTTTATGGCGAATTTAAGCAGTGCCATTGACATTTTCCGACTGCTTAAACAACACAACTCGGGAAAAATCAAATGCAAATGAGGGCGCATTTGCAAATCACGCCTAGTACTTACCGTGGTGAGCACTGAAATTAATTTTAAATGAATAGAATAAATTTTAATATTTAATATTTATTCGGCGTCACGGAATCTTTGCCTCCGGGTTACGGTGCTTTAATAAAGGATGTTAATAAAATATGATAACGAATTTCCTTGTAACGGAAAATTTCAGATTTTATCGAGCTTCGGTGAAATATTTAGCACCTCCTACTTGGACTCAATCTAAAAAACCTATTAAACCGCTTGTTAAATTCTAGCGATAATATAATGCGGAGACAAAGTTACAATTTCAAATAATTCTGAACACATAAGTCCTTTAAGGCGAGAGTAAATAAAATTTATTGGTAAACGTCAACCCGGTCGCCTGTGGGAGAGCTTTAAAATCCTAGGAAATTTTACGACCCGCGTCGAATACTACATCTTACGCTCCACAAATTGTAACTTATGTGTCGGTGCGATTCAGTCACCTAACTCAGGGCTTCCCAAACTGTGCGTCGCGACGCCCTGGGGCGTCGCGGCAACATCCGAGGGGCGTCGCGAGGCGATCGGCAAACATTTGCTGTCCGTATTTTTCTGATAACCTCATATTAGGCTAACTACTGCTGTTTTTATTTCCAGTAAAGTAGGTAGTTTTGATGATTTGCGTAGCAAGAAAAATAATTATCATATAGGGCGTCATAGTGTAAATAAGTTTGGGAAGCCCTGACCTAACTAATAAGTATAGGTAGCGCTTACCTTTGGACTCTCGGCTATATTGTTCTTAAGAGATTTTGTACTAATAGGTACTTCTTAGTTTGCACGAACGTTTTTAAGAAATGTGATATGTTATTTTTAGGGTGATATTTGGGTGCTATTAAAGTATATGAATAAAGAGATGTTCGCATCAAAAAATTAAGTAAGATTTCATTATTACTCATTACGTGTTATGGAGAATCGGTAGTAAAAAGACTTAACTATGAACAATTTTTCGGACAAACAAATAAGACCAATATCATAGTTTGACAAATAAGTAGTCAACTGAGAAAAACTGGATTGGCTATACAGCTAGTAATAATAGAAGTGATAAAGACGTAAGACATCGACATATAATGTTAATATCAATGTCAAGACTTAATCTCCGCGCTCACTCACGCGTGACGTACACTACGTTCAAGTAGCTACAAGTTGCCGTATGTGATTTGCGGCTCAACTCACCCACTGACGCTAGTTCAGTACACAGTTTCCTTGAGCTCAAGTAAACTGCAAGGCCAAGCAGGACGTCTTGAGCACACAAATTTCCTCACGACCGCGACCAAGTTTGAAGTTACACGAGACTGAGCAAGTTTCAAATCCACTATGCTGAGTTCCTAAAGCCGCGGCCACTTACAACCGACTTTTGCTGGGCTAGTACGAATTATGAGTTTAACAAACTATTTTTTATTAAAATAACTACATACTTATGTATCTATGTCTCTTTTTGCTACCCCCGCACTATCCTCTCCCCTGCACTCTGCTTACCCCTTCGGAGTACACCAGAGTAATGTTACTCTTGAATGCATAGGCAGAGGTGTATTTCTGTACCTAAAATTCGCCAATGGTGTTTTTATCCCGCGTAATAAGGAACGAACCTATTTACATTTTCCGAGCTAATTTCTAATCTCCGAGCTGCGATTGGAAAACTCAATAACACTGCCTGCCCTATGTGGAAAACTGGACATCACGTGAGATTCTCTTACTTTGTGAGGCCTACATACCTGTCAGACAATTTTTGTCATTTCGAGCCAATTCAATTTTATGTATCAATTGTCAACTTTTAGTTACTGTTTTAAAATCTAGCTCATACAACGTACATTTATCTATTAAAATAGTACGTTCAAAGTAAACACACACACAAAAGGTTGTATAAAAATTGGCCGCACGGTACCGTCCACGCGGCAATATTTTTATTAGTTCCAGTGTAGCGATACCCAAAGGGGGAAAGTTTGGATTCTGCACACATTGAAATTGCAGCGGCGTACGTGGCGACTGCCGCCTGCTTCCCATATTACGTGTATTTTATTAAACCAAATCTGTTGATGGCAATACAAAACTTTCGTATAATACGAGCCTACTGAGTTTTGATTTCATAAAACTAGTTACGGAGAAAGTTTTCACGTTATTCGAGCTTATTTGTTTGCTTATTAATAAGTCAACTAATAAATATGTGCGATTCTCTTATTCTGAATAATATAGTAGGTATTTTTTATTTTAACAGCTTCTAAAATATTTAATAATAGTGCTAATAAACAACTAGTCAATTCAAGTCAGAATTATATCTGCGGATTACTACATCAATTCATATAACTTCTAACTTCTGGGTAAACATGGTACTGATAAAGAACTAATCAATTCAAGTCAGAATTATATCTACTGATTACTATGCCAAGTTATATAAATTCTAACTTTCTAACGATTCAAAGCCATGAAATTGAATCGATGCCTCAGAAAACCTCAAAAACCGATTGGTTGTTCATACAGTGTTTGTCAGGACCCCTAAATTGCTTGTAGTGGGCCGTTTCTATCCGACCGAACAACAGCCAACGTACAAGAAATGTAAAACTAGCCACAGTGACTCACGCAAAAGGATCGTAGTCTAAAGTCAATGTGTACAGGACATTAGATTTCAAAAACTTCGAAACAATGTTGTTCCAGATACGTTATGACGATCTTGCTCATATTGAATCATCTTAAGACGTAACCATGTAATGAAAATTACATTAACAAGCTTTTCTTTGAGCTAAAGCAAAAAAGTGTTCTATCTTCCGCGTTATACGTTTAATCAGACATTTTCTCTATTCTAAGAAGTATTATGTCCCTATGAATTTAAGATTCTTACACAAGCAAATGTCAAGGACAAATACAGATAAAGAAAATTGTATATTACGTAATGCCACAATTTGGCCCTGAGTTCCTTCAAAAGGGACTGCCCACGCGAAAATAATTGGGCAAAGGTAAGGTAGCTGAAATAAGTATGTACTTACGGATAAATATATAGGAAATGTCATGGCGGAATATTGTATGGCATCATAATGCTTCGTTGGACTGCAGAGAAAACCACATAAAATTGATAAATTAGGCGAGTAAAAATGGTTCAGAGCATATTTCAAAAATATATTGACTTGAATTATTAAACCCATAATTGGTCGTTTTTATTTTAAGAATTACTATACAAAACGCTTATAAACAGAACATGTTAGTTATATATAAACACGTATACAAAGATGAAGTAATTGAGCGCTTTCGTATTCATGAGAAATGTGATAACTAGACGGAAAGCATGATTTACTACGCAAGGCCTTGCACGGCTACACTTTTTTTAAATCCTGGTGTTCAAATTGCGAATGATATAAATAATTCGAAGAGACCAGACATTACATAATTAAAAACTAGTACAACTTGAGCCGGTGTTGTAACAACGCTTTTGCTTTCTCATTATACAATGAGAGCAAACGTAAACACGTCCGGCAAACTTCACGACCTTTTGTTCACGTTTCGGAAGAAGGACAAAGACCTTGGCAAGACGAATTTCGAAATGATAAAACTCACAAGAGCATTAAACAAAACGGACAAAGAAAGTAAAATTTTCGCGTGCCGGAATACGAGTGAATATAAAGTTATTAATTAATGGCCACCCACAGTGGAAATAGGTTTTGCTTCAAACTAAGTTCTGTGGTAAACGAGCCTTCATCGTAGTTGGTTAAAGAGGGCTTCGTTTTCCTTAGATCGCCTTTTATTACCTTATTACCGCTATGTCAAAGCGGAGACGTGCCTTCATTTCGAACGAAGCGAGTAAGCTTTTGTTTGTTATTTGAAACATGAAACGTAACAATATCGTCAGTACACAATATTGGTGGTGAGAAAAATTCCGACAAAGTTATCAACTGTACAGAGGAAGAAAAATATTTAGTATGTTGTGATACGACAGTAGAATAAATAATCTGCAGTAACTTAGTAGAAATCAGGAGTTCCGTTGATGTACTAAGAAAGAAGTAGTGGAACTAGTGAATAATGTATTTTGTTGTTTTACAACATTCAATGTGAACTTCAAGGATGAAGAGAAACTTGCTTCTAAGTAATAGAGTATACAGAGAAAACACATTATTAAAAAGCGCAAAACAATCGACCATACATATTCATGAAAGCAAATCTTTTATATAAATCCAAATATAAAACAGCAATCATTACATTTGGCGAGTGTTTTTCTATTTTTCCATCGCATCGAGTATAAGTAAACGAGTTTAATCATTCGAAGTGAGAATGTATTCAGGTAATAAAACAGTGGAGCGACCCAGACGTCTAAACTGCCCCGCATGTAGTTACGTACGCAAATGTAATCGTTTATAGTGTGGATTATTGTGAGTTGTCAGCCGGTGGTTGCGTATTGTGCTTGTGGAATTGGGTCGAGCCGACTTTGGACCGATAAAGTCCAACTCGATCGATTTACGTTTCCTCGTGTTATCGGAATGTTTCCATGTTTACATGTTTAATGGATGTCAGTACTCTTTTAATGGTATACATCTGAAGGTGTATATTATTCAGAACTTTTTTTATGAATTTATGCATATTTCATAAGAGTGATGTACGCTTTAATGTCGGTTCCTGCAGACAATGCTATACCGCAAACGTATTATTGGTGTCTGTTTAATATAAGTTTTCTCAATTTGAAGGGAAAAAAATTGTATTGTATCAGAAACTGCGAAATACAAAACAAATTACAAATATCTAGTTCCGAAACATTCGTATAATCAAATAACGTATTTTTGATACAGACATTCAAGTCTAGGCAAATTGCTTTATCTTTCTCTAATCAACTGCTGTACTGAGAATTTGCATTTTATCAATACGACCGCGTTCGAATATGAAAAATGAAAACGCAAATATACCGCATACAGTACAAATAAATACAGCGAGCCGAATGAAATATACACAGCGCAGGTAGTTGGCCGCTGAATCTGTTTACAGTTGGGGATCAGGAAGGCGACGAGTAGAGCTAATATTTGACGTGAGCAGGTGACCTACATTCCCATTTCAGATATCGATGTTCGAAACGAAAGGTTCGTCAAATCCTCTCAAAGCAGTTCATTTATTATGGAAGACTGCACCGAGGTACCGCCGTCCTATAATAGCCAATCATTAAAAGCAAATCCGCTTTAGAGATTGAACTACTAACGAAGCTATTAAAAAGTTCAGACCGGAGTTTTCAGTTATATTTAGTAAGAATATATGTAGTTATACATTAGTTTAAAATCTTGTAAATTTTTTTCAATTACTTGAGGAAATTCACACGAATACTACCTAGGGGAGACAGTATAGTTATTGGCCCCTGTACAGTTATTAGCCATTTCAACTTTGCTACCAAAAAACTAGCAATATCCTATACTAATAGTAGATTTAAAAATTATATAATGGCGACACTTTTATTCTCTGTCATAAAGTCTCATCGAAATTCCGCTAGGTATGTGGTTTGTTTGTTTTCCGATGTGTAATGTTTTGCCGGAGGGAGAAATTCAGTTAAGCGATTAAAAATAATGTTAAGACTGCATATATTTTTTGGCGCTATATTTTGAAATGAATATGTAGTTTGTCAATGATTTATACTTCACAATAAATGGTTTTTTATGCGTTATAACCATTTTAAAGGTGCAATATAACTTACTTTCTTTATAACTACTATGTTATGGCCAATTACTGTGATTTTAAGTTTAATATTTTTGAGTTCACACTATTCTTAACATGTATAGTGAAAGTTTATATAAAGTACCTTCTTTTGTAGTACATTAACAAAGCAACATAATGTCGTGAGTTTTATTTATTTTCAGTAAGGATATAATTTTTTATTTATGTTTTTTTACCAACTGGTCGCTTAACTGGCCAATAACTATACTGTTTCCCCTATTTGTTATTAACAGCTCATATAAGTCACTGAACGCGATACTACAAAACAATTGAACAAGAACAGACCTTGCTACACGACTCAGTAAGCTTATTAATTAATTCACGCAACTAAGCAGTTTCTTGAGAATAAATATTAGGTGAAAAACAAATATTTATTTACTCATAATGTTTTCTTAATCATTAAAGTATGTAATAACTCCCTACAAATTACACACACCAAACTTTCATAAATTATAGAAGTACCTTGTGTGAGGGCTTCAAATATCTCCAAGATAGACCCATAGACCTCGAATCTAATAGATATTGAACAAGGCAAGTACACCACATAAACAGCATTTTAACTTATAAGTATTCTCTAACCGACAATGTTATTTACATCCGAACCGGTGCACCTAAATACTACGGCAAAGTTTCTGTTTCGACAGCTGTACCGTTCGCTTGCCTCTTTGTTTTCCTTTAGTTATTATAGTTTGAGAGCATTATTATTTTATATCAATTCGTTCGCTTCAAGCAGAGTAAATATTTTGATGTCTATGATTAAATTTTTATATTGAACGTTTTCGTCGTGGTTACCGATATTCACTTATTCTAATTCACGTAATTTATTTATTCCTTTAATAAGAAGCCTTCTGCACATCTTTATTTGGTAGGAAGCAGAGTTTAACATAGTTTACAAATATCAAAGAACGTGATTCTTTATAATATTGTATTTAAAGCATTCTTCTTATGTTCATTTGTTACGAAATGTGTTTAGTTTTATTACACGTTCGTAAGCAACTCATTGCTATGCATCTGCAGACGACACGCAAAACCACTAGCTCATTACGTCTTAATAATACAGTCGGTATTACAATGCCGAGTGAACTACGGTAATAACTTTCGTTAATACATACATACATAAACTCACACCTGTATTTCCCGAAGGGGGAGGCAGAGGTGCATTTCTGCACCCGCATTTCGCAAGTTATGCATCAGTCCCATTCTTAGCTGTTTTTCGGGCACATTTTCAGACTCCGTGCTGCTACTGAGAATTTCCTAATGGATAAACCGAATAATACTTTGTCACGGGAACCGAAACCAGGACATCTAGATCATACGGCAAATGCTTATACCGGGAGACCACGAGGTAGTCGTTTCGTTTATACGTGCAGAAATGAACCATACATTCCGAGGGCATTAGCACCGACTTATCTTCAAAGAGTCTTTACACTTTGTTCCCCAAGGAGGACACGATAAAATCTCACAAATGAGATTGTGAAAGACAATAAAAATTCAGTACCATTTTGACGAAAAAATACTTGTAAACTCGCTTCAGAGTGGACGCAACAGTTTTTTGTACGAAAGGAAAAATAAAATCAAGGCGCAAGAACAACGGAATGCGAATTTTTGCTCGTTTCGTTAAAAATTTAATGTAACAAGAGAATTTTAGTTCGGAGTTTACAATTAAGATATTTGTTAACTGTACTTATTGCTGTGGTAATCAAACATAATTCATCACGAAACGTTGTAAATAGCAAATTGTATTAAATTTACGACATCATTGTAAGTGATAATGTAACACTACGCGTTGTTTAATAATTTTAGTTAAGTAGCTCATACCAACACTGTAGAAATAAAATTATTTTTAAGTACTACGGTACAGTATTTTGTACTACGGTCATGCTTCGTGGCCTCGCGATAAAAGTCCCAGTCAGAAATCCCAGGTTCAAATCCCGGGTCGGGTAGTGTTATTGGGCATTTCCATTAAAAATCTCAATAGAAATAGGCTTTTTTACTGACGTATTTTTATATATGTATCTCATGTAAGTATAGTATTATCTTTACGACATCTTTATAGATAAATGCCAGTACATTTATTAACTTACACCCGTGACATTTTTCAATATACCATTTAGTATTGAACGTGGGATGACGCCAGTGACATGTCCCCGATAATGTTCGATGAATTAATGCGTTCGTGTTCAATTAAAATGCTGGTTTTATGGCTGGAATAATACCAAGATTGGCGTTTCATGCGGATATTTATTCAAATGTTGCTGATAAATGTTCAAAGTAGTTAACAAAAACGTGTGTATTCGTATTAACTTTGAAGTTGCGTAGGTAAAAACGACAGTTTTTGTCTTATTGAGAACTACTTCAGCTTAGTAATAAGCGAAGTAGTTATTTTATTGCATTTTACTTTTTTTACATATGAAGTTATGTTAGTTTTATACATTTTATGATCTTTATATGTCAAACGACCAAAGAATATTAAATATCTACTATCAGTCACCATAACAGATTCCACTAGACATTCTATTTAAACTGCAACACACTTATCACGAGGCGCAGTGCGGACGATACCAGCTGGGTTAATGGAAGGTTTTTATTCACACAAGGTATTCTCAAGCGCGGAAAGATACAGCGAAACAGCTTCTCGCAGAAATGAGCAATTTCCCAAAGGTGAACGCAAAAATTCATCACACGTACGAAGCCACGTGTAAAAGCCACTAGAATATGTTTAAAAATATAATTTCGCTGTACCTCAGCGCCATGATAAAGCGTACCGATGCTGGGCGAAGCTTGGGTTTATCATTTAAAACGCGAAAGCAAGATAAATGCTGCGGGGACGTAATCTATCTGCGTGCTTTATGCGGCGTAACCTTAACCGACCATGTGCGCAGTGCAGGAGGCAAGGGGAGACTTTATTGTTCGTGTTTTGTTGGCTTTACGCGTACCAAGAACTTGGTATTTTAGTGATGCACTATGTTTGTAAAGTATAAGTTAGTCATGTAAAGTAAATAAAGTAGACGGAAGATTTGTACAAGATAATATTGTATTTAGTTAGCTATGCTAGGAGATGAATAAATAAAAAAAATATAAGAAAAAGCAATAGATCGAACCAAGAGGATTATGCGCTCGATAAATAATAAATGTCAACGGTCGACGGTTCGTATCATAAGCTCGCACATCTTATTCTTAGTAATAACACACATTGTAAGAAAACCTGCACACGTAAAAAGTTATGCACAAGGAATTTCATTGGCGTTTACTCCGCAAACCCACACTAGGCATGTGTGGGTGGTCTCTTGAGTTTAATCCCTCTCAGTTGATGAGGTCAAGAAATTGAACATAGGAGTATACTTGCAGATACGTGTATACATTAAACGAAATAACGACAGAAATAAAACTGTGATATTTCACTGATTAACAGATACCTACATTTGACACTTGTTTTGAAAATGTAATTTTTTTTCGGTTTTTGTTTTAACGTCAATGTATTCATAATCAGCTGAACTGTTGCCTGTTTTAGTTTTTTTTTGTTTATCACGGTCTTTAAACACTCCGCATACTCGTACTACAAAGACGTTTACCCAAAATTAATAAAGCTGTAGATGGGGTCATAGAAGCAATAACACTTGGAAAATGTAGCAAGGCAACTGGTGAATGTAAGACTTTTGTAGGTTACTCGGGCAGTTACCCTCATTACGATACACGATAACCGTCAAACGCGCTGTTTTCAGTTACGACCACATGTAAATTTTGTTGCCACTTATACTTTAAGTACTTTTTTGTTATGCGCGTAAATTTTTGATTTCTGGTCGGTGATATATTAAGTGTGATATACAATACCTACTATATTTTTTGTATATAAATTAAGCTCCTTCTACCTTTAATCTAAAATTTAATATTCGTTTCGTATCTTGAAGACCGAGGATCCTCGAGGTATATTACTTGCATTAGGATTTTTTGATATTAGTATGGAGTCTTGTCCAAGCTTTAGACTTTTAGATAAAATTTTTTACTTATACAGATTTTAAAATTTTACAGAATGGGTCACCCTAAAATGAACTTCAGTCCAGTTAACAGAAGTATTTGAGAATTAAGTATTCATATCTAATACTTATTATTTAATCTACAGAGAACACTTTTAAGTCAATTAACAAAACATAAGTCAAAGCTAAACTCCAGCGCTGAGTTCTTTATAAAACAATACTGAGAATTACTTAATACAATTTTTATCGTTTTGGGAACAGTAATAAATTCTATTGTATGAAAGGCCTGAATTTCGCTCACTTTGTTAATAATAAGATTTCAAATCCAGTTTATATTGCAGAGCGAACTTTATTACGTTTAGGAATTCTTTTTCATCGCCTCAAAAAATGATATCATTTGTAAGTAAAAAATTTTCATCTCAAACTTCAAAGTGCTACGAATAATAAACTTAGACCTCCTTATTAAAAAAAAACAATATTTTGTGATTGATGACAATTACATGAAACGAATATAAAAAAAATAGGTCTGACATCACCTAAAGAGAAAACTTTCCGCAGTGTTCCTAAAGTACTATATTTTCAAATCGTGCAAGCCACCATTGCAAACATTTGTTTTTAGATTCAAATTCTCACTTAGTAAGTACTGTTCTTGGAAATTGAATCAACATTTCTTTGCAGACGTGTAAAACAATTTCCCTGTTTAATTATAATTCGTTCTTGTTTCTGTGTATAAAAGAGTGTTTTGTAGGCACTTATAACATCGATGTTAAGGAACCAGCAGGCGACTGGGCTTGGTATAGAATTATTAATGAGAAGGGCCCGTCCGCGCCAGTTCTAAAGTCTCTTATTAAACGGTACACGGAACGGAGAAACAATAGTTTGTTAATTTGCATATAACACAAAAGCTGGAAAAAAAGAACATTTTACACTAAATACTTTAGAAAGTATTTTTTTTTTTTTTTTACCCCCTGAGTAGGTATACTAAGCTAAGAAAATTAAACGCGTTTTATTCTAGGTTTGGGATTTTATATGGATCATAGTCCAAGATTATGTTAGTGGCACTGAACTCTTCCGAATAAACCATAACATTGATTTTCTGAAATTATATAGATACGCTCATTTTATGTATTTATATAAAATTATGATGATGCCTACAGATTGTTATAATCAAAAAAAAACCTCCAATGATGGAATTCGATTCAATTACATTTAGAACCAAACAAATGCAAACGTCATCAAAATTCAGAGGAGCGGCGACATTTTTCAAAAGGACCGCCGTAGTAGTAGATAAACCGGGTTCCGATCGTTAATTCCCGATTCACTAGGTGTACCCGTCGCTGGAGACTCCAAATGGAATTATTTATCGACATCGGTGCACCGGTCGGCGGCTGGAGTCTAAACCAACGGGATGTGTGCCGCAGATTCGCGTTAAATTTTCATCACAACCAATCGTACAACCGCTGCCAAAGTGGGTGTATCGAAGCAGTAGGCGGCTACAGGCAAATCGATTCTTCACAAGTTCCCATTCCGCGTGGCAATTTACAGTGAAACATAGCTATTACTACTAAGTTAAGCAACCTTTACAATTTGTTTTTCTCTCAAGAAACTTAGTCGAAATTCTGATTATCTGAAACAATTTTAACAAGTAATGTTACTTAATAACAGCTTCGCTTTGACTTTAACAAGAGTATACTCCTTTGAAAGACTAAATTGTATAGTCTTTTATCTCAACGTTACTCTAGATTATAGTATTTAAAAATTGTATCAAATTTATCAAGACTGCGATCATAAATCAGTGTCTAAAATAGACAAACAGAAACGCGTTGCATGGCCTTTAAAACAGAGTATAAATTATGGGATACAATTTAATTTAAGCTTGTCTTTCTTACTGCTATTTCCTTAAATATTCTAACTCTAAGCATATATTCAAATCACGTAATTAGAATCTCAATTTCCTTTTCACTATTATTTCTATTTCTTATAACCTACATTTCACTATTCATGTACTATTACTACTATACCATACAGCTGTAAAGCTATTATTTCATCGCAAATCTGCCATACTCGGCGGTATCTCGTCGCTCCATCCGGCCGCATTCGCATATTCACCGTTCTAGCTCGTTTTTGTAAATGTTTTAGTTTGAGTAAGCATTATGGCGGAGACTTAGTTTATATTCAACGGCGGTGACTTATCTCGGCGCCGCAGCAGCGCTCGGACGCCGGGATCAACGCCAATGTTTGTTCTCCACGTCATATTATTCTCGACCGTAAAGCTGTGGTCCAAATGAGCCCTAAGCGATACGACCTCAGAATGAAGAAGACGTTGGCTAATGGCTAGCGGTATTTATAATTAAAACACTGTTAATTTAGTCGAAATTTTGAACGATGTGATAAATTTGATTTAAAAATTGATATAAACCCTGAAATATATCTGTAGTATATTTACTATTTATTTATTTTTTATTTATTACACTTTATTGTACACCATTTAAAAAACAAAAGAAACAAATTAACAGTAACAAACTCTACTAATACGATATTAGTGTCCATTTCCTTAAAAACACGAATTTTCGAATTATTTTTGGTTTATATTTTTTTCTCTATGTGTGTTCATAGTATTTATAACCTTAGCCTGTAAAATTATTATTTAAATTGTTATTTATTTCATAACTTGATGGAAAATTTGTTTCAGTTTTAATGGTTTTTTTCTAATGTTTTTGACTTAACAATCATAAATAATATAAAATAATAGATATTGTTCCAGTGAGTTGTCACACGCGTTGTGAGCTCACAAAATATATGTATGGGTTAGACGAAAACAAACGTAATATTTATGCGGTGGTTTTGTTCAGGAAATTAAACAACCCATACGTACATAAATCAAGGAAGTGAGACTTTTCATGCGCCATTACCTGAAACAAGCAAAAATATTTTTTAACACATAATGATCAACAACAAATTTTTCCTCAACTCAATTATTTACTAGCGCATATACATAATATGTTTCTCATACACAACAGAAAGGGTTATTTTCTCCATAATTAGTTTACAGGATGCTCATAATGACAATCGCACATAAACAAATCATATTAATTATAAAAATATATATTTTATTACGACAAAAGTATACTTTAAGCCACATTTAAAAATACATTTATATGTATAATTGCATTAATACATTTGAATCATTATACTCGTATACATCAAATACCAAAGCCCCGGTTTACAATCAAAGTGAAAAACAATCTAAATACCCCAGGGATTTGGCAGCGCAGCACTTCGATAAACGTCGCGCACATGACATCCTTAGGCCCTATTCGCACGAGAGTTTAAACAGCGTTGCGTTATAACCCGGCGTCGGCGCTTTTATAACGTCCTCAATATGATCATTCATACGGACGCTTTTAAATCACTTTCGTCTCGTCCTTCGCTTTAGTAAGACGTGGGAATGGTTGCTGCTAAATTACTAGCAATAGCGATTTGTGTTGCTAGAAGACGAAAAAGGAAACCAAGGACATTCTGGGTACATCCTCTGAATGTTCATTCATACTTAAAAGGATTCATACATACAGGAGATACTTAAAAGGACAGCTTGTGACACGGTACGAAGATTTGAGGCAATATCCCAGTAACTTCTTTAATTATTTTCGAATGAGTATAACAACATTGCCTGGAAGAGATCGCCTTGCGCGATAAGGCCGCTCTTTGTACTTTCTTTTTATTTTATTCTTAAGTTTAATTTAAGTTATAGGTGTACAATAAAGTTTTAAATAGATAATAATAATAATAACATTTGACGAATTATTGGAAATAATGGGGCCTCAAATAACACTCCAAGATACTAACATGCGTTTGGCTATACCACCTACACTACGACTGGTTGTAACACTGAGGTAAGCAAAACAATAAAACCAATATACAAAGCAATCATAATTTAGTATTAATTGAAGGGTCCTCTGCAATAATGATAAATGCCCTTTTTCTTTTGATTTAAGATAATTTGGTTTTAAATTTATAAACGGTGTAAAAAATTAATGAATGATATTTTCCAAATAAATACATACTTTAATTTTAATAAATAACAGTTTGTTATCTTCAGGTCCGAGCTTTTTACACAGTTTATAAACTTAAAGCCCAATTATGTTAAAGCAAAAGAAAACGGACATTCATCATTATTGCAGTGGACCCTTCAATTGTTACAGAACAAACACGTCCGACCACTGAGAGAGCGCGCGGCGTACTGATCGCAGCGCCGGCGCTTTTTTAACGCTCGTGTGAATAATAATAAGAAGTTTCATACGACCTATTCCCAGCGCCCTGCGTTGAAAATGCAACACAGCTCGATAAAAAACCGTCGCGTCTTAAAAGCGCCGACGTGTGAACACGTACTTGGGTATGCATATGTTCTATTTGAACGGTTTTTAACGGACGTTAAAAAAGCTCTCGTGTGAATGGGGCCTTAATCAAATATAAATTATTCGTGTCGGGCGCACGTTTTCGCCGAGTGCCAAGTTCGCTTTGCACCAAAAAAAGCTCCTTGGCCCGACACTGAATAAGTAAACCATTACATTGTGGTGCCGGTGGCAGCGTGGCCACACGTTAATGAGCGCAGAAGTGGGTCATATCTATTGTATAGACTTGTTGGCCGTGGCGGGACAGTCCTGTCACTTGATGTGAGGTGTATCTCGGAAGACCTTAATGTGTCCTAATGAGTCGTTTGGTGTAGACTGAAAACGTTAAAAATTTCAATAGCCTAATTTTCTGTATGCAATATATTATATGCTAGGTACGGTTAGGTAACTATTAGGAAAGTTTGTTGTTCGTAGCAAAATATCTTTTGCACCAAACGTACCTCATTTTTATTTGCATCATGATTTTAATTTTTATAATCCAGTTCAGCGGTGAACTGGATTTTAAAGTAGGTATACTAAAGTTACCTCCCTCCTAGTACCCTCTCAATGGTAGAGGAGACCCGTGCTCAGCAGTGAGCGTATATGGGTTGATGAAGAAGATACTAAAGTTGATCCTTGCAGTGACATTTGGATTCTAAGTAAGATTAAAATCTTATTTAATTTCTATCCCTCCCAATTTAAGACTTAAGTTTTAGGGTTTTCCAGCAAAAACTTATATTTTTACTAATGTATATATTTTTTAAATTAGCTCCTATCTTCTTTTTATCGTTCTATGTCAACATGCCTATATACCAAATCAAATTTCAAAAATTTCACAGATATTAAAAGTACAGATAATCTCTAAATATCGCGCCTCATTGCCACCGAACTGTTTGGTCACTTCCCCGCCACAGGAGTCAGTGTCCTCGAGCGCGCGGATTCATTACAGTGACGCTAAATCGCGACCAGGGGTAATTCACACGACCCTATATTTTAGCTTTAGTGGTCGCAACAGTTCCAAATATATCCATAACTTTAAATTACCGTCCGTGTTTAGTGCGGTGAATAATCCTGTTTTAGGTATATGACAGAAATCGTAATGATTCTCAATCGTTAACGCCTATTCCCATTTAGACGCACATGAGGTTATGTAGATAGTTCACTGGACAAGTTAATGTCACATATCGCTTTTATGATATGGTAGCATAAATAACAAGCAACAGAACTGTAAATTGAATGTGGATAAATAAACCTCAAACAGTCCACATACATTGTGTTCATGTATCTATATATATAGTAGCACGAAAATGGACTATATAGGTACATCAAAGTCCTTTGTGCAACTATCAAGTCTTATATATATATCTCGTCACCAATACTCTGTCTCAAATATAGAACAAGTAAAACATGATTTACATATTACACTGGGTCATTGCTGGATATTTATCCAGCGCCCTTCGATCTACTATTTTTTATATCCCTACTAACTGCTCCACATATCATCAAAATACACCAAACCAACCGCAACACTAACGGACATTAAATTCTCTTTACCACTGCGATTCATTTCATTTTAAAATTGAAAACATTAAAACACAATACAACGTTTGCCGTGTGATCCGAACAATAGCCCACATCAGGGGAGAGGTATCGACAAATTCGATTCCATTAGATAAATCTAATATTTGAGCACATCGTGTGCAATACCCAAGTATGGACGGAAATAGAGTGATAAATTTACTATTACGTGCCTCGAGATAGACGTTTCGCCAAAATCGGATCGAATGTGTTCCCGTATTCAAATAGTGTGCAAACAGTTTGAATTTGGCATAAGGGTATTAATTAATCACGAAATTAATTTCTGTTTGCTTAAGGTAGAGATTTTGAGACACGTAACAAGAAGTTGTTAGTCTTTGGGAAATGTATTAGAGGAAACCTTTGCCTTTGGGATGTCAGTAGTTAAATTATTATTATTAATTACACACACAACACTTGATATAGAGTTTTTGGTAATAAGCGGATCATATGGTAGCTTAAAACGACTGAAAATATCTCAAATACTTAAAACCTTTCAAAATATTAAATAAACAATAGTTAAAACGCGACCATACTATAAAAGTTTTTCTAAAGAAGCGACATTCATGTTAAAAAGGGTAACTTAATTTAGCCGTAAAAGAAAATTCAAAAGTGACAAAACCCGAGCTAGCTAGTTTAAAAATCCAACAAAACAAGAGTACATATTTGCGGTGCAAAGAAAAAACTGTAAAATTTGACAAATTCAGCGAACCACAACGACGCAGACATATGAGAAACAGTGAAAATATATTCTGAAATATACGTCAAATATCCTCTCTCCAAGATATAATACTGGCACGATACAGCGAATATAGCAAGATTGTATACGAAAAATTCTCATAGCTACCACTGAGCAACTTAAGAATTCTTAGCTTCAATGAATTCCAATATTAAACCCCTGATCGTAGCCGAAATTAAATATTTGAATAATGTAACTGGCAACGTGAAAGATAAACTTTTTAATTCGCATTCCATTTTCGTGACGTATAATAAAACCGAACAAAGATATCGCTATTGTTTAATGGTACACGTTGTACCAGCCTACGTGATTTATTTAATAAAGATCCCGCGACGGCCGATCCGTTTCTACTTTGCTACACGATTGTATAACTGCCTCCTTACAAAGTTCACCTGCGTGAAATTAAAAAGTACGATATTTTTTACGACATCATAAAAGGTGATTCTTTTAATTAAATGTAAAATCCCGCTGGGGATTTTATGACTTTGGAGGTAATATAGATGTTACTGCATTCATGTTGGATATAATGGGGAATTAAGTATTTACAACTTTTTACGCATGAGCTAACCAGTCGTACTTTATCACCGAGGTTGATAAGTGATCACCGTTGTATTATTACAACCTGACTAAAGATAAAGGATTATTATTGATGCCAATAACTTTTTTCACTCCACAATAAGGCTTGACTAAAGATATTCCGAAACGCTTAAATCGTTGTACAAACATTGTCATTCCCACTATTATTTTTGTTTCAAATAATAAAATAAACTTAATACACGTCGCATTTTTAGCAGCCAATAAATCCATTCCTAAGTCAACAGTAAGTCGTAATCCAAACTCGTGCACTCTAAAGATATCAATGCAGACAATTGCTTTAAGTGCCAATGCAATGAGAACAAAGCGATCACGAACCAGTCCTATGTTGAATATAACTGCAGTTGATCTATTGCGTAATACTAGACATTCATAAAATCGAATAGTAGGAGTTTTTGACTTAGTAAAGTGGCTAAATTTTGACCTAAACAAATAACATTACATAAAATTTAACCAGCCTTTACTAGTCCGAAAAAATTAGAGTAGATGTCTGTGACAAAAAGGATTGTATTATTCTCGTAACGAATATTTAATTAATTTATTTGCAAACGTAGAGCGATAAAATATCAGCCGAAACTTGATCACTGCTGGATATCAGCCTCGCCAGTAGCGATATATATTGCGATTGCTTTTGTTAAATAAATAAGTAATGTGAGAGAGCCATTAAAACCGACGAATCCGTGTACGTAAGAATCTGGTGTTGACGAGAACACGCGTGGAACATCAAACCTCCAAATTAATTAGGTACACGTTGATGTTGTACATTACAGGGCTAATTTGGTGCGGGTTGTACAAATAAGATAAGCGAATTAATTTACTTCAGCGTTTTCCTTTGAAGATCCAATTTAAGGCGTTTTTGAACGACTCGACAAATTTATGATTTCCACAAGCTTTATTTGTAAAGGGTTACTAATTAACAGAATCATGCGGCGTGTAATTCAAAACCGTAACTACATAGTCTAAAAGATATGCATCTCAACTAAACAAGTTTTACCTTGTTACTATAATAAAAGCTATGTAATATAAGGCTTTTCTAATGATTTCCTATACAAAATCTATCAATACACAAATATGTCTCGTACATTTAGTAAATTGAGACTAGTACCACAGATCGCTAAATATGGCAATCCCTTTAACTAGGCTTGACTCGGCAGAGAGAGACTAGAAGATTTTTGGAGAATTAATCTAGATAAATTCGTAGTCAACTTTAGGTTACAAATTGCATTGTTTATATGAGAATACAGAAGACTAGTCCAAATGAACAAAACACTATTAACAAAATGGAACAAAGGTGGAAACTTAATAAATACACCACAACGGCCCGGCCGAGGGATTTTATTGTCCTATGTAAACGTCATTTAGTTAAACTAACGACCACAGCCTGTGCCTAATGCTAAATGACGTTCTGTGTAATTGAGTCAAGATGTGTTTAGGCGGTCCAGTAATTGCCGTGGCCATATATTCCGATTTGACTAATCTAGTGTTGTACACGGGAATGCTCGAATAGGTGAGTCAACACGACGTACAATTTGGTCGGGGAGATCAATTCATTGGAGCACGATGTCGCCCGGCGGGAGATAATGGTCGAATCGATCGACCTAGTGGCTCGGATTAATCGAAAAGTGTATTTATGAAGATTCAATTTACTCGACAGCATTTATCACCGTCCTTCGACGCTGCGGTGGCCGATGGCTTAGCAGTATTTCGTATTATACTTTTATAAATTTAATAACATTCCATTGACGGTAGACACAGATTTTTAAGTAATGAACTACGAAGAGTCATCCCATTAATATTTAATTTTCGCGGTATCTCTGACTTACAAAGTTAATGTATATATAATTTCGTATTTATGGCGAATAATGTTTCATTTTTTTGCACAATGCTTTAGGCATTGTTCTCAATCGAGCGGAAAATATAGCGAGAGAGTTGTTCTTGGATGATAACGAATTCTTGATGCGTGTACAAAGAGCGTGCGAACTAAATAAGCGTACCGAAAAATGTTCTATTCACCTCTGAGTTAAAAGCGGGCAGGTGGGCGTGCCGGAAAATGTACGTGTCTTTATTAGAGGAAAAATCTTAAAAATGTTACATAAAGTTCTTTTTAATTATAAAAAATTCTGTTTTAGTATGCATCCTTACCTTTTAATACATTGAAATTTCTTATAAGCATTTCTATGACGATCTGTCGCTTGATACATATACACAGCCAATGTAAGTCTGTGTAAATATTCATTGATGAAGCATCAACCCCCGTCACTCAGGATTATGTAAAACTGAACCTCACAGTAGTTTTCACAAAGCGACGCTCCCCTAGTCCATTGCAACTTCAAGTAAAATTATTTAGGATAATTTATCCGCCTCCCAAGATGCAGAACACCCTGAACGGACCTGTTTAGTGCGACGATAGTAAAAGTTTATGAATGAATAAAATGGGGTGAAACGGACGTCCATAAAAGAGGTTGAGGCCACATTAGCATCGGTGGAGTAACAAAAACTCGTAAATAAAATTTTTCATAGTATATCGCGCTCGGTGGCCGGATACATAAAACTAAACCTCACTTTATAACAGTTTCATAAAACGCTTTTGTCACGTCCCGATGTAATAAATCATCCTAGTATACAAGAAAGTGCTCTTGAACACTTAATAAACTTCTCTGTAGCAACTTCGATTAAAAAGCCTCTGCATAGATGACTGTACGAAATTTGAAATTAGTCATTAGATTTTTTAATTATAAGAGATTACAAAAATGTAATCTTATGTCAAAATACATATGTTGAGAGTTTTGTAAGTGTTAAATAACTAAAACTAATAAATCTTTAGATTTTCTTCAGATGTAATTTTCCTCGTGATGGTTTTCATCACTGTTAATGTTTATACTTTATTGAAAATACACACATAATTTTCTATAACCAGAGGTGCCTCGGGTTTGAACAAGTGACCAAAAAGATTTGACTCAAGCATGCGCCTAAATCTTGAAACCATCATTATACTATTCTAGCATACTATATAAATACATATTTTTAAACATGAAAGTCCCTTAACTATTGAATAATCCCTTTGCTAGACTAAAACGCATCATTAAACCTCAAACTGATAATGACTCAAAGCGTAATAAAAAATGCACGCAGCGAATCCTTTATTTATTGTTACGCGTCGTGCAAATAACATCTAAACCTGTTTGTACATTTACATCCGTTCGCAACAAAGGAATTGTGGTGAAAGCAGTGGCCGTAGGTGGTTCATATTCGTTTTTTGCTCTCGCAGTGCATTTCACAAGAGGCTTTGCTTGTAAATCTATTCTCGTTTCCGCCGCATCCTGAGTAGAACATCTGCATACATTTCCTCCGCACTATATCGTAGAACCACACTGGGAACATTCGTTCGCAAGGGCCCTTTAACGGTACTTGGTAACAATAGTATGGGACATTTTTCAAACTCGACGGGAATGGTCCGTTTACAAATCCTGGAATTATAAAAGTAGTTGATTTTTTTTTCTTTGTTCTAAGAGATTCTTTTTTTGGTTAATGATGTCGTCAATTCAATTTCTGCTTTTTTTCTGATCGAAGTTATCTCTTCGATAGAATTCTTATAGATTAGAAGGTATCTTAGAGTCTGGATAAAAGAAAATTATTAAAAGTTTATATTACGCTAAGAA
Organism: Cephonodes hylas; assembly: GCA_030295005.1. Taxonomy (NCBI): domain Eukaryota; kingdom Metazoa; phylum Arthropoda; class Insecta; order Lepidoptera; family Sphingidae; genus Cephonodes; species Cephonodes hylas. Next base: position 9,902,776 of record AP025372.1, on the reverse strand, counting down.
ATGATATCATCCCGCTATAAACTTCTCTTACTATACTATACTTCACAAACATTACACCAGGTGCAAAACAAAAACTCCGAGAATATACGAGTCTATCCAACTACACACAATAAATCAATAAAATCCAAATCAATGCCCACTTGGCACAGGGATCCGACAGTGGACCGCTGCACAAAGCATAAATCTCGAAAAACAAATCCAATACGTCGCGTTGTGAACCGGACAAGCGCGACACTTGCGTCCATCTTTCATGTCAGCCAAATACTTTGGGACACGCAGAAAGCGCTGCAGCGATGAAAGCGCTGATTGTTAAAGGGCGAAATAGTGAGAACGGTGCACAATAGTACGGTTTCAATGGATTTTGCAGGTTGCTGCGATGGCGTTTGAACACGTGAAATTTTGACATCTATTTTCGGCATATGTTACGAGATTCAAAATGATTTTAGATTTTATGACGATTCTATTACCTTATTAATAACCTCTTCTAGGCATAAACCTACCGCATATCTAGACTAGATAGCCCACCAAGCTGACTAGACGTATAGATTTCAAGCACTGAGTAGTTCATTGTGATAACTTCAAGCAATCATAATAATTTGCCAAATACATACTCGTAATTTCGAAACCTCGTAAAATATATACATATATTGCGTGCCTAATAATCAAGAATATGTAATAACTATAAGATTACGTATAAACTTCACTACTAATTTATCGACACATCTGCTGAAAGGGATATTAATATACAGCTACATATTCTTTACACACTATAAACTTTCTATTTAATTAGAGAGGGAATTTATTTTTAATGCACGACCTAGATAGATCTACGTTTTTTTCCGATAACCGCGGAGTTTAATGGTGCACACGAAGCAGCGAGGAAATGCGGACCAAATGCGGTAGGTGACAGTATTATGGTCAAAGTAATTGCCAGGACGGAGACCTATATTGTCCTATATTGTGCCTTATTGGTAGATAGAGAGAGAATATCAGAAGCTACAGATGCAGCCTAACATTAGACTGAATGCAAAGGACCTTGATGATACCATAGATCACAAGTGTTACATAAGCAGGAACTTAACGTCTTAAAACGAATTGTGAGAAAAAGTAGTGTGCACGTTCTACCGAGACACTGTTGGACGATCATTGATTTGAATAACGAGAATATACCTTGTTTAATAAACTTCGAAGCTGAGTTAGTTATATTAAGAAAATCAGCCTCTCAGTCAATTAAGACGTATTTAAACGGAAAAGGATATGTCGTGACGAAATCTACCATCATGTATCTAAATATTCTTTGAAGAAGTTAAACATGTACTAAATCTCCGACTGCTTACGCTACGTCAATGAGGTAAACGAAGGCTTTAGCCTATCCAAAACAGAAGATGCACCTTTAACGTAGGAAGAAACTGACAATGATGAAGAAGTCTTAAATTAATAATTCAAAGAAAAAATGGAGGATCTCACGTCCTTCCTTGACGTAGTCGTGCAGATCCCTGAACGGCACGTATTTAGAACTAACAGCGTTGATTGTTAACGAACAGAGCAGTGTGCACAACACACGCATCGTGCTGTATTGTCCCCACAACTCACGAGGTCGCAATCAACTCGATGCCAATTGGAAACAATCAATTATTTCGATGCTTTATTGTTCGAGCCTCGATTTTAGATTACGCTTTTATTGTTTGCTTCCGTGACTTGACGGGTTTATCATTGCATGATATGTTTTATAACATTGTTACTTGAAAACATAAAATAACAAGTCTTAATAAAATAGCTTATTGATTCAGAAATGAAGAGTTAAAATGGACAAACCTCATAAGATTTTATTCGCAAACATTCAAAATTATCGTAAGCAATATTCCAGACTGCAATGGCATGTGATGAAACTTAAATAAAAAGTACATATCATGAAATCGCCACTCATAGTCATTGTATACAAAGAGAACGTTTAAAGTAACGGGCAATACCGACTCTGAAGAACCATTAGAAACGAACAGCAAAGATGTATTTGAAAAGAGATATAGGCAAGGTAAAATTTTATCATTTACTATAACATAAATTTGTATGTGTAACAGGTAGGTTATACCATCACACCTGGAAATCAAAATCAATTTAAAACTTTTCAAACTGTCAATAAAATACTCCGCGGAACCAACGACGCAATAAAAATAAACACTACAAACACTTCACTCTTGTCTTTTTTCTTTGGACAGTACGTAATACCCAGCAGATTTAAGCTAACTTCCCGAAAACCGTTTATCAAGGGTAACACGTCAACAATTAATCAATAAGACAGCGGGCTCTCGAGCCCTGTGCGGTTGCCATGGCAACTGGCGGTATACCTCGAAATAAATTCCGTGTATCGCTGTGTAAACTTCAATAATAAAATTGAAATCAAACAGAATTTCTTTTTTCACCCCGCGGCGTTTTCAACGGAAATGTATTAGAGGTTGGAAATACAGTAATATTTCTTTTGTTGAATTCTGTATACTTCTCATCTATGTATATTCAAGACATGGTAGGCTTTGGTGTATTTTAATACCTTCCTCCCAATAACTGTACAGGTCTCACATAAAATACGGCATGTTTTTAGTCATTTTTGGTATATTGTATATAACCAGATCTTAACCATAAGCATTACACCTGGATGTCAAAACGCAGAACAAGTGAAGTAAACGTAAGAAAATTAACTTGAAATGAATCAATGTCAATACAATTTATTTAAAGAAGATACCGTAAAACGGGGTGAATAGCAACAGTTTCAAACTTTGCATGAAGAATATGTTGTTCCTAATTTTTTTTTTGCATCATGGGTGATTATATATGATGTCCGGTACCCACACGAAAAGATCTATAACAATATTCTTTAAATATAATCATAGGTTGTCCAGAAAAATTGAAAAATATTGACCATTTCTATTTACCCAACGACTGGGGTCAATGAAAACACGTAAAGGGGTGAATGGAAAAACTGTTAGGGCTGCACAAAATACTTTTAACCAACATGCAAAAATGTGAGGTGCTGATTAAAAATATATCTTTCAAACCAAAACAATTTTTAAATACTAAATTAAAATAAAATGTGACATGATATGTGGCAGAAGATGATGTATATATGGCAGAAGAAGCATGAAATTAAAATTAATGTAGTTGAGATGAGAGCGCTAAGAAGCATAATATGTGGAGAGAAATTCGTAGATAGATTGAAGAATAGTGTGATAAGGGAAAACTTCAGCAATGATATCTCGGACATCAGCCTGTATGAGATTGAGATGGCCTTGAAACAACTTAAGAACAACAAGGCGCCTGGTGAGGACGAAATCACTTCAAAGCTTCTGAAAGCGGGCGGAACGCCGGTACTTATACTCCTTCAGAGGCTCTTCAATTCTGTTCTCCTCGAGGGCTCAACGCCAGAGGCATGGAGAAGGAGTGTGGTGGTACTGTTCTTCAAAAAACGTGATAACACCTTGCTGAAGAATTACAGGCCCATCTCGCTCCTGAGCCATGTCTATAAGTAGTTTTCGAGGGTCATCACAAATCGTCTCGAACGCAGGTTTGATGACTTCCATCCACCCCAACAAGCTGGTTTCCGAAAAGGCTTTAGCACCATAGACCACATCCATACGCTTCGGCAAGTTATACAGAAAACCAAAGAATACAACTTGCCACTTTGTTTAGCGTTTGTGGACTACGAGAAAGCCTTTGATTCGATCGAGACGTGGGCGGTGCTAGAGTCTTTCCAGCAGTGCCACATTGACTGTCGGTACATCGAGGTGTTGAAAAGTATATACAGAAACGCCACCATTTCGGTCCGAGTACAAGATCAGAGCACTAAGGCTATTCCACTACAGAGAGGCGTGAGACAGGGAAATGTTATATCTCCGAAACTGTTGTGGGTTTTGCATGTTTTTATCAAGTCTGCTGATAAATGTGAAGACAGGTTGTCGCCAATTAGCACTTTTTGCCTGGTAAATTGTTAAAATAAGGAACCACCATATTTTGCACCCAGTCCTCAAAACAGGTTTCTTAAAAAAATATTGAATTAATGTACCTGCAAATGAAAACTTTCTCTGTAAAATATTATTTAATCGCTGACCCGGCGAACTTTGCACTACTGTCAACCTTTTCTGGGCTTGTAAGAATATTTTAAGACCAAAATTAACAAATTACCGTTCTCGAGTTAAACTAGGTACTTGCATAGCTTAACTATGTATTAACAATTATTGACAACCCTATTCGTTTTTTTCTATTGACCCCTCATCTGTACCTATTTTCAGATTAACCGTTTCTATTATTCTTTACAATATTTCCATTAACCCCGTACTACTGTTCTAATCACCCGTGAATAGATTCTATTACCCCCTTTTATACAATAAATTTACATGTACAATGATTTTAACAAAATACAGAATTGTAATAGTGTATTTTTACCTAATTTCAATAAATTTTAATAAAGTAAGACACATGTAATGATATGAACACATCAAACAACACATTTAATACATTTTTCGGACTTAAAATCAAAAGTTGCGGCAGTTCAAATAAACGTGTTTTCGGAAGGTAAACTTTAAAGTGAATTTTTAACGATACATGTTAATTTAACATTAAAAAATTGTTGGCAGCGCTAAGAAAAGATATTGATGTGTAATAGTTTAAAATACTACTAAAATCCTATAACGAAAAATAGCCGAATAATTATCTTGAAAACTTTCTTGATTTTTTTTCTATTCACCCCGCAATTTCTATACACCCCGTTTTACGGTAAATATACAAATACATTCTGAAATTCATTATGAAAATCTTATCAAGTAGTGACAAAACCATCGTTGCTTCTCACATGATAGTACCACTTCCGATGATGCCGAAACGAAACTGTACAATTGAGAACAAAGATAACCCGTAACACTAATCTCGGTAGGTAGCCCAATATTGGAGCGTACATTAATTTCCATTTAGGCATATCGGCGTTGGGGTCTTGCCCTAACTATTATATTCAATACTAAATATTCCACCGGCGGTCTAAGCCGAAACTTGTGTATAGATAAGGTGAATGTTATCTTGGATGGTTGGATATTCTAACGTGATGTGGTATGGACTGTTTGCTTGGGTCTATTAGTAACTCAATTGTAGAACACTAATTAAATGATAGATATATATACAGGGCGTATTCAGACCGTGATCGGAATTTTTCGACGCCAATGTGTTTGTGATTACTGTAGCCATTACCTGCTTTAGTATCCGAGTTTGTTGTTCAGTAAATAAGTCATCAAAGTATGATTACGAACCCAACCATTTTGCTTTGTGAATTTGAAGTCTTGTCCATAACAGTTATTTTTTTTATAACAGTCACAAATTTACATAACAACATGACTAGTTTACATGACAAACTCGTTAAGCCCAAACCGTCAAATTATTATTAATAATATAATACATCCTAACGTTCTACCAGCGCGTAAAAAGTACTATGCTCTTTTTATTCACTTAATGCGCAAACAGCCACCAGAAGTTGGTAACAAAATAAGCGACTTCAACAAAAAATTCAAAGTGAACCGCAAGTTTTCAGTTAAAAATTCCTTTTTCTTAAACTGCTCAAGCGAAACTCTGCCAACTGTACCGAGAGCACACACGAAACCGCAGAACGCAGTATACACTTACCACAAGGAAAAGACAGTTAGGAAAAAGAGACTAAAACTATTCAAACGTGTAGTGGGAGATGAAAGACCGATGTTCAAAGACCTCAGAGATCCTGGTGACGTAAATCACAATGAACACAAAGCAGCAACTGATAAAGACAACCCGTTCGCCTTTGAACATGAATGGGACAATCAATAACGACATCTGTATCGCATCGGATACGCAAGCCACGTCAAGCGTATTGTTCAACATACAATTTGGGTAAATGAACATAACGCTCGTGAACATCTATTTAAACTAAACCAAGCGGGTATCAGATAAGTGATGTTTGTTCTGAACAATACACACAATCTAGTCTGTATCAAGAAGGAAGAGGCTGGTGTTATAAGAGAAGCGTACAGTTAAAGTTAATTTGTTGTTATTTTAATTCAATATATGTACTACCTTAATTTAAAGTTAACTATTGCCCGCTAATCCGTATGCGAAATATTAACTTCTAAAAGAAATGTTGTCTCTATGACTTCCTCGAAAATATGGCTATTTAAAACTGAACTATTCAAATCGGAATATTAGTTCCTGAGATTAGTGCGTTCAACCAAACAAAATACCCTTCAGCTTCATAATACTAGTATTTATCTATAAATAGAATAAATAATAATTTTTTGTTAGCATCATTGACTTTTAAATACAAATTTAGATTTAAATCAAACTATGGCTAGTTAATTACAAATAATGAATCATTCAGCCTTTTGAGTGTTAAATAAGCTATCACATCAATGCGTGTAATTTTCACAACGACCGCATATTAAAATAAACGAGACAGTAACAAATCGCTGAACATGAAAATTTGTTCAAAAATTTTGCAACGAAACCGCCAATTTGCCATTAAATGGATGACAATGTACATAAACTGGCAACTTGTCAGATAATAATTTAATAACAACCCGCCGGCTCAGCGAGCACTCACCGTGAAAGCAACAAGGTATTAAACTATCACTAACAAAGAGACCTCAAATGATATTTTGTATCAAAATGCGTACGCTAATGAAATAGTTTAGTACATAAATTCGTCGCAGTATGACAATCTGAAGTAGATAAAATCGTTAACTCTTTAAGAGTGTATTGTGTGTGTGACCATACCTTTTACATGGAGAGTGGGAGTAGTTAAATTAGTTTTTACATAAAAACCGCATCGTAAATAGGTGAGAGAAGATTTTATTTTTGAAATTCTGCCATATTTGGAAGCGAATCTCCTATTCGTACTCTATGGTGCAATATGTAGACATAATAACCCAATATTAAAACCACTCACAAGAATCCCAAAGACAACAAACTGACCATGACCAGTAGTAGCGCTTACATGGCTAAGATATAAAATAACCTATAGACATATCAATATGCCGTATACTTGATAACCAAGTTTAGTACAATTAAGGACTTTGCAGGAGATTCGTAATCCTCTTAGAAGACAATGAAATGCGTAGTGATGTTTAATTAATTCCGTGATTTGATAAGCGTCGGTATAACGGAGACTCGAGAACTAAAACTCAAGATGTTTTCATTAAGAAAAAGAAAAGAATATTATACCTGAATGCAATAGTAGTTAGTAAGCTAGGAATATCTACGATAAATTAATTCAGAAAATTCGTAGAAATCCTCTGTTTAGATGGTTTCTGTAATATATATAATGTACATAAATATATTTGCTAATAGGCAGACATTATTGTAACGAAGCATAAACTCAATCGATTCTGTAAAAATATTTTAACAAATAGAGAGAAGTAAAAATTTTTAGGTCAGTGACCGGGCTTGAAAAGTCAGGTGTACTAAAATGTATTTTTAGCTTTAAACTAACTATAACTAAATTTCCCTATCCCACTACACACCCGCCACTGCAACTCCTGTACTCCAGGATCAACAGCGGCACGCACAGTATTGGCGCCGAGCAATGAAGCTCAGCGAATCTAAGGGGACCTAAATTGTCATAATCCCGCAACGAAGTTAATCAGAAAAGCAATGTAAAGGAGGAGTTGGAAAACAAAGAGTTGTCCACTTCCCTCCACAGCAAAGCGGGTGACAAAACATTGAGCTATGAGGTTTAACCTCACATAAAGAAAGACAATTACAATTACCAAAAAATTTGACGCAAGTAACGCACCACGGATAGATAACTATTGCTTAAATTGGACCTAACGTGCGAACTGTTATACAGACTTCCAATAATAGGCATGGCAAAATCGCTGAAAGGCACGGAAATTCCTCCTAGATTCAACGAGGTCTGTATAATAAACAACACCAGACGTTACGTGCATACTATTAGATTAACTATAACTAAAGTTTGAGGTGCCGTAAAACCGATAGCGGATCATGACAACATGAAGAAAAGATGAATACAATTCTACTACTACTTAGTCTATTACAATATAAATCGGTTTGTACTCCCACGTATGAAGACGTGACGATTGTCATAATTATTACAAGCTTACTTCATGAAGTTCATACAAGACACTATTGGACTTTAACCTACCTACAGTGCTATACTATTAATTCTTGAGTTCAGTTCGCCTGACAGGCATTGCAGCAATGCGTAATCTATCGCTTCACCTGCCTCGAGGACGCGTTGCTCTTCGCCTGACTGAACGTAATATTGACTGATATCACTGTTAAGTATGCTATACACACCTATCAACACTATTTTTTTATACTATTTTGAGGAACGCTTTATTTCTAAATACCTTTTATGTCTTTGAATGCGATACATACAAATTTATACAGGGTGTAAATAGACCATGATCGAAAAGTAAAACAGATAATAATAGTTACGGTGATTACAAACACATTTGACACTAACAAAATCCGAAAAAAAGTTGACGTTTTACGAAATTTAAAAATTATGTTATTGGTCATGAACTAAGAGTAGTCATAAATAATAAAGTACAATTTAAGCAAGAAACGTCGCACACAAGCAAAGCAGAGAAATGACTACGTCAAGGGGCAAAGAGAGAAACACGGCACTAATTACTGAAACAAGTCTGAAACAATTTGTTCTCAAGCTGAAGTACACGCCCGCTCGATATTGCGAATATTAAAGAAAAATGTTTAAGGAATGTTCAATATTAAGGACGCGCCTTATTGTAATAAATATTTATTCTATTTTGAAAGTAATAACCGATGTTTACCGCCGCTGCGATAGAATCTTCATTGTTATATGAGTTATATTCTTGAAAAATAAAAATTGACTTTTAATTCTTGTTCATGTTACGTAACGTCCCCTAGGACATACTTAAATTACAGTAAAGTAAAGTAGGATATGAGTATGTGATACCGAGGATGCCATTATAGACGGTCTTTCCAATAACAAGCAAGCTAGCCCACGGGGCTGTAGATTGTTTCCTTATAACATAACACTTCATTGCTTGATTTTACGATTATAAAATAAAGGGCGTCTTATCTGATAAAAACAATACAATGTCATGAGAAATTTCTTAAAAGGGTAAGATACTAAGTTTTAAAAGAGAACAGACCAGCGTGGACGTTACACGATTTCAATCTAAAACTGTTCTTACATTAATGGCATCGTATGTCACGAAACTGAAGTTTTGGCTCACATTCGTGAAAAGTTTTATTACATCTGGCCGTTTTCATTGTTCCATTGTCATTTTAAAGTTCCTCTTGAAGATATCGCTCTGCCAAGAATCCACACCGAAAATGTTTGTACGCAAGCAGAAACAAATGTCGTGTTCTTTGTAAAGTCACATTTAACACAGTTCCTTATACCTACGGCACAGAAACCGAATGGCCTAGAATGTTTTAGTACAAAACTATTTCACAAACTCTTTACTTTTCCAAATTGTGATGAAAATTTTGTCATACGTAAGAAACATTTCATCATCTCGATCGTACGTACCGAATATTAAAATTTAAACAATAGTCTCCAAGTAGTACCTGAATTTGGTACAAAGGAACACAATACTAAAATTTTTATCGCACACAAAACATGAGTTGACTGTGCTATTTGATTGTAAACGCTTGTGAGATCGAAATACCTTTCCAAGTTACTGAAATAGCATGCAAAAGCAACTTTATTTTAAACAAACAAATGCACTGTCCCCTAGACTGATTAATACCTCCCCATCTGTCAATAGGATTGAAGCCTTTGTTCTATTAACTTTGCAGAGGTACGGAGTGCTAATTATCGCCTTGAGCAGGTCGATAGGGGACGGCACCGACCCACCTTTATGTTACTACCCATTACCGACCTGTTTTATTGATTGAACCGCCATCAGTAGATCGTCAGAGCTCCATTTGTTATTCAACAGGAAACAGAAACTAAAGCGGACGTGACTGATGTAGTGATCGAGTGTTATTTATTATGTACATACAGTAGATATGCACATCTCTATGCATACTGATGCGGGTTTACCTATCTCGCAAACTATATTCAAATCTGATCCATTAGTTAGTCGGGAAACACCCACGACGTTCCCCAACGGCTTCTATTATTTAGCTGTAGCAATCGGAACTGCCGTGCCTCAATGTGGTTGACGATCACGCGTCCAATTTCTGATGACGACGAACACAGCGCCACCGCACGGCTCTGATAGAAACATTCGACAACGTTGTGTAATCAAATCACTTTCAACGTCAATAATTAACAAATGCAAATTTCGAAAAAAGAATGCCAAACTTTGGAAAAATTAAATCACGTTTCAAAACAATTCTTGTAATTTGTAAGTTGTTCTAATTGGAATTCATTTTAATTTTGGATATCAAGGGTAAGAACTTTTTCTCTTTAGAAAAACCAACGATTTAATATTGATAATTCAAGTTATCGTTTCGCTCGAATACAAAGTTCTGGGCTTTAAATTGCCTTGTCGGGTGGCTTAATGGGTCGAGGATTTTATACTGTAGCTTAACGTTAAATACCCCACGGAACCGTTGATTTGTGACTTGTGGTAATAAGGTTCATAATTGCTGAAAATTTTAACAATACTGGCATGGAGTAATGACCTTGTTCAGATATAGTACTTACAATGGAACGAATGTAAAAATCTAATACAAAGTGGATATGACGGCAGTTGAAGTAAAGCTTGAAACTAACAGTAATGATGGTAATGCTCGACTATAACCCATATGCTTTAATTCGTTCCATAACAGTCTGATTCTAAGCTGCTAGACGATGCAGCGATGGCGAAGCGCTTAGCGGAACTATAACAATGCCCGTTGGAGAGGTTTAACTCCGCAATATTTTAGGTCACGCATTCTGTCCTTTCGCATATTCTATAAAAACCTGTTAGACCATTCTTAGTTACGTAGAGTGTTATGGGATTTGCACTTATAGCAATGAGCTTTCGAAAACTAGCACAGAAAAGTGATAAGAAGTTCTTTGGAAGACGACGAGAATAGTTTACTACTGATAACGTTGCTTCTTTAATTTAAGAAAATAAGTAATGTTGTTTTAGCAAAAGAAATCCTACTACGACAAAAAACTTAAATTTAGTACATGGACTTGAGATCCCTTTTTGTGAAATACAGTTGGTTGTATAAAGAAAAATTTTTAAATACTCTGTCATTCACCTTTAATTACTAAGGAGATAACAAGCATACCCAACTTCTAATGCGCTTTAGACAGACATGTTTTCTGCATCTCGGTTAGTGATACGCGAGTATGAAAACATCTAATACAAGCTATAAAAATCATACTATCAATACAAGTATCTGGTGCAGGTAGACAACACGAGTGACATGGGTGTGTACTGTGTACCCTGGCTCAGAACAGTAGCAACTGAATTCCGCAATAGAGTATTATAGATCCGGGACGCATGTAGATACATCAGTGGACGCACTAAGCCCTCGTATATTTGATGTCGAGTGCCATGAGCCGTTAAACCGTGATAGAAGTCTTGTGGGAAGCCAACATGCACTGGCTTCGAATGGATCAGCGAGCTTCACCAAAAATCTATACGTAAAGCTATTCGATCTGGATTAATATGTCGGGTTAGAAACAGTAAATTTTGGCACACACCCCTGTTATACAAGTTATCTGTTCAGTCACAGTCAGCCCCGTGGTGCAGTTGACTAAACACCAGCTTGCGAAATGAGTGGCCGCGGGTTCGATCCCCGCACCGAGACAATGTTTGTGTGATCCACAAATATTTGTTTCAGGTTGTGAGACCGAAAAATCTCTCGTAGACTCGTATCTTAATGTGGGGTCAGGGCTATGTATGTTACTGTTGGGTGTTATTTATTAATAAATCAATAATCACGTACTTTAACAGAGATAAGGTTCGTACCTTTAATAAAACAGACTGGCTGGCCTAGCGTGACAAGTATATGCTTAAAGAGCTAGAAGCTCCGGGTACGATACCCGAGTCAGCCAAAGAAATATTACAACGGATATTGTGTAAAGAGATTTTTCATTAGGAAACTGTCAGCAGCACGGAGTCTACAATCGTGGCTGATAAACTATAATAGGTAATTGGTGAAATGTGGGTGCAGAAATGCACCTCTGCTTAGCCTTTCGGGAAGTATAGGCCTGTTGTTATGTACATATGTATTTAAATTAAAAATAGTTTGTGAAACACATATAATATTCGCACAAGCACAACAAATGTAAAGGAAACCCGTGCACTTAAATTTTCATTCAGTCTTTTCAACATACCCACTTGGGAAGAATCGAGTTATGGACTATGGAGATTCTAACTACGTCATTTTTATAAAAATAAAGCCAAATCACGCTATTTCATTAGCACGTTTTCGATGCATCAGAACAATTACCTCACCGTTATTACGTTAACAACGAAAGATGATCATGATAATTATTATGCTGTAACAGCGCCGAATTGGAGTTATCAAAGCTAAATGCTATTTCACGTTAGATTGGAATATTTATTACCTAATGTATGTTTGGAAACTAAATTTAATTAATGGAGTGAAAGCCACATAGAGCATAGCGTCATTGGAAGGGCTTAATATGAATAATTACATGAATATTAATAAATTAGTAACTCAGTTTAGGTTTTACGAATATATAATCGCCTCTTTTTGTGATTCTAGTATTTCAAGTGTTGCTGAGGGAGCTCCTTGCACTGTTTCTTCACCACAGCCATAACACGTTCTGATCCGGCAATAGCTTATTTAAATAGACGATATAAAAGTACCTAGTTGTTAAGGTCTACTTCAATTACGCTTATTTTGACTTTGACATCATTAAGTATGCAGTTTCCTTCAGTCCACCATAATGGTGTAAACTAGGTTTGAAAATTTAAAAGTAAGTTTGTTTTTTTTTAATCTTAACATAAACTTTCCTTTACGTTAAAACTTCGTGATGTTTCATTATGTACCTATTTATGAATCATATATTTTATAAAACTCAGAGGTTCGCGCCTTGAATTTCATCCTAAAATCATTTTCGCGGAATTCCGCCGGCAACGAACAAGACTTCGCACTCATATGCAAATATAAAAACCGTATAACTCAATACAAATAGATCAAAATTTATAAATCATCAGCCCAAATTCCCACTGCGGGCACGGGCCTTCTTTACCATTGACAGGGTTTCAGGCCTTACGCTGCCACGCCATCACAAAAATTTATAAAGCTGTCACACAAACATGTAAATGCGAGGCTTTTTAAAAATATAATTTTGACAACGTTACAAATATTGACATTAGATTAAATGTCACGCGACCAACGTGTCAGTATTCAGATTTTTAATTTCCCGCGAGGAAATACTGTGGTGCTGTGAATTTTCATCTGGCACGACCGGCCCGCGGCCTTCGTGACCCGAATATGGCAATAATTATAATTTACAGCGAAATATATCATTGTAGTGGCAACGTAAATAACTTTCCAGTGGCAAGAGGTTGATGTTTGATTAGCAGCTGGAGGATTACTTTGTTTATTATTCATTTCTTTTTACTTAAATTGATTGATTGATTAGTAGTCATTCAATTACTATTCTAGAGCGAGACTGTGCAATGGTTTCATAACCACTATTTCTGGTAAAGTCGAGTTCCATAAAAGGCATATAAGAATAAATCCAGAATTTTGATTAACCTTGTCAATATATTCATCATTGAACTAAACAAACGGAATAAAATGATACTCATATAAATATTCATGCTAATTTAAGGCAAATACTATATAATCACGAACGTTGACCGAAGATAGAAGTGTATTTTTGCATTCACGTTTTAGCAGTAACGTTTTAATCCTAAAATGAGAAAATAGGTCTTCTAATACAGTGTCGGATTACATTCTTCTAATTAAATAATATAAAACCTTATTATATTTTACCCACAACCTGCATGCCTGAAGGAGAAGGCAGACGTGTATTAAAAGCAATGACCCATATAAGAACCAGACATAAGACCTTTTGATCGCATACCGAACTTATATCACGAGATCAACGTGGCTCTACCCATCGATCATACATATTCAAAACTTGTTTTAATTAACACAAATCCTTTACAACCGTTGAAAATCTCCAAGTGAATATTTATGAATTGCATAAGCCACTTATATGCGGTAATTGATACCGATCATTTGTTACGACCACTGCGGACATGCACACAGCAAAGGAACTGTTTCGACGGAGTGGTGGATGAAATTATTTTTTGGATACATTCCAAGTGAAACGTTACCCGCACCGCAGAATTATATAACACGCCAAAATGTTATAAATTTCATATTGATTTAAACAGAAGCCTTCCGCTTTCACTTAGCGCGGAGATTTCAGAAAAATTGAAATCAGCTGCCGACGGTTATTGGATCGCCTAATTTTATTTCAATAAGGGATATTGAAAATTCTCATACCTATGAATTTTTGCTCCTGAGTTGAAATTCGTATCTCCGCGTCGGCCGTCAGCGCAAAGCTTAAAATATTATATTGGAAAATTGAAATGGAGATGTTAATATAATTTTTCACTTAATTATTTATAATGGTGTGTGTGATCCAATTTCATCAATTCGTAAGTCCGTGGGTTTAATGCATATCATGACCTACTTTTGGGCCGAGCTTCAATCATCGATGATCTTGACTAGATTAAAAGACTCAGACTATCACATTAAGGGGATGATTATTTATTTATAATACAAATACTTTCAAAAGAGTCTCGAACATCGCGAATAATCCTCTAAGCCAACGTCGAAAACGTGTCTCTTTTACGGGTCACAAAAAATTACAAAAGTATTCAAAAAACGAACCGAAGAGAAATTTATTACAAATATAAAAATTAAGTATTGCGTAAACAAACGCATGTAAATTGATAATTTTATCTACCAAAAGAAGCAAACTCCATATGTCAACAAAGCAATCGATAACTACGCCTGCTAAAAGGATCTGAATAGCTTCCTGGCCGCATCAATCTCCCCACATTACGTCGTATTATGGACTAGGTCGCCATCAATCAAGAGCAGCTGCTAAATTCCGCCTGAACTGTATTAAAGTGATATACAGCGGCCTCAAAACTTAAGACAAAGTAAAAAGCTATCTTCGTTGTTTCCACATCTCATCTTTGGTTAATACATAAAATTGAATAAAAATACAACGTTCCCTTTAAAAGAATCTTGAATATAAAATGTAAGTGCTTTGAATGTCAAGTGTTTTTCAAGTGCCCACGCTTCGTCCGACATCTTGTGAAGAGTCCGCCATTTTGTCGTCATCGTGGCAAGATGGCGTGACGCTTAAAGATATCCATCGTTACGTGAAAAATAAATAGAATCATACAAAAATGTTTCTTATTTTATAAAATCACGTAACCGGGTCGAGTTGTTTTAACTGAATGAAAGGCTTAGAATGGTTTAATGAGTGAATATAAAAACGTGTTTTCACGCTTATATAGAAAAATAAGTTGAAAGATTTAATAGGTATAGGCATGAAACAACAAATACAATACATTCGCTAGTCAATATCCATATTTCGTTTTCTATTTAATCAAACCTGTTGGTTATTTTTAAAATAAAATTTTATATAAAAGAAATACATTTAAAAGGACAAAAAACACCCTTGTCATCCTGATGGCTGGATCTACGGCCCAGGCCAATCAAAAAATAAGAACCGCCTTACGATACGTGCCGTGTCTAATAACACTGCTTTTTGTATCTGGGTTATGACCTCCAAATAGCCTCCGAAAATGTTGGTCGAGGCTCTTCAGTATCAACCCATCGGTAGTAACAACTTGTTATTATTACAAAACTCCAAGAAAAAATCATTTGAAGTGTCTCAATTAAGACAGTATTATAAAAGTTTGTCTCGGCAGTCAGTATGTTGCCTTCTCTAGTTTCCTTTACCGTGGACACCGCTTTATATGTCCGCAATATTTTTTGCTCGTTCAGCTCAAACTTTCTTCATATCGTCAACCAAGCGTTTAATAAGCCGCCTACGAAAATGAATTCTTTATACGGCCGGGTCTAGTCGTACCAGTGGCCCGGTAAATTTGTGTAACGAGTCTGCATTTAAAAGAAATCTTATTTTTTATAAGAAGGATTTTTTTGTATCGCGAAATGTAATGCTTGTTTAAAATAATTACATAAATGCATAATTATAAACAAATAAGTGCAAGAGAACCATACATGCCACATACGTGATTGTTGCCCTTAAACTAAATAAGTTCTGCTCAACCTGACTTGTTTATTCACTCTTCTTATATTTTTAAATATTTTTTCAGTTCTATGTTACCGTTAGGCATATTTACATTCAAAATATACCATAAAAAAAACACTGAAGTATCGCAAAATAATTTCAAAAGCCTCGCCGCGTTTTGCAAGCTCAACCGCGTATGATACGAATCGCGGGCAAAACGGGAACGTTTTACCGAGGCCGTCGAATTCATCCGCTCATAATAAATTAGCTGCAGGTGCCACCGCTTCGTGACTTGGGTTTCCGATTGCTCACAGGTTTTCAATCGGATACGATCGGCTTTCGGGATACCAATTCTTGGACAGTTGCTAGTGATATCAATAGTTGGTAATCGTGATTATGTTCTGCAATAAATCTGTATAAATATGAAGAAAGGAGCTCTAATAATAAACATTATTTACTACTTATAACTATATACTAATGTAAATCGTGACGATTTGATAATTATTAGTTAGTCTGACCTGTGAATGAGCCGCGCAATACTCGGGCGTCGGTTGTCTGAAAGGGCTGTGCACTGGGCACGAGGTGGCGTGCTGCGCGTGTTGCGCGTGTGTCGCGTGCTGCGCGTGCGGCAAATGGTGTGCGTGCACGTGCGGGTGCGCGTGCGCGTGGTGCGCGTGGGGGGCATGTCGGTGCGCGAGTCGGGCCGGCTGCGGCGCGTGTCGGGCGCACAGGTGCGTGGCGCTGCCATGGTGCTCGGCGAGCGACAGCGTCGAACAGGACGGCCGCCAGTAGCCTCCCTCCTCCATGTCAGGCCCAGGGGGGCATCGCGCCGCGCCGCAGCAAGCGCAGCGCCGCGCACACGTCAGCGCATGCCGCCGCGCCTCGTGCGGGCACCAGTCGTCGCGCTCGCGGCCCGACACCCTTCCCGCTCGCAGCTACCTCTCCCGCTAGCGTCTCCGCTGAGCGGACCACCGCCAGCCGCGCATCCTCTCATCCGACCAACACCAGACCACTCGCAGTTTATTGTATCACTTAACGTTCACAACACTTTCGATCACTTCACAGATTTGTTACGTTTTAATTGCGAGAAGTCCTAACGCTAGCTTTGCATTTTGATTTGTCACAAGACTCCATTACTCAAACTTGGGGTGAAAGTGTTTCGATCTTTTCAAAAGCTTTCACTTTCACAACTGTCACAGCGAGTTTTATCAATTGCTTAAACGGTACAAACAAGAGGCTGTGCTAACCAACTGCGATTTCTACTGAAGGTAATAACCGCATACCGCATAATGTTCACAATAGTTAAAGTTTGTCTTTTCACCGGGAGAAGTAAACCCAGGACCGGTTCCAATTTAGAAGCAAATAGTATTCAGTGCAGTCGCAAGTTCCTCTTGGCGGAGATGCACCGCCGCATTCGAATTCGATAACAGAACCTTCGGTTTTCGCTAATTTAACATTTAACTTTCAAGTGTTACGACAACAGACGGCATAATGAGACAATAAATACATATATTTTAAGTGCTCGATACTTTATAAACAATAAAAGCTGCAATAAATTAATATAAGAAACACTGAGAGCAAATAAAACAGGTCGTGTAGACCGAAGGAAGTAAAAATATTTGCGGAATGGCTGTACTGAGGCACTTCGCAATTATTTATGTGGGGCATACAGGTGCGTGGAATATAAAGCATTTATTTCGATGCCAGAACTGTACAAATGAGAATTTAGGCTACAAGTCGGCTGAGCGTTTCACTAAAACTTGCCTTTATGTATTAAGAATTTCAGTCACTGTTTTACTTTCCAGGAAAATGGCCCACCAACTTGAGGCTTTTAAAATGTTATTTGAATAATAATAAAAGACACCCGAAAAATCGGCCTACATATTCCAGTACATTTGTAAATTTTTGTTACTTTCACTAGAACTATACTGGGCAGTGTCTTAATAAGGATTCACCTAACTGATCTTAGAAAAGAAAGTGTGGTAATTTTAGTTTTAACGTAACAGTGGTGAGAAGCGATGGAGATTTTTCCCTCAAGGGTCACGTCACGAACATAAGGTAAAACATAAACAACTTCACACATAACTAAGTTCCGTGTCCGCCCCACACTAGAGCGTTGCCGAGTGTTTATTTAACAACTGCAGTTTTCAACCTCGGTGCAGTTATGCGCAGGGGAAAAAAGGTAATCAAGAAGTAGTTTTTATACGCGCGTAACATACTTTCGTGAATCGAATAGGCTGAGCAGAGTCTATTATGCACCATTTTATAATCGTAACAAAACCGGAGCAAACAATGTTATATGCATATATAACGTATTTTTTACGCATGTGATTCCAAAGTGAATAGTGTAAACGTGTATGTCTAAAACCGCGTTTCGCCATCTATCAAGTCTTACTAATCACATGCCTATTCCCAGTTTTCAGCCAAATATATATATGTGTTATTAAGAAATATGAAAGGGAAAATAAGAACACACATTTTTCCCGATCTGTTTAACAAAACTGAGATCTACCGATTTTCAACCATAATATTGTCAACACCATTCTGTCCGTAGTTTACAAACAAGATTCACGATTGCATAATAAAACTACTCCAAAACGTAGCGCAATCTCAACACTGCTACAAGCCACCGCAGTCTTGAAACGCAACAAACTCACATCCTCTTCAAAAATTGATGATGGTGCGAGCGTGATTTCTTCATAAGTAGTTCACGCACGTGAATGATGTACTACTGTTCAATAAATAAAGTGGCCACGTGTAAAACTGAGACAGTAGAATAACGCCGTGCAAGGGCCCCTGAGGCACTCGAGTTGCCGCAGTTTATAAACGGGGTGGTACCTGGTAAATCCAATTCCCCGTCTGATTGCAGTCTCTTAAGCGCGTAAACTTTGCAAACACAATTTGGTTGGTTGTTGCACGTCGGGGTTGCGATTGGCGCGTATTAAGCGAATGGTCTCATTGATTAGAGATTTTGTAACATCGTTGTTTTATTTCTAGAATTAATACTAATATTCTTGGCAAATTTTCCATAGAAAAGCTCTATTGAACGGCCTGAAAATTTCAATACTGAGGGTATTAGAACCCATAAAGCTCAAACACATATCCCAGCGTAAATATAAAACATCGCAATATTATTATCAGAAGTATTACTTTAATATCATTTTAATGTTAAGAGATACATACATTCAGTATCATACACCCATTCCTAATGTGAATTTCATGTATTACTCACGAAATAGTTTGCTGCTAGCGCACGTATTGTTTCAAAGATTAGTGCAGATTAGTTGCAATGCTCCGCATAACTTGTACATAGGAAGCAGAGCCTGATTTACATGTGAAATTCAATTTCGACCTCCTTAATCAAATACGCTCCAAATCGCTTCTAATCGGGAAAAAATCATATCATATATATTTTAACGAACCACTTCTAGTTAATTCTTAAGCACAATGGTTTAGTGCAACGAGCATTAATTTCCCGCGAGGCTGCAGGCGTAAAATATTCAAGTCGTGCACCGCTGAAAGAATTGCTGGCTGTGCACGTTTTTAATTGGAAAAAGGGAAATTTAAAGCGCACGGCCTATACCAGTTTGACGCCAAGTTATTGGTATATAAATTATTGGAAACACGAATCATGGGCGCGATAGACACCGGCCAATTGAACAACGTATTTGTGTTCTGATAAAATGAAAATTAACAAATGCATGTGAAACATAAATACGAAATCCCAGCATGTACCGACCGCAGACGAAAATAATTTTTCATTAATGGAATTATGTCGAAATTGAACTCGCGTTTCCCTCACAATGGCATAATTTATTCAATAAATAATAAACGGGAAGCTTCTCAGGCAACTGATACAAATTTAAAACCAACTTAAATGAATTATTGCCGCCCGCGATTCTGGCAGCCTTGGCCTAAATTTTGAATCATTAAATTTGCCCGAGTCGCTTATATCAATTGCCGAACGACAATTAAAAAAAACATCTAAACCGAAAGCGTAATGGGGGCTGTATTTTTTTATTATCCTCATATACATTTTATGGAGTCTTCGAGCTCAAATTTTGCTGACGATACAACGACCAAGATGAACATTTGAGTCCGCCCCATATCCCACACTTTACAAGGGAACATATATTCTTTGCGTTATAATAATATTATATATTTTGTATTTTTATAGAACTACATAACAATTAAACATTTAAATTAACAAAAGAGAAAATTATTATATTCCAACAATTATTATTTTCCAACCACGCTCGCAGAAAAGAATAATGCATTATGATGTCAAAACACACTACGAATAACAAGATACGAAACGTTATTATGGTAAATAAATCATACATAAAATTCATAACGAAAAACATTCACAACAAAAACAAAACTGAATGCCCGAAGAGTAGCAAAATGAAAAAGCGATTAAGCTTTCATAGTGTATCATAACTATAAAAATACCAATGGAGGAGAAACAAACAATTCTGCAAATTAACATACGGCTACGAATACCTTAGGTATAAGACGTAATGAAATTCAAGAGACCTTCGTGTTATTATTGATTTCCCTACAGACCTGTATAATGTATCAACAAGACGGTGCCTGCGCCGAGATAGAAAACAAACAGAGTAGGAAAACATACGCATCGGCCCGAGCAAATGATGTATAGGTACCCGATAGCGGTAATTGAAAACGATACTAATAAACGAGCGAAACTGATGAAGCAACAACATGAATATGAATAAGTTGGGAAATCAGTGCCAGAAGTCAAAACAAATAGCAAGGTATACAGAGTGACTGCTGCAGTCCCGAACTGGGTTAGTGGGTCATCAGCCCATAGTCGCTGTCATACAATGAGATATCTCTGCAGCGACCAGTGCCTTGCATCCGCGGTTCGTTACCGAATTTCCGTGTCGCCGGCGAGAAAAAAAATCGACTACCGGTAACCATGAATATGAAATTTCTTTTAAGCTGATGTCGGCTGCCGGCGACGATGTCACTTCAATATTACAAAGCTGGAGCGCTGCGCCGAAAATTTGGATGTGAAATTTAATGAAAATAGTTGATTGAAGCCATAAATTTATCAAACGAGTCAATTTTGTCATTTTAATCTTACGTCTTTTACAAACGTAACTACAATAATCTACGGGTTTTGTTACTCTTTTCAAGACTATTATTTAACACAATAAAACTGAAATAATAGTTAAATCTAATTCCGTATAGTTCACTTAATGATTTGGAACCAATAGTCAGCTACGACATATGGATATACGATGAAAGAAATCGTCGTCTAAAATAGAGATACTGTCTCATATGGCAGATGAAGGGTTAGAAGAAAAAGACACCAAAAGTCCCAATGACGTCAAAATATTTCCAGATGGGATAAACAAAAATGTAACAACGGACATCGTATCTCCGCATCATAAAAAGTTGATGCGTGCCCCGATCCGAGGGAACTGGCAAAACCGCAGTCAGTGTTCACTTTAAGGGTTAAGTCAACAAGCTTTAATGGAAACATAATACGATGTCGAGCGCGAGGGAGACCCATATTTCTGAGCCACGAAACAGAAAATGATGCGGGAGTGCTTTTGTTTATCCTTTATTTGCTTTACCCTTGAAAGGCGCGCTCAGCGCTTTTGCCCGTACGCTAGTTTCAACGACGTTACTAAAATATGACAATATTTGAGCACTCATTATGTATTCGTGTTCAATCTTTTTTATATTTGTTTTGTCTCCTAACTTTATTTCGCTCTCTCGTGATTCTGAATTTCAGATAATATTACATGTTTTGGTTTGAATGTTCGGTGGAATAGAGAGTCTTTGTATATAACAGTGCGAATGAACCGAAAGTATTTAGCAATGTCAATGACGCCATACATTTTAACCACGAAAAAATTTAAAACAATATCAATTAATTGTAGAACATTATTAGTCAACAGCTGAAGCGGACGGGGCGCGTAAATGTTTATTTCTGAGAGATTTTAAGTTAGAAGTACCTCTTCATCAAACGCGATTTACTTTTACAAACCTGACTAGTACAATTCGAACCAAAAAATATTTCGACATTCGAAAAACTATATGAAGTTTGTACAGCAGTAAAACATTCACAAACACACCCCAAATAGGTTGGTTGAGCACGGAACTCCTCCCAGAGGAGACAGCGAGCCCCAACCGCATCGCACTTGTGTACCACAACATATAAACGGCGTACAAGGCCGGAGGAAGTGTAAAACCCTTTATTTTTACAGCAATGTATAAAAGTTAGTCCCGAGAGTGTAGTCAAACGGGCTGTCACCTCGAGCGATGCATCTAAATAGGTCACGGTCCGTGGTGGATAAACGACAATCCTTTCTTCACGAAGATGCGCCTTTTAAACAGTTCCAACTCTTTATAGGGACCCACTTTCTTTAATAAAGGCCGTAACCTCTCGCCACAAAGCCGAGAATCAGCCGCTTCTGTGTGTAAGTTTAATCAAATTACATGTTTGGAAACCGGGGATAGATGATTGGAATGCGATAAATTTAGGCTCCTATTACCTACTTCATAAGATTAACATCTGATTGTTCATTGCATTTAAATTACTCTAGGTAAAATAAATATAATATTTCACTATCTAAATATTTCAATACGAATCATATCACATTTCAAAATTTTTTAATACCTTATTCCGTCTGTAAATAATGTTGAATACCGTTTCAATTTATTATTTAAACGTGAAATTTATCTAAAATGTTTTTTAAGCATCGTATTATATAAAACAAAGCTTCAATAAAAACTGACCGTACAATGATAAGACGCTTATTTCGCGACATCAAACAGCGAGACACATAAGGGATTAAGTCTACAACATAAGCAGAGTTGAAAAATTTGCATATTAAACAGAGATTATTGGTAAAATCTCAAACCTCTCTGTTGTAGAAGAGGCCCGTGCCCAGCAATGCAATGTATAAGGGCTTATGAATGATTCGTTTTTATCTTAATCAGCCGAAAACCTCAGATTGCTAATTATATTATTGAAATGCAAAAGCAGGCCCCTAAACACGGTTGATAAATGAATGGCGGTTGTTTTTTTAGCCACGGACATTAAACATTTTGAGCTGACGAGTGGCTTGTATGGAATGATTAATGGATGAATTGCATTTTTAGCCTTGAACCGGGAAACGTGTTTCAATTTTCACACACGTGTTCGCTTTTGCAGCTACGTCGACCCTGCTCGTTGCAAACAGGAAGAATATTTATTTGAACCAGATCCCGTGAATAAATACTGGCCACTGTATATTTAAATTATTTTAATTATTATTATGTACAATGTGTTAAAATTTCACTGTATTTATATGACTACAACTGAAATATGCAGCCTACACCTCGAAACTTACAGAAGTATGACGAATTGCGACAGTTATACCGTCGTACGGTACGTTCGGTATATGTATTGTACCGTATGAATATCTGGTTATATTATGCTACAACTTGTGTCTATCACTGGGACGCAAATTATTCATTAATGTAAAACATTTTATTCCCTGTTTAAGAAGACCTAATTCAAAACAAGAATTACTCGAAATATTACGTTGGTGACGTAGCTTTTTGAAAAAAATTAAGTATAAAAAAGAAACTCTACAATCAATTTGTGAAATCAAAAAGACATAGCCCTCGGGCTCGTGACGGTTACACAAAAACCATTCGATCGTAATTTCATTGAAATGAAAAGAAAAATAACGCTACAAAATATCGCGTGGATGACAACGCTTTAGTTCCATTGAAATGATTTATTCCATCGATGTACAATATAAACCTTTGCAAACTAAGCCAATTTAATCCGTCAAACGGGCTCACTCGCGCAAAACTGGATCATTTTCAATTTCTAGAACACTTATCGTTTCAGCTTCGAAATTGTTAACATCAGAAAAGCGGATTTATTAACTGCTACAAAAATAGCTCTTTCCAATTAGAGTTATTAATGCGTACGATTTTAATAATTCGAAATTTGAAATGAAATAGACAATGAAGGCGTAGACAGGTCGAAGATACGCCATCAGTAGAATTGAATTTCTCTCTCAGTAAGAATCTTCATCAACGGTTTTAGAAAACTCTTTTATTTTATTTAGGGTTTCAAATGGAAGTGATCAAGTCTAAAGTTTTCCTTTAAGTCGGCAGTACTTAGATAAAATAAAGTTTCGAATGCAATCGTAAGAAAAAGCAAAATCTAAGCTAGCCATCCATCTGAACTCAGATCTCAATTTACGCTTACTGAAGGTGCAACGTGAACGAATGCTAAAATTTTTCTTCCGTCTCAATTGCCTGAAACTTCCTTAACTAATAAGTCATTTGATATTATTCGATATTAAAAAGAAGATAATAATGCTCAACGCCGCTAATTGTTTTATCATCACAATATAATTTCGAATGAGAGGTCCATTATTTGTTTATGAGGAACTGAACCGATTCGTTTTAATATTGGTAGGAAAGCACCCTGGGGACTTTTGCAAACTTTTTTTTTTCCCAAAAACTTGTTAAGTGCCAGAATCAGATAAATGCGAGGCCAGAACAACTCCGCAGACCAGAGCTAAATTAAATACATATGTATTTCTCATATCTGTTAGTGAAGAATAAAATAGACGGACTAATAAATAGTAGTTTTACCCTTAAAACACATATTCAGCATATGTATCTTGAAAACCAAAAAAATGAGGAGATAATTTTGTCTTTTTTTTATTTACGAGCAATATATGTCTTTACAAAAAAATCTCTACTTTTTCACACTGCACTTAGAATCAGATACAAACACAATTCCTATGCCAGTGTAAAAAATACAAGACACCAGGTAACCGATGAGCGTGTCAAATCACACGAACAAAGGAAAAGTAATCCCGCAAAAACTGCCACAGGCGTCTGCAGAAAGGGTTAAATCAAGCCTGGCAACGGCGCCAGACACACCTAGCTTGGAAATCCAGAGAATGAGAGGACAGCCGGCTCGGCATTAGATTATACCTCGAAAACGCATCAAGGAAAGCCTCCGTGAAGAGGGTAAAGTAATGACGTTATACATTTGCGAACCCGAATTAAGTTTGGGCGGTGGAATTTTAATTTGTGAATTTAACGTGCTCATTTTAATCGAATAAATTTTACGTTAATGTTGCGTATTATAAAATTCATCTTAAATTTAAGTGTACTAAATTAAATAAATAAGTTCAGTCCTCACGACCGGCTCAGCATCACCCAGGCACATTGTAGTAAAAAAATGCCCATATATTCGCACTAATGATAAAAATCAATTCATCGTAAATAGACTTTGTCATGTCTAGATTATTACAGTATAGATAGGTGTAGTCCATTTTTTCTGACTTGGCCCTACCCGCTATTTGAAGTGGGTCTTCCTGGGAATTATTTCGGGTACAGGTAAATTTCGATTGAGCGACTTACTCCGAAGAGATTATTCGGAAAGGGAACCGAAGAAAGAGCTTGAAATTTTTAGCAGAAAAAGGGGACAAAGTAAGTATTTTAATAATATAGGGAGTTATACTGACTGTACACAGGGTTAATAACAAAATAAATTTAAATCTATCGGGATTTTAAAGGAAATTCGCTAGCAAGTCAATGTTACATTGTTGTTACATGTGACCTATTATTTGAAGGTACATTTACAACCGCAAAATTATACAACATATTGTATGTTAAATAGAAAACTAGTGTTTTGATTATCTTCTGGAACATACAAGAAAGAACATAACACCACTGAGATAACAAAACCTATAAAACCATAAAACCAACATGAACGTAAACAAATCACAGCAATACCAAGCTAATACGGGGCATATTTACTTTTCTAATGGGGAAAACCTTTCACTGGCTTGGATGTGAGGGCGCTGGAGAACAGAAGAAAGGCTAAATCCTAAGATAAACTGGGCGAGAGCTTACGCAGCGGGATTACGATGTTTAACACGGCCTTACAACCGATTCCACTCGAAGAGACTGGCCCACAAGTCCCCCTCCCTTCCTCACACGCAGAACGGCATGTCTGACTGTTGCCAACTGGCAAAATTATCGCAAGTGAACAGAATAAATTTTGGCTTCAATACTGGAGCCGACGTTCTTGCGCTATTATTTTCGTTAATGCCATGAATAATGTACAAACTCTTTCGACGCTCACATAATGGTGCTGTTACGTTGTGATTTGTTAACCTGTTTAGTTTTAGATTATTGTGTTGGTTAATAAGATATGTTACAAAATAGTTTTGAGCGTTCGTAAGAAACTTATATTTTTATTTGCACGACAAAATTAAAATTAATCACTTATTCACTGAATTATTTGATGAAATGGAAAAAGCCTGTCATAAAATACTTTAGAATCATAAATATGCTAAGAAATTGCCCCCAGAGTAAATCTTAAACATGCAACTAATTTAATCCCGATTATACCGAGCAACAGCGTGCGACTGATAAGGTTATTAAACATCGCGATGACGTCCATAAAAGCAACGAAAAACGCGTGTTGGGAAAAGCAATTTTCACGGTAGGCTTGTCATTCTATGGCCCCGCCGAGGCAAGGTGAAACGAACCAAGATCGATTTATTTCCTATCTTTTGGAATATTGGCCAGCTGCCCATGGTGGCTCCGCAAAGCGAACAGTCTACGTGAGATATTTACGCGTGATTGCACTGACGAAGAATTAAGCGTATCACATAATGCTATATGAATGAAAATTAGAGCACATTCATCTTAATAAAAAGTAATGAAGGCGCGCGGCGACACGAGTACGAGTCGGGAGATATAAATTCGGGCCTGAATAAGGCACGTGATTGGCGCGCACTGCTTCTTTCGACCTGCATCGTCTACGCGACGACCTCTAGACTACGCAGGTGGCTACGGCCAGTTCGTACATACAAAATACGTCAACACGCCTGTGATTGCGGAGAAATGTTGTGAAAGGAGTTTTTGAAAAGATCGGCTTGTATTGCACACGTATGATCCACTGGGTCGGTGATATCTTCTCGGCTCCGTTACTTACGATGACAAAGAAGTTTGGTACACGTTTGGTTGTCACTATGAGACTAGTTGAGCGGTTTGGAGCGGGCGCGTGAGAGTTCCCGCTGGGCGCGACGTCGACTGGCGGGCGGCCGGGGCGTCGGAGGCTGCGCGGAGCAACCGCCCCCGCCTTCATTCACCGAGGCCCAGCTCAAACAGCCGGACTTTTAATGCGGCATGTGCTCTTTTCACACAGTACACAGGTCCCCGTGTCAGCATTACTGATTCAAGATCACACGTACTTCGGCTAATATATGTATTAATGTCATATAAATTATGCCGCCCGCCTTAACCACGCTTTTTTACCCATTGAATCTTTCGCTTTTTTTTTATTAGATATTTAAAGAAATATATATTACAAATATGTAAATCAAAAGTGTGTTTAAAACACCCACATATGTACGTAGGTTTCTTGATTCAAATCCTCTGAACAAATACCACAGTATAAAATCCTTTATGAAAATACGGTTATTCTATTCGCTATAATTTTTAGTTACAATAACAGAATGGTAGAGAACAAAGGGTGAACAGTATGATAACACAGCGGGAATTATCCATTTGATTTACATATTTCATGCTAATTATACAAGTTTGAACCACCTGGGCACGTACTAACCAATGATATTACGTTATCAACAAGAAACAGTATGAAACTTTACAACTACTTCGCTCAAGGTCCGCTTCTATCCACTGACAACTAATAACAAAATGTTGTTAAAGAAGAGGGCTTATTCCGGCGGCAAAAACATGACTTTAATATAAGAATTCCTACGTAAAGTACAGTCCTACCCATTGTTCATTGATGATATTGTCTTCTCAGTAATTTCGCGTAATTTTACATACCTCGCCTTCGGGGACATAAACAATATGAAAATGGTAATTATCTCACCCTAATACGGACAAATATTAGCTTTATTATCTTCGTATTTATCTTGCCTTCATAAAAGCGTCGTGTCCTCCATTATTTGCGGGTTTGAGGGCGAATGTTCTTACTGCGCCTGCGGTAACTTGGACACACAAGGATTGAGTAATTAATTCATGATAACTCATTAATAAACATGATGACATTGAATATTTCATTTCGTTATTCATCTTAATAAATGCACAGAAATATATGTGTATATCTTTTTGTCTTTCCATGTTGGTTTCTTAAATATTTTAAAGAATCCTTTGTATTCATTATGCCAAGTGTATTGTGGTTAAATATCAAAAGTCAAATTTAAAGTACGCTGTGACTTAATATATTTTTTTATTGAATAATGATAAGCTATTCAACAAAGTTATAATCTGTAATAGTAACTGTGATAAGTAAATAAAAACACCAGAAATGGAACTCGTTTGACAACCAACTGTAGTCTGGAGCAAAGCTAAAAAATAGCTAACGATTCAACAGGCCACATCCTCAAAGCGTGGACAAAATAATGGTCACAAAAAGTCCAGCAAATGTACGTGAACTCGGCGTCTAAACAAATCAAATTTACGCGCTTACTCCGCGTGGCAACTATGCAAATTCCGAACGTTACATTACGCCAGCGCGGATGACCCAAAAGGGGGACGAACGGAGTGGAAATAATTCAATTTCAAGATCGATCACACGAAATAGTGTCCGCACCAAACGTAAAATCTATTCATAAATAAAACGAAACTTTACTTGACGGATTTCAGCACGTTTCGCTTTTATAACAGCGATTGATGGATTTAAACCTGGAATACTTTAGAATAGAACTTAAAGAAAAATAAACAAAAAATAAGACAACTGCATTGCTGCATCTGGATTTTTTAAGAACGGATTTATTCAAGTTTAGCACTCAAGACGGGATAGTAAAGAACAAAACCATTACATTTCTCTAGTTACTATTCGTAACGACTATTTGATAGTAATTACAGAGTATAGCATTATTATAGGATATATAACGCATATAAAACTATATCAGGTAAACTGAGGACAAGGAATATCTTAAATTCTTAAAATACCAGATGGTAACAGTTTTCTTATACCAGATACCAATGACCAACCAATGCGTAAAACGTAAGCCCCACTATTCATAGACAAGTTTCGCCTTTTCAGGATTAGCTAGTACATTTCTGGTTAGGGTACCCCAACTTAGCCAAGCGCACAATTGTTCCGCGCACTGAGTTGGATGACTAGAGACCCCGACATACCCTTTTCGGCCGCCCCTTTTGTATCGAATAGGGAGCTTCAGGCACTTTCCTCTCGTTAAAAAAAACGTTAACTTCACATACAGGGACCTACATTATTCTGACTAATGAGACAATAATATTTGGGGTCGATGCAGGATGTTTTCTTCTCAAAGTTAATTTTACGGTACGTGCCAAATATACACTTAGTTCATAAATTGTTTTGAAGTGTAAGAAAAGCAAACTAAAGTTCGAAATTCGATGTCGCAGCCGACGTGAAATTGTTAGGAATTATAGTTGTTAGGAAATTGGAGCCCCGGTAGAGAGTTGTTTAGAAACCCCTAAAAGAAAATGTAAGACTGCCGCTGATATTTATTTGGCACGGTTCTAATTGTATTGCCTCTCTATTAGGAAAAAGCTATAAATTTACTCGGAATTGTTACTCGCTCTAGAGGAAATTGGCACGTTAGCAAGCAAATTCATTTATAAAATAATTCTCTACAATTTGGTATCATTATTGTCAGAATATCTGAATAAGAATTGAGATTAACCAGTACCGCTGTAGCATCCTCCGTTTGTTGCAAACTAGTTTCTAATGCTGAAACTACTCGCATTACTAAGTATAAGGCGTCTGGAAAGTTTTAATCCAATTTTTAAAATAACAAACGGTATATCTACTCAAATAAATACAAACAAACGGAATGAGTAACGTAATGAACTAAATTCTGAAAGAGGGTATAAAATGTAAAACAAAATAATTTCCACGGCATTTCAAAACAAAGGACACAAAATCTCAAAACACAAGATCGTTACAACGAACGATGCATTGCTTAGTTTTCTGTACGAAAGAAATTATTTGACTTCAATTAAGATGAGTTTCAAATGCGTTCTATCGCTTCAAGTAAACACCTTATATAGTAAGTACAGTTAGACAGTATGAAATGCCTCTTAAAAAAATTTTACCATCAGAAGAATCTCATCACCTTATTATTAACAAACTTCCTCAACTTGTACATCTAAGTCACTACACTGTTCTTGATAAAAATGTGCATTTTACTTTGCACAAAGCCTGTAAGAGCGGATCGGTAGGATTAATGCGACGGAACCTTGACCCACATACCCGGGAGACCTCGCGGTTAACCCTCTAGAACTGAACTTGAACAGCCATCGCTCGGGATTCTACTGCTGTAACGCGACCATTATGATTTACTGGGATTAATATAATAGGCAAAGTTAGCGTTTAATTACTAAACTAATTGAATAATGCCCTGGTATATCTGTGTAGTTTAAATTCTTGTCTTTGTATATTCTTGTATTCTGTCTTTCTTGTCTTGAGATAGAGTATATTATGTTATGTACTAGTCATTTTTGTTTCTACACTTCGCAAGTTAGAATCCTAGGATCGCTTCTATTACTTTTTAACGTTATGTCATCATCAGCTGGATGAACTTAGGACTCTACATGACAAAAATTAGTCTTTAGTCGACCACGCTGGTATAGTTAGAGTGACGGTCGAAGTTATGTGTTTAATGTTAATGATTAATAGAATATATACTACATACATATTTATAATACAGGTGGATAGTAGGAAAATGAAATCGCTCTCCATAAGTGCACAACTTCATGGTTTTGAAAACTTTTATTGTTATTCTAAACATTTGTTATTAATATTTATAATATTTTCTGCCATCGGTATCCCTTTGATGACGCCCGACATTAATTAAATGTTTTAAATTTTTCTATGCCTTTTAAAAATGCCCAGTATAGGCATTTTATGTGTATCATATTTGCTGTATTTTTCACTACACGAAACATGATACCAAATAAATTCACCGAAATGCCTATCAATCACAATCACGTGCAATTTTTTTTTCACACAAAATCACAGTTTCACAGGGTAACTGTAGTGAAAAATGTAAGTATCAAAATAATATAATATTTTTGCTAATAAATAATTGCCGTAAGAGCATTCCGTACTCTTATCCTTTCTTATTCCTTCCATTATTAATTATTTATGATTAAGGGTCTTTAAATATGTTATTTTAGAACCATCAAAAGCAAAAACAAATATTAACCGATCAACAGCATAAGTACGTTTAAAAAAAAGTTTGATGTAATAAATCTTTAGTTACAAGAACATTTACAAACATTGCTCAACATCGTATTGATAGTTAACGTGAGGTCCGAAAAAAGTAGATGACGTCACTTATGTTGAGACACGTTTCCCCATTCCGCATCAGACCATCCTTTTAGCAGATTGGGCGTTCCAAATACAAATAGCGTAACAAGATTACATAATTCAATTCCACTAGCGTTTCCTGATCGAGTAGAAATAATTTAATTAGGTGTTTAAGTGCAGAGAACGAGGGCTATAAAAATTGTACGCGAAACGTGAAGCGAAAGGTCAAGCGCTTAAAAATAATTCCGGCCCGCCTTGTTGCCTTTAACGCTCCCCTATGTCAGTGTCAAACGGTGTACGGATGTGTAATAAAAAAACCGATGCGGTTCGAACCCGAATCAACGTGACAACAACGTGACGTGAAACAACGTGTAATATTTTACGGAATTTGTACGGTGTAAATATGACAACAAATCGGACGGTGTTAGAGTCCGGCCGCGGGGGTATTTCACTAGTCTATGCATTCTGCGTGGTTGGGCTTTGGTTATGATGGGGAAAATTGTATTGGTAGGGGCACGTAAAGTTGGTTATTGTTTTTATACAACTAACTTGCTAGTGATGAAGACAGGTGGTCTTATTTTAATGTAGACGTTAGTATAATATTGATATCCATTTTGTAACCACAATAATGTAGTAACTAAACAAAAACTTTCAAGTTACATTTAATAAATGGTTAAAATAACTGGATGATCAATAATAATTTCCCCATGTTTTTTTATTTTTTCTCTAGTCCCACTAATAATTGGAAGAGTAGCAACACACATTTGAGATCCAAGAGTTGTTGATTTAACCTCTTATTCGCTTTAATTCGACAACATTTACAATGTCCAACCATGCAATGTACACTAACAATGTAAATTAACCAATTTCCATGTAATAAAATGTATTTGCCAGCACAAAATATTAACATCATATTACACAAATAGTTGCTGTTTTGAATTGTAATATTTATTGAGTTTGTTATAAAGCCCAAAATTGTGTGAAACTATTTGCAAATTAGTTCATGTTATGCATCAAAGTGTTCGAGATCCACTTTCAACAAATAGATATCAGTGGAGAGGATTTACATCGAGCGGGGATTACGTGATACAAAAATAACAGTGCTTTTGCTTTCAAATAATTGTTATTAATAAATATGATAAATTAATTAATAGAAACATCAAATGTACCTTTCAGTTTATTGATTAATTAATGATAATGTAACAACAATCTGAACAAGATTCTTGATAATTATAATATGTATAATCCTTTTCAACTTTATGAATTATGAATCTACAAAATGCAAACGAAATTATGAATAATCGTTCGTTTTTATACAAATCATCACCAAATAACATATACGTAGAAATGCTAAAAATACTTCGACAGTATTCTACAATTGCTTGATAATACACGTATTTCATAATTTCAGTAATATAGTGGTTCAAATATTCCAAAATTATCAACGTCCAATTTCGCTTGCAAATGGAAGGACTTACGACGTTTAATTAAAATCATGTTTCGGATAGGACGGGTAAATCTAAATTCAATACCGGTTTAAATGGCAACAGTATAACGCGCCACTAGCAGGATATTAAACGCGGTTATAGTTAAGAAGCGATTTGCGGTAAGCTATGGAATAATCTGTCCCGTGGAAAACATAACCTTTCAAAATTTAACGCTTTAAAGACATACAACACAAATAGGTACACACATACCAAGGGGCGTTAATTTCATCATCATAATCAGGCCCATACGTCCCACTTCTGGTTAGGGGCCTCCTCTCACACTCTCACAACTGAGAGGGTTCTCCACGCTGATCAATTGCAGGTTGACGGACTACGCACCTAAGAAATTTTTTGGTGAGCCGCTATCCTCACAGTTAAAGTACGTGACAAATCATTATGAATACACACATTACCTAAACTTACTTAAAGCCTAAACCTTAATCGTGATGAAACCTGCACACCTAAGAGTTCTTAGGAATTTCTTAGCTGTGTAGTCCACCAACCCGCACTAGGCCAGCGTGGTGGACTATGGCCTAAACCCTCTCAATGGTAGAGGAGACCCGTGCTCAGCAGTGGGCGTATATGGGTTGATGAAGAAGATAAAATCGCCTTTAGGTTAGGCAGGTGCATTTTTCTCGCGCAAGTAATAGAGGGCAACCTGAGCATATTTCCCGATCACAACAGATGTGTTTCATTTCAATACTTACTTATTATGTGTTTTGGAACGTATCTATTACTTTGAGATTTATGTATCTCTACGCTCTTGATACGTCAATTACACTGGAGTCTAGCGAAATAGGGAACATATTTTCAGACATTGTGTTGTGAGTATAATTAAAACAAAAATAATAAAGCTAGACCATAAGGCATCATCGCTCTCGCCTACTTCTGGACATAAGTCTCTTTTACGGCACGCCCCTGGGCTCGATCTTCGGCCCTTCTTATCAAAGCGCTCCCAACTACGCCACGAATATCGTCACTTCACAAGGCAATTACATACTAACTTAATTTCAATAAACCTAACCATAAGTAAACCTACAAATCATCTCTTACAAACTCCATATTTTGACTTCACCTGTACAACATACGCCTATATACAAAACTGGCACGTGTACACCAACGTTCACATAATGTATAAACGTAAAAAGCCTCACATCTGCGACCGTGGCATGATGTACGTTGCGTAATGGTGGTATTTGTGTTTAAATTGCCACGACATTAACAGAATGGTGATTCCATTTCATTCAACATTACTCTGGCCCGTACACCCTAGGGCGGCAGTGCTAATGCTAGCGGGGAATATAGAAATTCGTATTTGACATTTAATTTGCCTGAGGGTAAATAACATGAAAATTGATATTTAATTAGCAGTTTATGCGCATAAGCGTATTTAAATAAAACGTATATCGATGTATGTAGTCTCTATCTGGGAAGTTGGTTGGGAAGATCTTATTCAACCACTTCATTCATTAATTATTTTGGCTTGGATGTTCTCTTATACATACATTCAAAAACTGATAACCAAAAAAAGATTAGATAAGACAGTTAATTAATAGGTACCCTTATTAGCAAATACAGTAATCATGATTAAAGGAAAATATCTATTCCTGAAATTAAAAATATAAAAAAAAAACGCGAAAAAAAAAATTTACTCACACACTTTATTTTTTCTCTGTTACTACAGCAATCGAAATCACAAGCAATGTAAGACCACAAGGCAACTGAAATTGACAGCTTGGCCAAACAACACCAAACCGCTTCTCGCCGTCACCGCCAACGCATGCCCAAACGATATTTGCGGAATGCCGCCGAGTTACCCCATAAAAATGGTGTATCAAATGAAAATTTCTTTCCGTTTGCTCGGTTTATTGCGGTCAGGTCCGCCGTCGAGTGCACTTGCTTGGTATTTTTTTATTTTGACTACTTCGACACCGCTACGAGGAACCCGAAACACGAGCAACCTACACTATTATTTCGCACGGATTCGCTTTTCGATTAGATTAGATAGTCTTAGAATGTTTGTGGTAGTGGCAGTTTAAATATTTGGAAATTAGGTTTACTAATTTAAGTTATAACATTTAAGTAGATGAAAAGCCTTCAAGAATGCTAACTTCTGAAACATATTTAAACAATTTTTGTCTTAGATCCCGAACTTTTACTTATCAAAAGAAAACATAGGAATTGACTAAAAACTAGGTGTAAAGTTATAAACTAAGTTAATGTGATAAGCAGCAGGGCCTTAATTTGGGTATAACTATGGTACATAAATTTATAAATATATGATAACATATTTAATCTTAGCCTCAAATAATATTGTTACTTAAACATACATATTACAACACCGTAGAAATAACATGCGGCAGTAAAAATATGCTCGCACAAGTTATTTTTTCATGTGAATACAAATGTAGGAGTAGCGGCAACCTAGTGAATTACCATATTTATTGTCGCCTATAAGTCCTACATTACAGTACCCTTCCAGATGTCATCAGGTTTACTCGTATGAAATTATAACGTAAGACTCAATAAAGAACGCTTGCGTACCACAATTTTCACACGAGGAATCAAGATGTATGGAATACGTGTGTACCCGTGACGCTACTTTCATAGAAGAAAAGCGTCAATCGTTATGTCTTGTTTATAATTGTTCATTGTGGGGTTAGAATATATTGAATTGCTTTTGGTAAATAAAGGTTATAAGCTTAAAGATTTTATTATTTGGAATTTTGTAAGGCTAGGTGCGTTTTTATGCTATGTTAATGAAATATAATACAATATGAAGGATTTTGTCTTTGCAAGTATAAAGTACGTGAACCTGTAACACATAATTTGTAAATTCATATTCACAGGATTAATAGGTCAATTGACGAAGAAAAACGCTGAGAATCATATGCTCCGAGATAAAATATAGTGTCACTGGTTCAGTAAACTAATGTACAATATAATTTTTTAAAGTTTTTCTCACATTTATATGCAGTGGCTGAACACTCCTAACCTCCTTCTTTCCTACTAATTGCTAAATTATAATTATCAACAAACTGTAAAATATTCTAGGACGAGAGACGTCGGCTCATTTACTGGGCCTATGCAGCAGATATAACTCAACAGTGCGCCATCACACTGAGTTGAATCCCAGCAATTAAAAACCTCAGCTCAAATGGCTCTGCTTTCTTTTATTAGTGCTACATCGTTTCGGTGT
The DNA here is from genome assembly GCA_030295005.1 of Cephonodes hylas. NCBI lineage: Eukaryota > Metazoa > Arthropoda > Insecta > Lepidoptera > Sphingidae > Cephonodes > Cephonodes hylas. The sequence goes on along the minus strand of AP025372.1, from coordinate 9,866,534 downwards.
ATGCATTTAATTACAGCAATCGCAAAAGTAATTAAAGTCTATTTATTTTTTCCACCCGGTTTGGCCACTTGATGTCTCGTCCGTCGCAGCGGTCCCCTTGTACATTTCCTTTCATTAAATATTGCCTAGAATCTAGATGTTGCGTGGTAAAGTGTCTTCAGTACTACACAGTTGAATAGCACCGCATTTCATCGGGACACCGTTGACTTGTGTAACCCTTTTTAGATTCTCTCTGCATCCTCCTTTTATTATTATTCAAGTGTTAAACTTTATGCTGGCATAATTAAATATAAAAAGGACTTTGTTTCTATTGGTCATATTTGATTATTTCTTTGTTTGATTAAAACAACCTCTTAATATGGATTCAACTTCAATTATGGATTTAAAAATATAATTAGAAATCACCGCTGCCTTCACAAAATACTCACAAGTGTATCGATTCCAATCTGATCACACAAGCAATAGCATAAATAACGCAAACCATTTTGCCGGGACAATAAATCAAAACGGGACCCGGGCCTATCAATATAATGCCGACAATAAGGCTCGATATCTTATAATAAAATCGAAGACAATGGATGCGAGGCTCCTTTTTTATTATCCGCGCGGCAATGTCACATAAAGCAAGCGTTCAAGGTGTCCGGCGTAAATAAAAGATAAACATATTCGGAGTGGGACCGGCTTATGTCATAGCGTCGTATATTTCACATTACCGCGCCATTGTGGCCTTGGGGCTTGTCTCCGTTGGTCGCACCCTCATCAGTTTCGCTGGTATGTGTCACCGAAAACTTCCACTCGGTAAATATTACACGCTCCACGTTGTGTATACCTTCATTACGATTGAACGGCCACTTGCTTTGCTTTTGATACTGTCGTAACAAACAATATGATGGGTAAAAAGTGAACGGTTACATCGTTTTTGTGTAAGTTTATGTAGAGTTACATGAATTTTCGTAATTTAGTTTTTCTCTTACTGAAATTACAATTTCTATTTTGACTACAGGTCAATTAAGTCCACCTGACAGTCACATAGTGACCTCATACTAGGATACAAGTCTTATGTAGTGGGTATCAGATACTACGTGAGATTTTTCTGCCACACAATCATCCAGACCCGAAAAAAATGCTTGTGAATTACACAAACACTTGTCTCGATGGGGGGATCGTATCCACAGCGTCTCGTTTTGCAAGATGGTCTCTCGCTTACTGCGCCACTGAGTAAATTTCAGTACCTGTTGTTGTTTTAAAATTTGTCGTTTATTATATTTGTCGTAAAGCAAATACTTTCATTGAAAATGTATGAAATCATGTTACGTCCAAGGATGTGGAACATGTTGTTCTTTAAGAGTAAATAGAATAACGATGCACTTCAAACAAAAGTTATGTAAATTGCATCGCCTTCGTGCACGGACGAGGTTCCATTCTCGATGAAAATTCAACGTGGTTAGACCACATACTATTATTCTAAGAAACCTTTTCGAATAAATGTATCATGCAACGCTTTATATTCAACCGAACTGATCTCTAGTTGATATTGATACTGTATCACATTATCTTATTAGTTTTTCCCAGAGTTTGTGCCAAGTATTTAGAATATGAAGGTAATGGCCTCGAGATACAAGCGCGCGGTGGCGATTGGCGGTAATGTGTGTATAATGTGATATCACGTACTTTAAAGAGAAAAGAAATACATAGTCTCGTTTTCGTTTCCTACATGACTCTCATTCAAGGTTCTTGAGGTCATCAGATAACTTGAAACTTAAAACACCAGTCCACACTTCCAGTTTCATGGACAGTTCCTTCACCGTCAAAGCGGCTAGATTGTGGAATTCGCTTGGGAGAGATCGCCTCTGGCGATAAGGCCGCCTTTTGTACTTATGTGTTTTGTTTAATGTATGTCATTTTACTTTACTTTGTATGTGTACAATAAAGATTTAAATAAATAGTCAGAAAACCTACCTAATAGCCAACCCGCATTAGGCCAGTGTGATCGACCAAGGCCTAAACCCACTCAGATGTAGAGTCTCCTCTCACGTGCCCAGAAGTTGGACGTATATGGAGTGATGACGATGATAACATTGAGAACATGCCGTGGTCACGTAAAGTGGCTGCAATTCCGCTATTCCAAATTTGATATTTTATTAAATTTGTTACTTTCTGTGTTTTCTTAAATTTAAATGATAAAAAGCAAATATCTTAACATTACACGCAGAGGTGAACGTGGGACGACCACTAGGCATTTAAACGACTGAACAAAGGTTCGACCTCTAGACAAATGTTTATTGACTCTCAGCATGACCATCACGATAAAAAATGTATTTTAGCAGAGAATATTATTTTTACACTGGCATGACTAAGTTTAAAGGCCGTTTATCTATTTTTGATGTATTAAACTGCAAAAGCGAAAACTGAATTTTATTTAATAAGTCCTTCATAACACTGTCTCGTGTAAAGATGTCGAACTAGCAGTAATGGTCTCGAGGTCTAGGCGCGCGGTCGAGAATCACGGGGTTCTCGGGTACAAAACCCAAGCAAACACCTCTTTTCAAGTTACGAGTATGTGTGTATGTGGGAATATATCGTTAGGAATCCTGCACACCTAAAAACGTTCTTAGGAATTTCTGAGGTCTGTAGTCCGCCAACCCGCACTATATCAGCGTGGTGAACTAATGTTAAACTCTTTTAGTTCCAGCTGGGGCACACAACACACACAAAATCAAAGCATACACAACTACCTAATTAAAACGACAGGCCACTAAGTTGACACAGTCAGTCCAATCCATTTTCTGAGCCATTATCTCCTTTTAGAATCAAATTATATCGCATTGTCAACGGAATATGAAAACTTTATCAACAGCAATAAAAGATATAACTGTAATAAAATTTCTCATTGTATACTATTATTACAAGAGATAGAAGGTATATTAAAAATACAATGCTCGCGTTTATATTCGCTAACAGCAAGGAAGGTTACTTTAGCATAATTACGGATGATATTCAGAACATTTTTCATTAGCAGTGAGAGGTAATTTGTTAAGCTGAAACCGCATACATAATTCATTTCTATTCTAGTGTGAATTGTTTTGGGAACATATTGTATTCAAGAACTCATCAGCTATTTCTCATCTTCTTATTACCAAACAATCTTCACTTATTTTAAAATAACACAAATGTGTTTAATTACACAAATTCTTGTTTCGAATCTAGGTATTTGCGAGACCGAAAAGCTCCTCGTAGTGTCTAATACCCACACAGCATTGGTATCCTCGTGTGGTGTCAGAATTACTTATGTAGTAATTATCATTATTTATCTAGAATAAAAATCTCAAAGACATCGTTTGGTAAGAAAGAGTATAATTATAATATATCTCATCTCTTTCTTTTCTTGACTTATTTTTTCCTCAAAGAACTTGGTAACGTGAATTTGAAAGTTCTTTGAGGAAAAAATAAAAGAACCTTAAAGTCCGGTCGTTGATTGCTTTGATTTTTTCTTTTTACCTAACTGCTTTAGCTAACGACTAGAAGTCGCTTGCCAAATTGCCGAAATCTATTCCAAGTAAAAGAGTTTTTATTTTAATTAAAATGAAATCATATGGTGTTTGAAATACAAAAGCTTAGCTAACTAGGTCAAGTGTATAAGAGAGGATCTGCTTGGTCACTTCGGAAAATTTATTTTTCTTTTTACTCTGCAAGTTTTTGATTTACTACAAAATATGTACGAAAATAACTGACTGTTTCTCTTTTCGCCTTTGCTTTCGGAACGTCTTCACAACGTACTTTATGACGTATTTTTTAAAATGTATCATACAAGGTAATAAATAAGGAAATCCATTTGAGATTTGTAAACAAATAAATAAGAGAAAGCCTGAGATTGTTGTCCCTGTGAGCGTGAAGTTGACGGATATTAATTAAGCAATTACTCTGCAGTCTGCAGGCACTCGGAGGTCGACATTAATTCCAATCGGACCAACAAACTCTGGACTAATTCATTCAAGCTTCAACTTCGACCATGGATAAGCTGGTACATATGCCAATTAATTTCGTATGTCAACTTCAGTAGGCTTTAAGCAATTATTACTAGTAAATATGTTTCAATTGAATACTAGTGATTTGATACAGGATTCCCTAGACAAAGATTTTGAAAGCGAGATTCTAGAATTTATCGGAACATAAAACAATTTAATTTAACTTATTAATTGTACAGCTAGTTTTCGTCTTAACTCCACAAAATATATTAATGTTAATTTCTCTCACAATTATATTTATTTCACCCACCATAATTACTGCGTAAGTATTAGAGAAAAGAACACAACTGAATATTACAAACTTATATTCCAAACTACCTAATACAATTACCGCTGAAAAGACAAACACTAATTACAACAGCTCCAGAAAACATGTATGCAAGACATAAACAAAATCTCCAAGCGTTAATTCCACTTCCCAGTTCCGGTGGTACTAAAAACTCAAACACTACTTTAAACTCCTGGAAAGTTTATACGAGAGAAGACAATACAACAGTGAAGTTAAACGTTACCAAATTACCATCTGTCTGGAGGTAACAAAGCTTGCAATTTATTGCTCGCACATAAGAACTAGAGGGAAAAGTGATGATCATAAAGTCGCCTTGGAAAGTTCTACTGCCGTTTCTGTTTAATGGCCTCTTTCGGTTGTACGTTCGGCGGTATTGGAACTGATTGCTAAAATCATCGAGATTATTACATCGATTCCATGCATTGGGAATGTTAGAATTTGCTAACCAACTCTACTGAGCATCCATTTTGAACATGAGGTAAAGACTAGGGTAAAATTAGCAAGAGTATCGATTTTGAATTGAACTCAGGCTAGATTTTCATAATAATCAGCTTATGTATATAGTGAGACAAATGTCCCACAACTGGATGAAACTCTAAAGCTGAGTGGGATTGCCATCATATAGACCTTATGCGGGTTGACGGAATACACACCTAAGAAATTCTTAAGAACTTTATGGTGTCATCACGATGTTTTCTTTCACCATAAATCTAAGTTATTATTACACGTAACATCGCCAATTCAGAGGCGTGTCCCTGATGTTTGAAACTGCGACCGTCAAACCGTCCGGTCGCTTAAACCTTGAGGCCATCACTACTTCAATAAATTTACACATTTCATAAATACATTTTATGCAATCCATAAAACATGAGATTAAAAAAACACTCGAAATATATAAATGCTAAGTTATTATTCTCAACGTGAGAGAATAGGGTTTCCAATAACACAAATTTACATAAAGTGAACTTAAACTAAACCCGGTCAGTTATTTTCCGCGGCCAACAAGCTTAATATGAAATATCATTACGCTTCCTTTTATTATTCACCTAATCCTACCTAGAATCTATAGCCAACTGGCTACGGTATAATTCAACTGAATACTGCGGATAATCTGGATAGCTAAATGCACCTGACTAAATTGCAACCGAGAATTATTTAAATCTTCATATGCAGTACGGCGAATAAATTGTTTTTTTAGGGTACAGTTTCAATGTTTTTATACATAATCATTATATTATTTAAGTCCAGGGAAGTAAAAGTCGTTGCTTATTTATTTTCACCATCGGATATTTGAAAAAAAAACAGATTTATTTGTACCTATACACCAAATCAATTGAAATGAGAAGGGAATAAAATTTCAATAACTTTAGCTGCTATAAAGGAAAATTTTATGACTAGTTTTAATGGATCGAGAATTTATTAATATTACCCAAAGCAAAAGCATCAACAAAGGAAACAAATTGAGTGAAAAATTGAACGCTTCAATAGAATTCCCTAATACGACTGCTGACGACCGGACCATTTACAACAAGTGGATGGCTTTGAATGAAAATTTGTATTTCAAATGTCAAAGCAGTTTTTTAGTTCGCAAATTATACAACTACTACAGCGAACGAGCAAACTAGCCGACGCTCTGACCTACATTTTACAGCCAAAGGACCACACGTTCAAAAGGCGAACATTCCGTCCCGCTCATTATTACGATGAGCAAACGAGACGGAGATATGGTGAATGCATTAGGAACAGTAAATTCAACAAGAAAGCGTCGCATGTTTTTCATTTACAACTGTTATATGAGCGAAGAGGAAAAAATGGAAAGTAGAATGTTCTCGCAATGTCTGAGAGTGTTATACACTAAGTTGGCCAGGTTTTGTGTGGCACTTGCCTTCTTTATTTCAGAGCTGTCTGTGTATGAGTGTTACGTCACAATGCTTTAGAAAACACTTAGCAGTCAGGGTTTAATTAATGTCGTGTCTAACTTAAGAAAATATTAGACTGATGCTTTTTAATTTCAACGACATCATTCTCTCTCTAATAGTGTTAACAAATTATCATTATCAGCCCGTATACGTTCCATTGCTGAAAACAGGCTGCCTCTATAACTGAGAAGGGTTAAGTTTTATTCCAACACACTAGCCTAGTGCGGGTTGGCGACGAAGCAAATTATATCCATGCATTTTTCTTTAATCAGCTCATTAGTTGCAGTTTATAAAAACATTACAAAGTGTCAATCCGAATCATTTAAAAAGGAGTGAAATACTAAGGGTGTCCAAACAAATGGTCGAGCGTTAATCTCAGAATCGAAATCACAGTGTTAGCACCCTGTTTAATCGCCTGCTGGTCCATTACCGATGCCATTATTTCCACCAGCACTTTAAGCTGCGATCACCGATGTCGTTTGAGCCCACCCATTCCCTTTTGTTTGTCCGAGGATTACGTGTCTTTTCCCAATGCTTTCTACGTCTTTACAACTTTTTTAATGATTACTGATACTAATCGTTGAAGAATGTGTACGTAATGTTATTGGAAAATTAGTATAAAGACGAAAAAGTAATTTAAAAATCCATAATGCTTTCAAGTAACTTGGCAATAGTTCGACAAAACACATCGTAATTAATCCAAGACCAAAGGTTCATAGGATATTAAAAGCGTTTGCATGCAAAGCCACAGAAACAACCTAATCAATTTTTAATCTCAGCACAATATTCACAAGTAAGCCGCAAAGAGTTTATGAAAATCTCAAAGACAACGAGTTCCAACAAATAAACACACAAGGAGGCAGCAACCCGCAGCCACATTTCACAGAGCGAAATGAAATACCGCCCCGGGCCGGCCCAACGTTTGCAGCAGTTGGACACTTGTGTGCCGACACTTTTTTTTCAAGATTTATGACATATTTTTAGACAGCCTGCGAGCTTTGAAAGTGTCCTAGTAAATCATCGAAAAAAAAAACCTATTATGAGGACTTAAATAGTGCAATCCACGTTTTGGGAGCCTAAAAATGTGACTATTATATGGGCTGTGCATTTTGTCGCTTTTCTGTAAATTTTGTTCGCAGGAAAAAGACTTAATTAAATGTACCTAGAAAATGATGCCAATATTTTTAAATGCCATCGAAATTTTAATATTTTTTGTAATAGACATGTAATGAAAAAATATAGGAAATTCCGGCTAAAATAAGTTTTTCAAAAAACACCCACTGAATTAAAGTCAATTAAAAAAAATATCGATATGCTATGAAGACTTAATCTTATCTATTTTGTTATTTTTATTCTTAAATTCACGTTAATATATACGCAATAATATTCCTATTTCCTGTTAAACACGACAAACGTAAGCAGAGTTAAAATTGAAACCCGCTTCGAGATACTTTTGTATCTCTTTTGTTTCTTGTTGGAATTCTCTATTCTAATTCTTGTTCTTTTATTCTGGTGAGAAAAAATTAAATTCACAGTGCGATTTAAACAAAGAACAAGAAATAACTCGATATTACTGGCAGGAAAACATTTTTTCCCGAACCCTACACAATACGAGAAAGGTGAACCTAATTAGTCACGTTAAAATAAATCCCTTAAAAATACAAGAAACAATCGAACACTGCATCGCTTCTTGAAATTTCTCTTGAAAATATTATAAAAAGACTAGCTGTCCCAGCAGACATCGTTCTGCTTAGAAAAAGTTTAAGCGATATGCCGACAGTAGCACTATCTAGCGGGTCCAATTGTGTTTTGAAATCATCTAGGGACCCATAGACATATGTATATATAGAAATTTCCATCGCAATCGGTCCAGTCGTTTAAGAGGAGTTTGAATGACGGTTGCGCACCTGTCGAAAATTGGTCGTACCAACTCAGACACTTTCTTTAGCTCATGCACAAAAACTTCAATAAAGATTATCACATGATCAAATGCATAGTTTACGATTCTATAAAGGTAATACAGACATAAAGAAAGACTTCATTTTTAAATAAATACATTATACAAACTGATTCATTCATTTTTCTATATTCTCTTCTTTTTCCAATGCGTTTCTTTCTACTATAATTTTATTTTGCTTTTTACTATTTATAAAGGCTTCAGCCTTAGGCCTCATTACTGGGCCCGCCCTCATAGACAGAGATCCCAGCGCCGCCAGACGTTACTTATTTTCTGATGGACGAAATGTGTACGATTTTTTCATACAATACAATTTTTCCATATTTTATCACCGTTTAAACCTTCCCTGGACTTCAAGAATATTTTAAGACTAAAATTAGCCAAATTGGTCCAGCCGTTCTCGAATTTTAGTGAGACTAACGAATAGCAAATCATATATATAAAGATTTTACCTCTTTGTGAAATGCTGATTGATATCTATATCTAGCAATGGCATCAATCCAAAATCCAATCGAGTTAACATGTTACATTCATTAGTGCTTTGAATATCAATAATCAATTGAGGGGTACGCACAAAACCGTCCCAATTGGAGCAGAGTAATAAATTGAAGCGACAAATACAGAACGTGTACATTATGTGGACGCAGAACATGTAATCGAAACATATTTGTTACAAATCGCAGCGCACGGACGATGTTGGCTTTTGAGTCTATTTTGTATTTTTGGATGTAGAAGTTAGTTCATTAAGAAGATTAAAAATAAGCGATAAAAAAGTTATAAGTTTCAATACATTTTAATTAAGTCACACTGTGTGCCGGGTAATAAAGTATACATGGTATGAAAAAATACTAAATAAATAACATTTTAATAACAATGATGAGTATCTCGATTGTTACAATAAAATCTTAGAATTGTTTGAAACGGCTATTAATACAATGTCGTCGATACAGCATTTAGTTTTTTGTAAATTATTCATTTACTAATCATAAAACTACGTACATATACTACTGCTTTAATAAGTGTTAATTTACGTTACTATAATTATAACCTAAAAAGTCGCATACTAAAAATGTAAATCGTACTCTACACCAACTTACCAAATTTCGCCTAAAATATTCGGCAGGCGTAAAAGAAACAAAAAAGGGTCTAATATCCTCATCCATCCAATGCAGCCGGAAGCAATATCAGGGCATAATCACGATGATAGAGCGACGCGATCAAAAAGCCAATCTAGCCGCGCTCGTCGGTAACCGCATTTCAGACGATGCGGTACAGTCGCACGGTGCGCCGACGGTGACTCTCGCTTTCTCGTGAACAACGCAGAAACGGGGGCAGCCGAGTGTCACACACAACCTTATAGGGTTGATAAAGGCGAGGGGAGGCGCAAATGTCGATAGAATTCTGGCTATTCATTTATGTAGTTGGTGGTCTTGATTTACTAAGTTTTTTGGACTGGTGATTCACCAAAGGTAGGTCATAGTGGTGTATTTGTATGCGGTATCGCTAGAACCTGCTGACCTTTCCATGTGGTATCTATGATCTTGATTTACTACATTTAATTTACGTGCCGATATACCAAAGATACATGGCTCATACTGGCTTATTTATGTCCGACCCTTTGAATAATATTATTCACGATACCGTCTAATGAAAAAGGTGCAGTTCCTTGAAGAGACCTATTTGTACACATGTTTTCGTAATTATGATTCGTAAATTTCAACAGCAGAAGTTTTGTTTGAAAGGATTATACGTCTTTGCAAGCTGATATAAATAGAGTAACTATAAAATTATAATAACTTGTTGGTACTCCTAGAAAACTTTGTCTATGTAATGTCTCCAGTTCTAACATAATTTAAATTCAGTTAAGATCTAGCGTCGCTGCTAAGAGAATTGGACTTTTTCGTTCCATCTGTTTATTCGGTTTCTCTTTGACTACTTTTTAATGGATTTCTCTGGAAAGTGGCAAAATCTCTCTACACGGATTCATTTTCAATTCTAGCTACTATCTTTTTTACGTTTGGGGTCATTAAAAACGGACAAAAATATACCTATGGAATTGTAATTATTGGAAAGAGCAAATAAAAATCTAAATTAGCAGATAATTTCAGATGAAACTAACTCGAGACTAACAAGGATGGTTTGTTCAAAATAATAGCAGAACTTCCAAACGAAGAAGATGATTTCAAATGACAAGATACTGTAGGAGGATCGGAGTTGCTTATAAGTATGTTTAACCTATAAATAGGCATATATTGTTTAAACTTAAATATTTATCTGTAGAGATAAAATATTAAACGACTATGAAAGCAGACATGAGAACTAAAGTTTTGGAGTATACATAAAAACTCTTTTTTTAATAGTTGCTCGAACAGCTAAATTACTTAATAAGAAAATGTACATTACCAGAGAAGCAGATTTATGTCGTTAATAGAAAACAAGACGTGCATGCACGTTCAGTACATAAAATTGTTAGTTCTGTAGTTTAAAACTTATTGTTCACAATATTAAAGCTCTATGCTCGACTCGGAAAAAGTCTGCAAAATTTAAGTACAAGTTAAACTGTTAATAAAAATTCAGAAAAGTGAAATTTTGACACACGGAAAAGTGGGTTACTTTGGAAATTTTATAAACATTACAACTTCTCTGTCTCAACTGTTCAACAAAATATTTCAATTAATAGTTAATGCTAGACTGTATCAGAACGCCATGATATGGTACATTATGCATTATATTGTTTGCAATATACAATATGCATATTATGCATTGTTAATAAAGATAGAACACAAGAAAAAAATTAGAATCATATGAAGGATATTTCTCATAGCAGTAGGTAGAACATATCTCAACATACTATAATATGTAATGAAGCTTATCTTAGAAGTCATGGACAATAAATCATTCGCTCTTATGTCTCTTTAGTCATGTTTAGAATGAAAGGTATACCACCATCCCTTTCTATAGGACACGAGTTCCTATACATCAAACAACATTACTATTCAGAAGTCAATCGTAAACCGGTAAATAATCATCCAGAACCAATTAGCAATTTTCAAAGATCCCACACACAAACAGAACCACAGCTCCGATTAATCCATTACAAGTGAACTGAAAGGCATTAAAACAACGAAATCAATTCTGCGGGCGGCCAAAGAAAGCCAACGAACAATAAGTGTCGTAAAACAAAGGAGTCATAGTAGGATATAGTGCGCGGGTTATACGGTATCGATATGTTCCCGCAGCCGCAGAGTTCACTGAATGGGAGCTCCGCTGTTTGTACAGCTTGAATTGCGACCGCCCCGGGCTTCAGGTCGTCTCGTCGAGGCGAACTTTCATATGTGTGCGGAGACGATAATTTTTTTTTCTCCCCCGCACGAACATACGTATCGGGCGCAGCAAACATACTCACTAACAACCCTCGAAGTTTTACAAACTTGTTTAGTAGTGCATCTAAATGTAGGTGCAAATCGCAACTGGGCTACGCGAGTATATTAATAAAAAAATATACATATTTGTTTCGGGCAAATAAATCAGCGTACACTTTCATGTTTTCACGGTGTTGTTTTGGGAAATTTTTGAACAAAAAACGGTATTTCCAATGCGAGATCCGCGTTAGTATAAATATTAAAATAGTACGCAAAGTTTTACCTCGAATCGACGCGGTTAATTTCGCGTTAAAACTAATAATCTATATTTTAAAGGTAAAGAGTTAATTTGTTTGTTTATTTGCTTAAACATGCTAAAATCAGAAGCTGCTGCCCCGAATCTGCCATTGTTAATAAAGGCCATTTATAGAAACAAGCTATAGACTATACATATTTTTATTGACGATCCTATACATAAGAGTATTTCGCATACGGATTTGAGAGCGACATCTAGTTACGAAATATTCTCCATGATTAAAATCTCCTTATCAGCACTTAACACCCTCCCGAGGCCTTTATGTCCATGAAAACCAACAAAATACTAACAAACATGAAAAAATTAACCAAAAACAACATGTATTACTCATTCATAACTAAATCCCGTGGTACAAAACAACCGTAGTTGAGCCGTGGCATTAAAACGATAAACGTCACGCATATCAAATCCGCGCTAATAACAGCGGAATGAGATTTTCAATCTATTTACTCTAAACACATTAACGACGCCATAAAAGGGTCGCGTCTTTAATGATTGCTTTAATATCTCGGCCGCTCAATCAGACTAATCCAGTTCGTTATGATCTCATAAATATTTATATTAATCATTATCAACGCCGGCGCGGTGTATTCGCCGATTTGTCAATAAAAATTTGGGTCAATGGTTCGCAGGCGGGTGGATCTGATCTCTTTTCTTTCTATGCAGAAACAAATAAAATGATTTGCAGTGGTGACACTGGTTGGGATTTTATCAATCCAAAAAAAATCAAGCGAATGAATATCGTCTCGTAAAAATGTTAGTTTTCACATTTAAAAACTGTATACATTACGAATTGACTTAATAATTAAATATAAACCTAAAATCCTTTATATCTAGTGCGTTCCTATTTAAGAAATGTGTACGCAGGCACAGACAAATACTTTTATATTTCTATTTCATTATCGTTCCACGCCATGGTTGTCTCTAAGAGATTGGCTCGAACAATAAGATCGCCGATCCCACTTTTTTCTTCAAGCTTGTATAAAATAAGCATCTGTATCAGAACAACGATATCGTATTTTATTTAATCAAGGTTTTTCAGCGCTATACAAGTACTCATTTAACCATTAAACAAGTGTTATGAAATTAAAAGTAAACTTCTATATAAATTATATAGAATGATGATATATAAATCATATTATTTTCATCTGGACCGATGCGACAAAAACGTTTTTGAATGGAAGCCACTTTTTACCAAGCATAGCTTTGGATGTCCACCCACAAAATGCTTTAGTCCATCATTTATTATAATAAAGATTTTATATAAAAAGTTTATCATAATAAAGATGGCGAAAATGCGAGATGAATGCAGGCCGCTTCGGGGGGGGGGGGGGGGGGTGACCTAGGTAAAGCAGTGGACGTGGTTTTGCTGATGATGGTTTAAATATATAAGGCCTATCTATTTAGTTTTTCGAATAAACATCCAGCTTTTACTAAGATTTGTGGATGGCTAAATACGGTTGGATTTGTCACATCCGTCGCGAAACCGAGTAGCGCTAGAGTAAACGAGTTCTAGAGTTGTAACCGCATTTAGCGGAGCGTAATGCTAGGTTTCTCCAATACGAACAGCCAAACATTTAGAAAAAACAAATTCTTTAATTAATTGTGATCAAAGAGTTATCTAGATTTGTCTTTGTATTAAAGTTTATGTTTACAGCAAGAAGTAAATATATCTTTTTCACCTTTTTGAAAGATTTGAATAACAATTAGTTGAAAATATACCAAAACAAATACCTATTGATTTTCTCGTTAATGTTTATTTATCTCTCCTTAGAGCCCCTTCGAACCCTAGTAGATTCATTTTTTAAACAACCCCTATTTGCCGTAAGATCCATGTTAAGAGGTATTATACTCGTATGTGTAAAAATTTTTAGGTACATGTTATGAAAGTAACCTATATTTTAAAACCAGCATTCTAGTTCTAAGTATTTATGCTGGACGTTGAAATTATTCCTTCATTCAGACAAGTAAATAAAGTATTAAAAAGCGAGCATCACTGAACACATTGATGTTGGCTGCACCGAGAATAGGCATCGCGATACAAATCTCGAGAATATAATAATGGCAGAAATATGAAATCGATTTCAATGGCAATTTGTTGCAATACGCCGAGACGACGGCAACAAATGCTTTCATCGTATCGCTGCTTCGATGTTTGATGAACTGCACTTACCGATTGCTAGGTGAGCGACTTACCTGGAAAAATAAAGAAAATATATCACATTAACTATAAATAAATAAACACGATGCAAAGTTTTAACCTGAAACTGACAAGTCTTAAGTCGTGAGTCTCAGAAATTATGTAAGACTTTTCACTACCACTAACATCTAGACACAAAACAAATATTTGTGGATCAAACAAATAATTGTGTCGGTGCGGGGATCGAACTTGCGACGCCTCGTTTCACAAGCTAGTGTCCTACCAACTACGCCAAAATATATATCTACTCATAAATATGTAATGTCATAAAAGTTGTATTTTATTTGTGAATCATAAAAATAATTATGAATTATACAAGTTTTTTTTTTCAATTTGTAGGAAATTGAAAATTTGGTTTTATATTAAGAAGAAAGATGTACGTTCGTGCACCCACGATTAGCTGACTATTACGTTTTCAATTCCAAGGGCGAGCCGATTCAAGTTGTCTCAGGCTCCATTCTGAGAACTTTCCGAGTTCCTAAAATTCAATAAAATTCCGCCCAGACCAGGATTTGCACCCAAGAACTCGAGATCGCACGGTACACTTGTACCGCGATACCATGAGACAGTCCATAACCTACAAAATAATGAACATTGAAATACAAAATGTCGAAATAAAATTATTCTGCAATTTTACCTTAAAATGTAGAGTTGATTACTCTGCCAATGCTTTTAATATTTCACAATAATTATTTCATATGTACTTCTTTCGTTAAAATATTTTTAAGTATTGCAACGCGCAAGAGGCTCTATTGATGATAAGTTATCACACCGCAAATAATAAATTTTGGATACGGAGATTTTTGTTACATAGTTTTCTCAAGTGGGATGGGAAAATTATATAAAGTACGAAACGCATTTTTAATTACAATGCATATAGAGTAACTCTTCCACTATCTATGTGTCTATGTTATCCAATATACTTTTTTATATCTACAGAAGCTTCTATAAGTATACGTCCTGATGCTGAAAAGGGGCCTTCTATATTTATAACTAAGTACGGGTGGCTGTACTATACACTCTAGTTAATAGGCCCCATACAAAAATCACAGGTAAAAATTTTCATTCTTAAAAATATTTCATTTATTTCTGGATACCTACTGTTTTATAAACCTTTGTTACGACTTGCAAGTTACTACTATTCAAAGAATTTCAATAAAAATACACGCCTCGTATTCAGCTCCTCTAGAAAGCATAGATAGGAACTGCGCTTTGTCGCACATAAAAACAAAGGATGGTATAAAATAATTCGAAAAAAGCAACAACGCACAAAAGTATAAAAATAGACCGCCAACCGAATGTTTGTGTTTCCGTTTGTGTACCTTTTTATATGGTGCAATATTTTCAGTATGAACACGTTCTGGATACTTCACAGCCTTTGGAGCGAAGGCTGCTTTTCACGCGGCAAAGAAAGGCCCGCTCGCAATCGCAGTGTATGCCTTTTTTCTCAAACTATATATGTTTATAGACACTATGATTGTTCAGTTTTTTTTTCTAGATACTAATTCTAACTATTTTCTATGAATAACACGTCCCGCGCTCATTGAAAGGTAATAATGTTGAACGGAACCGAAAACAAACAGATTTATTTTTGTAGTCAGTTTTCCATTCGGAATTTTCGTAAAAAATACTAAAATTTTATATTTCTATACACTATACACTACAAACGCGAGAAATAAATTAATAAATTATCTCTTTGTATCCTAGTATTAAACTAAGAATATACAAAGAAAATGTAAATTGTTATTTTACGTTAAATAAAAAGGATGAGCTAACACTGGCAAAGTAATTTGCAAAGGAAATCATTGAGCAACGAGTGATACACGAGGATTTACAGCAAGCCAGCGTGATGTAATGACGTGGAAATGAATTTTAGGTCAATCGGAAACATCTACGCGTATTGCGGAGGAGGAATTTATATCGATGCCGAATGTTGAATGAAAAACAAGGCAAATAAATTGTGGGTAATTGCTCAAAAATAACAAGAGCCACTTCAGAATTTGCGTCGAGAAAAATTTACAACGCCATTCGCATAAAGTTGTTAGTTGAAATTTTGGCGTTCACTGAAATTTGGAACTTTACATTTTGACGCAGTATAGCCAAAAACGAAAAAGAAGTTACATTGCACAGTGAAAAGACTGCAATCGGCAGTTTTGGTGTCGCCATCTATGAACACTTTTCTCCATACGCTTTTTTAATGTGCTTGCTGGTGTCTTTTAAATGCTCAAGAGATAATATTGACGCCCTAGTTAAATATTGTGAGGAAAAACAACTCATCGGTAGAAAACCATACTAAATAAATAACCTAATTATTGCATTCGACCGTCGAAGTGGTTTACGCTGTAGTTCACTCCGCAGTAAATATTATGGAGCTAGTATTACCTACATTTAACAGTATTTTATATTGTAGAAAACACGAGGCAAACCAGACAACGTTTCCACACGATACGCTAAAACGCACAGACTCTATAAAGCCAGATTTAAAACCTCGCTATAAAACTGACTTTATTCATGTCATGTTCGTATATTAATCTAACCCAATGTGGAACTGACGCGCTAGTTAAATATTTTAAAACAGAAAAATCCTGTCTAGATAAGTATATCCTCACTTTTGAGATCACCGTTACTGTCCCATAGAAATAGTTTATTAAATAGTTCATGTTTTTTTTAATTCATTTAGATATCGAAATGTTACGATATTCTAGCCAAGCCAAGATAAAATAAAATAACCCTATGAATTCTGATGACAATTATTTGCATCTGAAGTTCTAAGTCCAATAAGTAATATGATAAGTCTAACATTGTATTACCACAAGTCTTAAACCTACGTAGTATTCATTCAATCCAAAAAAATTGCGTATGGCTTGGCTTATTCTCTCATCTTATTTCAAAGGAGGAATGTAATAAATTCCTTAAGAATATCTGCCACGAATATCGGATACCACACTACAGAATATTATAATGAGCCGTACAATATTCCAAAATAGCAAAACAAACTTTACTTAATCATACAGTAGATAACTAATATCGTGACGGCTGACTGGATAAAACATGAGGTCCTATTAAAGAATCAATATTGGGGGCTTGTGTTTGGTTCGCGCGCCCATAATCCCGTGTCAAAGGAAGAGGCCGGGCCGTGATATAACCTAATAATGTTATATTGACAAGCGCGAGCCTGCTTTATGATAATACCCAATATTTTGGAGGAAGCTGTAACAAGTCCTTTTATTAATTCGTTTTTGGTGAAAATGCTAGACTACTTCCACAGTAACGTATACAAATTACTTTTACTTAATAACATGAAAAATATCATCAATTAGAAAGTATTGTATCAAACGAATGTAAATCTGCTGTTAAAATTACGGTAAGAAACATACAAAATGTATTGCATCAGGAACAGATAAAACTCGTATATCCCTTCACAAAAATGTTTTTAGTACACAACAGTAATGACCAACCACAACAATACAAATCCATCTCACAACTAATCCTAACTACGTATTTACATCTTCTTCCACATAACTGAGCAGCGGAATTCCACCCCGGCTGATGCAATCTGAATTAACATAACATCGGGTTGTTATCGATCTGCTAATGTGGAGCCAACTGATAGAAATTGCGTTTCCCATGATGCAACCGACCACCAGCTTGCAAAGCGACTGGCCGCGGGTTCGATCACCGCACCGAAACAAATGTTTGGGGATCCACAAATATTTGTTTTGGGTCTGGGTGTTTGTGAGACCGAAAAGTCTTTTATAGTTTCTGACACCCACGACGCAAGACTCGTATCTTAATGTGGGGTCAGGAGACAGGAGTATGTGACTGTTGGGTGTATTCATTTATTTAATTTCCGAAGTCTGGTCGACCCTTATTGGGTCGCTCGTTCATGCGTTGGCAAAAAGGTAAGATGTTTCGACAGCCTGTACGGCTTCGGAACGTGATCACGTTGCTGATGCACGAAAATTGTATAAAACTGATAGGGAACTGGGGACGCTACAATTGTTTCCAATTGCGTGTTACATTTTTTCATTGTACGAATTGCGTATGTTTACTGAATTTTTTTATTGAGGTTCCTTGAGCACCCCAATATGAAGGTAACGAGATACAAAACGAAAATAAAGCTAAATAAATTATTTAAGGACAGTGAGTGGTAATGGAAGAAAATAAGAAATTGTACGTGAAACACCCATTATGTATAAATCGTTAATCGATTTTTGTTTGAATGTAGTTAGTTACGCTAATAAATGCAATCTGATTCAAAGTAAAACAATAAGAGAAGAAATATGTGATGTTTACATAGATTTCACAAGCCAGATAGTATGGACGAGGTCAGCATTTCCTTATTAGGCCCATCGATCGGCCACGTCATTGTTTCCATACAATTGACGCGAACACGAGTTTAGTTAATTGATCATTATCATAATTGGAGCCTACACATGCTCGATGTCTCGCCCGTTTGTCTCCTGAGACGATTGATGACAGGTTCAGTTACATGATGGATCTAATTTAATTATATACTTGCTGTGATCAATCTTCAATCAATACGCCATATATTGAAGAGACTCGTTTTGGTGTTAACAACATTGATTTAAAGCAAAGAGTATTTTAAAATATTTGCAGCTACAATGAGTATTACCATTTGCTGTTCTTACATTGATGCCAAATTATAGGTATTTTTAAACATTTGTATATAAGCCTACCCCAAATAGGATATGGCATCTCCAGATGTGTATTAGAAATAGAAATTTTTAGTCTTGCAATGAATACATCCAAATTAATCAAACATCAGTCAGCAGCGTCTAGTTTAACAGACTGCATTTAGACAATTCCTCTTCGGATACTGAGAATAAATCTATTTAAACACGTTCCACCACTACATGTACCACTAGATGAAATAGATTTAAAAAATCTGTAGCAATTTCAGGCAGCACCGGAGAAGCACTTTACAGAACAAACGCGCTTTACTTGCGATTGCTTCTTACTTGAAAAATAAAGACACATTTAATGGCGTAGTTGTGAGCACTGTTTTATTTTTACTCGCCTCCAACGTAGGGGATAAAAACTTTGAGAGTCGCGAGGAGCTAGTTGCCGCCGCACCATCAGAAATTATGTTCCACGTTTACGTTAGTTTTACTTAAATGATATCAACTGTTATTTTACCGTTCCCTGTTTTACAAGAGAATTTAAAGTTGCCTGTTTAATTTTAAAACAGCGTACGAGCAAGCGACCTACTTGCAAGTGACACCAAGCATGAACCCTCGCAAACAATTTGTGCCCGCAACATTTGGAGAAGCTAAGTGCGTTGCCGACATTAAAGGAAACCTATTAAGCTTCTAGTCGGCGGACCCGCTCGCTTTGGTTTCGGAACCAGATATCTAAAGGCGAGTAGTGCTTTGCATTAGTGAAAAAGACGGTGCACTACCGACATCCTAAAATATTTAATCGAAAAGAGGTCGTAAATGCCTGAAACTTTTTCCTAGCGTTAAAAAGGTCACAAATACACTTGCTCAAGTTTTTAAGTCTATCTTTGATAGATCTTATAATCGAGGCTATAGCTATGGACAATGTTTATAAGTTTATTTTTCAAAAACATCATATGAAAATGTCAGGACTTTCTAAACCAAGTAATCAAGTCTTAGTAAGAACCTATGTGAATAATGTGTCTACAACATAGATATAAAACGTACATGAAAAACTATTCTTTAAAATACACATTTATCTACCGCAGTCATGATACGCTGAGAAAATAAAAACAGTCTCGTGGTAACAGTGAATCTGTCTAGACATTTACGATTTAAAACATTCATCTCAGTGCACGAACTTACACTGCACGAGAGAGGATTTTACAAACATAACCTTTAAAACATGATAGTTTAATAAAATCCGCAAAGCAACATCGCTAATCTGAACCCAGCTCGACATTAATAAAGATAAAAATAAAACCTCGATGTACGCAGTTAGCGGAAACCAGGGCGTAACAAGTGAATTCGACTAACAAGCATGAAACTTCTGCATTTCAAATCTCACAGGCTTCTTGTTTTCGTCACGTAACGTTTGCGAAAATGTAAATTATGAAATTTATGTTAATTCTTTTACTGCCAAAGCAAACTGCTATATGTCTTGCTTATGTATATTTTAAATTTACGATTGTTTTAATTATAAAATTTGTAAACTGTATCTTTTTACATTCAAGTTTTGCCAACTGAGTTTTGAGTCAAACGCAACAAGAAGCGTATCTATTGCCGTCTTTCAGCAACTGAGAATTTCCTGACGGACAAGTCCAATAACACTGTACCAAAAGACGGAGCAAGACCATTGAAAGAGTCGGAACATAAATATTTCTAACAGCTTTATTTATGTCTACATATCTTTTGTAGAAAACTAGATACCTATCAACAATTTCAGTGAATATCACATAAGTCTTCAAGTTGTATGATTCAAGCAAACAATACTGCAATAGAATCAAAGTTAGTATGTTCTCTTGCATCGACTCAGCCGTATCTAAACAAATCATGTAACAAGTTATGACAGGCACACCTCACTACATTTCATGCTAATTTGAACACATCAAATTGCGCGAAACCAACTCCATTAGCCGCTTCCTCGAGTAGATAGTCGAATTAAAAATTGAATTCTCCGCGACCCAGTTAACAATGTTTGGTTAATCAACAGTAATCCGGTTAGGAGTCTCGTGAGTCTCACACAGTGCATTTATCATGGGAATCTAGTTAATGTTTCGTCTGAACAATGCTCCCATATTAATATATCCTTGTGTTGTGGCGTCGTTTGATAAAACCGGCGTAATCTCCCGGGAGAGGTGTCGTGTTTTATTCACTTGTTGAAATAAGTTATTCATTCTGTGGTTTAAAAGAGATTGAATTTCGTGATTGCTTCGCTAAAAGCGGCGGTCCCGTTTTGTAAACTAGCAAAGGTTTGCACGCTTTAAACTGCTCTCAACCTGGTGCGAGAATTCCATCGACATGCACTTAAATAAACATTAAAGGAGCTAGTCAGGCGAATCTAAATTTCGCTTGAGCATCCGAAACTTGGCTATGTTCAATTCTACAAACGCAAACACATGACGGATATAAAAAAAATCGATTTGACATCAGGTCAGTACGGAACTAAATAAACTGCAATTCAGATTTACCAATAATATTAAAAATCACATTGATTTTGTTCGCTAAAGTACATTTTGGTACAATAAATGCATTTCATTCCAATTGTAAGCCATTACGTTTCCATGAGAAGACCAAAATCAATAATAAACTAGTAAAACAGAAATCTCCAATAAACAAGGCACTGATTAAAAATCTGGATCCACAACTTTCAAAGGAAATCATTCCAGAAGATGAATCACAGATTTTTATTGAAAATGAACCAATCGCTTTGTGCGGGCTTCTATTTTATCATTCAGTTGATTGCAGTAATAATCGTCTTATTTTAACGACGTTCAATGCAGATTTCCCGGCATAGTGCTAATTATAGAAGTCTCGCCAGTTTCTAGCATGACATTTGTCTTCAACATTAATGATAGCCTAAACGGCAGTATATTCTGAGAGTACACAGACTTTCGGCTGCAAAATTCATGATATATGACCTACGATATTGCCGTCATGTTGCGACCTGCACTCCAACATTTATCATGAGGAATCTAGAGCTAAACGTGTATGAAGCGTACATATCTTTTCTGTTTATGTGTGCTGCATCTTTGTAAATTTACTGATCTTCATAAACATGAAAACAACAAAAAAAATTATCTTCAATTTTAAGTCTAAGTGGAGAAGATATTTTTTTAAACAAAAAATATGCATCCTATATTTTCATAACCGGCAAAATGTAATAAGTAGTTTGATTAAATGCAATGAAATAACATACAACCATTCATAGACACATCAAATCTAAAATATTCAAATCACTAGGACAAACATTCGTTGCATTAAGTATCTCTATCTATATAACTGACAGAACAGAGTTCACAAACCTATAACTGAGTATAGCAGTTTCAAAGTTTCAATTCATCTCCAATTGAACAATGACCGATCTTAGCTATTCAATTAAAATTCGATTTTAGTTTGCGAGGAAACAATTAAATGAGGAATGGCAATTTCCCATTATAACAATCCCGTTTAACAATAAGATATCAAATCAATTTGGGTTTACGATTACATCCCTATTCTGCTAACAGATTTTGTCAACAAGTTTCTTACATATAGTTGTTGTTCAAGGAACATTTAAACGATATATGTAATATTAATATAGAGTGTAAACAGATCGTGATATAAAATTAAGACAAGTAAGTAATAGGAACGGTGATAACAATAACATCGACGATAAAAAAAAATTACATTTTCTAGCACCATACGTAGTCGGTTTTCAATCAAGGTCTGTTTACATGGTTCATAAATGCCTAGGAAATATGTTAATGTTACTATTTTCAATAGGATAAATTTTAAACCTGTTATCGTGTTTCATTACGAACAATTAATTTAGGCAACGGATGATACATTCATTTTTGGCAATGAATTCATCATGCGTCGCAAAGATATGTAATAATGACATTGTTACGTATCTTACACTGAGCACAAAATAAGTGCATTTAATTCGAAAGTGAACTCGAACGTACGCTGACGTCGATCCACTTACGTAGCACTTTCAAAAACCACATCCCCAGGTCATTAGTGTTTGATTAATGGCCTCAACGGCGAGGATTATGCGCTAATTCTGCAAAAAAACGTACCCTATCAGCGAGCAGAAAAATAAACGATAAAGTTTTTTCCCTCCAAGTTTAAATTTAATACCGCGAGGAAAGTTTTGAATTCAATGGTTAATTTAGTAGGTGGTGAGTGCTGTTTGAATATTAAAGAGTTCGGATTAATTCACATTTCATTATTACAAATGAACAATTAAATAACCATCAGTGCCGTTAAAGTAACGTCATCGAATTAATGCTATTATCGAAATTGTTAACTATTTTCATTTATCAAATACATTTAAGGAAAAAAGTAAAAAGGTTAAAATCCTCGCCTAATATATAACGAAGTTTGTTTGAGAGTAGAGGTAACACTTTAAAAATAGCTATTGCCCGATTCCCGTCGGCGCATGCCAGACGTGTGCAGCGAAGGAATATATTAAAATGATTTTCGCGCTACTCCGACGAATTCAATTTTCGCCGAAAAATTCAAATTTTAAAAATTCCGAAGAACTATTCTTCAGAAATTCAGCTTACCAACTTTGCATAAGGAGATAGTTTTGCTTCAATTTACTTTTTAATTTTTTGCGTCTTTTCGTGTTAAATTTTCTCAGAATTTGGCAACAAAGTTTTGAAATAAATTTTAGCTATTATTTTTTCCATCAATTCTATAACTTAAATGTTACAGAAGCTACGTAAGTTACGTAGATGTTGGAAATGACTGCAGAGCCGGGTAACTAGCAAACGAGGTGTCATAAATATAAATTTCCTCATATAGATGACCACGTGATCCTTAATCTTAAATTTGTGCTAGGTTTAATTTATTCTGATATAATTAACTAATACAATGCAGTCATGCGAAGAATGACGTGCCGAACAACAAAGCGTTCGATTTTTTTTCCTTAGGAATAGTGACAAGAAAATCTGCATTTGAATTGAAGGAAATATTTCCAACTTCCAGGCATTCTTCAAGCAAGAATTTTCAAACGGGGCCAAGTCGAATTCCCACGCTATGTGTGACAAACTTAAAGCGCTGCGAAAATGTAAAGTAAGTTTCTATGTTTTTATGTTCTACCAACGCCATTGTCATGTTCGTAATTAAAGGCAGCTTTGTGAAACGACGTACACGGCTCCCTGTGAATGTAGCCTTAATTTCGTTGGGATCCAAATTGTTTGAATAATTCCAGAAAGAAAGCATACTAGAGAATCACTTTTGTTCAAAATGTAACCTACTTTCTGGATACACTGGTTCGTAAATGATGTCGGCTTTACTGAATTGGCGCATCAAAAGCAGAAAACAAACGGCACTTATTACAGAGACTGATTGAAATTTTAATAAAAATCAACGGGTATTCAGCGGCAGATATTTCATGACATAACAAATTAAGAACCTACTTGCTTACTAAAGGGACAACGTGTGAAAGAAGTAACAACTCGAGAAGAAATGTTGACGAAAAAAACACGATAAATAGAAGAAAAAATTACAATTGCGGGTTATAGAGTGATCACCAACACTGAGAAAGATGGTAAAATGGGTAAAAAGGTAGAGAAGAGGGAATGTGACGGATGTTGCAGAGCATTGCTTATAATATCTGGTATACATTTCATCTAAGTGTGCAACATTATATTTTAACCAAAACAAAAGTTATATTTCCGAAAATAAACGTCGCCCCCTATGAAAGCATTTGCGTCATAAAAGTTAATTGCAGAAACAAAGCCATCGAAACGTGTGATTAGATCTAAACGTGCACGGCTAATGCTTGAATGGAGGTAACAAAAATAAACAAATAATGTTGTTAACCAATCAAGCCAAAAAACGTCGAACTTAAAATAATTAATTAATTAATCGATCAATATGAAACGTCCATTGAAAAAATTAAGAACTTAAGAATTGTTTTCCAATTTATATTACGGTAGGATATAAATGAAGACAACAAAATGTTTTAACAAAATGTTTTATAAATGCATCTCAGCTCTTAATTTGACGAATACAAACTGTATCTTCTGATAACTACAATTTTATTCTTGCCATGGCAACCGTCATGAATAATAAGAACAATTATGGCCCGACTAAACTGTTCAGTTATTACTGAGACCCATATTAGCTCGCCCCTTAGAAAATTTAACAGCTGTCATGAGACAAATTCAAGGTCGAGTCGTTGAGATCTCTAGAGAAGGAAGTTTAAATTGCTTACACCATACTTCATTCAAATATACATAGCCAACGTCGCGTCGAGAAATAAGGTCTTGATATCTAACAATAGAAAAATCCTTTGTTTTATTTTTAATATAAATAAATAATGAAGTATTTTGTTAGGCAAAACGCTTAACATAAGATTATATGTGTATATATGCATATAAACTATATAACTAGGCCAGCGTGGTGGACTATGGCCAAAAGCCTCTCAATGGTAGAGGAGACCCGTGCTCAGCAGTGGGCGCATATGGGTTGATGAAGATGATATGCATATAAATATTTCCACGGAGTTGTCGGAAGTCGGAATTAATACAACATTTAGCAAATAATTGGCAAATTAAAAAACCCAAATTCATGAAGTTGTGTAAGAAAAGAAAAGAAAAATAAAGCGAAACAATCAATATATTAAAACATGGCTCTTAAGAAAAAATATCTATATATATAAAAGAAAGTCGTGTTAGTTACACCACTTATAACTCAAGAACGGCAGAACAGATTTGGCTGAAAATTGGTAGGGAGGTAGCTTAGAGCCAGGAGACGGACATAGGATACTTTTTATCCCGTTCGATAGCGTTCCCGTGGGACTTTTCATTGTTTTCTTTATCCATACAAAAGTTTCGTTTCAATAATTAAGTCAATTTAAACTTTAATACAATACAATAAAGTTTAAATCGTAGTGGAGGAGTTCTATGTCATAAAAATGAATATCTCGATGTGTTCCTAAGCGCAAATCTCGAGAACAGCTGAACCGATTTCGCTAATTCTTTTTTTATAATATTCCTTGAAGTACGAGGATTGTTCTTACGGAGAGATACATTTTAATAATTGCCTGAAAAGGTCTAAAAATAATACTTTTCTATATTCCCATACAAAAGGTTTGTAATGATACTTAAGTCATTTTGAACTTTAACACCATACAAAATTTCCTGTCATTTAATGTTTATCCCGTCGATGCCGTTAGAGGCTCCCTCAAATAAAAGAACTTATTAAAATAAGCATTTTGAATCGACAATATGTATCTATAACATTCGAATTATTGCGTATTTTAGATGTTAAAAATGCAGAATTCTCATGACAATGGATTGACATTTTTTGGCTGTCAAATGTTAAGGCGTGCGTTCAGAAATTTATTTTGTGTAACAAATCTCCTTGGTAGTGCCTAATTTTTAAATTTTTATTATGCTTGAATATCTAAAATACTCTAAATCTCCTTCAAGAAATATTAATAAATGGTCAGGGGATGCTTTTTCCATTGATCTAGCCAGTCATGGAACAGGGCTATGAGTTCGCGACCTCGGCCCCCCGAGCTGTTGGAGTCTCCCACTACTTCCTTATCCGGGACTGTGGCATCCTTACCATCAGGCCAAATATCCTTACCTGCAATATCCTGTACCCAAACACACGCTATCTCTACCCCTTTACCAAAACAATGAAAGCCCCAAGGAGAGTTGGTGTCAGACAGGCGGGCGGCCGTAAAACATTTGCCAAAACATTTATACAGTATGTATAATAAGAAAGGTGACAGGGCCTAGGCCGTCCCCCGTAGCCGACGCGCAGGGGCAGCACCCGGTTCCTATGAGAAATGGGCAAGGTTTGTTACACCAGCCCGGGCGGGGGCAACGTAAGACACTAGCCCGGGAAATGAGATTGAGGTATGCAAGTTGGAATGTAGGTACCATGAATGGTAGGTCAAGGGAGCTAGCAGCTGTGCTGAAAAAGAAAAAAAAATGGTCAACGAAGAAGACTTACGAAAGACGACTGCATGCAGCAAAGATGCGAATGTTGCGGTGGATGTGTGGTATAACACGGAGTGACAGAGTCAGAAATGAATACTTTAGGGTAAGTCTGAAAGTAGCTCCTGTGATAGAAAAGATGAAAAGAAACCGTCTGTCGTGGTATGGGCACATTAAGAAAAGGAATTAATCATATGTAGGAAAAAAAAGTGATGAACATGAAAGTGGATAGATGGGCGAGCCGAGGGAGGTCTAAAAAGAGATGGATGGAGTGCGTGACTGAAGATATGAAAAAGAAAGGGGTGAATGAAAACATGACGGCTGACAGGGATGTGTGGAAAAAGAAGAGATACTGCGCCGACCCCAAATAATTAATTGGGACCAGGGCAAGGGGATGATGATATACCTAAGTAATTAAAAATTAAATTCTGTTAATAAGTAACAAGACATTCATTGACTGGTAGGGCGATACGAAGTTTGCCGGGACAGCTAGTCTATATATATAAAAGAAAGTCGTGTTAGTTACACCACTTATAACTCAAGAACGGCAGAACAGATTTGGCTGAAAATTGGTAGGGAGGTAGCTTAGAGCCAGGAGACGGACATAGGATACTTTTTATCCCGTTCGATAGCGTTCCCGTGGGACTTTTCATTGTTTTCTTTATCCATACAAAAGTTTCGTTTTAATAATTAAGTCAATTTAAACTTTAATACAATACAATAAAGTTTAAATCGTAGTGGAGGAGTTCTATGTTATAAAAATGAATTGCTCGATGTGTTCCTAAGCGCAAATCTCGAGAACAGCTGAACCGATTTCGCTAATTCTTTTTTTATAATATTCCTTGAAGTACGAGGATTGTTCTTACGGAGAGATACATTTTAATAATTGCCTGAAAAGGTCTAAAAATAATACTTTTCTATATTCCCATACAAAAGGTTCGTAATGATACTTAAGTCATTTTGAACTTTAACACCATACAAAATTTCCTGTCATTTAATGGTCATCCCGTCGATGCAGTTAGAGGCCCCCTCAAATAAAAGAACTTATTAAAATAAGCATTTTGAATCGACAATATGTATCTATAACATTCGAATTATTGCGTATTTTAGATGTTAAAAATGCAGAATTCTCATGACAATGGATTGACATTTTTTGGCTGTCAAATATTAAGGCGTTCAGAAATTTATTTTGTGTAACAAATCTCCTTGGTAGTGCCTAATATTTTATTTTTTATTATGCTTGAATATCTAAAATACTCTAAATCTCCTTCAAGAAATATTAATAAATGGTCAGGGGATGCTTTTTCCATTGATCTAGCCAGTCATGGAACAGGGCTATGAGTTCGCGACCTCGGCCCCCCGAGCTGTTGGAGTCTCCCACTACTTCCTTATCCGGGACTGTGGCATCCTTACCATCAGGCCAAATATCCTTACCTGCAATATCCTGTACCCAAACACACGCTATCTCTACCCCTTTACCAAAACAATGAAAGCCCCAAGGAGAGTTGGTGTCAGACAGGCGGGCGGCCGTAAAACATTTGCCAAAACATTTATACAGTATGTATAATAAGAAAGGTGACAGGGCCTAGGCCGTCCCCCGTAGCCGACGCGCAGGGGCAGCACCCGGTTCCTATGAGAAATGGGCAAGGTTTGTTACACCAGCCCGGGCGGGGGCAACGTAAGACACTAGCCCGGGAAATGAGATTGAGGTATGCAAGTTGGAATGTAGGTACCATGAATGGTAGGTCAAGGGAGCTAGCAGCTGTGCTGAAAAAGAAAAAAAAATGGTCAACGAAGAAGACTTACGAAAGACGACTGCATGCAGCAAAGATGCGAATGTTGCGGTGGATGTGTGGTATAACACGGAGTGACAGAGTCAGAAATGAATACTTTAGGGTAAGTCTGAAAGTAGCTCCTGTGATAGAAAAGATGAAAAGAAACCGTCTGTCGTGGTATGGGCACATTAAGAAAAGGAATTAATCATATGTAGGAAAAAAAAGTGATGAACATGAAAGTGGATAGATGGGCGAGCCGAGGGAGGTCTAAAAAGAGATGGATGGAGTGCGTGACTGAAGATATGAAAAAGAAAGGGGTGAATGAAAACATGACGGCTGACAGGGATGTGTGGAAAAAGAAGAGATACTGCGCCGACCCCAAATAATTAATTGGGACCAGGGCAAGGGGATGATGATATACCTAAGTAATTAAAAATTAAATTCTGTTAATAAGTAACAAGACATTCATTGACTGGTAGGGCGATACGAAGTTTGCCGGGACAGCTAGTCTATATATATAAAAGAAAGTCGTGTTAGTTACACCACTTATAACTCAAGAACGGCAGAACAGATTTGGCTGAAAATTGGTAGGGAGGTAGCTTAGAGCCAGGAGACGGACATAGGATACTTTTTATCCCGTTCGATAGCGTTCCCGTGGGACTTTTCATTGTTTTCTTTATCCATACAAAAGTTTCGTTTTAATAATTAAGTCAATTTAAACTTTAATACAATACAATAAAGTTTAAATCGTAGTGGAGGAGTTCTATGTTATAAAAATGAATTGCTCGATGTGTTCCTAAGCGCAAATCTCGAGAACAGCTGAACCGATTTCGCTAATTCTTTTTTTATAATATTCCTTGAAGTACGAGGATTGTTCTTACGGAGAGATACATTTTAATAATTGCCTGAAAAGGTCTAAAAATAATACTTTTCTATATTCCCATACAAAAGGTTCGTAATGATACTTAAGTCATTTTGAACTTTAACACCATACAAAATTTCCTGTCATTTAATGGTCATCCCGTCGATGCAGTTAGAGGCCCCCTCAAATAAAAGAACTTATTAAAATAAGCATTTTGAATCGACAATATGTATCTATAACATTCGAATTATTGCGTATTTTAGATGTTAAAAATGCAGAATTCTCATGACAATGGATTGACATTTTTTGGCTGTCAAATATTAAGGCGTTCAGAAATTTATTTTGTGTAACAAATCTCCTTGGTAGTGCCTAATATTTTATTTTTTATTATGCTTGAATATCTAAAATATTCTAAATCTCCATCAAGAAATATTAATAAATGGTCAGGGGATGCCTTTTCCATTGATCTAGCCAGTCATGGAACAGGGCTATGAGTTCGCGACCTCGGCCCCCCGAGCTGTTGGAGTCTCCCACTATTTCCTTATCCGGGACTGTGGCATCCTTACCATCAGGCCAAAAATCGTTACCTGCAATATCCTGTACCCAAACACACGCTATCTCTACCCCTTTACCAAAAGAACGAAAGCCCCAAGGAGAGTTGGTGTCAGACAGGCGGGCGGCCGTAAAACATTTGCCAAAACATTTATACAGTATGTATAATAAGAAAGGTGACAGGGCCTAGGCCGTCCCCCGTAGCCGACGCGCAGGGGCAGCACCCGGTTCCTATGAGAAATGGGCAAGGTTTGTTACACCAGCCCGGGCGCGGGCAACGTAAGACACTAGCCCGGGAAATGAGATTGAGGTATGCAAGTTGGAATGTAGGTACGACAAATGGTAGGTCAAGGGAAAAAAAAAATGGTCAACGACGAAGACTTACGAAAGACAACTGCATGCAGCAAAGTGGTATAACACGGAGTGACAGAGTCAGAAATGAATACTTTAGGGTAAGTCTGAAAGTAGCTCCTGTGATAGAAAAGATGAAAGGAAACCGTCTGTCATGGTATGGGCACATTAAGAGAAGGAATTAATCATATGTAGGAAAAAAAAGTGATGAACATGAAAGTGGATGGATGGGCGAGCCGAGGAAGGCCAAAAAAGAGATGGATGGAGTGCGTGGCTGAAGATATGAAAAAGAAAGGGGTGAATGAAAACATGACGGCTGACAGGGATGTGTGGAAAAAGAAGAGATACTGCGCCGACCCCAAGTAATTAATTGGGACCAGGGCAAGGGGATGATGATATACCTAAGTAATTAAAAATTAAATTCTGTTAATAAGTAACAAGACATTCATTGACTGGTAGGGCGATACGAAGTTTGCCGGGACAGCTAGTTTTATAATAAAAGAGATATATGACTTATTTTCCTTAGTTTATGGGACGGCGCACGCAGAATTGAATTAAATATGAAAAAGCCTACTGAGATGGTAACAAACTTTAAGAATGCTTAAGATTTATCACTATGGTTACTTTTTTTAATTAAACATCTGAGACCAATTGGCATAACGTTTGCAAATCGTCGAATAAAACGAAACGCACCCATTCTTTCCAGTTTGAAGTAATTACATAAAAAAAAAAACAAGAAACAACGACGATCAACGTTAAAAATCGAACTTGCATATAAATAGGCCAATTTCACCGAAATAACGCGCAACACAATAGAATGTAGCCAACATTCGTTTTTATATTTTTTGTCTCCGAGTTCGCTTCCCGAACACCTTTGTGCAGTCGGATCGCTTTGAATCGTCCTCTCATGCGTATAACTCCCGCCAACCGGAGCCACGGTACAAATATATCGACAAAAATTTTCAGTTATATCGCCAAAAAGGAATATTCGGAGGATTGAAACCGCAGGATTGAATGCGGACGGCGTCTGTACACAACGTTAGGATTTTCGACTTCAGTATGGAATATTTGAAATTTTCTAGCCAAGTACGCCGGACTGGATTCATATTGTGATATTGTGGCAACTTTTAGAGTTTCAATATTGTCCATTTTACTTTTTCGTATTGATATAATCCCATTCGGTGGTCGACGGAATAGTATTTGAGGAATGTTATTTAAACGCGAAACTGTGTCAACGTTTTTTTTGGAATGTCATACTATGTTCAAATAATTTAGCTACTATCAAAAATAAATAGGACTATAAAGAAATTTTGTCCCACACCCAAAGCTAAAAACATTAAGCCGATACTTATTTCAGTTGAAAAACCCCACAAGTCAACTAAAGAAGCCAAACTACTAATTAACTTCACGCCTAGAACACGTCACACTTGAGTCCAGCAAGTGCCGGACTTCAATGAATAGTAACACCTTACTTGTTCTCAGTGTATTTGAAAACAAACTTTCCTTGCGAAACGGAACGTGCTTTCACAGCATTGCAAGGTTTCCTAAAACCGAGTTTCTATTTCATTTTGTCATTTCTTTGTAGCTAGAATTTCTAAATTGAAATTTACCCAGCTACGTCAACTATTTTAGACGAAATTATTCTGATTGGGGAACATGTTACCTCATATTAAAAATTAGTCTTTCGATATTAATAACATTATGAGATGATAAAAACATTATTATCAATCTACAAATATCCACTAGCCAATCTGGTCCTCATCATCGGCTTACAAACGATAGGGTCAACCACGCTAGTGTGGTTAATAGTTCATAAATTTCTTTTAAAATTTTCTTTAAAATCCATTACTACCACAGATATTTTAAAGGAGAAAATATGTGCTTGAGATTTATAGCACAAGCTGGAAGCAATTCTAGAAATAAATGAAAATGACGTCCCTTGATTACAGACAAATCTCACAGAAAGTAAATGAGAAATAAATCCCGTCTCTGCAGGCAAAGACAATTTCATGCACGTAAACAAAAACCCTTTCTCGGTGAAATCGATCCCTCAGCGTGAAATATAGTGCTGGCCCCATTGAAATATGCAAATGCCGAGAAACAGCTGCACAGCATAAAACTTTTATTAGGGCAACCACGCACACTTCGAGTAACTAAGGAAAGAATACCACTAAAATTTCATTGACATTTTCGCAAAGATACTGAGAATTGATAAATTCTAGTTGAATCATCATCAGCCTTCATTTGAATACATCCTACTGCTGGACACGGCCCTTCTATACAATTGAGAAGGTTTAGGCCTTCGACCAGGCTGGCCTTGACAATATTATAATAGTATTGCAAGTACTGATATATAGTCGAGACTTGAATCGATCTCATCAATCAAACTCACTTCGGGAACTATATTAAAGATTTGACTAATGCTTCTCACGGGCTGTGGCAGCATGTGACAAAGCGATTTTTCGCTCTTTGTACGACTGAAAGTTTTTACTGCCAATTTTGTGGATCCATGCCAAAATGGTAATGGTAACTGGCCATTACACCAATAAACCCTTTATAGGTCTACTGAGGGTAATGTTTGTGTAATTAAACAGTATAATATCCGACATAACAGGAAAAATATTTCAAAACTAAAAAAAAATACAATCATAAACCTAACGATGAGAACTTCTACATGTTTCTCCCATTACTTTTTCTTAAAATGTAACCATATTCAGTAGTTTTCAATTACGTTGCTAATCCCTTGTATAAGGTTTTTAATTCAAGCCTATTTCAGGTACAAAAGTAAAGAGACAGTCATTAAATTTTCAAACATTCTGATTTTGGTAATATTCGTAGACCGTTGAATTACGCCCAACTTTACTTTCTTCTTCATTACGGGGTCTCAAGTCTAAGTTAGTCAACAAACTTCCATAATTATAACTGGTTAATGATAACATAAACCTTTTTCCAATTTTATACCTCTACATACACTTCATTCTCCAAAATTTTTCGTTAATACTTTGGAAGTAAGAAAAACGTATTTTTTTGCGGGATTTATGATCACGTAAATGTGTTTGTTCTCATCGTAACTGTTAGCTATATTAGTTTTGGATCACTGTTCATTTCCTTTATGCCAATATCTTAATACTTCAAACCCCCTATGTTCACACCCTCTTGTCCTATTTTACCTATAACATCGATATTGAATTAAGTACAACCGTTCATCGTGTATTCAGATCTTGTCTTGTCCAACGCAACCTCGGCGAGGATAAAACACGCGGTAAATATAAAATCGATACAGAGATATTTTTAGATATTTCAAGGTTGCAAGATAAAAAGGTTTTCTCCGGAGAAGCAAGTCAGGCTGTGACGTGACAGAATTAATATTGCCAACGTTGATATAATCACAATGGTGATAAACGCGCTTTTATGTTTTATCTATGTAAAGACACCAAATATTACTACGATATAACAGAGGAATTTGCTCAGAAATTTAAAGTCGTGGATGCGATGAACAATATGGGGTAACCATTCGACTTACGTAATAAATGAATGGCTTCTTAAATACTAGAACAATTCCTCATCGATATTAAAGACTGTTTTTTATCGTTTTTGTAATGATAAAGTTATATATAAAAATGAAATAAAAATAAAACCTTTACATCCATACGTATTTATTTTATAGAAGAATTACCTATACCTCATTCACGATAAGTTGATTCTTTTGGCAGATGTCAATTTTTCTGAGACATGACTTTGAAATAAAAAACGTATTATTTTATTATTTTAATGATTTGATAAATATAAAAAAATACATACAACACAAAAGTCCCTAAAGATATAAGCGTTATCCGAAAATTTTGAGACTTTATTGCTTCAAAGTAAAATTAAAATAGGAATACTGAAACTTATTGACGTTTATATAATGTTACATCGTTCGGACGGAAAGGGACGTAACATCGTTCATATCGATTGCCACGTCGATAATTTTATTGAACGCTATGATGATCATGGCTGTGCTCCAGTTTCTTAATAAAAACTGTTTTAAAGATAAAACTATTTAATTTTTCAACCTTAATTTTTACATACTGCGTTATTTTTGGACCTTCTGTCAACTTAAAATAGGTTGTTTAGACCATGAAACTAAACAACTTTTTCAAAGAAACATGGGTCGAAACGTGATAAATAATTCGACCCTCCCATAGAAAACTGCTCACGTGGTCGATTTCGTGTAGAAGGTCTGAATTTTTTTTTTACTTTTCGACCCGTGTTTCTTTGGGGAAGTTGTTTACTTCCGTGGTCTAAAACACCTATTTAAATTTGGCGGGAGGTCTAAAAATAACCCTGTTTAAATATTAAATAGGTACTTATTATGACCCACAACCGCTTATCTAAATAATGTTTTATATGTCGAAAGTAATAAAAAATTTCACACATAATGCAGTATTTTAAAACGCAATATTTTTGAACTTCTCGATATTTTCTGTTTCCCATCATTAGTCGATATGCCAAAAGAATCAACTTATCGTGAATGAGGTATAGTCTAATTATCTTTGATTATTATTTACATGAAATTTTACAAAAATCGAGAAATCTGCAACTTCTCCTTGCTTCAAGACTTTTCTATACTTCTTGCTAGCCCTAGGGAGAAAGGGGCGAAAAGCGTATTCGGGGGTCACCGGCCTTCCGGTCGCCTCTCATAAAACTCTATGCAGTCATATAAAGATCGCCGATTTCTTTTGTGTTGCTGGTAAAAAATAATATAGGTATTATTAAATAAATGATTATTTCCAAGGACATGAATAAAATGACATATATTTTCTGTAAAAACACATCTGGCAAGGGAGAAAATAATAATAAATAATACAAGAAAAAATAAATAGAAAAAAATAAAAACAAAACAATCATAAAATTTACAAAAATTTTTGCTGCTACTTAGAATTATCAGATGTTAAGTCTTCCATTCGGCAGATCCTAATAACATTCTAGACAGAACGTCATCTACTTATGCCGCAAGACCACGAAGTAAAATATCTGAACATCTATCTTATTTAAACTAGTTTTTACGTCTGTATGTACATAACTCTTGATAAGCAGCGAAAACCAGCGCCCCGTTGTAGTTCACGCCAAAGCGAAGAATGCTGATTTAGCCATCTGACGTGCCTTTCAAGTTGTTTGTTTCTACGACGTTTTCTGCTATTTTATTTTGTACATAAATTTTAGTCATGTGTAATTTATATGCATTTTAATGAATCATCTACTATTATTCATCCAAAGCGCTCAGAAATTGCCTAAGACAATAAGACCCACCACTTGTACTCCTAATTAAGTTTCAGTCTCCGACAAGATATATCTAAATATATATTATATACAAAAAAATAGCTGTTATTTTATCCTTGGCCAATCGCCATATACTGTTGAACGAAGGCTTCCCCAAACACTCCCGTCATGCGCAGTCCTCATCAACCCAAACAAAATCAAAAATCTCTATAAAAATATCCTCCGTTCTATCACTTCTTCTTGTCCATCTGATGGTTGTCGCTAAAAAATCGTTTTGCCCAATAAGACCGCCAATTGTACGTTCTTCGATATGTATTTTGTATTTTATTTTTTTGTATATAATAAAGCGTTTATAAATAAATATAAAGTCGAAACCGGTTATAACAACAGATCGATTATAACAACCGAATGGCATGGTGTCGGCGGAATCTATAAAAATTAATTACTGTCGCTTAAAAAAACTATTGGATATAACGATCAACATTTACAGTCCCTTAAATGTTATTTCTGCATTTATTGTATTTGAAGCAGTAATGGCCTCGAGGTTTAGGCGCGCTGTCGAGAATCTCGGCGGTCGCGGGTTCGAACCCCAGGCACATACCTCTGACTTTTCGAATTTATGTGTGTATTCACATTGAATTATCACTTGCTTTAACGGTGAAGGAAAACATCATGATAAAACCTGCACACCTAAAAGTTCTTAGGAATTTCTTAGGTGTGTAGTCCACCCGCACTAGGCCAGCGTGGTGGACTATGGCCTAAACCCTCTCAATGGTAGAGGAGACCCGTGCTCAGCAGTGGGCGTATATGGGTAGATAAAGAAGATTGTATTTAAAAAAAATACTAATGAGCAACCTTGACATGCGGCAGCGCCAGCACCCTGCGCAGGTCGTGCAGCGCGGGCGGGGGCGCCGCGCCGTGCGGGCCGGGGGGGCGCGCGCGGGCCGCCGCGTCCAGCGCCGCGCGCCACCGCGACCGACCCTCCGCCGCCGGCGCGCGCCCGGAGGATACCACCACCGTGCAGGCGATGCGGTCGTACACCTGTAGGGAGATAGGTGGGTTGGGTAATCGTCATCATAACTTTCATCAGCGTGATCATGATCATCATAATAATAACCATCACCATCATCATTAAAATCTTCGCCATCATTAATATTATCATCAACATCCATCAATTTGATCATCATCACTCTCAATAATATTATTTTAATCATTATCTTCATCACCACCATCATCATCATTAACACCATCAGGTTAATAAGAAGATATATTGTTTAATAAGCATTCTCTAGACTTGGGAAGCGTTGAACTCTAGTCCTCCCCGCTGTCGTAGTAGTGGTTTCTGAACTTTATACATAGGTCATTCCTGAATAATTTAGTATTCCACTAACTCTACTTATTCATATATGACTATATGTACTTACATCAATCTAGGGTCTCGATAGATGAAACCTACTATTTTATGAGTGATAAATTTAATATTACCTCATTAAAAAAAATATATTTCATATTTTAAATAGCTCAATGTAAAGCGTGATAAAAGTCACAAGAAAGGTTATTGACCTATACTATCAGCTGATCGTATCACTTGAATAACTCTCCGCTATTTCGGATTTTAACTTTTTTTAACTCCCTATCAGAGTCGATCATTTGCTGTACTTATACATTTCCTTTGGATCATTGAGTAACATTAATACTTATTCAATAATTCTAACACATAGGTCAGGGGATGCCTTTTCCATTGATCTATCCAGTCATGGAACAGGACTACGAGTACGCGACCTCGAACCCCGAGCTGTTGCAGTTTCCTACTACTTCCTTATCCGGGACTGTAGCATCCTTGCCATCAGGCCAAATATCCTTATCTGCAATATCCTGTACCCAAACACACGCTATCTCTACCCTTTTCCTAAAACAATGAAAGTCCCAAGGAGGGTTAGCGTCAGGCAGGCGGCCGGCCCTAAAACATCTGCCAAAACTCTTATGCAGCATGTTTTGTCCTTTCTTCCTATGTGGAGGGACAAAACATGCTGCGCCGACCCCAAATAAAAAATTTGGAGCAGGGCAGGAGAATAATGATGAATAATTCCAACACATAAACTTTGCATAAAACAATTCCTCGTTAATATAATATAAAAAAATAATGTTTACACCACATTTCACTTATGTACCAGCAAGAATCGGTGCACTATTTATTCACTCATAAATATTTAATAATAATAGATATAATAGAATATAGAATAATACTTGTCAATATCATTACCTCTAAAAGAGCTCGCAATTGCAAGTCATCTAGCACGCTGTGGAATAAATCTGGATCCATGAAGCTGGGACCATCTTGAAGTACCGCGATATCGTCTAAAGACTCTACTATGAGATTCACGGCTGAAACAATTTTACTTCGATTAGAATCTTGACAAAATAATGTAAATATTTTATTTTCATCTATGTTAGAAATAGCGCCATCTGCATTTTACTTTTATCACTTCTAAGTTACATCACTTGGTAACAAGCGGTAAACCACCTGTTACCCCCAGCAATTTGAAACGAAATGTGATTCAAGACACTAAAATTCCTAGATGGCGCTGAACCACAAGTTTGCACAGTTTTGTTAGAAGCGCTGTAAGCTCCTATAAATTATTTTAATTTGCACAAAAATCTATCGCGTAGTCTACAAGTAAAAATTTTTTTTTATCCATTTTTAATGTGCCTGGTTATTAGAATAAGCCATACTTTTTCTCCACGTTAATTCACTTTTACAAATAAATCTAAAAAAATACTCTATAGCTCATATAAGTTCATTTATATTTTACGGCGGGGTACAAGCATCGTATAAAACTAATAGAATTTAATCCTTAACCAACCAAGCTAGTGCCGGAAGGTAAAAAAATGCTAAATAACATAGAACAGTAATCTTTGATGACGATTACATCTAACTCAACTGGGTAGTATAACGTCCACATACTTTTTTCCGACCTAGCATGGATGTTACTGCCCGTAAATGCGTCGGGCGGCCACTGAGCCGGGTCGCTGTATCTTTGCGCTCTAATACCAACTTAAGCCCCACGTCAGCCACTATCGACGCAAACAAGACGGCCCCGATATACCCTAAAGCAGAGCATTGGATTGTACCGGGACCGCCTCTGCGCGGTGCCACGAAGCACGTCGATGTGACGCTGCCGGCTTCAACATCTCGGGTGCCGCCAAGAGATGGACGGCGGGCCCGTGTAGCCCTCGGGAAAGTCCACATACCTGCGGCATTAGCCTCCTCCAGCATGGCATGCGCCCGGGCGGGATGTTCCTCCTCGTCGTCGTCGTCTGCGGCGGCGGCGCCCAGCGTGGCGGCGCGCAGGCGGCGGCGGCTGTTGAACTTCTTCAGCTCCTCCACCGTGCCCGACAGGTGCACGCGGTTCTGCTTGTCGCGGTCCTGGAGGAGGGGGGGAGATGCCTTGTTGGTACTTGTGTTATTTTTGTGGTTTTAATTGATGTCGGTGATTTATTTTTATTGTTATTAAATTACTAGTCCACCACCACTGGGCACGGGCCTCCTCTACCCTTGAGATGGTTTAGGCCTAAATCCACCACGCTGACCTAATGCGAGTTCGCAGACTACACTGCTTTTTGTTAATTTGCCTTTATCGAAACTCCCAACCCCTATGTCTGTTATAACGAAGCTTATACAGACTTTTTTAGTATTACTTTAACACTACTATTATTCACTACTATATTGGGAACTACTGGTATTATTGAGAATAAACTCCAGTAATAAAAATAAATAAGTCCCGAAAACTTGAAGGCATACTACGTACCCTTATCCACCGGTGATTAAGCACCTCTTGAATATTGATTCTTTGCGTATGGTCAACAGTAAGCATTCGCTGCACCAGATCTTTGGCGGCATCACTAATATCATCCCACAGTGGTGCGTCAAACTGAAAATGAAATAAATTGTTTAAAAATCTTCGCTAGGCGGTTTTTATATTTTTCTAATCTTGTTGCTTTATGTTTGATATTTCATACAAAAATTAAATTAGTATAGGTCTATTTATAGCCTACAAAAAAATAATTTATTCAACACTGTCTTCATGGGTATTCAAGATCAGGAGTGTACCACTTTCAAAGATTTTTTATGAATTTAAACAAAATATTAACTCTAGTTACTGGTAACCAACCTACTCAGTAGACTGACACCTCAACCCTTCATCAAATTTTAAACATTATCCTCCATACTCTCATCGGACTGCACGCATATACCATACATTTTCATACAACTTACTCTCAATCTTCCACGACATATAGCTTCAAACAGCCGCTCCCTAGTCCCGGTGAACGGTAGGTATCCGACCAGCAGTACGTGCAGTAGTATCCCGGCCGCCCACACGTCCACAGGCTTCCCATACAACTGGCTCGACACCACCTCCGGCGCCATGTAATGCGGCGTGCCGATACGACCTGACAAACGGTTTATACACCATACTTATTGCTACTGTGAATCAATCAAGCAATTATTCACGCATTTATATGGGCTGTAAGGGAAACGCTCTAATACAAATAGTGTTACTGTACTTTACCGAAATACATTGTTGGTAAGTGCTTTGGATATGTTAATAGCTCATTGGGTAGTTAGCCAGCAATGTAAATCGAACAAACTTTATAGCAATGGAGGTCATTGACCGATTGACATACATTGCGTTATCTAAAATTATATTAGCTACATACTGTTTCTTTTTTCAGCCCAAATATGAATCATGCACGGGTTTTAGCACATAAATACATATTTTTACGGGAGTATACAGCTTGGAAATTAGCGCAAAGGAATCATTACACAGAGCGTTTCACTTAACACCAGTATACAAACACCAAATCAAATTACATCAAACTCAGCACATAAAAGCATAATGTATCAACCCTATGATCAAAATAAAACACATAATGATGAGATACAAGTGGACAGTGCACGATTCGCCATAATGGACCCTTGTAAATGAACATGGCGTAAATGAAACATTTATACTGCGTCTGGGTTAACACGAAATACTTTTTTATTATTACAGTGTTGAAATGAAAGTGCCGATGTGTTATATTAGTTTTTTTTAAAGTCGAATACTGAAACGTCAATGTATGCAAAAATGATGTTTGTTAGAGACTTATTTACATTTTAAATAGCGTCATGCATTTTATATTTAGTTATTTCTTTCACATGCAGGTGTTACTTCTTTATCAAGCATTGATTCTACATAGAAAACATCGGCAACACTAAAATATTAAGCATTATTATTACACTATAGCATAAAAGCAACCTAGTCCCAGAAATATTCAGAACAAATTATAGTAAATATTAATTAGGTAAAGAATTTAGGTTCAACTCGAGAATTTCCATTTCTAAAATTATTGCATAATAACTGGATTATATTCCATACTCCCCAACATATCTTCATCAAAGAGGTTTTGTGTCCCTCATTTCGTTAGCAGTTTTTAAAAAGACCGCCTTAACATTGCCAATACCAGTGCCAATATAGATAGTCCATGGCCAATAATTACCACAACAGAAGATATTTCATACCACAAATTTTACACCCATTTACAAAATGTCGTAAGTCCTTACTAGCCAAAAGAGTCATTAGGACGTTTCAGTATTCAACTGTTGTGTTTATAAGCTTTATTTGCTCATTTGTCCGTCGTACAAGACAGGTGGTGTTATTAATCTGTGACACATGAGTGAAGACACAATGTGCTGATGAATATTGCACAATATGTCCATGCAGTTAGGGCACATTTCTCTTTGACACATGGTCTTACCGTACTCGTCTGATTTGAGATACGCTTGGCCCATTGGACCCATTAGCGGTCGATTGTCCATCACCAGTTCTGTATAATACAACCTACAGTCACCATTTTGACAAATATGTAAAATATTATTATATGCTAAAATAATATTCTCGCAATATGCAAAAATTCATTACGCCTCTTTTATAACAAAAAATCTCTTTCGAGTATTTATCATAGTATCTCAAAAAAGCAGTAAAATATATTATTTTGACTAGTAATTATACAGTACAAAATATTATTTTCAATCACCATGTACAACAGCAAAAATGGAACATGTGCTGACAAATATAATTAATGACTGAAATTCTCAATGAATCTACAATCTATAACTAAC
This sequence comes from Cephonodes hylas, assembly GCA_030295005.1. Taxonomy (NCBI): domain Eukaryota; kingdom Metazoa; phylum Arthropoda; class Insecta; order Lepidoptera; family Sphingidae; genus Cephonodes; species Cephonodes hylas. The sequence goes on along the minus strand of AP025372.1, from coordinate 9,824,879 downwards.
GCATGATTTGCATTCCGACATCATTTTGATACTCTATGGGCCCGTGTCAACGTCAATCACTACATCCAAACTATTCAAATTTGAAAAAATCCAAATTATCTCATGTACCAAACTAATGTTCTTTTTTTAAAAACAATCAACGGCAATTACTACCAACTATGTATTTAAATTTAGAAAACTTTAAATTACCTCGTGTACCAAACTAATGTTCTTTTTTTAAAAACAATCAACGGCAATTACTACCAACTATGTATTTAAATTTAGAAAACTTTAAATTACCTCGTGTACCAAACTAATGTTCTTTTTTCAAAACAAAAGCCCATAGACCTTTTTTTTAATATTCCAGCAGGTGAGCATAGGCAAGACTTACCGGGCGGCGCGTGGTGTGAAGTTGGCGTGGGCAGCTGGGCCGCTACTCCGAAGCCCCCCAGCTTGACGGGCGCGCAGTTGTCGCGGCCGGCCAGCAGCACGCAGTGGGGCCGCACGTCGCGGTGCACGATGTCGTTCTCGTGGCAGTAGCGCAGCGCTTCCAGGATCTGACGCATGTAGTGACTGGAAGAAAAATATTTGTCATATCAAAAAAGGGTTTTTTTTTTTAATAATATTGGAAAGGCGTAATATAGCGGTATGCGTGAAAGTAGTAATGTCGTCGAAGTTAAGGCACATGTCTCTGACACTTTGAAGTTATGTATGTATGTGTATTCACAATTAATTACTACTTGCTTTAATGGTGAAGAAACAAATTGTAAATGAATTTCTTCAGTGTTTGGTTGGTGTCGTAATTTCACCACGCAAAATACAAAATGAAATACACCCAACAATCGCATATACAGTTCTGACGCTGCACTAAGATATTGAGAGAGGCCGGCAGTAGTTAGATGAGGACCGAAGATCGAGCCGTAGAGCTGGCTTATGTCCATCAATAGGCGTGAAAAAAGCTATTACTGATTATAATGATTGAAAGGGGTTTGCCTGTAATAGGAAAACCCCATGATCATTTATATCTATTTCATACATTTTTACGCCCTTAATAGCGATTAGAATGATCGAATGTGCTTTTATCTAGGCCCTAGGGTGTCATTGAACGCTTAAACCATAAGCATTACAGAAGACAAAAATATTCACGTACCACGCAACCGCTTCGCTGTAGACAAATCCGGCGGTGGCTCGGCGAACCACTTCAAAACATAGGTCGGAGCCATCCATGCTGGAAATAGACAACAACTTTAATGAATATACGATTGATATATATTTTTACCAGCATACATGGCTTAGTCTTCGTTAAAGCTACATTGATTCGAAAAGAAAAAAAATGTGTACAAAAAATCCTGTTTTATTTATAGATTAATGCATATATTTGAAAAATTCTAAACTAACCCTGGGCAATATTTCATTTACAACCCGTTTGTCGTTATTAATACAAAAAAAAAGTTTTACATTAACAAACATATTAAAATTAGCTTTGAAAACATGAACACATAAGACCCTACTATAATTTAAATTAAGCATTCATTTGGTTAATTTAATATCAACTTACTATTCGAAAACCATGTAGAGCATGCCCTCGGAGCTGTACGTCTCGAGGAGCTCCACAATGTGAGGATGCTTCAGCATGTGGCATATTGTGGCTTCGCGTTTCAGATCTGGAATTATACATTAAATTCTTTACACATTTATCCATGCAAACATATTAAGGCTCGTATCTCCGAAGATTAGGCTGATACATCCATAGAAACGTATTAACGCACGTATTTTCGAAGGATAGACAGACACATTTGGTACCCACTAGCCTGCCATTTCGAGATTATGGAGTCTACTCCTGTGAATTCTCAAAATGGAAATAGCTAAAGCCTCTTTGCAGATATTGGGGATCAAGCTTGTTTCGTCTTGATCCCACGCCCACATAGTAAAGTACGCTTGCATATAAATACTAAAAATAAAAAAGCCCTGACATTTTCTTTGAATTACAAGAATGACACATGCAATTGAACGTTATCTAAACTGTCCTTGACCAAACACACTGTTGCATAAGTAGAAACACTTTTCACGTGACGATAAGTGATCACCGCTGCAATATCAAGAAATGAACGTTGTAACCTTTAAATCTCCTCTTCAAGAAACATATGTTAAAGAACGTGGTAAAGTTTTGAGAAAATTTGTGCTACATTAGAGTGAGCACGGGCCTTCTCTACCATTCAGCGGGTTAAGGCCTTATATAACCACGCTGGCCTTCAGCCGGTACTAATACCAAGGCCCTCGACACGACCTGACCGAGCGTTGCCACTGATAGATAAAACCTTTTTTGGTGAAGCGAACTTGTTACATTTCCTTCGATGTGAATATCAGAGGGCATTTTGGTAGTGACACCATTATTCTACCCTCCGTATAAAAAATATAAAGTATAAAACTCGAAATAATAATGCCTTGCGGAAATTTGACACATTCCATTTTTCTACATGCATGCAATCTTCTGAAATGTTGTCATTTCATTTGACTTCCACTATATTTTCTTCATGGTGCATGTCTTTTTGCTTAGCTTTGCAATTTTTCAAAAAAGAAGTGATCCTATGATAGTTTTCCGTTCGAAATTCGAACAGGCTTATTCATGAAGCAGTATTAAGGGAAAGAAGCAGCTCATTTAAAACCTTTGAAAATGGTTCTTGAACGCCATATTTTTGCCACAGTCGAGAGTAGATAGATCGTGGCAGGCAAGAAGGCAAAAATTGGTTTATGCTAGTGTATGTACATAATGCACACATTACGCTGTGCAACTGGTGTTCGTCACTTGACAGAAGTTACAGTTCCAAATGATATTAAGTTTGTAATAAACTTCACTTTATACAACTACTGCCTCCACTAAGTCTAGAATCTAGATAGAATGCCAATAGTCATGATGTTTTTCTTAAATTTCTATCACATATCACTGCTATTTCAATATGCTTTCTTACACCTAACTTAAAAGTAATAATAGATTGAAAAACACATACAGTTTTTTCTACACTAATTCTTCATAAAACAATATACACATTGGAGGAGGAGGCTTGGATTTATTTCTAAAATGTGATTGATATACATATTATTTACAACTTAATGAATTCATACAAACAGCATGAGTCTTTTAGTTTACAAGTATAATACAAGTAAATACTTTAATTAATTTATACTTAGAAATGAAAATTCCTTCTCATTTAAGTTTTAAGCAATATTTTTTACAGAAGTAATGGTTCAACAACAACAACACATACCTCACGCCTATATTGCGGTTTTTCAGGCACATTTCCAGACTCCGTGCTGCTACTGAGAATTTCCTAATGGAAAACCCAATAACACTTTGCCCGACCCGGGAATTAAACCCAGGACCTCTAGATCGCACGGCACATACTTGTACCGCGACACCACGAGGCGATGTTTCAAAATGTCAGCAAATTATTTTCTCATATTAGTGTACAAAAAAGTAAAATAAGTAAATAAATACTAATATTGTAAGTATTGATAGATATTCGAAGAAACAAACTCACCAGCAGTGCTGAGTCCGGGGCTTGCTGTGAAACGTGCAACATCTACTATCTTCACAGCAAATTGTTGCGCAGTCTGCCGGTGCACACAGCGGCGGACCAGACTGAATGGTCCCCTTAAATAGATTTTATACATTCATGAGCCTTAATAACTAATAAAATGTTAAATTTATAAATACTTTTATTTGCCTTAATGTTGAGAAGGCATGAAAAATACCAACCGCAAAATCATTTGCTAATATAACAAACGGCAGACTAACATGTTTGTACCATTATTTAGTTGAGACAGGAAATGGTTTGAACGACTTATTGAGCATAAATAAACAAGTATTAACTTAATTGTGATGTAAATTTAACATGAGAATTTTTAGCTTAGGATTTAATCTGGAAAGTCGACACTGCTGGTGGCAAACATTTATGCCAACAACAAACACATTCTGGATTAAGATTTTAATGTTGAGTCCCATAGCTTAAAGTGCATAGTGTAACATCAATAATATGCATACTTACACAGCAGTGTGTTTAATTTAAAATTTAAAGATCTTTTTAGATTGTGGCCTACTTGCTGGGGTTATAATTATAGTAACATCTATTATGTCTGATAAATATAATATACCTTGAATACAGACATTGCAAATAGTGTTAATTAGAATTCAATTCAAATGAACTTGTATAAGTAGGTCATAAGAGCAACTCTTAGATCTGGTATTCATTTCAAACAAATATGGAAATAACTTTACAGACATTTACTAATACATTTAATTTTAATTCAGTAATATAGGTGTATAGTAATTTTAAAGCATGTAAAATCAATCAAAAATAAATTCTCTGTATATGGCATTTTAACAATGGGTTTTTAATGTCAAAACCAGAATATTAACTTAATATCATTTATATTGTTATCATGGTAATGATGATGAGACGTCGTACCACATGTAAGAATACATTTCTTATAGATTTTGCCAATAGTTCTAACATAAATAGGAATTTATGAACCTACAAACATCCATCTGAACTGAACTATAATGATTTTATATTGGAATTTGTTTAGTGAATGTTTGTTTGATGAAATTTAACCATACCTTGAGCCATTAATTTACGTATAAATATTATTTTAGTCTATTGCAAAGATCCTTTCCCATAATCCTCAACTACTAATATCCAGCCAGTACATTTTTACTACATGCTATCATAAAAAAATATATAAATCTTTCAAATTCTATCACCAAAGTACACCAGATTGTTGTCAGTAACATAATTAATAGTGCTTGGCACTAATTAAAATAAATATTATATGAGTTCTAATAAGAATCTCATCTTTTAGTTACATTCTGTTTTTATTTGTAATCTAGGAATATTTCTTATTTAAATTTTGTTTTTTTGTTTATTTTAACTAATGGATTTTAACATTTTAAATGAAAATTAATAATTCATAGTAAGGAATTAAATATTTTAATTAACTAGTAGCTTTATAGTTTTATATTGGAAATGAATTGATAGAAACCATTGAATTGGATTTATTAAAATTATGTACGTGACTTAAATACACGTAGGGTCAATTGAGTTTGAAATTATTATGAGTTATTGCACATTATGCACTTACTTGCCAATGATTTCACAGAGTTCGTACACATCGTCGAATAGCACTTCGTCCTCAGCCATTTTTCTCACAGACACAGTTCACTATGTTTCAGAAAAAGGTAAAAAATATCATTTTAGCACAGCCTTCGATCGGATTTCAAGAAGGTTACGCCCAGAGAGGAAAATCCTATTTTACAACCACACTAATTATTATATGAACACCAAACTATATTCCAATCCCAAGTCTTGTGTATCAATCAGAAATAACACACAATAAAACGTGTAAAATAGTAAATTGTGCATTTTATGTGATAAAAATTTATAATACGCGAAATTTTCCAATAAGAACTGTAAATGTCACTAGTCAATAACAATAATAGGAAGAAATATAGAACTTATAGATAGAATACGTGCTGTTCAATAAATATTAGCAAAACTGTGATTAATCATAAAATATTTCATTTTTTGAGATATTTTTCTATTTACTCTTGACATTTCTAGGGTTGCAAAGATGTTAAATGAAGTTAACAGCATATGATCATAATGTTGCCAGCGTAAAAAATAAATGTTACCGTGTGAGAAGGCTTAGAGAATTATCACTTTAGGCTACGCTACTTAGCTCTTTTTAAAAATAATAGGATTGAGTTACAAAAAATGACATTTTTATAATGCTGAATTTTATTTCTATTAATCAAAACGCATTTACAGAATAATACCTTTATTTTTAAATGAAAATAAATAAAAAAACTTATTCTACTTTCCGTTCCATTACTAAAATACATTTTATTTTATGCTATTCAACTTATTACAAGTTACTCGTTACAGTATACAGTCTATAAATCTCTTATACTTACAATAATACACTAAATAGTTTATCGCAGGCTATTATTCAAGCAGAGACATACTTGTACATTATTATTATCAAACTAATATTATGTTTATTTATATTTCCATAGTGTAATTTTATTAACATAAAATAAGCTAATTTATTAGTCTATGAAAGTAGATGGATTTAGTCAAGTAGGACAATTTATTTGCGACGCATTTACTTTTCGCTTGAAATATTCACAACCCGGAACACTTATTATAAGTTCAGATTCAGGAATTTTTAATTTCGTTGACCTGTTAACGTTTATTTTATAGCTGCAGTGGTAGTCCAATTCGTATAATTCAAATGTATTTTGCTGAAAAAAAAACACGATTTTAATTATTACAAAGAATTTATAAAATTGGAATATTTATTTGGGCTCTAATATTAAAATCTGACAATACATTTTCGCGCCCTTATTGTAATTGTGACTCACTTCACTTAAGAGAAATCCATACGCGGTATACTTGATTTGAATTAATGCCGGCTAAAAGAGTGAAAGATTACCTCAGTAGTTGCAGACAAATCTTTTTTCGGTTTATTTGGATTTTCACATTTTATCGTCGTCCAGTGTACATGATACCTAAAAAATATTTTGGCGTAAATTATTAAGTGTAAATGTACCTACACTTTAGAAATACAGATACAGATGTAAATTGCTTGAGTTTTTTTTAATGAAATGAAATTTATCGAATCTACAAAATAAATTTCAATTAAAAAAAATCAATTTTAAATGAAGTTTTTTATAAAACCTATTATTTATTACCTTCCTGTAGTTTCATGTACTCTTGGTATGGCTTCCCACGAAATTCGAGCCTTCAATTTTTGATTATACCAAATAATTTTATTGAGTCTAAGACCTTTTATTTTTCTCTCCCTCCTTTGTAGCTTTTCCGGTGGTGGTTCTGAAACTTTTGAGACAAATATTTATGAGAATTGTTAAAATGACTCGATTTATACAAAATTTTCCTTCTAGTCTAATTCCACAGAGATCGACGTGGGAGTTAACTAACGTCATTCAATGGCACTTATTTATTAAGCCTACAATGGAAAAACACTTTTGGGTTGGAACAATCTAGTATATGTGTTCGTAAAACTCTCATCATGTTTACCATTGGGAGCAGTGCTGGTTGTGTTGTAGAATATAGACGCTTTTTCGCTGCGCAGTTTACCCAGACCATATTGACTTATCGTTTGCACTTGCAAAAAATACATAGACTTCGGTTGGAGGTCTTTTATTTCGATAAAGTGTTGATCCTGTAAAAAAATATTGCCATAAAAATATATTTATTCTAAATTATAATTTATTTAAAATATTGAACGGATTGATACCTTAGGTACGGTCTGGTGGTTAACTAGAACAGAGTCTAGTTCACCGCCCAAGCCGCGCACCCGTCTGCTCCAGAAAACTTTATATCTTATCACTGGTAAATCGGAATGAGGCTCTTTCCATTCCAACCGCACTGTGACTGTACCTAAAATTATAAAATTTTGATTTTTGCATTATTGCTTAAGGTAACATGTAATATTTTTCACAAGCGTTTGTTACTGGGGTGAAAACAATTATTTGTTTGAAAGATTTGGGTAGCTGTACTTAATTTGTTTTGACTATAAAATACTTCGTGGAATCCTCCCGTTCACATCACACACACGCCATTGTAAATGCTTCCCCTGATTAGAAGGACTAGGACCTGAATGTTATGAGTTATGACATATTAAAATAGAACATTACTCAATTATGATCTTTTGTGACGTAAAATTTCACATGTGCGCAGGAGTTAAAAACATCCATTAACCAATAAAGGCAAAACAAATTCGACGTAATTTTAGCATATAAACGTCACAATGCAAAGAATTCAATCACAAATTAGGAATGTCATTTTTACACATTAAGAATTACCAAACTCCCAACCTGTTGTTACGTTGTATAAAGAAGGTAATACTAACTATAAATCAATGAAAAGTGCTAAAAGTAAACGTATAAGAGCTATCAAAGAATCTACTTTGTAATGTTTTCATTGATGACGAATTCAACAAACAACAATTCGATGCATCAAATAAGAAATAGAACGTTGTGAATGGACTTCCAGCTATGTTCAAAACGACGGAATAAAAAAAAGTGTTTTGAGGTTGCTTTTTGTAAAAGCAATTTCAATAAAAGTAGTTCTAAGAAAGGACACAACAATCGGCTGCTCTATTATTAAGGAGGAATGCACTGATTGCGGCCTGCACGACGTCCAAGTTTGATTGGCAGCATTGCTGTTAAAAAGCATAATAGGATCATTTCACAGACAGACATGAAGCTAAATAATAATATACGGTGAGATCGAACGGACAGTTATTAAGCGGCTTTTGAATTTCCTTTCCATGTCACATTGTTATGACGATAACGAGGTACCGTTGGACCCATTTCTCTAGCTACAATCTATTAAAGTGATGATACATAATATGCTTATTACTGTTATTTAATTGTCATATTAAGAATTTTTTAATAGATTGTCTTTTGTCTGTGGCAATTTGAAGAAAATTTTAGTAATAAGTACGATTGCTCTTGTGTTTATTTCGTTCTTTATAAACTGATCCATCATTTTCAGTTTATAGTAAGAGTAGTGAATTATACAAGGATTTAAATGCTTACTCGATCGTTTGCTTTAAAATTTGGTGCCATGGAACATTGAATCATTAAATTTGCGATCTCTGTCGTATCAAATAAAGATTTTCTCCGCTCAAGTATCTGCATATGCGAATATGAAGTTATTTACCGTTTTCCATTCCAACAGGCCGGACTTTTAGCTTCTTGGGCATTGGAGGCGGTCGTGGCCCTCGTCGAGGTGTGAACGGAGCACTTGGATTGGAGAAGCCTCGAGTACCTGAAGCACTCACCGCGGCCACTCGGAACCGATACCATCGTCCAGGCTTCAGCAAATTTCGCAGAGACACTTTTGTTCTGTTGACAATGTCATTTTCAAATTTGTTTATTAAAACTGGTAGGACTGGATCGAGGTCTTATGGCTAATCTCAATAATAGATTTTCGACGATCAATTTGTAGTTGTTGGAACCTGGCGTATACGTTGACCACCGTAATAGAGTGAGAATAGTAATGCTAATTGCTACACTTCTAAAGTATTGATTTTACGTAGTCCTTAGTATTGAGTCTAGATAATACGACTAGGCAATTGATATAATATCCAAAAGTCTTAATTAACTGTTGAGAGAAAATATATGTAGTATGCATATATATTTAAATGAATAATTTCTAAATTTCTATTTATTGAAGCCTTTAAATTTCTAATTTACAAAAAAAAATACAAATACATATTAAAAGCAAAGTGGGCTTTCAACTATTCGAAAGTAAATTCTATTGGCAAGTTTAGCTCTATTCAAAGTTAGCCTAAATTAACTCAATGAAGTTGTACTGTTCGGACCTTTCAAAACTTTAAGTCTTTGTCAAAACTAGTCTTCAATGAACATTGAACTTCGTACTACCACATTGATTGGAGACAATGAAACAATAAGCGTTTCCAATGTGCCTTGGCATACTTTTCAACTTTACTTAGACAGCAAAACTACTGGTTATGAATCAGAAGTGCCACCCAGGCTTTAAAGTGGGCACCGAGCCAATGAGGTCGTCACTGGTCGTTAGGAAAGCAATTTTGTCGTTGAAGCCACACCTGGAGCGTCGATTATATGAGCTATCAACGCTTTCACGTAAAGAACAACCGATGCAGTTATAATAACAGGAATAATAGACATCAGTCAGTCAAATAAATTAAATTTAATTGGCTGTGCGTTATTCTTTACATTTGATTTATACAATAGTAGGCATTTTAGGCACATGATTATTAGGCCGACAATTATGCACATGATATGCGCTTATTATCAAGAATCAGAGTAGGTTATAACGCACCTCATTTAAAATTACCATATAATTCGCGATATAAACGGAAAAATACATGCAATGAACGCTATGCCAGTAAAAACCTTCTGGAAAAATTAAGGTGGCCGCTATTAGCAAGTTGGTTATCGTCGCATTTCTAAGTGCACAAGTGGAGCAATTTTCTTTGTTCTTACGTTACTCGTGAATAGCTGTAATCAACTCAAATTGAAGCGAAATTTCTGTTACGTCTCTCAGAGGGCTTTGTTACATTTTTTCAAAGCAACAGGATGAATACTGGTTTTTACTGCATATTCTAATTAAAATCTATAAAAAATATGCGCTTGTATAATCAAATAGAAATTTCGTGATATTTTTAAGTTTCGTGTATTGAAATCTATGTATAAATAGATTTATAAAACAGCACAAAGTCAATTAATATTACAAAATATGGTCACGCGAGACAGTTATTACATTGCGTGCTAAAATTTGCTAATCGTTGTTTTTTGGAACAACCATAGAGTAAAATATTAAAACTACACTACTTGATATAAACACGTAACAGGTGATGCAATTTATGAATCAATTTTATCGAACCGTATCAGTCTTGAAACACCGCACGCACCTGTTACGGTCACATGAAAGTGGTAAACTGCTTTCTCGAAACTTAACGATTTCGTTTACGGAAGAATGCGGTGCTTGCCTCAACTAGATCACTGTTTCAGGTTAACAAGCAAATACTTTATGACATAGTTTGAATTAATCACTTCGTTTATATTTGTCTGGCTGTAAGCGAATCGTAAGTAAGATCAAATTTATAAGTATATCTCAACGCTTATAACTTTTAGTTTTGATATGTTCCTCTTCTAGATCTACCAATTAATGGTTGAGAAGATACTGCTTTAGCTTACTTAATAATTCCAGTTGGAATTATAGGTCAATTTAATATTGGTATTAATTTACTTACTTATTTGTCCGAAGTAATAAATTCCACTCCCCAAGTCGTGATTCTTCATATTTAGGGCCAAGATGATGTTGTTCCTCTAGTAGATACAGCACTCGTCCTGGTACAGCCCTGGCTGCGTCTCCCACACCATCAGTCCATCTTACAACAACAGCCCGCCGTTTTTCTTTCGCTTCTTCCATTTTTGGTAATGCTGGGAGTCCTATAATATTTAGGTAATTAGAACAATATGCATTTTGTAAGTTACTTATTTATTATTCTATTTGATGTGTATTAGAAGTATCTAGTGATTAATATCAACAAGCTTTTAACTACGAACTCATAAAAAAATTAACGCCTAGGATATTTCTTTTAATTAACAAGACCAATCCAAAGGATAACAATTAAACCAAACATAGAATTAGGTTATGTATTTCAGTAAAGGAAATTTTAGTCTGCAATGTTTTGATTCGTCATCCACTACTATTTATTGACTCATCAATTTTCCATACAGTCTTTAAGTAAAACAAACAGCGTGGGATGCTTGCAAGTGTCGCAGCACAACGACCTCATTATTCATACAATTCAACTAGAAGTTCCTGCCTATTTCAATATTTGTATTTTTTCCTTTTATACGTTGATAAAATGAATCTTATTTAAAACAGGTAATTGTATTGCTGTGAACAAAATGTAGCCTGCAAAAAAAAATCGTCATAAAATCTTATATGTTGATTTTTATAGCCTATGATAAATTTTTGCTGTACTATTTGGGGTCATTAAATGAACGTCAATACGTAAACGCTGGTATGATATCATGACGATTGATATCAGATTGGTCCTTCAATCTTTAAAGAAAGCTATGATACAGGTTGTATCCATTGGCTATTTTGTTGGACGTCCTCGTGGTCCTGGATTCGATTTCCTGGTCGGGTAGCGTGTTCTTGGGTTTTCCACTAGGAAATTCTCAGTGGCCGCACGTAGTCTGTAAATATGCTCGAAGCACGGCAATAGGCTCGCCCCTTATTATGTGGGACTGATACATGTATTATCTGAAATTTATAACGTTTCCCTTCGGGAAGTCCAAGTATAATGTATGTATATAATATGTGTGTATATTATCTATGTAGTTACCAGGCAACGTCAACAAATCCAAGGGTTCGCTGCAGGTGGAGCCACATCCGTGATGACAACACCTCTGCGTGCCGTCGCACTGTGAGTCAGAGTTGCACGCTTCCACGCAGGCGGCCGCCCATTTCGGTGTATCAGAGATGGGACATGTGCCAGGCTTCTGTTCTTGGCTGCGGCATTGTGATCGGCACTGCGGAGAGCGGATTTAAAATTATTGTTGCTTGTTTGAAATACGGAGGATTTGATGTACATGTGTTGTTGACAGTATTGTAATGTACAACATTGGATATTTTATTAAAGTAATCGATTTATAATAGATTGGTAATATGTATTAACAGCCCATATACATCTTGTCCCACTGCTTTTGTGAATTTAGACCTTAATCCACCACGCTGCCTTAGTGTAAGTTGATGGTTTTAGATTAGTTGATCATTAATAATAAAAAGTAACTAATAATAATGTTTAATGATAAGACACCTTTTTTCTTTTTGTATAGTCGTAAAACTTCTTCAACAACCCATATACGCCCACTGCTGAGCACGGGTCTCCCCTACCATTGAGAGGGTTTAGGCCATAGTCCACCACGCTAGCCTAGTGCGGGTTGGCGGACTACACACCTAAGAAATTCCTAAGAACTTTTTAGATGTGCAGGTTTTATCACGATGTTTTCCTTCACCGTTAAAGCAAGTGATAATTCAATGTGAATAGACACATAACTTCGAAAAGTTAGAGGTGTGTGCCTGGGGTTCGAGCCCGCGACCGCCGAGATTCTCGACCGCGCGCCTAAACCTCGAGGCCATCACTGCTTTTTCAAGTCGTAAAAATGACATTGAAAAATCTGGTACAAGTATGAGTATATCTTTCGTCCCTCATTATATATCCTGAATAAGTAACAAGGAATCTAATTTGTTACACATATTGATAATTGCATACTAAGGGATGTTTTCCTAAAGAAACACGCGAACAAGATTAATAAAGAGTATAATGAACTTCCGCTACCTCAATTTCATTAGTGAAACATCATTAGCGTCTGCACATTAGCCTTAGAATAATGACTCCTTTGAAGTTCAGTGATTCATTATACTCATAACTGACGTTTTAATATAACGATATGTTAGCATCTTCATTCGCCGGGATGGTTAATGGGTCCCACACACTCAAGAACTTACATCCCAATATAGACTAAGTGCCTTCATTTAGATTATTTAAATTTATTTTTATTCTCTATGATTTATTGGTTAGAGATAAGCAGAATTAATGGTAGGCACTATGTAGCAGCGAAGAAGGAATTAATTCTAAATCGGATCAATTAAGCAGTGAGCAGATACAATATAAGTTTAAAAACTTCAATCTCGTAAAACGGGTCCAACTGATTTTCAAAATCATTTTTTTACTGCTTTAGATTAATTTATAGAATGTATTTTGTTAATGCTCTCCTTTAATTTCTTTTTTTTTGCTTACTCATACAAAAGATTTTCTGTTCTGGATCCAATTCTGAAATCAGTATAGTCACGGACGTCAAGCATTATTTTTGCTTATTCTAAACAAATATATTTGTACGCATAAGTAAATAACCCGCGTTTCTTTGTAACAAGTTAATTTTGACGCACAGCGTTATTATACGACTGCAAGCAATAAAAGCCAAGGAGTAAAACAACGTATTGTCAATATCGGATAAGATGTTGCAGCTGAAGAGAAAAAATTAAAAGTGCAATTTCAAAGATTTACTTCGTTAAGTGGCAGTCAGCGATAAGATCAAAATGCGATTGTCTTTTGTCACTACATCGAGACTCGTTCGCTTGTTTTTGTCTTAATGCATTTCACACAAACCGCTTTTGCAGATGCGGAATTTACCGGTACTTGCACTCAAGATCCGCGAGAGTTGATTTAGGGCCGATTGAGGTTTAAGAAAGATCTCTGCACCCGCAGAAGAAACTTTGTAGATCGCAAAGTTGATTGTATTTCGTTGTGTACGTTCATTTTCCAATTTTTTGCGTATGTTGTTTTGTCTGCCGTTCTGGGAACTTGTTGAATCGTGTTCGCTATGCTATCTTAATAAATGTTTTTTTTATGAGTGTATGTAGTATCTTCTGAGTTTCGTTAAGTCTTTTTTGCCAGTTTGGACACGAGCATGCAATCGTGAGTGATAAGATATCTACCTGCCTAAACTTTTTGCATGTTGAGAACACGTTGAACTTGTGGGAATATAAGTTTTATTGCATGGGAAATATGAGAATGACGTCAATTACATATTCGTTGATTATCGTGATATGACACACTTCACGTTCAAAATTGTGACGAGAAATTTGTACGTCTTTCAACTTTAATTTCGAATCTTCATGTTTAAATATCGTTAATATTGCATTTTCTAACCTGTATATATATTTTTGTAATAGAAAAATATAATTTAGGTATTTTGCAAATGAAATCCAATGTAACGACAAAGAATAACTCATTTAGTTAGTATGACAACTTGCAGTTGATTTCATTTATCACGCAGGCGTTCGAGCAAGCAATATCTTAACTTTCATACTGCCATTCCTTCAACAAACAGCTTCCTCATCATAAAATACTGCCTCTTAGAGTTTATTTTTATTGCAGTCTTTTGTCAATGTCCTCGTTCGCATGAATTAATTATAGGTCAATTCAATAAACGGTTTCTTTATTGATCTGATTGATGTGTTCTTTACAATTCGGTCTTTGTCTAGACTTGTTTTTCAATCAAAGTACACTTTCAACCTTATCTTGTTTTACAATATGTTTAATGTTTGCGTGTTTATTAAAAATGACTTCAGCATGATAATCCAATAATTATGACGAATAAATGTGTACTTTGTAGCTACTTAGGACTCTGCTTTTACGAAAGTAAACAGATTGATAGAATCTTTAAAGCTTCTAAGTGGCCATTAACAGTTATAGGCTCTTAAGCGACATCAACCAACTATTTTAATGAAAAGTAATGTTAAAATGGCAATAAGAAGTGAATATAACCTGGCTATAAAACACATATTTTAGATAACATTGAGCAGTGATGTTTAAGTTGAAAAGTGAAAATTAATTATCCTAATATTAATGCTATGATGATGAATTGTAGGTTTAGAGAAAGAAAAGAGGAAGATGAATGTGAGATGTTTTTTTTTTAGTGGACTGGCTTGTAAGATATTTCTAAGAATATTTAGACCTGCAGGTTTCCTTACGAAGTTTTTCTTCATAGTTAAAGCACATGATAATGGCACAGATAACTTCGAAAAGTGAAACTTTTGTACTTGGGCTTTGAACGCGCCACCGCTGAGAATAAATTCGATCGCGCGCCTATACCTCGAGGCCACTACTTATTAATATTACAAAATTAATTTGTGTTAATTAAAGTACACTTATATTCTGTAATCCCTATGTATACATGCTTGTTAATCTGTCTAGTTTGTAAGGGCTATTTGCAGTACTGGGGCTCGTATCTGACGCAAAGAGGGTAATAAAACCAAACGGGGTTTAATGTGGATAGAACATTTGCTCGCGTAATTGCTTACGTAACTAATGCTTACCTGAGCTTTGCTCTCCTTATCTCTGTCGAAACACATGAGATCGCATCGGGTTTTTGACAGTGAATTCGTTTGCATCCTCGAGTATCTTCGGGTCTTCGATATGACTCCAGGGATGAGGGCTAATGCCACAAAAATAATCACTCTTGGCTGCATTGTGATTGGTTTACTTTCCGTCAATTTTTAGTATACGACATAGTATGTTTTCTGGAATCATGCAGTTTACTGATTAATCATCTCTATTGTAAGTGCAGATTGTGCAGTAATTTGTAAGGTATAGGTACGAACAATTATTTATTCATGTATTGGTAAATCTGTTCTTAATTTCCTGTTACTTTTACTAATGTCGTGCGTAATTGAAAACAGCAACTTTTTGTTTTTAAACAAAATTAAACGAGGGGTAAGCAGGAGTAACAGAAGTTTACGTCTAGCACTACGAGTAATGATAACAGTGATTAACTTAAGTGTTTGTTCATGTAATTGTGTTAATGTTGAGTATTTTCAGTAAATAAACTAATTATTGTATTTTTTGTATAGCCAGATTTTTTTTCAAAGTTTGGGCTACATAAACCAATTACTTTTTTTTGGGCTACGATAGTATTCATAAAGTTTCATTCAATGCAGGAAAATCCAAAATAAATAAATCAGCGTAAAGTACAAAAGGACGTTGTGCTCATGGATATGACATTAATGACTTAATTAATAACAATATTGCTGTCAAAACATTTTGTACGTAAAGTTAATTTACAAGTAACCTTTAATAGTACTCAATAGTTTACTTAAGGTCCTTGCAAATGAAATATCTTTTAAATTACCTCTCATTTACCAAGTGAACTGCGAGCAATTAAATTTCCTGACTTGACTTTATTTTTATAGATGTTGCAATAAAAATTAACATCGTATGGAATACACCTGTGACTTGAACTCATGAGATTCTTGTTATCATAATTAAGTTTTTAAAGTATTTTGAGCGAAGAAAGTATGGAAAAATTACATTAATATCATATGTATTCTCTCCTAAAAAAACTATCAGCCATGTTGCCAAGACGACGCCTTATTAAATCCCGTTAGTGTTAATATTATAAATATTCAATAATAATAATCACTTGAGAAAAGGTTATCTAAACACGATAACGATAGATACTATGCACTGTTCATTCATAAAAAATAATGGCGGTAAATATGTGATAGTATTTTATGATAATTAGCTATTCCAGACTGATTTACTTTTCATACATCTTTTTAAACATATTTTATAATTACTGCAGAAATAAGAAAGTATCGCTAACATTGTACAGGAGAAAAGATTGTTTTATTGTAGCATTTTTTACAAAAAAAAAAATACGGGATTTAATTGAAATTACACTTGGCACAGACGCTTACTTACAAATAACAATTTAAGGATGAATGTAATTGACGCACATTAATATCTTCTAATCAAGATACATTAAATTTTTGATAATAACACTACTTCCTGCAATAATCACAGAAAATTGCCAATGCAAATTCACCTTAGTAAACTCGATCGATCATCAGTTGTTAATCGATTAAAACCATAACATTATCGATTCCCGAATGTGTCATTGACCTCGAAATGACAGCTGGATAAACCGAGTGCGGTTTGCGTCTGTATCGTTTGAAATGCGCGGCAACACTGCCCGCTGCGCTTGCGCATCGTTACGTCTATTCGTGTTCCAACTTCATTAATACACATCGATGATGCTTTCCTGTCTGTATGCGAATGACGGAAGGCTGCTTTTACCAGCCGGTTTCCTAATTAAAAAAATAAACCCGATCAATTGCGAACAGACGTTGTGATGCTAAGTTCCGTAGATTTATTCTATGTAATTATTTCTTGATGGTTTTGGTGGTTTGATAATATAATTGAGTTGTATGAAAATACGAATTCGTTTATTTGTTTTTGTTTACATAGGACCTATAATTAGGTTTAATTAAAAAACATATTTATTAATATTATCTGTATTGTCATGATATTTAATTAATAATTATCGTACCAAAATGGAAACAGCATGGAAAAGTGTTATTAATAACAGAGGAGTGTTAGAAGATGCGACTGAGATATTCTGAGCCAGGACCCTAAAACCAGTGGGGATCCTTCCTAATGCCGCTGCAACGTGTAATTCGATTGCCATAATTGAGTCTTGTAAATGGAAATAGTTATCATTTAATTAAAATCAATGGTATTCAATGGACATATATTGCATTTCACACGTTTTTGTCCACTTATAGAACAAAAAGAATTGTTTAAGAGGCTCTTATTTGTTACTGTGATTTCATATGATGTGTTAATCGATT
The DNA here is from genome assembly GCA_030295005.1 of Cephonodes hylas. Classification (NCBI taxonomy): domain Eukaryota; kingdom Metazoa; phylum Arthropoda; class Insecta; order Lepidoptera; family Sphingidae; genus Cephonodes; species Cephonodes hylas. The sequence goes on along the minus strand of AP025372.1, from coordinate 9,807,114 downwards.
CTTAGTACAGTGGTTATGTCGGGGCGCTTTCATTGTCTAAACAGAAGAGTGACATTAATTAACAAATTTTCTGTTAAGATCTTGCGATACATGAGTTTTTTCATTATTCCATCGATATTGATAAATATTCGTTATAAAGACTGAATAAACTGGTAATACGATATTTATATTCGGCTGGAATTTTGACTCCGTTAAGGAGTTAATATTTGACGTGTTATTATAATTTTTTATCGAGGGAAAGCTTTTTTAGACGTTGTTGGCTTAGTAAAATTTGAATTTTCTAGAATTAAAATGTTACCTTGGGTCCTTTTAGCGTAATACGTTGTTGCAACTAAATGAGTTAGCATGAGTATAAAGTGATGGGATTTTTTTACTTGAGACATTTATTGGGAACTCCCGTGCCTACGAGCCGGATATTTTCGCTTTTGCATGCCAATTAATAAAAGTTACTTCAATCTGAGATAATCTTTCTATTCACTACTACTACTTATGTTTTGAACCCACTGCGCTAACGTAGAAAATACCAATATTAGAAAAAATAGAAGCCATGCGATAATTGCACTTAATTATTCTGTATAGATACATCCATGAGCAAGGGTGATAAGCATTAATAATCATGTAAATTTTCCTGTTAAATAAAAAGTAAAAAAAAAAAACAATACACAGTCTTATCGCCACAACGATAAGAGTAATAAGCACTTTGACATGATTATATTAATTAGCATAAATCATTACGATCGCAAATTATCAAATTAGTACATTGTAAATTCAATAAATTGTAATTATTAAACTGACTTTGATAGGTACCAAAATAGTTATTTGCATACTGAATGTCCATATATTAATATAAAAAACAACGAGCTAACAACTTTTTCGTTATTTTTAATGGTTGAAATGTAAACAAGACTACAAGGTAATTCAAAGATAATATTCACTTCCATTTTTGAATGAATAGATATGTACTTCCAAGGAATTTTTAGTAACACTGTCGATAGTGGAGTTCAAAGTTTGAACCCAAAGCACATACTTTTGTAAGACTCAATTAAATAAATACTTTAATAGCGAAGACTCATATCTATACACTCTATCACGTCTGTATCAGCGAAGCTACCGTAAAGTTGTCTCTGTAATTTTTGCTGGTTACTATTGTTAAAATAAAACACTTCATAAATACTGCACCAATTAAAACTTATAATTCACAATTTATATTTACAACATTCACAACTATTATTTATTTTAGAACTGTTACTTCGAGCGGAGCTCGACCACCAATGCCTCGAGGACGATCAGTACTTTAAAATGTTAGTTCGGTGAAAAACAAGCGACGCCATAGTCAGTCAATAGACTGTCTCTTTTATTAATTTAATTATTATATTATATTACTTTATTTATAATCTAATTTATTTATTCTATATATTATAATAATTATTAATTATTTAAGTATAAAATAAACTATTTAAAATTCATCTTTATTTAATCAAATATATATTATGATAATTTGCTAACACTATGGTCTCACCCAACAGGCACATTGTCTAAACGGAAAACCCTAACTCCTTTGATATATCCCAGGATCCAACTCCGGCTACTCAATCTTCGCCTTACGTTAATTCCACGCGACTAACAAAGCAGCCAATATAGCATCTCAAAGTTACATTAGAAACCCCGGGTAACTGAGGTCTACTGTCTACGCTTAGTTATAAAGATGATTTACGAGGGATAATAAAAGATAACTGTATCATATTTGACAGCCCCGTGGCGCAGTTGGCTAGACACTAGCTTGCGAAACGAGAGGCCGCGGGTTCGATCCCCGCACCGAGACAAATGTTTGTGTGATTCACAAATATTTGTTCCGGGTCTGGGTGTTTGTGAGACCGAAAAGTCTCTCGTAGTTTCTGATACCCACGACACAAGGACTTGTATCTTAATGTGGGGTCAGGACTATGTGTGTGACTGTTGGGTGTACTTATTTATATTTATATACACATCACACACATATCATACGCGAATACACATCATACAAAAACTCACGCCTGTCTTTCGTGGGGGTAGGCAAGATTATAAGAGTAGCATATGCCATGGCCCAAACACTTCTTTCTCTGCTTCAACATTATCCTCTACATAAAAATCCACGTGAATTTCGAGGAAGAAAATTTTAAAGGTGGTTTTGGTGAATGTGATCTGGATATTTAATACATGATTTAATCTTGCCACAGAAAGATGAGCTCACTTTATATAAACATTACAATCAGAAAGCCTATTTTTCGATAAAAAAATAAAAGCGCTAGTAACAACAATAGTAGGTAGACTCACGGTACAATCTATTTTACGTACAATATTTATGAGTCAGCACGGCTGAAGTAGTGACACAGCCCTACAAGTGACCAATGTATCAATCTTTCAGGCATTGTTATAGCAATATACAAGTATTTGCAAAGACAATCGTGCACTTTGTAACCGGAAGAATGCGCGGCGGTAAGATCGTACCAGATCGCTCATTTACAAACTTTTTAAATAAAATCTTTAAAATATCTATTTCTTTTCTTAAATAAGTATTTATTACATCAGGATACAAATATGCCACACAACCCAATTATCTGGTACAATGAAACTGGCTACTTAATTTAAAAAAAAACTTTTCTAACTCAATTAGTTTGCTTTAAATATATCTCGCGTGATTAATGTTTGAACTCTTAATCCCCAGACAAACAATGGTGGTACAGTGCAGCAGAGCTAATTAAGCTCTTGAAGGGCATCCGGCCGCGCAGACCAATCAGTCGGTCGTTGATTCCGCGCCTCAAAGGATTTGTCTCTCGCCATTATGTTAATGTAAATCACCTTAATATGATGCATTGTTTCCGGAATGTTCTAAATTTATATGATGTATGTAATGATTTCTTTGTTCTTACGTATGAGTAAAGTAGGTGTTTTTTTAATGGCGGTGAATTAATTTCATTCAACTGTAATCAATTGACGTAGATGTGTGGAAGAATACATTCTGCGCCGACCGCAAATAAAAATTGGGAACAGGGCTAGAAGATGATTATTATGTAATTAATTACCTAGTTTTATATCTTCATCAACCCATATAGTTTTATATACTCCATAAAAAAACGATTGTAAATAGATTGTACTAAGTTGCAACATTAATCAATATTTAAAATCAAGGGCCTATTTTAATAAGCACATAAGTATGTCTACGACGTCAGGGGAGACTAAAATTAGCCATAAAAATGATTACAATATGAACGAACGACCATTTCCCATTCCTTCGTAGACATTGAGTACCCAGGCATAATTTTGTCATATATTTCTTGGCCATAAGCAGACGCCACTTAAAACGGGAAGTGTAGTAATTTTTGTCCCAGTACAACATAAAGAACAATGTTTATTAACAATGCTATGCTAAAATAAACAATACGTTTGCAAAAACCGTTCGCGTTTAAAGCGAGGTAGTGCATTAATTAATAATTGTAACCAATTTGCCATTGGACACTCCACTCACGTATTACGCATGCGCGACGCATCGCACTATTACGGAACGCTCATAGTAAATTGTCTATTTAATAACTTCGTCGTATTTTAATTTTCTTGCAGGAACTCCTAAAATAGTTGGTAAACGTGTACACATTTGTAAATAGTGTGCTTACACGATATCCTCAATGAAAGAAAGAAAGAAAGAAAGAAAAAAGTTTTATTGTTGGCCATAATACAAACAAACAAATGAATTAAAAGTCTCCTGGTGGAGGTTTTGTGGCGCGATTCTGAGGTTTAAGAAGCACCCCCCATAACATTATAGCATATTATTTTTCTTACTATTAATGTTAAGTTGTTTTTTGACTTTTAGTTTCTTTTCAAATAATAAGTCCACCACGCTGGCCAAGTACGGGTTGGCGGAATTACGGGATATAAAGTCTCACAAATATTACTCTTATTATTCTATATCATATTTGGTTACTTGAGCTTCATACTGCACGATTTTAACCTTCATACGGTCTTTAATTTCACAAACGTTGCCGTGCTTCGGGTCAGATTTGACCCAGTAGTAAAATTAAACTGAAAAATGAACAAAAAATAAAAATACAAATATGTAATGGATTTATTTAACATATCATATTTATTTCTACTGAATAAGTATGATTTTTTTATTTAAATTTTAATTTAATACACTTAATAGAAAAAAAGTTACTACATTGTTAGACATTTATGTAACAAGAAACTAAGCAATATTTAAAAAAAAGTAAATGAAATTATATCCTATAAGTGTAATAAGATATAATTTTGGTATATAAAACAATTGTGGACAATCAAAGGTGTTTTATTGTCACTTTTAGTTCAAAGTTGGCAACAACTTCTTTGGGAGCCTTTTTAGCTAAACAAGTATTGTTTGAGAGTTGGTGGGTCAAAATCGATGGATTATGTACGTTGTCAATACATTGACGAAGCTTTTTTGCAATTTGTATTGAAAAGGGTGTCCATGAAAATGTTTGCCTGTTTTTTATGTATACTCTCACCAGCTGCATACCTAAGTTATCCAAATAATGTTTTGCTAGGCAGCCTTCCTTCCAGCTGCTATTGCCAGTCGTGAATAATATGAAAGTAATGTGGGCTGATATGTTTACCATGTTACTAAATATCACTTGAGGCCATCGTTTTGTTTTCTATTGCTACTGTAACCGAAGACAGCTTCATCCAGTGTATCAACGCCACCCTTACATTTGTTGTAGTGTAAAATTACTACAGGCTTTGTATCTGAGCAATTACTCACTTCTAAGCTGTGGTCAAAAGTGCTGAGAAGGTTCACCGACTTATTATTTTGGTTGTGTAAGGAACAAGTGTAGTATCTTTGGTAAAAGCAACATGATGAACATAACAGACTTCCCTTTGTTGCTACTCTTTCTGTGGGTAATTCCGGCTTATGATACGTATGGTTTCTACTACAGTGATATGTTTTCTTCCCAGATCATTCTTGAGCAAGAATAGAAACCTGGTGTCAAGTAAATTATGTTTTCTCTGAAGGCTTTGCCACAAGATTGTGTGACACGGTTTCTGGATTATTGTACTAGCCCATACTTTGACGTCATTGAAAGTATAATCACTGATGCACTGTCACTATCCGAGCTATCAGATAGTTCAGCTTCTATGATATAATCTTCTGTTTTAGAACAAGATTCATTACTATCCGTCATATCATCCAATAAAACTGTCTTATGTATTTGACTGTCGTATCATTTCTTATAAGCAAATAACGTTTTTACCATTGTAAACTTAGGTTGGGTTGTTGATTTGATGTATAACATAATACTAATATTTATTTGAGTAGAACAAAAGAGCGTCTTATTCAAAAAGTTATGCGAAGCATAAACAATTCGAACGATAACAGATGCACTGTGCGCTTGTTATTAGTTGGGGTCAATTCTGACCCGAAGACCGTTAGAGTAAAAAAAATCATACGTGGAATATTTTAATCATTTTTTATAAACTTTTTCCATAATTAAGTAAATTGAAGCGAATAATTAAAAGTCATAGAATATCAAACTCCTTGAACGCATACTTTCTGAGAAAATTGCATTTTTATAACAAAATGGGTCAAAATTGACCCGAAGACCTTATGAAGGTTAAATACCACTAATTTTAACTAATAATAATAGTGGGTACAATAAATAAACTTATGTATTTCACAATCGCTTTATATTTTACTGTGCCACTGGTTCAGTCGAGTGTAGATAACATTTTGTTTATTTAATCATCACTTCACCTGCATTATTATAAGGATTTCTTGAGAAATACCGATTGCTAATATACAATGAACGAGTGAAAACACTATTAAATGACCTAGATGGAAACTTAAGAAATCTTTGAGAAAAAATATTATATTCTAAAATTGCTTATCTATTACAGAGAATGCAATAAATACATGGTGCAATATTTATATAATACTATAATACTTATATGTATTAAAACCTGCATACATAGTATTTCTGAAGCCTGTGTGGTCGAAGTGGAACTCTGTGGTGTATAATGTATATCTACCCATGAATCGCCAGTTATTAAGACCCATTTAATATGCACATTTTCGCCCTTTGTTATAAACCTTGGTTAATTTAACCACTACCTAAACATGATCTCGTTGTCTCCTACATCAGAGGACTATCAATAGTTAAGTAGTTGTAATAATTAACCTTTAGAAGCGAGAGCGTTATGTTCTATCTTCAGCTTATTATAAAATTTAACCTTAAAGTCCAAAAAGATTAAAAATATAATAATAAATGTAATAGTGTGTGTATTCCCAAATGATTAACAAATTGTTAACGATGAAGAAAACATCGTAAGGATACTCTCCAAAAAGTTGGTAGGAATTTCTCAGGTGTACAGTCCGCCAACCAGTACTAGGCTAGCGTAGTGGACAACGCCTAAACTGTTTTGGAGGGTGCCCTTGCGTGCCGATGATTTTAATGTAATTTATGTCATGAGGTTATTTTATGTATTCCTGTTTGACTATAAAAAGATATATGAAACAAAAACTGCTGTTGACTATGCTAATTTAATGCTATTGTAAAGAAAGTGAGTATAATGACTAGTTTCGTTTTCACTTCACATACATTGTAATATGTCGCTGAACCAAGTATTCTGATGGTGGTGTTATTTTTCTAAATCTGATTAGATTTGTAAGAAAGTGAAAACTCAATTATGATTTAAATTTGTTTATAATAAAATAAATTACAATTTATTTTTAAATATTAATATAGCTTATTTTAATTTATTGACAAACTTAATCATGAAAGCCCCGTAGAGCAGTTGCCGAGATACCAGTTTGCGAAACGAGAGATCGCGGGTTCGTTCCGAAACAAATTTTTGGATGATCGGCTAAGATTTCTTTCGGCGCTTTGTTTGTATTTTTGAGACCCAAAAGCCTTTCGTAGTTTCTGATATCCGTAGTACAAGACTTGTATCTCAATGTGGGGTCAGGACCTATGCTTGTGACTGCTGCTTGTATTTTTTATGCTTTTTTTCTCTCAATAGCTTGACTAGTGACGTTAGAGGAAACAATACGAAGCAAGTTAGTTAAATTACTTATGTTAATAATAAAATTCCGTCAACGAGCTCCCATGCCATTCTCAAACATAAATGCTTTATAAAATTAATCAAACAAGTCACTGTTATTAGCTTTATCTCAACATTTAGGCTGTCTCGGAATTAATTTAAAGGTCACAGCCCGCCTTCTCCCAAACCAACTAAACAATAAGCATTAAGCACTTGTGTTAGCGATAATAAGATGCCATCTGGGTGGTATTTTTTGTACAGATCTTCGATTGGCTTATCATTCAGCAGTTTGATGGATTGCGAGTCGCCAAGTCGAGATCAATGGTGGGATTATGTTTTGTTTATATTAAATACTAATTCTTGGGCGTTTGCAAAATAGAATGATAGTCTTTTACGTTTATTGAAATGTTAAATTAGAAAATTGTGTTAAAAATAACTATTTTTGTGTTTTATATACCTATGTACATTGGAAACGAGATAAAATCTATTTTATACGTTATGAGAACACTAATGATTTAAAAAATTGTGTGTATTAAGTAAGAACTGAGGATTTAACTTAGAAAACTTTAACCCTATAACATTATTATTGACTACAGGATTTGGGTAATTGATTAACATCGTCCTACAAAATAATATAGGCATGTGTATAGTAAGCAGACTTATTAAACATATCTGGGACTTAATAATATTTGATTAAAGATGTAAATATTTTTAGAAAGTATTACTTCGTAATGTGTTTGTAATTATAATTTTTAATTACAACTCTCTGAGGCTATAAAAATAAATATTGAGAAAGAGTTAAAAAGCTAAAATGCAGAAGTACCTTTCGACCGTAACTTAAATGTAACGATCTAAAAAAATACTATATTATATAGTAAAATTTTCAATCAAAGTATATCTATGGTTGAGATTCGATAGGAAAGCGAAAAAGAAATAGGAAAGTACATCTAGAAATTCTGAGTAGCGCACGGAGTCTGCAGTTGGCCTGAAAAACAGGAGTGATACTTATTACGTGGGACTGATACATGGCTGGCGAAATAAGGGTGCAGAAAAACACCTCTGCCAACCCCTTCGGATGATATAGGTTATGTATGTATGAAGAAAATAATTGTAACCATCCCCGAGGTTCGAGGTTGTATGTCGTCGACCATGATAAAACTTCTAAAAATGAAATTCTTAAATAGGCTATTGATTCTAGGGAGGGCAATATCCCGTTCTATTCTAGGTGGCTCACAAGCTCGTTTGCGTCCTTTCCCATAAAAAAAATAAAAAATAAATAAACTCTCATGACACAACCTTACATTTCAATACATTTGAAACTAACCTCCAATTTGCCGTATGATTTCGTCTGCTATATTAATTTTTACGCTGACATTACTTCCGCCAACATTGCGGACGCGGTTTGACAATAGATTTTTTACATGTCTCAGTCCTTAGAATTTATCATGTTTAAAAATAGCCGCACTTTAGATAGGTACGTGTTGTGTAAAAAATGTAAGCACTTACCAATAGCCAGGTTCAAAAGCCTCGGCGCGTTTACAATGGAATAAGGAAAATGCATCGTTCATAAATAAACTGTTCTCACGGATATGCTTACCGATTTATATAGCTGATTAGGTGTTACTGTTGACGGGTTTGGTGCTGCTATTAATTATATTATTATAATGTAACTATTTTTAATTATTAATAATCAGATAATTTCATTGACTCCTGGACATAGTGATTGTAGAAATGACTACTAGTTTCAGTGAGTCGGAACATAGTTAAGCAAAACTCAAGCCTTTGAGAACAGAAGTCTCTCTACTTTATTTATTAAAGTATACTAGAATAGTATTTAATAGACTATAAGGCCTAACAAAATAATCAAATCTTGACGTAATTCTCCTAAAATATCTCATTTTCGAATATGAAGGCTATGCTGTAACCTTAGGGAGTTTATAATAAGTTAGTATTATATCTAATACCATCACAGGTTTAAAATTCTATAATAATAAACATGAATAAAAAACAAAGTCTATCTAAGCTCCAGGTTACATAAGAAGTGATCTAGCTGATTGTTTTGCTAAATCCTCCGCTGAAATCGTTCTGTCTCTTTTCTTTCATAGTAAACTATAAATCAATCGTTCACAAACGAAAAACATGCAATAATTTAACATGTTAATACACAGCAACGCACAGAAGGGTTAATCTGATAGTATTCATGAAGGAAGCGAACAACAAATCAATAAAAAGCCACGCAATTCTCAGTACGAGATCGATACATTCGATAAAGGTGTTGCTTTAATTCTTGTCAATCGAGATAATTGTCGGGGCTTACAATATTTTTTGTTCCTACTTCATTGTATGCAAACAGGTGTATATGGTTTTACTTCTTGTTATGAAAGTCATTAAATAAACGTTGATTTATTTATGAATCAGCCTCATTGAGTTTATTTAAACATTGTATTATTTGAACATTTTTTTACGATTCGTTTCACATATATTAATTATGATGTTAGCTTTATACTTTTGTTTAATTACATTATATATGTATGTGACCGTAAATCGGTGAATATGTTATTATTAGTCTATTATAAACTAGCGACCCGCCCCGGCTTCGCACGGGTGCATTGCTGATATTTAATGGATATTATCATACATATAAACCTTCCTCTTCAATCACTCTATCTATTAAAAAAACCGCATCAAAATACGTTGCGTAGTTTCAAAGATTTAAGCATACAAAGGGACATAAGGACAGAGAAAGCGACTTTGTTTTATACTATGTAGTGATACATCAGTTTTCCTGGTGTAGTCATACTATTTTATGCAAATTGAGCCCAAAAAATACACACAAATTTTCTTTGGCAAGGATATTATAAAAACTTATTTGTTATAACAGAGGTGCCTGGACAATCCAAATATAAATCCCTAGAAGATTATTTACTATTGCGGTAGATTTTTGCAGTACCTAGCTTTTGTTCTTACATACTTCGTGTTTGTAGACTAGTTTACTCTATGATAAATTTAAAGAAATTACGCAAATGGAATTGCGTTCTTTATTGCTTGGTATAAATGTAATAAGAACACGCCTAAGTTAACGAAAGTTTACTCCGTATCTGAATGTCTACATTACTCATGATGCATGGTATGATCAAAAGATATAGGTTTAATTTGCGGGTCTAGCGAAGACTGATAGTTTTTGACTGAAATGAGCCTGGATAAGTTTGTCTACTATTACTTGGGACTTCAAATATGACTACGTTATTGCCGTAATATTTGATAGGTACATTGCCAACAACATGCAAATATAGGTACTATATTATAGTCTCCTGACTCTCATACTAAATTTCTCTACAAACGCAGCAGTCCACACAGATATTGCTAGTTCATAATAAACTAATTACGACTATAGTCGCCCGAGCACATTACACAATGCACTTGGCTGAATGAGGGTGCGTGTAACACGATAGTTTCGTCATGCACGCTGGAAGGTGAGCGGCGGCCACCGGTTCGACTGGTAGAATGCTTTGTGCAAGAAGGAACACATTGTTCTTTGATACCGTTTTCATTACTTCGTCTGTATGGGGAGTAAAGGTGACTTCGAGGTTTAGCCGCGCAGTGGAGAAGAAATCTTGGTGGTCGCCTTCAAAGTTATGGGTGTATTCAAAGTGAATTATGACGTAGGTATTTCAATAGTTAAAAAACCTGTTACCAGAAAGTTCTTATTAGCTATATACTACCCCAACCCGCACTAGGCCTTCGTTGTAAACTGAGGTCTAAACCTCTTAGTTGCGGAAAAGGCCCGTGCAGCTGTAGGGCGTATAGAATATAGGAAGTTGTTGATGAGTAGATTTTGGTACTAATTTTAAATTATTGCGGCTTATAGTTTTTTGAAATTTGGTGGTAAAACATGGACAAAGAAATTTGTACTCGCTTATCCTTCTTCGTATGATTTCGAAGATGTAACTAAAATTATCACTGAATGTGCTTCCCAAGTATACCTTACGAGTATAGTATTCACCTTCCTTTTATGGAACAGAACAGGAAAAAGCTAGGAAAGTGGGCGACCTCTCGATGTCTCCGCAGAATATTTTGTCTCCCCATGTTTAGTTTAATGAAATACGTGACTGTTTTCAGTAACAGAATGCGTGAACTCAACGTCGAGCGTAAATCTTTTGAAAGTCAAATACAGCTAATCCGCACGATTTTGTTACTGATGGGAAGTGTGTGGTATAAATAACGTTTGTTTACATTTAGCAAGAGGAACACATGGACTTTTCGAATAAATTTGGAATTTAATGAGGACTTTTTTGTCGGTTTATTTTTATTTTTTCGAACTTGCCTTAATATCACTAAGAGGATTTTGCGTCATTTTGCAGTGAAAATATTGAATATGTGGGCAAATAATTATTTAATGATACAACTTAGTTTAAAATATACAACTTACAATCAATGAATTGCAGTGTCACAATTAGATTACATTATTTTGGGATTTTTGTCGGCGACAGTGTGTAACCTCCGCATTTCTCCCTAAAACTCAGATGTCCCCTAAAACTTGCCTTTTAATTCCACCATAGGTCCTGCATATTGCTTTATTCATTCGTTCAAGCAAAGATATCTAAAAGAATTCAAAGAATATAAATCACAATAAAAACAAAATGCGTCATGTAACACAATACTGTATTATTTGTGCAAATAAAATTTTACAGACCATTTAACTACAATGGATACAATTCACCACATAATTACTACAATAACAATTACTGCCGCACCGAATTACTATCGCGCGTCAGGCTCCCTGGGAAAATACAAATTGGATAATTGTCATACAAAAACTGTCTGTTACGGGGATGCGAGGCTAATTTTAGCTGACCGTTTCGTTTACGTCATTACGGTTATGGAACTTGTATCTGTATCAACTATAATTAACATACGCTCCGATTTCTTATGCCGGAGGATGCCTTTCATTTTAGTCTCACGTAACAGGAGGCAAGATTACTGCCACGTTGAGGCACATTTCCAGACTCATTGTTGCTTCCAAAAATGTCCTATTGGGATAATCCAAAAACGGATTCCTGGATCAATCTAACCCGGGAACATTGATTCGCAAAACACACACTTATGCCTAGGGACAAATGAAACAATCACTTATTGCCCTTTAGCTGCAAAATGTCATTAAGAGCAAATTTTAGTGGGTCATTTATCTTACTGAGAAGCATACATATGTATTATAGACTATAAGTAAGTAGTAGTATTTGTAGTATGTATTGATTGGCAAATATTGGATCCTACTCATAGATAGCCATACTTTTGTGGCCACCGTCGCTCACGAACAGCACCTAGGGAATTGCAGAAGCGTGGTCGGCCTTTAGTAGATACGAAAGAGGGGGCATAGTAAGATAATGATCGTTTGACCTCTAACAATCTCACTGTACTAAATTGTAAGTTGTAGTAGAACTCTGAACCACATAGATAATATATTTGAAGATTAAGTTTAGCAGACTGCCTTTCACCGGGGTGTGACATGAACACTCTGTAAGATTTTTCTTTTGTGCAATATTTTATTTGGAAATAGTGCTATTGAACGTTGGATCAATAGCCCTATAATAATCACATCATTGAGGGACCCTGATGAAATAATTTAAATATAGGTACTATACGGTTCTTTTTGAAAGAAACAAATTCGTACTAGTTTTAAAAGAGGGATAGGTACTCATATACATCTTAAATAGTCGCTTTCGCAATTGATAGGAAATTCCGTCAGGTACCTGCTGGTATAATATGCGCATAATTATGCTAATTAATGAAACATCCGTTTCGGGAACTGAAACTGGTTAAATCAATTGAATAAATAGTTTTGATTCATCGTTTCCAGAAACAATTAGTTTTACGAGGTATTTCAACACAGATTTTGTAAGGATTTTCGGTCCATTAGATTTCTTAAACATTGCAATTTTATTTGAATTTTACGCCCTTTTTGTGTTTGTTTAATGTTAACAGATGTTATGCGTCTTTTTGTTGATAATAAAATCAATTATATAATTGTAAAGGGTGTGTAAGGAAAACATTAATCTATACATGACATACATTTGTTATAGCTTAATTAATAAAGCGATAAAAAATAATTATTCTACCTTTGGACCTCATTTAGTTCTTCAATTTTTTTCATTTTTATTTACTCCTGATTTACTTACATAGCGATTTTCATAACTTGACCCGCTGTCTCTCTTATTTCCTATTTGTCATTTCCGAATGAACGGAAAATTATTAATTATGTCAAATGATTCATAATACAATCATGTGATAGGAATCTGTTTATGGTGTTCTACCCTTGTGGCCTTTTCTAAAATTAAGAATTTTGAGTTCAGTCCACTACCCTAGCGCAGAGGGTCGTTGTGGACAGGTTAAAGAATGATATCTCAGATATATTTATTGAATAGTAAACCATTTTTAAACTCCCAAAGCGATGCTGCATCCATATCCACTTTAATAATTTTCATCGTATTTCGAAATGCATGTTCCATGCGAATTCAAGTTAAGTCGCAAAATCATTGACACATTTTTGCACAATGGGACGACAAAGTTCTTAGTACTGAGTCCAAAAATAAAGTCGACTAACAAGAACCACGAGCTCTCAGCGCGTTAATTATGCCTCAGCAGAGCCGTGGCTTTACTGCGCCAGGCGCCTCAACATTAATGCGCCTTTATTATTTGCTTGCTAGTTTTATTCCGATGCTTTTGGTACTATAGATTTTATATATAAATAACTAGAGAGCTATAATGACCGATGGGGTACGCAGAGTTTCATTTCTGCGCCCTCACTTCGCCAGGTAATAGGAGACGAATTTATTTCCATTTTTAGGCTCGGTTCCAGACTCCGTGCTATCTTTAAGAACTTACACAAAAACCCATTAAAACTTTTCGTAACTAGAGAATTGAACCGGAGCCTCTAGAATCTAGATCGCATCCTACGACCACGACAGCATCAGGCAGCCAAACTTAATTTGTAAAATAAAAAACCTAATCCCTTAGAAATCTATGTTATACCATTGGACTCATTTCTTATATTCTTAAGTTGGTTAATAATCCTACGTAATCATTTTATCGTCTTTTACTAATTAAAGTAGGCCTCCCAAATTAGTGCCAACTTTTCCTTAATTACCCAAGGAACTATAATAATTCCTAGATGAAAAGTATGTAACGCTTTTTAGTGGAAAGCCTCTTCATCTCTCTTTTAGGTACAATATTTTGGTAATTCAGGTTTATCCATAATGCTCTACAAGATCTATTTATATCTCTATCGAAATTGGATATCTGTTTATATCGTGTTAAGGTGAAAAAAAAAATCACTTTCTATTTATAATATTAGTTATTATTTTAACTTATTCAATTCATATTTAAATTTGATAGTTCCCTATTTAAAGTTAGGGATGTGTCATATACATGATTATTTTAGGAGTCTGTCGCAAAAACTGAAGTAATACTTTAATGTAGAATGAAAAGAATTATTGGATAGACACTTTTAGATAACTAAAAGTTTAAACACATAATATTGATTATATAAGTCGAAAAAATAAATTTGTATATTGAAGTCGTTGGATATGAGCAACTTCTGAACTTACTTTAAAAGTAAAATAGACCTATGTCGATCACATAAAACCTCATTAAGATGAAAATTTCAAATAATAATTTATAATATACCTATTTTATTCATCTAAATAAACATCCATCTAGCACCAAGTGTTCGTTACAACAGTAATTAATATAACATAACAACTTATTATATTAACTAGTTATATTTATTTCCCAGCGGCAGCGGTGGTGGGTGCAGCTGTGGTCGCAGCTGCGGCCGTGGTGGCAGCTGCGGCTGGCGCAGGGGTTGCGCCCGGGGCCGGGGCTGGGGCCGGAGCTGCGCCCGGGGCCGCGGGGGCGACCGGGGCGGGTGTAGCCTGGCCTCCAGGGGGTGCAGTAAACGGCTGGGCGTTTATCCTCCACTCATTACCAAAGTTTGATAATGTCAGGTTCATTCCGTTGGCGGGAGCTGAAATTTTGATTCAACTGTTAAATGTTTTGGTAAGTGTTAAATTGATATTGTTAACATAAAAAAATAATTGTAGTGGTCTTTATTGTATAGTGTAATCATAAAACTTTTTAAAGCTTTCCTTAAGTAAGTAATGTTTAGTGACATGACACACCTAGGTCTATAGGTCTATAGGTCTCTAGCAAAGTCGGAAAATACAATTTTAGCTAGAAAAGATTAAATCGCCTTCAATGAGTGATTTCTTATAAACAGACAACATAAATTGTCTGTATTGCCTTAAAGAAGAGAAGCACTTCAGACCTTCATGCTATCAGCAATCATTGTTCACTAAATCGTGGCATTTGTAATAAATATCAGAAATTCCTATATGCGAACGATTTTTTTATTACCAACTGAAACCTCTTTCTGTGTGAGGTGAGATCATGAAATGAAAATTCTCAGTGTGTGGGCGTCCTCTACTTATAGCCGCAGTTGTTTAAAATGAACTTGGGTAATAAGTATTTTCTTGGTCATGCCATTGTTTAATAAATGTATGTTAATTGACATGATATGATTCAAGAACTACTTTAGTTCCGAATCGAATCCGAATTTGCTTATCTTCTTAGATTAATGAACCCTACACGTAAGTTGCAAAAAGAATAAAAGATAATCGATAAAAAATATTAATATATCATAGAGAAGAAAAGATTTTTACAATTTCAATTTTGTGTGAAAATAGACAAGGTCCCTTGCCAAGAAGGCAAGATCAGTTCTAGAATAGGCTAAAGTGTACTCGACTTTTTCTTTGTACAATTCCTAGAAACAGCACATGATACATTAAATGATAAATAGAATGAGCTCTACCTCGGCAATGTAAATATGGGAGAGTTTATTTGCATAATATGCAAAAAATACCCCTGGCACACACCTCACTTTTCCAAGTTATGTGTGTATTCACAATGAATTATCACGTGCTTTAACGCTCAAAGAAAACATCTACATGAAACCTGCACATCTAAAAAGTTCTTAAAACTTTCCGTGGAGCAAGGGCTAATGATAGATAATTATATAGCAATGGCTAGCAATGAGACCTAGGAATGGACTGCTGATGATGATTGTTGTCTTAATTATTGTCCATTTTTTTATTATTGTATATGTAACTACGGAGACTACCTCTCTCTTTTTTTGTATTAAATTTCTTTCTGGGTTGCCTGGAAGAGATCGCTAATTGCAATAAGGCCACCCTTTTTAGCACAAAATTTTTAGAATTATTATATAATTTATTTATGTTTATATAGTGTTCAATAAAGCATATTAAATTTAATTAATGTGACTATAACATTCACTTACGTATTATCATGCTGATAGGGCCTCTCGGTGGCATTCCCCATTGTGGCTGGCCTGGTAGTGGCTGCCCTGGCAATGGCTGGCCTGGTTGTGGCTGCCCTAGCAATGGCTGGCCTGGTAGTGGCTGCCCTGCTAACGGCCTTGGTGTGGTTCGTCTCCTAGGAGCGCATTCACACATGTCGTAATCATACATGTCTTCATAGCTCGCTGTGGTACTTGTGGGGTCGTCGCAGTCATCGTATACAAGGTAGCACCATAGGGCGCCGAAGAATGGCTGGAAATTAAAAAAAAATACAAAATAATGTCAGTTGTAGGTAGTTCTAGAAAAAATATAAATATCTTTCCTAGAATCTTGTTTTAATCTGCTCATAGGAATGATACTATTGCGTCGTATGATCTATGTTGGACATAACCTTACATATAATCAGGTGATGTTATTATGACATTCTGATGCTGTAGAATATGTTTTTTAATTCGTAACATTTTGGGTATCCCTATGGTCGTGCTATGTTCCATAAAACTGAACAACATTTTCTGAATAAAGACGAAATCAAAAATGAAGAAAACTCCCTTTTCATAGTATGAATAACTTTAAAAGCCAAGCAAAGCATTTACGACCCTGCCAGTATGCAGCATTCGTAGTGAGAGGTAAATATTTCCCTCACATGGGCTGTTTGTTCATTTACCACGGCTTTTTTGAAAAAAAGGCAAAAAGCAAATCGTGCTGCGCATCGAGGATTCCGAACAACCACACAATGGCGTGAGCTTGACCCACATACACTGATATTTTACGCCCGACTTTTTATTTCAGGTTTTTCGCTACAATCACTCTATGCTTTTGCTTCTACCGTGATGAGTTTTTATGATAAATTAGTAGCAAATCATCCTAAAACTGTTAAAATGTTTGTAATTACAGTTAATTTTATTTACATATTTTTTAATCTTCTTCTTTTTCTTCATCAACCCATATTTGCCCACTGCTGAGCACGGGTCTCCTCTACCATTGAGAGGGTTTAGGCCATAGTCCACCACGCTGGCCTAGTGCGGGTTGGCGGACTACACACCTAGGAAATATAATTGAAATAATAATGGTATCTAAAAATATCCTTTTTAAATTTATTACTTACTGTTAATAATTCCCTACGATATCCGGTAAAAAAAACGGGAATAATTGCGTAAATTGTAGAAAAATACGAATGTTCGTTTATTCATCAATCAACAATGTAATTGGACCACTTTGTAGTATTATTATCTTTCAAGTATAACTCGTTATAAACAATATTTACCTAATAAACGGAATTTGCATACTTATCGACTTACGACTGTATTTTCTATTGGGTGGGCAGATATGCATTAAGTCGACATGTGACCACGTATCGTGGACTATGTTTTATGTCCCACCTAATACAAGGCGAGCCTGTGCTGTTTTTCTAGCACACTTTCAAACTAACCCTTTGCTCAGCTCGTGAATTAAACCCAGGATATATAAATCGCACGACATAATCTTGTACTGTAAGACCACGTGACGGTCACATGAGATCTGAACAAAGTTACATAACCACTATTAAATTTAAATAGCCTTCTACTCGTGTTTAAAACGAAAAATGTTCTCTAAGCTAGCTGTATGACGTCAAAGCTTTTGCAGAATGCATTACTGTCTTAAGCTTTAGGGTGTGGTTTGCCAGTAGACGAAACTACCATTACCGTCAAGGACGTTGTCTCTACAGTGAAGGAGAAGAAAATGGTATACATTGTACCCCGTAGCTTATTATTTCACATATAACTCTCGAGAATCTTAAGGATTAAATACGTACACAAAATCACGCCTATATCCTGGTAAAAGTTTCGAGACCTTCCAAGAGAGAAGAGAAACCTGCCAAGGTTTCTACACTTGCGTTTCACTGATTGCGGTTTAATATCCCCTATATTAGGAATTGCAATTTTTCAGACGATTTTCCAGACCCAGCACATAACTATATCTTAATGCAAATTTTTATTAGCACTATGCTCGATCTGGAAATCGAATCTAGACCTTCACGATAGAACATCAAGAAATGATAAAACTAGGTCTTTAAAAGACGTCTTTAACACAAATTACTAATAATAATATTCTGTATTAAGAAGCAAAAACGAAGGAAAATTTAAATTAGGCTACCTAATAATCTCTTAAAAATATATTTATGTTAAAGGTTAACCACTAGAATATAACCAAAATCACCTTTGCAGCAACAAGATGCAACGAGAGAAGGGTCACAAGAACGTAAGTACACGCGCGCACATCACCCATGTTTGCAACGTTATCATGAAAAACGTTCAGCCAACACTTTTCGTACTTATAGCGGACGATTTGCGTAACACTATTAGTACATTGCCAAAGAATATGTTCTGTGTGGATATGCGTTAAGGACGATGCTTCAGGGCCAAGCATCCGCATCCAAATTGCTGTAGAATCCGGTATCGTGGAATATTTGTGTATCATTGGTACGGGTAATTAACTTTAATTGTTTGTTTAAAATATTGATTTCTGTAATTTCTCGTATGATTCATTTACCTACTTGATCACGTAAAGATTGAAGAACATAGTAGTCTGAGAATGGTGGGCAGATTCAAATGAGATTCACTGTTGAATTGAAAATGATTCCTCAACTGTTTTTGAACTTCGTTTTCTGATTTTATTGTGGTCATTTTAAATAAGGCCCAAACCCTTTTAGTTATAATACAAAGTCTATGCTAAAATTTAAGAGTATTCAAGAACTAGAAATCAATCACATTAAATAGTTTTTTTTAATAACTTTGCTTTGTGTTTTATTAGTGTAACTTAAACTGTAGAAAAAATCTGGGGAAGATTTTCATATCAACTACCGATGTAAATTTCGAACCCAAAAAAATGTAGTATGTTCATAAGGGGGTAAAAGTGTTGCAATAACATAAAGTGCCATCTCAAGGTTTCTATCGCTATAAAATTTATCTTATTTACAAGTCGCGCTTTTATCAGCATGACTAGACCACTTCAAACTCAGTTTAGCTGCGATCCCTGAATGTATTTAATATGCGAAAAATTTAGGAAATTCTATGAAACAAGACGAAGATTTCGTCCCAAATGAATTACACAATGTTAAAATGAATATTATCCACCATCCAAAATACAATTTTAAATTTATTATTTCATAGTGTCACGGGTTTTTGTTCTAAGCGCATGTTTACATGATAAACAGTTTGTAGAATATAGTTCTTGAGTGTTAAAATTTTGCTTGCTTATTGTATGCTTCATCAGACACGGTCAAGTTTGAATGACACAGCTACATATGTAGACAGGTATGTGTTGTGTGTGTGTACTGAACACTCCTCGGAATACTAATTACGTGATGAACAATGTGCATGCCCTATCAGTTCTTTGAAGGCATTGAATACTCATGGGTAACTCGATGTTTAGATGTGGAGGCTATTACAAACATTTGGAATTACATAAATAGCATTGTCTAGACTAGGTTTTCTTGGTAGAGTCGAAAAAATATTGATGTAAAAATATGGCGCATAAACTTCGTAGTAATTGGATATCAAAATCGTTTCCATCGGCTGATCTTAATACGTAATAAGTAAATCTGATCTGATATCGTTGGGAATCTCATAATTCACAATACTTCTTTTATTTCTGTTTTTTTTTTAAGAATCCTGCATAATGAATTTTACATTTTTACGAGTGGTTTTTTCGACTTATTTTTCGTTCCAGCATAGGGTGCAGGGGTGGAGTTTTATGAAGTTTGCATTATCCTTAACGGTAGATTGAACATTTTCAGTTCATAACACTACTAGGGCAAAAGAAACAACAAACCTACAATACAATTATTTAATAAACATAAATATAGTTTACACTTTTTGATAGTTAATGTCCAAAGCCGACGTTGTAACTGACGTTAGGTCTTTTCGGCACTTTACTGCCCATCTCGACGACAATCGGTCCGTAGTTCCGTCTCGCCGGTTTCTCTGCGCAATCGTTGTGGGGTATTTGGAACACATATTTGATGTCAACGTCGTATCTGTAAAAAAGAGGAGAATTATAGACAATTTTAATAATGTGAAAACTATGTTTCGTTTGTCTCTTCGTCAACGTCGAATGATAGTAAAAGTAAAAAAAAATACAAAAGTTAAACGAATTAGAAAAAATGTATATTATTCTAATATCAGTTAGACTACAAAAGATGACTTCAATCGATAACACTCATCACACCTCGCAACGAGACAAATGTTTGTGTGATCCACAAATATTTTTTTTAATCTGGGTGTTTGTGAGACCGAAGAGTCTCAGGTACTGTTTGATATTGTATCTTAGTATGGGGAACTGTGTTTGTATGAGACTGTTAGTTGTATACCTATATTTATATATATCATACATGAACGTTAATTTAAGAAATTCCTCAACGCCTACGGATTTTATCTTTTCCATAATCCTGTACTTTCTATAAGCACCGCATGTCCGAATCTAATGTCGTTGACGCTCAAAAAATCTGTAATATTAGCATTATTCACCTTGGCAGCTTGTCCCTCAAGTAAGCCATGACGTTCTTCTGCAGCGAAGTAGTCCTAGAGAGAATAAACGCAGTAAGGTATCTTTCACCCTCAGTCTTCTCCGCACAGTGTAGAAGCAGAGCCCAAGTCTTGTATTCAGTGTCCAAAACGTACGTGTTGTAGATACCGTCGTCTGAAAACAATTTTTATTTTGAACAGCCCGTTGAGTGATTTAAGATTCCTCAGATTGTTTGGGATCTTTTACTTCTTAAAACGTACACTTTTTTGGTTTCAACTATACCTATATTATCTTCGATTGTAATCTAGTTAAATCGAGCCTTTACCGCCGTTTTAGCGCAACCGACAAAATCAAAATTTTCAGGAGGTTTCTTTTTTAATATTTTTAAAGAGAAATGTGCCAGTAAATTAAAATTTTACATACATTAACATTTTTTAGACATTTACATATATAATAAAAAAAAACACATCGGCAGGGATAGGTTCGTTAAGGCTTAAAATAGTAGTTTCGATAAAAAACGCACTTTCGACAAAAGTGTCGCTTACGATAATTTGAGGGTAATGGCTCGAAATTATTGTAGTAATATCTGTATTCTGGACGCATAGCATATTTTGTAATAAGAAAATTGAACTCAAATTTATGGCACAATCAATTTCTACTGCATATTTTACTTGAAAAATCGTTATAGTACAAATTAAGCTATAACTAATTTCTCTGATAGAAAATCTTAGAGTCAAGATATATTATTGTTTATTTTGAAAATGCCGTTTTTTAATTACATTCAAGAATCTTCAATCTCGCAACTATAATAAATATGGTGTGGTATCAATATCCGATTTTTAAGACTTGGATTCTTTATCACTCTATTAACAATAAAACTAAGCAATGTATCCTTTATTATAATTCTAAACAAATTGTCCTTTTTTACTTACTCAAAAACCTGTATAAATAGTAGGCTTTACAGCCCATAACTCAATCAGCTTAGCGAAATAGCTTGAACCTGCCTAATCTATTGATATATTAGCGTACATGCAGCGCTAATAGCCACGGGCTTGCATAAAGATGAATGAAGAAGCGGTAGCGCTTCGAAGGCTTAAGATTTAATATTACTCTTTACCCTAGGGAAGATTTATTCATAAATAAAAACGATAACTGCCATAGTGATTTAATAATATTGCTAAGCCAATGCTACAGTATAGCTCTAACACTCCAGAAAAATAAATATTTAGCGCTTATTACAAACAACATCATTAGTAAAGTCAAGCCTAGGGCTATAGGCTAAGGCTTAGACGGCCGTTTAAGTACATTTATAGATCCCGTCCTGCTTCTGAACATTTCTTACTAGACTAACCCAACGCTCGATCATTGATTGAGTTCACTCTCTATATATATAGTGACAGTTATTAGACCAATAAGGCCCTTATGCAATTTAATAATACAAGGTTTATAAAGGCCGTGATCGAAAACTAAAGTAGGAAATAGCTACAGTAAATACAAAACGTGACATCAAAAAAAATCGATAAGAAATAAAAAAAAAATGTATTTCTAACAAACACGAGTCATGGTGTTTATAGTCACCATGGCTATATCCTGTCTCAGTTTTCGATCGGTCTTTAAACACCTGTACTCTAATTCTAGAACGGTCCTATAACCATCACTATCAAACAAAACCTGTATAAAATCAAACCAACTGACAAGTTCTCTCAGCGTGTGTCCAGTGCGCTGGTTCGTTGAGGTCCACACGCCAAGTGATGTTGCCCAGCAGCGTCTCTCCAATAGGATCGTCAGCAAAGCGGTAGGTGAAGTTCATCGTCACTCCTGGAGTCCATTCCACTGTGCCATCTGGAAATTATTATCAGGAACTGTTAGTTGTGTACCTGCACTAGGCCGGTATGGTGGACTAAGGCCTGAACCCCCCCGGTGTGGGGGGATGCATATGGGCTGATAGGATGGTAGTTGCCGTATATCCATGCTACTGCTGGGCACGGACATTCTACTAATACAAAATACTTTAGCAGTATTATACCCCTTAGGATGATGAATGAACTAAGGTAATATAACATTTATTTATTTATTTATTTATTTAACACTTTCTTGTACTTCTTCTTCTTCTTCTTCATTAACCCATATACGCCCACTGCTGAGCACGGGTCTCCTCTACCATTGAGAGGGTTTTAGGCCATAGTCCGCCACGCTGGCCTAGTGCGGGTTGGCGGACTACACACCTAAGAAATTCCTAAGAACTTTTAGGTGTGCAGGTTTCATCACGATGTTTTCCTTCACCGTTAAAGCAAGTGATAATTCAATTTGAATACACACATAACTTCGAAAAGTCAGAGGTGTGTGCCTGGGGTTCGAACCCGCGACCGCCGAGATTCTCGACCGCGCGCCTAAACCTCGAGGCCATCACTGCATACTTGCTTGTACATAATACAGAAATAATAGGAAGAAACTTAACTATAGAAAGAAGACAAGAGGCGGCCTTATCGCTATAAGCGACATTAATAATATTAAATAACATTTTGTACTAGTAAAACTATTTTAAAGATCTGATCTGAAGATGATCTCATCCCACAACCATGCGCAGGTTTAATTTACGACTAGGGATTAGGCCTGATTCCACCACCCTGACCAAGCGCCGGGTAAAAACATTAAGAATTTTTTCTTGGAAAATTCTTAGGTGAGCAATATTTCCCTGTATAATTACAGAGCAAATAATATAATTAACTATTAATATAAACATTACTTCGAAAACATGACTAGAGACCATGACGTCATCAAATGACCAAATATCATGCTTTTTTATATTTTTTGTGAGTTTATTTAGCTACTGCATCAAACAAAAGATTCCGATACACTAAGAAGGCAGCAAAAAATCTTTGTTCAACTGATAAGAAAGTACAGTAAGGTACCTTCTAAAATTCTTCACATTTTTTAAAACAAAGCTTTGTTATCTCTTTGTTCGTTAATAACCTACCTGGGGCGGGCACGTGATCGTCTTCAGTGAAAACAGCCCTCATACAGCTATACGAGAGAGCTTCTTCGTCGCTCGCATAATATTCTACCACATACCAGTCTCCGAGCATCTGCAAACAAATATACACTTTATTATTACTGTCTTATGTTTGCATTTTAGTTGTACCATCGAGATATTTTGGAATGTGAGTGCCTACTGTTTGTATAATAGCAACGGTTCGTCGCGGAGATATTGCCAGCTCTATTATGTCAGGCATCCGCTGAATATAAATCTGAGTATTAATATTAAACCGGGGATACCTGCTTTTGGATGGAGGGTTGCTGAAAAAGGGTTTGTTTATAATGTATGATAATTTTGTTAAATAATTCCCTGCTGTTAGTATTTTCCAACCCACTTAATGACAGCCCGGTGGCGCAGTTGCCTAGATGCCAGCTTGGGAAACGAGGGGCCACGGGTTTGATTCCAGCATTGAGACAAATGTTTAAATAACCCGGAAATATTGGTTTCGGGTCTGGATGGTTGTGAGACCGGAAAATCTCTCGTAGTACCTTCTACTCCGGTGTTGGTTTGTTTAGAGGCAGAACAATGTGTGACGTTGGGTGTATTTACGGTTTATTAAGAATAATATAAACATTGTTTTTTTCCGTTGAGTCACAAAGCGCCGATAATATGGTAATAAAACATGCTTGCGTTACTAGAATAAGACACATAAGTATTGTTTGTAACCTTTTTTTTGTTAGGCATTTTTCTACTTAGTCCCAGTCTCAGTCCTTTAACTGTGAAGTTACTCTACTATCTTAGGAACTCACATGAAATTTAAGCACATATTAACACTCTCTATGTGGTGTTGTCTCGATTGAATATTGAATTTAGTTAATCTTGATTAATTTATTCGTTTTCCTTTAACTCTTTAGTGTATTTGATAAAGTGATGTACGGCTGAATATTTGCAATCCGTAAAAGATTATGCTACGGGAAGTCAAAATATAGAAATACATAAATTCTAAATGCGTAAAAAATAGTTCCGTCCAAACTACTCTAATCATTTATCCATCAGCCGAAAGATGTCAGCTGCTGGAGATAGGCCTCTCCCAATCACTTCCACAGGGACCTGTTGGAAGCAGTCAGCTTCCAGCGTCGTCCCGCGACCTTTACCTGCGACCGATCAGCTTGGCGGAGTTCGTTCTACGCTGCGCTTTCCGGTACGTTTTTCTACTTGAGAACTTTTTGGAGCTACTCTCATGCTCTAATAATGTATCTTTTACAAAAGTTCGAAATTTCAGGATTACCTAATCTGCTCTCTTTGACGCCTCAGATTAACAAAGTAAATACGGGTAATCGATTCTTATTCGAATGGAAAGTGAAATGAAGCGGTGTTAACATTGACTCATCGCGCAAATATTATCTGTCAGAAGCGATATTCATACAAACTTGCATTCTGTATGCAAATGAGTACATTGAAATGTCAGACGCTGAGGCACCTGTCTGCTTCGTGTAATGTTGTCGAGTAACTTCGCTAATGGTACTGCGAAAGCACTTATTGATCAATCAGTATTAAACATTCAATATGGACAGATAGGAAAGACAGTTATTGTTACACAAAAATTACATTTATAGGTTCATGCGGCTACTGTTCGGAATGAATTATCATGTACTTTAACGATGAAGAAAAACATCGTGAGAAAAACAGTCTAAAAGTTAGGAGTTTCTTAGGTTGTAGTGTGCCAATCTGCAATAAGCTAGAGTAGTAGATAAGGCTAAGGCATAAAACCCTTTGATTTGAGGCCCGTGCCTAGCAGTGGATCGCTTATGGGCTGATGATAATGTGGTTACTAAAAAACTGTCAACTGAATTCAACTTTAATGGGAACGACGTCATAAATAAATTGCAAAATTATATGAAAGATGCCATAAAAAATAATTAAATTACTTTTACTTCACTTAAAAAAATATCGTTACATAAAAACTTTAAAAAAACTGCACACACACTATTTTTAATTTTGGATATATTTTTGGATTTTTTATTAAACCCGAAAAATTTTTGATGTGTCATTTTTTTATTTTATCGAAATATGTATATAAGCCAAGAAATAGCTACAGCATGTTCATTAATTTTCTAATAGCACGTATTCACGTAGGTGTGAGTAATATTGCAAAAAGCTATAGAGCATTATGCCACGTCACGATTTCGCTGACATCTTACAATATATTGTATAAGATTTTGTTACTTTTATGAAAACAAAGACTTAGAGATATGTCCGCGGAATGCTTTATAAAAATTGTTTGTACATGAAAATCTGGATACACTCACAGTAGTGGTACCATTTAAACTTCCTAACAACACATTTCTAATGGCATGAAATAATTTACACGCCGTTATACTGGATCCAGAAATAATAATGTGGGAAAAGCCAAAACGGACTCAGTAGTATTTCTTCTCATGTTCTCATCGGTGGACGGTTGTGAGATAAAAGTTTAACGTTAAAAATGCAAGTATACTTATTAATACCTATTCATCGAATTTGAAATTTGATTATTAGCCGAGAACAGAATTAAATTCTGAAATTTATTTGAGCGTTGAATGTTTTCATTCTGTTTACTACATATTTGATAGCGTGTTATCAATTGCTCATGTCCGGCGCCCACGCACCGAGTCGCTTCCACCAACAATCGGTTTTAAATAAAAAACGATGTAGTATGTGTGCTCGTACGCCAAGAGTAGCTTCTAACTTAATCAAATGTAAATAGTTTGTAAAATTATCTCATACTCCATACAAGACAAGACTTATGTATTATTATTATCATCATTGTCAGTAGTTAATGCTGGAGAAGGGTCTACTTTACAACTGAGAGGTTAAGACGTTAGTTCATCTCGCTGACGTAGTGCGGGTTGGCGGAAAACACATCTAAGATACACTTAAGAACTTCTTAAGATGTGCAGTTTTCGTCGGGATGTTTTACATCAGTTGGAAAGTTCGAGATTCATTGCGAATACACTACTAACTTCGAAAATTCAGAGATTTGGATTTGAGCTCGCCACCGCCGAGCATGCAACTTATATTGCGTCTTTGTAATATACACAACTAATTAATGATCTCATTGATTGAGTTTCTAGAACTATCTACTATTACTATCTATCTACTCATATTAGGTTGTCTGAGATCAAACTCAAAACTGAATAACTTTACAAGAGCATCGTTCCGACAAAACTAGCAAAGTAAGGAACCCAACCAAGATTTAAGTTTTCATTGGTCACTTACCATACTTCTGTCTTATTTATATAAACCTCATACTGTACTTAACCAAAATTAACCACCCACTCTATGTTTCTGATCTCTCCAGTCCATATAAAGGTTGCCTGGAAGAAATCGCCGATAGCGATAAGGCCGCCACTTGTGACACTGTGTTATAGAGTTTGTTACTATAAATATTGTTATTTTGTTTTTTTTTTTTAAATGGTGTACAATAAAGTGTAATAAATAAATTATTACTTCCTAAATTCTTGACACCATGCAGATATTTAACAAGATTTATTTGTTTACTAACGAATTCTTTTCCCCATACAGTTATTTTTAAAAAGTGGGCTAATCGTCTAACTCTTCAATCAACATTCGCCACGAGTATATTAATTGGCCGTAACGTAAATCATTAGAGATGAATGAGAATGTATTTATTTGCGATGTTTTGACAGCATAATGTCAATCAAAAGTGGAAGAACTTCGTTAGGATATCGGTACACCTAAGAGTTCTTTATTTTTATCTTTAGTCTACCACCTTATTAGTTGAATCGGAAGCCTGTCCCCTGATATATGTAGATTTTAAACCATACAGGCATACACAAGTGAAAGAGGGATAGGCAACGGTGCCATACAACATTTTACCCGACCCGGAATTTGATCCTGGGACCTCTAAGTGGCCCAGAACATTCTTGGGCCGCGAGCCCATGTCTAAGGCAACACAACGCTGGCTTATTAATGATAATGAGGTGGTTCTCATGGTGCTCATAACATGTCCTTAGGGTTATTTTTAAGTGGAGAAGTTTTACGTGCAAATGATATCTCTTCTAGCTCCTCTGTCACTTCTCAAACGTGTAGTTACGTTATTCGTCATCAGTGAGCTTATTTGAGTCTACTCAATGATGTACTGGACGAATGTAATATACTTATTTATTATATATTTAATGGAACAGGCTTTATAATAGAGAGATGTGGGTTCTTTACCTGCATGAACGGCTTATGTATCATCCAATATAAAAATTAATAAATATTTAGAAACAAAGCTATTAAAATATTGATATAAAGCGATTTGATGTTCCACCTTCTCTTATCGATCGTAATTCATTCTGTATCAAATGCGGGCTCGCTCGAACTTTAATCGATGCCAAACATTTATAGTGTAGCGTATATTTTTGATGTCAACGTCAAATTTATGCGACTATAAATATTGAATTACGACTGACCTGCGGCAAATCGAAATGCGGGACTGCTCTCACTTCTGGACATTTTCTTTTATTCACTATCCTTCCTGATGCGATGTTTAGCAACACTATTACAATCACTAGATACAGTACTTTTTTCACCATTTTCAAATCAAATTTACACTGCTTTCTAGAAATCAAAGTTGGGGAAAATGTAATCATTGTTTAGATTTAAGTACTCCTTTTTAGCACGTTACTTGTTAACATTGTTTACACATTTCTTAAGATTTATAACTTAAGAAATATGTAATCAACATTTCCGAAGTAGATGCCAAAGATGTAGCCATGATTACTGATCAATATAAAAGTTCCCAAACAGATTATCAATTATCCGACTGTCGTAACAGACGTTAACTGATTATGATAGCTTTAAGTAAGCAGTAATCAATGCTACAGATATATTAGGTGATTACATTTCCCAACTCCGTTGACCACGTATCGATGTTTCGAATGCTACAATGGAACTAACAAAAGGGAATAGTTATCATTTTGTATGGGACGATTGTTAATGGTTGTCAGGACGCGAGCAGCATGCCATTATCAGGTGACTCATTACGCTTCGGGCAATAAATATTTTTATTGACATTGCTTTGTTTGCCTCCGAAATTAGTACTGGGAAGTAGTTAAACCGGAGTTGATTAGAGTAATGTGTTTGTTATTAGAGATGTTTGTTTCCTGTTTTTTTTTAATAAATATATTGTAAGATGAGATTTTAGTAAATGTTAATGTGAGAAAAATGTTTAGTTTTTGTGTTAAAAGATTCTGACTGTTGCTCTCAACTCCATACTACTACTCCATAACTCCATACTCTCATAAGGGATATAAAAATATTGCTGCTTCGCTCCCATTAGTAGTGTGAAGATATATGTAGGTATAGCCGTCATCGATAAAATTCGATGGTCTATACAAAAAACAAAATCGATCGTGCGAGCAACAAAATATTTTAAATTATAAAATACTTAGGTATTACGTTGTGTAGGATTGTTTTCTCTTATAGTTTTTCTTAGCATTTCGTATGTACCCCTTTAAGTAATTTTGGGTAAAACTTAATTGATCTTTGGCCAATACACACAAAAAACATCAGATCTGGGTAATACAGAAAAACTCTGAAAAATGGCTAAAAGCCGGATAAAATATTCCAAAAGGATCCCCGTAAATTCAAAGCACTTATAATATAATATTTCATGGTTAATCTCCCGCATCCTCGCAGATCTTATCCGAGCATCTGGGGATGACATTTCTAAAAGGTCAACGCATGCGCACTGAAAGGGTCTTTCAAGTGGTATCTGAATAGTTGAATATTACAAACTTAATTTTACGTGTAGTTAAAAATAAAGTTAGTCTTTCTTATGGTTAACTAATTAAAACGAAAAATAACGTCTGATAACCTAAGATTACCAGTAATAAAGTGTAAAACACAAGTTCTCTTTTTAACTTGAAATCGATAAAAACCATTTACTTTAAAACGTTTTTTTATATTTAAAACGTATATAACAAACTCTTCGACCTAAATGATTCAACTAGTGTCAATTATCTTTACAACCCTTTAGCGCCTTGTTATTCGAAGCTCTATTGGACGACAATATTCGAATTAATAGACAATAAACACTTCCATACAAACACTACAGATGAGTGCGGTGTATAGGTGCATGCCAAACATTGTGATATAAAATATTGCTATTATGCAGATGGGAATCCCAATAGCTGCAGTATCTGCTTTGCATTACATAATGTTATTGCCTATTACTTGTCTTAACATACAACTGTTTTATTTGCTTATTTTTCCGATATAAAAAGAGTCCTCCGGGATATAAACTGCCTTTATGCTTTGGAGCTTTATTAGTTTTTCATGTACGACTGATCTGAGGATAAAAAAAACGTACAACATCTTACTGTTTAATAAATTGGGCTGAAGACTATTTAATATTTGATAAGTTCTCGAACAATTAATCTGTTGAATGAATCTTGACGCCGCATACTTTTTGAATCGAAAATTTAGGTGAGTAAATACGATGACCCTTTTTGGTCGTCTTGTAACTAATTTGAATGCAGCAGCTGACTTTTATTTCACGCCAGCACAACATGTTACTTGTTTCAAGAATTCAAATGCGTAACACTCTAGTTAGTCTAGATCGATCTGCAGCTCATTTAGCTATAATCCAACAGGCTTAGACCGTTCTGATTCTAAGCAGCCATGATTTCTGACATTTAGCACTCATAAACTTAACTCTTAATTATATCATCAAATAGTAGAAAACAGGACGAGCATAAACAGTGACACTTACCTCAATTGAAGCAATTTCTCAATTTATACACATCAATAATGAACTGAGGGGTCTAATAAAACATGTTTTAATTATTTATTTGAGCCACATACCTGTGACAGGTGTGGTTTCGGACAGGTTCTGTATTGTAGGTATTAGCAAAATTAGTGCCGTTATAACTAGTTCCGATAACCTACTTTGGACGTCAGTTTGGGTTATTAGTTCGAAGGTGGAATAATTGAAAACAAAGATATGTATTGAAGAAGTGAACGGGTTAGATGCAGAGTAGATTACCCTGAACTGTTCCTTATCGTAGGGATACCACTGTCTCAGAGGAAACCTTCAAGGAATAGCAATGAATGAGTATGCTGTAAAATAGTCTTGGGCTTATTTTCCTTTCATTCTCTACAAGGAGAGGAAAAGGTACTAGCTTATAGGGAGATTTCCATCTCGAATTATTAGTAGTAAACAGTTAAATAACAGAGGTCTGATTTTATCGTTATTAAAGTCCTTTCACGCTTCGAAATAATGTTACATCCTGTGTTTAAAATAATAGAATCACGCTATAGCCAAATCAAATTCATGTGTAAGTAATACGAGTTTTATCAAGAAAATGATTGAAAGTTTACCTAGTTGAGCGTCTTCATAGAATTTTCTTCTTCAAAGAAAAGTATCTATACTCTTTGACCCAATTTCAATAATCAAAAAAGTTCTTTATTAATTTCCAGCAGATTGTACATCCATAGGTGAGATTAATAATAACTTGGCTAAACTATAGTTCAAATAAAACCCAAATGGTGATGAAGAAACGGGTTAACTCTTTTATCGTTCATCAAATCAAATTGTTCGATACGATCTGGTGACAAGGCGTTGACGGCTTTGATGTTTGAATCTCAAATGAGATCTAGACATCGTAAATCCGCGAAGCATTTTGATTGCTGATTATAAAAGGAATGGATTTTTTATGTACGGGGTGCGGAATATAGATTTTTTTACTCCAGATGACTGTTGTATTATGATAAAGCGAACAATTGTACAACTTAATCACAGGTTTCAATTCTTATTTTATAGCCAAAAAATATATAAAACGATCCTAAAATATTTTTTCGGTTCTTAATCTTAGCGAATTTCTAAATTTTCGTGCTGTTTTTGTATTTAAAATTTGAAATTATATTTTTTTTATTCAGAATACTTCTGTAGTACGATCCCATGAAAGTGAGGAATCACTAGAAAAACAACTTTTCAACAACGAGTTGATTGAGTTTCAAACTCGTAATACAGGATAACTTTAACATTGAACTTCATAATTGAGAACGTCTCTAAAAGATGCTTTTAATGAAAATAGCATTACGTAGGAAAATATGAACAATAACGAAAATCACTCTTAAACCTGAATTTCGCTACTTTTTTTCTATTTGTTCTAATAACCTACTTGAAAGACTGGCGTTATCACTATCATGCTTTTATGTCTTTCAAGATTTTCTCTCAATTACTTAGCTTTGTTTGTAGAAGGCATAATGGCCTTATTTAGAAAACTATAATATATATCATAAACGCGACTCAAAGTTAGTATTTAACATCAGAAGTGAATTTCAAAAGATAAAATAATATGTAACATGCAATTAATATGTTTCGTAATCTCATAATAGTAGTTATAAGATCCAATTATGAAAAAATAATAAGCTTTTATACTAAAGGCGGGACCTTATAGCCAGTCAATGGTGATATTAACCATCAAATGATAGACATACAAATGCAATGGAATAACTCAATAAATCGGTGAATAAACGCGGCTATCACAATGTTTGTCAACCAGCATTAGCCATAAATAAGTTAACAGCCGGAGACAAGACGAGTTTCTAAAAGGAGAATTACATATTCAATTCGGACAATGTCCTTGATTTGGTCGGAAGTATTTGTGATTTTAGGTCTGTCGTTCGGCTTAATGGTCTAGAATTAATGAGACCTGATCGAACAGTCGGTAAAGCACGGCGAATATTTGACCTCTAGTAGAAAGTGTTATAATGATATCACATGGAGCGTTGATTTCGATGGAAAATCTGCATACCATGAGTATAACTTACGGGCAGATTATAAAAACTCACATAAATTTAAAAGATCTGCAGATGCGTTCTGGACTTTTGAGTATGAAAAATGGAATAGAAATGGAAGGGTTGAATATTTATGAGCAGGAGTTACGTTAGATCAATTTAAATAAGATGTATCAAAGGTTTGTTTTGTATCGAAAATATTTTATAATCTGCAAACGTGTATTTTCTAGCGCAAAATAAAATTAGAAGGACAGTTTAACAATAAAAGGGAGCATACATATATGAAAATGAAATAACTGATCAAAGTGTGTAGTGTTGACTAACAAAAATTATTTGCACCTACAAATTTAACA
Organism: Cephonodes hylas; assembly: GCA_030295005.1. NCBI lineage: Eukaryota > Metazoa > Arthropoda > Insecta > Lepidoptera > Sphingidae > Cephonodes > Cephonodes hylas. The sequence continues at coordinate 9,774,076 of AP025372.1, read as the reverse complement.
GTTAGTATGAACGATAAATATTTTTAAAACTCGTTGCAATCTGTTTTCGAAATTACTCAATAACACTTATTCCAACGATGCAACTTTATTTCGTTATTTCAATTATATTTATAACCGTCGCGGGTCAACATTCAAATAAAAAATGGATGAACGGTAAAAGTCCACATGCAAAAAACGATAGTGCAAAGTGGAAAGATTAGAAGAAAATATTTCTATTGGTGTATTAGCATTTGTAAGCAATATTTAAATAACAAGAAGCAGGGGGAGTAATCCTAGGTTTAGATTTTATATTAAGGTTAGGAATTACTGATTTTCCCTAAGATTCTCAGTAGTAGCGCGGAGTATGAAAAACCGGACTACGAAAATATTCTCGCCCCCTGTTATATGAGTCATAATCACTGGTGTATCGTGGTCGTAATAGTAGTGCTCATAGTAGACTACAACTGGATATTTTTAAACCAACCAAGACATTTAGCATCTTTTTTTTATATAGTACCATACTCTAAGAAAAAAAAGAAACACAATCCCACGATCAAGATATCCGGATAGCATAGGATCATCAGTTAACAATGTGTGCGAAAGTGTTTTTACTTTTCTCGGTGAATGGACAAGTTTTCACCGATTTGTCAGTCCTTATCTCAACGCGGTCAGGGGAACGGCCTGTTTGTATGCGCGTCGTCTTCACACAAAGCGTATTAGGTGCATTTTCTTGCACCGCGACATTGAAATGTGCAGACTGGACTTGCGAAATTCAATTTTGTGTCCTTTTCTCCAATAGTTTCTGTGTGTACCGAGGAACGGATTTATCTTCATTTTGCCGTGTGTATCTATCTGCATAACTTAAAGAGTCGTAAGGTTTTCAATTAGATCATGTTATAATCCATTATATTTGATGAAGGTATTTCAATAAGAGTTTCAAACAGTGGCGGCACTTTTGTAGAAACCTAAAAGCGTGACACGTTAATTGTGCTATGCCTAGTTTGTAATATTTTATTGTGGGATGAGTATATTATAATTAACTTACTAAATCAATACTACACCTTTTTAACAGTTTTATTTAAATTTACCAAATAATAATTTACGTAATAATACCTCGAAGAAGTAAAAATTAAACAGGAAAAAGCTACTCTCAAGCTTACCACCGAGCCGTGTCTACAATCGATCTAGACTCACAGTAGTCGAGTACATCTTTGCCGAATCTTAATGAGTTTGCGCGCGGAGAATCGCCAATCGTCGGGTTGTGGCGATCCTACGGCAAACAGATCACGTTCGGGGTTCATTCGCACACTTTCTTAACATTCCTCTACGTGAGCCTCTTTTATTTGGTTTCATTTCCCTACGAGATTAGTATGAGATGAAATTTTCGGCCTTTGAAGGTGATAGGTGCATATTGTTGTGCTGTAGTAGACTGTTTTTTTTAATTTTATCATCAGCAATATGAAGCAGGTACTACTGCTTAACGTGCAACTTTAGTATATTTTCAGAATATTTTTTTTTTATTTTATAATGATAATGATCGGCAATTGATTTTTAAAACCCTTTAATACCTACTTAAGAATTTCGAAGGCTTCCTCACAAAAATATAAGTTTAGACGTCTAGAAGTTCAAACTCAATGTCTTAAACTTGCTGACATACTTAATTATTTCTTAGAAATAAGGATTTATAACACTATTATTTTTTTACAAGCTATTTAAAGTTCCTATATTCGATTTCAATTACCTATAGCACAATAAAAAAACAGATAGAAATATTCGAGATCACCTGCGTACCGGCGATCAAACTCAAGCCGTGCATCCGGGCAGCCTGCCCTTACTAATCCAGATTACAAAGCGACCAGTATTTATTGAACTTTATCAACTATCCCACTCCCAGCGAAATATATAGATATTAATACACTCGGGTAGATGTCATTGTAAATTGGCCACTATTTATTTAATGTTAACGACTTTGTCCCGCGACTCGTAATAGTAATGAAAATGTACCAGATGAGTCTGCATTTATTATTCCATGTTAAGCACGTGATTATTTATCTGTAATGATTGAATAATTGCACATATTTTTTATCTTATTTAGAAGTGGTGGCCTTTGAGGTTTAGGTGCGCGGTCGCTAATCTCGTGGTCGTGGGTTCAAACCCTGTGCTCACCTCTGACGTTTCGAAGTTATGTGTGTATTCACAATAAATGATCACCTACTTTATCGGTGAAGGAAAACATCGTCATGAATCATGCACACCTTAAAGTTCAAAGGAATTTCGAGGTGTGTAGTCCGCCAACCCACACTAGGCCAGCGTGGTGGCCTAAGGTTCAAGCCCTCTGAATAATTAGGATGTCGAACCTACGTACAAGATTTGCAATCGGAACATCGACTACTAGTGTGTCAACTTAAGTTCTAAATCATCATAATCAGTCCATATACGTACCACTGCTAGCCACTGAGAGGGTTTACGACTTAGTTCACAAGGCTGGCCTAGTGCGGGTTTGCGGGCTACACACCTAAGAAATTCCTAAGAACATTTAGATGTGCAGTCTTCCTCATGATGTTATTTTTAACAGTTAAAGTACGTGATAATTCATTGTGAATATACATATTTGTATAAATATTGTATGTAAGTTATGTGTGTATCCACATTGAGTTATCACTTGCTTTAACGGTGAAGGAAAACATCGTGATGATACCTGCACACCTAAAAGTTCTTAGGATTTCCTTAGGTGTGTAGTCCGCCAACCCGCACTAGGCCATCGTGGTGGACTATGGCCTAAACCCTCTCAATGGTAGAGGAGACCCGTGCTCAGCAGTGGGCGTATATGGGTTGATGAAGAAGAAGAAGATATTGGCCTGGGGTTTGAACTAGCGATTAAACTTTGAGGTCAACACTTCTTTAGCTACATCAAGTCCTCAATAACCATCTAAAACACAAAACAAATTCCATGCAACTTAAGTGAATCTCGTTTGAATTTTGGCGTATATTTTTATTTATTTTAATTAATGATGTCAATGGGCCACAAATGATAACGACAGTGCGAATAAATTTCCGTCCACATCTGGCCACACACAAACCCGTTGGTCCCCTTGTGTTCTCTTATACTTTCATCAATTATACGCATTTCAATGTAAGTGTTTGTGCTTTCAATAAAATTATATGGTATTGCCATTTGTGGTTACAAACTGTAATTTTATATTCAATTATAATATTATTGTGTCGCAGTTTAAAGGCTTATGTTTCGTGTATCATTTTGTTGTAAGTTTTAATATGCCGAGAAATTATATTAAGCATGTATTTATCATTTACAACGAAGTACGCGTTTGTTGGGTGTAATTATTCATTAAGCAGTGATGACCTCGAGGTTTAGGCGCGCGGTCAAGAATCTCGGCGGTCGCGGGTTCGAACCCCAGGCACACACCTCTGACTTTTCGAAGTTATGTGTGTATTCAAATTGAATTATCACTTGCTTTAACGGTGAAGGAAAACTTCGTGATGAAACCTGCACACCTAAGAGTTCTTAGGAATTTTTTAGGTGTGTAGTCCGCCAACCCGCACTAGGCCAGCGTGGTGGACTATGGCCTAAACCCTCTCAATGGTAGATGAGACCCGTGCTCAGCAGTGGGCGTATATGGGTTGATGAAGAAGAAGAAGAAGAATTATTCATTTGTAAGTGTTATTACTACTGGTCGGTATTCTTATTAGCTTAGTTGTTAATTACCATGTGTCACGTACAGAATATGTAGGTACAATGGTACACATATCGGCATGATGATTAAATATAAAAAATCGAATATGTAACACAATCTAAATGACTAAATATTATACGCATAGACTTCTTAAATCGTTCCCCGAACTAATAATACCTAATTTTATATATGTCTTTAAAATGCGATATTCTTTATAATAATGAATTAATTGTTAAATAAAAATTAATAAATAAATTATAATCTCAATTATTGTTGGTTTTAAATACATTAAAAGTAGAAATCTTAAATCTATTGCTTAGAAGTACATTAGAAATGTTCGTACGCCAAGAGTACTTACCAAACGCTATGTCGACGAGTGGGTGTGGCAATGTGTGAAAGAGATTCCAATTTGCTTTCTTCGACAAACGGTGGGTAATTATGTTGGGCCGGCGTGGGCGGAACTCTTAAAACTTCATGTGTTTCATCACACCTGCCTAGAGAATTGTAATTGTTTGATAATTGGCTCTCGTGAGGTAAATTGTTAGACTTAGATATGAGGGTTTTCATATTCTATCTTTTTTTCGCTTGGGCCTCCCATCGAAAATCAGCGTTGTTATTTTTGATATAGCTGAATGGGAAATGCCTTTGCTGGTGCAATTACATATGTTTAATGTTTTATTTTCTGGTTACTTTTTATATTAGTGTATGTACGAGTATTTGTAAATTGTGCATATGCTCACCCTTGTATTCTTTAAAGGTATTGCAAATTTACGTTGCCAATGTTTTGCAGAAAACGGAATAATGCATAAATATTTTGTTTGTGTTTGAACTGAAGACTCCGGAATTGCGCGCGAAAATTTATGGAACCAAGACCATTCAAAAACATTATTGCTCCAAACAAATGTAGCATTGGAACGTCCAGCATTATTTCCTACAATGATGTTTATCCCAAACTAGATTTTCCTAAAAAAAAGCTAATTGAATAAATTTTGCTTACTTAAAACTATTTTTATCTTACTACTTTTAAAATTACCTTAAATAGAAAAATAGGCTTAATTATCGAAACTTTTCCAGCCAGTCGTCACACGACATCGCCTTTGTTATGACGGCAAATATTGTTTTGGGAGAGCGTTAACCCACTTAATTGCCATTTATTTGTGGTTAGAAATTAAAACAAACTAGAAAACTGGTAGTTAGCCACACACGGTGCGCCGTAGAAAGTGTTTGTATGGAACATTTTTAATTGGTACCACGGCTTCAATGGCCACTCATGGGATTTGCCATGAAACCGTAGAAAATAAACTTCATTGTGCGTTATTTTAATTAAATTATATTAATTATTTATGCAAATAAACGGAGCTTGGCTATGTCAGCTTTAGAAAAAATAAACGTTTCTGTACCTATACGAGTTACATTGTTAACTATATTTGTATTGTTGTTTTACATACGTTTGATACGGCTTACAATTATAAACCAAATGAATAAATAATCAAATATTTACGAACCAACAAGTTTCATTGTTAGAGAAGATGTTTAAAAGGGATAAGTTGATATATGTATTTGGTCTTTTAAAAATTTTAAAATTCACCATAGGACTTTAACTCCTGTGGTGTTGTGGATATTTCAAGACAAGAGTATTTTCCGCTCATATTGTTAGGCGCCCTATCATAATATGCCTGATTTTTTTCATAAAGACATTTATTAGATTAAATATATGTAGCCTATCTACGAATCATAGTAGTAACAGCAAAGACCTAAAGTCTCGCAGTTTCTGGATCCTTCAACGCCAAACTTGTTCTGTAGCGTCGGCTCTGAGGCATTCATATGACTGCTGGGCGTATTTATTTACACGATAGCAACTTTTGATATCAGAATATAGCGTAAATTTTCGTACTACTCGTAAATAAAGTGGCCAGTCTAACTCATTTTAATAGATACGAAAATACATCTCACAATCGCCGATCAAAATATAATCGTTTAATAAATCATAATATTTATTATCGACCTATATAAAAATAATAATGAGTACGTACTGTTCGGTGTTTTCTAAGAGAAAGTCAATCATTTCATTACTAATACCTTTGAAAAAACTGGTTTCGTACAGGTTGTACCTATAGTGTTTTTACATCTTTCGATTCGACAGTTATAGCTATTACCGAGTTCGCCGGCGCATAAATTACTAGGTGCGGGGTATAAACGATTATTACTTCTATCGATTTATTAAATTTATTAGATCTCCTATAAATACTATATGGTTATGGTATGGATGGTTGGCGCTTTCTTGGGGAGGCCTACGTCCAGCAGTGGACGGCAATAGGCTGAGTATATATATATATATATATATATAAATGTTGTTTTAACATTTAACACACCTGCCTCATTTCGTCTCTGCATCACCCTAGGTTCGACTGTTAGAGAATATCATGCTAGGCATTAAGTCCACCTATACAAATTTTGTATAAAGTGTGATTAAATAAATAAATACTATAAACATCGTACGATGTATATAAATTCGTATTCTTTAAAAATTCCAATACCTATGGCTACATTTTTGGGTCGATAAGGATTGTTATATAAGATTAATTGCTCGTACTCGTGTTCGGGCTTTGTTATTTTTATATTATAGTGCAAAAATGTAAGAAACTCTCAAAATAAAATTCGTCTATAATCCATCTTTTCTCAGGCCATCTACAACTGCTCCATCTACATCAGAATAATCAAGTAACGCAAATAACCCCAGCTGACATATTTCACTTTCATAATTAAGCGCATGTTAATTCAAACTCAGCCGTACAAAGTTGCAGAAAATAGCCCCAATTAAATTATGTTTTATAATTGACACGTGATTAAATTGGCAGCATTGATAAGATTATCAGTTGACGTGACGTATGTAGGCCATACCGCTCCCCGCCCTATGGGTAAAGGACGAAGATTTAACTCGTTAGAAACTTTCGATTCCCACAACTACGGAATCGGTAAAAACTGTTCCGAATTCAAATGTCCGAATCTAATTCGTGCGAGCTAATCGCGTAAGGATGCGAGGCGAATGTGTAAACGCGAGCGAATAAAATGTCAGTTGATACATTATGTGGGTCAGTGTGTTGCGCGCGTCATCCGGCACGAGGTACTTAGGGCTGCTCGACGAGTTTCGTACAAAACTTGTAAATTAAACTTTGGAACGCATTTCGAGAATTGTGACTGCTTGATGAAAGTCGCCTGGTGATTATATCAACCCTTTTTGTATGCACCATTTTGACTATATGTTATTTTTAGTTCATATATTTTTTTAATTTATTATATTTGTATTTACAGCGAAGCAAAATATTAGATTCATGATCCAATTAACAATAAATTAAAATAAGTATACAAATACACACTTAAAACATCAACTCATTGCACTCAATCATTGACATCATCGATTTGAACCGATTTCAGCCAATTAATCATCCCTTCTATCACACAGAATATCGGCCGTCTTGTATTCATTCAATGAAAGGTTGTATATTAATTATTACAGCAAGGCGCAAACTAATAATCTAATCTAATCTCTATTCATCTTTCTGCCTACTTGTAGAACATAATTTTTATTCGCGATTGAAAACAATTTAACTTTGTTTGCGATAGCTGTCGTGGCTAACACACATATATACAATCCTATCAAACTAATTATGTTCAATTTGCTGCTACAAAACCAATTCCAATGCATTTGCAATTTGTTCTACAGTCTCAGGTTCAAAGGTAACTCTACTACATAAGGATATATTCCGTCATTAGAACGTCCATAATGTTCACTGGAGTAGTGAAAGTCTCCGTAATGGCTACGTATATTGCTTTGTTTCACGATTTTGCTGTTGGTCCCGAACCATAAATTGGCGCGAGCAAACGAGAGTTCTTGGATCCGATTCTCATTAAGCAGTGTATTGTCTTTCTGTTACAAAATTCTCGATAGTAGCACGGAGTCTCTAAATGTGCTCATTACTAGCGCAACTACGGCCTGCTCCTGGGCAGGGACTTCCACTACAACTGAGGGGATTAGGCCTTCGTCCACCACGATGATCTAACATGAGATGAGATTGATATGTGCTCATTCTACCGTAAATATGACATACCTCCGCCCAAGGATCAATTCTTGAATGCTCAATGCTCAAATATTAGAATTGGCAATTACTTTCGAAGCTGATCCTGCCTTCCAATCCATTTGTGTTAAATTGAAATATGCTTTTATATAAGAGGAATATGGTACAGTGATGAGGATAATAAGTGGTTTCAACGCTAACGTGTAGTTAAATACAGTTATCTGGATTGCGTAATATGCTCGTAAAGAAGGAAGCTAAGCCGTAATATGCCTGGCACGTTCCCAATTTCCACGAAGGCTTCTGATATGAATGTGGTACATTTGCTTAACTTAACAATAGGAAAATACGAATTGTCAAATTGTGTGCCACCGATGGGAATAATAAACAGCACGCCTGTATGATATTACGGTCTCATTAGCTTTAGTGAACGCGTGTATCAAATAAATCCTTTTTCTTTTTTATTGCACTTAATTTTTTTAATTGAAAGATAAAAAATACTACTTACGGTTACAGATCCTTGAATTAAAAAAAATATATGTCTACCCTTATTGTCGTGGCTATCAAAAACTATGAGAGACTATTCGGCCCGAAAAGCAAACAATCTCAAAACAAATATTAGTCTATCACACAAACATTTGACAGTGTGAGGATCGAATTCGCGGCCTATCGTTTCGCAAACTGTTCTCAGTCAACTGCCCCACGGAGGTGTTGGAAATAATTGATAATAATTCAAAAGTACACTAACAAAACCTTACTGAAAACAGACCACATCGCGAGTACCTGCAGTGAGAGTAAAAACAAGTCACGAGAAATGAATGGAGAGTGGGCTTTTTGCGTCCGAACATTATTTCCCCGAATTCATTGATGAGGCTCAACCCTCACGGCACTCCATCTTAAATATAAATTGGTGTAGTAAATTTTTATCATGCACCGCTGCCGTCGATTTAATTTCAGATATCGGTGCGGTCTCCATATTTTTTCATTTGCACGCCTTACAATTGTTGATTGCGGCGATTAACAGCGATTGTCTTTATTTATGGTATTTGTGGTTTGTGTTTTACGGTTGGGTGTTTGTTGTGCAAATATCCTTTTATTGTCATGTTATTTATTTGGTAAATATTGTGTTTTAGTTTAAAAGTAGTATGTTTTTTATGTATGTGTATATTTTCATTTGTATTAAACTGATGTGTATAAATTATATGACGTAATTGTATTGTAATTTACCGCCATAAAACAGCTCATTTGTAAATTCAGATAATAATTTAGGAGCACCGTGATTTGTCCAAAAACATTGAAAAAATACAAATATACGTATTCTATTACGTACGAATCTATTATATATAAAATGCATGAGACCGATCAATACTCAGATTTAAAATTTAAATCGTATTTTTTTTATTGTGTCTTCTCCCACCCCTCTTTCTTCACAATTTACACCTCAAACGTAAAATATGAGTAAAAAATACCTTCACAGCAAACCACGCATCGAAAGCGCCATCGCACAATCAAACTACGTTCGAACGAGTAAAACAAACAAATCATTCGGTCACAGATAGCGAAAGCTCTTATTGACACGTTCGAAAGTGGCCGGGAGTGCACTTGTCAGAGAAAAAACGTAATGCGTTTGTTTAAACATCGACCTTTATTCCGCCGACTAAAGTACGAGAAATGAAGCTCGAAAACTCTGTAGGTGGACGTTATCGCTTCTCGACAGATGTGGGTTGAGTGCTTGTCTGTGCGATATAAGGTTTTCATCTTCAGGTTCTTCGGTTTATATGTATTTGTTTGTTATTGACGTGTTAAATTGATAAAGCTTGGAGTATTCATATCTCTATACTTTGTAACACCTTGAGGGGGTATTTTTAAGCCGTTACCTTTGTATAGAAGGAAACTGTGTCATCATCAGTTTATATACGACCCACTGCTAGACATAGATATCTAGAACTCAGAAGGTTTAGGTCTTACTCTAAGAAGCTTTGTATAAAGATTTTGGTGAAGAAGTTTGAACGACCTTAAAAAATAGAAAACCTTCAAGGTTACGTATTTATTGACATTAAAAAGAAAATTTTCTCGAGAAACTGTTACGTTTGCTTGCTTAATTATTACGAACATGTGAAACAAATATTTGTTACCGTATTTAAAAAATCTTTAACTTTGAAATATAGATTTCATTGTCAACTTGAGCTGTAATATTGAATTTTAGGCTTAGGATAGGTATGACCGGCATAACTTTTATTATGTTATGTTTCATATAAATCTCTGTTTCGAGAAATTATGACTTTTATAGGCGAATTTCAGAAGGACAAACTATAACTACGGATCCAGCAAATATTTACTCAGAAAGTAATAAACTATGTAGTTGTTTAACCGCTTAAACCGTTCTTTTCTGATTAATTTCGAAGCGGGATTATGACAATTAGTGTTCCAATAGATTTGCTGAGCTTCAGTGTTCGGCGTCAATACTGTGCATGCCGCTATTTATTCTGGAGCACAAGAGTTACAGTGGTGGATGTGTGCTAGGCAATGACCAAAAAAAGTTTTCTTAATAGGCGTTCCAGATGATCTTAACTTTAATCCAATCAACATCCTATACCTGAATAGATGAAAATACTTCCAAAATCATTGACCTAACATAAATACTGGAAGATAGATTGGCCAGTATAATATTTCATTAAACGAGTTAATTTATTTATAAACTTCATTAGCTTTATTAAGTAGGAAAGCCGGCGACCCAATTAAAACCTATTTAAATATTTATATCGACTATGAATTCTGTATAGACTGAACTTGCTCACATATATCTTTTAAAAACCGGAATTGTGTTGGCAGCATCGGTGATTTTATTAGCACAACCAGCTGACTTTGGTCTCTATTGCTCCATAATATGATGAAGTAAAAAAGAAACTGCATAGGTCTTATAAAAATGGTTATGTCGCATCGAATTTTAATGATGTCATATTCGTACAGTTTTATGGCGATCGTTGTCAAAACTTTAAAGTTTTGTGGGGTAAGTTTACTGCGGTAGAGAAATAGATTTTATTTTGATATCATAAAGAGATCAGATAAAGAGCGAAGCAAAGGTGATTTAATATAGTTTTTAATGCTCGATAATCTTTGTATTAAGGATTATCACTATCACTGCCATCATCATCATAAAAACGTTCGACTGCTTGCCACGGGCCTGCTCTAAAACTCAGAATGTTAAGGCCTAAATTACCACGCTGGTCTAGTGCGTATTGGCGAATGACTCCCCTAATATTCTACTAGCCTTTTCCAATGTTTTCCTTCACCGTTCAATTTATAAGTATGTGTAATATTATTTAAACCTGCATAAGTCTATCTATAAGATATGTATCTATACGTAAACAATTTATAACTGAAAGTCATAACAAGAATCTATTTACTCTCGAACGCAGCTCGCAGAAAAGATTACGAAGTGAAATATACTAACAACATAATAACTAAGAGGATTCCTGTTGAAGCGAAATATATATTAAGTCTAAAAGGTAATATTACTTGGAAAGTTTGCATACGGTCCATTATTTTGCTACGGCGCACGCCATATTAACATATGTATTTTTTCCACTTAGCACTTGAAAATGTAACGTTGGAAAGAGGTCAGTAAGTGGGTTACTCGTGTAATTTTGTATTCTACTACACGTTTTGGCAGCCTCATGGCGTAGTGGACTAGACAGCAATTTGTGAAACCAGATTTCAGGTTCGATCCCCTATTGGGACTAATGTCTGTGATACTCTCATCATCATCAGCCTTTATTCGTCCACTGTTGGACATAGGCCTCTCCTATGGCACGCCACTGATACTCGCGACACAAGAGTTGTGATTTATTGATCTTAGTTTACAGTCAGAACTAAGTGAGTGTTAAGTGTAAATAGGTTACCGACATTATTACGCTTATTATCACCACGTGTTTGGGGCCGCATCCTCAAACAATTAACAATTTTGTTGACATTTGTACCTTTAAGGAACATACCTAATGTTTCTTTTTTTATGGCTTATATGTGTAGGAACAATAGTTTTAAATAATTAAATACTTTTTTAGCGATTTGCTACGTGGCTTCTTGAATTCTGACTAAAATCGCGTTTTGAGATCCACAAATTTTCTCATCACTGAACACACACAGACTTGACCTTACGTTATAAATTTCTATTTAATGTTAAGAACATGAAACGAGAAACTACGATAGAACTTTTGGGCTCAGAAACAACGATAGAAATTTATGTTGAAACAGGTCGATATCTTTCTCAAGCCATGTACCAAAATCTGAAATGAATGAAACTCTATAATCACCCATTTTACTACATACACAAAAAAGAACTACGATAATTATTTTGAGTTCATCTTGCGTAACATAAAAAAGAACACATGATAATCGATATAAGCAATCGATAGTATCGATGTAATTACATCGATCAGGTAAGCGATGGACATACGTTACCAATGGGTACATAGAGACTGGGGTAAGGATAAATGCTGGTCTCCTACATACGTCGCGCATCCGGGCCCGCGGCACGCGACACAGCACATTACCGGCCGGAGATGAGTGATAAACTCAGGTGCGGCCTTTTATATAGGAACGTCTACGGTTTAGTCGGTATGTGGGCGTAGTGAATTTATTAGGGTCTACGTTGGAATTAGCATCCTGTGGTCATGATGTCGCTGTCAATCAGTATTCTCGACACAACATATATTTAAGGGCTAGTAGGAAGTAGAGCCATAATTAGCTTACCTTTTCTTAAGAAAAATGTGCAGTATAATATATAAAGAAAAATATTCAGTCTAATACTTTAATAACCGTATTTTCTATTTATTAGAGTTATTTGCATAGGAGCTCTCATAAAGTAGTCAGCTCTTTAAAATATATTTTTGTGGATTGGAAGTTAAGTCGGTGCAAGATTGAAACCCGTAGTCTCTCATAAAAGTCTCCAGAATTACAATTAATTCGAAATTATAATTATCCACAATTTTAAGTTTTTTGCATCTCCTCAATCGGACAAGATACAACTATCGATACTCGGTTTTTTAAATTTTAAATATTTAACACTCGAACTAATCCTAAAACGTCAAATTTCAAAATAAGAATGTCACTATAAATTAACAAAAAGCTCGCACACGAACCTCGCGCACGGCTCGCGAGTCGCGTAGTACGGGCGTGCGCACGCGCAGCCGCGGTGACAACAGCCCACTTGCACATCCTACTGACGACCTTGCCGACCGACATGCCCACAGATTTCACTTCCTCTACGCGTGCTTTGAAAAAATTTCGACAAGCGCTAACTTGCTCGTTCAGCACAGAGGTCTATAACCTCGCAATTAGTGAATGTCCGACAAATTGCTGAGGACGCTTCGAGAATCTCTAAGCGGGATAAAATTTAAGGATTATGTTAATAAATTTTTATAAGGCCAATTTATATGAGGTGCATAAACATAACGTACCGGTTGGTATCGTAGTATTTATTTTGAGTATAAATGAAATATATGTAGGTCAATCCAAATCCAACTAAAAATTGTTTATCTAAAATTTGCGAAGTGATGAATTTACATAAAATTTACTGAGAAATAAAATTCTGTATTTAGAAAATATTATGACAAAAAATGTAAAACCATAACTTTTGGAGTCATAAATAAATATAGGATTCAGAACAACGATAGCAGTATCTTGGAAACCTCTAAACATAGAAAGCTCAGAATTCAAATATAAATCAAGCAAAACTCGCTATAATATATGTATTTAGACAACATTTTTTCAAACAGAACGCACGTAAAAAATTTAGAACGTAGTAAGTTATCTTTCACTTTCACATTCATACAAAAAATCCTTTGAATTACGCAACGAACGCCCACGGTTAGTTAATTTCAAATATCACATTACAGTACCGATGTGTTAATTCCACCCGGATTCAAAGAGTATGCTAAGAATGTCGTTCAATATGTTAAAGATCGTGATTCAAGAGGCTATGGAGTTGTTTCTAATGCTTACATGTTTGTTTAGCAGGAGATCTTTATACTGAGGGTGTAGTGACTGCACTAATATAATAAGTACGGTGATTTTTAAAAAAAGGTGAAATAGAGGCGTGCATCTTTCGTTATCAAATATGTCGCCCTGCTTAAATACTGTAGCTTCAAATATATCGTTAATTTAGACAACTCTATCTTACTGTCTTTTTATCACCTCCATCAGTTTTACTTTAATGCTGAAAAAGGGGACAGAAGAGACCTTCGTGACTATGTTTGCGAACCAAATAAAATATACCATCGTCGCCAAACATAATTATGAAATGAATTGAACTGTTTTACAAGCCGTATTTTAATACGAGAATACAATAAATCAAAACAAATTTTCAGAACAATACTTTAGCGTTTCCACACAGAAAAACTTATGACAAACAGTCAAACGCAAATACTACGTACAGATGTCGGTACAAAAGGTTTTGTTTGTATGTGTTTTAAGCAGGTAAATGAAGGAAAAGAAATGCTCAGCAAACATAGTATCCGGTGAAATCATAATATCCTCGAACTGACAGTGTTGAAGTGTGGGAACTTTTTTTTGTGAAGTAGGGGAAAAATATATCTTGTCTCCTGCTGGTTAGGTATAATGGCTCATAGACGACAAAAGCAAGAAGTCATTATCATCATCATCAAAAGCCTTAATTTCGTCCACTGTTGGGCATAAGCCTATGGCACGCCACTGGGCTCGATCTTCGGCCCTTCTCATCCAACCGCTGCCAGCCACCTTGCGGATTTCGTCGCCCTATTTAGCCAAAGAGCTCCTTACACTACGTAAGCAAGAACTGCATTAAAATTATTCTCTTTTTTTAAGTTTCTTTAGACTTCGCTCAAAAGATACTGACAAAGATTTTCCTCATTTTTATCGTCGTGAAAAAAAACTACTGGAAGTATAAGAGAACGGGTTGTTGGAACTATTGAAATTCTGCTGGTATGACGAAAATTTCATGTTGTTGAGTTAAGGAATAGTACTTTAGGTTCTTATAGTTTTTTTCTTGGAAAATTCTGGTCTGTAATGTAGTCTATTCCTAAGAATCAGTAAAATAATGAATTTCAACGCATAAATTAGTACTACTGTATTTTTGTTGTAATTAACATTTAAAACAAGTAGTAAACTAAGTTTCGACTCTTACAAAAATTCTAATTAAAACTTTATCTCTACAGATAACTGCATTAAGTAGCACACGATACTTTAATGTTTTAAGATTACTATAAAAAATACATTTGTTATACTTAAACGATTTATTAGCCTCGTCATCAATCATTCACGCGTATAAAATGTTCGTACATTTTTAGCATATTTATACATCTAAATCAGTGAAACGCTTTCACAAACGGTCGAGACTCTCAGACATTTTTAAAATGAGATAAGTGTATGCGTATCTATACGTATAGAAAGTTAGAATATTAAAATATTGAAGTATGAATTATATAGTTATGGATATCGTTAGTATATTAGTAGGTATGTAGATGCTACAAATATGATTGATGACGTGACGAACGATGCAATATATACTTAATTATAGCTTTCTCAAATAGCACCTAAATTCAGAGGAAAAATCATTTATTTTTAATTTAAAACCAGATTTTTTAGCATCCACTAATACATATAAACACGTCGGAAATTATCGAATGGGTGTGAATTTCTTGGTGGTTGAATAAAGTACTAGGAAATTATCTATGTTCAAAATAAAATAAAATTATTGAGAAATAAAAAAGGTTATAGTTTAAAAACAAATAGACATAACGTAAACACCCAGCAAGCGACCACTATAAAAAATATATAAGGCTATATGCTAAGAGTCGCTATTACTAATATTACGGAAAATGACTTTTAAGCTATGAGGCAGCAATTTGTCCGCAGAGTATAAAACAAAAATTGAGTTAATTTCTATTGGGTTAAAAGACTCATCAAACAAAACACTATCTATAATGATAGAAACTTAAAACAACATATTGGCTGGAAATAATGCCAGGAAATAAAATTTGTCATTTTGCAGTCGAAGTATATTGAAAGTGAATATGTGAACTTTAGCGCATCTCTTTAGAAATCAATAACTTAAAATATTTCCGTGGCTATTTGCATAAACAAGCTAGGCGTGGTAATGTTTCCCACTTTCTGAATATAAACAAAAGAAATTGCCATAACATAACTGTTTATTTAAATAGCCATCAAAAATAGCAAAATTATCTTTTTATATTTTTATGTAACTATACATATTCTTATTATTTTTGCCTCGGTTATAAAAAAATTGCCAAATAAGATTCATATCGAGAATCTCGGTGGTCGCGGGTGCAAACCCGGGCAAACACCTTTGTCTTTTCGAAGTTATATGTGTACTTACATGAATTGTCAAGTCCTTTGACGGTGAAGGAAGACATCCTTAGGCCACCTGCATACCTAGGAGTTATTAGAAATTCCTTTGGTGTGTAGTCTGGCATCCCTCACTAGACAAGCGTGATGCTCTGCGCCCAACAGTGGGACGTATAATATGATCTGATTATGATGATTTTAAAACAAAAAGAATTAGGAGAATAAATGCACTCAACATAGTTTAAAAGAAGCAGCCACATAAAAATATTTATTGAGATGTTAAAAAAAAAAATAGGCTGAAACATTTGAAAATATCATCAGTTTTTAAGGATTAGATTTAATTAAACATACCTAATATAAAAATAGAGATTTCTTTGACGGCAATAATAATAACACTTTTATTTCCTATACACCTACTGGAGTCGAAAATAAATGTTTCTATCGTTTTAAAATGCATAGTATTGCTCGTAAATTTAGCTTTTTCATAAATGCATAGAACTATTCAAAATATTTCATTCCCACGCTTAGTCTAAAAAGCCAGATATAATAGTATATTGATATTGTATCAGAATTTTCATAACATATAGGATGTTATCGAGCTCCTTTCATGTGATATGGTCACAGGCTCTCTCAGGGAGCTATTCTTTAGAAAGTAAATACTAGTTAAACAATTAAATTATTGTAGAAAGAAATATTAGAAACTATTTTCTAACGAGATTTTTGTATGTTACAGGAAAAGTCAAAGTAATTAAATCTACTGCCAAAAATTCACTTTCAACAAGCAGCGTAATTGAAGATAAGAACTGATTGGCTGAAGGCTGTGGAGAAAACCATTTTTAAGTACTTCGTGCCTTGGAGATGAAATGTTGATACGTATGTTTTAATTTTCAAGATGGCTAGATGATTGATGGATTACTCTCTTTGCGTGGCTGCGGCTGATTGTAATCAAGTACTATAGAGTTTGTAAAAGTGACATTTGTTGCCTTTTAATTTTTAATGTCAGGGATCGGACCCTCTATCGTTCATGTAGTCAGTATGTAAAGTAATATTGATTAGGTTGAAATTTATGAAACTTCTATAAAAATGTTTCATAATAATTATTTCATCGAAATTTATAATCCAAAAGATTTTGTGTATTTTAATGGAGAAGCTCACAATTTTTATTATTATTTACCATGAGCTAAAAACAGACTTTAGTGCGGCGACAACGATCCTTTTTTTACACTAGACAAAATAATATTTACAAACCACCTGATTTATAAGGATACAAGTATATTTCTCCTCATTGCTACAAGACACTCCTGCTATAAATTGAATATTACATACATAGGTATAAAGACGACAATAAACAATTATATAGACCATTTATCTTGAATTCAAAGGGCAATTTGTCTTACGCAACGCGCCGTCAATTCGCCGCATCAGCCGGCCGAATGCTGTAATTCCTTTGCTTGATAGATGCTCGCGCGAGCAGCGGCCGAGCTTACAATTCATTCATCACAAAACACTTAATTCCGCCGGCTCAATCAGTTCGGAAATTTGGTATGTATGTAGGCAGACTTTCTCCGGGAGAAATGGGTGTGAAGAGAGGGGCGCTCGACCTTGTTAGAGGGAGGCTGGCACCTGCGCATTATCCACTTGTCACTCTTCGGTCGGCGCGCGCGCAACCTCGCGCTCGGTATCACAATCGCCGCGTGCGCACGTGCGTGAGAGATTTTGTTTTTTTTTTACAAATAAAAAAAAACAGTGGGACGTTGTTAGTGCGAACTGTGAGTGTGCTTTGCTGGAACATTGACGGTGGTGTTTTTCCTTGAAGATAGCGGTAGGTGAACTTTTTTTATGTGAACTTTTTGCTGGATTCCATGAGTGTAAACAATGATAGGAAATTGTTAGCAAAAGACTCATGTACTTTTTTAGTGGCCACTCTGTTTGGACCATCTTCTGGTTGAAGTGCGGACTGAATAAAGACAAATGAATGAACACAAACACAGAAACTACCGCACAATTTTTGAATACATATGTAAAATGACCCACTTACAGTTCTCCCCTGTATTCCACGAAGGGATGGGCAAAGGTGCATTTCTGCTCCCACATACAGACCATTACTTAGTCGTCCCACATAATAGGGGGTATGTTTAAAGACATTATTCAGGCACTATACCAAACCCTGTGCTGCAACTGAACATTTAATGAAAAAATCTATACCCCTTTGCCCGACCCGAAATTTGAACCCCGGTGTTTGAAATCGTATCGCTAAACTAAAATTCCTCAGTAAATTAATTAAATTAATATATAAAATGTAATATAATTGTATACATTAATTAATAAGGCACATGTAGTTAATGGGAGTTACGTCCGGTTCATTCAGAGCGCGTCCGTCAGTGGGTCGCCGCCCGCCCTCCACTATGCCGCCTTCGTGCCACTCATTTATTTTCACGCATTTTCACTTTAGTGCACTACTGTATTGATTTTTAATAATATTTTATGAAAAATATTGTTAGTGGTATTATTATACACGTAGGTAGGGTGTTAGAATTAAAACTTGTGAAAATGTATAAAATTTAAAAAGTGTGATGAATATTTAATTTCCTGAATATCGCTTGTGTTGTGAATAAAATTATTTGTCTCAAATGAGAAGAAAAAATAGTTATAAAGGACTCCATAGCATTACAGCGTCAATACACTTGTAACTAATAAATACCAACCCATGGGAAAGGGGTTAAAAAAATACGTTGTACACACACATACAATTACGTAAAATGAGACATTTTGCATTTACTTCTAATAAAATAGGTGAAATTTATAATATTGAAAATAAGAAATATATTTGTATATAAAATATTAGCATAATAAAGCATTCAATTACTTTAGCAATGTCAAGAGCGTGTCGAAGCGTTGAGTTTACGCAACGCGCTCGCGCACGCGGCCCGACGCGCCACCGGAACCAAGTGGATCAGTGATAGCCGTTTATTAGCTCAAACTGAATTAACATCATCATGCTTCTGAGAAACGATTTCACGTTATCCAATCTTGAAGTAAAGCGTTTAAATTGTATTAGTTCATTATAGATCATCTTCATCGTAACCATTAGGCTTCACCCAAAGTCATGTACAGAATTAAAAAATGATTGACGGTTCAATATTATCATTTTTCTAAATTAATGATAGTGAAATGTCAATTATTGATGCTTTTTAATACAGATAAAACATATTGTATCACCGGATCAATTTAAGATTAAATTAACGCTTATAACGCTAATAAAATGCTTACCGTTTGAAAAAACGTGTGCTCGAGCCAAGTAAACAATATAAACTAAATTACTACTTTTTAAAAAATCCAATGCTGTTTTCATATTAAATAAACAAATATTTATCTCTAGATTAAACTGAACCACAATTTACAAGATAAACATTTCAATCATTCATCCGTCAACACAATTCACTTCAAGCTCTCAGTCAAATCCAACTTGATCAAACGCGCCAAAGACATTACTATCCATCACTTCAACCGAGATCGAAACCAACGCAATTTAACAGACACAATCGTTCCCTGAGCTATTTACATCGGAATGTTTTATTTATTTATCTATCGCTCGCTACTTCGTATGGACAACTAGACTTCTAAAGGAATATTTTTCACCACTATTTTTTTATTGATGCCCCGCTTGAATCGTTACGTGATTTATACCGAATCTTTCTTCATAGATCATCTATTCAGCACATGTTTTATATGAATTTGAAGTATTAGCTCAAAAAATCTTCAGCTTTAAATATTAGTACAAATTACTTCATAGCTGTTTTTCCTGAATTGATTTATACTGAGTAATTCTCCGTCTATTGGAACGTATGTTGACAAGAATAATTTTATATCGACAATGTTAAAGTTAAATTTAGTAGAACAAAAATCGTAGATGATTAAATGGATTAAACTGTATGTTTTAAACGCCTATACATACTTTATGTTTAACTTTTTTTAAATTTATAAAATCATTAGATAGCGTAAATTGCTAAGTAAAGATCTATAGTATGATTGCAAAAAGTTAATACTTCGCACCTCAAATTTAGACATCAAAAAAAAATCTAAAGATACTGTCTAAACAAGCAACAATAAGTAAACAAATGACGCTCACGAAGCCAATACTTTTTCCAAACAATTATTTTTATTATCATTGTTAGTATTACCAATAATTTCGTTATTAATGATGGCCCTAATCCGCTGAATGTAGAGCCAAGCACGATTCATATTATAGTAGTATTTAATCAAGTCATTAACAAGAGCTTAAATACAGATGTAAACAAGTTTGGATTGAAAATTTCATGAATGGAATCGAATGCGGACAACTTCATTTAACTTTGTAATTCACTGTCTAGAACTCTTTGGAATTCATTGTCTTGTTTTCGCTTGGTTTTGTTTCAATTTCTTTTCCTCTTTTTTTAAACAATTGGTTTTTTGATTAAGAACAATGTTCAGTTCAGTAACATTATTTAGTGCAATTAACGAATTATTTTGGAAATTTCAATAAAAGATTTTGTCTTCTAACATCTATTAATTAAAAGACTTTAAGTGGACCATTTATTCATGAACTTTATAGTGCTAATCTCAGACTAATAATAGTGCTATATTTGTAACATGCCACTAACGACTGAGTTAATTAATTATTTCTATTACAAGCACTACAATACATGTTAAGATTAATTTTCAAGTAGATTATAATTTAACATTATTTTCTGCCTAAATATTCATTTTAAGTACAAAAACAAAAGCTTTCTCGCATACAATGAATAAATTCCTTTCAAATGCATATAAATTTCTAAAATATTCCAATAAAGATTTCGCACCAGCTCAATGCTAGCAAAAATGTGCGAATGTTAAATTCGCATCCAATTTTAGAACGTACGGTACCGGCTTGAATTTATTAAATTTTAAACCACCTAAGGTCGGGAAAGTAGAGAGCAAAATGTCAGCGAATGAAAGTTAACGTGAAAAAATAAATATTTAAATAAGCAGCGTACGGCGTTCGTAAGATTTACATTTTAATATTGTAATAAGCAGAATGGAGCTATGAAAAGTATACTTGTAGTACTCGATTTTAAATAAACTCGTTTCTGCAGATAAATATGATTAAGACTTAAATGCTTTTTACAACCACCCTCGTGTACTATGCTAGGTAAATAGATTTGTGGGATTTTTTGGTATTGTAACATATCTTTATTGAATAGCTTCGTTTGGAAAGATTGGTTCATAAAAACTCAGCAACTCTTTTAGTATCATCAAAAGTGTTTCAAAACATGTAAGCAAGTTTTGTACGAATTTGAAAGGCTCTTCTATTAATAGGCAGCAGAATAGACGCTAGGTTTTATAACGATTTACTATGGATTGTTAGAATAAAACAAGATTTACTCACCTTGTCTTAATTTTGAAATGACCTAAGAGTTACATTAATTGATTGATGTAAGAAAACATTTTAGCCTATTATTATAATTTTTTGAGGGTTCTGGAATAAAATAAGCAACTTAGACATTATTTACTTTGATCTTTATTCTTAACAAAAGAATAAAAAAAATATTCTCACCCAATTTCGCTAAATTGGCTTAAGCAGTTCACTTTATATTAAACAACTTCGGCATCGCTTAACACAATGTAAAACTTTGAGATATTTTACTTACATCTGTTTTCATTGTTTGCTATGAGAAAGACGTTTTAGCTCGAATAATTTCCCACGATGGAATTCACATTAGAACATGTCACGATGCTCAAACACGATAGCAGTTGCGATGAACGATACGATACAATAGTGTTTTCTATCGTATCGCGTCAAATGACCGAGTGACCCCACGACAAATGCTTGAACTTCGGAATAATTAATTGTTATTCGCAATAATGGTTGAATACTAAAGATATTCTTGCGGCTGAAGGGAAAGATTATAATGATTAATGAAACGAATTGTGTCGGCTTTTTAATATTGGCAAGGAAAAGTGACCACACAAGTATCGATGATTCACGGCGACTGCGATTATCTCTCACTAGTTGAAATAATTATGTCGGGGTTTTGAACAGTTTTTGTGTTTAATCTGAACCAAGAATGGGATTAAATTATGCGTGAATCTCTTAGGCAGGTTTTTTGTATGCGACATCCTGCCTGCCTGCGATTTAGCTTTTGTTTTATTGCTTCTGCTAAGTATTCTTGGGTCTTTCTTCAACTCGTTGGACATCCGAACAACTAATGAAGTAAACAGGAAGCGGGCCCTATTATAGGAATTCTTTTAATTGTGGCTTAATCATTGCGTTAATGGGTGAAAACTCCGGTGTATAATCTCACCTGTTGTTACACCGCACTTTCTCCAGTTAGAAACATTGCGATTTGTTTGGATTTGTTTTATTTATGGGCCTTGGGGATTAGGCGCGTTGTCTTTAGAGATTCTTTTAAAGTCCAAAGAGACACCTTTGATTTTTCGTATGATATAGGCTGATGGATGAGGTATGGGTAGCGGATGGATGAGGGCCGCTCAGGACCGGGATGGTTGGCGCTTACTTGGGGAGGCCTACGTTCAGCAGTGGACGGCGATAGGCTGAGTATAGTATATATAGTGTATAGGCTGATGATGATAATGATATAGGTCTTGATGAATGTAGTATTGTTGATCGAATTGGTTGTTTGTTTCTCAAGTTGCCCAGATTTAAGTATACAATTTAAAATATTAAAGACTTGGCTGTTACAGTATTTGGTGTGGGGTAAGAAATTAATGTCTAATGTCTAAATCAGCCATCTAAGGAGATTGTGCTATGCTGTGGGTTATTTTAATAAAGGATAAATTGTTTTATTAAATCGTCGAGTCTGTGTATTAAATATTTTTATCTAAAGTTAACCAATAACTTCACTTTCATATTCAAGATATCAGTGGAAAAAATCGAATATACCTTATTCTCATAGAGCAACGATTTAATTTGCATGTCACTCGTGTTTACCACAAAAAGGCGGGCGCGCGTGTGATTTGATTGACAACCACTTTTCGCCTTATATTTAGGTTCCAGACGTGATAAGTGGCGAGTCTGCATCCACATTAGAAACTGTTGGCGATGACGCGCAAGTTTCTTCCGTTCAAACCACGACAGTTAGTATAATAGCTTTTGGGATGGTTGATACTTTCCAGGATTTACCTATGATAGTGTAAGAAAGAGAGCCTTTTCTAACCACACTCTTGCTATCAGGCTTTTCACTAATTTTGTTGTGGGTAAAGATAATACTTTATGATTTTACTGTTCATCTCCTCTATGCGTACAATTATCTTTCCAGGATAGACCAAAGTCCGCTTAATTTGTGTATATTTACGTCTCTTCAGCAGAAGCATTTAAAAACGAAGCAAGGTTTTTTATAACGTTAACAAGTCCATTCAATTAATATCAACTGATTGATACTACTATCATCATCATGAGCCCATATTCGTCCCTCGGATGGGGGCCACCTCTACCATTAAGAGGGTTTAGGCTATAGTTTATCACGCTGGCGTAGTGCGGGTTGGACGGTCCTTCTGCACTTAAGTACAAATTGAGATGTTACAGTTGTGTTTCTAAAAGCGCTCAATACTAAAGCAACTCACACGCAAAGTCAATAAACCGAGCTAAGAGAGATCGTGGCAAATGTCACACTAAATAAGAGCCATGTATACGTTAATCGTTGAAGAAATTTAGTATTACAATGGCCTATAATCCTCCACATTTTTGCCATTAACCTTTTGTCTCAATTCTGAAGATTATGAAGTAAAAGTTAATTCACACATTACGCGAACTTCTTGCATCGTGGGAATGTGTATGTTAATCAGAAACCGATGGTAGATGAATGCCTTGGCTGTTTTTTGAGGTCGTAAAATGGAAAGTAGTGTGGCGGGTTACTAAACATTTTTATGTAGGTAAGCATGAGATGATTTTATGGTGTCGATTAACTAGCCGAGATTGGGTTGCTGTTTATATTACAAGCGATAAGTGTAATTTACATAAGTGAAATGGGCCGGAGATATGCGGTTTGTAGTGGATCACTTCGATATCCGCTTCAAATTTATTTAAGAACTCGTCTTCTAAAATATTTTGAGACAAAGTTATTATCTGTTTTATTATTTTGCTACTGGACACCTGTGCCGATTTTAGAAAGAAATCATTTTTGTGTTGAATATTATTGTTTAGTGAGTAAAAAACTCGAAGTGTTAGCGTACTGCACAACCAAGAAATCCCTAAGAACTATTGATCTGTGAAAATCAGCCCTGTGGTGATTCTCGTCACGATGCAGCTCAATGCTGAGTTCACTATATATTTGCTTCGGTTTGGACATGGAATAAATACATTTCTATTGCTATTAGTTCTCCTTATTTTTTAATTGCGTAACATGTGACAAAGAGCTTACATTTCTATCTTCCTCTAAAGGAAGATTTCGTAAATTTCTAACACAGTTTTGAGGTAAAATCAATAAAGTGACATAGAAGAAGCGTTCAAAACACGCGTCGTTGAAAACCCGATAAAGGAGAAAGTTCACGGGCGGCGGGTCAGCGAGACGCTCATGAGCCGACATTATATCGGTGTTAATAGACTGTGTTTATAGGCAAGAGCGATTGATTTGTATAAAAAATATGGTTTTAACCTCCGAAGGTCATTGACTTGGCCTATTTAGCGGTGGTTTTTACCTCGCTTCAACAGTATAGTTTCATACCTATGTATGATCCAAAAAATCGTAATATATTTTTACGTGAAGTAAGAATAAGTTCTTAAATTTGTTACACAGAGAACGCTGTAAGGGATAAAACTATTTTCACGTTTTTCAACTTGAAGTGTAACAAATTATGAACTGTATGTTTAATATCCCAGCACGATAAGGTGACTGAACTAAATTCAAATTTAAGAAACAGTAAAACAAAACCGAATGCAATCTTCCCCTAGTGGTCACCATTATGCCCAGTATTTTAATACTAGGGTGTAATGCACTTGCGTTTCCATACTTCGAGTAAAATTCCGAATGTTATGATATTCGACAATTCGAAGCAGTGTATAAACTACAACCATAAAACAACATCTGTTCCTCAAACATCCCAAGTATTCAAACTGAACACTCCGCATATCCTTAGTAAACAAATTTATGCAAATGTAAATATACAAAACTTCGAAAACAACGCCAATACGAACGAAACCATAACTAACACAAAATTAATTTCAATATTATAACTTTTGCTAGTCAAGTTTATATGGAAGAGCTTCCTGGTTCTTCGTTGTTCGCTTATAGTTCTTTGCGTCAGTAATACCGAACATCTGCTTAAATAGTTGCACAGACATTTATAATATTGTCGCAACCAAACGTACTTCTATTTATATACTATTTGTTTTAAAATTAAACCGATTTACGGCTTTCAAGATAATGAACATTTTTTTTATATAAAAATTCTTGGAATTAGAAATGTAATATAGTTCTGAACCCTGTAAAATACAAAGCTTGTGTCGTAAAGTCATAAACTACGAGGTACTTTTTGGTTTCATAGACACCCAAACCCAAACAATTTTTGTTGACTAGATCACTGCATCACGAGGCTATCATATTATGTCAAATACACGAACTCTTTTTTTAGTTATTCCAAAAAAGACTTTATGTAACAATCAATCTTATCCTCTTAAGATTTCTACGTACAGATCATTGACGCTAACTAATCCAACTTTCTTGGTTGTCTTATACCATTCAGGTAAATTTCCAATAGTAACAAAAGAAAACGATTCGATTAAACGCGCAAGAGATTTTTCTACATTCATGATAAAGTCATCACGCAAATACAATAAATAAATTGATGACTAATGAAAATCATATTATACTCCTCATTATTATGCAAATTTGCTCAATATTGTCTTCGTACACAATTTTTTGTCTGTAATAGATCGCAGAAGATATTTTTTGAAGCTATCGTTTGTTTTGCTTAACGAGTTTGAAAAGTAAATTGAATCTCAAGCCACTGAAAGTTTAAATTATAAGCTTAACTTTAATGTCTGGGAGTTTTAAGCTGAGAGAATGATCTTAAGAAAATTTGTATACATAAGACTTTATAGCAAGTTTCAGCAACAGAATAATTGTGTAGAAGAGGGCTTTGCGCGGATTTTTCTTAAGTAAAAAAAACCTTTCCTTAGATCATTAGTATCAGTACATTGATTTTTTGATTATCTCCAGATCTTATGGAAACAAATAAATTGTTTTTATTCCGAGAACTCCAATACTTTAATAGCCGCTTCATCAGTTTTAATCACCGCATTCGTTTTTACAAACAAAACAAAAACACTACGCTCCATTCAGCGGGGTATGAATGTAAAAAAGCGATTTGAGACTCCAATTGAAATGTCCAATCGGTGCTTGTCGCCCGAGGCTGTGGAATGATAGAAATTGCTTACAAAGCGCAGATTGACTTGACGGGGACTTTCGAGACGATGGCAAAGAGATTGTTATTTTTATTTATAAGTGTTTAAAGCTTCAGGGTTTGTAGGATGTTACAGCCGAATATGGTCGTGGAATGTTGTAATGATTGATGACTGAGCGTTTTCTTCTTATATTGAACAGTTAATAATGTCGTCTTGAATTGCATAAAATATTGTGATCTTGTGTCCTGTTGACGAAAGGAGCTAGTTGATAAATATAAGTATTGTTACAGAAATCACAAAACGCTTTTCGACCTCATAATCACCCAGACTCGAAACAAATATATAAAAATCATAAATAACCTTGTGTCTGTGTGGGGATCGAACCCGCGGCATCTCGTTTCGTGAATTAGTGACTTGCCTTTGGATTTTTCAATCACGTAGACAGTTTATTCATATACTAAAACAGTGTAATAAAATGTTAATTCCGCTCCCAATTAAATTCTAATCCACTGACATCTTGATTTCGATATAATTATCTCCAAATTGTTTTGAGACTCAATAAATTAGTGACATTTCCTCTGCTCCATAAACATTAGTTCGTGTGAAGCGAGACTTCGGGTCTCATAATTTTCTGCGTCACTCATCTCTAGTGAGGTGGAATTGTGTTAATCGAACGGCATCCATCGAAATGCATCGGATCCATGTCAATACACTCGGGGGCTTGTAGACACGTTTGGGATACGTCATAGGCAGTGCTTCGTTATCTATCGAGATCATTTCCCCTTTAGTGTCTCCATGATTTTTGTTCAGTGTTACAGGTGTATAGTCTGTAGCGATTGTTCTTATTAAAATTTGGGTAATTGATTTCTATAAAATGACGGAAGGATTAAATATTGTCGGTGAAAAATTTATATAACTCCTAATAAAAGGTACTTTTAATAATGTTATTTATAATCTTTAACTTCAATCGCATTTATTTTAAGTGCAAGCTTTCTACAAAAATATAAAAAAAATCCATTTATTTAAATTAAATAAGATAGCCAAATTGTGAAGTCGATCAAGTGAGTTGAAGAACACTCTTCAGACCATTTCATTACCTCAGCGCTGTAAGGACATTAGGTAAGTACAGGAACCGGTTCAGAACAATCGCTTACGTTCCAACAGCGAAAGTGTTATCTTTCGCTGATCTCATGTCGGCTTACCTTACAAAGAGTTCGGTTGTGCTTTTTTTATTTTTTTTTATTTTGACTTGGCATAATAAGGACACATGAATGTTTATTTAAAAAAAGAACGTTTTTATTTTTAAAATATGTTACGTATTTAATGGTAGTTACCTCCCTTTTGTAGAGCATACTATTCAGTCTGGTAACTCCTCACATTTCACGATTTGTTAAAGCAGATTGGGTTGACTTCTTCCTAATACTAATCGCTTTTTTTATTTCCTTAACTACATATTACATAATTACTTTTAATGCTTTTAGGGAGACCTAGTGTGAGATAATGTTACTTTTCTAGTCATACTGATTGTACTGTGGTCCATAATATACCATGACTATCGCTTAAAGACCCAAAGGTTTTGTCACGTGAAGGGGAGTTTTAACTTGACATGTTTATTTCGAAAACTGACACATAACTCGTACTCAGTACGTGTCAAACAATGGTACATAAAATGTTATTTAATTTTCTACTTTTAAACAATTTTCTCCTCACTTGGGTAGACAAAAATAACTTTGGTTATACATCACACAAGTGAAAGCAGAATCGCGGACTTCGCAAGTCTAATTGACATTTACAAACGATCTTTTGTTTGATCTGTTGTGCAACTGGTCGGCCGACCACGTGTTAGCTACCATTGTCGAAGTGACACTAATAGGGCGATAACATCTGACTTAGACTAATGGATTAATACTTATGAGCTGAGTTGCATAAGTCAACAGGTACGCGGACTTTCGTTGTACAAATATAGATAGGATTATTGAGTATACGTAATGTTTTTATAATGTTCTTGTTATAGCTTTCAATTTAAATTAATAAATCGAATTTATTTTGTTTAATATGTAATCCCAATATGTTTTGATAGAGTAAATAGATTTAGATTAAGTTATTTTATGAATACGTCATCAAATATTATTTAATAAATTTGTTATAAACAACATTTATTTTCATCTCTACTTGTATTCTATTTTCAAAACTCCACGATCTGTTCAAACAGAACGTCAATAACTTTCCCAAATTAAAAAGCTGACCACAGATTATATCTCGAAACGAAATTACTATTTTTTCGTGTCGATTTCTTAACAAATATTGGTAGAGCGCATTCCTGGAGTTCAAACGAGCCGTATCACGTGGTGGTCATTACTTTATAAATCGTTTAAAACACGTAACTTGTGCTTTGATGGCCGCCCAACCGATTGCCAGCGGCGTTGGGCGTGCGTGCGCGCTTCGCCCATACGCGGCGAGCTTTTGATAGTGATGTGCCGCGATTATCGATACATGAAGGGAGTATATATTTTTACACATAGTCATAGTGTTCTTTATCTGGCAATTAGTAGTATTCTTTATAAAAATATCCTGTATTCTGATTGAATTTTTCATTGATTTCTACAATTGGTGAGTAACATTTAGAACTTAGGAAGATTCATATTTACTTTAAGGCATTTTTTTATCTCTATACATCACTCGTAGATTTGTAAGCACTAATTATTACATGTTGAACATGATGGGGACATTTGTATAAATCACAAGAAACACGAAAAGGATTTGGGAATAAATTACTCTTAGAATTTAACCTCTCACGAATCATCATTCTAGATATAAAAAATCAACATAAAATGAATACACAGTTTTAATAACCTTGAGAAGCTCTAATAGAAACAAGTGTGTATGAAAACTACACTCATTTTATAAATTAAAAAAGATACACTAAAGGGAATGCGTAATACGAATAAAAAAAGCAATTTGAAACTCACGCATCAAATTCGACATTCAAATGTCAATTGTGAAATAGACAAGTGAACATATCGATAGCGATGTTTACACTCGTCGCGAACATCGATAGCCGGGATCGCTAATTAGTTGCCCGGTGAAAGTTACCGACCGACTGACCACAATCCGATATCGAGCCGATGTTTCGGCGGTGCCGATTTTAGATCGATTCTACTTTCGTTTTTGACTACTCTTGCCGTTCACTACAAGTGTTAATTTACAAGTACACCCGGCGCGGCAATATCTGGCCAAATTGTTTTTCTCCGTTCATTTGTGATTGATTTATTATTTTAAATGGATGTTTGTAAATCGTTTATCGATGCTTCATACAATCGATATTAGGTTTTTAATTACATGAAATTTGAATAGACATGAGCATTATTATAAGTGTATTAAGTAGGTGTATGATCTATAAAAGTAGAGTTCTGCAGTTCGTCATAACATCGACTTGGTTATTAATTAACGGTTTGTTCTCTCAACGTAGAAATAAAGTGCTCAATCATTTTATTAGCTGTGACTTTATATGGTCAGTTTGTAGGACATTTATATTAACACGATTATTATCTTTACAGTATTTATTACATCACCTTGTTTAAATCGCTACTGAGCGCTGTTTAGTACAATTTTACTTGGTAGTAATTGCTAGCTTCTGCCTCCGTTAAATACAGAATAGAGATCATAGACAACTTAGTGATCAGTGTCAGCGTAATGGTGTAAATAGCTACATGTACATTCATGCATAGCTTGAACAGGTATCTAAAGGTCTTGGGTTAGATTTTCGGGACGGGCATACTTTCTGCACGGAGTTTGAAATTACATATATTCGAAAAATTGGTGAAATGTTGGTACTGAAATGCATCTCTGCGTACTCTTTCGATGAATTTGAGGTTTCGTGTGAATTTTTTATAGAATTTATGAGCCTTACGATTTAACTTTTGTTAGTCGTTTAAACACCCAATTACGATTGGATTTTTTTTTATTTTTTTTCATATTATTTTGATCTGGTTATTAATACGTAATTAGCGCCATCCACAACAACACCAACCACTGCGCCGTCCAAGCTATGTAACATCGACCCGGGAATGTATGCCATCAGGTCTTCTATGTGGGTTTACGAGGTGGTGGTTCACAGATGCCGGCATTGTGTTCAACAATTACTTGTAACTGTCGCCCCTTGCTGCCTATGTGAACTCGCGAGCGCTTCTTTATTGGTTTATTAATTATTATCGTGTTTGTGGGTATGTGGGACTTTTGTTATAGCTTAGCTCGTCTAAAATCTATGAGGGTAAATTCTTGGTATTTTAATTTAAGGTTTTTGAAGTAGTTTACTTAGGGTAATCAGAATTAGCTCTAAACTATTGCCGGTTTTCGGGCTCATTCCAATATTCCGTGTTGCAAAAAGGAGGACTAAGGACAAATATTTTTTTTTACTTACTCGTAACATTATTAGGTATTGTGGTTTGATATTTTTAATATGAGTTATATGATTCTTCTTAAAATCGGTAATATTTTGCTAACCGCTAAAGTGGCGACAAATGTACATATGTGTTTACAAAGTGAGTTTTAACTAATTTACCAAAATATCTAGCATTGCATTCCATCGAAAGGTGGTATAAGTAGGTCACTTACATTTTAATCAGTTTTTTATTTAATTTACATGCTTAATTTTAAGCAGGTGTTGGTAATTGTAAAATGAATATTAATTGTAATAAAACTGTTAATTGCATTCAGCTGTTCCCCAAACTAGCAGGTGTGTTACCTGCAAAGGCAAAGGGTGTTTCGAGGAAAAATGTATTCTTTGTTCTTATAACTTTTGCTTTTAATAATTAACCCATGCTAAAGATATTTTTAGTGATAACAAATTGGTATAAAGATACCAAGATACCAACTACGAATGGCACAGAATTATGGAAAAAAATAGATCTTTCTTTTTAGAAACTCTCAGTAGTATCAAGACTGAAAATTCTAAATTAATACTTTTTGCTGGCTATAGCCATTAATATTAAAGCGGTATAGAGATATCTATATCTGCTATCTATATCTGATATATATATCTGCCCTTTCATCGAAACAAGTGGATTAACTGATTGCACCAATTCATTAAGCAGAACTGTATTGTATAAAACCTAATCTATCCTACGGATTTTCATGCATTTTATCACTAGCCGTTTTACTATCAATAACAGAGCAGACCTAATCGGCTTTGCCTGACAGGCAATAAATAATGCAAATTACCTTGGGTGAAATTTCAATAGGAAAATATTAGGCTGACTGTTAATAGGATGCAAGGAGTGTGGGCGGGCTAGAGACGCAGCTCGGACTTGAAGGATTTCCTGCTGTCATAGCACTGAATGAAGTAATAAGAATAAAGATTAAAATACGTAAGTAGAAAGCGTAGAAAAGCCAAAGGCAGACAAGAGATAGACGTCTTAGGACAGCAACGTTAGTAATTACTATTGTTCTCTTCGTTTTGCAGTAAAAATACATATTTGAACTATTCCAATATTTATTTACTCTTTATAAAATGATTGTAAATGTGGACTTAATGCCTAAGGCAACGAACCAAAACTTATACTACATTATATCCGACATGTGCGATTAAATTAAAAACAGTTTTTTTTTATAAAATCTTGCTGCATCTAGCGGTTATCCAATTTAATGATTTTAGCATAAATTATTTTACATTGTTATTTTTTTTACATATTTTAAAATATTTCATACGTTTTGCAACAACATTTATATTATTTTTTATTTTATTTTTTAAAACACTCTTAAACATCCATCAACTCAAGGAATATATAAAACAATATTTGCTCATTTAATTACAGCAATGAAAATCGAAAGCAAAATTATGAAGTCAATGTCACTGACCGCAACCGCGAGAGATTTGACCGCCAAAACTGTAACACGTGCCTTCTCTGTCACACATACCGATTAATATATACCTGTCTCTTTCGCACACGGACACACGTGGAGATCCTAAGATCCTAGAAATGTCAGTTGCGGAGAAAGTGTAAACAAAAGCTTTCAAGCGGAACAGGTTGTTTATTTACGGAATAATTCAGCACGTTTGCAGTGGTCATCCGTCTAATGATATTGAAGGCGAATTGGCGTTCAAGTGATAATTATTTTGTAGTGGTTGCTACATTTGTGGTGCCTTCTTGAATGTAATGAGTTGAAATATGGATATTTTTTAGAGCATATAATTTATTATCATTTAAATGCATTAGGTTTGGGCCAATATTTGAAAGTAAAATTTAATAAACAATTTTATTACACCCCATCGTTTTTCGGCGAATAATTTTCTTTTATTAATTTTCTTAATACCTTCTCATTTACTATTAAGAAATTATATTTGCTAATACCTCACACGTAGGTATTATAAAAGAAAATACATATCATTATTATTACCAACTTTTTATTAAAATACATATATTTAATTCGATTAATAGGCTAAATGCCTAAGTATTAAAGTCCCAGTGACGAGTTTGACTTTCGGTTTCGTTGTAGTGCGCGGGCGCAAGTCAACGGCCTTAGATCTAGTGCGACGATAGGTACTACGGCTGTACTTACATTTAATTCATTGACCATGTCTGGTGTACCAACTAGACTACGCTGTTTAAACTTGTGCTGAAGCATTTATTGTATAAGAAATTTATTTTGTTATAATGAAATAATATATTTTTTATAACCTCTGATTACAGCTGGTAAAAGCACATATGTTTAATATTTATCTTTTTAAAATTTAAATATTTATATGAAGATTTTTTTATATAAGTTACAATTTTTTTAAACGTGCAATTGGGCGCCCGCGACGTACACAGGCCACAGTGCCGCCGCCCCTCTCGAGGTCACATTCAGTGAGGACGCGCTGCCCCCACAGCACGTCCAGCGACCCCAAGGGCCCCTTTAAGTAAGACAATTGTACCTGATCGTTTATCCTACTATTGGACACGTAATACTGGCGTAATTAAAGGCTAATTTCAAATCTGTTAATTAATTGAGAGACAAAGAATAAATCAGACTTCCCAATCTTAAATCCCATACGTAAATCATAAAGAGTGGTTGAATATTTCACCGAAGGGCCGTCTAATCGCGCCAGTGAAAGTTCCGAACAAGCTCCCCTACTCGCTTTGTTAAATTACATGGAATGAATGAGTCGTTGACCGTGGAAATTGACCTTGTGCATGGGAATAATGCGTGATTAAAACGTGTTCGAGGCTCTCATTTCTATTATTGTGGGACCTTGAGTTCCCCATCGAAGTTTTCAAAACGGTGATGAGGTATTGTGGTCTTTCTCCACGTATTGTCGACAATAAACACTACAATGAAGCAGTGATGGCCTCGAGATTTGGGCGCCCGGTCGAGAATCTCGGCGGTCGCGGGTTCGAACCCCAGGCACACACCTCTGACTTTTCGAAGTTATGTGTGTATTCACATTAAATTATCACTTGCTTTAACGGTGTAGAAAAACATCGTGATGAAACCTGCACACCTAAAAAAAGTTCTTAGGAATTTCTTAGGTGTGTAGTCCGCCAACCCGCACTAGGCCAGCGTGGTGGACTATGGCCTAAACCCTCTCAATGGTAGAGGAGACCGTGCTCAGCAGTGGGCGTATATGGGTTGATGATGAAACACTACAATTACCACA
This sequence comes from Cephonodes hylas, assembly GCA_030295005.1. Taxonomy (NCBI): domain Eukaryota; kingdom Metazoa; phylum Arthropoda; class Insecta; order Lepidoptera; family Sphingidae; genus Cephonodes; species Cephonodes hylas. The sequence continues at coordinate 9,739,975 of AP025372.1, read as the reverse complement.
TATGTATGTCGTCTTGTATACATGTCAAAACATACAAGAGACTTTCAAACACTCTGGCCTGTAGAAAATATTCTGCACCACATAATATTCTATTTCCATCTGGACGACCTTAATTTCAAAACAAATATTAAGACATTCAGATGTATGTATTTCATTTAAATGAATCTTCATCATCAACCCATGTACGCCCACTGCTGAGCACGGGTCTCCTTTACCATTGAGAGGGTTTCAGGCCATAGTCCACCACGCTGGCCTAGTGCGGGTTGGCGGACTACACACCTAAGAAATTCCTAAGATCTTTTAGGTGTGCAAGTTTCATCACGATGTTTTCCTTCACCGTTAAAGCAAGTGATAATTCGATGTGAATACGCACATAACTTCGAAAATTCAGAGGTGTGTGCCTGGGGTTCGAACCCGCGACCGCCGAGATTCTCGACCGCGCGCCCAAACCTCGAGGCCAAATAAAATGCCAAATTTAAATTAATATCTGCTCCTAATTATTAAATAAACAAATACATTCAAGTTTCACATGCATACATTGTTCTAACCCCACAGTCAGATACAAGTTTTTTATCATGGTTATCAGACACCACGAGAGACTTTTTAAACGAACATTTGTATCCTTGAAACCCATGGCTCCTCTTACAATCGTTAGTATCTATCCAACTGCGTCACGGTTTTGTAATTATTAAAATTTAATAACTTCAAAATAATGACTCAACAATTCAATTAACAACACCGTCCCTATAAACTACATCAAAGTGCCCCAGCTAAGTTTAGACGCTAATAGATATAATGGGGCGGCTTATTGCCCGTCAATCTGTAAATAAAGACCAACGGAGTGGAAGCATTGTATTGATCGTGAAAATGACAATAAAAATACGACAAAGCTGGGGACTCACCGCACCCTGTCATTACCGGCCACCGCATCGCAGCAAAAAGTGAAGTGGTGAACAGATCCGGCTAAGGTGGTCACCACTTTCTCCCGATGCTCCCACGGCCCGATTGGCCCAAAAACGACCAGTCAAGCAGGACCGCCCAAAATAATCGATGTGTAAAGCGGTTCGGTGGGTCGGTACCTTTACTTTCGCTCCTTCCAGTTAAGCCGGGTTTCTATTCGTTTTTTACGCAGGCTATACGTTCATTGAGGGCTTTGTGGATGCTTGTTGAAACAGTACATTATGGTTGGGAAGATGATACGCCCTGGAGGGCTAGGGTTGGCAACTTACCTTTTAGCACTTTTCTATGCTTTGAGATGCGTTCAGGTGAAAACATCGATTTTTTTACTGTCTAGGGGCTCAGGGTAAATAGTGTACAATTAGCTGGTAAATTTAATAGGTACATATATTAAAATTTAAGATCAAATCATTGAAAACATTTTAAATAAAACTGAGAATCCAACTTAAAATCTGTCCACTGCGTACTTTTACATTTCGAGTAAAAAAATAACCACAAAAGTTAGTAAAAGTTACAATCATTACAACCTTAGGTATAGGCAAATAACTTTCCGATATCTCATTTGAAAAATGTTACCTTTAGTTCCTACAATTTCACTTTCCTATAACAAGTTAGGAACCTTTCACCCATGAACTTTAGTTTCTAGTGCAGACATCGTGACCACCGCTTGGGAGCTATCTGGAATCATCGAACTATCGAAAGTTCTTCGATTTTCAGCTGACGCTATATTTATGAAAATCCAAGCGTGAGAAATTAGGTACATATTAACACCATGTCTTTTTTGACGTCTCTTTACTTTGTCGTGCCTCAAACCACGTCGTTGTAATGTCAGTACAAAGATCGTCGTGCTATGTAGTGTCAATTTCTCGGATTGGCAAGAGCAGACAAATTCTCTCTTGTTTATGCAGATTTCGTATAGAATCCTGGTAATACGCATAAATAGGTTGGCTTTTTTTACATAGATCTTAAATAACAGTTGCTAAAACGTGATTGCAGAATTGCATTAAATTACATAAAACATTTTTTCGTTCTCAATCAGACATTGCATCAATTTCCTAAGCCGCGTTCTCATTACGATCCCATACACGTTAATTACTTAAGATTTCACCGCGGCGCACTCACGCCGTGGAACTGAGCTTCGTGCTCACCCCCGGTTCTGAGTAAATTGGCATGACGAAGCCGCGGTATGTCCATAACTTTCTCATACTATCTCACTATATTTCATATAATTACGTATTGTTCCATAAAACTTGCCCGTCCGGAAGGAATTTCTATTTAGTCACGAATGTTTGGTTGTGAAATACCATGTCATTGATTTTCCCGTAACTTGCATCGATTGATGAGTGAGTTGATTTTTATTGCTGTGAATTATTTTCTTTCTTAATCTTCTTCTCTTGTTATTAAGAGCTTTTGGTTATTAATACTAAAACTTGGGGAAATTGCAAAATTAAATCAGAAAAAAGAGTCTGTCACCAACGAACATATCGTCAAGTTGAAAAGTAAAATGCGACATCTTCACTATTGAAGTAGGCGATAATTCTTCCTAAAGCATGCGTATTATTTAGGCATTAAAAATACAGATATAAAACTAATTCTGTAGAATTTAAGTATGCTGCGTGAAGCATAATAATATTTTTCTGACCAAAATAAAATTTTACTTAATTAAATGTACCTGATTTTCATATATCAAAACTAATACAACCGCTACAACATTCATATCTCTCAACGCTGTTCAACAGCCCGTTTAATAATGATTATTCATCATACAGTTAATATGAAATGAACATCGTGGGAATACACGCTTCTAGACCAGCACTTTCGTAATTAACGTATTTGAATGGATCGGCTGCATATGACATTGCCAAGTGACGAGCTATTCAAATGAATTTCGATACGGTTTCGCTTCTTTATTAGCCTATAATAATATGACTGATAGGTAAAGTTATCGGTTTTCGATTTAGAATTTAACTTGCAGATCTTTTGATACTTGAATATTGAGGTTTATTTCATACAACTTTTGATACAAATCTGCTGGAGTCTTTATCTTTGGGGCAATTGGAGACTTCATATGTTTTTACTATTATATTTTGCTATAATATTTAATTTCATCATCAGTCCATATAAGACGTATACCATACTGCTGGGCACGGGCCTCCTCCACAGCTGAAAGGGTTTAGGTCTTAGTCCACCACAGTGGCATAGTGCGGGTTGGAAGACAAATAAGTATTTACTTAAAACATTTTTTTTCCATGAATTGGGATGAGCGATATTCTTTAACAAAATTGTGGATTTTTATATGAAAAATATATTTATATACACTAATGTTTACTCGTGATTAACAAAACATAGACCAGGAAATAATAATAATGGTACGGGCACTGGTACGGGCACTCGGTATTATCAATCGGCAACATTTTTTTTACTTTATAAGATTATAAAATAATGCCTTATCTAAAATTCCATCGAAATCAACTAATTACGAGCACAATACTGTAATGATGAGTATAACCTGGCACAGGAATTTGTCCTCGATGTTATGGGAAAATGTAGCAAGCTGTATACATGAGTCTCGTGAAGTGGGCTTGCAAACACAATCGAAGCACAGGCGACGCTAATTCCAATTGTATGAAAATTGCCTTACTGTTGATTTTTTGCTGTAATGTGTTATATTTCTTTGAAGTCGATAAATGATGTTTAAAGGTAATTGTGATAATTATGGAATCTCCTACGTGTCTCTAAGGGAGGGAGGGATAAGAAATGGCATATACCCAAGTTTTGACGAACAAAATCTCACGTGATAGGAAATGAAACATGCACTTTTCCAGACACTATGGTGATGAGAACTTTGTGATGAAAAACTGTTAAATTTTTTTGTATGAACCGGACTTATGAAATGTGCAAATTTATATTTAGGAACAATGAGCAATCTATGTGTTAAAGCGATGTTAAAAATGGTGAAAAAATAAAAATACTTATTTTAGTCGGTAGTTAAACTAATTTAAATAAAACTGTTGGTTTAAAACAGCTTTGGTGCTTTTATTAAATTAATGTCAGAAGCAGAATTGTACCGTCATCTTATTTGTTATTTGAAACAAATTTACCTAATCCTGAACTGAGAACCGGTCAAAATATGAGTTCTTAGCATTACTTTTTTTTAGTATTTTTTGTATATATCATCTTTTTTTGTCCATTGAATTCACTTTGTATCCCACGATAACCCAATAAACTAACGCAACTTGCTTCCCATACATTACAAATTTCTTTCGACATCATTTGTATCGCACCATTTATCTGTAATTTGTAGCATTTGATATGGTTATTTTAAGCTTTTATCTACGAAACTATTGGGCAATGAATCGTCATAATGATATTTCTAAGGTCACAGTTCAAATGAGATTACATGTTGTTTTAAATAAAAGAAAGCATAACCATTTTTTTAATTATAATGATATCAACGTTATACCTACTTTCATTATGTGGAATTTTATAGTGTTCATGAAATTCTGGCCTCTTTACGAGTATGTTACTACATAATATTTTTTAACGTCAATTTTTCTAGTAACATTTTACTTATCTCCGCGTTAGTATTAAATATTAACAGAATATATTACTTACAAAATAGATAATACAAACAATGCCTAAGTAGGTGATAGATTATTATTTAAAAATGTTATTGTATTATTTGCATATGCATTCATAACCGTTTACTAATCCTATTGCATTTTCAATTTTCGTTCTGAACATTATGTGTAACTTGCATTATAAACTCCACAATAATGTTAAAACGCGGAGCTCACTTTGAATAAAACACTGAAGAATAATATTATTCCTTTCGAGACTTAAAATATTAAGGTTAAAACAACGGCTTCTTTTCTGAGTCCTTTCTGTTTACGCGACCTTTAACATTTAATCTCTAAAAGTCATATTTCTATACTATTTTTTTTTGTACTATTTTAGTGTTTTATTTAATGATCATTTTCACAATTCACACAAATTCACAACTAGAGCTCCCGAATTCAATTCCTGTATCGGGAAAAGAAATTCTCAGTAGCAGCAAGGAGATTGGAAATTACCTTAAATTAACTTCTATTATGTGGGATATTAATAGCAACTTACGAAGAGTACAGAAATACACTTCTACCCATTCTAGAACTATATATCTATGTACCTAAAAACCTTCATCAAAATGCTGAAACAAAACAAACATCAAACACAATTAATTCCCGGCTGGAAATAGTTCGTTGGGAAGTTAAATTAAAAGCAAATACACCTGGTACCAACCACGAACTCAGAACAAAAAGGTTCGAACACATTTCATTCCTGACCGTATTTTTTGTTCACAGATCACAATGCGGCTGCGGAGAGGAATTGCGGGCTTCCTGCTCATATTATATTTGGTGAGTGCTTTCGACTCGGTTTTTGGTTTTGATGACGTAATACTAAATTTGAGTCTCCGCGGAGGCACGTAAAAGAAAATGCGACTTGCCTTAAAACGAAAAATAAATTCTAAGGTTTTATGCCTCTTGTAATAATAGGACAAATAAAATCATATATAAATAAAAATAAAAACGTACAATAATAATAAATTCATTAAGTATCTAGATATAATCTACATTTATTCACAGGGACTGCTTCATAAAACCTTTTTCATAAACTAATGCTCTAAGGTACAGCCTGAGGTTTTTTTATCGATGTTTAGCAATTTACAGACTGTAATGTAATTTACTGAGAGAAAAACCTAATAACCTTATCCGACCCGGGATTTAGCTCTCGGACGCGCCTACTCCGCCATTATATTTTATAAAGGTAATATTGCGTAGTAAATAGATTCTTATTTCATAATAAAATTATGTCATGAAACACGCACACGCACAATCGAAGATGTGTCGATTGAATAATTCGATATAAAAGATAACAATGGTCAAGTTTCATAATAGCAATGCATTACAATTCTGTTCGCGTGGAATTCCATATAGAATCGATCTATAAGAAACGTGGACAGGTGTAATTAACCACGTGAATTAATAGTAGTTCTTAAATCTTAATATATATTAGGTGCAAAGGAGACTCTGAAAATTCTTACTTGTATTAATTAAAGTTCATGCCTCGTGGTCTCGTGGCATAAGTGCATAAAAATAAATCTGTGAAATAGACATATTTTGTTTTCTTACTTAGAGCGTCTTATATTTTTTTAAATACTTAAAGCATTACTTGAGCAATGAGATAGATAACCTCATTTTTAAAAAGTAACAAAAAATGTAAAAATTCTTGTGCGTTTGATTACTGGCTCATACGTTGAATTATTAGACCAGAAACGAACGGGTTTATCTCTCTAACTGTTCTAATACATAATTTTTCTTTCGACATTAATGGTTTGACTCAAATGTAGAACTCATATTAATTTGCCTATCTATATTTCTGACCGGCCCGTGATACATTTGGCCATACCAGCTTGTGAAATGAGAGGACGCGGGTTCGATCCCCACATCGAGACAGATATTTGTGTGATCCACAAATATGTATTTGATCGGGATTGTGAGAAAAGTCTCTCCTAGTTTTTGATTTCTGGAACGCGCGTTGGCGCTATGTATATGACTGTTGGATGTTGGACCGAGCACATATTAGCTTGATATGCACATCTACTTGCTAACCAGATATAGCCAGTCTTAAGCAAATATAAAAATCCTTTTTAAGCTTATTATAACTCGACCTATGCGCAGAATAAAGTAATATGTGCTTTTTCACAATTTCTCTTTCTCAGCGATTTAAACTTAATTGGGCACAAAATTATCAGTAACTTTTTTGTTCTTCAAACAACAGCAAAATTTATGATTATTATTACTTCACTAGTGCAATATATAAACAAGTTTAACTCTATTTTAGACATAAAAAGTACTTTGGTGTTATAGTCATAAGTAACCTTATTCTTTGCATAGGTCGGACTAACATATAACTATTCAACAAAAAAATGTGCTAAATTCATTAATTTCAACATTTCACACTCCCATGTCAAATTGCTTTTGTTAAATAAAGCTTTTAGCTTAAAGATTATTCGTTTTTTTTATGGGTTCTATGAAAGTAGCGCCATTGAAAGTAAATTCTCACTATTTTATAATAATGTCAGCTAATTGGCTGTTTGAAGTAACTTAACTAAACGCTACAAATCTAATTTATTGGTCTATCTAATTAAAATTCCGATTAAAAAATATTCAGTCTCAAATGTAACATCAATTTACGAAGAAGCCATTCATACTAAGAGGATTCTATGTAGCTTTTGCAGTAATTCAATGATTTCTACTAGTAACCTCACAATTTTGTATCGTAACAATATTCCAAACTAGATGTGACCTAAAAGGCTAAGTGAAGTTACAGAACCGAACGCCACTAAGCAAATTGCTTTATCGTCTCTTCAGCTTCAAACATCAATTTAAGAAGCCGCCCATACTATTCTGTTCATTTAAAGTGTTCAATAGATAAATATCGGTACGTCGACAAACAATGGGCTGTTAAAATAAGCGATATAAATAAGTGCTTTCACTGGAACCGAACCGCATCGGCACATATCAATCAGCGAGCATAAAGCAAGGGGCAATCAAATCGCTCTTCGGGTAGCAGCACCTAATATGGGCACAAGTCGACCCACTGACAGACGCTGTGACGGACGTCGCACGCCAAGTTCCGTCTACGTCAACCATTTACCTGTTTACCCTACTGTGGAAAGTAAGAAGGGTACTAAACACAGCTCTACTGGTCCACTAAACATTGTTGCAACGGAAATGTTGTGATTGAGTTAATTCTACGAATGGAAGTAAATTAACTTGATTTCACAAAATGATTTCTTTTATATGGAAACCATGGTGTTTGTGTTATATTGTAGTTTGTTTCATCAAAGCATATTGTTACAAAATTATGTAATCGCTTACTTCAATAAACCAGTTCACACAAACATCTAGATCCGAAACCTATATTTGCCGATTACATCAACGTTTGTCTTAGTCCAGGATCGAACTAACGGCCTCTCTTTTTATAAGCTGGTGGTATACTGCGCCACGGGGCTGTTATAAGTATCTGACAAGAAAACCAATTATTTTTGTTTTCCTCAAAACGCCAAACAAAAACTTTGGAGCAATTATTATCGCCTTACTAAACACAAACACTTCAACTTTAAAGGTCTTTTAATCATCTATAGAGAAGATGACTTTATAAAACTGAAGGCCGATTTATGACAATGGGTGACTCGGCAGAGTAGGCCTGCTTTCCCACTGGTCGCAGCGACCTACAGCGTCGACACACATTGAACTGGACATCCTGCTCTCGGCTTTGTAGTGTCCGACGATTTGACGTGTTACCCTATTTTTATGAGCTGCTTTTTCTTGCATTTGTGTTTATAGTGGAGCTGAACGATGATAAATTTTATTCGCACATGTGTGATCATAAATTGAATTAAAGTGGCTTGTTATCATCATCATCGTCATCATCATCATCGTGATAAAACTGCATCGAACCAACTGCCTTTGCGGCGACATATTATGTATATTCCAAAATGTAGTCCAAAGTTTGATTCCTGGTTCTGACAGAATTTCATCAAGTTTTCAGTAAAAGAAAATTTTCAGTCATCATCAACCCATATACGTCCTACTGCTGGGCACGGCCCTCCATACCATTGAGACGGTTTAAGCCTTAGTCCACCAGCCTGGCCTAGCAAGAAACACGCGAAACACAGCAATACATCACTAAAACACACCCTGTGAAAATGCATCTGCAAATACACTGCCTACCTCTTTGTTGTTAAATGTTAATGCGTTTTAGTTCTATCGCTTCGCTCGCGGCCACATTCTGAGCAATATAATGAAAGTAAAATGAGTTGTAGGAGCATCGACCGCGCGCCTCCCGTGACACACTGCTCTTGAAGTCTCGAGCTACTGACGTCGCTAACTGACGCGGATGTTGTTTGTTTGCATTTTTACAAAATTGATTTATTAGTTAATACAGGGTGCATTCAGTGATCGGAAACTAAGGCATGGCTAAGATGATTACATCATTACAGGCTGGCGTACGAATGTTGTAATCAGTTCGAATTTTAAAAAATAACATTTTTTGTAGCTGTTCAAAGTTATTTACTTTTAACGTTTTTGTCTAAATAAAAATCAAATTAAATAGGTAAAATCAGATAAAATACAATTTTTACATGGACCGTAAGACATATTAAATTAATAATATAATTAATAAAAAAAAATGTAAAGAAACTGTTTATTATTTGACGATAAATATAGTTATTCTTCATAGGAAATTAGAAAAATACAGGACACTTGTATTTTTCTCTCACATCACATCACATATTAACACATTCATCTCATTACGTTAATTAAGACAAATACAAATTAAATTCAAAAAAAGAACTTCCACAGCACTTTATATCCATAAAATAAATTGTCCCAACTCAATTGATTTAAATGGATGTAAATACCAACGTCACGCTATATTTATTTAACTATCGAGTTACATTTCCGATCGAGCCGTCCCTACCATTAAAATTTTATAACCTGTACCGAGAACAAACTTTCACCCATCGCTTTGATTGCGTAACACTCCCAATGTATCATATCCCAAACGTTGGATCCAACATTTATAAAGCGTTCATAAATCTCTTTGGGAAAAGGTATCACACTTTCTAATTTCATCAGAACAAATGAGAGTAATAAAAATATTTGATGTCAACGACTGGTTGTGGACGGCGATACTAAAGATAAGTTCGTAGTTACTCTTCAATGTTAACGGAAATGGGGAAAGAGTTGATAACACCTATGACCCGTGGATATTTTGTTGTCTGAATCAGACAACGATTAATGATAACTATTGTAATTTCTAAGAATAAAATTAACTTAATGTGTTTGTTTATCTTTCATTAATTTGAAATTACTTCGTCGATCGAGACCCAATCATTCCGTTTTAAACTAAGAGTGCGGTATAATTTAATTCTACAAATTATTATGCACTTAAATGGTGAAGGAAAATATGTATAGTAGCGGAATAGTTTTATGAAAATTCTTAGCAAGGAAATTTCTAGGTATGCCATAATGGAGTAATGTCCACGTAGCCAACACCCTATGCTACGTGCTGAACTAAGGTTTATGCAGGCGCAAGAGTATAAGATCCCCTGGCCCACTTATGAGGCACACACTCAATTATGAAGCAGGCTGATGATAGTACCTGAAATATCAAAATTTACCTAATTCTTTTATTGCCATTTTTACTAAATTTCTATTTCATTTTATAAAATACATATTTTGAATAGCTCAACGCGCAATGTAATACTAGCAAAAATTAAGTTAAAACTAAATCCGGGAATGGAATCTGAGACGTCTTAATGTTACTAAATATGGGAATAAGGAAAGTAAGTATATGCAAAATCTCGAAACTTATGAGAGTTCACACATCACATTTTCAGATATTGTAAGATGCTAGAGAACTTTTAGGAATGCTCTTTGATCTCTATGATGCTAAAATGTAAAAGTTAGAGAATGCCTCAGGCATTATGTCCGCCTTTATACACATTGTATAATAAGCATAAATAAATAAATAAATAAAATGTAAGGAGTAACTATGAGATAATATGTATACCTAAGAAATAAATGGCAGACTAAAGTAATCTTATACTTTACATTTGAATAGTAAGTGAAGTTAAAAAAAATCTCATTCCAAGTAAACACATTCCATCGACCGATTTACCTGAATTGGAGAAACATTTAAGAATACATTATGACAAACTTGTTTTATAGATATTATTGGGAGATCACCGGTCAAATGATTCGTGATATCAATCTTGAACGGTCTACTTTTTTAGTATTTACATATTGTAATTTACATGTGCGTTTCTCTAATAGGTTATTTTTAATCGGATATGTGTCTAGACACTGCAGTCAAAAAAGAACATCACTGTTAGAAGAAGTATACGAAAGAATAGTGATTTTCAGCTCGACTGCCGACTTTTGGTCGAGCAGTTGCTATGCAATCTAGAATTGACGGGTTCGCTTTAGGGTAGATAAAAGAAAATTCGGATTTTTAGTTATGAAACTCTCAGTAGCAGCTCAAAAAACCAGGACCGAAAAATGGTAATATGTTCATATATATTATGTCATAATATATCCAAAAAGTTGGGCCAAAATTGTAACCTTAAGTTCATGATCAACGGCTACTTAGTGATACTGCAACAAAACTGAATAGATATTAACTTCCGAAGACATACAAGGTTCATACTAGAACAACATCCATTTCCAAAATATTAAGGTCAGTATGTCGTATTGGATAACTTCATAAAATACTACCAAAACGACACCAGTGAAAGCGGAGCGCGGTGGAAAAACAACGGAGTTTTACATTTTTCGAATAAACTTGCATATAAATGACTTCACACGTGTGTTTAAATATTTAATACGCTATCTTCGAGCGTTAGGTGTGTCAGTAGATTCTACTACACTTTTTTATTGTTGCACCTTAAACCTGCACAGCTAAAAGTTCTTAGGAATTTTTTAGGTGTGTAGTCCGCCAAACCGAAGGATACTAGCGTGGTGGACTAAGGCCAAAAACCCTCTCGGTTGTAAAAAAAGCCCAGTAGTGGTACGTATCTATATGGGTTGATCATAATGCCTTCTACTGGAGATAAGACACTTCATTGAACTAAGACTAGGATTTTGTCATACATAGTTGACGGACTAGGTATCGCTGAAAAAAATTTGGACACCTTAGATTGTACTTATTCTTCATTCATTTTTTTCATTCTTCATTTATCCATCAATATCAATATTAATTCTAACAGAGGCACTTGGCTTGAACTCACGACAGCCGAGCCTTTGTCCCTGTTCGCCTGACTGTGTGTCATTTAGTTAATCATCGTGTTCAGAGTAAAACAAAGTGAAACTTAATTCCATCTGAATATACAATTACAATAATTTATATGGGAATCGTGAGACGATTGTATGTCCCAGTTCAGTATACTTGTTCAGTAATTACTACTGTAAGCTAAATTATGTTCACATCAATTACTATCTTCTGCTTCATGTAGATAATAACCCTAATGTCTTCTTATTAGATTTGATCTGAGTCACTTAAATCACAGTATACAATTCACTCAAGAATACTCATCATCCCCCTGCCCTGGTCCCAATTTAATCCTTGGGGTCGGCGCAGTATGTTTTCTCCTTCCACACATCCCTGTCAGCCGTCATGTCTTCATTTACCCCTTTCTTTTTCATATCTTCAGCCACGCACTCCATCCATCTCTTCTTTGGCCTTCCTCGGCCCGCCCATCCATCCACTTTCATCTTCATCACCTTTTTTCCTACATATGATTCATCCCTTCTCATAATGTGCCCATACCACGACAGACGGTTTCCTTTCATCTTTTCTATCACAGAAGCTACTTTCAGACTTCCCCTGACGTATTCATTCCTCACTCTGTCACTCCGTGTTATACCACACATCCATCGCAACATTCGCATTTCTGCTGCATGCAGTCATCAAGAATACTAACTAGACATATTCACAACATTTAATTGCATCATCTGGCCACATACGTCTCACTGCTAGGCACGGGCCTTCTCTAACGCTGAGAAGGTTAAGTCCAAATCAAATTAAGTCCAAGTTTAGTCCACCACGCTAGCGTAGTACGCATTATCGGAAGACCAGATAGTTAAAGACATTTAATTCTCAAGCAATGATCCAAAAAATAATAATTTCCCATAACCAGTGAAGCTAACAACTTTATTTCAACCTTCCAGAGCGGTGTTCTATCCGACCAGTCTTCGAACGAGAGCGGCGGCGCGTCAGGCAGCCCAGGTTCTGATTCGAGTAATGCAGCAGAGCCCACAGCTGACCAGCTCGCCATGGAGTCTGGCGAGAGGGACGCGCCGAGCCACGCGTACAACGGGCCTCCGCCGCCAGCCCCCCCTCCTCATAATAGGAGGCAGAACCCATCGCACCACCAAGGGCATCATCCGTTAGGTATATTATCATCCATTACCTACTTTACCTAATCATATATAAAAGCTCCATCAAGTTTACTAGGCCTTAGAGTGCCATGATGAATGATGAAACCATCGTGATGAAACTTGCTCACCTAAGGGTTTTTAGGAATATCTTAGGTCTCCGCAGTAAAGGAGGCCCGTGTTCAGCAGTGAACTGATGAGTAGTGTATAGTGAAATCCTTTTCTTTTACTTTTGCTTTAATTATGATAAATAACTAATCGTTTAAAGAATTATGTCATCAAATACTAATTTCGAATGTAAGTTAAATTGCTTTGTACACCGTTCACTATATTTTATTTAGTTATCTGCTAAATTATTTTTGTAGCCTTTGATCTAAAAACACTTGTATCAACGTCTGCTGAGACAAAGAGATTCTCGAGTAGAGCCTAAGCATCAGCAAAGGCAACGTTATACCTACAACCACTAAGTGGTCTGACGATGTTATAAAAGATGCACGAGGCTGTTTTTAAGAGGCCGCTTTGAGTTGAGGCTTATGTCTAGCTATAGATCTCACAAGGTTTATGACAATAAAAAAGAAAGAATATAGTGGTATGGATAATTTACAAGCAAATGAGAAAAAATATTTAAAAAAAGATATGTTGATCAAATGAGAATTCATATGATGTTGCAAAAACAGTATGGGACAAACTCACTATTAAAACTGTAAAAATAAAATAGCAACAGACACGTACAAAGCCGTTGAATTAATTTACATCACAACACTCGTAAAATCACGACTGCGCTGGTCCACTTCTCGAATTCAATAGAGCTTGTAGCTGACTATGTAATTAGCAACTCTGTGAGAGGTTTTGTTCTATGAGCACAATGAACAGTCAACTTAGCGTTTGTAAGTTGTAATGGATTATATAGAAAGCCTGATACATTATTTACAATGTTTCTGAAATAGCCCTACTTTACTCTATACTTTGACATGGAATTGATTAATTAATTAAATAATCCTCACTTTTCATGTAATACCAAAATATAATTCAAAACGAAATTATCTTTTTTCAGGTATGCCTCGAATTTCTAATCATCATCCAATCCACTCAAAGCCTTTTGCTCTTGGACCGCCAGTAAACCACCACAAGAGTGACCTCGGACCTGGATTCCGAGGACCGCCGCCGCCGCCTGCACCTCCCACCGACGCACAAACATCTGCCAGTGAGAAGGTCTTTAGTGGAGCTGGAGACGTCTGGCCAGCGCCAGCACCAGATATGCCCAAAATAGTATCCCTCGATGTGAAATGCGAGAAGAACGCTATGAGAGTCTTCCTCAGTTTCGATAAGCCGTTCTTCGGTATCGTCTTCTCTAAGGGCCATTATTCTAACCATCAATGCGTGCACCTACCGCCCAATCTAGGAAGGACTTCCGCCTCATTCGAAATAGGAGCTCATGCTTGTGGCACAGCTGGTAGTGGAGATCCTAGATACAGAGGAGACGTAGCAGCTGCTGGAACATACTTCGAAAACGTAATTGTGATTCAATACGATCCTCAAGTGCAAGAGGTTTGGGATCAGGCCCGCAAGCTGCGTTGCACATGGCACGATCAATATGAGAAAGCTGTTACATTCAGACCATTCCCCGTTGACATGCTCGATGTTGTCCGAGCAGACTTCGCTGGAGACAATGTTGGTTGCTGGATGCAGATTCAAGTCGGAAAAGGACCTTGGGCTTCTGAAGTATCAGGACTTGTGAAGATTGGACAAACGATGACGATGGTTTTGGCTATCAAAGACGATGATGCGAAATTCGATATGTTAGTTCGAGACTGCGTAGCTCATGATGGTCAACGCGCTCCTATCCAACTAGTTGATAGGCGGGGCTGTGTGACGAGACCGAAATTGATGTCAAGATTCACCAAAATCAAGAACTTCGGGGCAAGCGCAAGTGTTCTTTCATACGCTCACTTCCAAGCTTTCAAATTCCCCGACTCGATGGAAGTACATTTCCAGTGCACCATACAGATTTGCCGATACAGATGTCCAGAGCAGTGTTCGGACGGTGGTCCAAATGTGATCGCTCCTCATGCGGAATACGGTCCTCCCCAGATTGATGCGTACACTGTAGGAATCGAAGCAAGAAGGGACGAACGAAGAGTGAGGAGGCAGCGCCGTGCCACTTCACCCGAGAAAGAAGTCGGAGTGAATAGAGTTATTCGTGTCGTATCTGCTGGAGACTTGAATTTGGACTCATCAGAAGAGAATGCTGCACCGAAAATAGTTCCAACTCCAGGTCTTGTTTGTATGACAACGCCTGGCTTTGCTGCAACCCTTGGGGCCCTTCTTGCCACACTGTTATGTTCTTGCGCAGTATCTGCTATCCTGTTCCTAAAGTTAAGACCTATAACCACATTGAAGAAGAAGACAGCTGCTGTAACGACGATAGCTCGACCGCACCCACCGCCCACCGCTCATGTTATCTCAAAAAGCCGCTTCTACTCGTAACAGAGCGTTTATCTAACATAATTTGTACATATTAGTGCGATGAGACTGACGTTTGTAGACCATGCCAATTATATTTACATGCGCGTTGTTTGAGTGCTCAATGATAGTTACAAATTCTACATTAATATAGTATTAATTTAATTACTGATTAACATGTACGCAGATGCCGTTGAACATAAACTGTTAATTATAATTGTTGGAGTGATCTTCAACACAGAGTTGATTTGTTGAATCTATATGTACGGTTTCGTGAACGAAAGCACAAAGTACTTTTAAATTTAGTGTTAAACTGTAAGAACAATCTTCTGTTACCTCTTTTCGAATGCATTTTGAAGTAGGGGCAACGGAAAATGTAACAATACGTGGTGTATCAACATTTAGATGAACCGCTAGATGTTTTAATTTAAAATAACTTGTCATTAGTATTAATATAATATTTATTTGTAGTTAAGCTCTTGTTTTAGTCATGACTAAGTATTTATTGTATACCACCTGAGTACCTCCTCTTCTTTGTTCATTATGTTTATTGCTGTGAAGTTTATTGATTGTTACAGATGCTAAATGCTTTTACGTCCGTTTTTCGTCTTAATGTTGCGCAAAATAAATAAAAAATAATAATACGATCTTGTAACAATTATTTAAAAAATTAAACTATTACGAAGAATGATTTGTTTCATTTTACTAACCTACTAAGTAAGTTTTCGTTATTTTCATAAAGCATTAAAGAAAACATAACAGTGAACTGGTATGAAAATGACATTCATAGTAAATAAATTATACATTTAAATTATGACGGATATGGAAGAAACTTGAAAGTAAAATTCCCTCTTAACTTGACTGATGTAAGTTACTTAAACCTTATTAGTTATAAATAGTTTTAAATATTAATATTTGGAATTAAGAATTTATTAGGTTATGAAAGTTTAAAAAAAACTTAGAATACGCCGCAGACATAAAAAAGGTTCTTCAAAAAAAAAACGAAATTCGCAATTCCGCGCAAACTTTTTCTATCTGCATCGATTTCACCTGAGAGTATTCGGTGAATCGAATTATACGATACATTTTTATTGGAAAATACTTTTCTTTTCATGTTATGGTTTCAAATATTGTTTAGTGGTCAGAAATAGCAAGGTGGGTTAAAATTTAATTCTTGGTTGTCAAGGAAAATGACCCAGCTGTGGGACTTAGTAGTCTGATGTAGTTCATCGTTAATAATTCTTCGCATTTTGGTACCACTAAGTGTCAATTCCAACGAGTGCTTAAGTTCAAGACCGTAGAGTCGCGAAATATAAGATATTGAACAACAGAAAGATGATTTAGAGTTCGCATGTTGGATACTACACACTGACAATAACAAAATGGTGTTTCATATTGACTGGCAGTCATATATATTTTCCGATTACACTAGAGTCATCTAAACTATGGCGTTTTTTTAAACATGACTTTAAACTTAATAACCAAACGAAAGAAACCATTAACTAAGAATTGATAATTATTTAAATTTAAAGATAAATTAAGGTTGTGATGACTTATGGAGTAAAATGGGTCGTAGGTCAGGAAACAAATATTTTTTTTGTTTAAAATCTCACTATCTGACAAAAAATGTATATAGGGTACATTACAAATGACACCTAGTAACTAAAAATAAATACACTCAATAATCATATACGTAGCTATGACCCCACACTAGGTTACAAGACCTGTGTCGTGGGTATCAGACTACACACACTACGAGATACTTTTTCGGTCTCACAAACACCCAGACCCGAAACAAATATTTGTTGTTCACACAAACATTTATCTCGGTGCGGGGATCGAACCCATAGCCTCACGTTTCGCAAGCTGGTGTCTAGCCAACTGCGCCACGGTGCTGTCTCAACTTATTTTAGAAAGAAATGAAAATGCCAACATGTTTCAACATAAATTTTATTCCATTAAACAAAACAGGTGCTTATAAGTTGTTACAAAAATAATATTCTGAAGAAAAGATATTGAAAGAAACAAAACCCCTATTAATAAGACGGAAATCACCGAAACCCCTACCATGATTTTTGGAGACTAAATATTTGTTAACATAAAATTGCACTTAGGAATATTGATTTCCGTTCGGAAACCATACGTAACTTATTAAATAATAGTTTCTCTATTAAATGCATTATTTTTGGGTTGAATATTTGAGGAGTCAGATAGTGCTAAATTGGCTTGGTTTGAGAAAAATAGGTTTTAAAAAAATACACAATTTGCGGTTTCTTAGAAAATAAGAAAAGTGCCTAAATAGCTACAAATGGCATATGTTAACGATCCCATTTAGTCACATTACTGCCATGATTCTTTAGAACATTGGAAAAAATCTAATAAATAATTGTCCGTAACGCAGCTAATTGCGAATATCCACGGATTTGATCCCGGCCCTAAGAATTTTTATTTTTTCGGTCTTGTGCTTCATAAACCAAAATTTATTTTAATTTTTCAGGTTTTCACAGAAGTTGTAATTTTGTATTTATTTTTTTGATTTGTGGTTAGCATGCTTTTGATTATAATAAATTTATTTAAAATTAATATGGGAGACAACATTGTGGCTAAACAATAATTAAATGAATGCCATGTGAAGACATATCTATATTAACTCCACATAAATATAACACTCCCCATATTTCTTAACATAATGCGATTGGTTTACTACATTTGAAATGTGATTTAAACTTATTAAGACTTTTCCGGGTGGGAAATACAAAGTTTTCATACAATTCCATACAAAAAAATCAAAAAGCTGTCAGAAATATTTATAAATAGGTACTTAAATTTAACTAAACTTACAGTCATACATTATTGAGCAACGTAAGGATTTAAAGTAGGAAAATAAATGCTGAATAAATGCAACAAGTTTTAGAATAAATAAGACATATCTACTATTATCATTCATTGGTGTTTCAACATATCGTAACGTTAATGAGGTCTACTCCGAATTCACGAAATTTATGTTTTTTTTTTCGACTTATCCAAGTATTTTGCAATTTAAAATTGCGTTAGAAATTTAATATCTGTTTAGTATATATAACAGTCAGTATTTTTCACGAAGTTGTAAATTGTTTTTTCATTAAATTCTTTTTTCTTCATTACGTCTGGCTTTCAAGACCTATTAGTTGATAAAAAAAATATATAAACAAAAAAGCAAACATATTAAAGAACTGGTATTTATGATGTAATTATTGTAACTGATTCAAATAATATTTCGTGAATTTGGAGCATGACCTCGGGTATACATTGATTTTTAAATCTATAACTAAATCCTAAATAAATAACTTACAAAGTGTTGACAGATTGTCCATCGATTAAATGCAAAGATATTTTATTATGCTATAAACTAAGGAGATTCTGTAGCACCTTTTATAACTTACTTATGTTTAATTATAAGGTTCATTAAAATATAATGAACCCGCCTGGCAACTACATTGCCATTATTTCAAGGTTTTTATAAAAAAAAAATACACTTTACAATAATATAATAACCGAGGTTGCCAGCAATAAAATGTTATGAAACAAAATAAAAAAGATTGGAAACTATGATTAAGCATTTTAAATTAATATTCCAATAAATTAAATTGTCAATAATATTATTGGTTTTGAATTTATATATCTATTTATTTTTTATATGTAATATATTAAATAAGAGTTATTTTACTATAAAATAAAATGTCTAAGCCTCTCAATAGGATTAACTGAGCAAAAACAAAATACCGGATAAAAAATGTATACAAAATTCTACTTAAGGGAAATAATTTATACCAAAGTCGCGAATATTATGAATTAACTAAACCTTAGTCTAATGGCATGACTCGTTCATTCTTATCCGCTAAAAACTAAAGAACACGAAAATTAGTGTAAAAATATAGAAAAAATATATATGTACAAACTTACATGTTATGTATATTCACAACAGTGAAATTGTATATAATCAGGTTTCTTAGGACTTAGTCCGTAGCACGACCTAGCACCATTCGACACTCTAGAACCATTGATTTACCTAAAACTAACGTATAATATAAAAATAGTGTACTATAAGAAAATATTGTGATTACTCGTTCGAAAAGACTGACCTTTTAAAAACACAGTAGCAAAAAATAAATCAGGTATCGAAAACTCTACGAATTTGGAAATATCGATTTACATTAAACAAATTGGGTGTTACTAAATCTCAATATTCGCATTTGCCATAAATATGAAATTGGAATCGCTAAAACACATGAAAACGGTAAAAAAATGGCGACGCTCAATTGATTTTTAGTAATACCCACCAGATACTATATATAACACATTAGAAACTAACAGTCTTTCACAAAATCGTCTTGAGTTAGCCTTCGCGTGAGTGATGGGTGTGAGGTGGGTTTCCCAGAAGTCTGAGGGCCATCCACGCGGCGAGAGAGTGGCTTGCGGGGGCAGGGGAGACTGGGGGCGGCTGGATGGACATCCTGGAGCGAAGTCTTTGCAACATGACAGCCGCAGCCAACGCCGCGCCCGCAGCAGCGCCCGCGGCGGACGCGAACAGCGCTCCAAAACTCACTGCTCCCATGCAAATTCCGTAGACCACCTGGAATTTTGACAATTATTTGTGAAATTAAATATCAATTCAGACTTCCTCTACTATTTAGCAACTAAGGTACTGGTAAAGTGTAGGTACAGCGGCATAAAACACATTAATCAGAACTTTTGAAAACAATTATAAACAATAAACTAAACTTCTGGGATAACAATCAAGCTGTCCGATTAAGGATATGAATGTGCTAATTTTAGTCTGACTTAAAATATTCTATTTTCTTACCACTATTTTTTAATCCTACAAAATATTATGAGAAAGCATTTCTAAATCTCTTACCTCTTCTCGAATTCGTCCACTAAAGACAGTGACTGATTCTCTCGAAGGACCGAAAGCGAGGTCCGCTTCAGATACTACTTCGTATATACCAGACACGCCCACATCAGCTGACCTAGCGTCTCTGACAGCACGCCTTCTGCGCAGCGACCTTGGACCAGCAACGGCAGGTCCAGGCTGTTTTACAGGAACCACGGTATCACCAGTTGGCTCGGGTTGAATATTGGAGTTCAGATTTCTAGGACCGTGGGGGAAGCGGTCTCTATCGCTGAGGTCAGTTGGGCGTTCCTGAAAGATAATAAAGATTATAAGGCAACTAATGAAATGGAAGGAAAAATATGCTGCGCTGACCCCAAATAAGAATCGGGAGTAGGGCAGGAGAATGATGAAGGTAACTAATGAAATGCTATCGAAAATTATAGGAAAAACTTGAATTTCATGGGTGTGTCTTCAGTTTGTGGACAATTTATATTTTAGTAATGAATGTGATAAAAAAAAAACTGTTAAAAAAGTATAATCATAAATCAATTTTTGTTTAGTATTTATATATTAGTTTGATATAAAATTAGCCATTTAGTTAACGCATGCCATAAAACATAAAGTAATAAACCAATGCTTACAGTAAAAGGTCTAGCGAAAGCTTCAACGAGTTCCTCCACAACAGACATATGATCTTCATCAGGTTCCACTACAGGCGCCGGAGCTCGCTGGGGTAGCGGGGCTGGGGCAGGGACAGCATCTCCTGAGACCTCGTCTCCAAATGCCTCTTCTAGAGGAAGGCGTTGGTCTTCCAAAAGACTGGAACCGTCTTCCGCGGATGAATCACTGTAAATTGACAAATTGTTCTAAGTAAATAATTTAGAATTCGATGTTATTTGGCTGGTTAGAGATATAACACATAAAATAACGTGTTTTATCACGGTTTTTGATAATTAGATTTTTAATAACACAAATTCACCAATTTCTGATACAATTCTTCTACATTCTAATTCACAAAATCATTGGACCGTATTAGCTTATATTACTTTTATACGAGTTCGTTATCGCATCGTCCAAATTTTCACTCATATCTTTTAAAGTATGAACCATCACTTACTTGATTTCGTTATGGTCTTGGTGTGTCCTATCATCTTTCCTATCAAGCGCTCCATGTCTTTGCGGAGTGACTCCGGCGAGCTGACAGTGATCTAAACAGCCGTGTCTGCATATCTCAACCTTACACCTTATGTGAACGCTCAAAGCGTCGGGGAATTTAAATGCGTGGAAGAAAGCGTAGGTTATCACTGTTGCCCTCTCGTCCGCTGCTTTGGCTTTTAGGAACCTACAAGTGAAAGACATTATTAAATATGGAAACTGGATATTAAACAAAGGTTTAGTTACAGGCAAATTATAATACCAGTGGGGTATAGAAGTCCATATTTGACATACTACTTAAAGTAATTTTAAGAGTGTCGTCTTGAATTTTGAGTTTTTTGGGCCATGCGCTGACAAGAGTATTTACGGGACGGAGAACCTATATATTTTGAATCTCACATAATATTGTCATTAAAAAATATGTATTTTAAAGCTTGTCATTGTGTTCATCTCGCGATAATTTTCACACATTTAAATTCAATAGATCAATATGTGAAATCAGGCATTTATCATTAAACCAATATGTCGTTCTTAGTCCGCTTGCATGCCCTTCCCAATTATTACATTTAAATTCAGAATTGTCACAAACAACATTTTTTATTTATTTATGTACTTTTTGTATCCTACATTAATGATATTTCTTGCATTAGGCGATTCAGAATAAAATATCGATAGGGGTGCATTACCTGGATATCATTTTAGGCCGCAACACACATCCATACTCATCGGACAACTGGATCACATGACCGGAACCATCCGAAGCAGCACACGATTTCACTCGCATATCGAACTCGCCTGAAAATTACAAAATTTTTTATGATTATCCATAACATAGCCATAATTTATTTTAATTTATTTAATAATGATAACTGTATTTACTTTTATCATTTATTCTTAATAATTGTACAGCGCGATAATGACGTAAATATAATGCTTCAATTTAGTTAACATCATGTAAGACTTTTTGCAATTATTATAATTTAAATTAAACCAACACGATATATTAACTTTATGAACGAAGCTAAAATTCTTACAAAAAAAGTGGTAAATCCCGTCACAACAATAATAACATCAGAAAATAATGGCATTTTGGATGAATTAGACATTCAGGTTCCGCACTTAAGTGGTTTCTTACGAGTGGTTTTTACTGCAAATCCATTAATGTTAATAACAACACAAACAATCGTAGGAACTAAGAGGCTAACCGCAAACCGTAGAGGAACGAGGGAAAAGTGTTAACAAACATTCCATTAAACAAAGCAAGCACAGGAGACGCAGCGAAATAAGTGCTTGCCGGCGCTAACGATACTGACGGTCGTGACACCTCGAAATGTTTATGTATGAACCTTGTGTCTATTCGGCATTCATTACATATCCTGTATTTTGTTACTACACGATTCAAAGCTTAAGAAACAATGAAATACGGGTATAAATATAATAAATGCATCATTCACGAAGGCTTCTCTTCAAAAATTAAAATTAAAATCGTCATGTCTCGTAAAATATTCAGAAGTCTATTATTGACCTTAAGCCCTTTACTAATGCATAGGTAAGCTCTAATAAAATTATGGCAACAACGTTTGAAATAAAACAATACAATTTCGCGTCAGATAGAAAACAACAAATAAAACAAAACAATATCATGAACGTAAAAGTCAAATCACAAATTGTCTTCGAACGCTGCTCTTAATACGTCACTCAATAACTCTGCTAGATACAGAACGTTCGACTCTTCAAATATAACACTTAAAGCCGTTCATTGCGACGTAAAACTCGTTTTAAATTCTCGTATTCCCTACAAAGCCATAAATGGAACCAACTATGGCGCCTGGAATCTGGAATCGATCGGCTGTCAGTTACTTTGTCAAATCAACATGGGCAGTAAGATAGCGTTTTATGGAACTTAAATCTTTGTATTTAAAACGCTTTTGTGGATTGTTTTACGGATATTACAAAAAAAATGAGTGAACTGGCTGAAAGTGCTTTAGATCTATTTTTGCTTTCAAGACATATTTTTCAAAGTCCATTTGGATATGATAATTCTATTTATAGATTGTAGCATTCAAAATTAAAATGACCTATCCAATGTTCCGCATGCTGTATAAAAACCTTTTTTTTCATAAATTCATGGAAGGAACAATGCCAGCTAAGCTAAAATTTGCACGAGTATTATTGGCTCCTTGCCAAGACTACTTAACCACTTCAAAGGTGCCTATAGAGTGAAGTAGGTAGTGAACGAATAAAGTGAGCCATTGTCAACAAAATTTCATGAATATTGCTTCAAGTATTAACTTCAATCTCTTCCATTTAGTTTTTTATACGAGGACGACTAAGTGGTGATAACGTGTCTGATGGTTAGCACAAAGATGTCTAAGTAGAGCGCTAAGTACTTGTTTACTTTTAAACCGAGTTGTATTGCCAAAATCGCATCCATAGGCAATCAAAAGTTAAAACTTTCAGGATATTATTATTAAAAATTGATTACAAGTAATATTGCGCTTAAACTGGCGAGGTCGGTTCTGCGATTTGAATGAACCTTCTCGTTCAACACAAGTTTTTTCTACAAATAAATCGAAGTACTTTTCGCTTCGCGTTTTTCTCAATAGATGCAAGTTTACTTTCAAAATCCACTATTGACATTTACTAAAATCGATTCGATACGTAGCTACTATTCTACAGAATTTTGTTACGTGTTGCGAATCGATGTACATATATAGAAGCTACAGTGAATGCAATACAATAAAGATATAGGCAGGCGTTGATCGCATTCGTCGTGATTGATTAGAGCAAAGCAATGGCGAACAACGGAACCGATCATAACGCACGAATGCTCATCATCAATACATCTTTGTTAATTGGGGACAGTTTGATTTATTTGTTCGATTATTAACGCACGCATTGCTTTTGCGTATAGTTTCCTGGAATTGTTCAGTAGGATTGTTCTTGGAAGATTATGTAGGTGATATATGTAGGTAGATACCATAAAAAAATATGCTATCCTTAAACATTTTACAAATTTTTGAAAATTGCGCATTCATATGTCTGTGTGTAATCGATGTAAGTCATACAGAAAATACTTTTATGATTACATGTGTATACGAAATTTTCCTTCAACCATCTGACATAAAACATAAAATTTATCTTATCACGCTTATATGTACTGGGGGAAGTTTTTCATTGGGTTTTAACTTTATAGTTAGTAAAGAAGGGTTTCTGCAAATCGATACAGGACCATAAAATGAGAGTGATGACGACATTCGAATAAATGAATACATATTTACATGGCTCAGGGCAATTTGTACTGGATATGGGATTTACAGGGTCGTAAAGTCTCAAATAACTACTAACATCAATAAAACGAAACTTAGAGTGTGGACTGTGGATTATGAAAGTGATTGCTCAGTATATTTAGTAAGTTTACCGTGGTAGTCTCCGGGGCGCAATTGGCATGAGATTTAAAGTAATTAACTTCCAACCTAACCTGTGTTTCATAAATGTTTAATTTGCTTTTAGGACCGAGACTCCTTGATGTCCCTGATAGACCCTCAACACATCACATGTGTTACCCCATGACAATAATTTGTACTTACATATTTATTTATTAATAAGGTCCGCCAGCCCGCACTAAGCCAGCATGATGGACTAAGGCCTACGCCCTCTCAATGGTAGAGGAGGCTCAGCAGCGGGACGTATATGGGCTGATGATGATGAAGGCTAACAGGTAACGCGTTTTTGTAATCTGTTTCATTTAAATGAAACGTTAACCTTTTGGCATCTTAAGTACCCAACTTCTTCATTCTGTTCTGGTGCAGCCTTTATCGATGACTCGTGAATTTTCCCAGGCTGCTCAAAATAACGTCATACTTCCCTGTTTTCAGTGCTTCGGAACACTAATACGTGACGACTAGCCCACGTCCCTCAGTTCGTTCGACTAGCACGTCCGCTAAGTAAACCTCTACATATTTGTACAGTTTACTTTTTACTATTATGGGTACCGTTAACTCGTGTTTGCACACCATTATTGCCCTCGTACATTTTACTACTTTCGATATTAGCACGTGACGTGGGTAGAATATTCTATGTTTAATTGTGATGGATTTATTTATTTTAATTCTTATGTAAAGTTTCAAAGTTTACAAGGTAGGATCTATTATAGTTCAAATAGGCACAGACTCTATTCGCTGGTAATAAGTTACATAAATCGACGATATCTTGTAGGACGGTTCGATGCTGAATGTATTCTTGGTTTACCCTGGTCTGTTCCTGGATTAATAAAATTGTTTTATTATAATTAGAATAATAATATTCAACCCAAATGAATTGTCTCAAAAATTGCTCTCAGGCCGTTCTGGTTGAGTTAATCTTCAAGTCAGATTTTTTTTTAAAATAGTCTTCATTTGAGAAGTAACTGGTTAATAATATGATAATTATGTAAATTATAGAACTACCAAAGTAAAGTCATAAGAATGAATCTCAATCAGGATTAATCCATCGTTCTCACCAGATGACCGTTATGGTTCATATT
The DNA here is from genome assembly GCA_030295005.1 of Cephonodes hylas. Taxonomy (NCBI): domain Eukaryota; kingdom Metazoa; phylum Arthropoda; class Insecta; order Lepidoptera; family Sphingidae; genus Cephonodes; species Cephonodes hylas. The sequence goes on along the minus strand of AP025372.1, from coordinate 9,714,018 downwards.
ACCTCATTTGTGTTTTTTCTTTTTAATTCAACTTTGAATATCGAATGACAAAATATGATGATGCTTTCTAATATATTTTTTGTTACTCAGCACCTTTGTAGTACTGCAAGGCGAATAGTGCATTATGACCAAAGGAGTAAATTCTAAATTAACGTGGAGTAGAATAATGATAAGTAGGTCCCCGATCGTGGGTGTTAATGTCACTCTCATTTTTTATTGCTTCGTTTTTAAACCAGTCGGCTTAGGAGACAAATGTTTTAGAGCCACAAAAAATATTCTAATTACTGCATTTCAACGTGAGTAGCCTTACGTTGAAATTTAAAGTAAATGTATTCGAAGTAATCTTGCTGTAGAAAAATCTTTGATGATTAGATGTAGCTATAGTACTAGACTCATATATGTAAATATACATTAATGTATCAAAGCTACTACTACATAAAATTGCACATGAATTACACGTTTCTTCACATTTTGCAGAATGATCAACAAATCGTAATTTTAGAGAAGAACCTTAAAAAGTTATCAAGTTCAATCCATCTTGCTGGATGAATGAGGAACATATTACTCGACATTTATCATTAGATTTCTTGTAACCTATTTTACCGAAAAATCTCAAAATAAGGTACTGTAAGCTAAGGTTTTCAATCAATCAACCACTCTATTCATACTTAAGTTTAAGCTAGCTTAAGTCTATCTATAGCTCAAATCTGCCGAGCTTAAGCTAAAATAAGTAAAACATTCTTAAGAACTAGCCATTTCACGTCACAACACAGACAGGTGATTTCCGTTTAATGAGTGCATTAGAGGCGACTGTTAATCCTACCTTGTGACCACAGAGACCGCGGCGCGGTTATGTCTTTAGTTATTACTAACATGCAGTTTTATAACTCAACACGTTAGTTTGAATGTTACTATAGTGTACAGAAAGGTACAGAGTTGATTTAGATTTTTCTTTGATAAAAAATATCATGTATAACTATCGATGGCTCAGTTCGGTTAGAGCTGCCGAGGTTATCTTCATCAACCCATATATACGCCCACTGCTGAGCACGGGTCTCCTCTACCATTGAGAGGGTTTAGGCCATAGTCCACCAAGCTGGCCTAGTGCGGGTTGGCGGACTACACACCTAAGAAATTCCTAAGAACTCTTAGGTGTGCAGGTTTCATCACGATGTTTTCCTTCACCGTTAAAGCAAGTGATAATTCAATGTGAATACACACATAACTTCGAAAAGTCAGAGGTGTGTGCCTGGGGTTCGAACCCGCGACCGCAGATTCTCGACCGCGCGCCCAAACCTCGAGGCCATCACTGCTTTTAACTGCCGAGGTTATAGCGGAAATGAAAGGCTATCAAGTATCAATATTTGTATGTAATTGTTTTGATAGCCTCTGAAGTAATACATTAAAACTCGTCAAACGCTCAGTATTTGATCGCAAAATTTTGAGTGTTAATATTTTAGTAAATTTTTCGCAATTTTTTTTTTTTATAAAATCTTGTGGTCGAAAAATATTATGTGATTTTATTGTGCGTGATAAAGATACTTTTACCAAGGTTATTAAATGCGTAGCACAATCGTCTTATATGCGTGTTTATATAGAGAGTGTTTTAAGCAAATGAAGTTAAAATAAAAAGCAAATATTGAATACTGAATAGACAAGGCTTTCTGCTTTACTGTACGACGGTTAATCAGTTATATTCTCGTAAACTCCGCGCTAGTCACCGAACCATAAACGTTAAAGAATACTCGCTGATTTTCATACATCCTTAACATATAACATTGTTATATGTAACTGTCATTTACGTATATCTTAAACATATATACATAACTGCTTTATTTAGGTATGTTGATCGTGGTATCTTGGATCGCTGAAAAACCATTGGTTTAAGGAAGTGAGATTTATATTATTTTATGAACATTCATAATGTAATCAGGTTCTTATTTGCTCCAGTCCGTTATATCTCACTAACGACCGGAAAATATACGTACTCTTTACAACTGAAACTTCTGACTATTTTATAAAAAAATATTAAGACTTACTGTTTAGCGGACGAATAAATATTATGAGATCGCATTATAAGAATCTTTGATGACCCTTTATGGTCTCTACGACGCATAATATACGCTAAGCAGGCTAATTAGTAGCCATAAAATCTCCAAACATGACATTCTTTGCCATATATTGACACTACGTGCCGCATCACCTAAATTGATGTTTAACAACGGATGTCCACCATCTACTTTAAATGTTGCTGTAGAAATTTGTACATTATACCACTATTTTTTAAAGGTACTCTATATAGTGTCTTGCTTGTATGTTACAAATACTGAATGTTATTGCTATTACTTCGCAGATTAAACGATTTGGAATGAAAATATTCGGATCCATATTTAATATTTATTAGTTGCGAAAGCTAAGGATAGCGGACATGCATCGGAGACTATGATGTCGATTCCATAATTTATCGGCTGTGATGCATCTTTAAAAAAATTTGGTATAAGGATAATCGTAATTCTATACCCTAACCTACTGTTAAAATTACTTCTGGGGGACAAAAAACGCGATAGAATACGTATATAATATAACTTTAGTAACATTTTAACATTGAAATCGCGACAACCATCGCACGAAAAGAGACAAAGTACGACATTGACTTGTACTAATTACGATTCTAACAATTAATGAGGTGAAATTCCACGCAACACTTCTGTGAAACGCAGCCTATAGAAATATTAAGCCGGAGAAAAAGCGCCAACGACAGATGTAGCCGACAACACAATAGGCAATTTAGCGACAACAAAACTTGTATGAACGTAATTATACATAACTGGACCACAATTACACGCGGGCTATGTGAAACAAGTTTAAACAATTCACGATCGTAAAATGCCATTTTTGGCATTCGACGCGTTTCTCGCGGCCTCAAGTGCCTCGTTTGTTACAAAGCAAAAATTCAAGGCGTCCCGACGGTTCCTGGTACGAATTACGATCAAGTATTATTGGGGTTATCAATGGGAATTTTTTAGCTGAACGAAGTGTGGAAACAGATTCGAATATTGCCAAGAGGTCAGGATTCCTATCAAGAGCTGCATTAACACAGACTACATTTGATCTAAGTATTCGTCGAGAATGTTGCCTATCCCGAGCAATTTTGTAGTCTACTATGTTCTATTTTTTTTAACGGAAAATTTGTATATTCTACTCTTGAGTTTATTTTTACGAAGACCTTAAAAAACTGAAGCTGTATCTCTCTTCATCATCAACCCATATACATCCCACTGCTGGGCACGGGTCTCCTCTACCATTGAGAGGGTTTAGGCCATAGTCCACCACGCTGGCCTAGTGCGGGTTGGCGGACTATCTAAAGTATACCTCTTAAGAATCTAATATATATCATAACCATATAGAAACTGCCACGCTTAAAATTGAACATGAAACTATAATAAAAGCGAAATTCCATTCTAAAATACCAGTTCTCTTTATAGCGATATTATTCAAAAACTCTAATGATTTCGGCAATAAATTTCTTGGGCCTAAACATACACATGTTTTATAACCCAAATATTGGAAACTGTCTGTTTCTCAAAGCTTTACAGTTAATGATTAATTTGTAAAACCATTTACAGAAATTCCGGTGTTCAGAAATAGTATATGGTTCTTTATGCGTTTATTTCATCTTAATAAAGTATTTGTTTTAGTAATCATAACTGAAATAACTGGAGCTAGAAATACTTATTCCTTGCAGACTCTATGCTACTGAGAATTTCTTAAAGGAAATTCTAATTACACTTCACCGATCCAGTAATCAGCCGGCCCTTTCAATGTCAATGACCGTATCTTTTTATTCTATTCTATCTATTCTATAAATATTTTATAACTAAGGCTATGACAGTGACCTTATAAAGGTGTTTGAAAGTTTAAGCATAATAAGCAAAATAGAGATGTTACTTTGAAGGTTATTTTTGTCGTGCTCTGATTTCCAAGTTAGGTAAGAGGTTTGTATAAAGACTTACCTCTGTAATCGTTGATGGCGACGACCAGAGTCAGAGTAGACCCTAGCGGAACGATGCCTGCCACCGGTGGCGCCCACGGCCCCTTGCCAGCTTGGATCTCCATCCAGCAATCTACGTTATCCCCTGTGATAGAAAAATGAAATTAAAATAAAATCAACATTTCTTGATCTGATCGCTTCCAATAGATTTTTGAAAGTCTATAAGAAACAACTATACCTACTGATACATCTACTGATATAAGAATCTGATTACCAAGATCTTACTTTACTTAATGTTTTGTATCCTTTCCTATGATGTCATAATTATTTATTTATTTATTTATGCTTTTTATACATACAAGTATAAAGGCGGACTTAATGCCGAAGGCATTATCTGCCAGTCAACCTCAGGATGGTACAGAGAATTATCATCAAGACTAAAATGGCTAATTTACAGAAGATTACGGATGCATTTTATAACCTTTTTATATTACAGAATCCTCTTAATCTCTTATACTCAAATAACCACAAGTAAAATTTTAGTATTACGAGATAAAACTGATGATTCACGCAATCGCGTTGCTTTTATATCTAATCTGATATCTGATTCAAACTGTCTACCACGATTATGACTGGTAATATTTCCTCCATCTGTATCCGCAATGCATTAAAGTTCTGCCATTTGCCGCAAAATATTTACATCTGCTAATAAAATATTATTACCTCTAAAGTCGAGTTGCACGACATCTAAATCTGCAATGACCATCGGCGGCTTTGAAGCTGTCTTTTCATAGTCGTTGAACCACTCGCAGCGAAGTCTTTTCGCTTCGTCCCACACTTCAAGCAGATCCTTGTCGTATTGAACTACCACTGTATTCTCGTAGAACTGCCCGTGGAGGTCTGTAAAAATAGATAGATTATAGAATTGCTATATATAAAAATGTGACTTGGGTGTCTTGAGGTCGCAAGTGAATTGCTTTTCTCTCGGAAAGGGCGCTCCATCGTGGGCCGTGTTGTCTTTTACCATCAAATATTTCGCTCAAGCCTATTTATTTATTGTTGGTTTTATAAACAATGTAAATCTTATTCTAGCAGGTACTTAATTCAGCAGCTCTGTATTTGTTCCATTTCTTTTAATTTTCAGTTTTTAAATATAATATACCTGCAGATGTTGTAGAAACAATTTACTTTTGAAAACTTGTACTGAGCAAAAAATGTGTTCCACTTGTTACTTGTTTTATATCAAGGATCAGACACATAAAATGTCAAAGCGAATGCAATGTATTCCGAGGATGAACGGAACAAGAAATGTAGCGACGATGTAATCTTTGAAAACATTCTTAGAAAATTATACTCAGGCCAGTTTCCCATAGTGCTGTTTCTGCGAAATCACAGATATTTCGTCACTAAAAAGTTAATTTTGAAATCCTTATTATTGGTAGGACTGTACCTATGCGGATGTACTCGCATAAAAAGTTGATGCCGTCCAAAGAACGCGGATCGGGCCGGCTACGGGTGCCACACAAGCGAATCTGACCCCTAAGAACTTCCAGCTAACTCCCTCACCGATGTATCGGGTTTAAACACACGACTTCTCCGCGTCAGTGGTGCACATACGATCTAAATTCGAGTGACGTAGCCCGGAGCGAGCGTTTAACTATACGAAGAGCTTAAAGTTGAAAGGATTGAGGGATGGTATCTTTCAGCGGAGTTGTTATAGGAATATAGGCTTTGTGTGTTGCGCAATGCGGTCGGTGTGGAGGCGATTCTGAGAAACAATGCGCACGAGCTGTGTTCGCAGAATGAGCGGGACGCCCGCGCCGCTCCGTTACAACACCCAGCTGGCTGCTGCCCATAGTAGACGCGACTAGGAATCGAAAAGAAAAACTCCAAGCGACTTTGTTGCAATGGGACCATCGCGCGGTAAACTCCGAGAGCAGATTTATAGCTAAATTGTCGCGAATCACCGACGGTTGGTTGAAATTAAAGCGCGATTTTGAAGCGGAAAGTTAATAGGGAGATTGCTGTTGTAAATTTAAAAATGCTCGGATTAACTGTTGCCGTTTTTTATACTTCCTCCATTTACAAGCGCGAGCGAATAAATGTAATCAATTAGGGTTCAACGTGTGATTAAGTATTTAACTTGTAATGACTTTGATCAAGCTAATATAAAATCGATGACTACACTTCCTTATTTATTTAATCATATGCGGCGAGCTGGTAATATAACTTTATTGATAGCATTCTGACATATTGGCACTAAGAATTGGCACTAAGAATTAAAAGTGTAGGGCTAGATTCAGTAAACTACCATACCATCATAATGAGCCCATATAGGTCCCACTGCTGGGAACAGGCCACCTATATAGGCTCTAGTCTACAATACTGGTCTAGTTCGGGTTGATAGACTACACACCTAAGAAATTCGTAAGAACTTTTTCCTCACTATCATATTATAACTATTTTATCGGCAGGATGCATGTAAAATAGTTACGAATCATTAATATCCATAATTAATCTTTTAGCGGCTTCATAGAGACGCATAAATGATCTAATAAGGCAGTCATTCATACCGCCTACTCGTTTCAAGAACCGCTCAGCGCGTATGAAATTTTATTAACTTATTGCAGGGAAAAGTGAAGAGATATAATTTATCGCTTTGAAAACCTTTGCCCAATTTTATAGACTATTAAATTAATCCTATGGTGTCTACAAATTTACCTTGAGCGATAACGCTGTCATTTAAACTCTTTTAAAGCTATTTACAACTGTAGGATTTTATGCCTTCTTTTAATGTGCAATAAAATTTATATTAATAAATAAATACACCGACAGTCACATAGCTCTAACCCCTCACTAAGGTTAAAGTCGTGGGTATCGGAAACTACAAGAGACTTTTCAGTGTCACAGTCACAAGACCCGAAATAAACATTTGTGGATTACGCAAACATTTATCTCGGTGCGGGGGTCGAACCCGCGGCCTCTCGTTTTATTAGCCAACTCCGACACGGAGCTATCCACATTGAATTAATATGAAGAGTATTTGGTTTCGGATATATTAGATAATGGATAAAGAAATGAAAATTAAAGAGCGAGGGTAGAGTAATTAAACAGCAGTTTAAAAATGAAAAAAAAGTTTTAAATGTGACTGAGGTGTAACTTTAGCGACACGTAATTTGACACTAAAAAGCCGCTGAGATAATGTAAGGTCACTTTCGTACCGCAATTCTCAAAAAGTCTAGGTCATGCGAAATAACGTGGAGTCTCATTCGAAAACATTGAAAAGTCTAAAATTAAATGTGGCATGATTAGGAATAATAAATAATTTTAATTATAAACTTTTATTTATCCATCCAATCATACATCGAAACCCTTTAATGTCTAAATGGACACAAGTGTGAATATATATATTACAATTTTCTCTTATTATGGAGCTATTGTCACACCAGTTTTAAAGGTTAAAATATCGTTACGAAATGAAAAATTATAACACTCATCCCCGCCTTGAAACTGTGCCTTTGTAGTCTTTTAATGATCTAGACGTGATTTACATAACCATCGTAAAAACTTGCAGCTTAACAATACGTGTAGAAGCGTTTCGTGGCACGTGCTAAATCATGATTATTATGGGTGCAATTTCCACGTCAAACATCTCGTAAATATTTACAATAGCTACAAACAGCTATATTTCTTTGGAGGTTCTGAAACATGTTCCATAGACTGTGTGGGCAAAAAGAAAGTGATATCTTTGACAGCCCCGTGGTGCTGTTTGCTAGACACCAGCTTGCGAAACCAGAGCGCAAGGGTTCGATCACTTCACAAATGTTTGTGAGATCCACAAATATTTATTTCGGTTCTAGGTGTTTATAAGAACGAATTTTTTTTCTATTATTACTACGACACGAGACTGGTATCTCAGTGTGGTATTAGAATTATGTATGATACTGTTCGGTGTACTTTTAATTTTCTAGTTGTTATATTTGTATATTGTAATAAATAATTCGAAGAAAAAATTCTAAATAACTGACCCATTGGTACGTACTCCAATAAGAACTACCTCTTAAGAGTTACTCTTAGAAAAGAGGCACAAAGCATCCTGTTACATTTTGATCTTCCCGATGTTCATTACACAAATTACTCACGATTATAGCGAGTATTGATGAAATCGATTCAGAGAAACGATTTATTATCGATTAATCGCCACAATTGGCGTCATTAACGCATTCAAACGTATTTATTGATTTCACACCCATAGTTTCGGTCCATTTCTTTACATCAAACCGGAACTTGATTTGATTAGGGTAATAATGTATTTTTAGATGAAAGTTATTATGTATGTAAGGTATACTTTATACTTATACACACTTGTGCTGTGAAACCACTATGCAGTACGTAGTTGTAATAAAACATCGGAACTAAATAGTTTTATTTCAACAAGACAAAAGAGCTAACAGCAGTGATGGCCTCGGGGTTTGGGCGCGCGGTCGAGAATCTCGGCGGTCGCGGGTTCGAACCCCAGGCACACACCTCTGACTTTTCGAAGTTATGTGTGTATTCACATTGAATTATCACTAGCTTTAACGGTGAAGGAAAACATCGTGATGAAACCTGCACACCTAAGAGTTCTTAAGAATTTCTTAGGTGTGTAGTCCGCCAACCCGCACTAGGCCAGCGTGGTGGACTATGGCCTAAACCCTCTCAATGGTAGAGGAGACCCGTGCTCAGCAGTGGGCGTATATGGGTTGATGAAGAAGAAGAAGAAGAAAAGAGCTAAAGATGTTGTTTCTAATATATTACATATTTTAAATGATATACTTGATTTTTTCGGATGGTTAAGGAACTCAGTGACAGCCAACTACTTATATGCTTAATAAAAATAATTTATATGACACCCTCCACATTTGGCTAGACCGATTCGATTACACACTCCAATGAGAGCTAGTTTTGACTCTAAACATTGTTAAATTTCTGATGGTATTATAGTTTTAGACGTGTGATATAAGATCTGAGTATGGCGTGAATACTATTTAATAGTTAATGCAACCACCACGCTAACACAATGCGGTCTGGCGGTCTACACATCCAAGAAAATCTTAATAACTTTTTTTAGGTTTACACGTTTAATCACAATGTTTTCCTGTTCCAATTATCTTCGCTCATTATCAGAGGTTGAAGTATTTTTATCCAAACATTGTTGTTACTCTCTGTTTATTAAATAGTCCCCTTATCTTGCATAAAAAATCTCAAAAAAAAAACATAAATTTCTCAGAATCACGGGAATTTCAAACTATAAAAAATGCATTAATTGGAGAGATTTTATTACGGGGTGTAGAAATGTTTACAACCAAATCGGATACTTTAATGATCGTAGGCGCCAGATAAGTCGTTTTTGAATATTTCAATAGGAAAACAACCAGAATACCCGACGTTTTAAGTCGAGTCAAATGTCAAATAGTTTTTTTACATCTGTTGCGTGCTTGAAATCTCCGTAACTCTGAAGGACTTCATCGTCATGTTCCCAATTTTTATTTGGAGTCAGCGCAGTATGTTTGATCCTTCCACAGCGTCATGTCTTCATCCACCCCTTTTCCTTTCATATCTTTTCTTTGGCCTTCCTAAGCTCGCCCATCCATTAAAATTCATCACCTTTTTTCCCACTACTACTACTACTTCGAATAACTTATAACTTGTAATTCTATATAAATTCAATAAGCATACTCGATCTATCTACCTATACATATATTTCATCACGCACTTGATGGGAATTAAGTAAATATACAAGCCCAGAAAAACACCTCTGACTTTTAAAGGTTATGTGTATTCTCCATGAATTATCACTAGAAGATAAACGCCATTAGGAAACCTGCACACTAAATACCTATTAAGAAATATCTTAGGTGTGTATTTCACCAACCCGCACTAGGTCAATATGGTGGACCGTAAACCCTCTCAATTGTAGAGGATGCTTATGCCCAGCAGTGGACGTACATTATTATATGGGCTGATGATGATGGCAAGATTTCAAATACCATGGTGATTTACGATTATAATTATGCAAAAGCAGTTGCTAAAATAAATGTAAAAATGAAAACCGTGTAGCATACAAAGCAATTATTTAGTGATTAATGTAAAATAATTCGAAATATTTGCATAAACATTTGATAACAATGAGATGAAGATAAACTGCTTGAGTAATGTCTTAATACTGAATGGGCAAGTTTTTTGCAAAATGCATTAAAAATTATTATATCTAATTATATGGTGGAAATAATGAGTTATAAAATTTATAATTTTAACTCTTCTCGAATTAAACTCTGTGGTATTTGAACATTGTAAAGAACTTTTTTATATACTACATAAATGCTCATAATAATAATACTGCGATCGTTATAGTATTTAAGTTTATATATTATTCCTTATAAAGTCAACTCAATCGTAACGGAGTTTATATTGAACGTATAAGAACGTTCATTGAAAATCAATACTTAAATTTGTCGAACCAATTAGATTTAAATCAACGCTGAAGGAAAATCCAACAAAACGCTCCATGCATTCATTTGTTTCCACAAGCTTCTTCAAGCACAATTGATGAACCTCATTTTACATTAGGTAAGCGTAATTGACATCACATTGAATTATCACTTACTTTAACGGTGAAGGAAAACATCGTGATAAAACCTGCACACCTAAGGGTTCTTAGGAATTTCTTAGGTGTGTAGTCCGCCAACCCGCACTAGGCCAGCGTGGTGGACTATGGCCTAAACCCTCTCAATGGTAGAGGAGACCCGTGCTCAGCAGTGGGCGTATATGGGTTGATGAAGAAGAAGAAGAATTGACATCTCAACGTACAACGTATACAAATAACGTAATTGAAAACCAAAACAGGCAATAATTAAGATGATCACAAACACAATGATGTAAAAAAAAAAGTTAGAGTTTTATTTTTTTTCGGGATCGTTTTAATGTCGAAGATTATAATTATTATAAAGCTATTGCCTGCGTCACTGATCACGGTATATTTACAGTCTGTATATAACCCATATATAGGCCGATATATAAAAGAATCTCACCTGGTTTGGTGCCGCACTTGGCATACGCGATCCTGAACGAGAAGTAAGTCTGTCCGGTGGATGGTGGCACGTACACGCACCGCGGGTCGCCGTGCTGACCTGAAACACGCCGCTTCATTATAATCCATAAACAAGGTCTGCTGGGCTGGACCTCCACTGAGCTCGATACATAGCTGAGGATATATACGCATCCGTTCACCGTTGATGGTCGCGTCCGAAAGAATAGTTTTTTTGTCACGCCGCGTCAGACCTTATCGCGAAAGCAGGAAAAGTGACCCTATCACCATACCAATTAAACACTTTTAATTTAAGGCTTTAGTGTACAAATAAGATTAAAAATACGGAGTACAGTAGATTGAATTAGCACAACAGGCGGTATTATCGTGCAAGGAGATCTCTATAATAGAAAAAACTATTATTTTTCCTGTCAGAATAAGTTTCTCTTTTGATCTCACTGTACGAGAGTGCTGATCTAAATAGGCAAAAAACTCTAGTGTTGTCATTTTCTTTCAGACTATAGTTTACAATATTTATACAATTAGATATAGAATAAGATAAGATAAGTATTATACAACAATGAGAAAAACATTGAGTCATAAAAAATGAATTAGAGTGAATTTTTATAGCAGCTATGCCACTGTATCAATGGAAGGCAAGCGCTAACTCACTATCTACAAACAGGCATCGCGTTTCCCACTCCAGTGGAACTAATTATGTTCGCTTCGAGCATTTGAAACATCCTTCAAACTTTATGGTTTTCGTATTTTCAACGTTGTTCATTGGGTTTTGAATAAGGAATTTTGATTGAATACCTTCGCGATAGTAATAGATGTTTTCCTCGACTCTGTGGTGTAAAGTAATTTCAGTTGTGTCCATCTATCTGTCAGGCACTTCTTGTTTAAACATAATTGAATACTACATTTAATATTATTTTTGAGACTGTGACTGTAGTAAATAGTGGTCGAAAGATCAGGATTTTTGGAAGTTTAATACCAAGTTTTAGACGAAGTTAACTTTAAATTGAAACATAAATATTTTACGCATATTCTTATTATTTTTAAATGCTAATTTTATAACTCAGATGTGACAGTTTCCATGACACATTTGGTAAGATAGCTTGGCATAGAAAGTAGATAAATTCTTAGGTATTTATCACCATCATAAGTATCATCAAGCAAAAAATGAGTGCCATGTGGCTGTTAGGTGTTTAATATTTTTATGCCTATTTAATGTTTTTTCTCAGACATTAACTTTTAATTACAGAGAGCCCCCTTAATCACTTCTTAAATAATCACCAATTAACTCAACGTGTAAACTAATTATTCTCAGCTCTAATTAGTATTTAAAAATTAACCTCTATCTTATAACCCTTTAACGCTAATTAGCAATTAACAAGTTGCAAAAATCAGTGTTTTTCTCAAACATAAAACTATTGGGACAATTTTATTGGTCGTTGTTTTCGGTTTAATGGTTAAATTTATTATACTTTTTAAACCTTTGATAGCGAAGCAAGTGGTGTAGATGCATTGGATTCGATTGTCGTACTAGAAAGGTATCAAATAAGTCATATAAACGGTATCATTCCAAATTTCATAATTGGCGAATCGTGGGTAGAAACGAACATATCTGCTTAGCTTTGGTATAGCTATTTATTAATGTATACTTTAATTCATAAGAAAAGTTTAATTATACTTCTAACTTATCGTTCCTAGAAACTATTAGAGTAGGCCCTCAAATGAAAAAAAACTTAATAGTGTTAAAATATTTGTTCTGTTCTGTTATCGTCATTTACAACTAAAATCCATAAACAGGTAAAGCTCTGAATATGGATTATGTTTATTATGTTATATTTAAACTATAAGAATAAAATATAACCGACCTTCCAATGTTTATTTTTGGGTTAATAAGCTAATTTTATCTTTTTATAGCTTATACTGTATGGAAAGTTTGATGAATAAATTATATGGATTATTAAAGCAGAAATATAAATTAATTGGACGGCCAGAGGCCTAGTTTTTTTTTAGTGATAACTAAGAAACAACAAGGTGAATCATCGCACCGAGACAAATCGCACGCTTAAAAATATAGTGACCTAATTCAAAATGTTGTATTTTCACCTTCATTCACTTTGTGATTAAATATGGTCGGATTAAATAATAAAACTGTAATATATGCAATGTAACTATTATATTTAGTACACATATTTTTTAAACATAATGATTTTTTAAATATTTTTAAAAAAATGTATTTGACGAAGTAACATTTTTTTCCTATTTACTTACCTTAGACTCGGCTTTTTGAATTAGGTCACTATATTATTAAGCGTGCGAAATGTCTGTGACCACTAATATTGGCAGAAAAAATACGAGTGATACTGTGATTGTTAGGTCTTGAAGGTACACATTACTGCTTATACACATCGACAGGTATTTTTAAGTGTCGCAGATATTATTATAAAGAGATAATGTAAAAAAAAGGTGATAGCTTTTCTGGCATATTTTTAGTCTTCGTGTTGCTACTACGAATTTCCTTATAGTATTTTCGATAAAACTTCCTACTACTGGAACCAAACCTTTACCCTTCAATCGGACACGACACTTATAGGGACGACTGTCTTGTTTTGTAATACTATGATTTTTAAATGACTTGAAACCTAAACTGCATCATAGTCTCGCAGTACCTTTGTGATTCCCAGGTCAGGCAAAAGTGCCTCGAAATGTACTCGAAAATGACAGTCTCTGGCCCTACTACACGGGAAAACTGGGTGCAGAATTGCACAGGCGGGAGGTTATGTATGGCCTGAAACCCTAATATAAAACAGCAAGACACCTTTATAAAATAGATGAAGTCAGTAGGTTAGTCATTGCCATTCGATGTTTAAAACATTGCTCGAACCTCAAACATCGGGGTTCGTATATTTTCCCCATTTCATCGACGTGAAAGAACCGTAAGTAAAGGCCGGAACTGGGGCGTGCGCATTATTAATAATTCAGCGTGTTACCGTCATAATTGTTAGTGAAACCACCGCAATTAAGCCACAATTAGAAGCGCTCTGAATACTTCGAGTACGGGCACGTGGTGATTGTGGCCGGCAAGGGATAGTTTTAGTATTATTTCAAACTATTTAGTATATTTTACTGTGATAAATCGGCATTTAAATAAATAAACATCTAATAGTTACATAGCTTTGATCTGATATCAAGATCGGATCGGATTGGTCTACCATATCCTCAGATAAAGAAATATTCGTCGATCTCGCAATCGTTTCTCGGTGCGGGGATCGAACCTCCAGCTTTTCTTTTAGCATGCTGGTTGCTAACCAAGTGTAACACAATAATTAAAAATTCGTAATACAAAAGAAAATAATTACGTTCCTAAAATGCAATTATTATACAATTGTCAATAACGTTATTTTTTAATACTTTTTGATGATGATTTCTTATAAGTGAGCGATATTTTCACATAAATAGAAATATGTTTATAGACAAATGTGATTTGGCACGATCTGCAATGGCCAAGATTTATCAACATAATATGACTTCTGAATTAGACTCACCTTTAGAAGAGACGATGCCTTCGAAGGGGTGTGAGAAAGTGAGGTGTACATCCATGTGGTCCTTCCCACACATGACTTCTAGTGACTGTATGACTGGCATGCCGTCCGGCCTGTCCATCGGCCATAACTCGCCTGCGCCCGCGCAACTCTGTCGACAAAATTATGTTTTATAGAATAATTTTAATGAAGATTCTCCAGAATAAGAATTTTCTATCAGAAAGATTAAAGGCGTAACTGCCTAAAAATAATTTGAAATTTTTAAAGGATAAGATACAAAAAGCTATAAATTTATTCAAACAAAACATAAAACACACCGTATAAATTAATTCTAACGTGAAAATACAGATTTAAACAGTTGGAATAAGGAATCATTAAATATTCAGTTCAAATCTGCCCAATAATAGGTAGAGATCCATATAGTATGCTCACAGGCTGATAGACACATTACCCTCGTTTGCGTAGCGCAGTAACGAAAACGTGAATAGTAATCAGAACTTTGTAAAAACATCTGCTATATGTAGTGGGTTTTATCTAAATGTTATGTGAGTGATAAATTTCTCGTATTTTCTGATACTGTTACTCAAGTTTTGATAACATGAAACATAGGCTCTTAATTTAAACTTAGGCTAAGGAAAACGAGGATAGTAAAAAGAGTTTCTCAATTAGAAAAATGATCTAGTAAAAATCAAATAACTGGTAGTAATAACGCCGATACATGAATACAAGAAAACAGGTATTTAAAGAAAAATAATTGTTTTTTTTTCTATGAATACCAGAACAATTTGAACCTTCAAAAATAATTTCCCTGTCCAATTTTAAGTTATCGTCGAAATAAATTAATAAACATTTATTATTTCAATGTATCAAACTTGTACAATTAAACCTTCCACGTCATATTTTTTATACTATAAGGCTGCAATACTATCCGCGAACAGAGGTCTCACTGAATAATCACATCATTTGAACGAACATAAAACCTTCTTTGTGTTGAGACCTCTTCGGTTTTACGACGTCGCGATTCATCGGGATTGTGTGATTGTTTATGAATGTAAGGGTAGTGATAGTTTACTATACTGTATACTGTCTTATTCAATAATATTGATATAAAAATGTTTACAACAGTTTTATTGCTCATTGTACAATTGAACGCCTATTTATGACTGAATCTTTACTAGCAACGCTGAAAAGTTTGTGCGATTAACACGCTTTCCTTAGAGAATAATCATTTGAATTAAAAACTTATTATTGTGTTATTTCCCTTTCATCAATGAACGCTATATGTCATATATAATTATGCTAAGACTGTCAGGAGTCGAGCAGCAATGAAATATATTACAAAACGAAGGATAATATCTTCATGCTTAGACCAATAGGAACGGAAAAGCAATGAAATATATGATGAAAAGTAGAATAATTAATATCATCAAGAGATCAAAAGACGTCCAGTGCTTTAGCACTGTGTTCACACACACCTAAGAAATTCCAAAGAACTTTTAGGTACAGGTTTTATCGTGATGTTTTTCTTCACCGTTAAAGCAAGCGAAAATTCATTGTGAATACACACATAACTTCGAAAAGTCAGAGGTATGTGCCTGGGAATTGAACCCACGACCGCCGAGATCCTCGACCGTGCACCGAAACCTCGAGCCCATCACTGCTTGCATATTATAATACAATGTAACCAAAATATACGCGAGAAAACCCATTGTATATATTTATGTTCATTTAAACATCACAAACAAAATACAACACGATAAGAGCGGCCAGATTAAGATCTGCATCGTTAATTAAATTAACATTAATACATTATGAATGCTGTGAAATTACATTTAGTGCACATTTACAATGGAGACCCAATTTGCAACACAATACAAAACGCTCTACATAACAAACCATTTTCCATCAACATCCATTAACGAGCATCATGCAAAAAGCGCATAATTATTGTTTCATAATTACAAATATAAATTTGCCAATAAATTTTAATCATTTGAACTTTATACGGGAGTATTAAGGCCTAATTTTCACTGGCAATTAACGTTATATCTGCTATAATAAATCTTTGTTTTGTACTGTTTCCAACAAGACGCAGGCTTGAGCTTTCCTCGAATGCGCGCAGTGTAAACATAATAAATGGGCAAAGAATAATTTTTAAAGCAACGGCTACTCCAAAATTGGATGATTGGCAGCGGAATGCATATTTTAAAATTGGCATAGAATAAACAAATACGCAGATGCGATAATACTGATACTTTTTAAATACATTAATATTGATTATAATAACTATATTAACGTAACTATATTTGCATTATAAATTAATACCATTTATTATCATCATCACCAGCCTTTCAAGTCCTTTAAAGTCCTGGTCCCTGGACATAGGCCTCTCCTACAAAACATTACATTACTTATTATTATTAGTCTATTTTTTTCTGTTTGAAAGGAATGTGATTACAATCCTATCATAGCAAAATCCTTCTGTAACACTTTGCCTGACCTGAGAATCAAAGACGGGACCCCTCGGGCGCTCACCACATACTTATACCGTAAGAGCAATGACCCTGATTTTATTTAACTCTACAGATTAAAGCACGGTTATATGTATATTTCCCTGCGACACACATATTATTATGCTAGTTGAAATCTTTATTTATTTACTTAAAATACCTGACAAACTAAAAAAAATCATAGATTAGGTGTTATTAAGTTGCTACACAGCTACTAACTATTTAGATAAGTCTAAACATGGCTTTTACGTGTACTTGAAACAAGTCAAACAGCGATTAAACGGGGAAGCACGTTTGTAGATGGCGGTTCATTCCAATATGGGAGCGACAAGCACAAAAACGCTTTAGGAAAATAGAATTTCAATTTGTAGTGTTATACAAGCTCGATATTAAGCCAAATAGATGTTTATTTCTGTTGATTCAGTTTTATTCCTATGCTCACTAATTGTGTCACAGGAAGATTTCATTGTTTCATACTCTCAATCAGTCTAACTTTGATGAACTTGTTTCTTTTCTTCTATGACCATTAATCATCATCAGTATAAAAGTAGGCATTGTTATATCGGATAATCAAGCTTACAATTAAGGAAGTAAGATTTTCAAATTTATGCGCTTACCAACTCAGACTACTGTGTTATAGTGGAGCAAAACTACGTCTTCTTAATAGCAAAAAGGATCATAACAATTCTAACGCATCTGTTTTATTACATAATCTATGTCAAGAAAGCGATTTGATAAAACGCAGGCGCACGTACCAGGAATATGGAGGGCGCAGTAAGTTCCCACGCGACAGCCAATGCGCAAGCAGGACAAAAAAAATCAATAATAAACGTGAAAGAAAGAGACAGAAAGTGTCTCATGTTTGACTGCGATGCAATTTAAATTTTGAAAACGAAGTGTAGCTAATTACTTGACAAAATAAAAGCTAAGTTCGGAAAATAGTTTTATGTTTTTTTTTTTTCAAACCAACTTCTTCTATTTGTATGTTTGTATTTGTATTGTATGTTTTTATTTATTATTAAAAAGAAACTTAAATATTCGCATTTTGATTTGTCACACACTCTTATTAACGTAATTTTTCAATAGTGCACTGTACTTTTTAACTGTCTCAGTAATACGTATTTTTCTGGATTTCTCTTTCCAGATACCTACTCACTTTGTAAATAATTGCTTGAGATTGCTATTTCTCGCACTTAAGACAAAGTTTTGTTACTTATTTTTAATCTACTCATTGATCACATTTTGGACGTGTAAAAAATATATTTTGATCGAACAAAACCGGTGCAAGATTTGAGTATTAAACTTGTCAAAGAAATTTTCTATAAACATTCCATCAACTTCGTTTTCACAAAATTTGAACCGCTATAGTTTCTAAATACTTATGATGAAAATTTTAACATCACTTATAGTTAATGGAATTATAAGTATGATAAAATTCATAGTAAAATTAATGGTCAGTGAAAGTACTCGCACGAAATTAGTTTTTACTAAGAAGTTTACTTTAAAGTCATGGGAAATGTGTTTTTTACTCTAATTAATTTACGACAAGAATGTGTAGTAGAAAATTTCGTATGGTCTACTTTCTAGTTCTTCGCTAATTTACAAACATAAGACCGACCGAGGTCTTTAACTTTACTTTCTTATTAGTATTACAAGCTTATACGGCTTACTGTCGATAGTTAAAATATTGATTTTATAATAGAATCTATTATAGAAATATTCAAGTGTTATTTAACTACATTTTTCATCATCATTACCAGACCATGTACATTCGTGCCACTGCTGGGCACGGGCCTGATCTACATATAAGAGGGTTTAGGTCTTAGCCCTTAATTTTATATTAAAGGTACACTCGTTAATCTTTTCAATAATGAATAACAACACATCGGAATCCGCTGACATTTTGACGTAAAACTCCAGTTGCTTATTGGCCGGGATGCATAATGCAGAAATTAAATTAATCGAAATCGCTCAGTGCAATATTCTAAAAGTAATCTTTCTTTCGTATTCAATTTAATGAGATATTGTCATTCTGTCATCTAATGACATGTGGTCAAGTTTCCATAATACTGCTCTTGCAGAAATGTCCAGAACAGAATAATTGCCAAATACTCCACTGTCTTTGTAGGAATCAGCTTAACTCTGGCAGAATGCCTAACAATCTCTATGACCTCTCATTAATAAGCTCTTACCACGGGATGACCAAGATATCTTTGCGAAATCAGACGATCTCTAGATCCTCTATTAAAACATAATGTTTTAAGAATATAATCTAGCACTTAATAAATCCTTGCTATTATCTTTCAGCAGTGATGGCCTCGAGGTTTGGGCGCGCGGTCGAGAATCTCGGCGGTCGCGGGTTCGAACCCAGGCACACACCTCTGACTTTTCCAAGTTATGTGTGTGTTCACATTGAATTATCACTTGCTTTAACGGTGAAGGAAAACATCGTGATGAAACCTGCACACCTAAGAGTTCTTAGGAATTTCTTAGGTGTGTAGTCCGCCAACCCGCACTAGGCCAGCGTGGTGGAGTATGGCCTAAACCCTCTCAATGGTAGAGGAGACCCGTGCTCAGCAGTGGGCGTATATGGGTTGATGAAGAGTTATTATCTTTCACGCCTTCACAGCTCAACCATCACGAAAATTACAAATATTATTACTATCAGAATCATCTGCAATTTCCTCAACATTTCGCAATACTGAGCCATTAAAGCTAAATTTTAAAATTATGAACACGTATGGGGCATAATGCGATAATCACTCGGCGCCGGAGCTTCGAGCACACGTAATAAGGTATCAGTTAATGAAATTATACGTGGTACGCCTTAATTGCGTTTATATCTTAACGCAAAAGCAGGCAGTTACGAGAGCGCGCCAAGGGAAATTTTAGGAGATGAATTTTAGGTACAAGAATCTGATATTTATTTTCACTTTGGCAAACGAGTGCTCCGTGTGAAGTTTGTATTTATTGGTGCCCGTGGAAGTTTTTTTAAAGTTATTTCGCATTTTGACAGCGACTCTTCATAATTGTTGTACATACGAGTGTATCTTAAGACATATTTGCTAAACATCATTGATTAATTATTTTTTCTCGAAAATGGTAGGTCCGGCGGCATGTGACGGCGATTCTCGTGTTAAACAAAATAATCTCTACTTTTTCTATAAGAAAATTCTCAGTTATTTTACGAAATCAAGAAACCTACTGGAACGGACAAATTAGGTCCTCGTTACGAAGGAATGTAAACATAGCTAGTGCAAAATAAGAGCCAAACTTAACAATCATTTTAAACATACGCAAATGAGAAACAAATTAGATTTAAGTGGGGTGAAAAGAGATTTCGGGAGCATCATAACATCCCATAAACCTAAACCATAAAAACCGACACCAGCCGATAGGAAAACCCACATTTACGGTACAGTAACATCACTACGGACTACTGAATGCGGTGATCAGCGCGTGCCGCCGGCCATTACTGTAATGACGCACTTGTAAAGAACATATACAGTAATCACCACCTCAGCATCTGTATCGACAGTTATCATTGGCTACCCGCGCCGTTTCCAAGTTTCACCCACAAGGTGAAAAGAGAACTAATGGTGAGACGGCGGGAAACACGTAATGATTTTTGAGAAAGTATCGGATTGGAGTAAAGTACGATTTGTTTGTATTTGTTGGTTATTTGCACCACAGTTGACTGAAAAGGAAATGTCAGCTTGCTGAGCGTGCTGATGCGATTATCATATGTTTGACACGGCCGTTTCTTAGTAATTGGGGTAATAGCAAGACTTTTATTAATGTTAGTTAGTTTGAATATTTTGTCATTGGTCGTGTCTGTAGAATGAGTAGATAACAGAGAAGCAGTGGCTCTCAACAACATACAAACTGCTGCTTATTTCCCTTCTATCCTAATTCCAGAGATGCTTACGGCTTGCATACTCAATACAGGATAACGGCACAATGAAAAGCTTCCATGAATGAGTTTTATAAGAATACAATCAGAAACTTATTTTTTTTTGTCCTGCTATAGTTTTGCTGTCGGAGTTTCTTGCCGTTTCTTCTCCACTTTGATAACACGTTTCGAAGCGGCAATAGTTATGTTATACCCTTCCAAAAGAATACTTAATACTCTATTTGAATAAAGATAATAATTTGCCTTCGACAACTTTCCGTACAACTTTATTTCGAATTTTGTACATTATTAGTGGAAAAAAACCAGTGCTAATCAAAGCCGCGCCTACTTTCACCGTTTCATTCATACTACTCATACTATTAACATGCGGCGTGTGCGTCATTTGAATGTGAAAAGGGAGGGCCGCGGAGAATTCCAACATAGTTTTACACATACTTAAACTTTTCTTTGCGTTAAAATGACCCGACCTAGCTTGGAATCTTTAAGTTGGGAAATATATTAAAATCAAAGGTTAAGACATCAAACTCACGTTATTTAGGGTTGAGGTAGCGACTTCATTATATCTTCTCATTGTATTTTTTCGAAGACTACAATAGCTATCACGTGACTATAAAATATTATTATTCAAATTCCTAGCAGTTTTTGCCCGCGATTCCTTCCACAATCCAACCCTGTTAGTCTATATAGAGATTAAGATAGAAAATAAGTTGAAGTCTACTCCAGAGTCTCGTTATTTAAATCAGTCAAATGTTTTAGGCTTTCAAAGCATTTTGTTACTAATAAAATTAATAAACAAGTAAAGGCTGTATACACAAGGACCAAAATGCCGGTTTTAAAAATAATATGCGTTCGTTATATCCAAAACCAATATTCTCTTTGTAAGTTTGTTAATAACAATACGAGAAACGAAACAACTATTACGAACAACATTATAGTCAATCATCGATGTCAAGAAATAATGACAATAATTTGAAAAAGGAATTTTCGGTAATGTTTCCCACGCGTAAACAATTTGCGTAAAATTCGAGAAAAAAAGTCTCGGAACGGTAATAAAGCGGCGGCAGATGAGAGAGATTATTCACGTGAGTCACATTTGTGAGACTCGCTTTTACCCGCGGTTATATTTCCTTTAATTTGTTTTAATTGTAGATAAAAAGAAAATAATTGTAGAGTATTTCAACATGTCTTTCGCCTATTTTCTAACAATTGCACGTTTTGATTCAAAGGCTTTGGCTTTGATTTCAGTATTGCGCAACCTACCTATATGCAAAATATGTTTACTTAAAAGTCAATTAACTCTTTTTCATATTTATATTAGTTGATATCTCTGGGTTATTTGCCAATCTATGTATACATTTATTAACACTTACGGAGAAAATTAACAAAACAAGAACATAGAGGAAATGTACAAAAATAAAAAAAGAATTCCAGTGCAATTGTTCTTTCCAACAAAGTATTATTTATCTATACGAAAGATCATCCATATTTGCCGCTGATTTAGATGTGAAATAAAACAGACAGTATTTCGCATTTACATTACTAATGATTTATATGAAACACAGCATCGGCTCGAAACATTCGCGGAATGTGAATTTCTTCCGGATACAAGCACGTTGTATGATTTTCACCATAATTTTATTTGTGTTTGAGTTAAGTGTATGTTATTAATAATTAGCTCGCTCGGACTTTCCTTTTTTCTCGTAAACATTAAGTATCGTATGAGACACTTTTAGTAAGCGTTGCGTAATAAAGTGTATTTGGTTTTGAGAGAAATTTATGAATTGAAGAATTCTTGTCATCATAAATATATCTTGTAACGGTTATGTCTACTTAAATGTCGAGGTTCCGAGTTCGGTTCTCGGGTCAGGAAATTAGTGTTACTGGGTTTTTCCATTACGATAGTATCAGTGACAGCACGGAGTTTGGAAATGTATCCGAAAAACGGGAATAAAGTCGCCCCCTATTACTAAGGACTGATACGTATCTACCTACAAAAATGCACCTCTGCCTACGTCTTTGTGAAATTAGGCGTGATTAATTCTATTTCATTTTTTTGGTATATCATACAAAAAAATCAAACCTACAATTAATTTTGTAACTGACAATGAAGCGAATAACTCAAACGAGAAAATTGGCATGGCAACAAGTTTTTGAACTTGTTTTATATGACCGCTGATCGCGCATATAGCAACAGGTTGACTGCCTAAAATTCTCTACAACTTATTTTACTTTACTACCACATAAAAATTTTATCGTAAGTAGATGTAGATATATGTCAATATCCAAGTTTTCCAACAAAACATTTTAGTTCCAATTAATAAAATTTGAAAACGCCTGTTATTATAGACCACATTTTTATATGCCATTCTTATCTGAAAACAAAAATCTCATAATGCCAGACACAGGACTTGAATTCACGACCACAGTTTTATTAGCCACGCAACAAACAAGGTGGTAACGTAGAGTCAGTAACAAGTAAAAAAATATAGCGATTGGTCATGTTCAAAAACCCTCGAAAAACGTCTACTAAAGTTGTGTCGAGTACATTGAAGCACCTGTGACCAAGCCTTCTCGATAAAAGCGGTGACTTCATCTAATTGTACCCACACGGGGCTACAAAAAATGCTCTATCGTATGTCGTTCGTTTTTAAGAGCTGAACAAGTGCCGATCCCTTTACCTGGCAAATGGTTCTTTTTATGGGTCATTACGTGTGTCTTAATTAAAATCCGTTTTATTTATTACATACACATATAGATTGAAAAAACTTTTGTGTGTAACAATAGGCGTTCTTCGCTGACTATAAACTCTTCTAGACGAACTTCGAAGAGAGCACTTGTTAAAAACATTATGATAATGTGGTCATTCCAAATAGAAAACAAATAGAAGTAAACTCAGATGAATAGTGAAAACAATAAAGTTAAGGAGTAAAACTATGTTTATTACATACGACTTTTTATCTCCAGTTACATAAATATTACTTAGCTTCAATTTTTAACAAATATCATGGCGACGATAATTACCTTTAAAGTTATTTTTTTACCAAATAATTCCAATCTTATTCATTCTGGAAACATTGCTAAAGACTCTAAAGCCAGGCGGCCGTCAATTTTAATAATTATATTATGAATGGAACAAATTATGAAAGGAAATAGTAAATCAAAATTAATTTAGAATCAAAGGGGCGTAACATGCGAATATTTTTTTTATATAAAACGCATTGCTAATGTCTTTATTATGCATGGGAATTATGTGTTTATCTATTCAGACCAATTGCGCAAAAAGTTCCATAGGCTGAATTTATTAAAATTAATATAATCATTAAAATTAGCGGATGAATTTCCGCTGCTAATGTTGATAGTACTTTTTTATATTTGCATTACATGCAGGATATTGGATTATGCTTAGGATTAAATTGCAAATCAGTGGACAATTTTTATCATATGACGCCTGTCACACCTCTTTCCTACGGGAAATGGGTGTTATATTGAAAAATGTTAAATATTCTTTTAGTTAAATTATAAAGTAGTACAAATAAGAGCGTAAAATTCAATTTCATCTCTTTCAGTTCAGTTTTATGCAATTAGTCAGTATTGATAATCTAAATATAGCCATTACACCACATTTAAATCGGTATTTTCACTGTAGTCATGATAACAAAAATATATTAAAAACACTGATAAAAAACAATTGCTTCGGCAGTCAACTTGGATAAATTACTGCTGACCAATTTCGTTACAAAAGCTAATGATACACTTTTGTGCTACTATAGAAATACAACCACAAATATACGCAACACTTAACTTACACTCGCAGGATTACGCGCATTATGAATCAATCACTCTGGAGTCAAATCCTCGCTACAACGCTTAAACTTCTAGGACTGATGTGTTTATTGTCAAATTATCACGTACTTGAAACGGCAAGGAAACGATCATGAGGAAATCTTCAAGCCCGACATTCCTATACTAGGAATTTCTCAAGTATACGAAGTCTACCAATCTACTAGTCCAGCTTAGTGAATTAGGCTTTATTTCTCTGAGCATAAAGCAGTTTCGCTTTAAGCATTAGGACGTCCCCTCATATGGGCTAATGATATTGAAATACTTTAAGGTAGTTTTCTATTCCGTGCTCTACGTAATTCCCTTGAGGAGAGTTATTTTTTTGTACTTTAATTATTTTTTTTATGCTTATACACTTGTGACTTTAAAAGGATAGACAGACGCGCATTTTTGTAACCAATTTAAGTTCAATTTATTTTTAGTCCTGGTAACATGAAGCAATCCTATTGCCATTTTTCAGGCACATTTCCGGACTCCGTAATTATAATGAGAATTTCCTATTGCAAAAACCCAACAATATTTAGCCAGCTACTTTTGACAGCGTATGCTGTCAAATCGCTTTCAATAAATATGCATATTTTTTAATTCAAGGAAGTCCAATAAAAACTTTTTTAATGCATAATTATTCTAAGTGGCTAATCACACTTAATCTGATACATTTGTAGACCTAGTATTAGCATGAAACAAAAAGATATCTCGACATATAATGTGCTAGAATGAGTCAATGGCCTTCTTAATTATCTAAGCTATCACGTCTTATTACCTGACATTAACATAATAAATGTATAAAAAAATGTAAGAAATAAAGATTGAGTTAAAATAATGAAAAGAAAAATAAACTTAGAAGTGTGGTAATTAATTATTATGCGTAAAAAGTAGAAGAAATCGTTTAAACATTAATATATATTTGCATCAAATACTACTTCCATGGGTTCACCTCTTCTTTCGAAAGCTAAATGCCGACAATCTCTACTCCTTTATTCTTTAAAAAGAACTTAATTTATATTGAGCCTTGCAGGATTTTAAAGGATCTTGACAATAACATACATTTAGGTTTATCTCTCTTACCCGTTTCCCGCACTGAACTAAGATAATTGCTCCTGAATAGATCGTAAGCCCCATTAATACAGAAGCCAACTGTACATATTATACTTTTTTTTTAAAAGAAAACCAAGAATTTAATCTCAACGAAAGTAAATTCCTTTTAATTATTTCTAAAGTTTATGAAATGTAGACGGATTGAAAGTTACGTAGGCTTCTAGTATTATAGGCCTTCCAACATTCCATCGCTTCTACTTTAAACTATATAGTGAAAGTCTCTAGAATAGCAATTCCTATGCAAATAAAACAGTCGGTTGATAATGAACTGAAGTAAGGTAATAAAAGCAATCACAGCTCTCTTATTACTAAGGTAATTAAGTAATTCTCACCGAACGGGACACGCCCAACGCAGCCTACATATATGTATGATGTATGTATGTAGGTACATATATCATTTTTCGACTACGACCGACCATATTGACAGTGAAGTTCATTGGCACCCGACCAGGTGTGCGGAACGTAAATATACAACGAAATGAAGCACCATTAGAGGTATTTTAGGTATGATTCATGACTTTAAGTACGTTTTTGTGCCACTTCTGGTTGAGCGGTTTAGAAGTCTTTGGGGACGTCCTGTGTTCACCAGTGGACATCATTTTATTCAAAAATAGTTGAATTTCTCTTATAAGTAATGAATAAGTGGACCGTGTTGTGCCTATCAAAAAAAAAATCGATGGACTGTTATTTTTAAGCAGGTTTGACAAATGATCAACAAAGTAACATGTAGGCTCCTGTAGTTGTATACCTATATTTTGGACTAAATATTCTGAATCTTATGATGCATGTCTAAACTTTGGACACTTCTCTAGGACAATAAATAGAGTTTGTAGAAAACACAAATGATAAGTCAGACATGTCTAACACTAACAGGCAGATACCAACTTATACCCCAGATTGGAGTTATTACTCTGTCTGACAATTAAGTGCATCTATATTATATGTAATTGATTAATCATAACCCTGTCCTAGTTGGAAGCTAAAACATATACTCCTCCTGACAGCTTCTTAACGTTCATGCCTCATCCAGCCTCACAAATTCCCTGGCAAATATAATGATAGTTCGGATCGCCCGACGGCCTCTCCGATAGACATGTCATTTTCTCACCAAGTTAATTGAATGCTGGATAGCTAATTATTTTACTGTTAAAAATTGTGTGTGTTTAAAATTGTGTGTCCGAACTGACATCATGGTACGAGGTCATTAATTGTTGTCGCGGTTTGACACTTGGACGTGCTAATCGGCTCTTGCGTGGACGTAATTACGGTTTTTGTATTTTGGATTTCGCAATTTGTACGGTTGATTGGTCGAATTTTTTTATGTTTAGTTTTTATACCGTATTCGAGTGTGATCATTTGTCGTAAAGGCGGTCGTATCGTCATAGGTTTTTTAGTTAAGTGCGTGGTCGATATGTTGAGAACAAAATGGCTACTAGCAATTCTAATAGTTGTTTCTCAGAATTACAAATATTTATTATTATTTGTCTAAGTAATTTATTACATATATACATAGTTATTCATATGGTTTATACTTTCGTCCCCGGAGGCAGGCAGGAGTGACTGACTGAATAAGTTGGTTCAGTTAACCGATATGCTCCTCATATAAATGTTTGTAAAATGTTATTACGGCATAACGGACCCTGGAATAGGGCGATCAATTTTGAAAGAGCCGTGTAAAGCTACAACAATTTTAGTATTGCCAGTGCAAATAATTTCACGTTAAAGCCAGGTAAAATGTTCAACAAAGACAAATTCGTCATATCACCGACCCGTATCGTGATATCCATCGGAGCATCACCAGGCCCTCAACCCTTCGCCGTCGTCCCACTGACCGACATGCCCAAAGGCTTACAAACCAACCCAACCGTGTAATTCGATAATTATCATCCCACTTCTCGTTTTTATGCCCGCGTTTGCTGTTATGTGATACAAATTACAAGTTATCCATCCGGATAGTATTATCGACGTATCTGTTTCATAATCGTGAACAAATTGATGCCCCCAAGCGTTTACTATAACGTTGGAATGCGATTTTATGAGAGTATGTTTGAGATTTTTGGGTCGAATGTTGGACGTGAATTGATCACGGTTTATTCGTCTCGTCTCTAATAAATATTTAATATATCTGTGTTCTCTATGTTTATTACCAAAGATAGAATATTTTTAAACTATTTTTAAATATATAGGATACTAAAGCTACTTCCGAGTTGGCTAATATTTCTTTTACCTTCCTTTTACAATTTATTCGACATAGACATGCAAAAACTTGCTAAAACCGCAAACGTACCGTTAAAACATTAGTCAAAACTAGACTTCAAAAAAAGGACTTTAAATCTAAGTTGACCCGCTTTTGGTAGATAGATCCTATTCTGAACAAAATTATAATCAAATATAAATTTTATATGACTATTTTATATAAATTGACTAATATGATATCTACCCATAAATTATTGACACTATAATTTATTTTATAAATAAAATACACCTTTAACTCCTTCAACAAACACTTCATTGTTATAAAAATCGCACAGTGGATTTAATTAAACCCACGAAACTAACGTTATGATAGCATAATTATAGACTTCGATGCTCCACTCAAATGTAATTGCTATCCACGTTATAATTTTAATTAAAACTAACTTTACTAATATTATTTCAACACATGAGAGATTAAGTTGATCTTACTTGTCAATCTTTTATTTTTAAGATGGCTGCATGCCATATTTATTTAACATAGATAGAAGAGAAGCCAATTTAAAAGCGGTAAAGCTGTAGAACATTGCTGCAATAATTTTGTCTATACTATGAAAATTGTTGGTACAAAACTTGAAAAACATCGAAATCATAACGATGAAATCACCTTTATGTTTCGGAAGCGACGCCTTACTAGTAACGCCAACTGTACGACGAGGCTGTCAATATTAAACACAATTGAAACAAAGTTTCTATTACGAAAAAGGGAAAAATCTCTGGTCATAATGGAAATTACATGCCACACTACCTTCCTATGCCATCATAAAACCCTTATTTAATTGATTTCTACATAATATATTGTAATAAGCTTATAAGGAAACACAGGTTACTTCGTACCAACACGTATTATTTCTTACAACAGCAGCACCTTAAGCAATCAGCTTGTGAATTACTTTAATTAACTACACGTTATATTTACTCGACAACCGACCGTCATTACCCCCCTTAGTAATGCCTTTAAGCGGATCTGTAAATGAATGGAGACGATATATCCTGCCTAGAGTATAGTAAGTATTACCTTCAAACCGAAGTTAGAGCTTACAAATTACCTAACATTAAACAGATGTTAACAAGCTCAGCTGTGTGGAAAATGATTAAAATAAATTATAATCGACTATTTATAGTCATGCTCATTTTTTTAAATAAATATCGGTCTTGTAGAACATCTGTTGTACAATTACACGATCTCTACCGTCAATATAGAGATGTGGATTTACGCGTTTAAATATAAATGATCAATGCAATTAATCAGATTGCATTTCGAATTTTGTAAGTTTTTATGATAGAATTATCTCTTTATTATCTATTTCTTCTTAGTACATTTATGTGCCAAACATTTGTTTTAAATTTTTCTTCTTAATTAAGCTGCTGGGGTAAAATTCCTGATAGATAAATCTAAAATTAACACTTTATCAAACTCGAGAATCGAACCCTCAATATCACACGGCATATACTTAAACCGCGAGACCACAAGGCAATAATAATAATTACTAGTGTCTGTTAATCAGCGTTTGAAAGCCACGCGTCGACGTTTGTAATCTGGGGTGGTCCATAACATCAAAATGTTATCTGTAGATCTCAGACATTTATCTTCGAAGGTCACTTTGCTGTTCAGCATTGAATATTCGAATGAACTCGTATTTTTTATTCGTCTCCATTTGCATTTCATTACTATGAACTTTAGTTACAGTGCTGGGAGTTATATAACATAGTTCTACGTTTATGAAGTTCTTATATTGATGATATCATAAACATTCAGTTATAAAAATATATATTTTTTACATCCGAAAATTAAAAACTAATTTCACATTACCTCTCAAAAATCAACACGAGCACAAATTAGAAGCCCGTTATCGCCATATCGTATCGTATAAGATTTTTATCTCTTCGAAACGTAGTAAAGAACTTTAATCTAACAATAAGATTCAATTTCGCTTCGCCTTTATTTCAATGCAACTTTACTTTGACCAACAAAGCAGCAATCACTGACTTTAATTTATTATTTATTTATTTATTTATTTATGCTTTTTATACAATGTGTATAAAGGCGGACATAATGCCTGAGGCATTCTCTAACTGTCAACCTTAGGGTGATGCAGAGATTAAAGGTAGGTGCATAAATAGCGTAAAGAATAAAACTCTAAACAAAAACTAATAAATAAGGATAACAACTAATTAAATAAACATAGATACACATATAAAATAATATACTATATATACTTACATATACTTATATAAAATACATAAAATATAATATATACATATATAAAAGAGGGAAAAAGAACAGAAGTCGTACAACACACATATTATCCAGAAATTTATTTTGAAAAAAGCTGCCGAACTTTTATTTTGAATGCCAAGCGAGTTGTAGCCGACCTGATTTCGAGAGGGAGTGCATTCCATAGGAGAATGGCTTGGATGAAAAAGGAAGAGTGAACAATATCGGAGGTGTGGGGGGGACACTTAAGGAGGAGATTGCTTGAGGAGCGAAGGTTTCTGGTATGGTTGCTACCCAGGTACTGGAAATGAGGAGTTAAATAGGAAGGTGATGAAGGGGAAATAAGAATAGAAAATAGGGTAGTAAGTGCACGCAGGGAACGACGTTGACGGATAGGCAACCATTTTAATTGGGAGCGGAAAGAGGACACATGATCATATTTACGAAGGTTAAAAATGAATCGAATGCAGTTATTAAGAAGACGGTCGAGTTTATTGAGGTATTCTGCATTCAGATCAAAATAGCACACATCACCATAGTCGATTATAGGGAAAATCAAAGTCTGCACAAGCATCGCCTTGGTCTTGAATGGTAGAAAATTCTTTAAACGGTATAAAGCGCGAAGAGAGTTTGTAACCTTCTGACAAACCGCAGTGACCTGGGCTCGCCAACCAAGAGTTGAATCTATACAGGGTGTATTGGGACCGTTCCCGAAAACGAAAACAGGTGATTGCTAGGGTGACTCTGAACACATTGAGGTAAAAAAAATCGCGAAAAAAAAATAAAAAAAATCGATTTTTTTTCTAATTTTTTTTACATCAACATATTCAAATACACCAATACGTGAATTTTTCATAATAATAAAGCGTCTCTTCCTCATTTTTAAATAACGCAGTGAAAAGCTATCACAATTACTCCTAACGCAAGGGGTCAACGCCTGGCCGCGACTCGCGAACACGAAGCAAAGACGTAAGTACCTATCAAGCGACTGCTCATCCCCTCCTCCGCCCCGCGCGGTGCGGCGAGCCGCGAGCCGCGACGAACACTCGCGCCGCACACGGTGTGATAAAAAATATCAAAATGCGGCGCGTTATGACATTGCACGAAACGAAAACGTTGTAAACAATAAAAAATTACATAAAAGTTTTAAACATAACAATTTGAGGGTTTAACTAAATTCCTCGCGTCTGTGTGACTGACGCGAGAAGTCACATTTTAAATTTACTCTTCACCTGCTAATGCGAGTCGCAGCTTGAAATGAGCACTTGTACCCAAATTCACACAATGGTTTTCATGAAAATACGTTAATATCCCCTAATCCTCATTAATGTAGTCATCAAATGTTGCATTTAAACGGCCTATTGTCAAATAAGTGAAATAATTTTATGGTTTTATAGTAATAGCTCCTTATTCGCGCTTCCTTCATTCGCGGAATAAAAAAATGCGACCCAATTCCTATATTCGCGGCTAAAAATTTCTTTATTTGCGGATCTAATAAGTACATAAAAAAATTAAAAAGATTCCAATAGGTAACCAAGCGAATATTCTTAGTAAATGCCATCAAATGGACAAATAAAAACAGTAAAACAAATCATATTACAACTATGCATAAAGTATGTGTTAGAATAAATAAATAATTGACTGGATCCTATTACTATCAATGACAACGTAAAGATACCAGTAATTAGCCTTGTTATCAAACTACGTTCGTGTGAAACAAAGTTACCTTAAATCCTTGCGAAATGTGTGTCCGATGTTGAGCAGTTCAGCAATGGCTGCCACGGAGTAGGAAGTTCACAGTTTTCACTTAACACTCACACATACACCAACACTCAGAGATTTCTTGTAGCAGTTATTATAAAGATTCATTCAATTTACTTTCAATCGTCCATACAATGAATTAAAAGACACTAAGTTAGCAGTCAGGTGCAAAATGCAATTTGTGTTTTAAAGAAACAGATGATATTTACTTCATTTCACCGGTAATGTATTGTTTGTACGCAAGTGTATTTACAAACACACATGGACTGAACTATAATAATTTAAACCTATGTACATTTGGTAATAAAATTATAATGAAAATTTATAGTAAAAATGCAAAATCGCGATTGCACTGGGTACTTTTTCCCGCGTAACTGCCGATATACTACTAGAATACTGTCTAATGTCACAACTCACGACAGCCAATCACAGGCCACGGCGCCTATCTCCAGCGCAAAAGTTTTATTTTACGAATCTACGAAAAAACCATTTCCAAAAATTGTCCGGTCGTTATTACCGTAAATTTAAAAATATTCTTATCACTACTATTTATTTTGTATATCACTACTGTTTATTTTGTAATATTCACTCTATTTATTTTGTATTTAATTTGTATACTGATTTTTAGTCAGCTTTAATAGATTTTAAGCATAGATGGCGGTAGTGAATGATACTGTGAAACAATTCAAGTAATTTTTGTGATTACGAAAATACAGATTAACAAATTGAATAAATATTTGAGTAAATTCAGTTTAAATAGGAAAAGTTTAGTGTTATGTTTATTAAATTAAGAATGATCATGAATATTAGCCATATTTTTATTATACAGGTTTGTTAAAAGATTTAAATTAAAAATCATAGATGGCGATTATGTCGCCTTTTACTTAATGAATGAAATAACATAGAGAAACCATTCAAGTAATGTTATGTTTGTTCTATTGAATCATAGTAATTTATTTTTATTGACAATAATTATTTCATAAAAATAGTGTTAATAATAGCTACAACCATGTCTATTTGATTTTATTGCTTCATTGGTAAGTTTCAAATTGAGTTGCATAGATGGCGCAATATCATTACTTATTACATACATTTGAATGACTTTCATGTTTTATGTCTGTTTCATTAAATAAGATTATTATAACTATAATTTAAAGTTTTGCAATAGTTTTAAAATAATTTCGATATTATTGCTTACGAATGTAATTGAGAGCACAAACCGAATTTAATGTATGCGCCAGGAAGTGATTTAATTTGTTACATATTTTTTCTTAACAGCCCATGATTGGTCGAAAATATTCGGGATAAGTACGTTTACGCACCAATAATACAACGAAAAAGCTAATTCAATGAACAATTCTAATACCTTATTATTGATATTTGTTTTTTTGTGATTGTAATATTGAATGATAATGTTTGTACAGTTTTTATTTACCTATTATTTTGACAAAACTTTGAGTATTACAAGAAATTAAAAATGAATAGTCCCGGAAATATTATGTGATAGGTGATTTATGTATGGTGCCGTATCGTGATGGTCAGTAGTTAATGTGACTTATGCGCGCGCGAATTACCATCACTTAGTTATCTCTCAATTTTTTCATCTTATTCTGAATAGTTTTTAGTTTTCTATTTTAAGTTGAATTGTAGCTCAGTATCAAAGATCGTGGTTTCAACATGATTGATCATTCAAGTGCAACTGCGATTTTGCATTTTTACTATAAATTTATTACTAATGTACATAGGTTTAATTCATTATAGTTCAGTCCGTGTGTTTGTAAATACACTTGCGTACAAACAATACATTACCGGTGTAATGAAGTAAATATTATCTGTTTCTTTAAAACACAAAATACATTTTGCGGCTGAGTGCTACATTAGTGTAATTTAATTCATTGTTTGGACGACAAAGTAAATTGAATGAATCGTTATAATAACTGCTACAAGAAATCTCTGAGTGTTGGTGTATGTGCGAGTGTTAAGTGAAAACTGTGAACTTCCTACTCCGTGGCAGCCATTGCCGAACTGCTCAATATCGGACACACATTTCGCAAAGGATTTAAGGTAACTTTGTTTCACACGAACGTAGTTTGATAAAAAGGCTAATTATTGGTATCTTTACGTTGTCATTGAAAGTAGTAGGATCCAGTCAATTATTTCAATAACTATAAAACCATAAAATTATTTCACTTATTTGACAATAGGCCGTTTAAATGCAACATTTGATTACTACATTAATGAAGATTAGGGGATATTAACGTATTTTCATGAAAACCATTGTGTGAATTTGTGTACTAGTGCTCATTTCAAGCTGCGACTCGCATTAGCAGGCGAAGGAGTAAATTTAAAATGTGACTTCTCGCGTCAGTCACACAGCCGCGAGGAATTTAGTTAACCCCTCAAATTGTTATGTTTAAAACTTTTATGTAATTTTTTAATGTTTACAACGTTTTCGTTTCGTGTAATGTCATAACGCGCCGCATTTTGATATTTTTTATCACACCGTGTGCGGCGCGAGTGTTCGTCGCGGCTCGCGGCTCGCCGCACCGCGCGGGGCGGAGGAGGGGGTGAGCAGTCGCTTGATAGGTACTTACGTCTTTGCTTCGTGTTCGCGAGTCGCGGCCAGGCGTTGACCCCTTGCGTTAGGAGTAATTGTGATAGCTTTTCACTGCGTTATTTAAAAATGAGGAAGAGACGCTTTATTATTATGAAAAATTCACGTATTGGTGTATTTGAATATGTTGATGTAAAAAAAATTAGAAAAAAAATCGATTTTTTTTATTTTTTTTTCGCGATTTTTTTTACCTCAATGTGTTCAGAGTCACCCTAGCAATCACCTGTTTTCGTTTTCGGGAACGGTCCCAATACACCCTGTATAGATTCAACTCTTGGTTGGCGAGCCCAGGTCACTGCGGTTTGTCAGAAGGTTACAAACTCTCTTCGCGCTTTATACCGTTTAAAGAATTTTCTACCATTCAAGACCAAGGCGATGCTTGTGCAGACTTTGATTTTCCCTATAATCGACTATGGTGATGTGTGCTATTTTGATCTGAATGCAGAATACCTCAATAAACTCGACCGTCTTCTTAATAACTGCATTCGATTCATTTTTAACCTTCGTAAATATGATCATGTGTCCTCTTTCCGCTCCCAATTAAAATGGTTGCCTATCCGTCAACGTCGTTCCCTGCGTGCACTTACTACCCTATTTTCTATTCTTATTTCCCCTTCATCACCTTCCTATTTAACTCCTCATTTCCAGTACCTGGGTAGCAACCATACCAGAAACCTTCGCTCCTCAAGCAATCTCCTCCTTAAGTGTCCCCCCCACACCTCCGATATTGTTACACTATTGTTAAACTACAGGTGGAAGTAAAGTAGTGTCCAATCTAGTCATCAACCTTGGGCTGCCAACAATTATGACTTGACATTTAGATGGGTTGACGGACAAGCCATAATTGTCGGACCATTCCTTGATGCGAGCCAGATCACTGTTAACCGCATCTATAGCAGAAGACACACAGTCAACGCTTGCGTGGGAGTAAATTTGCAGGTCATCGGCATACAGGTGATACGCACATTGAAGGTCTTGGGTAATACGATTGATAAATATAGAAAATAACAATGGAGAGAGAATACCGCCTTGAGGAACGCCTGAATCTAGATTGCGCTAATTTGACGATAAGTCATCTAGGCGCACCGATTGCTGACGTCCCTGAAGATAACTAGAGAACCAGTCCAGTGCCTCAGGCGATATCATAAGCGAGGAAAGGATGGATAAAAGGATTTCGTGACTGACAGTATTAAAGGCATTGGAAAAGTCAATTAAGGCCAAAACAGTAACCATGGACTTTTCCATGCCAGCCCTAATATCGCCAGTCACTTTAAGAAGAGCGGAAACAGTGCTATGCCCAGGCCTGAATCCAGACTGCAACGGATTCAAAAAGTTGTTAAAGTAAATAAAACGCGACAGCTGCTTATGAACACAGGCCTCGAGCACTTTAGAAAGGAAAGGCAATATGGATATTGGACGGAAATGGTTAGGAGTTGACGGATTTGGGACTTTAGGAAGAGGTATGACATGAGCATTACGCCACAAGGACGGAAAAATGCCGGAGTGTAGGGACACATTGATGATGTGGGAAATAGCGGGAAGGAGGAGGTCAAGTATGGGAATTATCATGCGACGGCTGATTTTATCACAGCCCGTAGCATTGGATTTAATGGACAGGATTACCTTTTTGATATCGTCGTCAGCTACTGGAGAAAAATGAAAAGGTTTAATATTGGGACGAGGTAGACTACTTAAAAACTCAAGAGTACGGTGTTTGATTTGGAGATTAAGGGAAGTAGAACCAGTAAAATGAATATTAACATCATCCAAATCAATACACCTTGGAAATTCTAGTCTTTTTGATTTGCCAATACCTAGGGTTCCAAGGAACTTCCAGGTATTAGCCGGGGAGCAATTAGAAATATTGTCGTGGATATGTCGGCGTTTTGCATTGCGTACCACCTGGTTACACCGATTTCTTGCGATTTTAAATTTACTCTAGTTAGCGTCTGACCGATGCTTCTTAAATTTGCGAAAGGCACAATCTCTACGCTTCATCGCGTTTTTTACGTCTTCAGTCATCCAGGGGGCCGGAGGTCGCTTCAACTTAATATTTTTTATGGGTGCATGAACGTCGTACAGGGCCTGTAGGGTAGAATTAAAAATGTCTACCTTGTTATTAATGGAAGGAGTTACCCACAATGCATCCCACTTAACACGAGCAGCGTCTTTACGCAAGTTATCTACATTCAAACGACCAAAGCAACGCATGCGCAGAAACTTCGAAGGATAATTTACAATTCAATTTAAACATAAATTCTCTACAGAGCGCCAGACCGTTGTTTGACGTTAATTTTATTTGCACACGATGCGCCCTGCAAAAGTAATTAGTGAGGCTTTCTCGAAATTATTCAAGAGTCAGAACACAGGGAGACGTTTGTAGCAACCTAACCTTACCTTTGTAGTACGTATTTAATTAACAGTAATAATAAAAAAAAGTATTCATATTTTAAAGAATGGATGATTAAATAGTATTCTGTTATATTGATGGCAATTTAGAGAGGAAAGCTCATGATAAAAATGTGCATAATATAAAACCAATAATACAGAGAATAAAGCTTATCATAACGGAATGATATTTATTCTAAGAGACGTTTAAAGATGAAAAGCAGGCCTCCAAAAAGCCTAAAAAATAATATTTATTTTCTTAGTATTTAAATACGCAAATTAAAACAAAAACGTGTAAATGCTACATCTTGTCATAATACTCGTACATTGAGTGGTAAAATAACTAAAATAAGCCCAATCAAGTTGCCTACATTATTGATAAGTTTATCTCACTTTCTAGGGAAGCCGTAGTCATATCGAGATCATATCAATTAAAAGATTTAATACGAAAACCGGACTGATATTACTTTCGATCGAAATCCTGTGACGATAAGTGTTGAAGTCAACCGTTACCCGAGTAGAAATTTTTTCGTGTTCCTGATCTGGACCCGATCAGGCATGCCTGATCGGGTCCAGATCGGGCATGCCTGATCGGGTCCAGATCGGGCATGCCTGATCGGGTCCAGATCGGGCATGCCTGATCGGGTCCAGATCGGGCAAGCCTGATCGGGTCCAGATCGGGCATGCCTGATCGGGTCCAGATCGGGTAAGCCTGATCGGGTCCAGATCGGGCAAGCCTGATCGGGTCCAGATCGGGCATGCCTGATCGGGTCCAGATCGGGCATGTAACGCAGAACATTGGTCTGGACCCGATCAGGAATGCCTGATCGGGTCCAGATCGGGCATGCCTGATCGGGTCCAGACTAGGAATGGCTGATCGGGTCCAGACTAGGAATGCCTGATCGGGTCCAAACTAGGAATGCCTGATCGGGTCCCAATCAATCATATGTATCATGTAATACCTTGCCTGATTCAAATTGAGTATGCCCAGTCCGGTCCTTTTAAAAAACATGAATATAATATTATAGTCATGAAAAAATTGTTTGTTAAAAAAATATGAATTGTTATTATAAATATGTTACTTAACATTTTATTATTTATTTTTTATCAATTCGTTATTTATTTAATTATCAATGATTTTATAAATATTGAATATTATAATAAATAATAATAATTAACAACTCAATATTAATGAATTTATTTATTTTTTGTATGGTAAAACATATTTAAACAATAAAAAAAAAATACAAGGAATTTAATTAAAAGCTGTTAGTATCTTTTATTGACCTTCTTAAAAAGGCTTTTTAAGCAGTAACCATCCCAATCATTAGCTTTATTTAATATTGACGACAATGCTTGCTGTAATTTACTGTCAGGAATATCTTGCTTATTTAGAAATTTCTGTCTCATTGCAGCTGAAATACAAAATTTGATTCAATTATGTTGTAATTTAATAAGTAATAATAATAAAAAATATTAATATTTATAAAGTAATAACATACAATTAAGAAATAATTAATTTGGTATCAATGAAAGTATCCTGCACTATATAATGATTAACATACTTTTTACCAAAGTGAAAAAAGTTGTATCTTTTAAAACTTTTTTTGGAGTTGCAGCTACATATGACATGGCCATATCTCTTGAAATGTAAAAAACGAATAATATTGCCCATATTATGGGTAATAGTGTTTTCCATCAATGGAAAAGTATATAAGTTTATTCTGGAAAAGCAAATTTATTATTATTTATAATGAGGAGCATTTTTTTAAATATGACAATTTCAATAATATGGTCAGATAAAGCAAATATTAGTTCTTTCATATATTTATATATAAGAGTATAGTTTTTTAGAAACTCACATTTTTTTATTGTCTTTCAACTTTTCATTGAATTTATCAAAGTTTTCCATTGTTGATAGTGGAAATTCTAATTTTTGAGCCACATCTGTTGATCCTTCAGTATCTATTCGACTGGAATCTAACAGTTGAGTGCTGTTATTCTTTTTAATTTCAGACAGGATTTGGGCAACAACAGCAGATATGCTTACAATTTGACCTCTTAAATTCCCTAATTGTTTTGATAGACTGTTATAATTATGCCTGAAACATTCAAGCAAAGAATCTGATAAAAATAAAATATATATTAATACAAATTTTTACACTGATTATACATTTATTAAAATATCAAAATTCCAACACTGATGTAAATATAAACATTATAACAATTACCAACACTCCACAATTTCAGAATAGAATCCATATTATGACCTTAGTTACTAATAATTATTAGATAGGTATTGTAATGATTAATTTGTTTTTAACCATTGGATACAGTATTTTTTGTTGATGATCTAGCTGCTAATATAGTCATTTCAGTTTCTGTTTTGGATTTATTACTATAAAGATGCTAAATAGATTATCAGCAATTATTGATAATGTACTATTATTATTAGAAGTAAAACAACAGTAGTATAACTTAATTATTTGTATCAAAATTAACAATAATAAAAATATGTCAGTTAATATGCTTTGTTAAAAAAAATCATTAGTAAAAAAATATTAGAAATTAATCAACAATATTTACATTTTAAATAAGAGATATTACCTCAAATTTCAGTGGGTTTATCGGTTAACTCCAAAGCTGTTTGGCTGAATATTTTATCTATTTTTAATTGATTCTTTGATAATGCTTTTATTTTGAAAGTTTTTTCAACAGCAGCTGCTTTTGCTTTAGTGGTCTGCTCATTATCAGTAGAGAAAGCATAGGGTTATTTTTCCAATCTTATTAATTTTTCCTCTGCCTCTTTCATAGTTTCTGATAACATTAATTGTATAAATTAATTACTGTTTTATTGTTTTAACAATAAGATATCAATTCTCATAAATCTATAATTCAAATAACAATAAATTACCTGCTGTGCCACATATTTGAACATGAAATGTTGGTCTTGTCGGATCAGGCTCTTCACAATGTTTCACTATTGTTTGTAATAATTTACAATACTTAGTACTTTTTAACAATGATGCAGGCATATAATATTTACATCCAGTACCACTATATTCTATGTAATGATCTAACCAAGAACTTGATACTATATCAATTACTTCATTGGATAAATCATTTACAAATAAAACTATAATGTCATCTGAAAAAAAATACAGATTATTGAAATATAAATTTATAATGAAAAATAGCAAAGAATTGTAATGTATTTTTAAATACTTTTTTACTATCCTTGAATGTTTTAGGTAATTCAATTTAATAACGAAACTTTACACACAACATGTAAATTTTTATCTACTTAAGTAGTTTACTCCACAATTTAGTATTTTATACACAATACACACTTAGTAAATGTCTAGATATAAGTTTATAGTCCTTGATACACTTTGTTTTGGTAAACACACAATATATTAATTATTCTGTAACTACTGTTAAGGCGATTTAGTTTTTGTAATGAACTTATTTAATCTTTACATTAATATACCAATCGGCATATTCAATCAATTCAATGCACTGATACCGTCTTCTTGACATAAAATAAAAATTAACTCCCGTGTTCTATAGACTGTATGTAGAATTGCCGTTTGTAGTAAAAGGCGGGAAATGCCCAAAAGCGGTATTGCATTATTTTAAGTTGCGCACCAAGTTAGTAACATCCGCAATACTTGTTTTTAATTATAATGGTTTTATCACGTATTATTTTACCTAACATTTTCTGGAAAAAAATAAATACGATAATAAGTAACTTTCTATTTATGCACCTAATCCCTACACTTCCTGTTGTCGCCTGTCGGTTTATCAAGTACCTAATGTTGCCATAACAAATAAAATACTTTTCATGCGTTATCAAATATATACTAATATTATAAAGAGATAATGTTTGTGAATTTGTAACGTTGTAGAAATTCGTTATTGACAAACAAAATTTATGGTAAAAGATTTTTGTAAAATAAATTACCAGTATAACCTGATCTGATGCAAATAAAATTTACACCGTGACATAAATATGGCAATCATGATATGATACACGTCATGAGTTGAGTTTCACCGTTCACGTCCAAAACAATAATAAGTTTTGAATTGTATTTGACAATTAGGATAACGGTATCTGGGCTTGATACTACATGTCTTATCATACTGAATATTTTTTAATACCAGGCTAGCCCTATTTGATCCAGACCTTGGCCTAATGCAGTATGCCTTACAATACTTGAAAACATTTAACATAAGGCTATCCTGATCTGGTCCCGATCTGGTCCTGATCCAATATACCTTACAATACTTGATAACATTTAACATAAGGCTATCCTTATCTGGTCCCGATCTGGTCCTGATCTGGTCCCGATCTGGTCCTGATCGGGCTTGCCTTACAATACTTGAAAACATTTAACATAAGGCTATCCTGATCAGGTCCCGATCTGGTCCTGATCGGGCTTGCCTTAGAATATTTGATAACATTTAACATAAGGCTATCCTGATCAGGTCCCGATCTGGTCCTGATCGGGCTTGCCTTACAATATTTGATAACATTTAACATAAGGCTATCCTGATCAGGTCCCGATCTGGTCCTGATCGGGCTGGCCGTACAATACTTGAAAACATTTAACATAAGGCTATCCTGATCTGGTCCCGATCTGATCCTGATCGGGCTGGCCGTACAATACTTGAAAACATTTAACATAAGGCTATCCTGATCAGGTCCCGATCTGGTCCTGATCGGGCTTGTCGTACAATACTTGACAACATTTAACATAAGGCTATCCTGATCAGGTCCCGATCTGGTCCTGATCGGGCTTGCCTTACAATATTTGATAACATTTAACATAAGGCTATCCTGATCAGGTCCCGATCTGGTCCTGATCGGGCTTGCCTTACAATACTTGAAAACATTTAACATAAGGC
Organism: Cephonodes hylas; assembly: GCA_030295005.1. Classification (NCBI taxonomy): domain Eukaryota; kingdom Metazoa; phylum Arthropoda; class Insecta; order Lepidoptera; family Sphingidae; genus Cephonodes; species Cephonodes hylas. Next base: position 9,671,901 of record AP025372.1, on the reverse strand, counting down.
TATCCTGATCTGGTCCCGATCTGGTCCTGATCGGACTTGCCGTACAATACTTGAAAACATTTTAAATAAGGCTATCCTGATCTGGTCCCGATCTGGTCCTGATCTAATATGCCTTACAATATTTGATAACATTTAACATAAGGCTATCCTGATCAGGTCCCGATCTGGTCCTGATCGGGCTTGCCGTACAATACTTGAAAACATTTAAAATAAGGCTATCCTGATCAGGTCCCGATCTGGTCCTGATCGGGCTTGCCTAACAATACTTGAAAACATTTAAAATAAGGCTATCCTGATCAGGTCCCGATCTGGTCCTGATCGGGCTTGCCTTACAATACTTGAAAACATTTAAAATAAGGCTATCCTGATCAGGTCCCGATCGGGTCCTGATCGGGCTTGCCGGATCGGGCATGCCTTATTCTATCCTGATCAGGACCCGATACATGATCTGGTTGTGCCTTATTTGATTTCTACTCGGGTAGTTAGAAGGCATGAGCCCCACTGCATATACATCGCAAGGTAAGGATAGGCAAATTTCAGCTCCGTTACAATTTCACGATTCAGCTCACGTTGTCTTCGAATCATTGTTGACTAGACGCAATGTTAAATTATTCATGGGCAAATGCACTGAAAATCGAGGGCACTTTTGCATCTTGGCCTATTCACCTTTCTGCGAAACGCCCTTTGGAAAAGCATACATTTATACGGATGTTTGAATGTGAACCGGCGATCTAGAAGAGATTAGATTGAGAGTTCGCTATGGGAGATTATCATATGATAGTATTATCAGGTGTAATAACTGTTTATAATATTCTATTAAAATTTCAGATAGTACGGTTCATGCTGCATTTTAGCGATGTAGAAGTGTGGAACATAATATCTATACTCCAGTGTTTATGACGTAGAAGTTCTAAAATACATCGATGATGAATAAAAACGTTTACTGATTTTGAGAAAATTCTAAATCTATATCTAAAGTGAATATCATATTCCATTTAGGCCGGCCACATACATTCGGAATTCCGTTTCGGAATTTCGATTCGAAATATCGATTCGTAATATCGAACGCATTAAATCCATACAACATCTATGAACCAGCCATATACATACGGTTTTTTCCGTTCGAAATTTAATCCGATTCGGAATTCCGTATGAATAGTGTTACTAAATTCGGAAGAACATAATGCCAAATGTCTGAACTCAAGTTCTAGCGTCGCTCAACTTAGCCGTGTTATTCCGAACGGAAATAAACGTATGTGTGTGATATATTAACGGAATTCCGAATCGATATTTCGAATCGAAATTCCGAAACGGAATTCCGAATGTATGTGGCCGGTCTTAATGTTGCTTAAAAAATGATTTCTCGAAAAAAAAAGGAAGATAATAAAAAAAAGAAAACATACATATACCTTAACTTACAAACGATTTTCTAGTTCTCAAACAAAATTATTACCCTAACAAACTGCTTCTAGTAAGAATTTGTCTAGAGAAATTGCAATAGTGCGTCATAATCGTAAAAGAAAACTTGATTAAACACGCATGTCATTGGAATAATCTTAAAAGAAAGTTTAAGCACAAGCAAGAATAGGAACAGTTACAATTTCTACAGCAAATGACTCCAAGGATAACTTCCATTTTAATAAGCTACATAGTTCAGCCCTAGCATATAAGTACACTGTACTCCTACATAAACAAACGTAAAAATTCAAATGAAAAGAATAAATTCCCCTTTTTATGAATAAGGATGTAACCATTCCTAAGATGAAATCGGATCGTCTTGAATTCAAGTAAAACGAGTTGGATTATGATAATATCAACTGTTTGTAACTAAATCTTTTATCTTTCGCCAAAACGTGTGGTACCCACGGCCTGCAGAGAATTTCAATGAGACTCGCCCCAAATGATGTTGCGTTTTAGAATAACAAGTCGTGTGCTGCCCATACTAAGTTAAAGACGATAAATCTTTGCTAATGTTAGTGTCGCCAAGCAAATGTATTGCCGTAGCCAGCATTCCAGCAATTAGCAGACAAATCGAAAAAGTTCGCATAATATGTCTGGGCGGGGAACTTTATCAGGGTAAAAGAGAAAATTGGTGTAGTACAGGGTGCGATTGATAGCATCGGATTTGATTCCTTGGGGGGAAAAGTGCAATCTGACTTACTATTAGAAAAGTACCGGTATGGGAGTCTGGAAATATGACGGATTATTAGGAATAATCTCGCCATAGCGAAAAGTTTTCATTACCTAAATCTAGAGACTATAAATTTACACTTTGTATATATAAGGTGGGTGGACCATGGAAGGCCACGCTCCTTTGAAGGTCAACTATGAAAAAGTCGTAGTTATTGTCACGTAACGACAAATTCCTTCCACTCACACAAAGCCCAATCAAACAGAAGGGCACAGACGCGGCGGCGAGTTCCTCGCGATGATATTCTGTTTGTGGGACTCCTCGTTTCGTAGACTTCGGTCGTCGATGTCAATATTATAATATGCGCTCACAACAAAAGGTAAGTTTTCAGGTAACTAACCTATTATTTCCTTATTGTTTTTTGCTGTAAATTGTCATGTAAGGATTTGTTATGGTACTTAAGAAAGAAATAATAAGTTTGTTTTAATTTTAGTTAAAATTTCGGTATTGTTCCTATGAAGGCCAGTGGTTCCTTATAAGGCCTATCAAAAATTTGACGGTTGGCTTTGCTAGGAACATTTAAAATTTAAGGAAACATGAAAATTTTGTTTTTGTTATAAATACTTACAGTAAAATTGAAGCTATAGTTTATGTTTATTTATGGCTTAAGAAAAACACAAAAAAAAATCCATAAAACTACTGAAAAATGAAGCAAAATATTGAAAATGGAGAAGAAAAAGAAGAAGAAAAGCGTAGAAGGTGAAGAAAGGTAATGGTATTGTAACGCATGTGGCGAATATAGAATCGTAGATATGAGGCAATGTAACTTAATTGTTAGTTTGGCCTTCTTAGGAACATTTTGGCCTTACAAAGAACGGACCCCTAAGAAGGCCATTATAAGTAAAAAAAAATATTTATGATATCATTGTAAAGCGTAGTGGAAACTTATTTGTTATCGATATAATACTCATTGCTATACTTTCTATATAATTTCCATTAATATATCCTTAGTTTTACGATGGTGTTCAAGAAATGTTCGTTGAGTTTTTTATTGAAGATTATAATGTGTTAGGCATTTAATTTTTCATTTAAATGAAAGAGCTATTTCAGTGGTTTTAGAAAAAGCTGATATTTTGATTATTACAATTCTAGTTTTAAGTTGAAAGACTGATTTATAATATTGGCCTTGTATGGAGCTTTGTTCCTTAGAAGGCCGTTTAGAAGAGCTTTACAAAAGTTAAATTTAAGAAATAGTGATTACATCTGGAATAAAAAAAAGTATTTTAGATGATACACAATAAAACAAAGTCTTAATTAATGATTGGTTTATTTTATTTATCCGGTAAATGACGTAGTAAAAACTGTTTATTCGTTAGTGTGGCCTTTCATGGTGCACCCACCTTATATATTGGCCTCTCTAATACTTCAAAGTCCCACATAATGCCAATAAGTCATTCGTCGTTTTCTAGGCACGTTCCTTTCCATCATACTGTTTCTGAGAATTTTCTTTTTCAAAAATCCTAATACCAATTTGGCCGAAGTTGGAATAGAATACGTTACCTCTACATCACCCGACACACACGCCGCAAGATCACAATTAAACTAATAAATTTCTGAATATCCTTTTATAATTTTACTATTTTATAGTATCGTGTTCTTTTCCGTCGTGATAAGCAAAAAAACATAATTAACGAACGTTACTTGGTGTATGTCGTCGAAGTTTCTAGAAGCCATATAATTCAATTAATATGGTCATAAAACGTATTCACGGCGCTTGGTCAAAGGAAAAGGCATCGTTATCTAAAAGCCAGGCAAAAAGCTAATTGTACCAGAAAAAGTCAACTATTAATGCCAATTAAGAAGAAATTACCGGTATTTTAATCATTCACCATGGTATTTCTACTTCAACTAACTAAATATTTGGTTCTTATGTTTCCCTTTAGTTAGTCGATTAGTATTTATATGGCAATCGATAATTTTTGATTTTTCTTTGTTTTTTTTTTGTAATTTAAAAACAAACATATGTATGTTTTTTTTTTAATAAATAAGGTTTAGATTCAATATTATTATTTCATTAAATTAAAGAATTTCATTTATTGAAATCTTGATTTTAAATTAATAAAAGAATACTATTAATCATTTATGAAGAATATTAATCATTGATGCCAATGTGCAATAGAATGTCTAGAACTATGTAACTGTAAACAAAGTTTTCTATATTCTAAGATATGTTTTTTTCTTTATACACCACAAAGAACCAACACAGTTTTCCACATCGCCTGCTAAATCGCTTTTTTACGTTTCGCTCAACTGATCGAATAAGTCGTAAATATTTCAAATAATAATAATTCAATCATTTTTCTATTGTATTCTTTGTTTCTTAATTTAAAAGTATTCATTAAAAAAAACATTTTACATAATCATCAATGAATCATCCAATAAACCGACCAAATTAAAAACACCCAATTCCGTGATAATTAAAAGGTAGCTAATGGTATTCCAAACGTGGTAGGTGTAATTAGCGAATAACCGAGCCGATACAAAACCTGAATGGCAGTTCACACGGCTTTCACAAGCCATTATCCAGGACGTGTGTGAACCTTCAAGACAGGCCCTTAAGGACGCCCTTTGGCCGAGCGCTTTATCAACAATAGGAAGATAGAAATGTCCCGATATGCGATGCGGTATTAATTTTATAGGCAGACCTGTTTGAATAGAAGAGAGTCGTATCTAAGGTAATTCGCAAAATATAACAATAATCGAAAATGGACTTCAGGATCGATTGAACGGCAAATGATTGTATAGAGTGCTCACAATCATGTGCCGAGAATATCTAGAGCTGAAGTGTTTGGTTAAACGCACTAATATCATGATATGACAGTTTGAATTCATTTTTTTAACAAATAGAATGAATGTTCTAAGTATCGGGGAAAGAGGTATTTATATCATCATGAAGTACCAAAAAGCTAAACTTTTACTTTCTTAATAAATAGCCTACAACATCCAAATAGAAAGACCCCTTCTTACCTCTTTGTGGATACAAGCGCGAGTATACATCCTCAACGTGTTAATGTTATATTTAATCAAAGAACAAGATTGCAAATTCATTCATACCATTACATGCTCCGTCATCTTAATTATTTCGCCACTCGTGAAGTATTAAGAGCGGAGTTCGTCCGACCATAGACTACTTTCAAGTTGTTATTTTATATAGAAAATGGTTTACACGATGCTAAATCATCGTAAGTAAGTGAATATTATTATTATCTTCGTTTATTACATTAAGAAATTGGCAAATTTAGTAAGAGTTTTTAAGCCTCTTTTGTGCCATTACCGCATAAAACGTAAACAGCTTAAAGTCTTTGATTTAAGTGTGTGGGCCAAAGTTTGATTTCCAAATTCAACTGGTCAATTTATTGGATGTATCTGAATATTCGCCTAAATTGAACAAATACTTTAAAAAAATTATCAAGTTAATTCCAATCAAAAGTAAAGAGCGTATATAATTAAAACATATCATTTGAAATATTATTATTTAATATAAATAAAACATGTACTTATTCACTCTTATTTTAGCACCCATTTAAGGCTTAAAATGGTAGCTGGTAGCTACCAGACAGTATTCAATCATAAAAACGTTTAATAACACAATACAGCAAAAGACTCCTGCAATCGAAAGTTTTCTTTATTCAAACTAGGAGATGAGTAACGGACAACGGTAGTGCAACGGAAAATTAATTGAACGCTACTGTAGCCACTGCGCACGTCTCAAGACTCAGCGCTTCTATACCGCACTCACTTTATCCGTATGTTTTTACAAACGTGGTCCAGTTGTGGCGTGCGATATGCGCGCTATGTGTGCCACCGGACGCGCATGCGCGGCGCAATCGCATCAAATGGAGCGGACACTAACGCTACACGCCGGCTAAACAAGAAACTCACTGAGCCACACAAACCGCACAACACAACCGCCCATCATAATTGTCCGGTTAATCGTCGACCTCACCAAGGACGGCGACCGATTCTGCTTACTCAATGCTAGGTCGCCTTTTTGCGCCAAACGGAGCTTAATAGAATGCAGGTTATCGAAATTCGAATTTGGAATATTTATTTTTTAAAACTGGAATAGACAAGCATAAAATTCGACTATTTTTTTTTGAATTTTTTTCGGTACTTTCAACATCGATTGGCCGCGTTCAATTTAATCACAGCTTTATCGATGCAATCTCAGCTGTCAATAACCACTTAAAAATTTGTTCTCACGTCTCGAAATGAAAACGAAAGCGTGACCATTGCATGAATATCATTGCCGAATGATTTTGCAGCGTCATTTTGGTCACGTTGGCCCAGCTTCTCTCCAGTAACTTACGGTTTGTCGACTGCAAGTCTAGACATTCAATGCATAAATAGTTAAGGTAAAATAGATTCTAATTTACGATGCAGTCGAAGATGCTCATTAAATACTTTAGAAAGTGTAAGCATACGCGACCTATTGTAAACTTGCCTACTTCCACATCATTTGCTATATGAAAATACTTGCAAGTAAATCCTGCTCATAACTCGGTGTCACGACCAAAGAATGCAGCATTGAAATGTAAATTGTTTAATTATTTTAATCTAACGCGCAACATATTAAATGTAAATTCGCATTTTGCTTAAAGTATGCCACCCAGAACCTTATTATATCTAATATGAATGCTAGAAATTAATATAAGAAAATGAATACTCACAGTTGATAAAGCTAGAACCATCCAAAGGACAGTAGCTCTCCATATATGGGTTGTGACTTCCGTAGCCATATTGGACCTGGAAAAAAGATTACTCGAATAAATAAAACACAATAACCTGAGATTAGACATACTGCTCTACTCATCCCTTTGTTTATGGAGTCGTGAGTATAAAATTATAATTACCTTTAATGCGTGTACATAGCAAATTGATTAAAGATTAAAGAAAAAACTCGAATTTATCACAGGGCTTCTCTGGGTAAAAATAAACATAATGATACTTCTGCACGGAGTCTGAAAGACGTTCAATCTCGTTAAGCATACCATAAATTCAGAAATTCACATATGCCTACTCCTTCGAGGAATACAGGCGTGAGTTACTGTTTGAATACTTCTCTCTTTGGTTATTATAGTCATTTGAGCATTACCACTTTCACACTTATAACTCACGCAGTTTAATAACATTTACATAAGTGAAAATATTGTGAATACCGGACTTAATATAGACGCCCAGTCGATGCTTTCTCGAAGCTAAACGTTGTTGATATAATTTGCCTCAGCACAATCATTTCCTGCCCTGTGGCAAGGGGGCGTCAGAATCCCACCACGGTATCCCCTGCCTGTCGTAAAAGGCGACTTAAAGGGGCCCTTGGGGTCGCTGGACGTGCTGTGGGGGCAGCGCGTCCTCACTGAAAGTGACCCCGAGAGGGGCGGCGGCACTGTGGCCTGTGCACGTCGCGGGCGCCCATCCACAACCGAGGCGCCCGAACCAAGAAGTGGGGGTGCAACTGCGCCCCCTAAAACTCCGAGACGGCCGAGACAATTTCGTCTCGGAGGCGCACCGGGCGGCTGTGGTTAACGGTGTGCGCTTCTCGCTCACGTACCATGGTCGCCCAACCTGGCGCAGAGATGGCCACCGGGGGGTTTTGGTCGGTATGCCGGTTTAGGGATTTTGTTAGGGACCCAGCCCGGCACTAACACCTGCGCGGATATGACGTCGCCGCGCGCCGGGCTGGAAGACCGGTGACCCCGACATACGCTTCCCGCCCCCCTCCCCCGGGCTGGCGGGAAGTAGAGCCATAAACAGCTTTCCCCTCGAGAACAAAAAAAAAAAAAAAAAGCACAATCATTTCATATCTTATGAATATTTGTACTTTCTCACCACCCACCCGATCTTCTACTTCTGTAATGTTCTGTTACTCTAAGATTAACAGATCAGAGTTCTATAAGAGAGTATATAAGAGATATCTAATATCTAATAATATTACACTCTTTGAGCCACACCGTCATCAGCCCATATAGGTCCCACTGCTGGACACGGAACTCTTCTACAACTGAAGGAGTCTATGTCTTAGTCCACCATCCTGGCCCAGCGCGGTTTATCAGACTACATACCTAAGAAATTCCTAAGAACTTTTAGTTGCACAATTTTCCTCACGATGTTTATCCTTTACTGTTAAAGTTAGTGAATACTTCCACATAGAAGCTTTATCATAAATGGTTAGCATACTTTTCTCATTCTAAGCCACTTATCCAATCAATGTATTTTACAATTACAGCACAATAACACTAAGTGAATCGGCGTAACATAAACAAAGATATTAGCTAAATAAACAGTTTCCTGTGATAATGTCTCTATTGCGTGGCTTTAGTAACATTATTACCAGCGGAGCGTAGAGCTGGCAAATTGTACAAATTTTCAAGTTACGCTGTTGTACGCCCATTGTTATTTTATTGTGTTTTACGAATTCAAATTTTATACTAGAGACCTAGGTTTTAAATAACCTCGAAGATTGCCAAGCACATACTTCAGACATTTCGAAGTTTGTTTTTTTAATGAAATATTACGTTTTCTAGTGGAAAATGAACATGGTCAATCTTGACACTTGAGAATTCCTGGAAGGAATTTTACTAAGCCAGCACGGTAGACTCAACGATCTCAGTTGTAAAGAAAGGCCGTACACAGTAGTGGGAATCATAATAGGTCATGTCATATTGTCTGTAAGAGATCGCTTGAAACCATAAGACCGCTAACCGTTCACTGCAATGCAAGTTGTTTTTATTGTTATTTTCACATTTAAATGGTGCACAATAGTGTTTTAACCTATCTACGTATCTATTATTAATCTGGAATAGTATACAGATGTACGGCAATATGACCGCATAAACTAACGCACAGTAGATCCCCTTTATTTTAACATTGAAATAGCGTATTTTTATTTCTATATCCGTGCCACAAATTTCCAACATAATAAAATCTTCGTCTGTACCACTAAAAATGTGCAAAAACACTCATAAAACACCGTGACGCATTTTGCAAATAACATAACGACATATGAGTCACAAACTCAAGTTCTCGTGCAAATAAATTTCTATTTTAATTTCACTCGAATTCCTACGCAGACGAAATGCAAATATCGTCGTGTGAATGGGTGATTAGTGGCAATTTGCACTTAAACCATAATGGGTTTCCGATCAAAGGTAGACAGAGGTCTTTGTAGCTATGCAGGAATCGTGACACGTGGATGGTATAGAATTTTGGTCAATTAGATATAGATCGTGTTATATTGACTGCCTCGCCGTAGAATGGTGGCTTGAAGTAAAATATGATTCCATCATCATTCTCCTGCCCTGATCCCAATTCTTGTTTGGGGTCGGCGCAGCATGTTTTGTCCTTCCTTCCTCTGTGGAAGGACAAAACATGCTGCATAAGAGTTTTGGCTGATGTTTTACGGCCGGCCGCCTGCCTGACGCCAAGTAAAATATGATTCCATTAAAGTTAAATTTTTGGTATCGACATGGAGTCTGGGAATTTGTCGAGATTTGTCTTTTATTAAGTGAGATTTTAGGCAAAGCTAGTGAAACGATGCTGAAGAAATATACGTATGCTACCATTTGAAACACGATTGTTTATTTACATTATTATCATTTTTAGTATTTCCTATTCAATGCGTTTATGCGTACCTAGCGTCCCTTTGTTACTATGTAGTTTCCTTCGTTGAAAATAAATGCAGCAATACCGTGCAAGCGGAATTGCAGAAAGAAGCTGAATAAAAGGATAAATTCCTTTTTTCTTTCAGAAACCCCGAGGATTACAATCTTTCTACTGACACACTATCTCGCAGAGACGTATCTCTTCTGTACCTACTGATATTTATTACACTTTTGTATACTAAATGCCGAACAAATTCCTATACCTCTGGATATTTATAACACATTCTTAGTAAACGTCGATAAATTTCCCACAACTTAGCTTAGAAACTATCAGACAGGATACATTACTGGGGACCCGGCGTTCATTACCGAGAGAGTAATAGGTGATGCCTTCACCTATCATAATGTACCAAGTGTGTCCGGTATTTAATGACAGTTTATTCCCAGTGAACAGTTTGAAATGCGCCGAGATTGCAAGTCATACAGCCGACGGTGAAAACAAAGTTGGACAAGGAACACTTTGACAGGCCTCGTTTGACTGCCTAGGAAACTAACAGGGAGAAGCGATTGAATAATTTTATACAAATTGACAAAGTCATTTACGGGGTGTATTCAGACCGTGATCAGAAATTAAGACAGGTAATAGCTACAGTAATCACAATTCTATTGGCGTTAAAAAAACGACAAAAACTAGTGTAAAATGGTAACAATAAAAATTTGTAAGGCAATTTTTGATCGATTGAAACCGCATGTAGCACATCTTAATAGTATATTATTACGTAAATAGTCTAAATAAATCAATACAAAAGTTTCTCGTCGAAGTTTTCAGAAATTTCCAGAGATTTCTCACTAGCACTCAGAGCCAACAAAAATCGTAAATAACTCAAAACATATGTCCCAGGGAATTAAACCCCTTCCACAAGGTACTAACAAACGGCGCCACGGAAGCTGTCAATTCATCGTTGAAAGTCTAACATGGACCAAAGCACTCCAATCAGCCATAACTGCGAGCTCTCATATCTCCGTTAAGATAAGTGTGGGTTATCAACCACCCATATTCAAGAAACACGGCAATACGTTTTGCCTGCATGCAATGAATTAACGGTACGAGCTGGAATCAATATTTGTTCCTACACGTCTGTTTATCCATACGTTTACTCGACTAATATTGCTAGACATTTTTTACCGTAATGCAAATGTGTTCCATTCCGGCTTCTAATTGAATGGTGTCAGCAACACACATAAATCACATATGATTAAATTAAGCCCTAAAATTCTTGGCTTTCTCTAGTAAATAAATTAATGTGATTAAAAAAATATTTGTGGAATTATCTGTTGCAACCAAAATCAGTTTTGATGAAACTTAAAATACAATTTCATCAACCTATATACGCCCACTGCTGAGCACGGGTCTCCTCTACCATTGAGAGGGTTTTAGGCCATAGTCCACCACGCTGGCCTAGTGCGGGTTGGCGGACTACACACCTAAGAAATTCCTAAGAACTTTTTAGGTGTGCAGGTTTCATCACGATGTTTTCCTTCACCGTTAAAGCAAGTGATAATACAATGTGAATACACACATAACTTAGAAAAGTCATAGGTGTGTGCCTGGGGTTTGAACCCGCGACCACCGTGATTCTCGACCGCGCGCCTAAACCTCGAGGCCATCACTGCTTAGAATACAATTAAAGGATAAGAATAAGAGGATAAGAAAAGGAAAAGAATAAGAGGTGACATATCTAATATTACCTATTTGGATTACTTAAATCAATTAAATAATCAATTGACTTTCGCTATATACTAAGTTGATTTATATCTTTCTTTCTCTTAGGAATAGTATCGTTTTTTATAGAAATGTGTTTTCTCCGATATAATTTGTATACCCCTATACATTTCTAATCCATTGTATAGACACTAAAGTCTAACATATCATTCTGTAATTGAATCGCCGCAGCCCCATCATCAAAATTGCACTATCGTCAGTGATTCGAGCCCCGACACGACAGGCATCAAACTCGTCGAGTATGTCTAACAAAAATTACATACATTCTGGTCTATTATTGTAATGATATACGCAAGACTTCACTGTGTTCTCGACACTAGATGGTTGTTGGAAATTTGTGTAAGTTATTGTTTTGTATGGATTATTTTCCTTATATGGATTTATAGGGCTTACTGCTTATTGTTAAACAATATTGGAGTTTAAATAACAAATATATGTGAAATAATAAATGTATAAATGAAAATTAGAGTAAATTAAAAATAAAATGATCTAATTGACAGTAGCTGCGTTCTAGTCTGACAATGTAATTAAAAAAGATGCTGAAGTTTCTGTAAAAAAATATGTAATTGTTCCGAGCCCTGTGTTTTTATAATCTACATTCATTTGGCTAGGTTTTTATGCCATATAACTAATATTTAAGCTAAATAATTTAAAAAAATGGGATTTTTTAAATTGCACCGAAATCTAAATTATTATAGGTTTCCTTCTTCAATTTTAATGACGTAATGTACTTATTAATAGAAATAATAAAACTTAAATATTCTCCACTAAGTAAACGATGTCGTCCGAAACCTGTTATACGATTACTCACGATGCTATTATCGCAGAGCTAATATCGAAAGAAAGGTAATAAGCCGCGGCAGCGTTCGCTCAATGAATCACAATGGATGTATGAAAGCTAACACGCGTTCAGTCTCTCGCTCGATTGAATGCACAGATTTCCAATAATACGAATATGTGAACGCAATTGTGTTGGACATTTCTAATTTACACAGAATAGTGGAATATTAAACGCTATGCAAAATGGACTTTCGCGTTAAAAACATTTTTTGTTTCTCGTGAGTCAGTAGAACGAAAATGTCGAGATTTTTTTACGTTGATGACAAATGAGACAAAAGGCTTCATATATTTATGTTTAAAGATACACATACATGTGTTGCATTGCTGTTTTTCGAACACTGCACCAATAATAATTCAATAGTGTTTTAATCTCCACCTATATAATAATGTACGTACTCCACGTATATGGTAACGAGCCTAAAACCTTTCCTTGGGCATATTTCTAGACTTCGATCTTCTACTGAAAATTTCCTAATAGACACACCCACTTTATCTGTCATTGGAATCAATGATTTGACTTCTAAATCGCATTGCGCATACCTTAACCCCAAACCAAAGAAAAATAATAAAAAAAATCCAAAAATTCTTACCAAACAACCTGTACTCCAAATAAGGGTACAACCCTACCAATTTACGGAGACACAAAGGGACCACACGCATAACTCCACGCCAATATGTTATTAAAACAGATAGCGATAATTCATTTGGTAGTAATATGTAATAACGTTATAATGGGCACTCGTCCCGTACGAAACCGTATTGGATAAATAATAATTTATCCGACGGTTTTGAGGGCAGAGAGACAGCCTTGTCGGTGCAGTGGGACTCCTTTGAACGGCCGCTGTCTGCCAGGGTTCAGTTGGGATTGGTTTTCGTTTCATGTGTACATAAACAACTACTCCTTATCTACTTAGAGTAGCATACTTAATATGTGTTTCAATTGTTGTTTCTTTTTTATTATTTTATTCGAATGTAGTTCGTATTCAGTCATTCCTATTTTAATTGTACGTCACATATATAATTTATATATAAGTTGTAGATAGACTTATACTTCGTCTGACATTTCGTTACTTTAGCTGTCCGTTTTTGGACGAATATAAAGACTTAGATTTTGCGTATAATTACGTCGACCTAATAATGGTAGAGGAGGCCTGTGCCAAGCAGTGGGACTATATGGGCTGATGATGATGATGATGTTCAGTCGATTCCTATTTGATTTGTTTATACGAAGATTTGTATCGGCATTATTTATATAACAATACAATGCATATTAAAGAAAATAGTAACAATTTTTAAAAAAATCCTCTGGTATTTGTGGTATTTGTGACAGTAGGCATAATAAATTTTATAAGATATTCATAAGATCATATTTGTTATAAGTATGCAAAGTTGTTTAAATTCTTTGTATTAAAAGTTCATACAAATCTTAGGCAAATATTACTTTTATTAAACTTATAACTTTTATGGTTATTTCTTTAGTAGCCATAAAATCTGCGATAGCTAATAAAACACTCGAGCTGACTTTACTCATCTCTCATTCTTTGAATTCCATTTGCGTATGTGAATGCACCTGTAAATTTTATTTTAAACAATATTCGACACAAAACTAGTTTTCTTTCGCTTTTAAGTCGTATATCTTACCACTAAAAAAGGCATAAGACATCGTAACATTACTTAAATGGTAAATTTTTCAAAAGTATATGAGCACGGAACCCACAGTAAAAATGAATAAGGCTGGGCGTTTCTTGTTCCTTGAATTATTAACATCGCGAGCGGTATGTGGGCCGTTTTCATCAATCAAATTTACGTGGACTCGATCCGGCACAATTTTACTTCCCTACTCGGTTAGGGCAACAAAATACGATACATTTTTATTTTCTTTGTAGCCTTAGTTCGCCCTAATGCAGAAAATATTACTTTTAAAGTTTTATTATATTATATGCTGGATATTTCACTTTAACATAGTTTTAGTCTTTGCGACTTTATCACAATATGAATGTCTTAAAATGACGAGAGATCTCTACTTTTGTAAAATACAGTGTGTAGTTCTTACTTTAATATATCTTCTTCTTCTTCATCAACCCATATACGCCCACTGCTGAGCACGGGTCTCCTCTACCATTGAGAGGGTTTAGGCCATAGTCCACCACGCTGGCCTAGTGCGGGTTGGCGGACTACACACCTAAGAAATTCCTAAGAACTCTTAGGTGTGCAGGTTTCATCACGATGTTTTCCTTCACCGTTAAAGCAAGTGATAATTTAATATGAATACACACATAACTTCGAAAAGTCAAGAGGTGTGTGCCTGGGGTTCGAACCCGCGACCGCCGAGATTCTCGACCGCGCACCCAAACCTCTAGGCCATCACTGCACTTTAATATATGGTTGCTAAATAATATGATGCTAATAAGCCATTACTTTCTGATTATTTCTAACTTAATTTCTACATACAAATTAATAACTGATTTAATTGACAAATTGAAATATACATAAACAGTCAAATCTGCATCCCCGAAAGAGCAGGCCGGCGCTTAAAATTTAAATTTTTAGTTCCGATTAAAAATAAGCATCACTAAAGATGGTACTGAATTTCTTATAGAAATAATTAAAACAACGATTATCTAAGCCGTGAGCTCTCAATCATACGCCGCAAATTATTTCACGGGATTAACAAGACGAAAAGTAATTTAATACAGGCAGATATGCTTTCAACGACTGCGAGTGTATTTATTAAGGGTTTTAAAGTGACTTTTACATTTATAAACAACCTAAGGTTTACTTTATGATCCTAATTCTTCAACATAAATTTCACTGCCACGCTATAAATATTTTTATTTTATATCAAGAAATATACGATTATTTGAGTAATATAATTAAGAGCCCGTTGCTATTAGATGAAATCATATTTGTTATACGAGTGTTTATTAAGATTTGCGAAGCGAAATGGACATTTATTGCTATAATATTACTTCATGATGCATTTATGCGTTATTTTAGTATGAGATGTCATTAAACAGATAATAATCCGTATTGCCTCGGGACATTGAAATATAAAAAATATCATTTGACCAAACTTAATATAAGATAATAAGTCCTTTTACTATTAAAATAATGGCATTCGTCTGAGTCGAGGTTATTTAAGAAAGAGACAAATTTATCTTAACCCATTCTTGACCGCCGTGCCAATTTGGGAACACTTACTTTTTGAGGGTACATGAAAAAAGTATTTATGTAAGTTAATAAATTCTAACATTATTGGATAGTTGAAAGTGTGGTGATTACATATAATATTAAACAATTTAGTTATATATTATAGATTTATTACAATAATTGGTCGAATTTTGCTTTTGAAGGATCTGTCGAGGTACTTGACTGTTTGCAATTATTATATTTTGCATATTAAGTGTATCATCGTAAATAGTTATTATTATTCAAATACGATAAATTGTCTATCTTATAAACAGAATTTAAAAAATAATGATTCATTTTTTACCATTTTATAGCACCTTAAACATTGCTGTGCCAATTTGGGTACACTGGCCACAAGTGTTATTTTTGCATAATATCATAAGGAGAAACTGCTAACGACGTTATAGTGTCAGTAACAATTGCCGTGGATAAGAGGAAGAGGTAAATACAATCCTCGAAGATTGTGACCACGGCTTGGACTATGATTTGGCTATAATTCCATTGGAACTTTTTATTGATACTGACGAAGGAGATGGTTTTGATAATGAACAAATGTCTTTAATATTGCCAATTCATGTTATAGGAGAAATCGAGGTATTTAGGTGTTCATAATGTAGATACTCTTTCTGAGTATGAGGATAGCAGTGATGGTGAACTGCCAATGGAAACGAACAAAAGACCGCAAATATTAAACCACCGCTAGTGCACTTGATGTACCTGCGATTGGACGAAATTGGTCAGTGCTGATTGTGCCTCCTTTTTTTTGTTCTCGAGGGGAAAGCTGTTTATGGCTCTACTTCCCGCCAGCCCGGGCGCAGTGGGGGGCGGGAAGCGTATATCAGGGTCACAGGCCTTCCAGCCCGGCGCGCGGCGACGTCATATTTGCGCAGTTGTTAGTGACGGGCTGATACCTTAATACAGTCTCTAAACCGGCATACCGGCCAAAAACCCCCAGTGGCCATCTTCGTGCCGAGTTGGGCGACCATGGTACGTGAGCGAGAGGCGCCCACCGTTGTCCACAGGCGCCCGGTGCGCCTCCGAGACGTACTTGTCTCGGCCGCCTCGGAGTCAAAGGGAACGCAGTTAAACAACCTCTACCTTGTTTCGGGCGCCCCGGTTGTGGATGGGGGCCCCGCGATGTACAGAGGCCAAAGTGCCGCCACCTCTCTTGGAGTCACTTGAGGACGCCCTGCCCCCGCAGCACATCCAGCGACCCCAAGGGAACAATTGAGTCGCCTTTTACGACATGCAGGGTATACCGTGCTGGGATTCAAAGCCCCCTTTACCTCAGGGCAGGCTGATTGTTCCTCCTTGGCTCCTTCTTATCCTTAGACTTATCCATCATCGATTGACCAATTACTAAACGAGAGTAGTATGAAAGATACGTTGAAAGAACAGAGATCGAGTATAAATTTGATACAAATAATGAGATACTTTAGGTTCGCTGAAAATGGCCCAATCAATATCGTTGTATGGAGTTGAAGTCCATGGCAAACAAATGGAGGTGGGTTCCCTTCAAACACATGATAGATGTGGCATTACCAAATGCGTGACCATTACAGCTACGTCTAAAGAAGATGTAATGGATCAGTTATATTTTCGCTGAAGTATAGCTACATTTTGTCTTGGACAATCACCTCATCATCATGTTACTCGTCAGATATCATTGTCATCGAATGGTTACAACTGGACGGCAGCGAATATGTTAAAGAAAAAGTTTCCAAAGCGTTTTGGTGGACTTATCCGTTATAATAGGATCCGATAGACTTGCACACTATTTTACCCTTAAGTGGCCATTGTGCCAATTTGGGCACACCCCTATAATTTCAAAATTATAAATAATTTTTATTTTTTTTTTCATTTTTATACTTATTTGTATCCCCAACTATGATTAAATAAAGAAATTTCTGAATTTGTTCTTGTAGTTTCTGCTTGGCCACAAATGGGTTAATAAAACACAATAGGTGTTATTAAGAATGTCTTGTTGAACATTTGAACATCTGTGTTCCCTGAAATCTAGAGGTCCTAAGTTTGATTCGCGAGATGACAAATTTAACTTTTTTCCATAAGAAAATTTTTAGGGTCTTCAAACTCAGCTTTCGAAAATTAGGCACAGAAACATAATTTTACCTACCTTTTTACCCACCCTATGATTAATGAGTAAGTATGTATGTATGTCATTGTTTATAAACCTATACGTGCTTATCATCTTTTCGAAAGAACATATATAAAATATACATTTAAATTATCAGTTAAAATGCCACTGGTGAAATAATTTATTCCAAATTTATAAATGATGGGATTAAGAGCTGGTCGACCATAAAAAAGGCTATAAAATATAAGATCATTAAATTAGCGAATACAGTTGCCAACACAATACGAATGAGATGGCTCTACTGACTACCTAAAATGTGCACCGAGTAATCTAGAGGTCACGAGTTCAATTTTCAGGGCAAGCAAAGCGTTTTTTTCGCTTTCTATCAGTAAATTATTATCAGTGTCTAAGAGTGCTATTTCTATTGACTTAAACACAACTGGCTTAACATGGTAGCTAATAAACCTCTGCCGACCAGTTTGGAAATATAGGACAACGTCTATTATCATTATACCAACGCGAAAATTAATATTATCAACCTAAATAAAAAGGTCCCGCTGTAGGAAACGAGACTCGAAAAGTTAATATGTGAAATAATTGCAACAATCACAACCTATTAGCTCCAAACATAATTAAATGGTCTAAAAATACAGTAAACACTGCCAGAATTCCTTGCAAATGCACATATTGATGACCGCAAACAGAAGACGTATTATGAATAAAACATTTCCAAACTCGCATATTTATTGACGAGAACCGTTTTTTCGGTCGTAAAAACGGTAAAGTTCTAACAACATCTGTGGTTTACGTGTAGGCAGGTCGGTGTTTATTTATAGCTACAATTTACTATTAATGAGATGAAACCATTTGACTGTGCGTCTTTCTTGTGATTCTACTAATTCCAATTTATTGCGAAGATTTAAATGATTTTTTTTAATTTTAATGTGACTTCATGTAACGATTTTATAGTTGGCTGTTATGTATTAAATATTATTAACTGCCTCGTGCACAAAGAGATATGTGTGTGCTGTGCGATCTAGAAGTCCTAGTTTTGATTCCAATGTCGGACAAAGTGCACTTAAAATATTCCCTTAAGGAAAATCTTTGTAGCAGCGCAGAAATATAGAATTATGCTCAGCCTATTGTCGCACAATGTTAAAAAGAATCGTCATCATCAGCCCATATAATTCCCACTGCTGGGCAAGGGCCCCCTCTACAACTAAGAAGATTGAGGCCTTGTTTCATCATGCTGGCCTAGTAAATATAATGATTAAATATGTATGCTTGGGATTTGAACTTGCGATCATCGAAATTTTCGAATGCGCGCCTAAATCTCAAAGCCATCGCTTCTGATGTCCTACTGAATAACTAATTCTTCTGATGTGATACTTAATCGATCCCTGCGTAACGAACTTAAAGTCTCCCTTAGTAAACTCTTTACATTTTGCCTCCTTTCCCATAAAAAAAAAACTTACTTACCAGCCACTATGTTTTCTTCTCGTAGTGCTCATTCTCCAAATGGCCATCATGGGAAACGCACTGTCATGTACTAGCACCGCACAATTGTCACCTTCTGTCCCCGGCGCTGGCACTAGTCACCTTACACATAATACCCTATTCTATCACTTCACTTCACTCGCTCTACTGAACGCCTTCAACTATCTGAAACAATACAAAATATGATTTAAGTTAGTTACAGTCATAAAATTTAGAATTAAATAGGAGTTTTGAATATTAGGAGGGTAGTTGTATCTTTCAATTTGGATGTTAAGCGCCATCTCTTGGCACTTGCGTGAATTATGAAGCTTCTAAATCGCTAATTTAAGGAATGTAGATTCGTATTTGACAATTATATTTATAATTAATAAAATGTTGCAAAAATGACGCATGCATCCAGTTAATTCACATTAATGAAATTATAAATTTAATTTAAAATGTTAATATTTTTATTTAGATTATTTTTTATTTTAGGTTACTGTTAAATAATAAAAATCAGGTAACATATTGAATTTCAAATCTAATTTTGTGATATATTCTAACGGAACTTGAATAACATGAAAAATTAATTAACATCAAAAACCTTGTCCGATTTCTCGCGTATATTACCGGTTATTCTTAGCGTTTACGATACCTTTCAATATTTGATAAAAGGCTATACCTACAGGGTATATTTAGAGCGTAATTGGAAACTTAGGCAAGTAATTAAAAACGTTTATTTAGAAAACGTCATTTTTTTATTCCAAGCCGAGATTTTCTTCAATACCGGGGATTTTGTAATAACCTTATCTATAATAACCTGTCTCAGTTTTCGATTACAATCCGAATACACTCTGTATAAAATGACATCAGACTATGAAACTAAGAACGAATGAAAGTAGTATAAAATTTTTCGAATCATCATTCAACTCGAGGGCCATTAATCAATACAATAGCGTCCATTTTTAAAAACTTTCTATTTCTTAGGAAAACGTTGAAGTAAACAAAGATACATCAGTATCGATTAGTTTATAACTGTACTCTGTTAGCGGAATATTTTAAATACGACATTTATCTAAGAGTCTAACGTGCTGCTAAATATTATTGACGGTCTTGTTGCGCAAGTATGGGCCGTGCAATTTGGCCGTCCCGTGTTCGATTTTCCGAAAATTCTTTTTGAGTTCTTTTTAAATAAATTCTCAAGAGCAGCCCAGTCTCTAAATATGTTGCCAAAAACAGGAATATGAATATTTGTATAATGTGACTGATTTAGTTGGATATTAGATAAGTATTTCCAAGACTTCTCGTCCAATATACCTCAGTGCCTGAAGACGAAAGTCTTCAATAGTTGTGTGTTACCAGTGATGACATATGGCACTGAGACGTGGCCTCTCACTAAAGGCGTCATGGGTCGGCTCAGGGTCACTCAACGAGCTATGGAGAGGGCTATGCTCGGGGTTTCCCTACGTGATCGAATCAGAAATGAGGAGATCCGTAGGAGAACTAAAGTAACCAACATAGCCCAATGGATTAGCTCGTTGAAGTGGCAATGGGCCGGCCACATGGCGCGGAAAACTGATGGCCGATGGGGCCAAAAAGTTCTCCAGTGGAGGCCCCCAACAAGGTGGTCCGATGACCTTGTCAAGGTCGCGGGACGTCGCTGGCTGCAGGAGGCTTCCGACCGTTCCCGGTGGAAGTCATTGGGGGAGGCCTATGTCCAGCAGTGGACGAATATTGGCTGCTGATGATGATGATGATGATGATGATTTCCAAGACACTTTGTACAAGTTTTATACTATAAAACTACACATTTATCGCTAGGACCCGAGGAATTTCCAAAATTAAAAACTCTTTAAACATTTCGATCTTATCAATGTCAAGTCTCTACGAACAATTACTAAAAACAAAGTTTAACTACAGCATCGACACCGTGGGAACTCAAACGTACTGAACAATTTCTATGAGAATATTTTCATTGATTGTGTTTGCTGATAAAATCGATTAACAAGGAATATGCATACACGGTTGAGGCTATAATTATTTAATAACTCATTAAGACCCCGCTTATACTAAACTGGGTGAGAAATAACCTGTGAAATATGCCACGGGTTTAAATAAATAATAACTAATTTTCCCATACCTTATTTGCCGCTTGTCACAAATGCCGTACAATCTAGAGGTCCAAGGTTCGATTTTAGGGTAAGACAAACTGTAACATTTTTTTAATAATAACATAGAAAGTAGAAATGGCATGACAGTAATTTTGTATGAAAGTTAATTTTTTATAAGGCTCATATTATGTTCCATAAAGGAAACTGTTTCAAGTAAAACGTTGTTTTTAAATTACTACAAACCCGTATTTACAGCCGAAACAATGTTGTTATCATAAAGGAAATGAAAGTATTGTGTAGTTGTTCTGTTATAACACAATGTTTCAAGACAGGTAGAAATTCTTCATGGCATTAGTAATTTATGGAAAATAGTTACATACTCATTTTTGACTAATTTCATTTCTATATTTTTTTAAAGACTGAGCAATAGCCAGCAAAATAAACAGTTATTTTTATAGATATAGGTCTATATCTGCTTCCTAAAGTATGATAATTACTAGAATTCCGACTCGAATATAATATCGATTTGATTCTAGGTTGATTTGAAACCCTTTGTAATAGAAATCTAAACATGATATTCGTTCTTGCCCAATTTTTAAAACTAAAGTTTTCCATAATCCCATAACAAAGGAATGCAAAGAGTTACCTCGCGGAAGCTTACGTAAAAATTTTATCCAACATTGCTTTTTATTGACCCTACAAATTAAAAATATGGTATCATACAATTCGCAGAAATCAAATTTTTACTAAATCTTTCTTCGAATACCCATCGTATCGTCTAATATATGTACATATATCCTATTATTCAAACAAACCCACAATACCCGCGGTATCAATAAAGCCATTCGTAACACGTCAGTGTATATCTTGCCAGCACATCTCATCATTAGTATTGTTAACAAGCGTATTACATTTAGAAATCGATCGTCCAATTAATTGGAACATTGGTCAAACTCAACGGGGCGTCTAATCGCAAGGACGGGCCTCGGGTCACGTATCATTCATTAATTTTATTTAAAAGTCGAGATTATGAGATGGGTTATTGATCTTTTTATTTCTTGGGCTTGTTCTTTATTCTGGCTAAGGATGGCAACGAGGCTATGCACTTATAGAAGGAGAAGTTGATGATAATTAGATTAGATGTCAAGTTATTAAATAGCATATTTTTTCTTGATAAAGCACTGATTCATTGTATTAACAATAGACGATCGTTCGTATATCAAGTGAATCATCATCAATTCTTGAAAATTGAAAACTAAGTGTAGGTAATAATTTCTAGAATCACTCTCACTTTATAGATCAAATACTAACACAAATGGAATGTTAAGCTTTGCTATTGGAACGCTAGATCTTCAAAGAATCACTTTCCAGTCTACGTACAGGTAACGAGAAAAAGCGTTGCTTACAAAATCAAAAATACTCGCAGCATATCCACTCAAACCCAACCTGTTCTTTCAAAGGGCCGTTGTTGCAAGTTACTTGATGATTAAGGTTAACCTGAAAGGCATAACAATAGACCATTCCAAGATATTTAAACACGAACGCTCCGGTATCCAGAAATAGTTCCGTGAACCTACAATGCTGCTACTTATAGAAGGAAATTTCAAGCCCTTGGACGAAGATAAATTTTGTTTTATGGTTATTGTCTACTACGAACGAGCTTGCTTCAAGATTATAGAGGCTAACTCGCTTAGAAAGGTGCTACTGCCCATTGTTAAGGCAATTAATTTATAGGCATTATGACTGCGTGCATTTATGTATTTTGAAATTTAAATTCATTTAAATCTCCAACTAATTTATGTTAATGATGTAGAGACGCCTACGCGGTTTTGATAACAGATTTGTGTCGACTGATTAATTGGGATCAAATTCCGTAAGGCGGCATACATTTTGTGACAGATTTAGAGGGCCAGGGAATTATGTTTTTTATGGTTCTTTGACTTCTAAAACAAATTGTTTATTGTTACTACTTTAATATATTTAAAACCATCTTACATTCGAATATGTTTTTGTTTTTTTTTTCTTGATCGATAAAATCCTTTAGAGACGTCAACAATTTTTGTCCCTAAAGAAAAACATAAGGGGGCGAAATAAAAAAAACTTTAAAACGTAGGCAATGTGAGGAAGATTTGAGTCTTCGAGCTCATTATATTATTTTCAAGCCTAATTCTGTTGTTTTTGAAGCAAATGTAATAAGTGAAAAAGCGTGCTTGATTTTTTGCAAGCTTCACTTCTAAACAACTGAAACAACTTTGGTAAATTTTGTTAAAGACGCAAATAACATATTTCAAACGGACAACTTTTTATCAAGATAATTTTATAGGTTTCTGATGGCTTAAGAAAACTTCAAAATCATCTAGCAAACATTACTTACATTCATAAACAGAAGGCGCAAACATATGCTCCAGAAACGAAACAAGATGCACGATAGATTCCGTCCCCCTTTACATATTTTTATTAGATTAAGGTAATGGTCGGTGGGCAGCAACAAACGGTAAACAAGCGCACCGTATAATGTATGCGTACAGATAATTAATGTACGCCTGTCAAAAATACTCTCATTATACTCACATTCATTATTAGTTTAATTCAGCTAAATATTTCATTATAGAAACTGTACACCGGTATTAAAAGAAATGGCTGCGATGCCGAGATGTGATATACTTATTTTTACAACATATTTTTTTATTTATTTATTATGGTTACACCATAAAGATAACAAACAGTTAATATGCGCAGTTTTATAGCTCTTTACGAATGGAACGTGAATTCTTTTTTACGTATAGTCATGAGTAAAAGATGTTCATATCTTCAGTCACGCACTCCGTCCATCTCTTCTTAACGTTAAGCAGAGAAAATGAAAATAAAAAAAATTGTTTTATTCATTGTCAAACCTAGTGTAGGACGCCCTCTGACTAGGTAGGATGACGATATTGGCAAGCACTTTTTTCCGAATGATGAAATAATAGATCGTTTCCGTGGCTTTAAAAAATGCGTACCTAGAAATAGATAATTCTTATTCTTCTAGCAATGAACCTACATTTGTATTAAAAAATCTTGTGTAGGAAAAAAAATTGAGGAATTCATACTTCTAGCATACTATCGTCAATTCAATAAAAATTAAGAAAATATTTGCGCGTTAAAAACACGCGTTTAACCACAACATTTACTTAACAGCTCCATCTACCGGGCAAAATAAGTAATCAGTCGCGCAGAACCGTTTCTTACATTAGACGAAGTGGCATTTTCTACTTTCACTCCACGTAACAAGGGGAGCTAGTCATTGTTTGAAACGATGTAGCAAAGAAACATAATTTTACTTCTGTGTAGTAAAATGTATTTTTAGCGTGTTTTTACAAATCATCACTTTAACTTCGTACAACTGCAAATGGTTCTCATAAGAATAATTTCTATGGCACTTCGTATTTTATATAGTATATTTACCTTGTATTAGTTAATAGATTCCTTGGAGCAGTTAGCTAAACACCAGCTTATGAAAGGAGAGGCCGCGGGTTAGATTCCTGCACAAAGGTTTGGGTATTTGTGAAAGAGGATAGTGTCATAGTTTATCCCATCCACGACACAAGGCTTGCATCTTAGTGTGGGGTCAGAACTATTTATACAACTGTTTGGAGTAATTATCTTTTATTTTATTATTATCAGATTAATATTAAAGTAATATTAGAACTAAAACTAGTATAACAAAATCTTTATATATTATAAAATATCGACTTAAAATGATAACGAAACAGTTAACATCATAGCTTGTCGATACCTTCTTAAAAAAGACAACTAAGGCAGCATTTTCTACTTACATAGCTATTACATCAGCGTTCCATATGAAGGGAAGTCATTATCCGAGCATTGTCACATTGTATGCCGATAACTACAAAGATAAGAATACTTTCCGCCATTAAAGCCACTTCGAGTTAGCTCCCCTGAATTATCTCTCACTTCACTTACAATAAGATGCTTGTTAGTCTGTACTCTGTTATGTCTAGTAGTTAGGTAAAGGGTAAATTTATCTTCTGGAATGTTCGATTTTCTAATAATATATAACTCTGTAAATGTCACTTAAGATTCGACGTGAATACACACCTCCCCTGTCCTTAATGTCAACTCGATAGGTTTAGGATTTATAGGACATTACCGTACGATGCAGAACTGAACAATAAAGTAATATTTATAAATCATTCTATTAGGAACAACCGCAATGTTTCAAACTTATTTTGTTTTGATATTGATGAAGAATATTATTTATTCTGATGAAAATAAATGATGGAAAAGTAACTCTACCTTAAAAAAAATTGGGAACAATTGAATGAAAAAAATAATTGTTTAAATATGTTCAAATTTACGAACAAACAAAGCTAATGCAACCGTCTGCTACAAATAGCTTAATAACGAAACAAAAATTGTAATATTGCTAAAATCAATATCCTCACAAAAAATACTTTTTTACTCTTAAAACAAGACCCTATTGGTCGCAGCAGCACTACAGTGGATTGCGATCGTAAAACTGGAGGAAAAGCAAAGTCCCTTCGACTTAAAAGGAATTATGTGTCGACAATAATTCATCGGGAATTACATTCGGAGCTCTAATAAAAGTCCAGTGGCGTTATCGGGTGTAAATTGTTGATTGATATCGTCGATAAATATAAACAAGTTACTTAATATATTAAAGCTGAACAAGTACTTAAAGTTATGTTGGTTTTTACGATTTTTCGAAGAAGTACGAGTGACATTGTTTAGTTTTTGTATATTGTGTATATTAAATTAAATTCATAAGTACTCACGATATTTTTCTTCCCCGTTAAAGCAAGTGATTATTCATTGCGAATTCATACATAACTTCCAAAAGTCAGAGGCGTGTGCCTTGGGTATAAACCCGCTACCAATAAGATTCCAGATCGCGTGCCTAAACCTTGAGGCTATCAGTACTTTCTACTAAAAAATAAAAATTCACGTGTAAGTTATAACTTGAATGATTAAAAAAGTGACAATATCAACCGGCTACTATGCTTTAGCAAATTTGAGTTAGAGAAGTTTATCTCAATCGATCAATCTTGCTTAGTGGGCGTGAATGACATTTATTTCTATCAATTTTATTGCGTGAAAGACTGAACATACAGCTATTTACCCCCAGTTTCCTTTCACTAGGACTAGAAGTAGTAGAAACAGTAGAAGTAGTAAGCAATGGCCTCGAGGTTCAGGCGCGCGGTCGAGAATCTCAACGGTCGCGGTTTTAATACCCAGGCACACAGTTCTGACTTTTTAAAGTTATGAACTGTATTTTAACGGTGATTGAAAACATCTTGAAGAAATCTGCGCCCCTAAAAGTTCTAAAGTTCTTAGGTGTGCAGTCCGCCAACCCGCAGGCGTGATGGACTAAGGCTTAAACCTTTAGTAAAATAAAATAAATGGGTTGGTTAACCAATCTTTTTTTTATTTATACAGAGGCTCTTTCATAATGCCAGAATGCTTCAGATTCTCAACTATAATCACAGTATCAGTTTAACTGAGCTGAACCCACTGCAACATAATACTAACACCGGTTCTCAGTAATTAGACGTAATACGAACATCTCGAGTCGGCCCATCGGTTCAAATTGCAATAATAAAGCAACATTATGTACAATATCAATAAAGTTCTTAATAACTCAAGTAGTACACGATGTGCGATTAATATTAACACTGTAGTTGGTCAGTGTGAGGCCGTGGGATCAATCTTCATAATGAATGTTTGTATGGAGAATTATGTATTGGTGTTATGACTGATTTTTGCAACTTTTTCGTTATGAGACACAAGACTTAAGTATATGTTAGGAAAGAGTTACAATGTAGATTTAGTTTGATATTCTTATTTGATGTAGCTTTGTTCAAAATAATTAATTAGGAATAAATACTTATAAAATTAATAGTACGAATTGAGTCTTAAAAGGGCAGACAACCGTGGGTTGATTGTAGGAAAAGAATTCAGCATCGAAAAAGTTGCCTGGGTAACCTAGGACGGGAAGAATTTTGAAATAAATATATTATACAAAAATTTAAGTTACGCATGATCAAACCACATTAATAATTTTGTATTGAATCTGTAAAACTTGTAACATTCTAGGAAGAAATTGATTGTAAATCACACATGATAATCTAGTTTGACTTTAACCTCCCGATTAGGGTTTGCAATCCCGCACCATTTTTTTTCCCGCGGGAAATTTGCGGGAAACTTGCCTTTCCCGCGGGATCCCGCGGGAATTCCCGCAAAAATTCAAAAATGTAAAAATATGCATATAGTAATTCTATATTACCTGTACATTAGTTATACTATATTTAAAAAAATAATAATAGAGACATTCATAAATTTATCTAATAGAAAAAGTACTTTTTCATAGTTCTTATGAGGTAAGGTAGGGGGTTTGCAATCCCGTATTTCCCGTTCCTACATTCCTAATAGTAAATAGTAACCTAAACAGCAATTGAACCCTCGAGGTATAGGCGCGGTCGAGAATCTGGACGATTGCAAGTCCAAACCCCAAGCACACACGACTGACTTTTCCAAGTTACCTATGTGTGTATTCACAATTTAACGGTAAAAAAAAACATCGTGCGGAAACCTGCACAAACCCAAACTAAAACTAAACCAAACTATTTCGCAAACCGTAGTGGTGGTTAAGACCTACACTCTGAATGGTAAAGGCGACTTATGCCTAGGCGTGGAATGTTTATGGGCTGATGATGATTATGAACCTTACCTAAATAATTGTTATTACCATTCAGTATTTATATACTTAGCCTATCGTCATCTTTTTTTTGTCTGGGGAAAACTACTACTAACAAGCAGGATATGTCGGACTTCAAAAACCTCATGGTTCTTGGTTACCACGTGCAAAGGACACGGGGATCTCAAGAAGAACACATATCGGTAATTCTTCTTGCGGTTTGCTTATATGCTCTTCACATATACATTTCTAAAAAATCATTCTCTTAAGTCTTAATTTTCTCGAAACCGATTAGAGGTTACAGCGCTAGTTTGTCGGCCTCTTCGTCTTCGAGTGGGATCGGTTTTTTCACGATCTCTCTCTGCAGCTTCTTTCTTTGCCATGTCAGCCTCGCAAAACCTATCGCCGTCTACTGCTGAATATTGGCCTTTTTAAAAAAAAACGTCAACCATCCTGGTCTTGGGGGACTCTTATCCATCCGTTACCCGGTTAATTGATACCTACTGTTGAGTTATTTCATCTCATCTCATCTCATCAACAGCCTTTCACGTCCACTGTTGGACATAGGCCTTTCCCATGGCACGCCACTGGGCTCGATCTTCGGCCCTCCTCATCCAACCGCTGCCAGCTACCTTGCGAATATCGTCACCCCACCTAGCCGGAGGACGTCCTACACTACGTTTGCCGAGCCGTGGTCTCCACTCTAGAACACGTTTCCCCCAACGGCCATGTGACCTGCCCACTGCCACTTCAGCTCACTGATCCTTTGGGCTATGTCGATGACTTTGGTTCTCTGTCGGATAGTATCATTTCTGATCCTATCCTTCAGAGACACTCCCAATATAGCCCTTTCCATAGCTCGCTGAGCGACCTTAAATTGGTGGATTAGTCGCATCGTCAGTGTCCACGTCTCGGCTCCGTATGTCATGACAGGTAGGACGCACTCGTTAAAGACTTTTGTCTTTAGGCATTGCGGTATGGGTGACGAAAAGACTCGACAAAGTTGAAAGTTGAGTTATTTACTTAATCGATAATTTACTGCATCGATTTCTGCTAATTACATTGTGCAATCAATAAACGAATATACAAGAAGACAAAACTTTTAGTAGTCTGTTGTAAAGTGTCACTTTAATTGGAAACTCTTACTTTTTTTCTAACAGAATAAACATTTCAATCTTTTATTTCGTTCGATCGATTGATCGATACTGTCCGATGCGCCCGCACTGTTGGGATGGAGCTAATAGGCCGAATAGGCTAATAGGCTAATAGCTGAATTACCTTGCCGAGCCATAAAATTTCCGCGCGGAATTCCCGCACAATTGCGGGAATTCCGCAGGACTTAAAAATATGCGGGATCCCGCGGGAATGCGGGAACGCGGAATGCGGGATTGCAAACCCTACTCCCGATGTCTACAATGCTTTAACTTAACTTTTATCATTATTTTATTCTAATCTTAAACTTGTGTAAATATATGAAACCATTATGATAACAGTAATGCTTGCGCGATCACACCACTTAAAAGAATATTTTATGCATATAGGGAGTAAATCCCCTGACTGTAAGGTTATCTGAACGAGGCCTTAGGATTAATCTGGCGTAATTTTACGCAAAGAAAAAATACAGACAATTCAAAAGGGATAGATAGGACATTTGATTTGCACAAAAATTTCGACTTCTGTTTTTTAATAAATAGAGGTACACAATTGTTATTATTCGGACAAACTTTGCAAGTGATATTAAAAAAATACTCTATGCTTAACTAGAAAATCGAATCTTTAAGCCTCACGTCACACACTTGTGCTGTAAAACCATGTTTGTTAAGTTATTACAACAGTGTATTAAACATATTGTTTCGCCTCCGGCATTACCACTCATTTTTTATCTTTTTTTTTTGTAAAATATTATGGTCACTTAACACGGACATATTGCTATACTAATCTAATATATAGTTACAATAGAAATCTCAAAGCAGACAAATTAATAACGTCATTCATCAGTCATGTTGGTTCGTTGTTCCAATATTAATGGTAACAATCCATTACACCGACTTGTGTGTGATTAATTTCTTAATCAACGCCATACAATTTGGAATTTCCGTTTTTATATCTAGTGGTTTAGTTTATTATATGATGAATGATGCATTTTATTTTAAATTTGAATTTTATTTTTAACTAGTTTTATTTCGTGTCAATAAATGACAGATAGATATTAGATAAAGACTTTTTTCCTTTATTGTTGATTGATAAGAATTACCTAAACATATTATCAAAAATAATATTATTATAGAAAAAGCAGCAGAACTTAATAAGGTGTTTAGTTTTGAGTCTTTTAATATGTCTATCCCTACGGCATAAAGGCGTGAAAGCTAGTAGTTTCTGACAAATGATATAATTTACCTAATTGACTCATTACATCTTACAAGGTGGGTGTATCCATTTTAAGATACAATACGTCCATTAGAAACCTGTTTGGGCGCCGCGGTCGTGGGTGGCAAAACAATTGAATAAGACGAGCCTCAGACATCGAATAACACGTTGAAGATGAAGCAAGTGAAAGCTGCGTTTGGTACTTGTCTTCTACACTAAATGCGTGGTTGTAGAAATGGTTCAGCAAGCGATCTGTCGAAGCAATATCGTGGGTTCAATCCTAGGACGTCTTTATGGATATTTTTTGTATTATCCTTTGGACAATGCCTGGGTGGGATCACCTGCATTTAGCTAACATGCAGCAGCCAATACTTAGAGGAATTGACATAGCATATATTTTAATACCACTGGTCACAACTTACTCATAATTGATATATTTTATAATAAATAATTAGAAACGCCCCCATGTATTTAAAACTAATAATATAATATAATTGGACAAGGGCTGATCAATACCGGGATAGTTAGCACTTACGTAGAGTTGAGCAGTGGATTACGATAGACTCTACTTGCAATATTTATTATTATTTTATAATCATATATCATCCACTATCAAAACAATATTTATAATTCTCTACGTATTTTGATGTACCTATCGTAGTATAAATAATTATATATCTTTATGTTTTTTTTACATTCAAGTCTAAATATTTTTATTACGATACAAAATTTATTCTCTCAAGAAGTTACATGATTGATTTATCTATTATTATGTATGTTGTTTTGAAAGTGCACATAATTTAACATTTCCTATCGCAACACTTGTAAACGACTGCATTTCCATATAATTATTGTCTCCTTCTTTTCCTTCATAAAATTAGAGTAATTACGAATAATAAATAGCGCCTGTCTTTTAGCACTCTCATAGTTATATGCAATAACAATCAAGTACTCGCAAATTTGTGGCAAATATAACGCATATATTAATTATCTCTGTTTGCACATTCATGTCAACTCTCAATCACCTAAAGCCCCAATCTATTATAATTACTAGACATTTTAATGCAGCAGAAATTCAAAACAATATTTTTATTGATAGCCATATATCATTATTCGATATTCAAAACATAGAATAACTTCTAGCAGACGTTTCATTCAAGAACTCATTAATCATAGATATTTGACCCAACACTGGAACCAGAGTCACTCATTATTATTCGATATCAAAAGCAGCATTCCGCACCGTTGAACGGATCATGGGAAGAAACAGAATAGAAACGAAAAGTATTGGAATATACTAAATTCATATACTATACTATTCATATAATTGACTTCATTTTAGTTTGCCTTGTTACATTCTGATACAATATAAGTCATGGTCGTCATAATCTTACGCCTATATTTATCCCATGTAGCACGCGTCCCCTCTACAACTACCAGCATTAAGCCATAGTCACAATCTGTATGTAGACATAATATTATAACTACGTACAAATAAGAGAGTATTTAAGGTTAGTATTTTTTCAACTAATACTTTAACCCTGTTGCTACCTATAATTTTCTGAAAATATTTTTTAGTTGTTACCTTCATACACTTTTCTGCATTCCACCACACCTTTAAATACTTCAGATTATTTTGACTTACCGCAATCTACATATATTTATTATTCTAAGTTTTTAAAATTTAATTAACAATAATGATTTGCACAAAGCACTTCAAATCACAAACAATCTTAAAGGAAATTTACCAAGCTAACACTTCGTCTAACTAGACGACCTCAAAATTGGTAGCCACATATTATTTTCTCACACTTTTTACACCGCCAACTGTCGATCAACAGTACTGCTCTTTGTCCAAAGTATTTCAAATGTATTGTGGTCTCAGACGCACTTCAAATAACCACAATACTCTTAATGAAATCATTGACACCTCTAGACTAATCCTCTGAATTTCTTTGGCAATCAGTGTGCACGATTAATTTCTTTGCCAATCAATTATACTCTTAACGAATTGTAGGAGTTCCGAAGGCGATAGTATTTTGTTTTTTTTTAATATTATGTGTTGTAAAAGGAATTTAAAAAACATAGAATCGTGTATTTTTATTTTATTGTTCTTATGTGTTTTTGGAACTTTAGAATCAATTATAAAAACTGTTATATTTATATGCAACAAAATTTATTTCAACTATTATTTTTTGCATATTTTGACTTAATTATTCCTTATTTTCTTTATACACTCCTACCTTATGATAAAATTTTCGTATACACATCCTCTTTGTGATAAAACGGTCACATAATAATCATTCTGTACAACTTGGAACTGAACACACGAATGTTGCAATCAAACTGAATCTTCTTTACTGAAATGCATAAATTTATCTTTGTTTTTATTTTCTTGCAAAACAATTCTGGTTGCGAAAAATTTAAGTTGCAGATTTAAAATTCCTATTACAAAAGTGATCATTTTCTGTTAATCACGAGCGCATCAAAATCGTCAAACCACCCTTCAAAGACTTACATGCTAATTGCCACACGCTATAGTTGATGTTTGAACAGATTCTATAAATAATCAGCAAACAAGTTTACCAACGGTCCAATAATATCTTTACATCTATAGATCGAGATGTTTTACAAGCAAATTAGTTGACCCTGCCTTAAACGTGTTCAAGTCCGGGATGGTAGTGGCTCTTCAACTGGTATACCCCGCCTTATCTACTAAGCCTCATAAAATCAATTCTGGAAGCATTTAGCTAATCATTTTTCAAGATCATACAAGTGTTGATCAAGTATATAGTCGTTGTTTATTAACTCTATTTTGAACACACGCAAAAAATGAGCTAATGAAGAAAGGATTTATCCTTATTCAATTCAATTAAGTCTACTATAGTATGACAACTGTTTGTTACATATAGGCACAGTGCCAACGCCCAACGTGATAATAAGAACGACATTGTCAATAGGAGAACATCAAGTGACGAAAGACACCCATCCCAAAATTCACTCCGATTTTTTCAAAGTTGAGATAAATTCTATATGCTGTCTTCACCTTCCCCTTTTCCTTCGTCTTTCAATCAACGTGTTTAATAAGAAAATCCATACAAATATTTTAAAAAGATCGTCCAATTATAACGTTGACTGGCATGTGTCCATTTGAATGAGAATAATTTTATGCAATCATAGATCTTGACTCTAGTTATGCAAAGAAGGCGCCATGCGCATAAATTTGCAACACGAGCCTCAGTACTTTTAATGATATTGAATTGAACATCGTTATCTTTACTAATGCTATAAATGCGAAAGTGCGTTGGAATATGATGGGGCCCATTTTTAAGACATCTGATACCCTAAAGACGATTATAAGTTACTATTAATGGCTTTCGTTTATTTTTGATTTATCTTGCCGAGACAAATATTCGTATGAATCACAAGCATTTCTTTCGGGTCTACATGTTTGCGGGGTCGAAGAGTCTCTAGTAGTTTCTGGTTTACAAGACTTGTGTCGAGGGTACACAAGTCTTGTATCTTATTGCGGGGATCAAAACTGTATGTGGCTGTTGGGTGTATTTATCTATTATTTGTTTGCTATATTACATAGTGGAAATTGTTGCAAAGATTTGTAAATATCGATTGACTTATATAACTCCATGACAAAATTAAATTTCTTGCCCAATGGATACTTTAAGAATGTCGAATTATTAATAATATTTCCCAGCGCTCTTTCCGTATTATTGAACCTATCTACAAAGGCTGGCCAATATCCTTTAATTTCTACTTACGCTTTGAAATTTCTACTGCTGATTTATTTAGCAATAACTTATTTTATTTCTCGCTCGTAAATTTAAACCCGAGCGACTATGACTAAAGTAATAAAATTCAATTATGTTCCAAAGCAAATTATGCAAAGCAAACAGTGCCTAGTTTGTGGGGTCCGTAGATAAATATCAATATTACGACCTGACCATTTGTATAACCCTAAAAGGCGTGCAATAATCAATGTTGTAAAGTTATTAGGCGTCGTAACACCATAAACCATGGGAGATATTTGACCCCGAATCATGCCATTTCTATATGCTATCAAGTTACTGCACTAACGGTACATTCTATGTTAGAGGGTGCCTTTCTAGTAGGAGATTAAGGCAAACAAAAATTAAAAATATTATATTTGTAAGCTGAATAAGTTATTGATAAAAAGTCTTATAGGGTATTTCTGTTATTTCTGTTCTGTACACTTTATGTTGTCCTCTTAATTTTTGCCCCTTTTTTCATTATTATCAATCCTAGGGTCTGAAATATTGAAATTTTGTTTCTTAATTCATTTATTATGTAAATGATCTGTTTTACTGAATAAATAAAGAAAATATAAATAATGCTACCATTTATGACAAATTAATTGTAATTTTTCAAGCACTCCTATACAAGTCAGAGCACTATTAACTTTTCAAAGATAAGTGTCGAATATAGCACTATCATAACCATCAGGCGCCATCGCCATATCCGCATAAAAAAGTCACTTGATCAAATTTCTCAAACTTTCGGAAAACATACTAAGTCATCACATTCTTACTGTCAATGAGAGAGAGAGCAATGTAATACCATACATTTTATTTCCATGAAGATTCGAAACTGACCACTGGTTCGTACGTAATCACTAAAAATTATTTCAAGTTTGAATAAGAAGTGTGCTTACCGTGTTGACTCTCGATTCAATTAACATACCTAACGCGATCTCGCATACTTATGTGACTTTCTAAATGAAATTTATTTCAATATTTGTATGATTTTGAGTTTTTCAAATATTTCGAGTCATATTTTTTATTTATGCATGCAACTAATTTTCAGAATGAACATTATATAAATCTCTAAAGACAAACATTACAAATAGGATTTATCGTGCAAGCTGCTATGTTTTAATCCGATAAAATAAGACGGCTAGAAAATGTTTTTTATTTCCATAGATAGGTGTTTTTAAAATAGTTTTTAATTATTAATAGTTTCCGCCAATATAACTTCGGGATTTAAACATGACTGCGACACGGAGAACTGCAGAAGGATGTATGCATACACCTTCTACGATACAGTAGTGTATTCATATAAACTTTATTATGTACGTGGGAGGCCAGGCCAAAGGAGAGGATTAGGCGCGCGTTCTGCTGACACACTAGGTCAAAATCCCAAATACATATCATTGACACCTGATTGTTATGTTTATATTCATAAATTTTACAGCCTCGAGGCGCAGTTGGGTAGACGCTGGCTTGTCAAATAAGAGGCACTAGAGACCACGGATTCGATATCCGCATTGGGACAAATGTTTTTGTAATCCATTAATACTTGTTTCAGGGATGAATGTTTGTGAAAGCGCACAACACAACACTCGTAACTTAGTGTGGAGTCAGATTGTTGGCTACTTTTTAAACTGTATTTTATTATGCAATAATCAATATATCTGCGAATATAACTATGTTTGTTAACTGAAACATCGAAATATACTATAAGTCAAATCTTATAATATTTTTTACACGAGCGGAACTGTGTCGGGCCACTAGTATTCCATAATTGCCAAGTTTTTTCCTTTTTTTCTGCGTATTTCAATTATTGGAGACCTTAAAAAAAAACTTCGTCCAAATTAGATGACAATTTGTTTTAGCGACGTTTTCGTGTCGTTATATCGGCATTCGGGGCCGCGGCGTGAGTTTTTTTGCTTGTTAGTTTTGGTTGAGTGTTCACGCACATTTCTTATGTAGATTTGATCTCTGAAGATCAAGCTCATTAATTAAGCCTAAAAATTAAAGATGTAAAACTTTTGAGGCTGCAGTTGGTTTATTAATCACGAGTTCAAAGAAAGCTTTATGTAGTTTTATATTAATATGAATTATAATAAATAATTTTATTTTTTAAGTGTCAAATAAAATAAAATTTATTTGATTTACTACTATTAAATATGACCATATCTACCTTATTTTCTATTTCCGCCTATCAAGTCAAATAGTCCGAGTGTTTTCTGCGTAGTTAATAAAAGGAGCATTAATGTTCATGCAATTAGTGTAATAGAAACAATAATTAATGCTTAAGATACTCTTACTGGCGTAATAAAGAAAAGATTTGCTAATACCAATCTTTAAACATTAGTGAACCAGATATTATTTTCTCTAATAGTTAATTTCTATACAAAAGACTTAAACGGGGTCACCTACAAAAGTTTTTTTTTATCATTTTAAATTTCGTCATAGAAGCAGTGCATGCCTAGGGTGTCAAACTAAGGCAAGCCTAAATGTTTATTTAGTAGCAGCATATTTTTTTTGGTACGTAGGAATAATAAATACCTACCGGTTAGTACTCACATTCACGTTTATAGCGTTATTTTATAAATAAACAATCGTTAAGTTCGTTATTCGGAACTATGTAAGGCAAGTCGGGCTTTCGGGCTTCTATGAAAGTACCGCCACTGCATAGAAGTTCCTTTTCCCATCAATTACGTCAGTATCTAACTAGATTGAAGCAAGCTCGCATCCGGAAATATTCTAAATCCAAGATAACTAGACACTTAAGAGATATCCTATTTATCCACGTCTAAATATATCTCATAATACAACATTAACATGCATCCGACATCTAATAGCCCCATTAACGAGGCAATAAAATCAAACCAAAACAATATATCAAACACATCGCCTTTTCCCTTCACGAAGCCAGTGAAGTGTATCTACTTAGATAAAACTAATTTATTGTCACGTGACCATTTCCCATATAACGATTCACGATTATGTGAAACTATTTAAATTTAACGTAGATTAGAGTCAAAATATGAAGCCATTTTAAGCTTTGGTGTGGTTATACTTATCGTTTTATCATTTAACCTTTAACTTAGGCACAAGTTAATAAAAATGTAGCGTTTTTCTTTACCAAGATCCCATGTTATATGTATATTGTATACCCATACCAATAAAATACGTTAAAACCATAACATGTTTCGAAGCGGCATCAGTTTAAAAAAATAAGTTACAATTGACGATTCAAAAACCTTGTAAAGGCTACTTGATTAAAGATTATTTTACCTTTCATTTTGACATACATAAAACTACTCTTCTATTTAATTCTCTTTCTCTTCTAATATTGTTACAATAGATTTCAATTTTAAAAGAGGTGGATGAATTAAACGCATTCTCTACTTATCAATCCCCTTATATGAAGTTAAACAAAACCATTTATTCTGAAACCATTAAAACGTTTTAACCGGACATTATCATTGCAATCGTTTAAGTCGAGATCGCGGATGAGCACAGAGAATGTGAAAAGCAAACGCAGAAGCGTGAAAAATGCTACATCACAGCTTATTGTTACTATTGGATACTAATCTAATAACATAATAGCAGATGTCTGTGCCGTAGTTGGATGAGACTGAGATATAAATGGATGGGTTTGAGTGATACTCATGTAAGACCAGTACTATCTGGTATAAAGTTTGTGCGATTGCCAAATATTTGTTTCAGGTATGTATGTGAGACCAAAAAGTTTCTAACAGTTTTATATACCCACGAAACAAGACTTTTATTACGGTATAAAGTCAGTATGTGTGTTTATTTATCATGTTTATAGGTATTGGTTTTATCATGATGATGATGATGGGTTATATCATCCTGGATAGAGATATCATCCATAAGGCGAAAAATCTTCCATGCAACTCTTAATACTGATTTCCATATATAGCTCATGCACACTTATATTGGTTATTGACAATTTTTTATTTATCTGACAAAGCTGTTCACATATTCCCACGCTTGTTTCAACAGAAAGTAATTGGATTTTAAGTTCTTGTTTTAATTAAATATATTTTTTACGAATTAAATTAAGAAAAAGTCTAAAACAAAATTCGCTTTTTGAAATTTAAAAAGGATTACAAGTTAACTTTCTCTCCTAATTTGAAATGAACATTACCATATTGCCTTGTTTTAGTTTTTAAATTAATGACGAAGACTTCGATTTGAAACTTGATTAAACACTTAAACGATTAATTGCTTCGATAGCGGCCTAATAAATATTGTACGACCTCTAGGAGCCTGAATCATATTTGTTTATGAAATACTGAAGTGATAATTAAGTATACATCATTTGCATACATAATTAAGATCTTATGCGTGGATCTTAGACGTAATTCAGATAAGAAACCGGAGGATTACATTTTCATAGCGGTTCTATTATTTGTGGTTCCATAGTAGACTTGGCTTTAGAATAATGTTTTCTTATTATGATATGATAAATCATTTTTATAATGTGTTCATTTTTAATCAATATTTATACAAATAATACTAAATATTAAAAGGCAATGAAAAAAACTGCAAGAAATCATTTTAACGACTTTTTAAATTTCAAGAATCCAACAATCTTACAAATGGGAGAATGCGCATGCGCATATAATTTCAGTAGCACAGTTAAACACACACACAGTTAGCCCAGTTTAAAGCAGCGCGTTAGACACGTATGTCTTAACGTTATCATTACTAATTCAAGTGTCCCGCTACGTTGGAGCGATACCGCATGGCTATGTTGCGGCTCTCGTCCACACGCTCTACCACTGTGCACGACGCCTTAGAGGAACAAACCACGACCAACGAAGCGTAAGTTCCATTTAGAAGAGAGAGCGAGCCACGATGAGCTGTATAACATTAATAAATTAATGATGATTTTATGGAATTCCGCTAGCTCGCGCGCCTTTTGGTTGGCAACAAATTTTTTTACATACTCGAGTGAGAGTCGGGGTGTACGGCGATTTTGGCGTCGTATCGCGAATTTCATTGTACAGACGAAGTTATGGAGCGTTGATAATTATGACGTCTGGCTTTTACTTGATTTTTTAAAGCGATCGGACTCTCGTTGAGACTTGACTTGAGGTTTTTCGGAAGCATATATTAGATATGCTCGAGAAAAAATACAGAAAGTTTTTTCTGATGAGCTCCAAAAGATTTGGCTTCAACAGCTTTATCGTCTCTTGTAATTGCGGTTTATTCAACTATGATTCAAATATCTCCAATGAATATTCATAATTATTGAAATGTTATGTTAATGACAACAAATTTGTCAACATTTTAAAACGAAAAAAATATCGTATACGAATAATCTATTCCCAACAAAAGTAAGTAATAAAATTTGACCTGTCATAATGTCTATACTTTGCGCTGTGAAATTTTAAAACACATAACAAGACACAGAAATGAATCTGGCACCCCGCAATCGCTTACGCGTCCTTATTCTACGGAACCAACGAAGCAGATATCTAAATTTATATCTATATCATTTTTATCGTAATAAAAGATAAAAGTAAGTAATAGTTTTATCACGAAGTCCATTGTTGGTAAACAACAGTCATTCACGAAAGTAACTGTTTGAGGAGAAATGATTTCATGGTATTCTGAAAACGGTAATAACGTAATATACTTTATAATCTATTGTACTATTTTTGTTTAAATGTACAACAAAGACAATGTAAAGTCAAATACACTTGTATATTTGATTAAACGGGTGATACCCAAGTCAATTGCCAACTCACTGATCGAGAAAATTATGTACATATGAAGTAGTTTGTTTAAGTTAAAAGCATCACTTGAATGATACAAGAAAATGGTAAGAAAAATCAGTGGTAAGAGAAAAGATGTTAGATAATGTTTTTAATCGTCATATTTACTAGACCTAGTAATATAATTGCAAATAATCAATCGAATTGTAGAGGTAAGTATAGGCGGCAAAACTTGATCAAATACGAGGAAAAGTAAATGAGTATATCCACCTCTGTTGTTAGTGTGTTCTTAAGTTCTCTACCATGATCCATGAAGACATTTGCATATTAAGGGAACCGCAAACATAGGAAACAAGCAATGCCTATAACAATTTCCCGTTAATAACAATCCCAACCTATGGTCCTGCGCAATAAACTGGTACTAAACTGGACCAATAAATCCTACTTATCTATATGAGTTATTTTGTCCACGAAGATTCACACTAAATAAATTACTTTCGATTAGAACACGAAGGGTAACAATTTATTTGCACGCAACCCATTTTCGTACGCGTAAATGTTCATTCCATTATTATAATTATAAGTAAATTATTCATAGAAAAAATGAAATTTTTATAATAAGTAACGAAAGAAGAAAAGAACGGTAACTATGTGAATTGTTCTAGTAAGTGCGTAAGTGTCAATAACACTCACAGTAAAAATTCCAGTTATTTAATGATGACGAATTCAATTTCAAACCAATACCGCATTAATTCAAGAATTTACATGGCATAATGGTACGCAGTGATGGCCTCGAGGTTTGGGCGCGCGGTCGAGAATCTCGGCGGTCGCGGGTTCGAACCCCAGGCACAAACCTCTGACTTTTCGAAGTTATGTGTGTATTCACATTGAATTATCACTTGCTTTAACGGTGAAGGAAAACATCGTGATAAAACCTGCACACCTAAGAGTTCTTAGGAATTTCTTAGGTGTGTAGTCCGCCAACCCGCACTAGGCCAGCGTGGCGAACTATGGCCTAAACCCTCTCAATGGTAGAGGAGACCCGTGCTCAGCAGTGGGCGTATATGGGTTGATGAAGAATGGTACAAAAAACCCCGCATTAAGCCAGCGTGGATGATGAAGACCTAAACCTATTTGTAGGAAAGGCCCAGCATATGATACAATCGTTTCACCAATATTTTAATAAGAAGTTATGTATGTATGTACATTGTACATATTTAGCCAAGACTAATGGTCACGAAGAATATGTTACTTGGCTGGTAACACGCAGGTCGTCTCCTCGTTACGACCGAGACTTGAATACAAATCCTACGGGGTTGTTTGGGAACTATAACATATCGCGACTGATCTATCAAGACTTTAATACAAGTAGATCAGTTAGGGCCCAAGTTTGGTCCAGTCCAAAGCATATATTGACTCTACCAAGATATTTTGATTTACACTCCACTATGATGAAGAAGAAAAGTATTATTCTAATAAAAATGTTCCTGAAATCACTCTATAAAAACGTTTCAGTTTCCAACCTACATTATAAGCGTGATTAAATTATCCCTGATTGCTTTTGATTATATAGAGGATGTGTGCCCAATTGTGGGATGTTCATATATTGGGATTGGAATATTATTAATCTTTTCTTGTAAATTACTTAAAATTTTATTATCTATATAGGAGCTTTTATTTTGATATATTTTTTTAAATTAAAACAAAATTGTTAACCCTACTTGTACTTACATTGCTCAAAAATTAAAATACAAAAAATGTCTTATTGAGCTTTTAAGATGTGCGTTAAATAAACACGCTGTATACATTAATGGACGAAAGCTCATAAACTAGAGTATTGCTAGTGTTATATTAGTATCGAACAGTTATAGGTAAAAGTCGCGCGTATCAGAGAAATCACGTTGTTGACACGGGCAGCATTGGCGCTCGGCATGCGAACCGCGTTGATATCTTTTGTATGCCGCTTTAACGTGCCATGTTGCCTCTTTGTATACCGCTATCTTATCTTTTATCTCACACGAGCGTCACATTATTGCTTCTACAGAACGGATATCTCACTCATTTTCATCCCATAAAATCTCTTTCACTTCGCGTGCCGAAATACTTGAGAAAAACGTATGTGGAACGCGTTAATTGATTGTGTTCGTAGCTCGTAGATTAACTATTGAAATTCAATTTCGTAGGATTGGAAACAATTTATTCTTTTTTTTTTCTCATAAATCGCGATGGAAATCGTATCGTCACACTGACACACTTAAGTGTGAAGTGAAAATCAATGATTTTCGGCGTCGCAAATTGTCGAAACACGTTATTGTATCAATTGGTAACGCATTTCTGAATTATCACACTGAAACCAAAACATAACCCAAATACCAGAGAGCTCTACTAGGTTTGTTTTCGAAACTCACCTCGATTGTCGTCGTTGGTTACATCCACCCCAGACACAAGTCCACACAGCACATATAAAAATTAGAACAACGAATTAGGGTTGCGCCACGCACGTGTCGATAACCGTGGTGTCGATGGGAGCGCGACGTGTGGTCGGAGCGATGGCCGCGGGAGACTGGCGCGCCGCCGCGTCTGGCTGGCACCTGCCGCCCGGCCCCCGCGCTTAGAGACAGGTGGAAAGCGGTATCGACATCGATAAACTCACTATACTGCGTGGGCGGTTCGATTTTCAATTTCTATCGAGCAGCAGGCGTCACGACAGGAGGTTCGACGTTGACTACTCGCACCTAACATGTAATTGCAAACTCATCTATCATCCCTTTCAAATGCCTTTGCGATCTGATAAACAAAACATTGATTTACAACATTTGTACTGGGATGGCTCGTGCCCACGTTCTTGTTGATGTTAATCTATGATTAATCGACATGGATTATAATTGAATGTATTAAGAGCAATGTACCTGAAGCATTACGTCTAATTAGCATATATCTTCATAACTGGACCGCCTATTGAGAGCAGTGAACATTTCATGCCATCTATAATCAGATTTAAAACTAAATCTATTTATACCGATATTGTTTTGAATAGTTTAATATTTGATTTTTTACAACAGGCTTAAAAACGTCACTACACGTTACTAGTTAAAGTGTTTTATTAAGGCTCGCCCGAAATATTAACACGGTTTCACAGGAAACCATGATGGAGAATCATTTCAAGTTTTGTTTTGTGAATGAGTGTATCAGAGACTTTTATGGATAGGTATTCGATGACGAATATTCATTCGTATTCACGCTGCGACTACCAGTCTTAGAGCATAATTTAAAAAGGTCATATTCCATGATGATCAGTATTTACTTAGTTAGTAATTGTCGTAATTGCTACAATTCAACTCCCTATTCGCACATTAGTATCATATGGTAGTACAAACAGCGTTTACTTTGTCTTATAAGGTCTTCACGAGCGTAACGCCTATACAAATAAATCCTATATCTAAACATGAAAGTGTGTAGACAGGCTAAATTGGTTATTTTTATTAGCTTTTGTCTGAGCAAAAAATTATTAAGATTTCAATAAATTGTTCGAAGAATTGATTAATCAAAAAGATTTTTTCAATCCGTAACAGTAATTCCCGACATTAGTGCCTTTAGTCAAACAAAAAACTATTAAGCATTTTTTTATCTATACTAATCTGCATAATATATTTAGCAGACCAAATGTAAAGGTGAATTTACATGGCAGAATTGCATTGTTAAAAATTAAAAAATATCCTCCATGGCTTCTTTTGGTGGCTACTTGAATATTGACATCGAACTTGACATTTTAAACTACTCAAAATATAATCATTCTATTTGATAAGTATCTAAAAATTCAAAGCATTTAATTTAAATTTTCCAAAAACTCTGCTCACATAATAAGCATCCAATAGAAAATCCCACTTAACATATCGATACTACACGCCACACGTCACTACTATCGTAGTCAACGTACACTGAGTGATCAAATTAATTACCGCCTCATCTCGCCACTCAGCCACGCTCTCGATCAAAAAATCTCTCCGTCCCTCTCATGTGCAACATTGCGAGCCTCCGTCGGTACTCTTTTATTGGAAAATAGATATAGCCCGCGACCTATTCGGTAAATACAATAATTTATGTCAATAATCGCCGTCGCTAGATTTCAAACAACGGGTTAAAGCTCATTACCTATCGTTTGGTAAATTAGTCCTTTTATTGTTTGCTATACTTGTATTTATGTATAACTTATATGTAGCTATATATTCTTGAATACTTGTATTTCTTTTATTATATAATTATTATTGTAAACAACATTCTGCCTATCGTTTGTATTCCTCTCCTTGCCTGGTTGTCTGGTAGAGTTCGTATTTAGCGATAAGACCGCCAATTTAATGTGAATTCTTTTTCTGCTTCTTTTTTTATTGTGGTATAAAATAAATAGAGTCAATAAAGAAATATATCAGTCTGACGCGTAGTCGAGACCCCACACGCTTTGATAGCCGTGTTGAAATCAAGAGCGGATTCAGCTTTAACGTCAGGGGGGGGGGCGCAAA
Source organism: Cephonodes hylas (assembly GCA_030295005.1). Taxonomy (NCBI): domain Eukaryota; kingdom Metazoa; phylum Arthropoda; class Insecta; order Lepidoptera; family Sphingidae; genus Cephonodes; species Cephonodes hylas. Next base: position 9,627,505 of record AP025372.1, on the reverse strand, counting down.
GTCGCAGTCAAGTCACAAGAATTTGTAGTTTCATTTTGATAATAATACAGGTAAAAATGTAGGTATTTTATTCATTTATTTAAGGAATGTATACAAATTACGGCGGAATAATGCATTTGCAAAAAAAGCATATCAATATTGAGAACCTAAAACTCTAGGGCTTATTCTCTTACATTTTTACCATAAAAAAGTATCGTCAAAGGAATTAAATGTAAATCGTTGAAAAACCCTAACTTAAGTATTTTCTGTGTGCAGGGTTCGAATCCACAATTCTAAGTGGTATGTCTGCAAAAGTGTTAAAAATCACGTTTTTTTAATAAATCATCAATGAGCAATGGAATCGTCTGTAAGTAAATAACCAAAATATCAAGTTTTCTTTGACGAAAACTGAAAAATTCAAAACCGATGAGCAGCTACGTATCTTCGCTCTGGAAAACTAAAAAGAAGGAAACCACATTTCCTCATGACTATCTCGAACGTTCATTCTATAAAGAGTTGCCATGGACAGGGGAACTATTAAGAGAGCCTGACAGTCTCAGAAAGCTTATATTTTGTAAGCAGGTGAATTATATTTTACAATGGCCGCCTATTGCTCCACTTTGTCATTTACTTTATGTTTTAATTGTAACTTATTTTTAAGTGGGTACCAATAAAGTGTTATCTATCAATCTATCTAATGGCTTAGCGCAGTCGATGGACAGTCGTGAGGCATGCGCGGTCGCAGCCTCAAATTTAGCCTCTTTGAAGCCTTCAACCCGTAAACCACAGAGTATGAAGAAACTCTTTGGATTTATTATACCAATAAAAATATTTAATAACCCACATCGTCTAAAATAGCTTTCCTCGATGTTATGGCATACTCAGAATTTTGTCTCGCGTACGGCATCCGTGTCATTAACTTTCCGCGGCAGTATTTCTAAAAGGTTACTAGGCTTTGAGTAATTTTTCCCAGGTCGGAAACACAACATTTTTTATTTCCTATAAATCATTTTAAAAATGATTGGGTCGCCTAAAGATTTTGAATAAAATTAATTTTTCCTCAATTTTTTTGTTTTTTTTTTTAACCTTCAAATTCGACCCCCTAGGAAAAACTAGTGTTTTCTTCACTTCAAATACCATCATTGATCATTAAGTATAATAAAAATATTTAATAGACAATATGGATTCGGTTTAATTAGTAGATAGAAAATCGATGGCAGAGCAAATTCAATGACTTTATAGCTGCTACCATTACTGACATAGGCCTCAAGCAAGATGTCCCTAACGAGCAGTTGTTGCATAGAAAAACATTTGAATTTACAAGAATTATTTTTAAAGTTTATTGCTTGATTTTAAAATGATGCAATTCTTGCAATTATTTCGTGTATCGTAAATTATACGCTTACACAAACACTAATGGGAACCACTACTAAGATGTGATGAGATGAAGGTTTCTGTTATTAATTTAATGTATTTAATAAGTTTTATTTATTTAAAAAAAATGAAAAATAAAATCAGAAACATTGAAATATAGAATGAGCATTGACACCTGTAAGAGTGTTGTAACTGTGTCGCAGACATAAGCACTCTTCTAGTACACAATGACAATACTGGACATCAGAAGAGCAGAAATAGGATAAAATAATGCTAAACTCTTGTATTGTATATTTACATCAAAGGGCTGTTCTATCGCTAGTGGCGATCTCTTCCAGACAACTCAAAAATAGTAATTGAAAACAAAATATTTTTTTTTTCAAACAGCGCCTCCTTACTTATGTATAATGCTCCAAAATTTTGAATTGTGATCATTGCAAGATATTTCTTGTGGCGCTAGTGACACAAAATCATTAACAGTAAATTTAAAGAATAACTACTAAAAAGCATGATTTAAACAACAAACTATTAATTAATTAAAAGATAAGTTAATCCTTCCTATACCTGCTTTGTATAAAATCTATTGGGATCGAACAGTTTAACAATGAATTTCTACGCAGTAACTACAATTTCAAATAGATGGCGCTAGGAGTAAGTTGAGTTTTATTGGTGGAATAAAATAAAAATATAATAACAAATGACACTCATCAAGTGGCACCTATGTCTTTAAATTCTTTCCTTTATATTATTACTTTTAGTATAAAGTATAATCGTACTACATCTTTTTGTTTTAAAAAAATGTTTATTTATTAGTTGTATGATGTTGTATGATTTTTCAACATAAATTGGCTTATTTGGTCCATAGGTACTGAAATATATTCCTACATTAATAATATGTATTCTGATTATGCGCCTGTATAGTGGCAGAACGCTTAGCAGCTATGATGGGTCTTAAAACATATGTTTGCTAAAATATTTGAGTTGAAATAAACTTCTTCCTTTGCCTTTACATATAAATAAAATAAATAAATAAATACACCCAACAGTCACATACATAGTCCTGACCCCACACTAAGATACGAGTCTTGTGTCGTGGGTATCAGAAACTACGAGAGACTTTTCGGTCTCACAAACACCCAGACCCGACACAAATATTTGTGCATCACACAAACATTTGTCTCGGTGCGGGGATCGAACCCGCGGCCGCTCGTTTCGCAAGCTGGTTTCTAGCCAACTGCGCCACGGGGCTGTCATGTCATATACTTGCAAGTACATATTTATATTATAGGAGGCTATATTTTATGGTTATATAGAAGTTTACAAGAATTAGAATGCAGTTTGATAATTTTCTAGCAAGTCTTCTATCAAGTTTGTCTTTTTGTAAATTTTTTTTATCATAACAATGAAAGTAAGAATATGTAGTTTTAATGTTCATATGACTAATGATTTGTTATTTAATGGGGTTCAAGACAAGAAAACAAAGGCCAAAAGTTGATATACTTTTTACTTAAACAATAACTTATTACAACTTGGTTCTGGAATCTTCATGAATTCTCCGTCTCCTTATATCTGAAATGACAAGTATGTTTTTTATAACAATTATTTTTAATTATGTATAGAAACGACAAATATACAAATAATACACAAAAATATCACCACTTTATAGTGATATGTTTTGGTAGATCTAAGATAAGGTATTTTTTTAAGGTTAAACATTAAATCATTCTAAGTAGCAATATGAAATCAATACTTCATAACAGGACTGAACTTATGTATGTATACAGAATATAATATTACATTATTGTATTAAATAAAAATAATTTTCTTAATTTAGGGCATTGATTAATTAAGATGATAATTTAAATCACTTTAGATTTACACTTTAGGTTTGTAGTTCCTGTCTAATTTAATTATTACTAATTGGGTTCAATTGGTATTTTTTTCCAAACTTATGCAAGTGTACATGCACACCTAATAGTACTTAGGTGTGTAGTCCACCCACGGGCACTAGGCCAGCGCGGGGGACTATGGCCTAAACCCTCTCAATGGTAAAGGAGACTTGTGCCCACCACTGGGATGTATATGGGATGATGATAATATGCCATTGGGTATCAATAAATAAGTAAATAAATCACTCTCAATATACATGGAACATACTTGCAATTTATACAAGTGTAGAACACAGTTTGTCCTTCATCAGCTGATCTCAGCTGCAATGTAGCATATGACATCCTATCATGCCCACATCTTGGACATCTTCTTTCCACCACGGGACCTTCTGGACCATCCAAGTTCAGAATATTCTCATTTGTTACCACTGAGACTGTATTGAAGTGTATTGTGTACTCAAACTTTAGGTTACTGAAGTCTGAAATAAAAGAGAAAATATATTTACTTAAATAAAATTGGAGTAAACTGTCTGATACTCAAGATTGTCACAATACATATGGTTTCAACTTCTTTTCTTTTAATTATTTATTTTATAAATTAACAGAAAAGTCACTTGCTTAAATTTAATTCATAATAGAGTATAAACAACTTGCCTAAAAACAGTTATTTAGATATATGAATAGAGAAATAAGAAACTTACTATCAGCATCATAGTAAGCTTTACACGTGTAACATTTAACAGAGCCAAATTCTTGCAGTAATGGTAATATTGATCCACATCGCGGACAAAACGCAGTGGTGCTGGAGAACGGACTTTCGCTGGACATGTTCTGAAAATCACAAAAATTAAGGTTATACATTTGAAATTCTTTAGATTCAAATTTATAGACAAATAAAGCCTACTAACCACTCAGCAAAACCTACTTGATAGCATAAAGTATCAGTTTTGAAAGCAATTTGAGATAGTCGTAGAAATAGTAATGTTTATAACCTCTATGTTTTTATTTAAATAACAATGTCTTACTCTTATGTCAAGTTTTTTTTTTTAATAATGGGAACGCAAAGGGATCCCACCCATACAGACACAGCATTTGTTATCATTACAGAATATAATATTGTTCGGGCGTAATTCAAACTCGTATAATTAGGAATAAATAAAAAAAATAGGTGACAAGCCCTAAATTACATCCCTGATTGAAGGGTAAAAGAATGAACCAAAATGTTATTTCGATACTTTATTTGTCCAAATTTGGAATAATCCACCACTATTTATCATTTTTATTTGGAATCTAAAGTAAATAATAAATAAATCAAACATTATTGTTGTGTTACTAATACTAAATTGGAGTAATGAGAAGAATTAAGATGTCGATAGTTATTTTGGTCTTAGGCCTTAGCAAACGGTTTTTACGGTTCTCATGATTCTTAAACCGTGTTTCAGTTGCTTAAAATATTTTTGATATGTTTGTTATGTTTGTATTTTTGATATAATTCGTTGTGTAATAATTTTATTCTATACTTTTATTCTCCTCGTTAAATAAATAAGTTAACAAATTTCACCTCTCCACCATTTTATATAATATGTTATTTAATAATAAAAAATATAATTAGTTTATTAATAAAATGTAATGATTCACTATTACTATTTACAACATCTGGAACTCATTACTCAATTAAACAAGGATAGATTTAAGATCGACGTTAACGGCAAAAAGAGATAGAAAAGGTACCACTGTTGAAAATATTTACTATTCCAGGATTGGAACGTGATTTACCACAGATAATAAAATTAATTGTGGCAAATTGTTTGTGTTTATATGTTTATTTATATTTTCTCATTAATTAATGAAATTGCTTGTAAAAGTCGTCGGTGAAAACAAATTAATCATATAGATTGTGTAGTATTTGTGCTAAAAGTCATCGGTTGCTTTGAAAATGGACGAAACAATGGAATCGCTACCCCAGCCGGATTTATCATTTCAACCAGCTACGCAAATCGCACAACCTATGGAGACAAGTCAAAGTGAAGTCGTGATGCACCAGCCGGGTACTAGCGGCCCTCAAGGCGGCAAACCCGAAGAGTTCTCCGTTGAGAAGGTTCTCGACCGGCGCGTAAAAAATGGCAAAGTTGAATATTTGCTGAAATGGAAGGGCTATTCAAAGTAAGCTTTTTAAAGCTCTAGGACTAAGATATATTTTACAATATGATTTTCTATTGATGATTTATCGGTTCGGGATTTCTTTATTAAAATCTTATAATATTAATAAATTTAATAACAGTACATAAGTATTCCAATTATATTTTATTGAATATCTCTTAGGAGTAAAAAGCTGTTCCTTTTGCGTATAATTAAGTAATTCTTATTATGTACTGTTTTGTTTATCGGCTTTATAATTTAAATGACAACATTTTTTCATAGAACCCTGTTGAAAAAATAAAAAAAGAATGAGAAAAAGACAAAAATATAAATTATTTAGCTTATTTCATTTGTGTACAGAGGATAAAAAGAAATGAACAAAAATATATTATGAAAATGACATGAATTTTAGATATAATAGAATTATGTAACATCAACACTGATAGACTGATAAACCTGATCAGTCCCAAGTTCCCTATGAAATGTTATGTGGTTCATCAGATTCACAATATTCTTTAATGATTTACATGAATGAAAATATTGAAAGAAAACCTGCATACCACAAAGTGCTCTACAGACAATTACTTAGTTGTATCAACTAATTTGCACTAGGTATGTGGTGGAATAAGGACTAGACTGTTATGCAGATAGATTTGGGTTATTATTTATAACAACAAAAATACAGAAATCAACATCAACAGAAGCATGCAATTAACCATAATCTGTTGACGAAACAACATTTGGCTTTTAATTCTTTTTAAGCTTAGGTTTAATAAAAGAATGTCTTACATTTTTCTATAATGCATAGTGTACCTCATATTTTTCAGGGTAACCTTACGTGGCAAGACTTTATTATCTGCTGGCTCTCTGACTAAATAATCTATTTGATATTACAGTGAAGACAACACATGGGAGCCAGAAGACAATTTGGATTGTCCCGAGTTGATATCAGCTTATGAAGAGGCTCGGCTCAAGAAGGAGCGTGAAGCAGCTCTGCCACCAGTAGTAGTACCTGAAGTGCCAGTAATTCCAGTGGTTCCAGTTGAAGAGAATAATATATCATCCAGGAAACGGTCACGAAGAGGAGGAAAGAAAAGAGTTGAAGTAAGTCTTAGTGTATTAGTAGTAAAGTTGTTAGTAATTGTAGTATTAGTAGCAGTAGTAAATAGTTATTAGTAGTTAGAAAAGTGATCTTTTGCCTTTTATAAGATTCAACAAGTTGTGATGGCTTTGTTAAAATAAACAGCACTTTTCCTATCTTAATTTTGGGTATAATCTCTCTTAGCTTATTAAAATTAAATAAATAAATAATAATAATTTGATTACATTGCAGGAAATCGAAAAGCCGCGAGGTCTATCTCGTGGACTACAACCTGAGAAGATCTTGGCTGGTCAACTTTTCCATGGAACACTTTATTTTCTTGTGAAGTGGTAAGTTCGTTATAATTAATTTATCTTATTTGGTATTCTTCAAAGCAAAAGCAATGCAACGCCGATTTTCTTGTTGAGAAGGCTTTCAAATTTGTATTAGAAGGACGTTTTATATCAGGCCAAAGCAAACATTTCTTTTTTCCGACTTTCAAACCTCTATGCTACTACTATTGTCAGAAATTTATAAAAACAAATAAAAATACATAGATAGTTCTGACCCTACATTAAGATCTTGTTAATGTCGTCTTCATCAGAATTTATAAGAGATTTTTCAATGTCGCAACCACCCAGGCCCCGAAACAAATATTTTTAGGACCCTCAAACATTTGTCTTGGCACGATCGAACCTGCGACCTTACAAGCTAGTATTTAGGCAACTGCATTGTGAACAGTAGTAGAATTAACTATTGCTATTTAATTGTCATAATTTTTTTTTCCCAGGGAAGGTTGTTTAGAACTGGATGTGGTTCCCGGTCATGAATTGAACGAGGCATATCCAGATTTTGTGATCAATTACTACGAACGATGTGCGCCCTTCAGCGTCAGGCATAAGGTTGGAAAGGTTCCCAGAGCAGCACCAGAGGTAAATATAAAAAATAATTATGTTCTTAACAAGTCAAAAACTGATTTGACGTCGTAATTTAGATTTTACCAATACATAGATATGGTTTACATAGTGATGATAAATTTGAAAAACGTTTCGCGTGTGGTCGTGTGTGTGTAACGTTTTTATTTTTCTGGTTACAGCCTCCTTCAGAAGAACCATCACAGTCAACAGTGACCCCAATGGAAGTGTTGGAGGAAACATTGAATGAGACCCAACCTGAGTCTGGTAATACATAACATGTTTAATTTATTTTGTGTTGAATATAAAACTAGAGAAGCCGATAACATTGCTCCTGTACACAATTGTTAATTAAAATATTCCAAAACATATTACTTATTTAATTATTTTCGTATCTGAACTGTTCCTGATTCCACCTGTAGACACGAAAAAATCATTTGCATTTATTTAATTAAAGAAAATTAGCTGTTTTGTTTACACAGGATACTATTAAAAAATATTCAACAAACTAATTTTGTAAGCCCTTGTCAACATTACTGACAATCCAACAAATATTTTGACAATGATGGAATAACAATAGTGATATTTTTATTTCCAGAAGCACCTGCACAATTGCCAGCCCCAGAAGCGATGGCTGAGCAGGATTCCCAGCCTATAGAAGTACCTGTCAACTGATCATCATTCTACAATGCCAGCAGTAGCAATTACTGAGAACTTGGCAATTATGAATTGTCATGTTTTCTTGTATTTCGCTAAGAAATCAGCCATTAATTGTGTTAAGTAAAATTAATGTAACTTTTTTTTTGTCTCTGAGGAGAGAAGGATAAGCATGTTTTAATAAGATTTTGTATTGAATTTTGAATTTTTATTTTTGGTATGAAAATAGCCTGTAGTTAGAGTCTGAGAGCATAACAAAACCATTTTTTCTCCATGGTGCAGACACTTAATGACAAACCAGAGTCAAAGTAATGTATATTTTAATAATTATATCATTCTCAATATGTATTGTCATAACGTAATAATTGTGATTGCGTTATGTATGGATAAATAATGCAGGTTTTGTGCACAGTCTGGTGATTTTTAAATCATATGCCTTACTTTACAGTTATATAATATTTGAGCAATGTCTGGACTAATTCCTTAAATGAAGTTTGCATAACATAATGAATGGATGATCCCTATTTCTAAGTTTAAAAGTATGTTCATAACGACGAATTTGGGGGGGTGGAAAAACAGAAATTATGTTTTGTTATATATTTAAAATCTGTGTATGTATGTTTATCAATTTTTAAAATATTATGTTATATCATAATCATATAACTGATATTTTTTTTCATGATTTTTATGGTATGTTGGACTAAGCTGTAACCTTTTCAACTATAGAAATGATTCAGTAACATTTTTAAATACATTAGAGGCTAATTCATCCCAATATTTACGGTTTTTCCACTTATCCAAGTTTGACATATAAATCGTAAGATTAACGCACTGAGTAGGAGTACTATTGTTAAGGTGAAGGTGTTAAAATTTTCGTCATGTGAAGATTTTTTATAGAATTTATAGAACTAGAGGCGTAGTCTTCTTGATTTTATATGTGATTTGTATATTGTACACAATTATTGGTAGCGGAATGTGAGAAAATATTTTATAATCAAATTATTATTTAGTGCTCATGTGAAATCTATTGAGAGTAGTTGATTATTTCAAGTTCACATGCACTGTAGTTATTCGCTTTTTAAATCATTTTAAACTGCGAATTTACTACATGTTTACTAAATACTTCATCGACGTAATAAATAGTCATGTAAAGATGCAATGTATTCTTAATAAAAAAACTTTTTCAATACATCGAGTTTTATTCGTTAATAAACTTACATCTAGTCCCTGTAATTGCAGTTATAACAAAAAGTATTAAGCCTAAATCTAAACATATCGTTTAAACAAATACTTTGGCATGTCATCGGTTGGATTAAAGTAGCCTAAATGCATGAATATAATGTTTAACTTTGATTAATGGCGTCTAGTTTTACGCGCAACTCGTTAATGTTTTAATTATTCACGACACCTTTATAATTACTATTTGAATTTCTAATAGTCTTTTGTCAAGTGTCCATAGCTGGAGAAACGAGTTTTTTAGTGTTGCCATTTTGTAAAACAGAGCCGTTGGATTTCAAATCAAAATTAAACATTTATCGTTACATTTCCGTCTGGTAAGTATCGAGAGTTAAACTTTGTTGATGAAGGGCCCAATGGATCCAATATCTTCGCATTCGGGGATGAATTTTCCCTTGAGTTTGAGGCAGGTCTCGGCGCACAGTGGGCCGTCGAACCACGCACCAAGCATCTTCTTGCACTGAGCGCAGTTTTCGATGCACACTTCCAAGGGATCGTATCCTCTGGCTGTAAAAATAACATAGTTATTGGACAAGTAAAAAACTTCAAGTCTTAAAATGTCAATAAAACTATGTCTTCATTTATTTTGATAAAAATATCGTAAAGAGACTAGAAACCGAGACTAGTTCTAGAATGTCATGTTCTTAGAAAATTATTTTTGTATAAAAGTTAAAACGAGAATCATAAAATCTATTAAATAAACCCATCAAATTTTTTACATTTCCATGAATAATAAATTTTAATAATATTACCAACAGGTAAGATTTGGCGAAACAAAACGAAAGTGAGATGGATATTAAGATAATCATACAGATTAACTAAAGAATACCTCGATTATGTACAATTCTGGTTGGTATTTTTTTTACAACATTTTTATAGGCAAAAGTCATGGGAGGTCAACTTAAGTTTAGCCTAGAATCGGAAATTAAAGTAAATGAAAATATACAGAACCTTCAATGAAAATTAAGAGTTTATTACACTTTGCTTACCATTGAGACATTTTACTTTCAGAGTAAAAGCTAGTGATCGATTTCCGTATGAATATCTGTACATTCATTTTATAGTCAGATCCCTGTGGCACAGTTGGTTATTCACAAGCTTGCGGAACCAAAGGCTGCGGGTTCGATCACCGAACTAAAATCTTTGTGTGATCCACAAAAAACGGAGTAAAAGCTATAGATCCATTTTCGTTGATGTTTGTGAGACCGAGAAGTCTCTCGTAGCTTAAGAATTATATAACTGGATTTGAAGAGCTCAGTAACATCTTTATCAATCCTATTTTTGTACAGTGCAGTCTAAAAAATCTCTGTTCCTTAGACGAAAATACCAAAACCAAGACGCGAAAGTCACCATCTGCTATTAATAGACACTCCATAAAAGGCATTCTATTGAAGCGCGAAGTATCTTAATGGGTCAAGTGCAGGCGGTAAGTTGCGTAAGTGTATGCCACGGCGAAAGTGAGTCGGCCAAATCGCGGATTGGGGTCATTGCCTCGCTGAGAGCCTCTACATCGGCACATCGCGTGTTATTAGCGAGCTCACGACTTCAAGTTCGCGAAATTCTCGATGGTAAACAATCGCGATGTATGTTTGTTAGGTTTAAATCGGGGAGTAGTAGCAATGTTGTCATGATTGAATTTTGTTAATGTATCTATTGTGTTATTATAAAAATCTTAGAGACATACCTACTTTGAGAAACAAGAACGCAAAATGTGATTCGAGCAAACTACAGAAAGGATTGCCAGCGTATTTTATATCTTTCTACATCCCTGTGCCTTTTGAGCGTATAAGAGCAATGACCGAATGTTCTTTACTTTTTAATAGTCGCTCATTTACATGTAGAGTACGTTTAGTGAAACAAGACTTGATAGTAACGACTACACTGCTGGTCTTAATACTGATGCGGCTGATATTCCTAAGTGTTTGAAGAGTGATACTAGTAATTAACGAGGTAATAAATTTTTTATAAAAAGCATTACCGTGAAATTCGCATGATACAAAATTTTTACAAAACTCAACTCGAAATAAACTGTCCAAATGGGAGACACTAATCTTCAGCATTTCGTCTCTTAACCGGCATGAACTACGTTGTTCTTAGAGTTACTAGAACTTTATTAATGGAATCTGACGTTAGTTCTGATGAATCAACCACTGCACACTAATGAGCCTAGTCTTTGTCAAATCTTTTGTCTGCCACGGCCATAACATTATCCTCAAGTAGTGCGTGTCCAGTATTGTAATAGTCTGATTCATTTAGGCCTATATTCTGAGATTTTGGGACCCAAACCAGTTACACGGATAATTGCTCCCCACGTTAGATTGGAAGATCGATGATCCCGACACATCCCTTGCAACCTTCCTTAAGGTACCAACGTGAAGTTTAAAGTGCTTTCCTCTAGTTAATAGAAGCCTATGTATATTGGCTATTTCTGGCAGTTCTTTATATCACACAAGAAGGATCTTAGAATTAGGTATACTACATAAATGCAAACCTATACATTGACGTCATCAAATTGTGTTTTACTTTACTTTTTGAAATGTGAATCTGGCGTCATGTTATTTAAAAATAAAATCTACATGGATTTAAAACGAAATAAGCACCACTAGAAAGTGTTAAAATAGAGTCGGAACCGACCATCGGCCAACGAAAAGTGGCGCTTATTAAACAAGATACGAATTCAGCAAACGTAAAATGACTGAAGTGTGCCGAGTTGAAATAATTAATATTTTTTAGCATCTAGTGTAGTTATAAATTATAATATTTTATGACCAGAGCAGTTCATGAATTTGTTATTTAAAACATCTCTAACACTCACTTATCTATCTCAAAACATTGAAAAACTAATTTAAATAATGCTTGCGAGCTCTAATTTCTGACGAACAAAATATATTAGATTGCGAACCTACCTCTACATTTCATGAATGATATCAGTAATTATATTAAACGCGTTAATGTTTTCATAATATATACGGACGCGTGGAGGCATTTCAACTGAATGCCTTACGACACGTGCCTCAATTCAAAGCACGCCAGTATCCCAAAGCCGAGCCGCAAATGTTGGCCGAATTCGCCGGAGGCATTATAACCTACATACCTTTGAGTGTGCTATTACTCAGACAATACATGCTTGAAAATAAGAATATGGTAGTGGACAGCCAAAGACTTGGAGATAATAGGTAATAAAATAATTATACGGTAGTTAATCGATCGCAGTTATTGGGCATTTCCCTTTGAAACTTTTAAGACTGCAAGATGCAGATTTTTACTTTTCCTACTAAATTACCTAATAGTGCACACAGACCCTAAAAAAATTCATTGGAATCCGTGCGTGACTGGTGTTTCGGCAGATATCAGTATTCTAGTATTAGCAGTGTTCTAAAATTAAACCTTGATTATTTCCTAAATATTCTACGAACGCTTTTAAGGAATCTGCGATTCTAAAAACTGCCAACGTCATAGCCGATGACAATAAACACCGTATCACCGTAGCTTTGTAGAGGATGGCAAATGTTGACACCAAATATTGACACCGTGATACGTCCCGAACGAAATAAATAGAAACTTTTTCACGACAATTCCATATCGATTCAATTTATAGCTTGTTTGTTTTGCGACGTTCAAAGGTGAAAGGTGCGCAAAGGGTTAAGATTACTCCTTCCTTAAACATTCCTTTAAAAGATGATGATTTTAGCGATCATAATAATATTATATTGAAGAAAATACTTGCATCGATGGTAAATGTCATGCCGTCTGAATAGTTACCGAGAAACTATTTATATTACTTGCGTCAACCAAAACATTTCCACTGTTTTTTTGTAATGGGATGTATATTGTATATATTTCATTTTCGAAATGTGGCAATCTTGAGTGGGACTGCCACTTGCCACTCTCCCAAAAATATGCAATTACTTTCAATTTTTGTATCAACGTATCAGAGACTATCCTGTTATAACAGTCTTTTGAAATAAATATTTGTATCAGCACCGACTCTATAATAATTGATAAAAAATTTCTACCAGTTACATTATTAATAAATATGCCTATAAGATCACTCGAAATTTTTAAGTCTCACAAATAATTTGTAGATTGCACAAATATGTATTCAAACATGCTTTCTCGAAACATAAAAGAAGATTGTAATTAATACTTAAATAAGCTATCTTAAACTCCAGATCAACAAATAGAAACTATAATGCAGCAAATATTTCTAAGTTCGCCATGAACTTCAGTAATCTAGACCGGTCGATAGTCACCGCTTTAGGCTTGTGCGTGTTTTAGTACATATTAGTTGTATAGGCTGTCTAACTCAACGTCTGGTTATAAAGGCACATTTCCTGCACCGCAAATGTATACTCGATAACATTTGTATCGGTACAGCACGTGCCAAACACAATGAAGTGAGTGGTTTTTGCAATTCCACTGTTGCAACACATCGAACAATGCGTCAATCAAATTCCAATAGATAAGGAAAACTTTAACTCTTAAAGATTTTTCTGAAATTCTACGAAGCCTAAGAAGTTCCTTAATGGCCTTAAACTGTAAATTAGTAATAGGCACGAATAATTCGATTTGAAATAATTTGTTTCCAATTCATTACTTTTCGAAATAATCATAAAAACTGTACAAGTTTAGCACTTTCACATTTATATCATTATATTTTTTAAATGATATTACTGAGTAATTGTAGATTTAAGTAAATAACTACAGTAAATACGAACCAATGGCTGGGTTGCTCTCGACGTAGCCGAAGTTGGCCAGGAAAGCGACCATGGCGAAGATGACGAAAGCTACTGTGACTTTGCCGGCCATTTTTTGTGAAGTCTGAAACGTGATTTAAAAAAAAAACTAAATACAACAATAAAACTTTTTCTCGTACAACTGCCAGTACGTTTTGCATTTTATTTTTTAAAAATGATATTAAAATAAAATAAATAAATTTTACTTACCACAGTGAATAAATATGTAACCAACTACATCATTGAGGGCGGCAAATCAAAACATTACAAGCACAACACAACACAATCAAGCGTCACATAAAATTCATTCATAACGTGTGTACACAAAAATGGAACGTATTTATAACAGAAATTTCGACTTTATCCCACGACCGTGCATAAATATGTAACTTGTAGTGGTTGCTTAAATATGTAACCAGTTAACTATGGTTGCAACGTGTGAGAGGTGGGGCGGGCTATGAGCGCGCGCGCAAGGGACATCCCAGGAAACGGATCTGAGTACCTTTGCGAAAGCCCGAAAGTTCTAAGTAGGAAGTCCATAACTCTATGACGATGTTAGTATGGACGATACTTTTATTTATTTTTTTTAAATTAATGATCACGGGACACAGTAAGTGGATGTGAATATAATATTAACATGACCGCGACATTTTTATTTATATTTGATTCGATAAACAAATGAAGTACCGGTAACCGTGGTCAGATGTCATCACGGTATGCTGACGAAATCCATTTGAACAAGCGCTTCACGTAACGTCATATAATTGCGTACACAACAAGGAAACAGCTTTGCAGCCCGCGTTAGGAGCCTCGTTTCCGCACTTAGACAATTTTTATTTTTGAAACATGGAAATATATATTTTTACTCTTTATAAATGTATCAAACTCGTTTTAAACGACAAATTGAACAAAGAATCAGATACGACTGACGCCATTACCGGCACGTTCGCTGCGAACATTATTCCGGTTATTTTAATTAAACTCGTATAAGTAGAAACAGGACGAGATCATTTCTTCCGCATGTCTATATTTTTAGTCTGCAAAAATCTATTGACGTTCAAAACGAAAATGCTTGTGTCAAGGCTATTTAGATTCCGCATTATGTAATACCCGAATGGGACCAAGGTGCGATTAGATATTCGTTTTATGAAAGCATGACTCAGCTAAGTAACTTCGAGTACCTTTATTGTGAAAGCACAAACTTCACGAGCGTAAATTCCAAATGGAAACTTGATCAACTTTACCGCCCTACAATTCCTATCTTAAAATAGAAATACACGCGGAATTCCTTCGCATGATGGAAAACGTGACTTATTGTATTGAATTAATTGCAGTGCACTATAAATACTACTTTAATTATCTCCTTATCCGTCTCATACGCGTTATGTAATAGTCCGGTGTTTATATTTTTTAGTCAAGTAAAAATATTTTTATATAACTTATCCACAATATTCTTTAACGTCTTCTGTAAAGCGGGTCGCCTTCAGAGGATAGCCCGGGGCGCCTGAATGCTTGTACGTGGATGATACTTTGGGGCTATTCTGTTTAACTGACAATTATTTTAATGCTCAGACAAAAGGGCCGTTGCAACACCAGACAGTAAGTAATTCTTTTATATGAAATATTGCTTTACCGTCGTATTTTGACTTACTTCTAGCATTAACTTTAGTTTGATAATTATCCAAGATTCGATTTGAAACAGCAGTCCGATTTTGTATATATATAATTTTCAGTTGAGAATGTTTTAAGTAAAATTTAAAATACAAAAATTAAAAAGGAAATATTCATTTCATTAAATATTCAATCATTTTCAATTATTCATTTGGGTATATTGAATTATAGTAAAAGTAATTGTGCGGTGAAGTTATCTGTTACAAAAATATCACATAACATGAAAACTAATAAAAACAATAGTTTGAAAATAGTTGTCACAGAATAGTCCACCATTTAGGACAAAAACCAATTTTACTTCCGCACCCAACGAACAAAAGTCAAATGTAAATAACCTCTAGCTGCGCTGGGCGCACCACGAGACAGGTAGCCAGCAACTGTTTCGCTTTACACTTTACAAGGAGCGCTTTTCTCACCACTGTACAACTCAAAGTTTTCCCCAGTCCGCAATGTACAACGTTCTAGAAAATTCAACGCGTGTTTGACCCAACCGGCTTTAGGAAGCGGATCTCGTTATCAGTACGATTTAAATCTTGATAATTGTTAAAATATACTCGCATTACTTCCTAAACTTCATAAACGCATCGATCTTGCCGGATACATACATGTGGTATGATTGATTCATCTAAAACTATATCGCTTCCGCATATGAAACCATGTACGCGCCATGTAGAAGGGAATGATCAACGATCGAACTTTTCCGCTCTTGAGTAAATGAGTGCATTAAACTTGACAGCATAAAAACCAGTAGCAGTTAATTTTGGGCGTGAAACATGGCGGTCACATTAATCTTTTTTTTTGAATTTTTTAACTTTTACCATGCGGAATGTACGCGGAAATGGCGTCTACTTTAATACACTGAGAATAAGCAAAATAAAATTAATATGAAAGATCAAAAGAAATACTGGACCAATAAAGTGATCTAGGTTTAGAGTCAGCAATTTTTGTAGACAATGGCAATAGTAGTAGGCAATACAGACGTCTCAGGAGATAAAACTGTTAGACACACATATTTGCTCATTTGGCGTTGACAAAAGCCAGGCTCGACCTAAATATCGGTCATACAACCTCAGAGGACAGGTCAGAAAGTAGAATACGTAACTTCATAAGATTGGATAAACCGATGCGGTCCAAAGTAATGTCTTATAGCTCAATCCTCCTCGGTTAATGGGAATCTTTTTTCAAGCAATGAAATAGATTTGAAATATATTCCATAATATTATTTAATCTGTTGTATTTTGATTAAGCATTAATGATATATTCTTATATGTATTTTTTATAAAAGCTTTTTAAAAACAGTATCTTTCATAAGTATTAATTGAAATTGTTGCTTGGGAAAAAAAGACCCTGGTTTAGTTCCCGGGTAAGCAGTGATATTGGTTTTATGTATGTATAAGAAAATATGCAGACTGTATTAGTATATACAGCGTAAAGAAATAATCTTTCTTTTATCGGAAGGGACTTAAATATCTAAGGCAAAACATGGGTTTATGAGACAACTGTCTAAAGGTTAGGTTCCATAAGGTTAAACTAAACCTTCAAAAAAGATAGAAGCTAAAACTGATGTATGAATAAAAGTAATCGCAAATTCAAAGATGTCATAAAACGAAAAAAAATACTAGATAAGAATTACTTACTCTGTTGGTTGGTTGGTAGGTTGCTGAGATGCGATGGTGTGTTGAATGTGAAGACGAAGAATTCGCAAGTCCTTTTATACTGAAACTCCATCAGATGAGAAACGAACCGTGTCGGGCACGACGGGAATCTCCATTATCTACATGGACCTGATAATTTCATTTCATTTCTGGAATGTTTTGTCGTACTCAATAAATTTATGCGTTGGCTGATATATTAAGTGTATATTTTTATATATCATTAATTAAAAATCCTCAAAATGTTGCAAATTCATATAGCTATCTGTGACTAAAACTATTTTTATCTTAGTCTATTGAAATTTTACATTTTTTAGGCCTTTTTTTCTTTCTCGAGGGGAAAACTGTTTATGGCTCTACTTTCCGGTCTTCCAGCCCGGCGCGGGGTGATGTCATATCCGCGTAGATGTTAGTGCCGCGTTGGGTCCCTAACATAATCCCTAAACCGGAATACCGATCAAAACCCCCTGGTGGCGTTCTCCGCGCCGAGTTGGGCGACCATGGTACGTGAGCGAGAGACACCCACCGTTATCCGCAGCCGCCCGGTGCGCCTCCGAAACGTACTTGTCTCAGCCGTCTGGTAGTTATAGGAGTTATAGGACGCAATTACGCCCCAACTACTTTGGTTCGGGCGCCCCGGTTGTAAATGGGAGCCCGCGACGTATACAGGCCACAGTGCCGTCGCCCCTCTCGGAGTCACTTTCAATGAGGAGGCGCTGCCCCCACAACACGCCCAGCGACCCCAAAGGCCTCTTTGACTCGTCTTTTACGACAAGCAGGGGATACCACGCTGGGATTCTAACGCCCCCTTGCCACAGAGCAGGGCGCTGGGTCTAATTGTCTCTGTTGATCCGACGAGCTTCCTCTAACATTACGAGGGCTAAGGCCTTAGTCCACCACTCTGGCCTAGTGCGGGTTGGCGGACTAAAGACTGCTTATCTTCTACTGGTTTGTATAGTGGAGACTTTAATTTTTATTTTATGCGTAACTGAATTTCAATTAAACGTGACTATCAATAACTTAATCTGGGCGCATAAATTGACATTCAAAAGAAATTGAACGTAACGCTTGAGTAATACAATAAATAATGGAAAAAAAAATACAATTTAATTGTAGTAACACGTGCCTTACCCTCTGGGGTTCTCTTTAAGGGCTTTAAGTAGCCATGCCATCCTCGCGAAAACGAATATTATTCAACGTCATCATCAGCTCATATACATTCGACGACTGGGCACGGGCCTCCTCTACCTTTGAGTGGGTTAAGGCCTTTTTTTGATTTTATTATTTAAATGAATGAAACCTACATACCTAAAAGAGTTCTTAAGGATTTCTTAGGTACGTAGTCCGGCACCCAGATAGGTCTAAAGTAAACCCACTCAAAGGTAGTCCGTGCCCAGCAGTAGGATGTATTCATATTCATGCTGATGATGATGTTAAATAATATTCGTTTTCGCGAGGATGGCATACTAAAAGCCCTTATAGAGAACCCCAGAGGGTAATGCACGTGTTGCCACAATTAAATTGTTTCAATTATTTATTATATTACTCAAGCGTTACGTTCAATTTCTTTTGTATGACAATTTATGCGTCCAGATTATGTTATTGATAGTCACGTTTATTTGAAATTAAGTTATGCATAAAATGAAAATTAAAGTCTCCACTATACAAACCAGTAGAAGCTAAGCAGTTTTTAGTCCGCCAACCCGCGTTAGGCCAGCGTGGTGGACTAAGGCCTTAACCCTCTCAATGTTGGAGGAGGCCCGTGCTCACCAGTGGGATGTATATGGTGATAACTATTGATCCATTGTTGTTTTTAAATAAAATGGTAGAAATAAGTTATAATTTTAATTAATCGTACTGCCTTATTGAGAGAGGCACCTCTGACGCGGGCACTCCGCACTCTGAATAGGGTCTTGGAAGCGGTAGACCTAATATTTCATTGCACTCTGAGTGAGTTAACAAAGATAGCCGCAAGGACAGTTTCGTATGGAGACCAGTTTTTAATTAATTTTTATGTTGTCACATATCACAGTCAGCACTATATTATGAACGGTTACGGGATACAACAAAATCACGCAATCTCTTAAAGATTTAATAATAAAAAATATCACATTTATCCCTCTCCTTTTTTCGACGCCTGATTATAAATAAAGCGACTCTGTAAACCCTCAACATAATGAAAATCCAAATACATCAACTACTTCTTTTATTCCGAAATTGACAGTCCAAAACAAAAAACAATCGAAAATATCCAAAAGAGTTATCCAATTCAACGCTCACATTTGAAACATTCAGTTTTCTACCACTGGAACTTCATCCATCATGCTGGCTAGAACCAGGTTTTTGTCCGTGCCCGTTGGCCTCTTGGGTTCTAAGGCCGACCTCATTTCGAGAGCACGAGTATCGGTCTCAAGAGACTGGTTTTTGTCATTCAGATCCATAGTAATTTTTATGGACGCCGCTTCGAGGGCATTGTACGTCGCTCTGCAAATGAAAATTTCCCTTTTGTAATTTCTATAATTACTTAGAGTAAAAGTAAATTTAGATAGAACTGTTGGACGTGAAAAATTTACGAAACCAGTATTACTTTTCCGTCTCGAGGGATGTGGAGACAGTAATTTTAAAAGGAAATATTTGTGAAATGAAACTTGCTTATTATTGTAAAATATCGAGATTTTATAGTCTTAATTATTGTAATCCTTTGTTATTTTTTAAGCATTTTGATTCGCTCAATTGAATGATGGAATTGATCATGTGAATGATGTTACGTGAGAACAAAATATATCGTTAGTCTGTGAATCATGTTAAATCGTAATATCTGCTACCGCAATATTAAAATACTCTTTCAATGAAAACAATATTACATATATTATTAAAAAGCCAAGAATATGATTTTTTATTTTTTCATCGAATCAAATTACCTCTTCTCGTATAAACGTCATCAAAGCGAAACGTTACTAAGAAAACAAATCCAACGCGCCACACATTCCGAAAATATCAAGTCATATTAAAAACCGTATTAATTTCTACCCTTCCCATGGCCTTATGAGTTCGTTCGAGACGACATTTTCGCATATTCAACATAATACAGTGTGTGGGCGTATTTTCATTTCGTAGACTTTTTTAGGCCAACAAATCAACGACATTGATGCGTGGGCGTAGATATACACTTCTTTTAGGCGTTTGATTGCTAGCTCGACGCCTTTGCTTGCATA
Source organism: Cephonodes hylas (assembly GCA_030295005.1). Lineage (NCBI taxonomy): Eukaryota > Metazoa > Arthropoda > Insecta > Lepidoptera > Sphingidae > Cephonodes > Cephonodes hylas. The sequence goes on along the minus strand of AP025372.1, from coordinate 9,606,962 downwards.
CATGTTATTAAGAATTTAGCTCCCCGTCTTGAGTACAACAATAAATACTGGCTATTTTAGGAGGAGCATAAGCAAATCCTATATGAATCCTGTGTGAATGAATGAACCTGTGCATGCAATGCATTACTCAAAATTTTTAAGACTAAAATATTAAAGGATTAAAAACGGATTTTGGGCATAACAATGTCCGGGACATTTGTCTCGTACAGATCACACCCATGGCCTGTCGTTCTTTAAATAACTACGTCGCAAACGAAATCTGCCAACATAAGTCAGCCTCATTTACATTTTTTCTTTATATTGACTTCACTGCTAACTTACATCACTTACAAGAAAATTGATCATGTATTCTCCTTAAACTAATGTACAGCGACACTCAACATGTCAGCATTACATTTCGCTAGGGCTATTAAATTTTCAAGCAAATTGGGGCACTCACTTAGCGCAATCCAATTTCTCTTGCAGCTGTCGTATGGTCTCTCTCAAGTTGCGCACTTCTTCTTTGAGGCCGATGTCGGCTTCGTCCGCAGCGAGTTCGATGCCGGGACGGTAGCCTCTCGTCTCCAGGCGTGTCTCGGCCACTTTCAAAGCGTTCACTTTATCGGCAAACTGTTCGCCCATCGTCTTTAATTCCGTCGCCAATTTCTCCATGTTTTCCTCCATCTGTGGAAAGGAATATGTTTATGTCTCGTCTCTGAGCCATTTTGATAAGTTTTAGTTAGTTGCTACCAGTGACATTGTGAGAAATTTGGTATTATTTTAGAGGGAAATTTCAGGCAAATCAGAATTCTGTAATGCTAATTTAATTAATACTTAATTGAAAGAAAATCCAACATAATATAAATCACATAAACAGTTGCATTCTTGTGGAAGTCACATTAAAATTAGTCTATACGTTTCTAAAATTAGTCCATAACAAGTAAACATTTTTTTAATAGTATTCATAAGGCCTGAATTCACACGAATTTAGTAGAAAATTGTTTCTTAGATTACAAACAGACTTCAAAATCATTGTTTTGTATAGGCTATTGGTCGATATGTTTACACAATGTTTGTTCAGAATCTCTCATTTCAATTAATTTTGATCCTGTCACGAATATTAATGAAAGCAAAAAGATTGTGTTGACAGTTCATAAATTCTCATTCGAATTATTACTTGGTAGGTAAGAGTAAATGTGAATTTATGTTATTGAAGAAATGAAGAAAGGAACCATTGAATGACTTAAACAAAGTTCGTTGTTAAGAAAGTATGCTTTAGATACACATTATTTATATAATATCGTTTATAAAATTTATCGCCTATTTATGTCTACGATGATAATTTCAGTTTTAGATAGACACACGGCATAGCCCAGAAAGTATATTCGGATTTTTTTTAAATCCGAAATATGAATATGAATATTTGTATCATGGTAAAATCCAATAAGTATGCCCGATCCGAGATTCGAACCCAAAATTTGTTGAGCAGAACGTTGGTTCTGCTTAGAGAGACAGGTGATAAAATAATTACCCAAATGAATCACTATAAATAAATAATATATCGGATGAATTGTAAGTGTATGAAAGTTTTACATCGGTCAAATGTCATGAGTGCAAATTAAATCTCAAGGAGATTGCAGATATAGTCATTTATAATATTATTTATGGTAATATAAGCGCTTATTTGCGAACAATAAACCAGAGTGTGTAATTTTGAAACATAAATACGATTTCGATTTGTTTTTACTTTCCTTTTATCGAAAGGGTAAGTACATATTATGTAGTTCGTATAATGCTAAGTGTTCAACAACAATAAGTGCTTCGTTGCATTTTCGAAGCACAAATGTGTATATAGAGAGTTTCGTGTACGATTCCTTGTTTGAGCGTTGTTACAGTTATTTTTATTACGAAATAATCAGTAACAAAAACCTCTGCCTCCATAACAATAGACTTAAAAAGACAAAATCCAAATCTACGTTCTTTGGATGAATTTCTACATATTCAAGTGCACAGTACCTTCATCTTTTGCCATTCCAACTCATTCCTCGCCCTCTGTGTGTCGTAAATCCTCCTTCGCAGCATATAGTTGGTGACGTCTGTCTGAGCCCTGAGGGCGTTCCTCGCCCGACCGCGGGCCACGAACAAAGACTCCCGTAGTCTCAGAGTGTCTTGCAGTTCATTTATCGCCATTCTCTTCGTCGCCTCGCACTTCTCCAGCCACTGGTCGTATGTTATCATTCTGTTGCCAGACTAAGTTATGTATGAATCACGAAACTAATACAAGAATGATATCTACAATTAAATCTACGTTTAGTATGGTAATTATTACATATTTACTTTTGGCAATGATTTAGCATTAGAATTGCCTTTTACCTGTTGTTGAAAATAAATTATTATTTCAAGCTAATCGGTTGTAATTTTTTAAGAGTAATTAACCCACATTATGTAAATCCCACCTAAGCTCATAAAAAAATTGACAAAATCTTTCCAGTGATTTATGCGTGAAACAGACAGATAGTTAGTTTCACAATTATGGTATGTGTATTGACGTAATGTACTCGTATATAGAATGAATATACAAGTATAATATGACAAAGCGTCTACCTTTCATAAATATAATAATACTTATTCCATATTAATTTGTTATTAAGCAAGTAATGTGTTGAAATGATGTATCATAATCGACGTAAGGTAATTTCCCCGAGTGGAAGAATAAATATTTTATTTATTTTACAATTTCCTGCCTTCAAGCAAGGTTCATTAAACAATTACTTAGAACCGATGTTTTCCTCACACGGCGTTACGGATAAGGCGAAATATGTTTAAATCAAAATAAATTTTGAGCAAATTGAGTCGAATTTTGCGTGGTGATCCAAAAGCTCAGGGGTGCGATCTAACAGAATTAATGTTACGGTGCGTGGGTTCTAATATCATAGATATATAATTTAGATATATAAGAAAACCCCCAAAATGAAATCTGTAGGTTTATACCTCCGACCTCAGGCATTTGCTTAGGTATTAGAGTCAATAAACTTGCTATGTCAATCCGCACTAAGCTAGATAGACTTAGGCCTTAGGACCTAAACCCTTCCAGTTGTAGAGGAGGTTCGTGCTAATCATTGGGACGAATGTGGGCTCGTGATGATGATGACATTTGCTATAGGCGTACATGGTGGACTAAAGCCTAACCTCTTATCTAATGTAGAGGTGGCTGTGTACAGGACTGTAAGTGATTTTATAATAACAATGATCTTAAGTCTTTGAAAGTAACAGTGTCAATAATATAAATTCTTAAACCGTCAAAATCGAAGCATCTCAAATTGAAGCAATCAATTACAAAACAAGTGAAGCCGACGAGCAAAAACCCGCCGACTTTAATGTAAATTTCATGACCGTACAAAACTATTCCCGTGCGAACGCAACAAGAAGTGGCGAGTGACTGCAAGAGTTTCCAACAAAGAACTCATTAAGCCACTTAGTCACCAGCGTAGACTAATTCCCTAACAAAAAAGGCTGAATGGCACTCGCTTTACGCTAAGCCGTAGCTTCTGTTATTAATGAGACTAAGGTTGATCTCAGAGCTGTGGGTTTAGAGAGCTCTTAAAAGCTAACGCAGGTGCAGCCGACACAATAGTGCGCCGTAACTTCGGACGAATGTAATTGTTTTAAAACGCCTATGTAAAACTTGACAAAGTTTTTTCTTCGACAGTACACGAGAGCTATTTTACGTGCAGATATTTTCAGAAACTTGTTGCGTAAATTTAGTATTTGCCCTTACTAATACTCTTTATCTTAATTACAGTGTCAGATTAAATGATTTATTTGGTAGGGAAGTGTAGGCCACACAAGACAAAACCCACAAAGACTTATATTAAAAAATTCTAATTCTTAAATATTTCGTATTATAAAATAAATAAATTCAAAATATATTTGATTACTAAACGCAAACAATACCTCTTAGGAGTTTTCAAAGAATCTGTCTTGTAAGTAATATTAGCGCAGTCCTTATCCAGTCCGAGCATGTCTTTGTCAATTTGCAAAGCTTCGTTCTTGTCGTTGAGATCGAGCTGCAGTTTGAACTTGACGACTTCCAGCTTATTGATCTTCTCCCAGGCGGATTGGCAACGATCTATCAACATCTTTTTGTTGCTCTCGGTGACGCACAGCTCCTGTGCGGAAAAATAGAAAAATAAAGCGGCGAACTGATTTCTCGCAAAACGGGATGAAGAGTTTTTTATTGAACATTTGTTTGGGAAGGTAATTTTACTTCTTGGCTATAGTGATTATTATTAACGCAAGAGGGTATAAACTTGATCATCACGAGAAGGAAATAAAATTATCAATGGGTGTATGTATTATTAGTATTTTAAACGATTTATGCGGCATTAATATACAACCTCAGAAAGTGAGATAGGTTTGTTTGTTGATTGTTTATACTTTGCATTCTTATGAGATCCCACAAAGATTTACATCCTTATAGGATTGTAGCCCCTTTAAATGCAACCCCCTTTTATAAAGCCTATCAAGAAGTTACATGCCTTATTATTGAAACAAAGATAAGTAATTTGATGTACACCACCTTTTTCAGTTCAGTGTCAGCCAGATCGTAAGTCAACTCGGTACTTCTCCGCCCGTCTCTGTTGGACAAGCATTCGGAGCACACGAGCAGCGGCATGTTCAGCTGCTCCAACTCTCTTTCAGTGGACGCCTTCTCCTCCTTCAAGCCCAACATCTCGCGATCGATGCGGTCCAGCAATTCTTGAAGTGTGATCTTCCACTGATCGAGCTCGTATACTCTAGAAAAGTCAAAATGTATTAGGATTCTATGCTATCCAAAATTATTGCATCGATAGGTATATGGCTCGGGTTGACCAAAGGGCGAGGTTGATAGTTTTACGTTTCCTTTGGTAAATAAGATTGGATTATTCGTATTGCGATCTCAAATCACGGTCACTTTATAGAAGTTATAAAACCTGCTTAAGTGATACACTCCATCTTATCTCATTCGGTAAGGAGGAGAGCATAACAAGACTGTTGTAGAATGCTGATAGCCGTTTAATACACATAAAAACGATTCTAACCTGGCCCTGAGACGATTGTTGTTGTGATAACTGTCCCATTCTGTCTTGATTCGCGTCTCGTTGCGCAGTTGGTGGGCACCGTGACGAAGGTCGAAAGCATCTGCTCTTCTTGTATCCGCTGTAACCTACATAAATATAATATTATTATTGTAACAACAAAGGATTTCCCTCTATGCAGGTTATTAAGGCACAGAGAATAACGTATATGTTAAAGAAATAATAAGAGTCTGTTTACTCGCCTCCGTAACTTCAAGCAGTGGCGGTACTTCCATAGAAGCCCGACTTGCCTTACATAGTTCCGAATAACGAACTTAACGTTTGTTAATTTATAAAATAACGCTATAAACGTGAATGTGAGTACTAACCGGTAGGTATTTATTAGTCCTACGTACCAAAAAAAATATGCTGCTACTAAATAAACATTTGGGCTTGCCTTAGTTTGACACCCTAGGCACGCCACTGACTTCAAGCATAATTATCGAAACGTGAGTACAAAAATATCCTGCGTTCTGTTGCGGTAGTAAGCGCAGACGTAAATATATGTATAAGTTTCTTGAAATAATATATCACTCTTTTTAACAACCAATATCAAGATAAGCTCTCGAAAACCCAACAATTTCCCGTTATAAGAATAACCCTGATGACCATATCCGTCAAGTTCTGCATTAGAAGTCCACAAAATCTTTTCAGTGTGAATACGCAACAAACTCCACTGGAAGCGACGGAATTCCTTTGGAAAATATGTCTGAGGCGAATCGCAGTATTTGTATTACAACTACGTAAAACTACATCCGAGCGGACACAAAAGTTTAGCTTTTTGAGGACAATAACAACCACACAATGTAACGGTTTTCGTACATTGGTATAGAATGCCATTGAAACACAGCACGGATGAATATTTACGACGAAGCTTTAAAATTTCTACAAATTTGGGACACTTCTGCGAATGTGCTAAGTTCGTATTCAGTGTTGCATTTTACGTGACAATGTCGCGCACCTTAAGTGTGTATGCGGGTTCAAAATATGTTTTATAGGGATTTCTTTTGACCATTTCTACATCTTCATTCTTCAATGACCAAATTATCCTCTACCTTATCATATACATATGTACTCAAGTAGGCACTAGATAAGTACGTCGTGGTCATTTCAGTTCGTTTTTTTTTTATAAAAATAATCTAGGTATTTTACAAATTTGCTTTTAGAAGACAATATTTTTTATACACTGACATTACAACTTACATCCACAAATCAAAGTTGTTGATTGGATTATGAGTCAGAAGATGTTTTCTCGATAAACAGCGCTTAAACAACTAGGCCACATACTTAAGTTAAATGTTTCGTATAATTCATTAATGCTGCTCACTTTGTAAATAGAGCCATAACCTCGACTATTTATAACGTCATCTTAAATCTCATTAAATATCTCGGTGTAAAAAGAAGTTTTACATCACGAAAATAAAAGTGGAATAATTACGGCCAAAGACTATTCATTTACGAATCAGTGTCAAGAGTTTAAAAGTCTATTCAATATAATGCAGATGAATGTACAAGTTCATTCTATGAGTAAAACAGAAATTACACATTAAGACTTTGCTTATAAACGATAGTTAAATATTTACAATTTAAAATGTCTTGTCATGTTCTTTTGATTGTAAAGACAGAACAGCTTAAAAGATTAAAGAGAAATAGGCAGTATTCTATATGGTTACGTGTGTCGCCGCTTGTCCATCACCTATTCATTCTACTACAATCATACAACCAATGACAAAAAATTAAACAAAAATGAGCTACTATTGTTTGTCACACATTTATAAAAGTCTAATAAGATATCACACACAACCCGAATTACGAGGAAGCTGCCGTGTCAAACATATGATATTCTAATCATAGGTTCAGTACCGGTACGTTACCGGTACATTTGAGTTTTGACACAAACAACGCGTTGCACTGCGCTGTCCGCCAAATCGTGTTAAAAAAGTGCGCTGATACATTTGGCGCAGAGAAATGACATGGCGCAACTGCCCGGTGCAGCGCATTGTTATTATTATCTAATTTATTAACCCTTGACTCTTAGGTAACCGAAATCAAGTATGTTAAAGCAAGAATGTACCTCTCAGATGATTTTCTACCATTTTTAATATCAAAGACCTTCTAGAGTTTAGCAGAGCACTTTGTATGCTGCGGTATCTCATATATTATGCACCCGTACGTTCATCCTCTTAGTTTCGCATCTTGAAAGTGACAACAATGTAATAGATGTTACTTAATTAAATTTATGAACTATACAAGTATTACTTCCTTTATGGGAGTTTCCCTTAATATCTAAAGTAATCTAAGCAAAGAAGTAATAAGTAAAACATTAGGATGAATGACATTGCACCTGCAAAGTCTAATCGTTCCCTTTTTATTTCAATTGAATACTTAGTCGTCATCATTAATTAAGACATTAGAGGTGTCGTGCGTTCTAGGGGTCTAGGGTTCGATTCCCTGGTCGGGCTAAGTGTTGTTGGGTGTTTCCAATAGGAAATTCCCAATAGTACCACGGATCAAGAAATGTAAAACATTTATTAAATCTAAATGAAGCAGTATTTAGAAATTCAAACCCTAGACTACTATAAAGCTACATCGCGAAAATAAATAAATTATAACAAATATTCAGAATTTACACAGCAGCCGATAACTCGTTTGTTAATAACGTAAATTGTTGAATGGAAAAAGTTTAAATACAAACCCAATAATAAATGTGATTGTTTTAACAGTGTTCAATGGATGTGAAATTTTAAATTAAATATGAATCGTAATATTTATTTTGTATATTTTGCAGTACAAAATTGATCAAGCCAACTTAATTCAGACGTTGATGATTAGTCGGTTCGTCTATGTCTTATACAGGGTGTATTTAGACCGTGATCGAAAACTGAGGTAGGTAATAGCGAGGGTGATCATAAACCCAGTGGCGATATTAAAAATCGCGACAAAAAATAAAAATTTTGACGTTTTCCATACAACCATCGGTGCTAAAAGTATGTGGTTTGTATGGAAAACCCCAAAAATTTTATTGTTTGTCGGGATTTTCTTTAATGCCAGGGGGTTTGTAATCACTATCGCTATTACGTACCTCAGTTTTCGATCACGGTCTAAATACACCCTGTATATTTTTGGTGCCTACAGAAAAACTGAGCGCAAATATAACAGGCGTGATCTTTGCTATAAAATATATATTGCAAAACCATATCTGAGAGTATAGTTAATATCTTTTATAAAAGTTATTCAAAAGTCTCTGATTTTTCCAAGTTCTAGTATATCAAAATATCGTAGTCCAAATGACATTCGCTTTTTTTTATATTTGATCGTAATAAAAGTATTAAAAGTCAATAGAAATTGTGATAAACCGTTGCTGTACGATATCATAAAGCTTCATTTATATTTAAGAAATATCAATACAAAATACTCCAACAAATAATTTCAGCATAACAGATTTATGTCCCTACTAAGTGATCGCAATCACATACAGGTACAGCCTAACTTCGAGGAAGTTTTAATTTCCCGCAAAAAATATAAATATATTCTACAAACTTACCGATACAAATACATATTTTACCCACGAAAAACAGTTTTATACACAGTAAATTAATAACAAAAAGTTGTTCGTCCATTTCTCAGTGCGGGGTGGCCGATCGCCGTTTGATCTGCGATAGGCACTGCCAATTCCAGTTTAGCGCGCGACACCAAACTTTTCTAATTTACCAACGGAACCACGAGGCATGCCCAAAATTATTCGCGCTCGCCGCTTCGGTGTTTATAAAATTGAAACGGCCCATGGGGGCAATCGGAACGCGGTAATGGATATTTGAAACGATAAACTGCCAGCTTTTCGCTATTTCACAATTTATTACACACTTGTATTTGGTAGCTGTCGCTGAAATCGGTCCGAAGATCTATATCTTTTTGTATGAAAAATCGTGTGACGTAGTTTGACCGCGATTAAATCCTAATCTACTGAGCCACACTTTGCGAATAGTGTGCAGTTTAAATCTTTTCCAAATTATTTGTTTATTACCTGACAAAACTATCTGAGTTCCATAAGATTCTAACAAAATATAGTGATGTGCAATGTGTGTAATAATTTTTACTTATGAACTTAATAAATCTGATATGTACAGATACCAAGTGTATTAGATTTCTTATGATACTTAATTTATTAGAATGCGTGGAATTAGAAAATTGATAAATGACAAAGTCTTAAGTCGAAAGAATGTCTTTACTCTGAACATGTTAGTCGACAGAACTATTAAACTAAGTCATAACGCAATTTCAAAATACTACGAGTACAAATACTCTAGCAATTTACATGTATCATTTTCTGGAGGCATGTGCGAATTGCTAGATCGTTAATTTAAATATAACACCTACTTGTAAATTGTAGAGCCGAGCGTCCCAATCAGGCAAGCTGAGATGAGGTAGCGGCTTCTCAAACGTCACCACAGACTGCATTATAAAATAGCTTTAACAATTAACAGTGTAAATTTATTCAACAAAAATATTTTCCAATACTGATGACTAATCAAAAAATCAAATGGATTTGTCAGACAACGTTCGTAATTGGAATGATTTGTTTTTTTTTTTCATTTTAAGCCAGTGAATGAATGATTTGTTATTGAAACTTTTTTGTAGTTATTTTCGAATAGTTTGTAATGTTAACGATAATGGGGCAGAAAATTCCATTAGTGAAAACCACGTGTCCCGTGAGCCGTTTGTTCAGACTAGCTCATTTGTCTGTAGTCATATACATCGCCTATAAGAAGCGTCGAATTATAATCAGATCGCGTTTTCGAGACGAGTAATACGAGATGCTGTTAAATATCATTGAGACGCAGACAGTACTTACCGTGTACTTCGAATAAGTCACCGTATTGATTTCTCATGCGAAATAGTATAGTTAGATGAATGATGGATGTATTGAAATTTTCAATTCTGACTTGCAATGTTTTTACTCTGGTGTGTGTAGTAAATTAACGGTAAATATAATGAAGTATTATGTTATCCCATAAAGACTTACTAATATTAACTTCTTGGTGTTAATTGGAGGCGTTCTTCTGCTGATTTAAGTGTGGATGTATAAGGGGGGGGGGGGAGGGGTGTACATTATTTTATTGTACATTATTAGTGCTCAGCAGTGTGAAGCATACGTGATGATGATGCTGATGATAACTACATAATTATACATTCGTATAACATAGCAGACGACGACCTGCTTTCGAATTTTATAACCCTTAGAATCAAACATTTAAATAAATGTTTGAAACTAGAACATTTTACAAAAATAAATATTATAAATCTACATTATGTTTCTGTCAAAAGTTTGCATACAAAAGGATCAACATGTCACTTATCATAACATTAGCAATTTACTACTTTGCGACTTTGATATGCGTATACGATATATTTAGATTTGTTAAAGATTTTCAAAGTTTTATTTGATATACGAAATCCCTTCAGTCTACTTTTTTATTGTCGGCCATTTTTTATACTCGTAGCGCGATAAGGGCACTTTCATCTGATGGTAATTGTTATATGGTTCATGCAGAATAAATTAACATCAGCCTTCATACATTCCACTGCTACGCACATGCCTCTCTACAACGAGAGGGTTTTAGATCTTAGTTCATCGCGTTGGTCTAGTTCGGGTTGGTTGAGTATGTATATATTAAATATCTGAAATAATTTAAGGTGTCTAGGTTATATTTTGTTCCACAACGTTTTTTTTAATTGTATTCAAATTGAATTGTCACTTGCTTTAAAGGTGAAGGAAAACATCGTGATAAAACCTGCACACCTAAAAGTTCTTAGGAATTTCTTAGGCGTGTAGTCCGCCAACCCACACTGCCACACAGCGTGGTGGACTATGGCCTAAAACCCTTTCAATGGTAGAGTAGACCCGTGCTCAGCAGTGGGCGTATATGGGTTGATGAAGGAGAAGAAGAAGAAAGCATGTGATAATCCAACATAAATGCACAAACAACTTCACGAAGTCAGAAGTGTGTGCCTTTGGTTTGAGCCCGCGGCCGTTGAGATTCTCGACTCAACGCCTAAACCTCGAGACTATCACTAATTGTACAGAGATACGACGATTTTTAATCAATAAACATTAGTATACGAAATTGTAAATGATCTCAGCGATTAATATGTACTTATAGTGCTATAAGTGCAGTACTATAAGTGCAATCAAGAGGTCTCAGATTCAATTTCTAGGTCGAGCATAGTAAGAGATTTTGGCATCAAAAAAGGCAGATAATCCGAGCATCCAAAGGTTTCGTCCCTGTGACCGAAACAGTAACCGTAAACCATACGCGTAACCTTCAGTGCCATCACAAACGACATCTGATAGAGCTATATAAAAAAGTGACGTAACACGAATTCCAATTAAATGCCCTCGTTGTTCCAAATACTTTTACAAAGTGACCAAGCATGGCCACGAAGGGCCGGTCAAAAGCTGTTTGCACGTGCCCGGTTAATCAATAGCCGTCTGTGTACGCCAAAATTCGTACAGAATTCGTATAAGGTCAAAAAGAAATCGCTTTGCAAAGAAATACTTCGATTCCAACCACCTTTGCGGGACTTAATTGGACCGTACTGCTGTTTGGCAATTTAAAATTTATTTCGCTATTGGTTTATTCACTTGTAAAATGGCTTAGCTTCAGAGGAAAAGATGTATTTCTATATCCACGAAGTCAAGAGCAAATATAATTCCAAGGAGTTAGCATATTACTCATAATTCTAAAAATTGTTTATCTTTAGCTATATAAATATTAAATTTATGCATATTTTCATTTATGGCTTAAAAATTGCCATTAAGTTTTATCATATAATAATTACTTTGTCCCAATAATAAAAAAGTACAGACTGCAATATACTGTTGCTAATTCCAGCCAGTAATCATTTTCGTCGAGGCCTTTGCAAGAGTTCTTTGAGCTCCGTCTTTGAGTGGCTAGCCTTTCAAAGGTTAACGCCTCGTCCGACTAACGTAGATTTTTTAACCCGACCTACATTACACTTTTCAAGTAATGTCTTTGAACACTGATTTATGTCATACAAAATGGTTGAGTTTAAATTTAAGTTGGAAAAGGTAAATGTACTTTGACTGCCTCGCCGTTCTGTTATAACGGTTTCAGGAAATCAAGGATAGCGGAGTTAATGGAAATTATTGTAAAGAAATTTCAAGTAGTAGAACGGAGTCTGCAAAGAACCTTAGTAAATGGATGCTTAGCAATTTACCTGCATTCTATTACGTGAAATTTCATACCCAGCCGTAGACATTCGTCTCTACCTATTATTTTCGGTATTTAAATAGTTGTTATTTTTCAAAAGAGTTTTTAAGTACTTTTCTATATGTGCCATCTAAAGTTTTGATTCCTGGAAAATTCTGAGTAGCATTACCAAGTCTGGAACTGTGTATAAAAAACGGCAATGGATTCGACCCCTATAACGTGTGACTAATCGAAATGACGTGCACGTCTACCTACCTCTTGGAGGACTGCAGGCGTGAGGTTATTTATGTATATTTACTAAAAGTTCAAAATATCAGATTTTATATAATGCTTCCAAAAGCTATCGTGAAATTTGCTGTGAATAATGCATTGCACCATCCCCCAATGTTTACAAACTATCCACTAGGGATCTGCAAGAATTATCGCTGGCCTACTTTCCCTATTAAGGGTACAAGTTTGTGGATGGCTGCCCAAAACCTTGGCGTGCGTGTCCATAAATTTCACCAACATTTCCTTGCTGATGCGTCCTGGCCGACTGCCAGTTCTATTTCTGCGTAGACAATGGGACCTCATCTGTTGGTATCGATCTTTACAACTGCGCCTTAAGTTTGTAAGTTTACGTTGGGCCGTTTAGGCAAATGTTTGGCCAAACTTTGTAAATTTAGGCTTTGATAAACAAAATCATGAATTACACAGTTGGATCCAACTGGAAAATATGGGACTGTTCTCCGCTGTATTTTTGTCGCTACTTCCAATTAATAAATTGTGATTTATTTCATTTGCGGCTTTAGGAATTTTTCAACTATTTACTTGGGTTGCTTACGTCGTAAATGTTTCTTTTTCTAGATTTACGGACGTTATTTATAGTGAAGAAATAAAATTTACACTAAAACGCTGGGATCGTATACTATATTCATTGAGGTTTAAGGGTGACCTAAATGTCAAAGTAATGTTACAGTGACTGTAACTATTGCACGTACATAGATATTTTCACATCTAAATTTATATTTGTCTATTGTCAGGTTTATGGCACGTTTTGGGTTCAACGTTGCTAAAGAAAAGTCCCTAATGAAAAATCCTTAGTAATAAATAATAATATCCTTAGTAGGATCCTTAGTAGGAGACCAAAGAGGCAGTAATTTTTTCTCTGACTCATTACATTAAAAAAGAAAAATCACCTCATTAAGTCACCCCTAGCCATCAGCCATGTGATGCTTGGTCTTGCAAACAAAGGCAAAACCCGTGTTAAAAATAAAAGAAAATACGGAAAACTTTTCAATAACTGCGCTATCGGAGCTAAATATTTGCGATTCGCAGTTATTTGTCTCAGGTATCAAATACAACTCTTATTTGGCTCCAGGATTCAATCCAACTTTGCTACGACCGCCGTCTGCAGCTATAACAGAAATATTAACAAGGCACGAAACGTACAACATTATCATAAAATCGATATTCAATATCTGAATACAATCAGACTGTGTGTCACTTTTTTACCTTTCATCTGGAAGAATAAACACTTGTGGCGTTTCATTTCACGCAGACTTTTCATTTACACGAGGATCATTGAAAGATGTGTGTTACGTGTTTGTTTGGAATCCTCGAAATATTTTTTTAAGTCACCTGGTTTTGCGATGCCTTTGGGGTATTTAACTGTGGGCGTATTGTTGAGTGAATGCCTTGCGACCTGAGTCGCCTGATATTTTTATGCCACGGAATATGAGATATAAAAAAATATAAAGATGACCTAAAATTTCTTGTAAATGGAACCTGAACAAGACTTCGAAATTCAAAATCCTTTAGGCAAGTATAGCCGTTTCAAGTATCCAGATAACTTGGCCACGTTATCAACCTCAATAACTTGACTCAGGTGGCCATGTGACTTTTTGACTTGCACAAACAGACACAGATCACGAATCTTTGTTAACGCTTCAGCTGACTCATAAACTTCAAGGATCACATTTAAACGTTTTCGACGATTAGCAGGAGATGTCTTGGTTTCTTGGTTTTGTCTTGGTTGGTCTTGACTCTTATATAATTGCTATGGTCTTCCACTTTTAAATTACTCATTATCGCGTAGTAACAATTTTTTTATTTTGGCGATACTTATCATTAGACTTACTTGTATACATAACATTAAAATGCGTTTAATAACTTATGAAAATTAGTTATTATCTTGACAAAACACAATAACTCTCATGCAAAACAAAATATCTGCCTTAAAAGCATATTATTACGAAAACTTGATTCGATTCCATCAAAGTTAAGTTAAGTAAAGACGCATTGAAAATTGATCAAATATTTACCGTGCAAAAAGGTCTTTATGGATTGAGTAGACCGGCTTCTTCATAAGCTAAATCCATTTTTAACGTTATAAATAGCCTTTTGAAATGATTTGAAGGATGAGCAAAAAATGGTTGGTTCTAAAATGAAGAAATGTCTTTTCCTTTTTCGGATAACCATTTAGATAGGTAGTCTGTTCAGTTGTGATCCCGTTTAGATTAAACTACATAGTTGCGATACTTTCATAGAAGCCCAAAAACGTTACTGGTTAATTATGTCATGTTTAGTTTGTAATACTAAATTGTTGAGTTTTTCTCATTTATTTGTCAAATGGCCTTTGTTACACAAAGATTAGCTTATATTAGAGATTATTCAGAATTTTGTAAGGAAAATTGGACTATTGTAAGAAATTTTATAGGCAGTTTTAAAGGGCTTTTTATTTCTCAATAAATAACACTGGTCTGCAAAAAAAAATTTTTTTTTGCTCCTTCTTGTTTCCATGCATGAATTCATCATATTTTGTGCTCTAAACATGGAATCTGACATACAATTAAGTACCACACGTAGATTTCCAATAATAGGTTGTCAAATATCTCCCTTCCGCCTTTTTGTCTTTTGAATTTCGCGGCTATGTACAAAGCGCTACAGAGCTCGTATCTGGCAATACTATACATAATTTGAAAGGTCTTGACATATCCTACAAAACGACGCTATGCATGACTAGTTTGGATATTGCGTTCAACAGTTACAGACGTGTAAACATGAAGTTCACTAACGCCGAAATTCGCGCTATTTTAAAGTTTTCCTTCGTTAAAGGCAAATCCGTTAGAGAAACGTTCCGTGAGATTAATGGTGTTTTGGGGGATGGTACTCTATCACTTCGAACCGCGGAGGAATGGTTTCGACGATTCAGAGCCGGTGAAAACGACACCATGGATAAGCCAGCCGGCGGAAGACCTGTGACGACAAATACCGATCAAAGCATGGACTACATCGAGTTAGACCGGCATGTGGCATATCGTGACATCGCCCAGGAGATGGGAGTTAGTCACCAAACCATTTTAAACCATCTGCAGAAGGCTGGATACAAAAAAAGCTTGATGTTTGGGTGCCGCATGATTTGACGCAAAAAACCTTCTGGACCGAATCAACGCCTGCGATATGCTGCTGAAACGGAACGAACTCGACCCATTCTTGAAGCGGATGGTGACTGGCGACGAAAAATGGATCACATATGACAATATCAAGCGAAAACGGTCGTGGTCGAAGGCCGGTGAATCGTCCCAAACAGTGGCCAAGCCGGGATTGACGGCCAGGAAGGTTTTGCTGTGTGTTTGGTGGGATTGGAAGGGAATCATCCACTATGAGCTGCTCCCATATGGCCAGACGCTTAATTCTACCATCTACTGCGAACAATTGGACCGCTTGAAGCAGGCGATCGACCAGAAGCGTCCAGAATTGGCCAACAGGAAGGGTGTAGTGTTCGCCCAATACCACATACTTCGTTAATGACTTGTCAGAAGCTACGGGAGCTCAGATGGGAGATTTTATCGCATCCACCATATAGTCCGGACATAGCGCCATGTGATTACCACCTGTTCCTGTCTATGGCGAACGCCGTTAGTGGTGTAAAGTTGCACTCAAAAGAGGCTTGTGAAAAGTGGCTGTCCGAGTTCTTCCCAAATAAGAAGGGGGGCTTCTACGAAAGGGAATTATGAAGCTGCCGTCTACATGGAAACATATTATCGAACAAAACGGCGCATATTTGAACTAAATCCGATCACTGTAACATTTTTTATAAAGCATTGAATAAAGAGCAAAAAAGCGGAAGGGAGATATTTGACAACCTTATATAATATTTATTTAGTTAACAAACAATATTATGAAAATATCAAACATCTATCTTATATTTATTGGCTCTGCTCATAAAAAATATATAAACTACATATAAAATATTGAAAACCAATATAGAGAATATGACCTTTATGCAAAACTTACCAAAATATTTGATACAAAATGTGAAGTCACAGCGAATACTGCGCATGCGCCTATGTACCTACTACCATAAAAATCACCTTCGCCATACCATAAAAGGCACATTTATTCTTTCTCTTACAACTCGCTAAAACATATTTTGTACATACAATGTTTGTATATACTCTTTTTGTAACAATGACGGGCAAAAAAATTGTAAAGAAAACTCAAATTTTTGAAATTTTAAAAATTCATATAAAAAAATCTAGACGTGATGGAAAAAATCGACCAACGGGGATAGATTCAGGACACTGGAATCTTAATATTTATTACATTTTTTTTAAAGGAGGATTTCACTGCAGACCAGTGTAATCATAATAACCAGTGATGCCAATAATTCTTATTATAAAAAACCTTTAAAGCAAGGCCAAGTCAATGCTCATAGCATCATATCAATTAAGATATAAAGCACGTGATAGTTACCCATGTAATTATTTAAATAATTTAGCACACATTCACATTCAGCCCAAAACGAACGTATCGGATCACACTAAGCTTGCAATTATTGAACGGACTATAATACTGTTGTATCACTATACTATTGAATTATTGATATAGTTAGCTGAAATCTATGACCTCAACGTTTTTAATAGCTATTTGACACTATACATATCTGTAATTCCTTAAGAATGTAAACTAAGTATGTATATTGGGTGAATATGGTACGTAAAAATGTGAATTTATTTACTTAAATTACCGAAAATATTTTAACTATAGGTTAATTAAATGTACATACATAATTAATGCAACCTTAATTATAACTTTATTATTATAAATTTACAAAAAACTTCTCAGTAGTCGAGAAGGTCCGCGTCCAGCAGCGGGACGTAAATGGACCGACGATGATGACGATAAATTATTATAAAAAGGCAGCAACAAAATTAATTGAAATAAAAAAAAGTTTATTTACAACGAACGAATTGGCATAGATCCTATCTACCTTTCAATTATTCACGATTGTATGCAAGCGACCCACTCAATATCCATTAGAACAGATATTAATTTAGATGGTAGCCGATAGGTTAGGTAGTTTGCGCGAGCGGAGCTTAGGTAATGGCTTGCCGAACATTTATGTAAACGCGTTAAACCTAAACAAGCTATTAATGCTTGTAACTGGACTTTCCCGGGGCAATTTGGTGCGAAAGTATTAAACTTCTCGTATTTGGAAAGATTACTGCATTGAAAACAATTGCAATTTATCATACGATACTAGGTAGTTTAAAACATGTTTTCGATTGCGGTCCCGGGATAGATTTCCTGCTAAGAAACTGGCCATTTACAGCAAAAAAATATATATAGTAGGACTAAGTCGAGAATGCACTTGGTAAAACACCATTAGACGCGAGCTCTATAATGTAAACCTAAAATATAGCGATCATTAGGTTGCTCTAGAAGTGTGTATGTTTGTTTGCTTGCTTCCTCGTGTCTTCGTCAACCTAAGTTCACGATTTGATACTTTCCACTATGCTTGTACCAATACCCCGATCAAACTAAACCCCAGGTTCCATCCTTGAAAGTTAACTTCTTTCGAAACTAATGTTATCTCTCATACAACAAAACCCTCTGAAACTAAAAACAAAGAATATCAAGCAACTGAAATTAATTTCCCCTTACAATAACCAACCCTGATAGTCATCGGAGCTGGGGTCTCGTGGTCAAACTTAGCTTGGTAATTAGCGACTCGCTCCAGTCATTAAAACATTATTGAACTATGAACTGGCTAAGCGATTAAGGTTAGCGAGAACTATGTGAACTCTCGCTGCATGAGCGAAGCAGCTTTGTAAATTTACTTATTTACCACGCTTCGATGGACTAGACGCATAGCTTTACCTCATTTTAGTTTGATGCATAGATATTTTACTTTAGAAGCGACAGTTAAATCAAAGGCTATAAAGGCTATAGGTATCGATGCAAATATTTGTGATACACAAACATAAGACTTTGACCTGAATGTTTTGGAGACTTTAAACTCTTAAAGTCTGGATGAAGAGAGCCAAAGATCGAGCCCAGTTGCGTGCAATAGGAGAGGCATATATCCAAAAAATGGTCTTAGATAACTTTGATTACTAGGGCGCGGAAATTGTTACCAATAGAAATACTATTCCGGCAATATTATTTTTATTTATTTATATGTTTTTAACATTAATAAGTAAAAGAGAAAGGTCGATAAGGGTTGATATGCTAGCGGCCATTCAAGGCTAATCTTCATAGTACTAAATAATTTGGTATAACACTTTCCAATCAGACTCCCCGCCATCACAACACAAGCAACGAAGCTAAGCGATCTTTGTGACGTAAATTACAGTACACTCAAGAGTGTAACTCATCACGGGGACTTAAATTCAGTTCATTTAGTATCACAGGTACATTTTACAGCGGCGGGCGGCTGTGCCAATACTGCGTTACGAGGAGCTTTACTCAATTCCCACACCTAATTAGCAATTACCCTACGTTGGCTAAAGACCGTATAAAGCCGAAACGAGACCGTGAAATATTAATAAGTATTTATGTATTTGAATACATAATTTATGAGTCGCGGTTATTATAATGGATAATTTACCGGAAAGTTGAAATTATTTGGATTATTTTCGCCTCCTGTTCTTTTTTTTTCTTAATCTGCAAGGGAATTAATGTGTGTTTTTTATTTTCCCTCGTGACAGGCCGTTTGTAATGATTATGTAACAAATTGTCACCATTATGAGCATCTTTTGTTAGCACAGTCATGAAATTGTAATGGTTGGAATTGTTTTGCAGAAATACTTGCGTTGTTTATTGTTTAAATTATGTATTAGGCTATAGTCCATCACGCTGACCTAGTGCGGGTTGGCGGACTACACACCTAAGAAATTCCTAAGAACTTTTAGGTGTGCAGGTTTCCTCACGATTTTTGTCTCCACCGTTAAAGCAAGTGATAATTCAATGTGACTACTCACATACCTTCGAAAAGTCAAAGGTGTGTGCCTGGGGTTCCAACTTGCGACCGTCGAGATTCTGACCGCACGCCGACACCTCGAGGCCATCACAATTTCATTTCATTTAAATTTTACCGCTTTGGGACGCTTTGGGCACGTTTGACCACTATCGGTCAAGAACCACTGTGTTAAATTAATTAATTATTATGCGGATACACGTGTAGTGGTGAAATTAAACCGACTTTGATCATGCGTGCCTCTCATTAGCTTACAAGTTTACAACGGCATCGTTTGAATATGTATTTTTTTTTGTTTTAGGCAACTTTTTTTTTTTTCAATGTCTTATGGTCGTCTTTTAGTTGATAAAACGTTTGATATACTGATAGTATAAAGAACGGTTCAATTGAGTTTTTTCATTTAATAATTTTCACATTTCTTGTGTCATATGGTATTTTGTTTGGCTAAAAACATCTCACTTGTAGAAAAGGCCCGTGTCCAGGAGTGGACGTGGGCTTATGATAATACAAACTTAAGCAAACCTTTCATTATGTGCCAGCACGGACTGACCTAGCATAAAAAGATACATACCTGCTCAAGAAATAAGAAAGAGACTCAATATATTCAAGTATCTACAAACGTCATAATACAGTGACTTCGCACTAATTTCTCATGGCGTGATCATTTATCAGTTGAGCCTTATACATACTTAAATCAAAACCGGTTAAAACTTGTTTACTGTGGCTTTGGTTATAAATACTTAAATCTTCCTTCAATGTAACTAAAATTTAACAAGTCGAATTTGGTCGCCTAAACAGCAATTAAATTAAAGTCAAATCAAAAGTCTGGATCGAATATTCTAACATTTGGCCATTAGTAGTATGAAATAAATTAATTCGAAGGGACATCCTGTAGACCGTAAATACCTCGTGTGTTGAATTTATGTGTTATTAATTCAATCGTAATGTATATGGGTCTATATAGATAACGTTTGATGTGGTCTGATCGAACTGTTCGATAATATTATCATAGATACTACATAATATGTATATTCATGAATTGACAGGATATTTGGAAAAAAGTTTCAATATCGTTTTTAACTTTCCGGCTTGACAGCCAAAGCGTCACCATTAAAGCACACACACATATACACACTCACAACTGTTTTCAATCATAATTTTCACCAATATTAGTTCCATATACGTCCCACTGCTGAGCACGAGTCCATCACGATGGCTTACTGCGGGCTAGAGGAAACTTAAGAAATAATTAAAATCTTTCTGGTGGGCAGGTTACCTCACGAGGCTTCCTTCACCGTTAAAGTACGTGATAATTCTTTATGAATATAACCTGGGACATTTACATCGCTTTACACACAATTGCCACAAGAAAGCAATATAAGTTATAACTTGTCCTAAAATGCTATATTAGCTTATAGTGACAATAATGTTAAAGACAGTTTCGAAACCAACTGACCATAGTAATGTATATTCAAGGATCTTGTTCCAAATTGCATAAAACGGTAAATACCGTATTGATAACTAAACCCACACGACAAATTGTAAACATGACGTCATTATCATGATCCGATGCACAAGATTGTGTAATATATTTGCATAATATATTTACATTTATTATCGTTTCATATATATTTTTCCTTAAACGGTTCTGCATTTCTTGTAACTAGTGACAAGTTTGTACTATGAATATTAAAGACACATTTCAGCAATTGTGTTTTGGCCGCACGTAATAGGGGCGAGCCTTGCCCATTTTCCAGGACATTTCTAAACTCCAGTGTGTGTGTTTTTACTCCAATATTTGACTTTGAGGGACTGAGTTAGATAAACATTTTTAACTCATTCCACGAACTTATTAAGAATGAATGAAATTTAATATTAAAGACTCAGGTTACTTGTAAAAAATTAGAAATTCTCCATTTGCAGTTTTATAGAAACCATCATCATCATCCGAAAGGCGTGCAGTGCTCTACATAGACCTCCCTTAAGACTTCCATAGTGTCGGAAGCGGCCTCTATCCAGCGGCTTCCCCCGATATTCGCTGAATCATCAGGCCACTTGATTCGGGGACGTTCAACAAAGAACTGTGTTTTTTAGAAATATTGCTACTGAATCAGCACCTTGGCAAAAAGCCTAAATCTACTGGAGGGGTATAAGAATAGAAGTGTTTAACAAAGCAAACGACTCATTAATTTAACATTTGTGAACCATTAATTTGTTTAACTTCTCATTGGCGAAACCTTCGAATTATAATCAATTCCGAAACAGCCCCCACATGTTTGTGCGAACTTTACGAAGTACCAGTTATTTCAGTACTTTTCCTCTTATTCATCGTATTTATTTGACATTACGAAAGTTTTAATATGACATGTTTGTAAGTCCATTTACTTTACCTAAAGACGTCAATATACGCGTGTGAATTATTGTTTTGACTTAGTTAGTTGTTGACGTAGTTGACGTAGCCGGAGTGGTACCTAGACAGGTCTAACATTCAATATAATTAGACATTAGGTATACATATAAAAAATATTGTGTAAGTAAAAGTAAAAGTAGCCTTGTCTTTCCACAAAAGATCAATTTTCTTTTGTCCTCTGTCTGTTAAAGATGAGTAAATATAAGTAATGGTTATATAAATACCATCATATACGTAATCGACCATCTCGTAATCACCCATAACTTCGAAAAACTATCTCGCCAACAGTTTTATTTCATGAACAACCGCAGGGTTTAAATAAATCACTAGTATTCGATACAGACGACCCTCAAATATTGCTCTAATAAAAACACTCAAGTAAAACCTCATTAACCAAGCCAAAAGTCGATTAAGAACGAAATAAATAGTGTAAGAACGGCAATGTCAATATATTTCGTTAAAGAGTCCTCTGAGTGCCTATCATTTGGTCTAATGGCCTACGTACCAGTGAACGGGAATCGATAAAAAGTTGCCAGACCGATAATAAACGTGCCCAGTTCGTTTTTTAATAGTCTATTATTTATTTTTAAATAGTGATTATTTTTTTTTTAATTCAGAAAAAGGAGGTTTTATTGTAAGCTAACCAAATCGGCTCAATGGTTAAAGACACAGTGTCATGCCGTCTTCAGTTTATGTGGATATCTATAAGGGTTTTGCGAGTGACCTAATGCGATGCCATACCAACGGTCGCGGGTTCATGAACACCCTAATTAACTTTTCGAAATATTATGTGCATTCCTTATGTATTGTCAAAAATAATGGTTAAGGAATAACTTTTTTAGGGAGACATCCTTCGATACTTATAAACCAGTAAACCTCGATCAAGACAGCCTGATGAAATTAACGATTTACTCGTATAATTATTTGCAGAACTTTACTAGTTTGAAAATTATTTTGACTTTGTCAAGAATTGACTAATCATTCTAAGCTTGTGCCAAGAAGTGACGCCTTCATGGAATAACACCAAATGATTTCATTCAGTTGTAAAGAATAACAGTCATATTTATAATGAAGTATGTATATTTTCTAGGCAAATACATGCCCAATTGAAATAGATATAATATCTTAATAATATAATATGTGTTTATATTCAAGAATTATTTTGCGCCATTTGCGCGGTGTTACAATTTTTACATTTGGCGTTACAATAAAAAATGAATGTTCACATTGTATTTTATTATCAGACCGCAAAGCCAACAATACGTAGGGCAAAACCGCTATTTAGAAATAAATTTAAAAAATAAATCTTTTTCGCGTAATGGACTATTTTTGGGTCATAAAATTAACCATATACTAAATACCGCCAAAGGTATCAGTATTTTGAGTGGTAAATTATTTATCGGTTATTATTAAGCAAAAATTACTGATTCGCCACTGACAAGCGACACTTTTATGGCGGTATGTGAACTGATATGTACATCCTAATTGCCTCATAGCAGTGATGGCCTCGAGGTTAAGGCACACGGTCGAGAGTCTCGGTGGTCGCGGGTTCTAACCTCAGGCACACACCTCTGACTTTTCAAAGTTATGTGTGTGTATTTAACATACCTCATACATACCTCACGCTTATATTCCCCGAAGGGGTAGGCAGAGGTGCATTTCTGCACCCACATTTCGCCAGATATGTATCAGTCCCACGTAATAAGGAGTGAGCCTATTGCCGTTTTTCGGGCACATTTTCAGACTCCGTGCTGCTACTGAGAATAACCCAATAAGGAAAAACCCTAATAACCCAAATACCCAATAAACCCAATTACACTTTGGCCGACCCGGGAATCGAACTCAAGACCTTTTGATCGCACGGCATATACTTGTACCGCGAGACCATGAGGCAGTGTGTGTATTCACATTGAATTATCACTTGCTGTAACGATGAAGGAAAACATCGTGATGAAATCTGCACATCTAAATGTTCTTAGGAATATCTTAGGTGTGTAGTCCGCCAACCCGCACTAGGCCAGCGTGGTGGACTATGGCCGAAACCCTCTCAATGGTAGAGGAGACCCGTGCTCAGCAGTGGGACGTATATGGGTTGATGAAGAATTGCCTCATTGCAGAGTGCCCACATTTCGTTTCATACTATAGGCGATTGTAGGATGTTCGACTGACTGACTGAAGATCTTGTCTTCACAACTTGTTTACAAGTTATGAAAAAGTTATTATCAGTAAGTTAGGTTCATAGAGAAGTTAAAAATACATCGTCATCTATGTGGTATCTTATAATTGATTGTCGAGAGAAGAAACAATTCTCCGCGGCATTCTGAAGTCATTCTTGGTGAGGAATAAATAAGTCTGGCCGCGGTCGTCACGCGTTTACGCGTACGCGTACTATGAATCGAGTTATTCACGGATCGCTCGACACCAACGCGAATCTCGATTCCAAGTTTCGATTCATTTCATTCAGTCTGCGAGCGCCCGCTGCGCAGTGATGACGTGTGTGTGTCGCGCGTTGAATGTACGAAACTCGCGACTAACCGCCATTACGAGTTAAAAACTTCGTTAAAAGTGATGTTAAGTGCAAAGATGATGATAATGCGTATTAACAGTTTGTGATAACTAACAACTAGTGTGTTTTGTTTGTGTAAAAAGTTGTGAAGTGTTGTTACAAACGTCACTTGTGGATTTACAAGTTGACCGGTGTTTTGTTCCTAACCGTGAGTATTTCGACAAAGTTCCTATTTTCCAAACAATTTGAATTGTAAATTGCACTGATTTTGTGGTTAGATAGCGATTGCGTGTTGTTAGAAAGGCCCTAATTACGTGTTAAATGGATTTCATAGGCTGTTTATTTGCTAGATATCGCTAATGAATGAACTAAGAACCGGATGGTTAAAGTGCACAAACCATTTTATAACTGCGGTCACTTTATCTTTAAAGATAAGATTTCGTTTCTTTGCAGTTGAATTATCTGTACTACTTAACTACTTGTTAAAACTATGTTAAACTAACATTTTTATTGTAGGGTAGATTGCCGGAATTCGAAATAACGTATTTTAATTATTTAGTTTATTAGCATCATACTCAACTATGACCTTCCTGTAGACACTAGACTACAATAATATGTATAATGGTATTTTATGTGGAATTATGAGCGGCAGTGTATAAATTACATTGTGTTGACCTTGGAATCGTGTTCCATCAGTCGAAGTTACCTACCTCGGAAAAAAAACGATTATCAACGCGTGGAAAGATTTTTTGTTCGATTCCCCGTAGTGTTCCATGGAAGTTTTTTTATTACCTAAAATTAGACAATTATCTTTATTTTATACGGGAGTTCAAGTCTAAAGTTAGGTCAAGTACGACAAACATGTTTCCTTAAAAAGTTTACAAAAGTCTATAGAACGATCGGATCGCTTAACCTATTTAGGTTGTCATTTTTTTATTCAATTTTAAATTCATACATACATCGACGTCACCATTCTCAAAGGAGTAGGTAGAGGTTAATTTCTAGAGGTACTCTTCGTCCTACGTGATAAGGGGCGAGACCATTGGTGTCTTTTTCGTGCTGCTTCTGAAAATTTCCAAATGGAAAAACTTAATAACACTATCCGAGCCAGAGCCTTTGCTTCACCCACCACATATTATTGCCACGGTATCAATGCGTCTCGTTTCGTTTTTGATTGATTGTGATATAAACTGGGATCCCAAAAGTACATTGGATAGATGTAGTTTCTTTGCATACCATAGTCTATTCTAGTGTTCTGGAATAGCAATGACGGGTTGGCGGTGCGATAGTAGATTTCAACGAATCATTCAAATTCATTAATGAAACCTAATTTGTACGGTATTTTCCTTGTATTGATTCGTGACATACTTATACCTATATAACGTATAATCGTGACCTTGTTACTACTAATACATATGCTGGAAACAGGTTTATGCCTATGGAATGTAGGTTTACAAGGATGTCTGTGGCATCTGTTCTGTATGTTATTATTAGCAGCCCTTTACTTAAACTTTAAATTAAAACTGTTGCAATTACATACATACACATCTTACAACTCATATCTAAATTCCCCGAAGGGATAAGTAGAAATGTATTCCTGCATTCTTGATTCGCTAATCGTAGTGGGTTCCGTGTGATGGAAGAACTATAGCCGTTTTTCGGACACGTTTACGGACTCAGTACTGCTACTAGAAAATCCCTAACGGAATAGAAGGAAACCGAACCCTTCTACGAGATGATTGGGCAATATGGATAAATTCCGAACTATCAATTATTGGTTTGTTAATATTCTCGTATTTCGGAATACTTTCCTAAACATTCCGTAACATAGAAAAGGTTCCGGGTTCGGCAGCCGAGCTTGACAGTTTTATTGGGTTTTTCTTAGTCTTCGTTAGAGAATGTTCTCATGAGCAAAATACGAAATGCTCCTTTATCATGGGACATTTATAAGTAACAAATAACAAGACAAAACACTACTTTATGAATAAGGTACCTACTAAAACCAACTTCTACAATAGATTAAAAATGTTACTTTTAATTTTGTTTCATTGGATACGAGTTTAATTAATAACAATCAATTGTGCTCCTACATGAAGAATTCTAATTAGCGAAGCAAGGATGTGTAAAAAATCGGCTGGATGGTTGGCATCGGTTGGAATAACGAGCATGCAATTGTTTACACCAAATAAATCCTGGAGTTGGTACTTATAAAAGAGATTAATGATGCATACCTTCCAAATTTATCAGTCAGGTATTTTGGATTGCGGAATTTTCGAGAACATTCTGGAAGTGTGTGATGCAGCAGTGATGGCCTCGAGGTTTAGGCGCGGTGTCGAGAATCTCGGCGGTCGCGGGTTCAAACCCCAGGCACACACCTCTGACTTTTCGAAAGTTATGTGTGTATTCAAATTGAATTATCACTTGCTTTAACGGTGAAGGAAAACATCGTGATAAAACCTGCACACCTAAAAGTTCTTAGGAATTTCTTAGGTGTGTAGTCCGCCAACCCGCACTAGGCCAGCGTGGTGGACTATGGCCTAAACCCTCTCAATGGTAGAGGAGACCCGTGCTCAGCACCCACTGCGTATATGGGTTGATGAAGAAGTGATGGGGGTCAAGGATTAAGAATGCATTCTCTAACTATAACCAGCCGATTGTGGGTGCGAATTCTAATCACACCTGGGAATTACAAAGTAATGCAATTAAATTCGGTACCGTTGGACATCTTTAGTTAGTATATTGCTTTGATTAGTACCAGAGTTTCTCACCCTGTTTGCTTTCGGGATTGGGTGGTTCATAAAGTATGTATAGTTGATTTTCTTATCCAAAAAAGCCTTAGGATATGTTTTTTAACTCTGGTATTTCGATAGATGTTCGGAGTGGCGTGTTAGTAAATACACTTTTACCAGCTTTTTCAACTAAAGACTTGAAGATATTGTGTTATTATTATTTTTTTAATATGAATAATCGTTCGTAAAATTATTCATTAATTTTACAATACTAATATTGATGATAGAACAGTTACGAAATCATCCAGTCTATTTGATTACACAGTTGTGAATTCTTGTTTGCTTTAACAACTTCTGTATGAGACATACATTCTACTACTGCTTACAGGCCTACAGCTAAATATGGTTTCTAGAATATTTTTTTAAACATAATTATCTAGTACTTAAATGAATGTTTTGGTATTTCTGGAATATTGTAATTTTATTTAAAATTACTAACTAACTGACTAATTTTGTGAGTATATAGCAAATTATTCATATATTCATAGGGATTTAGGTACTATAACACTTCTAGAAGCTTCTAGACCTAAAAGATTCTAAAGTCCTTTCGTTTTTCGATTGATGAAACCTATATTTTCGAGGATGAAATGTTGATGTTTTCTATTTATCTCTTTCAAATGCGATGGAAGCAATTACATAGAATACATTATCATCAGTAAGCAGTGTTGGCCTCGAGGTTTAGGCGCGCGGTCGAGAATCTCGGCGGTCGCGGGTTCGAAACCCAGGCACACACCTCTGACTTTTCGAAGTTATGTGTGTATTCAAACTGAATTATCACTTGCTTTAACGGTGAAGGAAAACATCGTGATGAAACCTGCACCCCTAAAAGTTCTTAGGAATTTCTTAGGTGTGTAGTCCGCAAACCCGCACTAGGCCAGCGTGGCGGACTATGGCCTAAAACCTTCTCAATGGTAGAGGAGACCCGTGCTCAGCAGTGGGCGTATATGGGTTGATGAACATTATCATCATCATCAGCATCATCATTTGCCCTGTTCCCAATGCTATTCGGGATCGGCGCAGTATGTTTTCTGCTTCAGGCACCCCTTTTTTCTATCATATCTCCTCATTCATCTCTAATTACATATACATCCCTAAAAAAATCACGTTAATTTGTAGTGACCCTCGAAATGTTAGAGGGTTCTGCTTACAGTATCACAGTACAAAATAACCCTTCACTGCTTGCTCACTTAATAAATGTGTCGGTGCGACCTTCCAACCTTCGCTTAAAGTGAGTCTGAGTATCCTGTTAGGTTTGGTTACAACGAAACAAGAGTATTTGGGATAAATTCCCTTTTTTCTTTAAAACAAAAAGTAGGCTAAGTATTGGCTAAGTATTGTAAGTAGTAACCCTCTCAATGGTAGAGGAGACCCGTGCTCAGTAGTGGGCGTATATGGGTTGATGATGAAGATGATGATGAAGTATTGGCTAGCACAGGTGATTATATCAATTTGATATAACTGTATAGATTTGATTTAGACGAAAATTTATATTGTATCATAGCATTGTGAATTAGTTTCGAAACTGAATCACTGGTTTTAGCTCGTTCTTCTGTATTGGAAACTGCCTTCCGATACGGGTAGTAAATTAAATCAAGTTTAAAATGGCTAAATCATAAACAGACCATATACGTCCCACTGCTGGGTGCCATGTCTACAGTTTCGAGTTTTAGGCCTTAGTCTGTCATACTGACTAAAGGCGAGTTAGCGGACTACACACCTAAGATATTCTTAAGAACTGTTATGTGTGCAGGTTTGCTTACGATTTTTTTTCTTTACCTACTGTTAATGTACTGTACATGATATATATTTATAATGAATACACACAACTTCGAAAAGTCAAAGGTGACCAAAAAGATTCTCCACCGCGCGCCTAAATTTCAAGGCCTTTTATTAAAATTATTGATATTGTTAATAACTAGATCTTCCAATCCCAGCTTTACTGTTGACGATTTTTCAAATTATTTAGACTTGGTGAATGAGGCCTCTTGTAGTCCCATTTACGAGAAGTCGCTACAGGTATTTTAGGTCATTTTTCTCTAAAGTATTACAAGCGAACTGACCTAATAATACGCCGTATCACTAGACTACCTCCTTAATACTTTTATTCTTACTTAAACGAATAAATACTTCCCAAATAAAGTGTTATTTGTTGGTCTGTATTTATTACATTTCGATACAACGTGGCAGAGAGACTTTATGCGAGATACAAACACCCAGACCCAAAACAAATATTTTTTCCCCACACGAACATTTGTCTCGGTGCGGAGATAAAGTTCACGGCCTCTCGTTTCGTAAGCTAATTTTAACTAGTTTTCTACTATCTTTTTTAATGTTTACAGTGTTTTTTGTAATGTATGCCACCGAGGTCAAGTGTGAAGAAAAATAAAGATATAATAATAAATATTGTAACAGAATTGTACTTTGGAGTGATGTGTGTGTAAAGGTTACCGGTGATAACGGACGAGCAATAAATAATAGTAAATTATACACCCATTAGATACATATTTTACATCTGTGATGTATAAATTATATGCGGCTCACACTAGGATTTAGTAGATTTATTCGGGTAACGAATAAACCGATCCGAGACAAATATTTGTGGCTTAAAAAACAGTTGTCTCGGTAAAGGTTTCGAATCTCTTCAAAAACCAAACTTTAATCAAGAGCGTCAAGAAAACCGCCTTTTCACGCTGGGATCGTGTTTGTCATTTCACACTGAGTACAAGGAATTGCAGTAAATAAAGTGATGAAATCGCACTTTGATCGATAAAGATATCGGACGAATAAATAATTGCGATTATTTATATCCATTTAATAAGGAAGCTTGATAAGGACGGGTTCGCATAGGTCAGTCGGGGTACGCTGTGCTATTTACTGTTATAACGAGAAACGTACAAATACTATTATACGTGACTGATGCATCGTTTTCTCGCGTGACTAGAAAGTTTTTAACTAGTGATGTTTCTGTTTCACGCGGTCACGGCATTCAACTCTAATTACTCGATTAATTATTTTGCTGCAATCAATTTGGTTGATGACGTTTATAATTAAATGGCGATTTAAATTGCTGAGTTCCGGATATTTAATTGCTAGATAATCTGGTGGCTTCCTAGGTTTAACGCCGTAAGATGGTTTCATCCATCTCGCCATAGTCTAAGAGCTTTAGAGCCACAGCTCAAATAAGAGTTAGATAATTTCAAGAAACTGATTTGTCGTATTTTCTCTATAATTCGAACTTTACTATGTTATGAGGCAATTATAATAAAAGTTCTACAAAGTTTTTTTTTCAATTATGATTATGACTCATAACTTCAGTTTATAAAAACACTCACATGCGTAATAAGTTAAAAATTGTTACGCAAAAAAATTTAATGAATTTGGTATAATCTGATTCATCCAAGTGTTAGCTGTTGACTGACAAAATTTAATTATTTTGGAACAAAATTTGAAAGGTTGTTTTGTGGCGGAACTTCCGAGTACGTTCAATCATTTTTACAATTAATCTACTAAATTCATGCGATTATTGAATGATATGTAAATTTGTTTAGGCTTTTTCTGCCTACCTTGTTAATATGAAATGAATTAAAATTCTGTAAATTTTATAAATATCAAAAAGGGGGAAAGCATTTAAGACGGAGACGTTGAAAATCTATTTTTACTGGTATATTTAATTTAAATTATAGTCATTTTTATTTTCAATTGTAAATAATTAGAAGAAAAAATTAAACTACGTCGGATATGATGACAAAGGATTGTACACTTAAAAATTATATTCTACAAGTGGCCTTCAATGATAACAAGCGGTGACGAATTAAGTATAATCTTATAATAATACTTAAACATTTCTTAAAATGGCGTAATAATAAAAGACAAATCAGTTATAAATAGATATACAATGAATGTTAATTTTGCTGATAACCTTGAATTTATTTATTCACAATATACGCCTTATTTTTTATTGTTATGGTTACTGGTCGACCATTTATTATAAAATACCAAGAACTTTTAGCGAAAAAATGTAACATGTATTATTTTATTGACCAATGTTAATATGCTAGTGTGGTGAATAAAAAACTTATCCTACTCAGAAGTGAGGGAAGCTCGTGAATTCATTATCATCAATTAACAGGTGTTAATCAAGAGATACAGAGCCAGGTCGTGGGCGGTCCAATCATAGTAAATTGATAGTAGTTTTGTTGTCTTAATATTCATTGGCCAAACAGCTAGAAGTTAGACTGTAAAAGACGTGGGTAGTGGAAGGAAAACAAGCGTGGGAGTCTGCTGCTTCGGTTTAAATATTTAAATTTGAAAATCGAATATACTTGGATTAAAACAGATACCTACGCTGTTTAAAGTAAAAAAAAAATCCCGAAACAAAAATAATGCTGAGTGAAATAGAACGACGGAGGAATACTAATTATTTTACATTACGGTTTAAAAATTAATCTCAAAATTAATTCAATTTTCTACTGTTATAAAAAGGAAAAAAATAAAATAATGTTTACTTTTTAAATCCCTTTTGACATAGAGATTTTAAAAATAGAATTGTATGAATAATGTGGCGTAATGTCTGACCTGCTACTATTTGCTTATTATAAACACCCACGTTTTCCAAACTTTAAGTCCGATGTAATGAGAGGCAAAAGTATTACAGTTACTCAGATTTTCTTCTCTAAATATCCTAGTTAAAAGTGTCAGTAACTCTAAGTCCAAAACTATACCTTAAGACCTTGAAGGTCGCATACATACTGCTGGACACGGGCCTCCTCTACAACTGCGATGGTTTCAGGCCTTAGTCCACCACGCTGGCCTCTTGCGGGTTAGCGGGCTACACACCTAAGACATTCTTAAGATTTTCTTCCTTCACTGTTTAAGTAACTGATAATTCATTATGTAATACACGCATAACTTCTAAATGATGTCTGCGCCTAGGGATTGAACCCGCATCCTACGAGATTCTCAACCGCGCGCCTAAACCTTGGGGATATCACTAACTAACCAGATACTTAATAGAAATCTTATTTAAATTAACTCCAATGAAATTTCACGGTCCTTCAACACGGTCAACCATTTATCGATTGGATCTTGTTTCGTCAAAGTTAATTAAGAAAACATTAATTAAATAATTAATCCTCGTGGCGCGCTGGAAATACAAATGAAATGTCGTTTGTGAAGTCAGGCCGTAGGCTTTAGTCTTTCGTCGAACAATTTTACGACCTACGCTTAAATAATATTTTTGATGAAATAATCTAGCTTGACCTTATAAATATAAACAGCAAAATAATTTAATTAAAAAAATGGTTGTCGTTCTAAAGATAATTAATTAAAATTTAGTTGTTTATTTTATAGAGATCATTACATAAAAATTTAAGCCTCTGTTTTTAATTTAGAAAATACAAGTGCGTGTTATTTTAAAATAAATGACAAAATGTTACTGAAGACATCAACGGTGCCTATAGTAACGTAATGTAGGGCTTTTTAATTCTATAAAATAAAAAGAGATCTTTAATTATATGTAAAAAAATGCATAAAATATATAGATATTTAATGAAATATTTTTTATTCAGCACGCACACTAATCCCTTATTCATACAGGCGTCCTTTATCATAGCCCAAAAACATTATGGGAGATCAGTCTGCATCTAAATGACCCGTCTTATACACGTTCATGAAATAATAAATGAATATTCGATGTTAAAGTGTTCCGCAGTCCTACATTTTTATTCAAATGTCATGGCGAAGAGTATTGATCCCTTTAGGTTTCATAGTAGGTCTGTATTACTGAAAATTATTAATGGGATATTCGTAGAAGCAGTTTCGATACTGGCCATGTGACTGATAAATAGTAATAGGCTCGCCCAATTACTGATAGAACTAAACATAGTTTTCGAAATATAGGTCAATTATTTTAGATATCCAAATTGCTGTAGATTTCGAGAAAGCCGTCATTAAAACTTACTTATGTTCTAAAATTAAACCAATATTATAAATATATGAGGAAATTATATATATTACTCTTGAATGTAGCGGTTGAATTACTTGGTACGTAATTACATTTAACACAAGAACGTATAATTAAAGTGATGCAATTACTGCTCCTTTTGATGCTTATTAAAAAAAAAACACTCATATATTTATTACATTTAATGTTGCTTATAACGTGTATAAACCTAAAGGTACCTATACTTTGACCATGTTTCTTACTTATATTCCTTTAACATATTATGTCATATCATCATAGGGTTTTATCGACTCCGGTGCTCAGTGTATTTTTTATTTTATAAAAATCAAACTAGGAATAAACTACAAAATCACGCCACTACATCTCAACTATATGCCTTCTAAGGACTGGGCAATAATTTCCTACTCCGCCGAAAGTCGTATGAATTTTAAAATACCATGTTGTTTCGTCTAGACAGGCCATTACGTGTGCATAACCCCGCTTTACCGCCTTGGATTTCACGTGCATGTAGTTGGAGTGACTGCTTGTTTTTTAAATATTCATTAGCCATTCTTTTGTGTTGTTCTTTGGCCAAATGAGCTGGTGAATTGACTTGCATGTGATGTAAGCAGCTTATTATAGAACCTGTGTCTTGTTGGAACCTTGGTAAGAGTGCGAGATGTTATCGTATAGTACTATAGTCCATAGTTATGTTAATGGTAAAGCCAAGTAAATGTACCGGATGCACATATTTCCTGAACTGTCAGTATGATACCAATTTTACGTCGTGAGTATCAGTAAGTACGTGTTTTTGGTCTCAAAGACACCTAGACCCGAAACAATCGTTTGCCATTAGAAGAATATTTATAATCAAAAAATACGTAGGATTAAAAAAGGTGCATGGTCATAGGTGTATGAATACGCATCTCTTTACGCTTTAGAAATATTAGGTATATGTTTTTTTTATCAAAAGTAATATCAAAATTGCTTTGACAAAAATCTTAAGCTATTGCCCACTTCGATACTTGATCACTCGATCGAATTTTGTCCTTACTTATTTCAAGTAGACACAAAGAGTCACGGTGTCTCAGCAAGTTTTAAAACTGACATTTCTCATACATTTCTGCCCCCAAACTTGATAAACGAAGAACTTATCCACTCACGTATGAATCTTAGATTTTATTCATGCATTCTCGAAACTTCCATTCGAGATATTTCACGCTGAGTCAGTGTCGCATGCAGTATAAAACTTATAGCCGAAGTTCATTCAGATTCGTCAGCCTTGTACACGAAGATAACCTTAGCTCTCGGTACCCAGGTCATGGTTTAAACTTTAACATTTATTATGATTCATCGTATAAGTAATGTTACCTTATAAAGAAGGATTTTTTGTAGCATAATATTTGTTTTTTGCGCAAGTATTTAATACGGTTATAGGATGGTTAAATTATTATCTAAATCGTTCGGGCAGACTACTTTTATCTTCAAAACCATTCAATTAATTCTTAATTCCCTCAGGAAGAGTTAACAACTGTAGATAGTAACCTAGATTTTAAAACCGACAAAGCATGGACCACTAGTATTGAATATTTTATAAACCTTTTCCCAACAGCGTCAGTAAACGTTCTCGGTTTGTCTGAATGAAAGTGCCCTCAATCGCTCCTACTCGTATATGTCTGAACAAGGCGAGGATTGACAACCTACGTGGCGCAACTGGTTGATGCACCAACGCAAAATGCCATTGAGAAACAAGACGCAATCATATGTAGATTATGGTGGGTTTGGTATTCGCAAAAAATTATCACGTACTTAAACGATGAAGGGAAACATCGTGAAGGAGCACACCCACAAAAAGTAAATAGGAATTTCTTGAGATTGTAGTCCGCAAACCCTGAAATAAAGCCTAAACTCTCTTGAGGAGCTGGTTTTGTTGTCATAAGTGCTATGTTATTGTCTTCATGATAAATAAACGATCATTTTGTTTTGAATACTATCTTATTTATTTATTTATTTACACTTTATACAAATTGTGTATAGGTGGACTTAATGCCTAGCATGGCATTCTCTCCCAGTCGAACCTAGGGTGATGCAGAGATGAGATGAGGCAGGTGTGTAAAATATTAAAACTATACCATTGACAAAATATAGACATATAATATATATTACTACATATACGCATACATATATACATATATAAATACATATAAATACAAAACATATATATACCTATATATATATTAAACAGTAAAGAAGAAAGAAGAAGAAATAAACAGAAAGTTATGGTTGTGAACATTCCGCAGTTTCACGAGCCAGCAACTGACGAACCTTTTGCTTAAATGTACAGCGATTAGTGCACATCCTGATCTCTAAAGGGAGCGAGTTCCATAGGCGTATTGATTGGACATAGAATGACGCATCTATAAAGTTAGTTTTGTGTGAAGGGCAAAGAAGAAGAGAATTATTTGAAGAGCGAAGAGATCTCTCGTGGCTAGAGTG
The DNA here is from genome assembly GCA_030295005.1 of Cephonodes hylas. Lineage (NCBI taxonomy): Eukaryota > Metazoa > Arthropoda > Insecta > Lepidoptera > Sphingidae > Cephonodes > Cephonodes hylas. Next base: position 9,571,249 of record AP025372.1, on the reverse strand, counting down.
TAAAGATTGAAAATAAGGCGTTAAGTAAGTAGGTGGGGAGGAAGACATGAGAAAAGAGAAAAGAGTAGTAAGCGCGCGCGAATTACGACGTTGGCGAATAGTTAACCACTTAAGTTGAGATCGAAAGATAGATACATGGTCGTATTTACGAAGATTGAACACGAATCGAATGCAGTTATTAAGAAGTCGGTCGAGTTTATTGAGCAAGTCTGCATTCAGGTCAAAATAGCACACATCACCATAGTCAATTATGGGAAAGATTAAAGTCTGCACAAGCATTGTCTTGGTCCTGGAGGGGAGGAGGTTCTTCAGGCGATACAGAAAGCGGAGGATATCTGTTACTTTTTTGCAAACGTCGTTGAATACTATCTCAATGCGGTGTATCTCTACTGCAAAAATAGTACATTGAATTATAGTGTGTTCCACTTCACCTAACAGGTGGTCACGGAAGGCACGTATCTTCGGCATTATTTCATATAATTAACTAAGCTTGGTCCAAGTCCGCTCTTAAACCGAATTATTAAAGGCCACTAAATTTCAACTTTAAACGATTTCACACGGACAGTCAAGCTCATAAACGCGGTATCAGCAATCTACTTTCAACCTGTCTCACTTGAGGTCCGGTAGGGGTCTCTTAATTCGGTCACGTACACAGGATTATGTATATTAGCACTGGAATCACTAATTACTGATAACACGGGTCAGGTTGGTACTCCAGACGTTCCAAATTTACACGGTTAGGTTGGTATTAGACCATGTCAGGGTTGAGCAAGTCTTTAAGGAACCCTTTTGCTGATGAATGTTTGAGTTCATACAAGTGACGTAGAAACTCAACCTTGATTAAATTTTGTATGGTAATGAATTTGGCTGGCTGAAGCCGATTTTCATTTAGAAAGGTGCCTAAGTGGTAAGGCCTTTTCAGCCGTTGTCTGGGGCATAATTTATGTTTACCCAAGACTGGGGTAGGAAAGCTTAATTTTTGTTTTCCGAGATACCTGGAGTGTTTTTAAAGAGTCCTACACTCAGCTGCTGTCGTGGGTTGAAATATATGAATGAAGATATGTTTTTAATTTTATTATTTGCGTTGCTTGACGTCATGCAATTTCCGGCCAGTTCCATTTTTGTATAATCGAAATATTCGTGTGAAACGAGTTGCTAAACATGGAAATTCAACCGGAGATTTTACTGTCTACATACATTTATGCCGTCTGGTTTGAACTGTTTATTAATAGTATAAATTTTGTCAGTATTGGATAAAAGTTTATGCTGTATAAATTTTTACTCAAACGATGTTTAAGAACGCTATATATTAGTATACATATTAAATATTCCTAAGTTCAAAGAATGTTAGGCTGTGGAGCCTATTTAAAACTTTTTGAGGTTAATGGTTCATCCATATATTTATTTTTACGGCAATGTAACCTACGATCTTCTCGATAGTTTTACCTGTATTTGTGCTTGCCATTCATATAATTTGTTTTATTCATCAAAATCCTCCAAGCTATCACTCAAATGTACATTCAAAATACATTTATCAATATTACATTGATTCCATTTCGTTGAATCAAATATATTTCGATTTTCCCTGAATCAGTTACAAAACCGTAAACGTAACGTGCGATTTCGAAATACACTGTAACTGTATTATTATTCCTATAACAAAACGATCGTATTTCATAAATAATAATTCATAAGAACAGTAAACTTCTTAAATATTAACCAGCGGATAACAGTAAAAATAGATTCGGCAATCTTTTACGGGGACCTATGCTGCTCCCACATGTTTATTTGATTCTATGAATAAACCAAAAAGGTCGACTAACGGTGCTGAAAAATATTCAGCGATCGACACGTTTCTTAAATGTCATTTATTTATGTTGTTCCCATTTATTTAAATAAGGTTGTATACGTCCTAGAGTTCGGAATGAATCACCTCTATTGATGGGGATTCAACTTTTACCTTCTGCTCTGGGCTATTGCGTCTTGGATTTTACATATTGAAGACTTCGCAACGTTTTCTTTGGTCATTTTGTAACGTAATAATTATTTATGCAGGAATATATTTTAAATGCCCTGCATCCATGCATAACGTTACGCCTGTTTCGCCTTACACATTACGCCTGGTATGTAACAGTCACGCTGTAAGACTAGAATTCGAACCGGTTATACCATGCTTTAAATCTTATGAAATTGTAAAATCTAGCATTAGGATACGACTTTGCTTCTTCATTTTTGTTTTATTTCATCACACCATATAATTGCGTAATAAAAAAACTCTACATTTCTAATTTTCAGTATTACAAATCTATTTCACAACAATATACTTGGGTAATCGATTTGCTATATCCATTGGTTGTCAATTGCATTGTGGTAGTTTAGCTCGCTTAGAAACCCTACGAATGGCTTTAGCAAAGATTGGTTAGCCGGCATCCTCGGTACTGCAATACTATTGACCAATTTACCGCCTCAATTCAAACCTGTAGGTGCTTCGAGTGTAATTGTGACCCGAGACGTACGACCATTGCGGTGAGAAGACGTGACTTCAAGTCCCAGTTGGTATGGCTTGTGGATTTAATCTTCCGATGCATTTCGCTTGGATGGCTTAACTCTTCGGAGGCAAAATGTGGGCTTGTGTAAAATGTTACACATAAATGTCCAAGTACCTTGTTCTGGCTGTCAGTTTTACTTTTTTTAAGATGAGAATTTTGCCAAATAAACACATAATACTGACCAATTGCGCTTTGCCAATTTAATATACCCACGATTTCCTTGTATTGTTAAGGCTTACTTACTGAAGCGTACTGGTCCTTGGAGGTTTATCATCATTCAAGTTAAGAACAGAGATAGCTAATACTCGTATATAAGGAATCAATAGGACCGATTCCTGTTCATTACTTAAGCCCAACTCATCTAAATGAGCTATCATTCAATCCGACAAAGAAAAAAAACACGGATCTCTCGAGCAGAGTTTTCTAGTGCCCCAGCGCCGGGAAACTGGTCGACTCCGCAATTTTCAAACACACCTGCGTGTTTACTTTTTTAATTTCCAACTTCGCTCAGATTAATGGATAGTACGGACGGATTTGCTGATAGTTAATTGGTTTCAAGGAAACTTTATTTAGCATGACTTTTTCGGTCATTACTCAGCACGTCAGTTTGGACTGCTGCTACTTAGTCAATCAGTCAACAAAGAACGCTAAGAGAATGGAAAAGTGTTTTTTGCGACGTTTTTTAGGGTTTAATAGATATGATAAGAATGGCATACAACGGTCTATAAGTCACTATAAACTAGTGTAATAGAAAATTACCATAAATTACCATGCTATATTTCTTTTCATAAGGAATATTTCTAGATGTGGTTGAAATTAACGTCATTGATAATGAACAAAGTTCTCCACGAATTTTTCGTAAGTATTTGAAGTATATCATTTCGTGTTAGCCCGGTGTAGGCTATGGTCTACATTGTATAGGCAAACGTAACATATATCCAGTCACATGACTATACATATATATGGGTATATAGATTTGAGGCGACCGCATTTCAAAGGCATACCTATAATCTACGAACCAGCAATTAAAACAAAAAAATACATATTAAAATGAATACCTGAACGACGACCTTTGAGTAACTTTTGTGACATGATTAAAATGGGTCCATCTGAAATATTCATTGACGGTATTTTAATAATGAAACCTCTGAATATTTTCATTTGGCAATTCACGTGGCATTTTTAATAAACGTTTAATACGTCCTCGACATTGTTACGATAATTTATATAAGGCTTAATTCATTTTTATTTTATCGGCACCAATGTACTTGATGACATTTCTATGGGAGATTGATTAATATCCTCCTAAAAAGACAATTTGGTGTATTTGTTTTTCATCATCTGCATCATCAGCCACTGCTGAAAAAGTCTTATTCAACTTTCACAGCCATAGTATGTCAAGCAACGAAGTGATGTTATAGAAAAATAGATCCGAGATTTATTTTTTTTAATTTCAATATCATAGATCATCAATGTCATAGATCGTTTCCTATTATTAAAGATGACCAAATGAAATATCATTTCACAACTATATTTCTATGAATAATGTTGTGATTACAAAGTTATGACAAACTCATTAATTCTGATCTTCTGATTTAGATAGAATTTAACTGGGAAACTGTTGAAGCTCCAGCGAAGTTTAAACAGACTGCGATCTGGTTCGGAAACTATTTCAATCAGGTTCAGTCACGGGGAAGTACTAGTATGTATTTCTAAAAGTGTTGTTTTGCTTTGGCGACGTTCCAATGCTGCAAATGTGTTGTAACATATTTTTTTTTCTACTAGAAACGCCTAAATGTATAGGTCTAAGGTAATTCTCACGCAGTTCAATTTTACTATAATACTTCGATGAGCAAAAAATATTAATAATATAACTCTTTATTTTACAGCACCATAAACACAAAGTAACAATAAGCAAAAAACAAATGGCAGATTAGGCACATAAAAAAATTGGCGGCCTTATCGCTAATAGCGATCATATATTAGTGGTTTTAGAGTTTCAAAATGAAATGCAAATTAATATGGCTGGCGATTTCAGAATTAAATGAAACTTCTTGATACAAAATAAAATTATTGAGGAAAAAAAGTTACCATTGGTTCATTAGATTCACAGTGAAAATGATATTTTTTTCTTTGATTACAAAGAAAAAAGAAATTCCTCGTAATCTTTCTTCTTAATCGTAATCGTTCTTGGACTTAGCTCAATAGCTAAGATAAAGAATGCTTTAATATTTTTAAAATATCAGAACAATTACTAAGGAAAGCTTTTTTGTATTTGATAATTCTTGTTTTTTAAATTAATGTTTGTATAAGAAAGAATTGCGTAAATTTTCTGAAAAAAATGTAATTTAATAAATACGCGGTTTCATATCGCAAATATGTGCTTATGCATGCTCGTTGTACTGAAGTAATATACTTTTAAGTCCTTTGCAATAGTATCTATGTAAATCTATTGTTGTTGAATACATTTTTGAACCATGTATTTTTTCAGACCCTTCGTCATAATCTCTGCGCTAAACCATTGATTCTAGTTTGTAGCAACAAGTTCCCACAGCCGTCGAACACATTTAGCCAGTTAAGCTTTGACTTGAGATGGATACAGTTCCAGCACTACAATTCATCACTATGTTAGCCGCCGGACGGACAGGGCTTACGCGACACTGGAAATTTCTAGACGTGATTTAGGCTTTGACAGTTGGAAACGGTTTAGCGATTACTATTAGCTGCGTGGTGTAATTATATTTTTATTATAGGGTTGGTTGTGTGTTATTAAATTCATGTCTTGGGTCGAGGATCAGATAATACCAGAGACTTCGGTCTCACAAAACCCGCAGACCCGAAACAAATTTTTATGCATCACCCAAACATTTGTCTCGGTTCGGGGATTGAACCCAAAAGCTGGTGTCTAGGAAGTTGCGCCACGGGGCTGTCAAAGTAACACCGTGTCTTCGACTAGTTCTCTCATGATGAGTTCTTAGTTCGATGGGAAGGAGTATATAAAAGGAAGGATTTGCATGGCAGTAGCTCATTGACATACTGTTTTTTCAAGATTTTTTTATGTCATTGTCGTACCTTTCTTTTCTATCAATTAAAATTAATCCTTTGCTAGTTAAAAATAGAATAAGCAAGTTATACAGTTTTGATTTAGCAAGGGTAGTCGCGGAAGTATCACAACAAAAGTACATTAAAAATGAAGGAGACTTTTTACAATGTCATTTAAATGTGATTTCGCACGCTCGCAGCGTTCTAAACGAGCTGAGTACTGCACGTAGTCTCCGTAATAGCCGCCATAGCTTGTGGGATTTCCTTTGATTGTATTAAATAGCCTACATTGTTGATGATACTTTTCATTTAAAGTGCATACAGTCAGATTGAACCTACGTTTTTAAGTGATTGTAATATCATGACAGTGACGCGTATAATATTAGATCTTAATTCAGATTATTTCCACTTGAACCCTTTTTCTTACATCAGATTTGGAACAGTGAAATCTTAATTGCCAATTGACAAAAGCACTTATTATTATGCTGGACTTTTCTTTATCGAGGAATCACAGGATGATCCAAGATCATTTGGTTTGAGTCATACAAGGTATTACTTATTGCAAACAGTTTTATTTCTGCTGTAGGACGTAAACATGTTGGAAAAAATGAAATCATAAAAACAAGTGTATGGGCAGCTATATTTAGCAAATGTTTCTTTTTACGCAACATTCGTGCAAATGTATAAATAAAAATAAAAGGAACAACAAAACTGAGTTGTATTGTACAACCATGCGTTCTTGCGAGTCAGAAAAAAGGTTTCTATTACGTCATATGAATCAGAATGAGTTTTGGCACGTGAGATCACGTCAGCAAGGCAAAGGGCCGATGTCTACGTTTCAGATTTTTGTCACAGGACAAAATTTTATGTATAAATTATTATGGCAATAGTCAGCTAAAAATACTCCTCAGAAGAGCTGAATGAAGTTTTATGTGGGGCCAAATAAATACGCGAATATATGTATGTATGTATATAGATGATCCCCACTCGCAAATTTTATACCGTTGCGTCCGTGTATTTTTTTTAAGTACTTATAAATCATCATTATGACTAACGTGTTTTAAAGTGATCCTAAGTCCCTAAAATCATCTTCATCAGTCATATGATGTGAATCATTTCAATTTTAATTGACGCTTTTGATTGGAGCTGAATAGCGCTTGATTAAAAGCGGCCTGCATCCATCAAAGATACGTAATTTAATCTTATTCAAGTTTCATACAAAATGATCAACTTGACACGATACAGTTTTCGACGTACTGAATTTTAAACTTTCAAGTCATGCTCCTTATTAAAACTGTTATCTAGCTAGTCTGTTTATCCAGAACGGGCTCATACATTTATCTCCTTTCCATCGCCTATTGATCTTTCCTAGCGATAGTCTAGCATCCCTCGTGTATTGAGCAAGTGCTTACACTTATCTCTACAGAGGCAACTTTTTCGTCTCGTATGAATCATGAAATGCGCGTTTCAAAACTCTATTTAAACTTTATTAATTCGTCAAAAGTTGTGAATTGTAAATTAAAATGGCGGAATTTCACCGTGTAACATTTGAATGTTGGCAGAAATGTGGATTTTATTCCGGTTGGTAACAACTTTCGTTTGATTCCCAGTAGTTTTACTTTTGAGTTGTTGTATGCTTTACTTCAGTTTGGTAATAAAATGTAATAGTATTTCATTGGAATAAGTTTAACATATAATTGGTTATTCGAACAGAAAAATATAAATGAAAATTTCTGAGAATGAAAAATCGCCTATAGGACTCTCAATTTTGTTAAATTATTGTACATCCCGCCTGCTAGGCAAAAGCCTCTTTTACGACTGAGGGGGTTTAGGGGTTAGTCGACCACGTCGGCCTTGCGCGGGTTGCAAGACTACACGACTAAACAAACTATTGTTTAGTAAATCAGACTGCCTTCTTCACATAATGTAGGCCTTTGTCTTTTGCCTTAATCGCCATTGAAGACACTAGAAGAGGGTTGACGCGAAATCGCCCATAAATTTCGTAAGTAGTTAAGTCGCTATTGTCAACGCAATTTCTATTCGATATTAATCTTCACAGACTTTTATTTCCCAGTATTTGTATTTATTATTTAAATATTAAATATGTCCAACTGTACTTTTTTTATAAGTGGAAACTGCTTTTGATATTTGAATTTATTTGAAAATTTAGATTATAAGAAAGAAAAAAATATAAATAAACTGCCCGGTGAAATTTATTCATCGATAGAACACTCATTCCATTGGCCGAGAAGGCATAATTTTTATTCTTATTCATGCCAGTATTTAAAAAATATTTCATACGTAGCGCCTCGTTACTAACAGTTATATTATAGGTAAAAATGACAAAACTTTAAATGTATTAAGCGAATTTTGTACTTAGCTAGGAGTTTTAGTCAACCCCACTCAAGCTGCGTTGGACATCACTCACTGGAGGGATTAGCCGTCATGCTTCGGGGAGTAATATACGCGGTGCGTAGAACTCTGCCAGGTTTATAATTTGTGTGTGTCGTGTATTTGATGTACTGCCAGCTGGCCTATGAGATCGTATGGTAAGGGAGAATGGATGAATGTAGTTTTAATAGATATGGATAAATTTGACTAAGGCCTGAACCCTCTTAATGGAAAATGAGGCCCGTGGCCAACAGTGGGACGTATATACGTTGATGACGATCAAGAGATGGTCGTTTAGAACGAAAACTGAACGATAAGACAGTATGGTACATAATAATAATGTGGTTCACAAACATAGCTGTCGTTTAAAATGACCAAAATTATTTTCAAAAAGTATTATGTCGATCCCTTGACATTAGAGTAATCGGGCATATCTGTTAGAAAATGTTAAGTAGTATGAAGTCTAAGAATGAACAGCGGCTATCGGATCCCCTTCTTTTACGTAGAACTATTTACACAACAGTCGAAACGGGGTGTTGAATAACACTACTGAATATCTCTTTAAATGTATATTTATGTAATAGTACTTCATTCGAAGTGTGTACGTTCACGGCTGTATAGCCGTGATCGTAATCTTAAAAGTTATACCTTAAAAAAGCGAAATTATAATTTTATGTATTTAAATTTGCAATTATTATACAAATTAATTCAGTGCAGTTGAAGAGCGACTAAAAACCAACGAGCTGTAAATAATGTTTCAGTTAAATTCACAATTGCTTCCAAAATACTTGGCGAGAAGTTACAAAGAGGTTCTGCATTGCTTGTGGGCATTTTCGATGCGATGCACACAAGATATTATCCTTCATTGATGAGGTATAAAATTCACTCACATAACTGTGTGTTTAACGTTAGTCGATATAATAGATGAAGAATAGATAAAAATAGATGAAAGTAATGCATTGTCAGCGCGGGAATCAAATCCACAACCCACGATCTCACGCTTTGCAAGCTGGTGTCTTTTCAACTGCGCCACGGTAGCAGACCTTATTTATTTGTAATCGATAAGTTTCTAAATTATTGCGGCGTTTGATTTGATGATGAATGATTAAGTCATTGATAAATAATTTTTTGTTTATAATGTTCCTCTTTTATTTAAAAAAAAAAATTGCTGTTCTTTAGTCTTTCCATCATGGTACTTAACATTTGATGACGTCACTTAAGTGCTACTGAAAACATTGTGGGCAGTCGGAAGTGCCATTCTCTACGAGCGATTGCTAGTAAAATGGCTTCCTTTTTTGATGGAACATTCTGTTTGTAAATAGAATATATTGCCTTGTTCGAAAACCGATTTGAACATATTTGTTATAAAATAGTCTTATAGTATACCTACTTAAGTAATTATACATTAGTCATCTTTACATAGAATCCGCATTTTAGCCAGTCTAACTTGTGGTTGGACGTCCAATCTGCTTGCCGATATGGATGTCGTCTCCGATTGAGAACCTATTCTCATTTCTACATTTAATCAGTGTGTCGTATTTAAAAAATACATTACAATGGTTTTATTTTAAATCACTTGATCATAGTAATAAATCTTCATTTGTCATAATAATGAGTAATCTAAACCACAAATCAAATCGGCCGACATATTGATAGACTTATCGCTGAGAGCAATCTCTACAGTATCGCAAGTACGGAGCTGTACCGATCAATTTTATAGCCGATCTTTATCATCCACAGCTGAATATTAACACCATACTAATGACATATATAAATAATTATTGAAAGACAGCCTCGTGGTCTCGCGGCACAAGTTAGTGTCGTACGATCTAGAGGTCTTAGGTTATTGGGTTTTTCCAAGGGAAATAATTAGGAGCAAGGAGACTGGAAATGAGCCCAAAAATGGTTATAAAGTCAGCATTATTACTTGGGTCTGGTATGTATATTGGGCGAAATGTAGGTAAAGTGTAGCTCTGCTTATTCTTCGGGAAATTCAACCGTGAAGTTATGTTTGGATTCATTAGACCCGGCAGCTAAAGGCAATACCTTTAGGCCACCAGAACAAAACCTGAGTACCAAAGAAATACCGAGTAATAAATAACCTAGAAAGAAACGCTAAGAGTAAAGAGCCTAAGAAGAAAGGGACTTACTCACGCCTGTAATACGACCAATCTGTCTCCTACTGAATTTATTCATCATTTTATACACTCATATCGCGTGCCGGTTATTATTTAACCATCGTGACGTGAATTTACGACACTCGTTCAGAATGACGTGTATCGCCAAGCTTCATTTCGTTTGTGATGTAATATTAAAGAGGTTCAAGCCGTCTTAGCCGTTCCCGCTGTCGCCACTTATTTGTTGGTTAATTATAAATTATGGAGCCAAGTCGAGGCTCGCTCAAATGTTTGCTTAAATTATTTATCGGATCTGGAATAAGGATTTGGGGGAAGCGTTTATAAATTTTGTAAGATTTAAACGACTTCTTTGTTTGGTGGCGTATTTTTTACATTATAAACAGAGTGTAAAAATACCGTGATCGAAAGCTAAGGCCGGTATTAGCCTCAGTGATTGCAAACACCGTGACATAAAAAAATCCGCACATTTTTTATGTTTACCTAACAACCACGAGTATTAAGTGTATGTGATTAGTTTTCACATTCACCTTTTATACCCAAAAGAGTAATACAAAGTATTTTTTTATACCCAAGTTCCCTAGATATTCATCTCTTATTATAGGACTGGAAGTAATGCTAAGTTAAGACATTTTACAGGACATAAATCTCTTTTTTTGCTTGACAAAGGAAAAAGTAAAGGTGGTTTATTTCAGTCTAGTATATTTGATCCATCCACCATCCACATCATCATAAAATAATCAACAATATTATATTATTATATAATCAACCTACATTATTCGGAAACCCAATTTATCCTAATTGTATAAGATCGGATAGAACGCTATGGGTTATGGACGATAGTGATCAGCTTTGATTACCTAGGTTGGTTTAGATTACCTAGCAACTTGTTTATCACAATTCTTTGACCTAGTAACTCCTTAGTAAGACATATTTGTATTTCTCTCCTTCAAGAACGTGTTTTTCTGAATATGAGGCAGCTTACGTCTTCTTTTTCACCAAATTATAGGCATGGAAAAATTGATTACAGGTTTATAATAAAATTGGAAACATGTACCTATTGTGGAATCATCGGTCAACTCGTACTGAGCTATTGTGGCGGTCTAATGCTTAACCTTTTCAGTCGAAAGGACGCTCGTATCTACCAATGAATTTTTGTACATAGATTGTTATCTCTTTTTTTGGCACTTTCGTCCAACTTAGACATGCCAGCCTTGACAATTATTTTTTTTAATTTAACTTAGTTCAGTTTTTATATATAAAAAATTGCAGCCACATCGTTTTATTTACCTACATAAACATATTTACATCCATTTTAATAAATAAAATGTATTGAACAATTTAAGCGTACATATGTACAGTTGCATTTGTAATAACAGTTAGTATGTGAAAGAATATTAACTTGTTCTATTAACACTTCTTTACTCCTTTATGGTCCATCTACAACTTTTATTTAGCGGAATGCGTTGGAAGAGTCGTAGAGTTGAAGTTGTTATGCTAATAAGTACGTAATAAAAACACATGAGCCTTAAAATTATATTTCAGCACTAGGAAGCAGTATAAGATAATTTTCAAAGGAAATGCACGAGTTTTGTCTTAATTTATTCAAACGATGTGAAGGAAACGTGATTTGGCTGGTGTGTATTCATTTAGAAATTTAGTTACGAACAAGCCAAAATTTACGTGCTATCGAGATGTCACGGATTCGATTACCGGATCGGGTATTTTTGAGTGGTTTAATTATCTGTGGTATTTAGTAATGTAGGTATGAGTAAGCGACAATGCTAATTGTCACATTTTAGTGCCTCCCTCCGTTTTTAATTTACTATCAAATTTCTACGCAGATTTAATTTACTAATTTAACCGTCCGGTCAATGACCGGGTACCCGGGTATCCATTTTAACTTTGCAGTTAGAATTTATTAACTTTTTCTTAAAAAAAATACAAAACCTTCTGGATCCCCAAAATTTAAGTAGTTTTAAACCCCATTCTTGTTAAAAATTATTATAATTAATTATATAATAATAGTAATTAACTACCAAACTTGACACCTCCTTCGTTCAATAACCAGGCACCCGGGTACCCACTGAAAGTATTATGCATGAACGTCGGTAATACTCGCTAAAAAAAACTAATTGTTTAAGATATTTTTGTAATTTAACTTTAAAAATAAAAAAAAATTATATAGCTTATAGTTTATTTTATTCAAATATTTTTTTTTTATTAGCAATAGCAAAAATAGTAAGTAAAAAGCACATAATTCCCGTCATATTTCTATTAGTCTAATTTTATTTTATTATATATTAATTTATATTGTATACTTTTTAAAATGATACACTGCTAAACGGAAATAAAAGTAAATTTTATCATGACGTTCATTTCAACCCATGTTCATCAGAAATAAGGTTATTACATACTGAACATATTTTTCTAGTTTTCGCGACGTTTCTTTTTTTAATTGTCTTAAAAATACTGGGATCTTGATTATTTACTTGTTAAAGTTTACGCATATGGATTGATAGCTCGGTCAGGAAAAGATTCAATCGCCACTTTTGTTTAGAAATGCCTCAAAATTTGAGGATTCTTCGAACGATTTATAACGAAAGGAGTACGCAGTTGTTTGCCCAATAGCCGAAAAATAATCGTCGATCATGCCATTTTTAACAGGCATTTATGATTTTCATTATATAAAAGATATGGTGAAAGTCAGGCAACATCGAGAATATTATAGAGATATGCTAGAAGCCATCTATGCGTTGTAGTATATCAACCAAGCATTTTCTCCATAGTGTCCACTCCAGCTTTTGACCAGTCACAAAATTCAATAATTGCGGGTTGTTTCTTTGCACCAATACTAATTTTTGCTCCGTGATGCATTGAAGATAATATAATTATTGCCTTTTTGGAACATAACTGCACATAGTTATGTTTTTTATGAACTTTAAACGCAGTCGATAATGGCCTCTCGCGTTTTCGATTAAGCTATTGCTGGTGGAATAAATGCCTTATTTTTCTCCAAAATGCTGACAATCGTCAAGTTTCACGATAGTAAACATTGTACCAATGGAAGAGTAAGAAAATAATTATCCAATAATAATGGTATCAACTCGTAATGTTCCTTCTTGATTCTTGATACGGAGCCACCAAGACTGAAAATTTTCACCAACATTTTTTCACGTTACGTATTTATTAATATATGTATACCTTTTTTTATTTTTACAGCAGATTTTAAACGTGATTGGCAATAAGATAAGGTAGTACCGACATATAACGTCTGTTCACTGGGATTCTAAAATTATTGTTTGGGCTGAAGGGCCGATTACTCCCAAATAGGCCCCTGAAAGGTCTAGAACCTTCTATGGGGCGTATAAACTGTATATAATGTTCATAGTTATTTCTTATGCCACGTAGATAGCTTACTAATAACTTATCTACCGTCACCTTACATGTGGGTACCCGGGTACCCGGTTATTGAACGAATGCTGAAAGTTTGGTCATTGACCGGAAGGTTAAATCGGATGTTAAACAAAACATTCTCATTTTCAAATACTTGTACTAAAACAAACCTAAATGGCAAACAGGTGAACTTCTTCGAAATTAAATTATTCTTGAAAAGTAATTTATAGAAAGCATCAAATTATTACATACATAAACTTATGACTGTATTCCTCAAAGGTGTAGGTAGCGATTAGGTCCCCAAATTTTGCTAATTATGTTTTCGTCCCACGTAATAAGGGAATATTAATAAATATGTAATGAAATGATTACTTAAAAATACAAGTACAAAAGTCTGTCTATTCGAAACCTTGACTATCGATTTTCTCTAGGGCCAGGCTAAACAACCTAAGTCATTAAGGTTTACAGACATCAGTATTTTTGGGTCACTAATAAAGCGAGGGTTGAAATTTAATAACTGATACCTTCTGTGAAATATTTGTGTTATGTTATTTTCTATTTGAATATAAATTGTTACAATATAAAGTTTTAAAATAAATTTGATTTCCTTTGATATTTTAGATTTATTCATCGGAATTCCTATTTAAAGGCTGTGGGTTTTTAAGCTATTTTAATAAAACGTTATAGTTATCATCATCATCATTATACAGTGGATACAGCTATACATTATTATTATTCTATAATGTATTTTCCAAGAATCACTCAATATTACTTACTTAGATATTTTTGGAATGTTGGTACAGTTTTATTGGAAGATATTATAGGCTATGAGTATAAGAGAAAGAAAATTAGATATTTTTGGAATATTACAGTAATTGAAAAGTTAAAAGCAGTGATGGCCTCGAGGCTTGGGCGCGCGGTCGAGAATCTCGACGGTCGCGGGTTCGAACCCCAGGTACACACCTCTGACTTTTCGAAGTTATGTGTGTATTCACATTGAATCATCACTTGCTTTAACGGTGAAGGAAAACATCGTGATAAAACCTGCACACCTAAGAGTTCTTAGGAATTTCTTAGGTGTGTAGTCCGCCAACCCGCACTAGGCCAGCGTGGCGGACTATGGCCTAAACCCTCTCAATGGTAGAGGAGACCCGTGCTCAGCAGTGGGCGAAAATGAGTTGATGAAGACAGTAATTGAATCCTATGAGGCATTAGGGACCATGAGCAAATTATTGAAATACATATTCATCATCATCATCATCAACCGATGTAAGTCCCACTGCTGGGCACGGGTCTCCTCTACCATTAAGAGGGTTTTGGCCATATTCCACCACGCTGACCTAGTGCGGGTTGGTGGACTACACACCTAAGAAATTCCTAAGAACTTTTAGGTGTGCAGGTTTCATAACGATGTTTTCCTTCACCGTTAAAGCAAGTGATCATTTTATGTGTTCATACACACATAACTTCGAAAAGTCAGAAAAAAAACAGAATAGAAATACATATTACAATAACTAAATCTATAGGAGATGTCACTAAATTTACCAGTGATTTCAACCAATCATCTAAACTGCTGCCAGTATTGTAATGTACGTATGCATCTGTCTGGTACGTAAACGAGTTCCAAATGGTACTTAACTTGATTCGAAGCAGTAAGCCTTGGCACTAATCAGCCATTCAGCTACTTACTTGATCTATTATTTGAATATTAGCCTGTTTGCGTACTTGTGCTCACGTCTTTATTACTTCGTGTGAATTAGCTATGGAATTCTGTTTGAGTATGGTTATTGACATATTTGTTTGTAAAGTTTATTGTCAGGAATAAAGGATTTTTGTTTACATCATTATTAGCCCATATATGTCTTACTGCTGAGCCTGTGCTCTGTCTTCTGTACAAGCGAGAGGGTTGAGGCCTAAATCCTGTGCCTAATATTCACATCATAAACTAAAATAGTCATTTTGTTGTTTTTTATTTATACCCAGGCCAAGGGTGATTCTAGATTAATACAATATACTGATATTTCTATGGGTTATCAACGTTCTTAGAAGCCTCCTTGAAGCCCTTCTTAAGTTCATAAAAAAAGTAAGATGTACTAAAAGTACGACTTTAGTTTAGTCAGGATCTACATTTATGTATGAAGGGTCAAAATTAAAAACTGGGCGTAGCGCTAACAGCTTTACCAGCTCGTTAACTTATGTAACCGCGTAAAATGCAAAATCCCTTCAAACAGTCGTTTACTGTTATCGTCTTAAGTGGGTCGTCTAAAGTCGGCTCGCATTCACTGAGTTACGACGCCCAACTCAAAGGGAATTTTACAAATTTTCTTTAGGACACAAGTTTTTATTACTTCGCTAATGGTACCTGCACTCCTGATCTCGAAGAACAGCGGACTAGTCACGTTCGCAGCGGATCAAAACGATATTTATGTAATTAAAACCGTAATTAATTTGCGAAGTTAAATGTTTGTTGCGAATTTTAAGCGAAATCGTCTGGCACTTTTTGATTAGCTTTCAAATTTTAAATTGTTTATATTGCGAAATATAATGAGATCAAAAGGATTACGTTTGATTTGCTTTACGTTAAATGTATTCGGGATTAATGGAAAAATGTGCACTTAAATCTGGTAAAGTTTTAATTTAACTCGCGTTTGCTATTTTATTATTTAAACTTTGTAATCGCTGTGAATACATTAATATACATTAGGTTTTAAAATGCTTTTCGAAATAGTATTTGCTTTGCGCTGTTGCATCAGTAATGGGTATATGGACAGTCACTTAGCACAGTTGGCGCAATACCAGCTTGCAAACTAGATACCGCGGGTTTGATGTCCGCACCGAGGCAAATATTTTGGTAATGTACAAATATGTGTTTGTGTTTTCGTCTCTTGTAGTTTCTGATACCCTCGCCATAAGACTTGTATCTTAGGGTAGGATCAGAACCAGTGGCGGTACTTCCATAGAAGCCCGAAAGCCCGACTTGCCTTACATAGTTCCGAATAACGAACTTAACGATTGTTTATTTATAAAATAACGCTATAAACGTGAATGTGAGTACTAACCGGTAGGTATTTATTAGTCCTACGTACCAAATAAAATATGCTGCTACTAAATAAACATTTGGGCTTGCCTTAGTTTGACACCCTAGGCACGCCACTGATCAGAACTACATATGTGACTGTTGACCGATTTATTAACTTGCATATACCATATTTCAAACAACAAACAAAACACAATCAATCACCTTACTCGCTCATAAACATTTACTGAAAAGCGAAGAACTTACGTCTTCAAGAGAGGGTTGCATTGTATTCCATCCGTCTCCGTTGACACAATAGTACTTTACATCAGTTTTTATTGAAACTGTGGCGCTACCCCGGTCCTAGTTACTATTATACTGTAGTTCTACTAAGAAATGTATGGCGTAAACCGTTGAAATAATGACCGCACCGTTAGTTAACCGCTGTACCACAGTGATAGCTTCCGGCACGCATTTCCCACTCGGCTGAGGTTTTAGTATCGTTTACGGTTCCTATACAGAATTGATAGGCTGCAGTTACTGGGGTTATTTTAAGCACTGTGTTTTTTGGCATTGAACATAACTTCACTTCTATTTATAGATATAATTGCAGTTACTCGGCTTATTTTTAGCACTTTACTGAAGTATATGCAGTTATTTAAATAATGTTCTTTTGCGTTGTCGTAAATATTATTATTAACATATCGAGCTATGTCCAGCAGTGGACGTGACAAAGGCTATTGATGATGATGGCATGATGCTTGCGTATATCAGATTTAGGGGCTTTCTGTGGTTTATTAATTAAAAAAGCATTTTGAATTTGAGTTGACTCGCTTTCACGTAGCCTATTTACAAGTCTGTAAGTAGTGATGGCTCCGAGGTTTAGGCGTGTGGCCGAGAATGTCGCCTGCCACGGGTTCAAATTTCAGGATGTACACCTCGGAATTCGAATTTATTTGGGTATTTGCAATTAATTCACACGTAATTACCAGTGAAGGAAAACCTTGTGACGAAACCTGCACCCTTAAAAGTTCTCAGGTATTACTTCCCGCACAAGGCCAGCATGGTAAATTGAGATTAAACTGTCTTAGTTGTCGAGGAGGCCCAGCAGTGGGACGTATATGGACAGATGATGACGAAAATGATGCACTGATCCCAAGTGAAAAAAGAAATCGGCTATCTTTCAATAGGTACTGACGAACACTAAAAAGCAACACCATAATCCATTCATATCCTTGGACGTGACTTACGAGATAGAGGTATGTACTAGCATTACGAGGTTATTAATTAGTCTTCATAATTGATTGTTCACGCTTCGTTGGTATTAAGGGCATTTGGTCTACATAACACACACTCAATTCAGTATAGGAGTTACTGGTTTACATCATACAAAAATCGCATTTTGATGTTTCTTTAGATAAAGCTTGCTTAATAAATTTGAGGCCAGTTTTTAACAAAGCTATAGTTTTGACCCGATAAATCTGTTCTATGAATAATGAACTAAAGCATTGCATAGTATCTATTAATATTCAATATATTTAAAAGGCAATATTGGGCTGTTCATTTCCCACATTGTTTGATGAGGGAGGAAAGCTTATCTCGTTCAAACACGATGTGCCATATCTGTTGTAAATTACACGTGTAAGTCATTCAGAGATTAAATTAAATTACTTGTAAACATCATAATCGGCTAAAACGGTGGGTTTAAAGGATTATTGCGCATAAGTAAGGCAAGCACCACAAGTTATTAGACTAAATCTTTGCTAATAATGTCGTCTTCTTGCCTCTAGTGATGCCCTCAAGGTGGAGGCGCGTGGTCTGAATCTCGGCGGTCGTGGGCTAAAACCAAGCACACAACTCTGACTTTTCGATGTTATGTTTGTATTTGCAATGAATTATCACATACTTAAACAGTAGAGGAAGACTTCGGAGGAGGATTCATCGAGAGGAAACCAACCCCGCTTAATTTTTTCAAGAATATCTTAGTTGTTTGGTCAGCTAACCTGCTCTAGGCTAGCGAGGTATACTAAGGCTCAACCTCTCAGTTGTAGGGTAGGCCCGTGGGTGGTTTCGAGACCTGTAAGGTCTGGTGGATGATAAAGATGATAATTTCGCCTCTAATAATATTATGTGTTTTTAAATGAATGAAATTAAAAGCCATTTGTGCTTGGTACGAGTCATGTTCATTTTGCGATATATATGTATCAAGCCATATCTTCAAGGCTTTTATCAAGTTATCTTCTTAGTAAGTAGTCGTCAACTGCTGCACGACAGTTTGTGACCTATCCTCGTAAAGCTACTATTAGTACTTACCACTACGAAGCTTAATGGCGATGATATTATGATGTGACAGAATATGAATAGCTCTTTGTATGTAATGCAGTATTTTTGTTTTTGTTCTGAGTAAAATGGAACACGGAAGTCGATTTTTTCTTCTCGGCTGCTTGAGTCCTGCTGACAAGAAAAGAGGCAGAAATTTATATGATGGTCTACTCATCACCATTTAGATCACATTAACTAGTTTTGTCATAAAAAAATAGGAAAAAACGTCAGTGGATTCTGTGAATACCCAAGTATAAGATTTACTGAGAATTTTGTGGTTATGAGAAGACTCATTCTCTTTTTTCTATTTGAAATAAATATGAGTGGTTAAGGAATATGTTATAAGAAAATAAAGGTGATGCCACTGTTACTTCTAATAATAATTTTTGAGTCATAACCTGTAGAACCTCCTCGAATGCACACGAGTAAATTGAAAGCGTTTTTTCAGATTTCACTGTATTTTTGTATGCATCACCTTTCATGTGAGTTCCATATGCTTACATATCGTTATTTTAAATTTTCAGTCCTTAGCTTCAGTCCATACGTTTACGTACGATTTTCACTAGGTCAGATATTTCGATAAACCTTCTCCACTAACCCTCCTTGTACTGAAAAGACAGAACAGCATTTTACTTTATGAAAAAACCCATTCAAAATGTTACATTACAATTTTTCAAAACCAACCTGACTCCATATATTTCTCAGCAAAACTGAATGGAACTGCACTCAGTTCTTGATTATTTCCCTGAAGTTATTTCAAGATCCCCCGTAAAGGACGGTCTCCGATGGAATATAATTGGGGCGTGCCATAGCTCATTTCTGTCGCGACAATGACCTACTTTTAGTATAAAAGATTACAAGGCTAACTTGACTTTTCGGAAACTTTATTCATTGCCAGTGTTGGATTAATAAGGTGACGTCATAGCATAATAGCTCGTGGCTTAGTTGCTGTCCCTTATATAGGATTATACAGATATGAAACAGAGGATTAAGTTTGTTGGGTAGTTGAATATCTTGGGTTTGGGACAGTTTGCTAAAATTATCGGCTTGGTTCTATATGCGTATATATTTCGATAAAGCTGCTGTTATTATGTAGACTATTGAGGGATTATAGCGATAGTTATCAAATATCGCCTGTAATTCACCATAGATATATTTTGCTTCTCCGATCAAATAAATTTATAACTTGAAAATCGCCTACGTTCTAATCCTCTGTTAATTGCCTTCTGTACTTTATAATATATTTGAGATACAGTTTCGTTTTTTTTTTTTATGGCGTGTATGATTAGAAAAGGCGTTTTTTGCCAGTGCTACAAGTGATTATTATAACAGTATTTGACAGGTGGTGTGAAGTGGTCTTTCACTTCCTTTTAAAAGGCAAGGCGAATTAATCAGAGCAGGTTTTTTTTACTGGCCCCGTCGAATAGATAATGGATTTGCGAACATGATCATAACGAAATTCTCACTGAGCGCGCCTAGAAGTGCGTATAATTATTAACAGCTTAACGGTACAAGTAATTCCTGTATAGAGAACATTTGTGTGATTGTCTTAGTCTTTGTGTCAAGTCTAAGAAACCTAAAACAAAAAAAATCGATTAGTTTCTGCCACCCACATCAGAAGCCTAGACTTTTAAGTAAGACTATTTAGTAAGATTCTAGGATCTAACTGCTTTTTCAAAACATGTGCGCGTTAATCATCCACAACATGAGAGAAGCCGTGACTTCATAAGACTTATTAATCCCATATTGACGCATGTTCGTGTTTGTGGTCCAAATCTAAGAATTAATTGTTTTTGCAACAACAGGTTTTGTTTGAACACATGACCTAATGAAAACGTGACTTCATTCATCATTGATATGACACAATTTGTTTATTCGTGACTCATTTGCCATTGTTTCTATTAGAATCTGAACAGGTGATAGCTTATGCTAAATGTGTTGATATGACACCTATTTGTCTATTAATTGTCCTTATCTTTTCATTTCATCGATGACTAATTAACAACAACATTAAAAATTTAAGTTTATTTCATTAGGTAATTGTTTACTAATATAAAAATGTACCAAACATGATTAAGAATACATATTTAAATAAAAAATAAATAAATAAATACACCCAACAGTCACATACATAGTCCTGACCCCACACTAAGATACGAGTCTTGTGTCGTGGGTATCAGAAACTACGAGAGACTTTTCGGTCTCACAAAACCCAGACCCGAAACAAATATTTTTGGATCACACGAACATTTGTCTCGGTGCGGGGATCGAGCCCGCGGCCGCTCGTTTCGCAAGATGGTGTCTATTCAACTGCGCCACGGGGCTGTCAAATGTAAACACATATATATGTATGTATGTGTAACAATAGGCGGTCTTATCGCTAAATGCGGTCTGTTTCAGACAACCGTACAAAAAACACATGAAAAAACACAATGAGAAAATACATAGTAGTGAGGAAAATAAAATGAGTGAATTTAGAAATAATTGATATCATAATTATGCCAACAGATAAGAATTAAAAATTTCGTCAAGTATTCAAACCCGACTGTGATCACATACGCAAGTAAGCATTTTAAATGCAATATCATGCGTCGTGTAAACTCTTTGTGTCAGCATAAAAAAGAAAATTGCAGAAGTTAGAACAATAGACATTATGTGCAGATAATATTTTCTTTCCTTAAAATTCCTGTCTACTATTTCTTACTAAATGTAACAACCTCTGTCAACATCGAACTTTGGTTGATTATATAACATTTGAGTTTATGTTTAAAATGCAAATTTACGATGAACGACTGTTGTAACTTGCCGTATGACGTCATCAAACGTCACAAGGTCAATGTCACGCGAGGCGAATGGATATTTCGTTCGTTGAAAACGGCAAGTTTATTTTGTTAGCTAGACGCGAGTTTTAGCCGAAGATTGGAGTTCCCGAAAATATTGCCAATATTTCATCCATGTGTAAAAGTTGTAAAAAAGTGTTGGTTTGATGGTCGGTGGGAATAACCGTTTATTTTCGATCGACACACGACACATACTGCAACTGTTTTATGCTATAGTTCACCACGCTGGCCTGGCGGGTGGGACTATTTAGATTTAATTAATCAAATTTCTCTGCTATACAAACAAGAAAAATACTCAAATTAATAACCTTTGATGTATGGATAATGAAGAAGCTGTATTTAGAATTAAGTCTTGATGATCGCAGAGATAGGATGAAGTAAAGACAAAGTCTTGAAGTATACTTGCACACATAGGTCGGCCCGGCATACTATTCCATCAGTTCAATTTATGCAATCTGACACATTTATGACCAGAGGGAAGTATCACTCTATCGAAACTATTTCATTCCACCATTACCATAAAAATATGCTTCATAAGATAGGATTTATGACGCATAAGATTTTTGTGTTCGTTGTCATGGACGTGTATCTGTTATCATGCTGCAATTCTCGCTTGTGGCCTTCACTGATACGGATAGTGATAAGTGAGTGACGAAATTTTATTAGGAATTTGCACGGTTTCAACTATAATATTAAAATCATAAATGAAATTGTATGATAAAAGTTAATCAAACTCATCTTAATTAAAATTTGTCTTGTTTTAATATTTTTAGGGATTTCTCGCTGTAGGTTTTCCTGTTATGGGTATTAAGGGTTCCGGTGTAATATACCAAATCGAAAGCACTGTTTCTACACACTATTTTTTCCTGAACCTAATAAAACTTACTTTAAATTATAATTATTTGAAATTGTGGAGAAGAACCTACTAATGCTTGTAACCTATCAATGGAATAAGTAGTTTCTGAGTGTCGTATGACCGTACACCCTTGTCAAAACAGTGATACAGGGGCTAACGCTCAGTTAAATATTTACATACTATTGCGAAATAATTTAATTAATTTGTCAAATATAAACAAAAGTGTGAGTGATATTGTCAAATAATATTAACGTGTCATATCAGAAGAAACACTATCATGCAACAATTAAGATTTACAACAATTAATCCCCAATCACTTTATCATAAAGATAATCATACTTATTTTGAGTAAGCCCTTACAAAGGTCACTTTTTATCGCCTCAGTACTTTCGCCTTTTTCATACTGTAATTTTTTAACACTTTATATATAAAGACTGTCGTAATATCTACATTTTCTAAAGGTTGACTGCCTTCGGTGCGGGAATCGAACCCGCGGTCTCTCGTTTCGCAAGCAGTCAAGCCAATTACGTCACTGGCAAACGCACACATATCTAAAACTTGTTTCTAGTTACCAATGTTCTGAACCTAGACACTGAATAAGTAAACGACGCACGTTCTCAAACGGGGCCGACAAAACAAATCCGTGTGTTCCATAACATTTTCGCATTAACATTGCAAGCGATTAAAGATACGTTTAATTGCGGATTTCCGTTTCCTCGATGAAAATAATCTTATTTTGTAAGCAAATGTTGTTCATGCACACGCTGGGAATTAGCGTGAGTCATGTCATACGTTGACGCCGGTCAGTCGTAATGTTTGGGGTCATTTTCTTCGAGCATTACAGACGAGCGTTTTACTTCATCATCTGCCCATATACGTCTCAATGCTGGACTTGGGCCTCCATCTCCATTGGGAGGGTTTAGACCTTAGTCCACGCTAGTACGGACTTGCGGACTACAAACCTAATGATTTCCTTAGAAGTTATTTTTCTTCACCGTTAAGGCCAGTGCCAATTCATTGTGAATATAGGTACAGATAAATACGAAAGTCAAAGCCGTGGGCCTGGGGTTCGAACCCGCCACCGCCGAGATTCTCGAGCGTGCGCCTAAACCACGAGGCCATAGCTCCGTTTCACTTACAAGGGTTTAATGCTCGTGATTTTGAAGTGGACTTCAGGATCGGGGTTAAGAGAGAAATTACATGTATAAGTAATTTTACACAATGGGAGTGGGCTATGGTATATTATGCATGTATGTAGGTCACTATTTTATTTTATTTCATATACTTTATTGTACACTCTACAACATTTATATGCATTATCACAGAACAGATCCAGGATGTCGATATGTTCCATGACAGCCTCAGCTCACTGTTTGCATCAGCGTTTTCCTATCTTAACTTGGCATCAGAGCTTTACTATTGATAATATTTGTATAATTTGTGTTAGATATAGATAATATTCGTGTAATTTATTAGTTGTATGTAAATATTTATAGATAATGCAAACATTTTGGTATACCTGTAAGTTTGTATTAAGTGCTTAAATAAATAAATTATCTAGAAATAATTATGGCTTTATTATAGAGGCATAGTAGGTAGTCTTATACCTACCTCCGTTTGTTTCCAGACACACTACAAAATTTGAAATATTTTATCAGTCTTTACTGTTTAAATAACCGATTATGTCCATAACAATTTGATTAGATTTTTATATGAAACAAATAAAATGTTATTTTTCCGTAAACTTATTAATTTACTCGTGGCTCTACATAACTCAATGTTTAGATTTGATTCTATAATGTTACTAAAAATAGAGAAGGTCGATACACATAATATGTATAATATATATAATAAAAACTTTTTTTTTTAACCGAAATGTTTTTCATGAATTCCATCCTACACCATTTTATTGCTC
This sequence comes from Cephonodes hylas, assembly GCA_030295005.1. NCBI lineage: Eukaryota > Metazoa > Arthropoda > Insecta > Lepidoptera > Sphingidae > Cephonodes > Cephonodes hylas. The sequence continues at coordinate 9,546,787 of AP025372.1, read as the reverse complement.
TATTTATCAATCACGGCACTACAATAAATAAAACTAGACTATTAGTATAAAATGTATAGTAAGTACTATAACAAATCTGACAGAAATTGGAAACAATTTTATTTCGAGGTTACAGACAGCTATGAACCTACTTTTCTACATTGATTTAATTGGTCTGGCAGAATTTTTCTTGAAGATGTCCCGAAAAAACTGCTGACATTGTAAAGATAAACTTTTTTACTACTATATTTACAATGATTCATAGATTTGTCCATATCTTTAACAATCGTAAAGTTATTCACGTATTACTCATAGAGTTGATAACGTTATATATTTGCGGATATTAAATTTATGGGTCAACCATATTAATATATTAATATGGTTTATATGATTTTTACTGCATCCGGATTGATAAGGGATTTCACACGTGTGAAGTTTTACTGGCTTAGATAATTTTAAGCAATGGCGGTCCTCCACAAACACCCATGTTGCCTTTGCAAAATTTCGAACAATTAATCATTTATATCTTTACTAGCGACTCGCCCCGGCTTCGCACGGGTGCAATGCTGATATTTAATGGATGTTATCATACATATAAACCTTCCTCTTCAATCACTCTATCTATTAAAAAAAACCGCATCAAAATCCGTTGCGTAGTTTCAAAGATTTAAGCATACAAAGGGACATAGGGACAGAGAAAGTGACTTTGTTTTATACTATGTAGTGATTTAACAAAAGCAATTTGACATGTAGTAAATGAGAATATCCTGACCCTATAATAAATAACTATAAACTAGACATGAGACAATTTATGTGTGACGCTGTTGGGCTTCTATGGACGTAATCTAAAGCGGTACATTCCTGCACCCACGTCACGCGGTAGAAGGCGAATTTAAAAAAGCTTAAATGTGTATGTTGCATTCGTGCATTAAACTGAGATCTTTTACATAAACTGTGTCGACTATTGATAAATCGTCCTTTCATTCAATCGTTCTACATTGTAAAACATGAGCTTGCTTCTTTTCTTCTCTCTCGGGGATAAGAACATAAGTTTCTATGTTTGCATGTATTTATATGTAGTCCGTGGCACATGTAAGTGTCGTGCGATCTACAGGCAGGTTAGGCAAGGTGTAGAATTTTTCCATAAAAAAAATTAAGTAGCAGCAGGGAGTCTGGAAATGTGTCCGAAATTCGGCAATAGGTTCGCTTCCTATGACTTGGTACTGATACAAACCTGGCGAAATGTGGGCTAAGAAATGCACATTTACCTATCTCTTTGGGAAATGCAGGCGTGAAATAATGTATGCTATTTGGTAAATCATCATCATCATCAGCAGCAGCCTTTCTTAGTTTTCTCCGACGTCACGCAACTGGAATCGATCTTCGGGCTTCCCCATCCAACCGCTGCCAGCCACCTTGTAAATAACATATTAATTACAATACAACTATCTGTATTAAATGTAAGTGGTTTATAAAGAAAAAGTATTTTTTTAATTTTTTAGTCGCGATTGTTTTAACAACAATGGGTTTGCCTTAGTTTCCGATCACAGTCTGAATACACCCTGTTTATCACTGAATTAGTTAGTTTCGCACGTCATTCCCCTTCAACCCGATTAATTAAAAGCGTTTAAGAAAACGCTGGTCTACATAGAATATTCATGTGGCTTGATTGATTCGTTCTCGATACAAGGGAATTAGCATACAATACGGCCACTGTCCCGGCCAGCACATCGCTCAATGAAAACCGCACACCAGCGGTCCGGTTCCCGAAACTCGTTTTAATCGCCATCAATGTTCGAGTGCGATTGTACGTGAATTTTTTGCTCGTGGAACTGCGAATAATGATGGATTGTAACTGTTGAATGATAAAAGTGGAACGTATAAAGAAGCATTAACCAACTGATGAATTTTTTTTTAAGGCGCTGGGGTACGCATCTCCTTACGCGAAACTTTAGACTTTAACTAAATTGACTAATTTGACATAAATTACTTTTATGCTCACAGCGTGACGGTTAAATCGAAAATATAATTATGATAAAATAGCTACCAAACATTAAAAGTATTTTGAAAATTGGTTTAGTATTCACCATGAATTTTTACATACTTCCATGGTGACTGAAAATATAGCGAGTAAACACATCTGAAAGTTCTTGGGAATTTCTTAGGTGTGAAATGGTGGAGTAAGTTCTAATTTAAGAGGAGTCCTGTATCCAGCAATGGGACTTATATGGCTTGATGATAAAGCTAAAATAAAAACCTAAGCTTCGAAGTATAAAAATAGCAACGAGAAATTGGTCATCCGGTAATCGAACGCCATGTAACTACAAATTCTGCATATATGGGCTCAGCTGAATCGACTCATCCATTTGTTAATAACTGCAGCTTAACTTTAACAATATTTTACAATTTTATTTCCTATATAAAAATAATTGCTGGTGGTATAGTAATTGTGGATATCCTTTTAAAGAGCGATCATCATTACATAGTATAAAACAAAGTCGCTTTCTCTGTCCCTATGTCCCTTTGTTTGCTTAAATCTTTGAAACTACGCAACGGATTTTGATGCGTTTTTTTTAATAGATAGAGTGATTGAAGAGGAAGGTTTATATGTATGATAACATCCATTAAATATCAGCATTGCACCCGTGCGAAGCCGGGGCGAGTCGCTAGTAGTTACTATGATTTAAAACTGAGCGTTTCACATACCTAAATACATTTCATTGGATATTTAGAGGTCCTAAGTTTCTCTATGTATTAAATCTAGTAATACGTGCCTAATGCCATTTTAAGGGCATATTTCAAAAATTTTTGTTGTTTTTGTAGTTTGGCAATTCTTGTCAAAAACAATTTCTTGTCAGTTAATAGTACGAAGTACTCATCACGCAAATCGTCCACATCATTATTCCTCTAAAAAGATTCCTACCAGGACCAAATGAAACCCATTCGTTATGTACAATCACTTATCCGACGGGGCTGGCTCGTTTGTCGGGTCTATGATATAAAACACTAACGTCACAACAAGTCTCGCTATCTACATTATTAATTCCACCAAGACAAAGGATAAAGCTGTTAGGATGTCTTGGTGGATTACGAGTGGTCCTACGAGATACGGTCTAGAATTACATCGTTCCCATGTCCGCCGCTTGGCAATTTAATTCCTCTGGAATGTACGAGCTATTACGTTGGTAAATCAAAGATCTTAGTCACTAGAATCACTTGAATCTATGGGATTAAACTGCCTAAGGTGTCGTAGGTTCAAATATACACTTTTGGTATTTTATCTGGTATCTTATAAAGTGGTAAAAGCCTTGAGGTCTGGGCGCCGAGATTCTCATCTCGGAAGTCCGGGCTTAAATCTTATTCACAATGAATTTTGATTTTTTTAACGGTGAAGGAAAAGGTCGAGCGGAAACCAACACACCTAAAAGTTCTTAGGAATTTCGTAGGTGTGTTGTCCCCCAAACCGCTTTAGGCCAGCGTAGATTGAAGCCCTCTCAGTGGCAGAGAATTACTTCTTCCATGAACAATTGGAGCTTAAGAATATCAACTGCACAAACTAAATGTGATAGTACTCTTAACTAAATTACTCAAGGAATCTTAGATACAGATACAGTCATTATTCCAGGATCGTGTCCGCATCGGAAGGAAAACAACTTAATTTGTTTAATACGTATGCGTGGTGTGTCACAGACGGTTCCAGCCCGCCTCCCCGTTTACGAAGTTAATTAATCAAGCAAAAGTGAGTGAAAATCACAACCGCTCCCGAGCTGACGTGATGCAAATTTTTAACTGCTTCAAGTTCTTCTGGGCATTCGAGGCGTTTAGAACAATTTTTACGGACTAGACTTGTAAAACTGAGCCTAAATTAATATAATATTAACATAATCGGCGTTGAGTTTTATTGAAATCAGACTTTCTTTGAGTCCGGCCTTTCTCGTTTCTAATCGGATACGGCTCTCCTTCAGTCAGTACTCGTTGTCGTTTGTCGTTGTGGTGGACACTCTTTCTTTTTCAAAGTTTTTCCTTATTATCATCTATGAAGATCGGGATCTGCCACGGTTACTTGACCCCATCTCTAGTTGCAGCATTAGAATCATTCCTACGATTATGTAAATTTAAAAACTTATTGTCCTAAAATTGGTTAAAGTGATGCCAATTTATACTTTGTGGCAATGTCACAACTCTTCACATGGATATTTTTGTTGGCGATTGAAGTATTTTTATCGTTCTGTTTATTGTCGAGGAAGTCCCACAAAGGTGGAAAATCCAATAGCAGGAACGAAATCAAAATTTCAGAATTTGCTTTAAGTTGAAATAATAACAATCCAGAACATTTTCAATAGTTCAAGTTTCTCTAGCAGCTCGTACAAGTCCAATAACACTTAAGGGGGGGGTAGGGTTTTGAGGGTTCAAAAAAAGTGATTTTTTTTTATTACATATTATGAAAGTATAGTAACTCAAGAATGTTGTCTGTTAATAGGAAGTCAATTGGAGCAAAACTCACAAAGATATAGCTTTGGAAGTAAGCTTGTCTCGACTTCTTTCTTCGCTACGAAAAACTTTAAACGCGTTTTTCTCAAATCGATGTTTTTTGAGTCGGTGCACTCTGTATCTCAAAATCTATTCAACCGATCGTTCTCAATTTTTTTACAGTATTTCCTTACATAATTTATGAGGTAACCCTGTTGAGATTTTTTCGTTTTTGATTTTATTATTTTTATTATTAACAACAATAGTCATGAATTTAAGCCAAAAATCGGTATTTTCACTTTCAAGTCTTGTAAAAAGTTCAAAAATAAAAAAAAAATGGAAAAACTCGACAGAGATACCTAGAGGGACATAAAAATTTAAAAAAAAACTTTGGTTATTTCATTTTAGATGATCCAGTGCTGAGGTATGACATGCACCGCAAAATGTATTTTTTCTCAGGCGCCTGCGAAGAATTGCTGCCATTCGGTCAATTTTCAATATTTTTCAACCAATATTTCACAGAATAAAGTTCAATTACTACTCTTTAATGTACAATAATCAGAAATAAATTTACTTTCACCGTACGCCCAAAAAAAAATCTCTAAGAGCCTGTTTTTTTCTGCCTTCAAAACCCTACCCCCCCCTTAATGGACCTAGCAAATAAAATTTATCGTGGTAATATCTTGCATAAACCCGCTCGGAGCGTGTTAAAAGTAATCTTAAATCAAATATTTAATCTTATAGACGTTCAAACTGAGTTATAGTTTGTTTAACACTGCATTTTATAAGCATTACCATTAGCGGTATAGGCCGAACGTGGTTCACATGTTAATTCCTTTATTTACTGCACTGTTCTAGTTTCTTCATAAACCGGTTTTATGGGACATAATATGCTTTAACGGTTTATACATGTGGTGAATAATCGCGTATTTGTGTACGATAAATTTATTTTTATATGCAATATTCTAATCTATTTTTATAGTGATTTCTGTGTAGTCATCGACAGCAACTGCTTGTGGAGGTTTTATTTGATGTTAAATATGACTGACAATTTTTTACCTCACGCATAAATGATAATATTGGGTAATAAATACTTGTACAATAAGGTCGTGGTAGCAAAACTGTATGGAGTTTTAAGGCGCTGGTTATATTATTGGGCTTATAAAATTAGGCAGTATATGCCCAAAATTTAGTTCTACGGAACCTAGCGTTAAAATTTCGCTTGAAAACTATTCAGGTGTGCTCCATCAAAACTTACACATCGCCTTATCTTAAGTGTACACGTATTTGCTCCATTATGTCACAGCTTAACGTTAAATATGAACGAACCTCCAGGCATTTCTCGTGCGCTGACCTTACAAGAGATAAATCTTCAAGGTTGCCGAGGATATTACGTCACACATGCCGAGATGCCTACACCGCTATAAACGGAATTACAGTAAGGAACCTTTGCACGTATTGTGATTTTTGCAATCTACATTTAGTGTTACGACAGGTAGTATACGTCGGGTCAGAGAATGACGAGGGACGACATATCGGCGGTTGTAAATTAGACAAATGCTGAAGATCCTTATGAATGTCCTTTCGTGAGAAAATCGTCGTAGGAGATAAAAATCCATTTTTTTTCTCTACGGGAGAAGTGAGCTAAGCAATCAATTTATTAATCATGGCTCAAGTGATATGCAATCATGAGGTCCTTGGCGTGATTCGGGTGTAATATTATTGGATTTTTATTAGGAAATTCCTAATAGCAGGTTGAAATCTGGAATGGGTTCCGAAAAAATGGCAATATGTTCACCCCTTGTTGGGTAAAATTATTAGGATTAAATTCCTCAGAGATGAAATAACGCTCGCCCACTATCTAATTTACAACTAGCGAAACTTCAGCGTCTGCAAAAATATGCACTGTGGATGTTTATTGCTTATTAAATTCTCCTCTATATTTTATTAATAATTTATTTTTACGTTTTGTTTCAGGTAAGTTTCATCGCTGTTTTACTCGATTAAGTCTAAATTAATACTGTGAGTATTTAAAAAAACACATTTTCTTTGTTAGCCAAAGAATTGTATAGACAGAATTACTAAATTATTACTACTTAAACTACTCTGCATGTAATAGACTATGTCCTGAATTATGTTTTAATCGTATTATTCAGTTGTAATGTCAATCATCAACGGTTTTTTAGGCCAAAGCTCCCAAAAATATATCACATTCGCAACTCGACCAGTAAATCAAATCTAGCAGCGATATCTTAGCAAATAGATTCAAATGTGGAGCGGAGCCGACCACTGTGAGTGGGGGAAGCTACCCGTACATAACTCAATTATAGGCCACTGTAGGACTGTGGATCACAATTGAACAGCCTGTTTGCTTGGACGGCGGAAAGACAATAAAAACCACTGGGTTATGGAAGGGAAAACCGCCTTAATAGCCAGCAATTTATTGTTTATTTTTGCGTGCTATTGTTGCCTTTGTGTCGTCTTACTGTTGGTAATTAAATATAAAGAGGAATACGGGTTAGTAATGAGCCTGAGGGATCAATACGTAGTTGAATATACTATCGAGGGGTCATTGTTTTTATAGAGATATATAAGTAGGTACTCTTTTCTATAACTGTCTAGAATGGACAAGTTACGAATCTCTGTAATACAGGCTATAACGAATACAAAAAAAAACTTGCCAACAACTACAAAATTACATTTTTTTAAAGCGTAGAAATAAAATAATAAGATCTTTATTTCGAAAGCCTAGAACGTTCTCTTTATAAACGTGTTTTCTATAATATAACTTAACCGTATAGCTACAAGCCATGTAAAAGGATTATTTTGATATAAATCAAATTCACATATTCACAATATGTACTACAAGATTCAGAGTTATAACGCCTCAGGCATAAGTTTATTAACCCATTTGGGAGTCTTCTCGCGTTGGATTCATTGGATTTGATGAATTGTTTCATAGTTATTTAATATTTCTTGTTAATGTTGCATTGTATTAATAAAGATTTATAATGACTTCATGCAGTGCTTCAAAATCTAGACATGAATTCAAGCTGGTCACGATGCTGATGTCCCAAGTTTGATTAGTATTAGTTTCATACCCAAAGTTAGATTTACTGATACTGTATGTGCGTGCATACTACATTAATATACTACATTAATGCAAACAATTAGTGAATTTAGAACATGTACATATAAATATTGTTTTACAACTTTAAGCTTCCTCATCATTATCATCATCCAACTGCTTGATACGAGCCTTTATTACAAAGAAAATAAAAGTTTAATTATCTTAAATAAGTAATTTCTTCTCCATGTGTTAATATTTATCATTACTAACTTGGTCATGTTGATGACGCATGACTAGACAGATCAACCCATAGCACATACCTCCGAATCAGTAGTCACTTTATTGCAATAAATAATAACTGAAATTATATAATGGATATAATAATATACTGATATAACTGCCTAGGGTGAATAATAAATCAAAACTTTAAATTACCAATCAATCTATGATCGTTATGAAGAGAGTAAAAAAAGAGCAAAATATAAATTTAGTACCGCACCTAGACTGCATACAAATTATTCGCATTGTACTTTCTCCTGCGAGACGGGCGCTAAGTGCTTTCACCTCATTGTTTGCACGTCTGCATTTTGAAAGTGACGAGCAGATTTACGATTGGGATAGAATTAAATGTGCTGCGAATCTATACCGTATTGATGTATTTCGTTGATTTAAACTTCTAAAATCAGTCCCTAGGCTGACAAATTTGCACCCCCATTACGTTGAACTAATACCCAACTGGAGAAATGTGCTCAAAATACTCCCCAGCCTAAATATACAATACATAGATATAAATGTTTGTAATTTCACCCACCGTATACAAATGTAGGAACCGTGTCAAACATTTCACAAAAACAGAAAGATTTTTTAACAGTTAAATTCGAATATACGATCTAACAATGGCTCTGAAAGCCATTTGAAAACATAGTCACGCCAGCAATTCAAATAAAAAGCAGTTAGCAGAACAGTAGCGCTCTGTGCGTCGGCCCAAATAATATTCCACTCGATGAACAGCGAGCAATTAAACACGATCTGCAAATGGTGGTCAGAATGTCTATGTCACGGACACCACACTAGCTAACGAACTAGTTGTTCTCAAATTTGAAAATTTCCATCGGGAATTTTTTCGACGAATTTCCGCCCGTGAACGCTTGACTTGGCGATCTTTCCGTTCAATTGGACTCCGTTCGGTTTATTAAGTGGTTTTATATTTGAGGCATGTGTAGCTGTTTTATATCTAGTACGTGCCTTTAAATTTGTGGGTTATTTCATATTTTATATACTTATCCTTATTATTCTTTCTGTTTCTATGATTTTTTATCATTATATTTTTTAAATAATGATTGTTTTTATAAAGACTTAAGTTTGAAACGGTTTCATAATAACAAATTACAATTAAGTGTGACTTATATTGTAGTACTTAATATTTATTCTCTCTTTTACAAGATTTACTTCAAGAAATTAGTCATTCGCATTCTTACGAAATGTTTGAAATTAATAACTCTTAAAATTTCACATTCCTTATCCGAACTCACTTGCTGTACGAAATTATAAGTAAATGTGTATAAGTAAGTATATGCTTATTATGAAAAATATGGATGACATAATCAACCGTAAAACTACTAAGAAAAGGTATAATTTCCATCATCCTATTCCGATTACAAGTAATCCGATTCGCGACATTAATTCTTAGGTAATTATCACTCTCTTCACATCATCAAATCGATTTTTTTTGTTATGGTTAATTAAGATCAGGACCATCAAAGGCATGGGATTTTCCTTCATCATATTTGGCCTCGTTTAGTTATTCTAAATCATTTTTATTGGCGGTTACGCGTGTTTCGTCTCTGGCGACCTAATGTTCTTGGCTCTCGACCAGTGTTGGACAATTATTTAAGGGAACGATATGAATTGTTGGCATTTTGCGTAAATCGATACCGTCTTTTGTGTTTACACAATGGGTTTATTGAGGTTTGGGGATGGCAGACATTGGGAAGCTGCTACTGTAATATTTCGGACACAAGTAATGCGGTTCGTGAAATATCCTATAGCTTGGGAAATGGGAATACATATTTGATGTTACTTACTGCCCTACTGAGTCATGTGAATGGGTATCGTTTATTCATTTTTTGCGGAATGTTTTACTCTATTTCCTTGAGAGGCATCTCTTTTGGTATTCAATGATGAGTTTTGCATATTATTACGCAAGGACTATGTAGATATATCTACAAATTACAATACTTATGTACACTGAACTGTTAAGTAATAAAAATGTGGAAGACATTTCATGATGAGAAAAGGAAGGTTCTTGGAAAGGAAGAAATGTTAATTAACCCAATTGCGAAACGGTTGAAAGCATGACGCGTCAGTAATATTTGCCAACTCACAATTTTTAAACGAGTCAAGAAATTTGATATGTTTACGTTGAACGAATGGTATTAGAATTTGATTCACATACATATAACCTCCATTATAAAGTAGTTTTATATATGTAAGCGCGGAGTGGCCTGTATTATTAGGCATTGCAGGGACACCGTCATTATTAGAGGATTCCATTTGAGGAGTAATTTCAGAAATCGACTTCAATCAAAACTTCTTTATTCTAACAAATTGAATGTTCACTTTCGGCGCACAGGCCGATGAATTGAATGAATGATCAGCGGCAGCGGGCGGCTTCTTATAGTCGCTGTAGACGCGTAGTGGGGCGAACGCTTGCTGTGATTTATGAGTTACTTGATTTCGTTAAAACAATACTACTTGAATGATGAAGTAGCTCGTTGTATTTGCTATGATTTATGAGTTACTTGTTTTCATTAAAACAATAATACTTGAACGATGAAATAGCTCGTTGTATTTGCTGCGATTTATTAGTTACTTGTTTTCGTTAAAACTTGAACGATAAAGTAGCTCGTTGTATTATGGAGGGTCTGCGCCTGCGCCGATAAATATTTGGACGATGACGTAACTCGCTGTAGTGATCGTCCGATGTGAGTCGTCCTTTATTTCGTAAAACAAGAGTACTTGAACGTTGACGTAGCTCGCTGTATGATGGGTATGCGCCGATAAATAATTGAACAATGACGTAGCTCGCTGTGTAATGGATCTGCGCCGATACGGCCATTCTGATAGGCGGTGCGCGCTCTGCACCAGCCTCCTAGATTCCTTGAAGATTTCCTTAGATTCGTGCCGAGTCCGTTTGTCATAGGTTCTCGAAGATTTCTTGGTGTTCTTCTGATGTTCTAAAAACTAATGTTTAGATTAATAATCTTGGTAGGCTAAGGTGAAACCTACGTGAGTACCATCTCACGTAACTTTCTCGAAGGTTCTCTCGTAGATTTCTCGTCGTTTCACATTGTTCTGCAAAAGTAAAGAGAATTATTTTATGAGTAGTGCATGTGTAAGCGACATGCGTTGTTTTATTGTCAGCACAGTTAGCCATATCAATGATAGGCAAGTTAGTAAGCTAATGCGGTTACTAAAGTTATCGTAGGTTCTCACGTAGATTATCTCGTAGGATCTCTTGTAGATAAAGGATAAGGATAATGCTGTGCCCTGGGCAGTCTTGTTTGCCGCAGAGACTAATAGGATAGGTTAGGGTGGATGTCGTGCTCAGGGCCATCCAGTTCGGTGCCGAGAGACTTGACTAGGATAGGTCAGGGTGGATGTCGTGCTCAGGGCCATCCAGTTCGGTGCCGAGAAACTTGACTAGGATAGGTCAGGGTGGAACTCGTGCTCAGGGCCATCCAGTTCGGTGCCGAGAGACTTGACTAGGATAGGTCAGGGTGGATGTCGTGCTCAGGGCCATCCAGTTCGGTGCCAAGAGACTTGACTAGGATAGGTCAGGGTGGATGTCGTGCTCAGGGCCATCCAGTTCGGTGCCAAGAGACTTGACTAGGATAGGTCAGGGTGGATGTCGTGCTCAGGGCCATCCAGTTCGGTGCCAAGAGACTTGACTAGGATAGGTCAGAGTGTTTAAGTGCAGTGTGAAAATAATTTATAATGCTCCACTGAAAGGACTTTGGAACAACTGTGCTAAGCTGTTGACCGAAGGTGGGATCATTGGTATTCTTCTTTAAGACATTGTCCTCCAATACATAACCTTCGACTGGGTTGTTGGTGCTGATGCTATCCATTATTAGTCGTAGTTCATCATCACGCCGTTGTTCGATTTTGAGCCAATTTAGGTCTTTCGTCATCACATTGACTGAAGACTCTATTGGATTTCAACGATGAATACTTGGTAAGAGATCCTTTTTGTGTTTTGAAGCTTTTAGTGCGTTGCAGTCTGTTATCACAATAAATATTCGCCCATAAAGATACTGACGAAAGTGTTTAATAGCACGTACTACTGCCAATGTTTCCAATTCGTATGAGTGGTAGCGGCTTTCAGTGTCTGTGGTCCTCATGCTCATAAAGGCAACAGCACGTTGACGTCCATCAATCACCTGTACCAGTACTGCACCAAATCCAAGGCTGCTTGCATCCGTATATAGATGAGTGGGTGCGTCTTCTTGGAATAATGTAAGCACTGGGGCAGACGTTAGATATTCAATGATAGCGTTACGAGCTTTTTCGTGTTTGTCTGTCCAAATCCATTTTGCTCCTTGCGTTGTTAATTCGTGCAAAGGGACCATTACACGAGAAAAGTCAGGGATATATTTTCTGAAGTATCCCGCCAGGCCATTGAACTGCCTTACTGCTTGACAGTTTTGGGTACTGGGGCTTTTACAAGGGCCTCTACTTTATGCGCGCTCGGTCGTACCTGGCCATCAGAAACTTTCCGAGATATTCAATGGACCTTTTGAAGAAACTGCATTTGTCTGCGTTGATAGAAAATCCTGAGTCTTGAAGTGCCATGAGAATTTGCTCCAGATGTGAGATTCCCTCAGTGAATTCTGTGCATTTACTCAAAACATCGTCTACGTAGACTTGTGCTACCGTTCCCAGTAATGATGCCAGAGCTCTGTTGATGCACCTTTGGTAAACCGAAGGGGCATTACTCAAACCAAATGGCATTGTTAGGTATTCGTATAATCCGTCTGGTGTGATGAAGGCGGTCTTCTCAATAGAAGTTTCACTGATAGGAATCTGGTGGAATCCGGCCGCCATGTCAAGGTTTGTGAAGAACTTACCACTTGCCAACCCATCAATCTGATCGGTAATCAAAGGCAATGGATAGTGGTCACGTAGTGTGTTTTAATTCCCGAAAGTCCACACAAAGCCGATCGTCACCATTTTTCTTCTTGACAAGGATGATAGGGCTTGAATAGGGAGATTTGCTCTCACGGACTATGTTATGTTCCAAAAGATCCTGGATTATGGTTCGTACTTTCTTTCGTTCGATTGGACTGAGGCGATATGGCCTTCTTTCAACAAATTTATCAGGATTTTTCAATCTGATTTCAAGTTCTTCTGTGTTGACTCGAGTCTTAGGGTATCCTCAAATAAACAGATGTTCGTATTTATTCAGAAGTTGACGAAGCTGCATAATTTCATCTTCATTGGTTAGGTCGCAGTCTAAGTTATGGAATAGAGGCGAATTCATCCTCACATGATTGATAATTGTTTTGTGGATAAGCTTCGTCCCTTTGGCTGTAATTATCACACTTAAATTGGTGTCATGGATCAGGTTCATTCCCACCAGGATGTCTGTTGACATCTCATAGTCAGGCAATACATAAAATTCCAACTCCACGCTGATGTTGTCTATGACGGATACTGTTGTGAGTTTGGTTAATGCTAGTGCGGGGAACTGACCAATCCCTTTTAAGTAATTGACCACTGAACTCCTCCGACCAGGTAAGACTGAAGCAATAGATTCTTTTATGATTGAGCACTCGGCCCCGCTGTCGAAAACTGCTTGTAAAATTCTTCCTCCTATTCTTATGCTGATAGGAGCTAGTCTGTCACTTGCAACGCAGTTTACATTTGAGGTCACTTTGTAATCGCGTTTAAAGCAAGTTTCGTACGTGTGGCCTGGTTTGTTGCAATTTGTACAGACAGCTGCTGATGTTCTTAAGTCCTTATTGTTGCTTGTTTCAGGTTTGTTCTGCGAAAATCTGTACTTGCAATTGATAGTGCTGTGGTTTGTCATTTTGCAGATACGACAGCTTGGTATAGATGACGTATGGTCTAAGGAACGTGGACGTTTATTTATATTGGAACTTGTATTGTAACTGGAGGTTGGGTGCCTGCGTTTCTTCCGTATGGATGTTGCAATCGAGATGAGTTCAGGGACAGTGGTTGCCTTGGCATTCAAGAGTTCAACACGTAGTTGCGTGTCGTTTACACATCCGATTACCGCCTCCACAGCGTGTTCATTGCCCAGTTTCTCCTTGGTTATCCTACGCCACAAAATCCAAGCACGAGATAGAAACTCCGCAATATCCTTTGTTGAGTCATAGACATGTTCCCTGAACGTGATAATGTCCCGGGAGTATCTATTTTCGGGCTCAAACGTGGTGATAAGATTTTCTCGCAACTCTACCCATGTTGTAGTAGTCACCATCCAATCATCAATCCACATTTTTGCTCTTCCTTTTAAAAGGCTGCAAGCTTTCATGCGTACGTCAAAATCATCAAGTTTGTACGCTGTAATTGCTTGATCTATATGCTGACACCATTCTCTTACACCAACGTGAGTATCCGGGTCAAATGATGGCAAATAGACGTCCTTGATACTTTTCTTTGCTTCGGCATGTGAAGCACTTAATTGTTCCGACATTTTCTGCATTGTTTCCATCATTTGCATCAGGAATTGTGGTGGTATCCCTCCCGTTTGCATTGCGTAGTGAGGGTTCATTTCTTGAATGGGTTGTGACCCTGTTTCCAAGGGTGTATTATTAGCCAACATATGTTCCTGCTGCTGGATATTAGTTGCTTCCTGTTGACCAGTTGGCAAACGAGCTGATGAGGAGGATTCTTGATATCCCACTTCTGATGTAAGCGCGGAGTGGCCTGTATTATTAGGCATTGCAGGGACACCGTCATTATTAGAGGATTCCATTTGAGGAGTAATTTCAGAAATCGACTTCAATCAAAACTTCTTTATTCTAACAAATTGAATGTTCACTTTCGGCGCACAGGCCGATGAATTGAATGAATGATCAGCGGCAGCGGGCGGCTTCTTATAGTCGCTGTAGACGCGTAGTGGGGCGAACGCTTGCTGTGATTTATGAGTTACTTGATTTCGTTAAAACAATACTACTTGAATGATGAAGTAGCTCGTTGTATTTGCTATGATTTATGAGTTACTTGTTTTCATTAAAACAATAATACTTGAACGATGAAATAGCTCGTTGTATTTGCTGCGATTTATTAGTTACTTGTTTTCGTTAAAACTTGAACGATAAAGTAGCTCGTTGTATTATGGAGGGTCTGCGCCTGCGCCGATAAATATTTGGACGATGACGTAACTCGCTGTAGTGATCGTCCGATGTGAGTCGTCCTTTATTTCGTAAAACAAGAGTACTTGAACGTTGACGTAGCTCGCTGTATGATGGGTATGCGCCGATAAATAATTGAACAATGACGTAGCTCGCTGTGTAATGGATCTGCGCCGATATATACATTCCATTATATATTTTTTTGTTTAGGTATATTGTTTTATAAAAATTAACAAATATGTAAATATTTGTTTCAAAATATTTTCATATCTTTAACAAAGTTTCTTGCATAAATAACAAAAGAGACTATTGATATTACCTGATCCTTTTATACTTGCTGTATATATCTTAGTTTTCACCTACGACAATAAGGTGTGGTAGGGGGAAGTCCCCTAGTGACAGACACCTAAGGTATTTGAACAATAATTAAAAAACTGTTTCGACAAATTAAGCTTTAATAATGAAATTATTTTATTAAAAAACTATAAATTCAAATTAAATCAACAAAACTTGTAACTCTGCTTTAACATAAGTACAATCTTTAAGTTGACAACAAAAAAATGAGTCTCAGAAAATGGCACCTAGTACCGGACATGTTCAACGGTCAACCCATCGTACATCGATCGCATATACTTCATGTGCCCATCCACGGCAGCTGGAGCACTGTATCCAGTATCTAGTCTTCATCTTGATCCTCTGAACAAACTACGCAAATAGTTCTCGTGTCACATGTTGCATTTTGTTTATCGCAGTTTGTAAATTACTTTAGTCCCATTTTTCTTTCTTTTTCGTCTTCTACATATTGATATCTCTCTGTTCTCCTAAAAAAATTGATAATAATGATCAAAAATATTTTTTTTATTTGTCCGATATTAGGGGAATCTTTCGTGTCCGGTATAAGGGGACAGAGAAATCTTAAATTAATTGTCATATACAAAAACTACTATAGAATTTGACGAAAAATATTACAAATTTTGTATATGTATTAACTATGACATATAATAACAATGATCAAAACCACGTAAACTAATAAGCATTGTAGTTATACTTACTTTGATCTTAGGTGAGGCAATGTATTCCTGCCAAAAGTAGCAACAAACTGTTCCTATTTAGGCGTTGCGCGATCATGGCGAACCACGACCCGGGTCGTGTATTGTTACGTTCCCCCGCACCCCTGTCACCCGCTTTTTAAATAAACGCATTGCCAGTTGTCGGGATACATCGAGTGTCCGGAGCTAGGTGCCGTCCGGCGTTACGGGACTTCCCCCTATATGCAATAGTCTAACATCCACTCCTTGCCCTCGGAATTCATAGAGCGATACAATGAAACGAAGGAATTTTATATTAGGTCATATTAGGATCTTTAACGCCACATGAAGATCAATACAAAGCTCTTGAAGCGAGCTGAGCGATTTTAAATAACCTCTGATACACAAGTTTTTATCAATAGCGTTATTTCGGGACTGATTCATTCGACCAAAATCAGAAGCGATATAACTGACTCATTCAATGACTGAAACACTTAACGACAAGATGTTACGATCGCATAAAAAATACAGTGTTTATTGTTAGCATGTGACTAATGTTACAGCCATGAACTGATGGATTGAATCAATCTCAATTAAGAACACTGGAAACATGTGACCAAACTGAACTGCCAATCGGCAAATTGCTGTAGTTAGATATTTATTGAAGATATTCTTTATTATATGACAATGATGGTTTATTGAGATTTGACAGCCTTTTGGCACAGTTGGCTTGAAATTAGCTTGTGAATTGAGAGGTCGCGAGTCGATCCACTCATATTTGTTTCGGGCCTGAGTGTTTGTGAGACTGAATCGTCTCTCGTAGATTCTGATACCCACGACACAAGATCTCAGTGTGGCATTAGAACTATATATCTGACTGTTGGTTGTTTGTTTATGACGTTTATTTTTTATATTAGCATGGCAAAGTAAAGGAAACTAAGTTCGACCTAAAGGTGTCTACTGGCAAAAAACGACTTCGATCATCCTTCACTAGGCCGTACAGCTAAGCCGTCCTGATGCAACCGGATAATACACAGGCTGATCCAACTGCGACATATTAGTCATATCATTGTACCAAGTTGTACATCTGACAACGGCATTTGAAATGGCATAATATTTGAGTTTCTTGTGAGATAGTAATCCTATTCTGGTTGAGTATGCCCATTCGTAAATACCGCTCTTCAGCAGGCTAGGGTACGCCTTTACAGCTACGATCTTATATTTTTAGACTATGATTGAAAACTTGGAAAAGAATTAATAAAATAAAATTAAAAAACTAACACTTTTTGACGATGATCTTTGATCATTGATTGCTCGCCGTTAATCTTTGTTCTCTTATCAATCAGTTTTGTCACAACGATACTGGACTGTATAATTCTAAATTTAAATTATTTTGTATCAAGCTCTTTGGGTCTCCCTTACCCGGTCCCTGCATGCATTATATTCACACTGATAACCCTAGAAGAAATGTGTTTCACACTATTTAGAGATAGCTAGAAGTGTTGGTAGGTATTGTTTTATCTACACCATATCGTCTAGCTTTCTCGTTCATTTATGTCCTAGTGTTTGGTTGTAGCACCATTTGTTCTCGTGTCCATGTCCGACGTCTGAACGTTATCTAGAAGCATCGCTTAGTCACATTCCCCACATTTCAATGCTTTAGTTAATGTTACAACACGCAATCTTGGCTGCTTTTCTAGTATCTAATCACTCACTGTAAAGGTGTTTCCTCAATTCATTTGTATTTTCGACGTTAGATTTACTGTTCATTTATTGCATGTAGGAGTTAAACAATATTTCATTTTCCATACATGCGTACATGCCAATAAGTTATGTCGTGTTGTCGTTGAGGTTTAGGCATGCGGTCGGCAAGTTCAAACTCCAGGCACAAACCCTTGACTTTTTGAAGTTATGGTTTCATTCACGATAAATTATCTCTTGCGAGGAGACCTACACACCTAAAAATCCTAAAGAATTTCTTAGGCTCCCAGCGATGGGACATAGGTATTTAGAACGACCCACTTTATGCTAGACTTCTAACTCCCATGTAGCAGGGGACAAGACTGTTGCTTTTTTGTGGTGATATTTTTTTCAACAATAGCTAGCTTTTAACAATTTTGGTTTTGGAAACCAATTGTCACTTCCCGATCAATCCGGTACTTGGCTTTTGCACTAACATGCTAAAACAGTCTTTATTGTATTTAATAAAAAACGTTTTTGCTTTTTACATTATGGTGATTTTTATAAAACGTTTCATTTTATAAGTTAGTTTTTCCAATGCACAGCTAATTTTGTTGAACAAGATTTCGCTGCTGGCTACTAAATTCTTAAAGAATTAATAAGTTTCAAAGAAAAGAGCACACTTACACTTACTTCCTTTAAGTTTGCGATGCGCCCATAATTACCCGAGACTTGATAGTTAACTACTTGCTCTTCCATCTCGTCCTATAATATCTATAAATAATTATTAATCTTAAAAGGATTGCTTGGTTACCTTTAATTTTGTTTTACTTTTAGAATCATTAGCTGCAGATATGCACTATGAGTTGCTGTAGAAAATATTTACTACAACCACAATCAACCACATATATACACAGTTCTGAAACCACATTAAGGACTGGGTGGATCCACACAAGTCCTATCTATGTCTTGGGTATCAGAGTCTACGAAAAACTTTTCGGTCTCACAAACACAATTTGGTGTCTAGCCTATTGCGTCAAGGGGCTTTCAAAATTAACCAAAAGTCATCAAGCAAAAAACATATTAAAGAAGAGGAATAAGAAACGCTAATTTTAGTGAAGCTTTGGAAATTTAATAGAAGCAATATCCAAGTTTAATACTTAGTATTCCCGCAAGTATAATTGTTTGCAATTCTCCTGTCGTGGAATCAATGATCTGAATTACTTGAAAAATATTAAATTATTCCACTTCATTAGTGCCACTAGTTGGACTTAGCCTTTCCCAAGTGGCCTACTGAAATTTAGTTACATTGAAATTGTGCTGGATTTCAAGATACTTAACTGCATCGTTTCTCACGGTATAAGCATGCGATGTGAAATCGAAAGATCTCGAGTTCGTTCTTTTCATTAAGCATTGTTTACTAGTTCTGATCATTATAATTAATAAGTCGCTAGTGATAGCATGATTAGTAAAAACAGTTAGCGGAAATAGTGAGTAAAATTGTTCTTTGAATTACAAATCCATATTAATGTATTTCAAATAAAAGTCTGTAATTTATTTGGTAAGATTAAATATATTTGTTAAACATTTAAATGTTTGTCCAATGTGTTACATAATGATGCCTTTGTACCCCTCAATAGAGATACGAGTTGACTCATACTTATGTAACCGTGGAAGAAAATTGCAAATCGTTCCGAATCGATTATGGTAATTTAGTACTTGTTGAATTGAGCCTAACAGGCGTCTCGTTGAGTGCTAAATCACAGGGTAATTTGGTGCTATCAACAAATACACGTTCTAGTGGTTGGTAGCGGTGTCAAGTGTCACTTGAATCCAACATCCACTCACGCACATGGCGCAAATTACAAACGTCTTTAAGCGATTCGCGCCTATCGAATATTCTAAATGACACCGCAGTATTAATCTACATATATGAAAGGCAATCTCTGTCTGGCTAATCTATCAACGCAAAGTTAAAGCCACAGAACGGGTTTCACTGAAATTCGGCACGTTGATAGTTATCGTGACGTAAGTATTCGCTAAGAACAAATCTTTAAAAATAAGGGTATGATGTTTTATTATGATGAATGTAAAGGATTTTCTAAAAGACTGCCGTTCTTCAAAAAAGTAGTGAAAAAAGTTTTTAAATGGCCAGAAACTGCCGCTCGTAAGTTAGTCGTCAGTAGGCTGCAATAACTGCTTATTATCAAACATCCCTATATTATATGTTTCTATGTGTCTCCCCATTTGTATAAAAATAAAAAATTGTACAAAAAAATTGGCAAGATCTATATAAACACGAGAGAAAATATAAGCGTATATGTATATTGTATATACTTGAGCAGTGTTGTTTGTCGCACAGTTCCGTGGAGTCTCCCTTCATTATCAGAGAGTGCTCAGACCACAGTCAATTAGTCTGACCTATGGGGATTTGTTTATGTTACGGCGCCACGCAACTTGCGCTCTCTACAACTTCGAGATTGGTTTAGCACATTTCATTTAATTCTATGTTGAGGCTCTTGGGTACTAATTTTCAGAGTGTAAATTTAGTAAAATATACGCAATTTTTGTGTAGTCAATATCCTGTAAGGTCTAATCACGTTGGAGATATAAAGTTTTGATTCGTAGATAAAAGGCGGTCCGTACCTACTGTTTTACCTTTACTGAGAAAACATGAATTGATTATAATTTACAGGAATGGAAAT
Organism: Cephonodes hylas; assembly: GCA_030295005.1. NCBI lineage: Eukaryota > Metazoa > Arthropoda > Insecta > Lepidoptera > Sphingidae > Cephonodes > Cephonodes hylas. Next base: position 9,526,473 of record AP025372.1, on the reverse strand, counting down.
ACGTTCCTTTTTAATGTAAGCGCCAATTGATGACAGCTGCAATAAAGCAGGCAATTTCAAAGTTGCTAAATTTCTGCATGCCGATAAAAGAAATTAGCAGATTTTAATAATATTGACGACATAATTGAGGCTAAGAAGAAATGACTTAAAGCAAACTTATCATCATAAAACGTGGTATGAATATGCTCCAGAAGACATAAGTATGCATTTGTACCCAATTAATCAAATGTAATGACCGGTTCGGTTATAGATCTTCGAATTTACGGTCCACAGTCCATATACTCGCCATTAGATTACTTAGGACACTAAATCGGAATAGACCCAATACTTTTGCAATAAATTGGGCCATAAATAATATTAGTGACTGACCCATATACGTCTTACATGATGAAGGTCTGACCGGGTCTAATAGATCAACATTTGTACAGATTTCCGATTATTTAGGGACTAGGAAATAATGACTTATACTTACGCCTACATGTGTGTTGAGGTAAGTTGGTTTTTAGTCAACTATGTCTTGTGTCAAAGAAGGCGAAACAATTATAGTTTTTTCGACCTTCTTGTCCAGGCGGTACGGCTAATGGTCTTCTTACTGCAAAATTGGAATGTCATTTTTCCGACCTGATTATCAAAGTGGAGCGTACAGCTCTTGCTATACCGTGGTGCCAAGCAAGCAGTCATAACCATCAAAAACAGCAGTAAATTTAAAATTACCTGACTAAAATTGCATTCTACAGAAGCAATAAGAGCACGTAACGTGTTTAATCAACTACCGTAAAATATCAACCCCTTTTGCTAGTGCAAAGATTTTTTTTGTGATAGTTTATATAATCCGAGTTACAAGTTTAAATTATTTGTAGACTACCTAAAAAATATGCCTTTTCATTCATTCTAGTGTGATTCCCAGAACAAAACCAAATACAATGCAAAGGAAATATGCATGTAAGGCCTTTAGTAAAGTAATCTCTAGGCCTTGATAGCTACTGGGGTTGAAAGCTCTCGCACGCTGGCCTAGTTCGTGTTCTTCGGGATGTTGTCCTCGGAACCTTTGATGAGTATTCTTAGATATTCGGTGTCACAGGCCAACTTCCATTAAAATTTAATCAAATACACATTAATATACACTTCCAATATCAATGAACGAGAGTGTTGTAAACAGGACTTTGTTCCCGTAGGTATTCCGTTTCCTTGAATACATTCAGATATATTATCGTATTCATGTCAAACTGAATTATTTACGATGTTTGCAAACGTCGCCGACCGATGACAACTTTATTCATAGAATTATTGATTTAGCACCGAATTCTCATGTTATTCATCACAAAATTTTAGCATATAGTAAAAAAGATGGAATTCTTAAGTAATGATCGCGTTGAGTTATTCTTATTTATTGTTCCATGACGATAGATATAAAAGAATGTATATAGTAACGTAATCGTAGCAAGCCAAGCGGGGCACATTATGAGTAATTTTTATTCCAAGAATTACATTTTTTTCTGCGTTCACAATCGTTAATGTTGCTTGAATTAAATGCAATCATGTCAATTGCTCAGGGCAGGCTTACTACGTTTCAATCTGGAATAGAGCTAACTTTTTACAAATTTTAATACTGTGGGGCCTCCATGAGTCCTATTAGCGTCGGATAATTATGGTGCGTCAAGAGTTCATAAAGAAGCGAAGACACTTGTATATTTTTGACAGTGTATTAGTTCGATAATACATACCTAGTAATTGCAGTGTTACTAAGCATATGCCTAGTGACCCTAATTAGCTCTTTCTAGCCCAATTTAAGAATTGTAAGCAACAGAGTAATGGAAGACTGAACGTGAAGATAAGATTTTTCTTCCGTGAATACAGCTTTGTTCAGTGATGGTTAAAATTTTTAAGTGCAGTACTATTTGTGCAACAACCCAAAACAAAAGAAGCAGTTTTTCGAATAAAGAATAAATGTTTCCATTTTTGAATGTAATGTCTATTTATATTTCCTTAAAAATGCATTACCTCATTACCTGCCAGTAAAGTGCCTTTTGTTTCCATTTGGAAAAAAGGAGGTTCATAAAATATTAATAATGGCAAGGTGTTAGTGAAACGTAGTGAGTGGTCGAGGAAAGGCAAGTCAAATTGCCTCGGTCTTTATGACAAATTGAAGGGGCTTTGTGGAACTGCGCTTTCCGGGAGCAATTTTGTATAGCGAGTTAAGTGGGGTTTTCGTATTGGCTATATGTTTTATATTTGTAGTTCCCTTTTCTTCGCTGATGGTTTTTGTGTTATCTTTTGATATTAAAGTATATGGGAGTTCCTAGTCGATAAAGATTACTTGGACATCAAATTCTATTAAGTTTTCTAGGCTATGATTTCCTCTAATAAGAGGGGCCTTAATTCACGAGAATGTTGATGTTCCAACCGCGAACCTTATATTCAAATATCTCACGCCCATATACACAGTTGACATGATAACAGTCAAATGCCAATTTAATCATGTACTATAAAGGTCTAGAACCACTCTAATTAATATTTCATAATCCTAGTCTCTACACGCTATTTTGAAAGCATCGGTCACCACCGATGTTACTACATCCAAGGACTACATCAGACTAAAGTATGATTAGAGTCTTTGTATCTATGTATGTCCTAAATAAAAATTGGATTAAATCACAATCACAATACCGGTGACTGCATCCAGCCGGTCATAAATATAAAAATAAAACCAATTGTATCTGGCTGCAAAAATCAACTAAACAACATTTTAGAGGAAATTCAGATCTTTTAAAGCATCGAATCACAACTGTTTGCCAACAACACTCCAACGTTTGTTCAAATATGTACCAACCTCACCTTGTTACTTGCACTGAGTTTTGCTTACACTGTATTCATTCTTGTTTACATTTGTGAAGCAAGTACAGAATTCGGCGCTGTGAGGCAATAAGTATAACAAGCAGGGCTAGTTACGGTTTGATGATAATAAAAATACCAGGACACGTTGCAACACCTAATACGGGTCGGATAAGATAAGATTAGGAAGTAAATTTGTATATAAATTGCTACATTTTATTTGCAACATTTAGGGCACTCGGGCAAAAGAACATGACTCGTTTTTGAAACTTTATATGATACGACGGAGCCTGAAGTACTCGCCTTTTTAATTTCAACTGGGCCAGCATGAAAGAGAACAGACCAAGGTGCCTTACAAAATCTTAGAGTAGAACTTTTGCCGTCGCTTATTTCCAGCAAACTGTCGCTTATTTTCCAAACCTTAAAAGTATTCATCTGTTTTTGCCAACTAATTGGAAGGTGTAATTCTGGAAGTTTATATCAACGCTGACTCAGCGCCAAGTCGATCTTTATCTCTCTTGCAAATGTATGTAAAGCAATACAAAAATAAACGCCAAATTTGGTATTTAGTAAAACGGAATAACATCGTGCCACAACATCGAAAAGGGCATCGTTAGCACGCGCAAAACAAAACGAATTCAAAGGGCATTACGCTTTATAAAATCATTGTATAACATTAAACAGGATTAAACTTTCCCATCTGGTTTCAAAAGCAATTTCTTTTGTGGTACAATCTTTGTGGGAAGTTAAATTTACTTTCTGTTATATTTAATACATTTTTGTCGCTGAATAACGAATTGGCATCGAAAAAGGGAGGGTTGGGTTGACTTTGAACTTTCTCATCCTTTAATTGCTGTCGGAGCAAAAGTTCTTGTTAACCCCCAAAATGGATTACGGCTTGTACAATTATTTGATCTTCGTCAAATATGACGAGGACGATGTTTATTTTTTTCCCTTTAATGTATTAAAGAGAAAAGTTATGATTACGTTTGTAATTTTGTTTATTATGGATGATCTCAAACAGTAGTATTCAAACGGTAACATTTTTTTAAAATTAATGTACCTCTTCTATAACTGAAGGGAGTTATGTCTTAGTTTATTACAGTGGGCTGATGCGAGTTGACGGTCTATACGCTAAGAAATCACTTGGAATTTTCAGGTTAATTTCATTTCCTTGTTACTGATGCAAAACCCTCAATCTATATGAAAGTATTTGTCGTGTGTTGCGAATGCGAAAGCTTCATGTTTTAGCGTACATATATTATCTTCTTTAATACTTAATAATATAAATATATCGAATATTACAATAGTTAATTTATGACCAAAAACCTGATCGAGTATAGCCAGGTGATAAAAGTCAAGGCAAGATTTTTTTTTAACAAAAACATATTTTATTTTGGTCGAGTTTTGTTATAAATTCACGCATAAGTATGTCGAGAAAGAGTATTTTCATACCTTGTAAAATAGCGAAGATAACTCTCACTAAATATTTTAATTAAAATAAATAAGAAAATGAATATACTGCGTTGCATATAAATGTTAAATATTCTATTCATATATTTGATCTGATGATGTAGCGCTTGTACACGGGATCATGAATAATTTAAATATCTAATGAAGGATGAGACATCAAATACTGATTTCCATTTAATTTAGTAAATTGTAGATGAGTGACCGAGATAGTACCCGCTTACAGATCGGGTTTAATTAATTAGAAACATGAACACGAAATAATACTAAACTGACTCGATGGATGGTATTCTTAAATTCTTAATGTAGTTCTTATTTTCGTGATTGAAAAGGGCACATTGAAAATGAAAAAGTTCCAATCGAAACTTTCGTTTTTACATTTTTTATGCAGTAATTTCGGTATCTGGATTACTCTTGATTGAAACATATTTCTTTTTTTGTACGCTTGCATTATTTAATACTTTTGTGGTCTACGAAAATAATTTAAGTTTCTAATTTTTGTACTAAAAAGTCCATTGTAGGCCGTCTATTGGATGTATTGTAAATGCTTACCATGTAATTTTTTAGAAGTTTTATTTTTTATTTTCCTTTTTTTAATTATTCTTTTTTATTTACAGGTAAGTGACCCTAGTTCGTCACCCTTAATCGCAGAGAAGTGCTTGAGTGTATGTAGAAATACATTATTTAAAAGTATTTTATGTTTGTAAATTTCTATACGTCTGAAATCAAATTGTACATTATTCTCAGTTGATGCAAAAATGTGTTCGATGATAATTTTTAATCTATCAACCCTTGGTGTTGGTATAACAATAAAACAGAACGCTTTACGATCTGTAACGTATCCAGAGAGAATATTAAAAGTTTTGTAATAACACAAAGTGCTTTCTAAAATAGGATACCAATAAAGCGATTCACAGAGGAATCCACATCACGTAATACAAATATATTTATTCAGGTTAATGTACCAACGTTTGTGGAAATAAAATAGGGCGCCGATGATACAGAACATGCTTTTGTGCCAATTGAAGATATTTAAATTGATACATTTCAATGAATAAGTAGATATTTCGCTCCCTTTACTAAGTGGGAATTTAGGGTGGATGTGAACTGTGAGGTTTATTTGAATTCAAATGACAAAAATGTCCCTCGGATCTCAATAATGCCAAAATGATTTTTTGGATGCTTGTAAAATTTGGTAGAAGGAACATGGGGCATCGCAGGTAGTGCCAGGTAATGTCATAATTGTTAGGTTGAAGCGATTCCAAAATATACTAATATTCATTAAATCTAAGGAAACAACTTTTTCCATATGAATGTGTTACTATGATTTTGCCATGGGAATAAAAAGTACATGAAATAATTGGGAGAAATATTCATAAGAGGAAGTTTTAATTAGGTACTCACGATGTGGATATGCGATGTTAAAATTTGTTTTAACAAATCGGAATTCTATTTACTAAATATTTACAATTATGTATGAATATGTACCAGAATTACTAGCATGCCATTAACCACTCAGCTAAACTAAATAATTTCAATATTTGTAGTGCTTTATAGCAAAACCGGTAGGACATATGGAACTAAAGTAAATATTGGAAGACGGTTTTAACGTGGACGTGAATACAAATGGGCAGGTACTAATGAATAAAATTAAACAGGTATTTATACAAGCTATTGACAAATTAAATTAAATAGCCCTCAGTTTTCCATGTTGCGTAAATTACGACGTATTACTATAGTTACTCTAAAGAGTTATTTATTGCAGGGTAGCCTAAATTTTTCAATAGTATCGACTGTATTACTATTATATAAAAAGTTGTTTTTATTTCTTAAAACAAGAAATCGTTGCTGGTCACACTGCAAAAGGCATGCTTGTTTTTATCAAAAATAGTTGTTATTACATAAAAGAGAATGTCTTCATTATTACAAAAAAAAAACGGAAAAGAAACACTGAGCTTCAAGAGATCATCTCCAAATATAGACGTTCAAGTAATAGCAGTGAATTTCCCAAACTCATTTTCCATAGCTGTTGAACTCCGCTGAGCAAAAAATCTACGAAGCGCAGTTTTAACACGGGTATGCTATAACAGCTTATGCAAATCCGGGGCAGGTTCAAGGAATTTTTTATCTAAATTTAAACAAGACAATTTTGTTTTAGATGTTCGAGGGCGCCCGTGTTTGGATTCCGCCCTCGTTCTGTTTGCAAAGGCAAGGGTTTGATTAGTATTTGTAATTATGCCTTTGATCGTTAAGCTTATAGACCCGGAGCCATTAATTTCCAAAGCCATATTTCCTCGGAGTTTTTGTGTGTATTACCGAGGGATTTCGGATTGCCTTCCTTGGAATTCTTATTGCTATTCGTATTTGAGAAGTTCTGATTAGGCCAGTGTGTTTTTTGCAATTTTATTAAAATCTGCAAAGGGGAATATGTGCATAAAATTTCGAACATCGACTGATATGTTGTGAAATAGCATGACTCTCGAAGTCTTTTCAAATTTACGGCTATAATAAGGAAGCATTATAAGCCTTTGTAAGTTACACTGCTGGTCACAGGCTGCTGGTTTACGTACAATTGCAAACAATTGGGCTTCAGTCCCCGCTAGCCTAGTAGAATAGAACTAACGCACACAGCATTATGTTGTTACAATTGCGATCATATTGTTTTTATTATTAACGTTATAAAATAATTTATTAGCAGCAATAACGCTAGCTTCGAGACTTAACAATCGCAATACAAGATAAATTTCTCGAATTAATTGATGAGACGTTAGCAAATTAACAATCAAGGTAACCGATATAATCCGAGATTAAACGTGAGGCGTAAATCCATCTTCGATTTACAATAGCGTAAAAGCAAACGATATCAGACCTCCTCGAGATGAAAAAATAAATGCTACATCTTATATTTTATTGTAACGCTGAAAAGATGTTGGTAGTGCTGTTAGGATTGGTTTATTGGTGGTAAATGTTGATGAGATCACGTTAGGGGAAACATTTTCATAATGGTAAGTCCGACACAACAATAAACCATTACGATTTGGATAACTTATAAGTAAATTAATTGGGGATTGCATGATGTCCTAGTTCTTAAATTTTTCATACCCATCAATAATTTGTTTCACTGAATAAATTAATGCACCCCCTCCAGATTATATTTGTAAATATGTAATCGTATAAATTGACAGGATTAGTAATTATTCAAATAAGTATTTTAATACAAGGAATCTTAAAATGAATTCATGTTTTTTTCATATGGACCAAGATTATTTTACTTTTGTAGATATACTATTGCGTTTAGATGTATTGGTCGCAAAGAGAGATAATCTTATAAAATATGAGTATGATTATTAACCTATTCTTCGGGCTGAGAGCAACCATTAGTTTTAGTCGGATATTCAGTATCAGTAGAGCAAGGGCCGGCTAGGTCAGTGGAACGATTTAGCTCTGAATCAAATACTAGTTAAGGTCCATAAATATATTGGGTTTTGGTATAATTACGTTGATATGATAATAAGAAGTATATATTTATTTATTTGTGGCTTGATAAATCCTACTGTTTTTTTTATAATAATTTCTTGACAGAGATAATTTGACAGTACTTGGACATGTCTTCAACAACACATATACGCCCACTCCTCGACCATTGAGAGGGTTTAGGCCATAGTCCACCACGCTGGCCTAGTGCGGGTTGGCGGACACCACGCCTAAGAAATTCCTAAGAACTTTTTAGGTGCGCAGGTTTTATCACGATGTTTTCTTTCACCGTTAAAGCACGTGATCATTCAATTTGAATACACACGTAACTTCGAAAAGTTAGAGATGTTTGCCTGGGGTTCGAACCCGCGACCGCCGAGATTCTCGACCGCGCGCCTAAACCTCGAGGCCATCACTGCCTATGCATCATTGGACATGTGAAACCATAAAAATATTAAATCGCAAGAAAATTTGTCTGGATGTCTCATGTGGTTTTTTAGCTATTCTCATGCTAATTCAGATGTTTTTTTGCTATAGCAGACGATAAGACATTAGGAAAGTACATAGGTTACTCTATATGATACTCTATATAATGAAATTGGACTGGCTCGTGATCTCATCACACAAATATGAATCGCGCCGTATTTTTAGCAAATTTTCAACAGTAGAACGAAGACTTGAAAAGTGCCCGAAAAATGGTTGTACATACCAATACTTGGCAAAATTCGGGTGCAGAAATGAACAATTGGGAATGTAGGCTTAAGAAAAATATATCATTAAATTGCCTCCGGAAAAAACTGGGTTCAGTCGCTACCTAAGAATAAAACAACACAAACAAAGGTTTAACTAAGAACACGCTCCTCAATTTTTTGTAAGTGGTTGCGATTAGCCGCTTTCCCAAATTGCCTTACAATTTGATCACGTCTTAAACACGGGACTAAGTAATCCTTAGTGAAAACGAGAACAACTGAACAACACTTGTGTACACAGGATTCCCGTGTTTGTACTTAAGATGGATGTATTAGCGGTTTGATCCCTAATTGGAGGGGTCAGCCTTCCTTCGAATCTTTGGATGTATGAGGAATTTGCGATACCTTAAATCTTTGTCGTTGATTCTCACGTGCCTGGGCTTTTTGGTATAAAAATATTGATTTGAAATAAAAAAAAAAAACATCCCAAACGTGTATCTGTTATACATATCTATGAAAATTAGTGTTCTTATTTAATAAAGGCTGCCACGGGTTCAAGTACATAAGTAGGTAATATATTGAGATAAATGCGTTGTTTTAAGAAACCAATCGTTTTCTATAACAAATGTCAAGCAATCGTGTAATATTTTAAAACAAATGAAAAAGATAAAGATAAGATATCCTAAGTTTTTGATTTTCACTTCAAATAAATTATTAAATTATTCTTCCAGTCTCGATCAAACATATTCTAGCACAGTCGCCAAAGCTAACAAAAACACTGGCTAGTAAATAATATGTAGGCCAATACGCTGATTATAACATACGTATTTTTATCGACAGATCAACCGACCCAGTTTTGTGTTTGTTTACTTTATAAATACTCGCGTAATGCTATTTACATACCAATGTCATATTAATTAATTATTATTGGAATTCTGTGCAAGAAATAAAGTAAACTAAATAAATTTTTCCTTGTGGCTTCACTCGTGTGTAAAGTAAGATATTTGATTAATTCAATAGAATTAGGTTGATATATCCAGGAAATAAGAATAAGAGAAATAAGCAGGTAGAAAAAAATATGTGGTTAGAAAAACACGGGTTAAAAAGGAACTGATACAACTTATTCATAATATACGATAACCAAGTTAAATAAAAAACTACAAAATAAAAATACACTATTTAAAACAGAAGAAGCCATAAATAAACTTCTACGCAAATAGAAGAATTTTTAGTAACTCAAAGGAAAACACCGCTGATGGTAAAAGAAATAACAATCCAATTTTCGTGTTCCGTTTTTTCGTTTTTTTGATAAAATTTATTTCACTGTTTAAATTATAAAATACGCGAGAGAGGATAAAAAAACACAGGAAAGTTCGTTGAAACATAATGGAATGATGTGAACTACAGAGCGAATATTAAAAAGGTTTTAAATTATGATGCTGAAAATTTTAAAAATATATATTTCTGTTTCATATAATAATATAGCTGATCAACCCTGACATTTAAGTAATTAAAGTAGTAGGATCTAATAAACTTTATCAGATTTATTCCGATGTATCTTTTGGGACCTCAAGGATACAAAATTCAGATACATAGATAACTCTTTTTTTATATATACGATGCCCATATATAAAAAAATTACAGTCAGGAGACTGAACATATGAACGATAACAGTTAGTGATTCCTGGCGCTTTACCACTAAAGAATCTTATCCTTCTTTTATGCATCAGAAAGACTTTTTAGCTTGTATGTTTTCGATATGGACCCAGCATAACCGAAGTAGAAGTGTGTATGTCAGGGTAAATGCCCGTGAACATTGACGTTTTCCTTCATCCTAAAGCATCATAATCAGAGCTCAAGGACTGTTCTTTCATAATAAAGGAAGGCAATAATACCAGTTTCCTATAATATTTGATAGCAGTGTCCAAGAATTTCTTCCGGCTAAAAACTCACAACTTTGATTACAAAGAAACCATAGAATCTTTTTAGCGCTTTTCTATGAAGCAAAGCAAATGCGAGCTTGAAAAATATCCATATATGTACCTACCTTCCTTAGGTCTTGATTGTGCAAGAATCAAAGATCTTTTGAACAAGAATCTAGCTTGACTTTACTACATTTTTGGTTGATAATATAAAGATGAATACGAAGTCTATTTCCTCATACATATTTATTTTGTAAATTGATATGTTTAATTTGTAAATATTGTTACAATGGCCTCTTATCGCATAAGATACAAAATAAACAATCGCTGAGTCACCGAATCCGTCTGAGACTTAAGTATTTGCTTGGTGCCCTATCCCACCACACACCCGCCACTGCAACTCCTGTATTCCAGGATCAACAGCGGCACGCACAGTATTGGCGCCGAGCAATGAAGCTCAGCGAATCTAAGGGGACCTAAATTGTCATAATCCCGCAACGAAGTTAATCAGAAAAGCAATGTAAAGGAGGAGTTGGAAAAACAAAGAGTTGTCCACTTCCCTCCACAGCAAAGCGGGTGACAAAACATTGAGCTATGAGGTTTAACCTCACATAAAGAAAGACAATTACAATTACCAAAAAATTTGACGCAAGTAACGCACCACGGATAGTTAACTATTGCTTAAATTGGACCTAACGTGCGAACTGTTATACAGACTTCCAATAATAGGCATGGCAAAATCGCTGAAAGGCACGGAAATTCCTCCTAGATTCAACGAGGTCTGTATAATAAACAACACCAGACGTTACGTGCATGCTATTGAGCATACTGTTACGCTCATCCGACCAAAGATTACACTCCCAAAGGATATGATGTGCGGACTGTTCATATTCGCAATCATGCGTTGAGCATTGGCACATAGGAGAATCAACCAACCTAAATGAGAATAATTTACTACGAAAATTGCCGTGACCCGTTAGAAATTGCGACACGTAATGATCAATCTCAAGCCAAGTTTTTGCCAAGCGATCGCTAACCGAAGGAAAATATTGATAAAGATGACGGCCCTTTACAGACAGCTTCCATCGGTTTTGCCATTCTTCTATTAATTCCGAGTAAGTCTCGGCGTATGGTTTAAATAATCGAGTTATTTTTGAAAAGTCGCGCGATGGAAGGAAATCTCTATCAATACTTTGCCTGTCAGCAAAATATAACGCGGCGCGACGCTGTACTTCCAGGTCGACTGGAAGCACACCCGCAAGAACAGGTAAAGCCTCAGTACTAACGGTTCTGTACGCCTTACACAAAAATATCAACGCCAAACGCTGACTCTGGAGCAACTTCCTTCTGACTGCGCCGACAGTTGCCCTATCGGCCCACACAGGGGAAGCGTAACAAATACAACCCAAATATGTAGCTCCATAAATTACTTTTAAGGTATTAAACGATAGACCCCAGGTTGACTTTGATATCCTTGTCAAGGCATAAAAGTTGTTTTTAGATTTTTCACCGACGCTTTTTATATGTTCAATAAAAGAGAAATTTCGTTCTAGAACAAGCCCTAGGTAACAAACCGATTGTTTACTTTTGATAAGGACGTTATTAAATTTTATACGCGGCGGGGTTTTCAAGTTGCCTTTCAGCAGCAAGTGAAATGATTTTTGGGGAGCGAACGAGAGACGGTTTCTTTCACCCCAGTGAGTAATTAAACGTAGACACGTGTCTGCTAACTTTTCTAGACCGGACCTACTATTCGCGTGTATGAGTAAGAGTCCGTCATCCGCATATCCTATTAAAGAACAACACGGTGGTAAAGGAATCGCGAGAAAGTCATCAAAGCCTAGATTCCATAAGTAAGGGCCGACAACAGAGCCCTGGGGGCAACCCATTGTCAGTGACTTCGACACTGCGTGGTGACCTAAGCGCAATTTAGTTGATCCATAGATAAAATAAAAGTTGATCATAGAATATATATTCCTTGGGCAACCGCGAGATTTTAATTTCAGAAGTAACATAGGCCACCAGGCATTGTCGAATGCACCAGAGATATCTAAAAATATCCCTAACACATACTTATGCTCCGATTTGTTAACCGCTCTTCTAACCGATAAAGCTGCGTCCACGGTTGACTTACCAATCGTAAAACCGAATTGATTATCGTGGAATTTCGGTCCGCCTGGTAGTAAGCGAGGCACAATAAGGCGTTCAAGTAGCTTGCCTAACGACGGTAACAACGTTATAGGACGATAGGATTTTGGGTCTTCAGGAGGCTTATTGCCTCCTTTTGGTATAAGTTTAATGAGACCACACCGCCAAATTCGCGGAAAAACACCCTCAGCTATACATCGATTAAAAACGCACATTATAGCGACACCGGACAGTTTACACGCTTCCTTTATCATCCTGTTGGAAATTTTGTCATCTCCAGAAGCTTTATTAAGCGGCAGGGAGCTAACTACTTCTAGAAATTCGCGAAGAGATGGGCTATCCGAATCAGGAGTGGATGGTGAAACGGAGGCCCATAGTCGTACTTGACTATGATATGCGGAATCGTTATCAAGGCTATCGTCCGGGATAAGTGAGTTTAATAAGGTTTCCGTGGTCTCCTCAATACCAGTAGTGTATGTTCCATTAACCTTTATATTTTCAATATATGCTGAATCAATTGATTTATTAGCTTTAAACTCATGGTAAAGGGGGGACCAGGGACCCTCAGTATTAAGACGGTCAACTACTCTTCGCAACAAATCGCCTTTTGCTTTAATAATCGCGGCTCTATAACGCGATCTGGCTATTTTTAAACAGTTAAACGCACTTTCAAGTAAGTTACTATTATTACACTTTTTCCTAAGCGAATTGAACCTCCTACGCGCTCGACGAAATAGTTGACGAAGGTGGACTAAGGTATTATTCCACCAATCACATCTGCGAGTATTAGTTATAAATGCACGACCGAAAGTCATATCCGCACAGTATGTAAAGGTATCGGTCATAATTTCAGCGCAAGCTTCGGCTGAAAGTTCATTGCGAGTGAAATCTGTGGTATGGTTAGCAAAAAGCGAGCCAAAAGACTCCCAATTAGCCCCTCTTAATTTATATCTATAATTGTAATAATTATTATGATGCCCTCGTGTAAATCCAGGTAAAAACTCGTACACTATCAGGCGGTGATCACTACAAGACGCGTCAGGTACAACACGCCATTTATCGAGATGGACGTCTCCACTGGAAAGTGTGACGTCGATTGAAGATTCGCCCGTAGGACTGTTATACGTAGGTGGTGCGTCAGGTGTATTATGAATTACTAAATTTAATTCTGCAATGAAGTCTTCGACGGCACAGCGTCGCTCTGAATCGGTCGTTCTAAATTTGCCATACCAAAGAGGGGAAGACGCATTGACATCCGCGCCAACAACTATTTTATTTCCCGAGAGAGACCTCAGGACATGCCGCAAATGGTGTAAATGTGGACCCACGGGGTCCGAGTATTGAAAATAACAGCTCACAACGTATATTTTAGTTGAGGGAGTAGTAACCTCCGCGACCGCACAGTGTGACGTCATAAGATTACGCACTGATGTGACTGTAAACACAGAACTCGACACGTAAATGCCAGCTCGCGACCTGTTATCCAGTTGTATTAATCTAGTACGTAACCGAGCGTGTTGGTACTGCTCTTGGACGAGGACAATGTCGAGCTTATATTCGTTAATTAAGATATTTAACTCCGACGTTGCCGCCCTATCATTGTGTAAATTAAGCTGTCCGATCGTGAGACTATCCATTTACAATCAGTAATTAGTTGAAAGTAATAAAATCTGCAATTTATGTTTGTACGATGGACATTCCTGAGACCCGCAGCGGTGGTCGTGCGGTTTATTAAACTTTTTGCACGTCGCGCAGATAGGTTTGAACGCGGCATCACCCTTATGTGGGCACGATCTCGAATCGTGTTCACCTGCACACAGAGCGCAAGTCGGGGATTTCGTCGTGCAGAACTTATGCACATGTCCGTACTGCTGACAGTTAAGGCACCTGACTAGTTCGACGTCGTCGAAGAATCTACATGTCGCCCAGTCAATAAATAATTTGTCTTTAGTGGACATAAGATGATTTCGAACTTCCGAGTCCACTTCAATTCCGACCCATTTGCGACCGTTATCTAATACACGCCTGCGGACTACCCTAACTGACTTAACAAAATCCTCCTCTTTTATGGGGAGCTCCCCCTTAATATTTTGCTTGTACAAAGCACTGACGAAGACGCGATCTTCCATTGACGCCGGTACATCCTTGACTAAAATACGTGGTCTACGCCCTTTTGGTTTTTCTAAACGCAAACCGGCTGATTTTATTGCGTCTACCGATTGGAGTTTCCTAATTTGAGACTCGTTCGCGACACGAAGTACAACTCCAGATTTCGCGGTCTTTTTGACGCCTACAATTTGAAAACCGTCGTCACTAGGCTTTATAACTTTCATTAACGCCTGCTTCGTCGCAGACGATGACGCAAAGTCAGCTGATCGTTCGGCGGCGGGGTATGCGACAACACAAGGCAGCGGCGCGCGCGACTCAATTGCCGGTGTCGGTTTAGATAATTTAAGCTTTACGCGGTCCGCGTACGATGCATTCAACGGTGCAGGTTCGCGCACATTTTTACTGTTTTCAAATTCCCGTTGTAAATTTGCAAGTTTGGTTTCGTTGCAGGACGATTTAATTGCTAGTAACGAAATAATGCCTGTGACGCGTTGTGTAAGGTCCATAATTGCCGACTTATTCGCGACGTTGATTCGCGACCCCTGATCGTTCACTAATTCATTTATTTTACTTAAGAAAGACGACGCATCAGAGACCAAATCGCAATAGTTATTTCTATCCGAATCGCAGCTATCCACAAAAGTCAAGAGAGAGTAAGTATTTGCTTGCGAATTTTCTCAGTACGATTGTGTCAGACTGTCAGACAAATGTCAACATTCGTACGCTAATATTAGAAATGCCTAGACATTTAGTCTGCTAAGCTATGACTGTTGAAATCTAATTTATGTAAATTTGAAAAGTTACATAAAATATATGCTCCTTACATCTTGTCTGCTATTTACATTTTTTTTAATTACTGTCCTTAATTTTTTAAGTAGACGTCCATGAAAAGCCGCTGAAAATCAAAAACATTTTATTTTAATGTTATATAAGTATTAATATCGAAATACTTCAAATTCAAACAAAAAAAACGTAACTCTAGTTTTGTCGTTAGCTCGTTTAATAAATGCGATCTGTAGTTTAAACGGTAAAAAGGAACTTCATTCAGAAAATTGCAGAGACTACCCACAATGAAAGAAGCAGTCTAACAAGCATGATTACTATCGATGCGAAATATACGCCTAGTTAAATGTGCCATTAAGACTATGTTAATCCAGACATCTTATTCCGCAGAATACGATGGCTATTCCTATTTTGGTAATGAAGCAAATGGTTCACTCTAATTTATGCGATATACATTGACCTAGATTCCTGTATCGTTTTTTTGGGGGAAATTATCTCCATTCCGCCTCATTATCACGAATATCTTCGAATAGTCGGCTAGTTAGGTTGGCGTCGTTGCCTAGAACAGATGTAAATGTTTTTTTATTTTTCTGTAGGATGAACTCATTTTGAGTCATGTCTGAGTAAGGATATTTAGGTTTCTTTTATTTACTTTCAAAGCTTTAGAAATGTTTTTAGATTTAAAAAAATGTTGTTTAGGATTTGTCTAAAATTATACTAAACTTGAAGCAGCGCAATGTGGCTTTACGAAAGTCGAAGCGAAACTGATTGGAAGAGGCATGATTCCAGTGAAAATTTATGTATGTACGAGGTATGGACATCCTGGGTTCTAAATTTGACAGTGAAAACAGTGCTGTGAAATGTGATTACTTTTCGCAAATGCGAATGTTTATTTCGAGTCTGAAATTTTGTTTATCTTGGTAGGTCTCTGTAAGTTATTTTTAAATAAAAAATCATTTCAACCGCAAAAACATTACTAAAGAAATACACATATACGAAAGCATTATTTTCTGAGAAGGTTATAAGATAGCCAAGCAATCCTCGGATCAAATCTCAACGAGGCTATGCTATTCTCGGGAGACAGTCGAAAGTCGCCGCTCCGTCGCCCAACGTGGCATTCGCAGCTCGTAAAACTATGAACAAGTCGAGATAACGGTGTGAAAGCGGATACAGATAAATATGACATTGTAAGGACGCGTAATTTTGGATTATGATACTACGGTGGATATCAAGTTTTTAATTCTTTTATATCTTCTTCTTCTTCTTCATCAACCCATATACGCCCACTGCTGAGCACGGGTCTCCTCTACCATTGAGAGGGTTTTAGGCCATAGTCCACCACGCTGGCCTAGTGCGGGTTGGCGGACTACACACCTAAGAAATTCCTAAGAACTTTTAGGTGTGCAGGTTTCATCACGATGTTTTCCTTCACCGTTAAAGCAAGTGATAATTCAATTTGAATACACACATAACTTAGAAAAGTCAGAGGTGTGTGCCTGGGGTTCGAACCCGCGACCGCCGAAATTCTCGACCGCGCGCCTAAACCTCGAGGCCATCACTGCTTTATATGATATATTTTATATGATATATTTTATTAAAAAAAACATTTGAGGGATTTTAATTTGGCAGCTAACGGATACAAGGGCTGCTCAAGACAATGGTTTGGCCTATGTTTAGCAGTGGAAAGCGATAGGATGAGGATATGTATAGAAAAAAATAATTGGACTCTTAATTTAAAACTATGGAGAACAGTATTCTAAATTAATACAAAAGCCAGTGTTATTGTATGAAACGTTCTCTCATAGACCACTGATGATGGAAATGTAGGAAGGGAAATCCAAGTAGATATTTAAGACGGAAAATGTTCTGCGTAGGTATCAAGAAAAAATCTCTCGTTACATTATTAAAGTCTGCTAAAATGCTTCATTCCATGCTTAAAACAATGTAAAATTAATTAACTAACACCTTGGGAAATGTTCCCGTGGTTACTGTATTGTTACGAAGAAATAAAGACTACTTTTTAAGATGAAACAAGCTATGAAAGTTTAATTACTGAACAACCATTTAGTACTCTGTGGTCTGAAGATTCTATACTAGTGAGAAATGTAGATAAAAGAGTGGATTACAATGTTTTCTATATTTGAGCTTATAATTACGAAAAAGTTGTGCATAATTATATCAACTTTCTAGTTTATAATATCCCAAATCTAATGCAATTAAAATCAAATACATTTTTCTCTAATCGCGTGACTCGCATATTTTCAATGTATGAACCACGGCGTAATATTTTAATTGAATGCTTATCACATCTCGGGGGACCCGCCCCGTCGTGCATTAACATAATATTCGAATAATTTAATTCAGCCAGACCATAGTAATTGCAATTCCAATAACCGAGCTATCTCTATCTGTATTAGAGATTCCAATAGAATGGCGCCGGCGGGGCGTAGGCTTTCTTCGTGTTATGTGGCCGTCCTACAGCTTTATTCTGATGGAAATAATGCATAATATACAATACTATTTCTATCAACTAACCAGAAAGAGATTTCGTCAGTTTCGCTTCATTAAAAGCATTGGCAAGTATCAAAACTATAGTGATGGTTAATTTGATTATTTGTAGGTGATGATTATAAATTAATGAATTTATTAAATACTTACTTAGTTACTTATCACGGCGCAACGACCCAAAATGAGTCCTGGCCTCCGACACCAAGAGACGCCATTTAGTCCTGTCCTGCGCTGCTTCTTGCCATGGGATCGCGCGAAGTTCGCACAAGTCTTTCTCGACTTGATCCTTCCATCGGTACCTCGGCCGCCCTACAGGCCGCCGTCCGTTTGGAAGTCCCAAGTAATTTATTAAATGGTGCTATAAAATTTTAAAAAGATATTATGAGAAATAATAATAATTTACAATATACGGGACTATAATTACCACCTGGCATAACGAAGTTATTTAAACTTCAAATTTTAAAATAAAATAAGGTTCGCAGTCTCCAAAATTATAGGTCCATTCGTAATCGTTATAAGCATGTGGTACAAGTTATGATATTAAGAACCATTTTTTCTCACATTACTTGTAAAATATATTGCGCGATTTAGTACTACATAGATAAATTCACAATAATACAATGTGAATAAACAAGGCGATTAGACGATAATAATATATCTATCAAAATTTATAATCAATTATGCAACATATAATACTTTTTTCGATCGAATCAGTAGTTCCTAAAATTAGCGCTTTAACCTAAATCTTCGGTCTTATAATATTTAATGTTTTCAGATTTGTAAGTTTTCTATTTGGAATACAATATAAAATCGAGTTCATTTATCTACCACTTAGTGGTGTCTATGGATATCAATCTAGGGGCTTAAAATAATTTCACAATTTCACTTCCGAAGAGCACTTCAGAAAGCGGTTAATAAAAAATAAATAAAATCTATCCGCACTTCCCTCCTTCCCTTTAAGTACAGTTCATTCACAAGCATCTTTAGGATTTCATACCGCTCTGTTCAGTTGTATTGTGTTTAATTGTTTTTTATAAAAGAATAACAAAGATTCTTTTATGGAAATACTGCCACTGTTTAAAACTTTTACATACATAACTAAACACGATTGCTTACCTTAAATAAATAAAGAGTAACCGTGCCGACACAAGAATTTGTCCCTCTTACAAACTATTTGTTCGCAAAAACCGAGTTCTATTCAAGAAACAATTTGGTTAACTATCTATTCACAATTTCTTTATAACTTAACGAAAATTTTGAATGTTAATTTTCAATGTTCAACTAGTACATATTTTAACAATGTAAAAAAATCCAGACTACATAAATTCCTCTTTCTGTATTGATAATGAGATTTTTAATGCAATTTAGTTTTGTGTGCATATAATTTCATTGAAATTATAAATAATACGTTAAAGTAAGTGTTAACTATACATCGAAGTCATATAGTCAACAGTAGTATTACCCCAAATGTACATACATTTACACCGATATCTCCGTATTAACCTACTTAAACCTACTATTCGCATGCTGTAAGCCCCAAGTAAGATGAGACAATCCTATTATAATTTCACGGAAACATCTTCAAGCTTCTGCTAAGTAGATTTCCTAAATAAAACTTCTAGAATGCTTTACCCAGCTCGAGGATTGAACTCGAAATCACTTAGAACAATAATCTAGTCTGGATATATCTATCATACTTACGTAGCTTTCCAGCGCCCTTAGTTCATATTTCTTTCTCTGTAACTAAAGGAGCCGAATTCAATTTCCGATCGAAGAAAATAATTGTTTGCTTGCTCTTTGAGATATTGAGTTTGGTTATTGACCCTATATACAATTTTGACGTTACGAAATTGCATTTTGAGTTTAAATAACGTAGTTGAAGTACAATCCTAGTCCACAAATAAGGCGATAAAACAATATTGAACTCTCGTAGTGTTTGTTACT
This sequence comes from Cephonodes hylas, assembly GCA_030295005.1. NCBI lineage: Eukaryota > Metazoa > Arthropoda > Insecta > Lepidoptera > Sphingidae > Cephonodes > Cephonodes hylas. Next base: position 9,506,594 of record AP025372.1, on the reverse strand, counting down.
GAATAGAAACTGTAATAATGATCATGACATTACATGTATAAACTTCTTTATAACTAAGTTAGACTATGACGAGAAGAAACAACAGTCGTATTTATTTATATCAAATTATTTCGATACGTTCTTTATAATTATACAAATTATAATCAATTTATTATGTTACTAGTTATCTATTATGTTACTAGTTACTACAAAAATTTTATTAATCTGAAACAGGCGTTCTAAATAGCCATAAACATACAACTCTTATGTTTACAAATCGTTTGGAGTCGAAATTGCTTTAATGAAGTTTCTGACTTCATTGTACATTATTATTTTAGTTACGATATAAAGGAATAGTCTGTGTTTTAGTATGTTGATAAGATTTTAATCATTGTATGTATAGGCCATTTCCTAATTATTTTTTTAAAGGTTACGTACCGTCTATTTTAGCTAGCTTAAAGTAATTTTTATACATGATTCGATATAATTTATCACCCCTGTGATGGCCACTCGAGGTTATCATAACAATTTCAATTACTTCAGCAGTTTTATTGGTCTCTTGAAAGGATTCACGCGCAAAGAAATACTGTAGGTACCACAAAGAAAATGATTAGTTCTGTGGGCACAATAATTTGTGAAGTTATTACTTCAGAGAGACCAAAGTGTATAAATCTACTCAATGACGTATAATTATCGAAGTGGTACGTTTTTGTATCTCTATTTTCCTATAACACTGAGGAAGTAGCGAGTGCTCGGTTTTTGCATGACGCTATACTTCGCCTTATAAATCATTTCTCAACGACAGAGAAAGTGCGATACGCGAAACCTAATGTGAAAGCGAGATGGAAGAAACTTACGTAAAACGAGGAAATGCATTGTGGCGAACGAAAAATAACTATAATGTTCCAGGAAGTATTACAATAGGGTGTAATAAAACTGTAAAGATTGCGTAGTCTGATACTAGGAAATATATTGTTCTGTTTTGAGAATTCCATCTTCGTTTATTGGCTAAAATCCAAGCGACGCTACTTGAACTATCCAGTAAGAAGTGTATTGCGAATGTAGTGCAGTTTTTTTTCTTCCTTCATTATAAATTCTTCGTATTACTTTTCTTATTAAACAGTGAATTTATGTTTCTTGGTTTCATTCTTCTAAACTACGGCATGCTGCTAAAAAAATCAAGCATCAAATTTCATTGAAAAAAATGTGAAAATTTTCTGTCATCAACGGTCATTCTAACACCCTAGCCATGAAATCTTAAAGTTTCATACAACGTAATTTGGTAAACGATCGTCTGCGGAACACGATCAAAACTGATGATATAGTATTAGTCTTTGTACAACCAGGAACAAATCGCCTTACAGAAATCGCTCGTAACAATAATGTTGTGGTATTAATCTTTCAAGACACAGGGTTGCCGGATATTTACGAAAGTTTGGTACACATACATTTTAGATAGGAGATTTTTTTGTAAGACTGTAAATGAATAGGAGGAGTATATTTACCTTTTTCATCATATCAGTAACAATACGTTTGCTGGTAGAACAAAACCTGAAGGAGAAAATTTAAAAAATGTGCAACGTATTGGCTTGCAAAAGGCTTCAACGGGCGACGAACGATACGAGGAATTGGCAGTACATTGCACGGGAAGTTGAGAATGCATAAAGAGGAAAGAAAAAGGTCCATCTATATTATGAAGTGGACAATTTTAGGTTCATAAATAAAGTTGAGCAGTCACTAAATATTTCAAATTAGAAAAAATAACACTGAAATTTGATTCAACTCGACACACATAATATGGAATATATAATCTAGAATCTCCATTAAGTTTATTTATTAATAGAAAATCTATGATAAAGAATATTCTGGAATACATATTAAAATCGGTTAACATATGAACGCACAGGATTCCAAGAGCGACCTAAGCTCGTTAGGCAGCGGAATTTATCGATACGAGGGTAGTTGAAAATTTGAGCGTGATCCTAGCAATTCTCATTAGACGTTCCTCATACTCAATAAAGTAGACCCTTGCCTACAGCGAGGGCCCTTGTATTGCCCTTTTTGTTACGCTATAGCCCGATTGAGGTTCTATTGTGTGGAATACCCGTTTCGAGGTCACAAAACGTTCTCATAATTACAACCCAGTATTATTTGTTATGTTTTTCCTATTATTTGTCTCTTAATAGGTTGATAGCGCTGCGGATTGTTTGGGGATGAACGTTACAACCAGTGTGAAAATACGTTTTGCTTTTAAAATATTCATTTTTTGTGTAATAGCTAAGTGATTGGTTTTTGATGGAAAAAGTATCGATATAACTTTCGCTAATGGGAAAATACATATATATATATATGGTAAGCCATATTACGGATTTGAGAACATTGGATTTGTATTTGAAAAACCATAGACTAAAGCAATCCTCCTTAATAGTGGAAAAGACCTGTTTGCCTAACTGTGGCACGTATACAGTCTGGTATAAACGTAAATAACTGGCACAGGTTTTGAAGACTTCATACTTTGGGATAAGGAGTCTTGTTAACACCATCTTACAGTGTAAAAAATCGTATCACTTTACTATATTTTGCATCGTCTGCTAGGAATTTAAGCAGTTAATTCTAAGTCTCTCATACTTGCATTTCCGTAAATGTTTCCTTTTAGTAACTTTCAATGTATATCACTATAATAAATTCTCACTTAATATTGAATAGCCGTATCTTTGGAATTAAACGTGAATGTGGCTACAGCTTGACTGTCTTTAGTCTTCACATCCAACTTAGCTGCACTCAATTCCATTGTCATCCAAGTAAAGCTCTTTAAAGAACAGACATCATTTAGGTCACCCTTAGACATAAAACGTTTCTTTCAAAGTTTTTTTTTGTCCGTACAAGCAAAATACACAGACCAACGCGCGAGCTTGAATATTTTAAGTTTTAAAAGTTTAACCAGAGCCTTACATTGTTTGGTGTCGTGAGTACTAAATTACATAAGAGAAAGCGTTTCTCAGACGGCTCTGTATTTACTTAAATAAGTAAAACAAACAGCTGCTCCTTGCTCAACGCTCTTAGGTTAACGCATATTCCTCCATTCATTAAACATGTCTACTGTCTAGTACTAAGAAAAATATTTTAACTAAATGTATGCTATCGAAAACTTTATACTGAAATGTAATTCATAGAATATGGTATAAATCAAATTAAGTAAATAGCGTCAACCGATCTGGCACTAACAACTCGAACAAATGTTGTCTATTTCGTAACCAAATAGATGTTTATACCTATGAGAGGCTTCCTTCTGAACGTGGTTGAACGTTCAGACTAAAGATAATTAATTTATATTTGTCTGAACTAAATTCGTAGTACATAATATATAATAAGAATATCAGCAACAAATGAAGTCCTAATAACTTTAATTGCTAACAAACATAAATTACTTTATCAACGCTAAAGAGTTCAGAAGTTGAGGAGCGAAACATTATGTTAAAGAACTTAGTCGGTTGTTGATCTTTTGGCGCAGTTTTGACAGGGAAAGATTTATTGTGCCGTTTGTATTTAAAAGCTAAAGTCCGTTGGGATTTTTCAAGTCGTAGATCACTGTCATTGTGTGGCCTCAGCGTTTCATCCATATTCATTCTTAAGTACACATCTTGAATTATATTACCGGGTCCTTGCCGCCTTTTATGTTGTTAAAGAGGGGTTGGAGTAAGAAGGGTTATCTAAATTTATACTGTAATAAGACCTTTCCATACCCATTTACGGGTGTGGTAAGTTGACTAAGATAAAACCATGAGGTAAAGAGCATTCTATTAAGTAGTTTTAATTCTGCAGTTCGATTTGATTTATCAACTATCTTGTTGGAACCATTATCTATGTTAATATTGAACTATGTCGGGTAATTTGATTTAGCCATGAGAACTGCGGCATCGTCACGTCATGGATTAAACACCCCGACCATGCTTTTCACTAAGATTATGTACTTATGTTCTTATTCATCTTCACGTTCTTTTCATGTATTGTAAATGCGAGTACGTTAGGACCATTGTGAAATAATATACTACTTGAATTTAGCTATTTATGAGGCAAAATCATTGAAAAACATTTTCATAATGTCAAAATTGAATGTAGAGGAGATCAAAGAAAAAAATATTCCTTAAAGCCCCACAACCGCTTCACCCAAACATAGTGTGATAATTACGAGTTATTTCAATAAGCCTAAGCAGTATATTACTGAATACATTGATCTATTTTCATAGACTTTCTCTTGTTTGTTCTAAATTGCTTAAAGTTTGCTATACGTAAAATATTTGTATCAGATTCGATCCAACATTTAGCAAACTCATAAAGTTGAAACAACGCGCCAAGCACGTTTCAAATATTTGTATTTGCTTAACTTCACCAAAATATCGAATAAATGTTGGGTGATGTTTGAAATTGATAACGTTAATACCACGAGTTATTAATGAGATTACACCCACTACACTAATTACCTAAATAAATATTTATGGTATCGTAAATGTAGTACTTGTGACAAATTTTGCAGGTAAATTAATTATTGCTTTCATGTCTGCCAATACCATTCTATTGAACAATAGTTTTTTTTTCAGTGACAGTTGTATTTCTTATTATAAAAGCAATTTTCGATGAGATTGTCTTTATGTTTTAATACGATTGACAGCCATGTCGTGACAAATATTTATCTTATTTACAAATAAATAAAAAAAAAATCCAAGTCTGGACATTGTCAAACTTTTAATTGTTTAAATTTCTGTCTATAAATGTACCTACGAGTTCAAAGTATTTATTTACATTGCTTTAGATATACTTTCGGATTCAGATCGAATAGAATTAGTATGTTCGAGGCCATCGTAGAATTATTCCAAATTGTTTTTTGTTATTTCTCTATTGAAAATGCAATTATGTTTTTATTATGATCAAATATTCTCATCTGAAGTACCTAGTGATTTATCGAGAAGCGCCATTATCTGCAAACACGATCCGTAATGCTATGCCGTTGTATGACAAATTAGACATCTGCCTGTTCACATTCCGTACAGCTTTATCTCCTCTATTTAAGTGCCAATAACCGATCCGTTTAATGTGAACGTAAATTTCACAATGGCTGATATCTTTGATCGCGTAGTAAAATCTATAAGACATTGGAGATCCTATGGCTGTAGAAATTTATTGTTTGTCTTGTTTTCTTAAATTCATCTCGATCGTCGGTTCTGTCACAGAGTAGTAGTTTGTAGTGAGAATGGACCATTTTTTTTATATCCCTGACGCTGACAAGAGCTACTTGAAGTATAAAACTTTCATTAAGTATTTTATTAGGTTGGTCAGTTTGATGAGGCATTAAAACTTTTTCATCTCTTTATTTATCTCTTGTTCATAGAAATAATGCACTTTATTACGACGATGCACCAATTTTTTGTATTTCATTTCAACCCTGTGTTTAAAGTTCAAATACACGACACATCAGCGGTGTGATATAACAAGATTTAATTGCTATATCAACTATGTTTTCAGAATCTATTAAAGTATATAGTAAGTATAACTTGAGGACTGCAGAATTAATGGCCTCATTGTTCTGAATTAAGATTACTAGATAACAGTTTTATTGAAGTTTTGGCAACATCAAGGTCTTTGAATTTTATCATCTTGTAATAATTGCCAAAGAATCTAAGTGCATAGGCATATCTACTTATAAAGTTTCGTTATCTTAATCAGTATAAATAACGATGTCGTGTTTTCATAGATCTGTTATCTATGTAACGCGACTCGAATTTAAAAAATGTTTGTTTGGATAAAAATGCTACAAAATTCTGTAAATATACTCTGGAATTATTTATGTTGTTCGTCATTTAGTTTGGACACCTCGAAACAAAACTAGACACATGATTGATGACAGGGCCACGATAAAGAGTGCTATTTTATGCAAATGCTAGCGGATGAAAAATGAACAGCACCCGCCGGTTCATTAATTTTTATTGTTTCATACTAACGTGTGAATCTATGAACATTTGAATAATTAATTGAGTCGATTGTTCGTTAAATGACTTGTATTTCGGTGCAGAACGAACTTAATTATCCAAATTGATGAGAATCTTAATACTATTACAGTGGTAAACTTTGAATGTTTAATCAACAACTTCAAGTTATTTTCTAAAAACGTTTTGACATTTATTTTGTCATTATCATTAATAATTTCATTTTAATTGTCTTTTCGTGGCTTTCGTTTCGATTTAAGATACGGACTTACTAATGTGTCATAATACAATAATAATAGATACAATCAGTAGTATTGCATCTAAAATGGAAAATTTCTAGCTTACTACAAGCTTCGAACAAAAAAAAATAACTATTTGCCTCTAAAAACGACACGTTTAATTTCCTTTTGAATACCTCAATATCACATCAAAGGAACGTTTGTTTATCTTGTAATTCCAAAAGGAATTTTCTCACTTCGCAAACCCGTCACATGAAGCTGTAAACAACTGGAGTATCCGAAACATGATCTTCGAAATGGCTTCCGTAACAGCCTAATTAAACCTGTTGAACGAGCGAGGGCTCTCGTTGTCATCATAATGAAATGGATGGTACTCGACGAAACGGACTTTGATTCGTCACTTTATACGTAGTCAGGGCAATGATATCCTACTAATCAGTTCCTTCGTAACGTATTGTGTTAAGTGGATGACATATTACTTCCTTGTCGTTTATATAATGTATATGTGTTATTAATATGCCCTTCGTCAAGATGCCGGGTGACGTGTCCTTATACAAACACAAATTGCTTATGAAAAATTTTGAAATGGGACAAATAATTTTAGGCTTTAATAATGCTTGCTTAAATTTTATAGGATCATGTTTCGCCTATAGTATTACCAAAAATAAAGAATCTTAATTTGTATATTAGTATTTTTTACTCGTGTTTAGTTTCTACTGATTAATAGATATTACCGTTCGATGTTAATAAATAATTTGATCAAATGAGAATTTGATATAACAAATCATTCAGTCTACGAGTATTTTAATGAAAAAGAATCATGTTTTCCTGCTAACGACCTTCATTAACCTTTCTTTTCGTAGAGTTTAAATTTAAATTTTCTTCATATACTATAATTAAATTTTTTGTTGTTACATATCTAGGTGTAAACATGGTCGACATACATATTCAGTCACGTGCTTTCCGAATAGCATTTGCATCTTCATCCTACAATCTTGGTCCCCAAGGAATACTACGAAACAAAATGAAAAGTGTGTCGTGTCCTATTTAACACGCCGTGCACCTTCAACGTTCTCACGTCACGCAACCAGGTTCATTTTATCATCTATCGCGAATATTTTTAGAATCCTACAATTTGGATTGTGAAAGAAAAAATTTGCTTCACCCCATCATCAGCACTCATAGGCCCTACTGCTGGACACGGGCCTCCTCTATATCCAAAGGTCTTAGGTCTTAGTCTACTTCGCTGGTGCTGGTTAGCGCACTACACCCTTAAAAAATTCCTATGATCTTTCGGGAGTGCAAGTTTCGGTTTTGCAGGTTCGAAAAATCAGAGGTCTGCTTCATCCATTGATGATTTAATGAAAGATTAATAATGATAATTTAAGTTTAAAAAAGCCTTCAATAAAAACTAAAACATCAGATATCTTCGTTTTGTATACATATTTCGTACAAACATTTATTCAAAACGTCACAAAACTGCAGTGTGTTTGAATAATTTATTATTATTGATAGCTGCACTGACGAACTACATTATGCGGGTTTATGTCTGTTCATTGCAGTGCCGCAACGAAACGCATTTGTATCAAGCTCTTTTGTTGAAGTTGATTGATTTCGCTCCAAATTGTTTGACGTTAGATCCAACGAATGTATTAAAATAGTGTTTTGCATACTGCGTCAAAATTTTCGGATAACTAAAGCCGATGTTCAAGAGATAAAGTCAAATTGTATAGGCGTTTTGGATATTCTCAATATGTAAGAGAATTCATGATACTAATTAGTTGCGTCGTGGAAAAGAGACAAATGCAAAGTTCTCGGAAGCGGTGCGTTGAATGTACAGATGCTGACACGAAAACCGAAAGAGGTGTATTCAGGCGGCTGAATTTGACCGTGCATTAGAAATTCCTAACCCAAAATGACAGGCGTGTGTACACGAATACATAATGACCCGGCAACATTTTCTTTCACCACCATCCAGCCCAAGGGCGGTAGATTACGTTTTATAACCATAGCGGGAAACGTTATGGCCTTTTGTGTTCCGGGTCACTTCAGATAGGTCGTCTGATTAGCCTAAGCAGCACTCCAAGCTAGATAAGTGAATATCGCGCTTAAATATCACCCAACGTTTATGTTTGGTCCAATAAACCTTTGTTGGACCAAATAAAGTTCTGCCACCGCGATGTTACCGTCATTTGCATAATTATAATTCTATTAAAGTTTTCCAAAGTTCTGCTATTTTTCTGGTTTGCTTGACGGGCGAAAATGGGATTTTATTTTAGTTTTTAATTAGCTTTTCTATGCATATTAATTTTTACTTTTTCGCGTGGGTCGTATTTATTAATCCGATTAAAATTAAAAATATTACTTTGATATAAAGTACGGGTAGTTTTGGTATACAAGGAGCTTTATTCTTTACTTCAACTAATTTTAAGTTTTTGAAACCCTTCGGCTTACTTTTTTAGTATCACTTTTATTCAGACTTATATCGATCAATTTTCATGCAAAATATTTAAATTTTTCGATCTGTTTGGTTGCATTTTAATTGGGATAGTCGATAGCTTATACCTGCAGCGCCGACCCTAAATCAATTTATTTAAGTTACTAACTCATTTCAGATACCAAACTTCATCAAACTCTCAATAGCATGAATATCCTAAGTTGCTGTACCTACCTCCCTTGACACTCAATTTGGACGCCGCACAATCCTTTAATGTCTAACTTGGTTAAAAGCAAGTCCAATAGTTATAAATTTTGGTAATCTTCGTAACCGCGGTCAAACAATGTTGATCGAGCACAAGTTTTATGCAAACATAGTCTTTGTAGATTTAGGATCAGCTAAAAACGTTAAACACATCATATGCTCTATGGTATCCCCAGTCTCAGATACTTCGTTATCATCAGGTCATATTAGTCCATAACTGAAAGGATTTAAGAAGTTTCAAAGAACTTCTAGGTGTGCAGGTTTCCTCAACTAAATAAATATTAAGGATAAGTCAAGCAATATTTCAATCAAATCCACGCGTTATTACTCGTTATTTTACCTTTATAAATTATATTAGAGTGTGACAATTCCTGATAATCCTAACCGTTTAGCATGACATGATAAAGACAATATATTTGGCAGCCAAAAAGTACCCCTATCGCTTTTGACATTAATTTTACTTTGTTCATTTTTCCATTCTTAACATTTAACACTGTACATATGCAGCACTATTTGTATCTTCATTTCTGTATTTATGTTATGACTATTGCCATTCGTGCCCCATTTAAATGGCCCGGATATTTCCTCACGCAGACCAGCGAACAAAGGACTGCGCTGTAACTCTTGCTTATTACGAGTGCGTCACTTTATGAGACCATTGGACCCGGTCCAAATAGTTGGATGCGTCAAATACTTCGCACACAAGGAGGCTACCCGGGTTTAAGTTGTCTGCCTGTCATTACGGTTGGTACCTTAGAGACTGCTATTGCTTTGACAATGTAGAGAATTGTAGCTCTTATGGAGGTTGAAATAAAAGTCTAGTTTCAAATGACTTTTTATTAAGCAACCAACAAATGGACGAGTTGGTTAATTAAAAATCGTAATTAAAATTATTGATAAATTAACACATTCATCCTAACGTCATATGCATAGTTCCGACCCCGCACTATGATACAATTCCTGGGTGTGGTTTCCTGGGTATCAGAAATTACGGGAGACTTTTCGGTCTCACAAACACCCAAAATCAATAAAAATGAATACGTTATTAATTAAATAGTAATGCCATAATTATAACCATTCCTAGAGGTTCCCAAAATATACTTTTAGGAATCAAATTGCAATCAACATAATTAATGGTACGGAGAAATTTTTGAGCCTTCATCAGAAATCAGGCAAAACTGAATATATAACTTTCCGCGAACGGAACTCAAGCAAGCAGGACGTAATATTTAATGGACTTGAAATGGAGTGTATTAAAATGGCAAAAGTTAAAACCACAAAGGAACATATTTTACACGTGAATTAAGGTTTTATTATTCCGGGAGTCTTTTAAAACAATGATGGGATATTTATAATAATTTGTAAATTTGATCGTTGGTAGGTATGTAATAAGCTGTAGGACATTAGATCCTATCTATCCCACATAGCTCCGTGGCACAGGTGGCTTTCCAGCATGTGAAACTGGAGGCCGCGGGTTCTATCTCTGTACCGAGACGTATCATATTTGTGTAATCCATAAATATTTTCCCTAATCTGGGTGATTGCAAGACTGAATAGTTAAAGTTCTCGTACTTTGTGATACCTACTTCACAATAAATCGTGTCTTAATGTGGGGTCCGAATAATATAGTATGTATGTGACAATTGAATTTATTTAATAAAATATCGTGGAATCAGCAGTGCTCAATTCTTTTAATCCATAGGATAGGACTTGGCATCGCAACACATATTTTATTACATACAAGACTAAATCAGCGGTTAGAGCTAACAGAAAAAAGGCACATACAGCCAACTAAATACACATAGTAGTACACAGATAAGCAAAAGTATTTACTACGGAATTTATTAAAAATATTTACGTAATGTAAAAAATTTAGGATATCACAGTTATATATAATCAGTGGCGGTACTACCATAGAAGCCCAAAAGAATAGTTTGCATTTAAATTCTGAATAATATCCTAATAGTCCAGGGTCGATAATTTTTAAAACCAAAAAAAATCATAATAGGATGAAACCCATTAGAAAAGGAGGGAAATATGATAAAAATGAAAGGAAAAATAATTTACGGGCGATCTGAGGTTGGGAAGGGGATGGGGGTGAGTTTTTAAGGGTAAAAAACGGTTTTTCTCGATTTCCGGCAAAACTAAAAGTCCTATCGAAAAAAGTCAAATGGAAAAGTTGTAGATAATAAAAAGATCTAAAACTTTTGTATTTACACTTTTTTCACATAACCTCAAAATTTATGTGAAAAATTCAAAAAACTAAGCTTTTGGTTTTTTATTTTTATCTTTTACAAAAATTATTTTTTTTTAACGAAATTTTGTGAAAACTTACCTTTTTATGTCCCAAATACGCTGTAATTTATTTGATTAAAAATATTTATTTTTTCACCTTATTTTGAATTAATATCGAAAAAACACCCTAATTTTCAATCGAAAATTCACCCGTCAAAATATCAGCTTTTTTCAAAAAGTTGGTATGGTTTCTGTTCGTTGAAATCTCTACTTTCCGATGGTGAAAAAAAATATATATGTTACTATGGTAAAACTTCTCAGAAAACGCAAAAATTAATTTCAATCTTTAGGTTATGTTAAGTTAAGCATACTATTTTTTTAAGAAAATATTACGATTTTTATGGTTGAGTTGATTGATACAGATAAAAATAGAGATAGTATTTACCTTCCTATGCAGATTCTAAAAGTTTTATTGTTTTTTTAAGTAAACTTGTCACAATTATCTTCAAGAAACTCAGCGTGCACGTGTATTTTTATAAACGATGTTGTATACTTTACTGTATTTCGAATACTGGTTAGGCTAGCGGTTGTAACAGCTGCTACGAAATATATAGTATATAATAGTAGGTATGTATGTAGTAAGACCCAGACCGGCGGGTCTTAAAACTTTTCGAATCTGCATAGGAAGGTAAATACTATCTCTATTTTTATCTGTATCAATCAACTCAACCATAAAAATCGTAATATTTTCTTTAAAAAATAGTATGCTTAACTTAACATAACCTAAAGATTGAAATTAATTTTTGCGTTTTCTGAGAAGTTTTACCATAGTAACATATATATTTTTTTTCACCATCGGAAAGTAGAGATTTCAACGAACAGAAACCATACCAACTTTTTGAAAAAAGCTGATATTTTGACGGGTGAATTTTCGATTGAAAATTAGGGTGTTTTTTCGATATTAATTCAAAATAAGGTGAAAAAATAAATATTTTTAATCAAATAAATTACAGCGTATTTGGGACATAAAAAGGTAAGTTTTCACAAAATTTCGTTAAAAAAAAATAATTTTTGTAAAAGATAAAAATAAAAAACCAAAAGCTTAGTTTTTTGAATTTTTCACATAAATTTTGAGGTTATGTGAAAAAAGTGTAAATACAAAAGTTTTAGATCTTTTTATTATCTACAACTTTTCCATTTGACTTTTTTCGATAGGACTTTTAGTTTTGCCGGAAATCGAGAAAAACCGTTTTTTACCCTTAAAAACTCACCCCCATCCCCTTCCCAACCTCAGATCGCCCGTAAATTATTTTTCCTTTCATTTTTATCATATTTACCTCCTTTTCTAATGGGTTTCATTCTATTATAATTTTTTTTCACTTTTCATTATTTTTAAAGGCTTCTACCCTGGTCTATAAACGTAGCAATTTGACATGTAAATGAGAAAATGTTGACCGGAAAATAAACAATTACATACTAGATATTACACAATTAATGTGTCGAACTTTTGGGCATCTGTGAAAGTACCGCCACTGGTTCAAATATACAAATTTCACAAACCAGTCTCACTGAATATTACAAAGGAAGGTCAATGTTACAAGTTGTTAGTCTCCAATAATATCAGTTTAATATAGGCTATATGTAAGACCCTAAAGATCTAGACCGTACGTATCAGAATTGTCTTGCTAAAACTCCATTTCAGTTTGTTGTTTCTATAACAAAGATTCCTTACTTTTTATATTTTGGAGACAATAATTTATGTATCCGAGCGAAACAACAAAACACAACGATAACATAAATTTATTCTTGAAACTGAGCAATATAAGTTTTTTCATTCGCATCACGATGTGTCAACAAAAATAGTCCTTGAAAATTGAACATTGCCAATCAAAACCTTAAGTATTTCTATCTAAAAGGTTTTGTGGAATATTTTTCCCATTGTCGGTGCCCTCATTCCTCGGTCTTCGTTTTCAAGTGGGTGTCGTCTAATTGCCTTTCCTCGATGACGTAAAGCGTCTCATTGTTGATGAGCGTAATGTAAAGCCTTTCAATTTTCACACCCTAACGATCCGCGAGCTCTGTGATTACGGGTAATGAGGCGAATTCGATAATGTTTGTATGTTTTTCTAACTCAGATATTTTTGTAAACATGGTATAATTTTTTAGATACATTTACCGCAAACCGTTCTAAAGTACCCATTACTAGGTGATAAATAAATATATTTTTCTCCTTTTGTATTCCTCTATGTATGATTAGGTGTATATTTTTACTCTATTTGTGAATATATTATATATGTATATATTTTATAATATATTTTTTTAAAAGCTTGTATTGACTTATGACTATTTTTCATTTCTTTTTCTACATCTGCATCTTTGGTTGATTATAAAACCGCCCTTCGTTTTGTTTACCGCACTCCATGGTTGTATTCTTATGTGTCCAAAAAAGTTTTATTTAAATAAATAAATACAAAAAAGGCTAAATCTGTTGGAGTTTTGTCAAGCGTATTCGTGATTGTGTTCGCGTATACGTTTCGTTTGTCTGTTATCTGTACCAAGTTATTTTGGCAGGTTGCCTACACACTTTGATACGTGAAGGAAGGAAGAAAAAGTAGGCATACAACACAACGCTTCGTCTTTACGATGCTATATCGAGTTTTATGTTCGTGATTTTTTGCTCACAGTTGTCTGCTTAATTAGCATATTAATTTAAGCATCGAATTAGGATTCATAAAATTAGTGCTAATTGCCAATTAAAAGTTGGATGGTTTGGAAAAAATAAATTTACATAATCTTTACGAATATTTTAAATTGAATACATGTTTTCTGATCGCTTAACCGCAGAGGACATTTTTATAAATTTTTCTACAAGTATAGAGCGAAATCTATTGATGTTTTATTATCGGAAAAACTTATAATTAAAAGCTATTATAACACTTTTAGGCATATTAGTATTAGCATATTACAATTATATACGGACCATTAAGAATTCCACCAAAAACAGGACTAGATTCAATAAGTATTGAAACAACAAAAGAAAAAACCAGGACTCCAGGAATACATTTGTATATCTTGTTACAAGTTAATCCTGTTAATACAGCATTGGTCACGTATGTTTCTTTTTTCATAGACCGGCTATTTGTTTCCAAGCAAAAGGTTATTTCACATATATTGGCAACAGTAAATACGACAGAAAATGGATTGGATAAAACAAATATATGCATGTTGCTATTTTCATGTACTATAATTTCGGTAATGGCTTCTCCAATGAATCGGATAATACCCGGCTTTTCATAGAATTGCTATGAAAGAGGTTAGATTAGAGTTGTTTTGGTTGATGAACGGGTTAACATTTAAAAATATATATATATATATTTGCAAATTTTTCAACCACGTTTACCTATATTTTATTATTTCAAGTTTGTGTGTTTGAAGGACCGAAAAACGTCTCGTAGTTTTTGATATCTGTCGTTATATCGTATCTTGTTATGTCGTAGTATGTCATGATAGTATAATCTCTTGTAATGTTTAGGTAAATAACTAATAAATGTATTTAACGTAGTTATTTAACAAGTAATCTTATTCAATCAGAGCGCGGGCTCCCGACTTAGATCCGATTTACAAATATGAATAACTTACAATAGAAGGGCTCGAGTGAACTTTCATTTGTATTTTCATAGTGCTGTGTTATTACGCACGTTGTCGATTCCATCACAATAGGAAATGTCGGTCGTGAGTTCACGTTTCCCGTTTGTAAATAACTCCCTACAATAGTAATTGAGTTGGGGCTGTACTGACAGTCGATGACACTGTTAGTCGAGGGGCACTATTCTGGAGATGATTTATTTCATTTCTTTATTCATACATAATCTCTCGCTAGCTTTCCTAGAAGGGGTAGATAGAGGTGCATTTCAAAAACTAGATTCGTCAGTATGTGTCAGTACCACGTAATAAGAGGCAATCCAAACTTAGCGCTTTTAGGACACATTTCCAGATTAAGCGAATTGAGCATTTTATAATAGAAAAACTCAATATCAATGCCGAGCTCGGAAATCGAACCCACCTGAGCCACTCTCGTTAGTACATAGGGTAATTGTAGTCATAAGAATTATATATAGCTATTTTTTTAGTCTATACTCGAATGGTATTAAAGCTGTGTTGTGAATTGGCGTTTAAAAAGAGGATAAATAATTGCACTTAAATTTATTTCTATTTTTAAGCTTTTATTTTTTTGGTAACAACACATCTGTAAAAAATATTTACTGCCTATTTTATCTTTTTACTGTTATTTGATTATGCAAGCCCAATAGTATCCTTATAAAATTTTGACAAAAAAAGAGAAACCACTTTTTAAAATTATTAGTAAGTTTGTACACTTTAATAGACTTTCCATCTGAAAAATGAATTATTGAAAAGTGTTTTAAACGATAAATTTGTTCCCATACGCATCCGAAGCAATCCGTCTCGTGTGAGTGAAACCCGTAGATGAAATGGAATTATTAACAAATGTGTGACGCTAGTTAGGCGATACCGAGCGCTGATATCGTGTTCCTGGGCGCCGTGGCACTGTTCCGTTTAATGATATTGGCTGCGGTTGCATTGCGTGGCGAAGCGATTATGTTACTTCCTCGTACCAACGGGAACATAAATACAACAAATATTAATTTTATGTAGGTATGTTGAATCTCTGAAGAGATAGATAAGGGCCTTGTAGCAGAGAGTTACGTAAAACCTAGCATACGTTTCTATCATTTACATACGTCTCAATACTAGGCACCGGCGTCCTTTACAACTGAGAGGGGTTAGATCTTACTCCACCATGCTGACCTTATGCGATTTAACGGACTACACACCTAAGCAATTTCTTAGAATTTTTAGGCGAGCAGATTTCGTCACGATGTTTTCGTCACCGCTAAAGGACGTGAGTAATGATTGTGAATAATTTCGAAAAGTCAGAGGTGTATGTATGTCTGGGGTTTGTACCTACGACCGCCGAGATTCTTGACCGCGCGCCTAAACCTAGAGGCTATCACTAATACCTAGTTTTTAAGAACCATGCAATCGAAGGTGAATGCGATTATCGAGCTCCCAAGTTTCGCCAGCCGTGTTTAAAATCCCACATAAGAAAGTGTTTGCCTAAAGTTTCATACATAAAGTGAGAAGCGTGAGTTTATTTAAAAGTATTTACTTTATGAGGAAATGGAACTAGTTTAATTTTATTTTTATATGCATATTCATTATATTATCTTTACTAGAAGCTGGGAGGAAAATAACAATGAGATATTTTTTATTTCTAATCCAATACTGCGTACATCCAACAGTACTAGAACAATTTCATGCATAAAATCATGCATGTTTGGTCCTCAGTTTCAAATATCCATTCATCAAATCAACATAGTTGCTTGGTACTTCGTATCGCAAGCCACGTTACCTCTCCAGAAAGTCGTATACCTCTCATATAAATTACATAGCTTATACAAACGAAGCAACTATGTTTCGCAGAACATTCAAACTCAATTAAGCTGGATTTGCAGCAGTTCAAAGTAGTGTTAGTACTCTTGAAATGTTTATTTCTTTATGCATTCTCGTATGGTTAATAAAATACAGATCTTTATTGTTTACTGAGCCATATTTACGCCAATATATGGTGTTGTTGTTGGAAGTCTGATTTAATGCTGTATTAATCATCGTATCAGTCGTCATCATAATCATCACAATCATCATCACCATCAGCTTATAGACGTCCACTGCTGGACGTTTTTCACCCGCAAAGATGTCTTAAACTCGTTATCCGAAGAATCTGGCTTTCACTTGTAAAAAGAAATAAAATTCTGTTTTCGTGTTTATTCATTTAAAAAAATATTGAAAATGGAACTCATATTATACGGCTACTCTACGGCTGTTGAAGATAACCACATCCCTATACAGCAGCCTGTATTAATATTAAATGGAGTTTAAAATACGCCTTCCTGTGCCGTGTGTCATCGCCTCCAAGCGGTGTTTCATTGATGTTAATAATATAGATAAGTTGTATTCGTATTATTTATTACGGAGCGTATCTCGAACTGTGAAGTGTTATAAATGACTACAATAACAATGCGCGTAGATCCAAAATGTTTATTACGCACTCGTAAACTGTGAAGTTATGTCCTTTTGTATATGAAGCTCTGTCATTCATACCCGCGCTTCCTTAAGACATAAAAAGATTCTCGAATAAGTATTGAACATACTACTACATAATATCTAGTTATTTAGGTCTTAGAATATACGTTGAAAATGACTGCTACTAGGTAGCCTAAAATAATATTTATTGAACTTGATTGCTTCAATAGTCCTGCGGCATTAGGTAGTGGCATGCAGACAAGAAATATCGCATTCTATTCTCGATAAAAGCACTGAATCGGGAATTGTTGCTGAAAATAGCAATAGGATTGTCCCTTATTTCGTGCAAGCTAATCAGTTTTGTTCTAGAATTACACCATAACCTTTCTATAAATGCATGAGAGTACAACAATATAATGATCAAACAAGAAATGTTAAGAATTTGGAAGTTCAACTTATATTTATTGAGCACTGGAAAATAAATCTTGACTATACAAAGTCAACAATATTGGAGTCAGTATATTTCACACTGACTTATTAAACGCTTATGAATACGAAAAGACGTCTACTCCAAGCAAAACAGAAGAAATGTCTTAATTCACAGAATAAATTGTGATGAGAAGGTAAGGGCGGTAGGAAAGATATTTTGTTCCCAAATTGTTTCCGAGAGAATGAAAAATGTACATACGTTCCAGTGGCGGTACCTCCGAAGACGCCCGAAAGCGTTACGTGTTATTGTGCAAAGTATAGTTTATAATTGTGGATTTTGAGTTTTTGATTCGTCTATTTAGCAAAGGTTTAAATATTTTATTATTTCTAAGTTTATTTGGCAATCTAGGCTTTTCCGCTTTTATGAAAGTATAGATACGTCATATGAGGCGGCGGATATAAGGCATTCACAAGTCCTAAGCTATAAGTTTCGGCATAGATTTTTCCTGTGTCGTGGTCGTGCGGCTCGTTTCCTTTGGGATCTAGAGGTCCTGAATTCGATTCCCGAGTCAAGCTAACTATTATTGGACTTCTCAGTTAAAAAATTCTCAGCATTGAATTTTAAAATGTAGCCATAAACGGCGATATGATTTCTCACAAGAAACATAAGCTTTTTAAAACATGAAAACAAATATAGCGGTAAAACGTGCAACACTGACATTTCTTCTTAGCATTTCTAAAGGACTGTAAAAGATGTACTATAAATCTCTCTTAGACTACCGCGGCGATATCATTTTATTTATTTTACTGTGCGCTTATTACTTTACGACCAGCCAGTATCTCTTTCAAGGATTTTTCCAATCTTGCTTTCATAAACCTCGCAACAAATTTAATTGAATTCAGGTGCTCGCGGATCGTAGCTAATGCCTTGAGATCCATCGGCCTTCCTGTACTTTACTCTGATTACAGAATGATTTTGTGATAGTATAGTACTCAAAAAATGTCGGGAAAGTCTACTATTCTACATCTACACTAAGCATGTGCTTCAGTACTTTTTAGAACTTCCGTCTTAGCCCGTTATCTAGTGTCTTCTTTAGCCATTAATCACTCCAATATTGAATTAATTAGGCACTCTTAACTATCGATGTTAAAAAGTTTACCGTAAGTTTAAAAAACTTACTTTATTCCTGCTTTATTTATTCATATCAATTTTGAACAAAGTATATACAACGATTTGATGTAACAACAGATTGTATTCCTACAAAAGATAACAAGATGCATGTCAACATGGCAAGCTACACATGTCTGATATTTCATATCAATTTAAACCCGCAATCGTTTCAATTGTAAGGTATTACACTTATTCTTGCTTGCGTGTCTTGGTAAAAGGCGTAATAAGGGTATTAAACCTTAAATATAGGCAAATTTAATAAATAACTACATCCAACACTCACAGACATATTTTTACTTCATACTTATATACAAATCATGTGACATGGATATCAGTAGCTACGAGAGACTTTTTTGGTCTCACAATTACCCAGAGCTGAAACAAACATTTGTGGATCACATAAACATTGGCCTCAGCACGGGGATTGTACCCACAGCTTTTCATTTTACAAGCCAGAGTCAAGGCAAGTACGCCACGGGACTGCCAACAAAGGCGACTCCATATTACTTCAGGTCAATCTCACCTACTCAAATTTACTAGGATAAACCCTTCCTGTTATAAAGTGCGTAATAACAATCAAATAATATAAACTTAAGACGTATTGTTCGTGTTTAGACCCACTTCCGCGGTCTCAAATACAGCATATTAAGTCTGTGTATTTATTGTTTCATATTTATTACTGCAATAATTCTGTTTAATAACAGCGCCACAGCTATTCACTCCCTCTATTTCACATTTAATGGGATCAACGTGTTTCACGCTGAGTTTCGGCTTGTTTCTTCGGATGTTATTAAAAATATGATTTATTTTAATTACTTGTTGATTTTTTTTTATTTATCTGTTAGGGACCGTTTGACAAAGATAGAAAATATATATGTGTCCACTGTCCAGTGACACATAGTGAGTCTCTCTCAATGTGTATGGGTTTGTTATCTTCAGGTGGTGTATCTGTGTTCTAAAAATCTTACGTTACACTATGAAATGACCTAGAGCGTAGTACGAGGCAAATAAGTGTCTTACACGATTTATTACAATTTTCCCGGTATTTCATTTCCAAGTACACACTTTTCGTAGCTAAAAACAATTGTTTACATAAACTTGTTACGTATATCATGAACACTGTATAAAAAAGCTTTAATTAAAATCACAAATGTAACAATACTAATCACTTCCAGTTGAACCCTGCATCACATTTTATGGTCTCGTTAAGTACGCGGTTGATTTAATACACGACGCCCTCCAGTAACCTATTAAAGACTGTTGTAGCAACAAATCACGCAATGAAACTCAAATTAAATTAGCTGTTTATGTATCGTCGGATCTTTGAATACCGGATGACTAAGGTCTGCATATGGACAGTGTTATCGATCCGTGTTTTGGTTTATACAACGGGATTAACAATGCATATTGTTTTGCTCGACTAAGGGCGTAAGTCAAAGGATATTGTCTGGTCTTAGGCATGACTAATTAATTTAGGGACTAGATTTTGCGTATGACTCGGTTGGTTTTTCTAACCTCTAAGTTGCTTATATAATGGAATAAAAGAACTTCTTAAGGATGTAAGGATATTTTATATAAAAATATTGCCGTTCTTCGAACATAATTCGAGACTGAAATTAGATACGCCCAATAACACTGCCCAACCCGGGAATCGAAACCGGGCCCTCTAGATCGCAAGTAGCATACTTGTACCGCAAGATCATGAGGCATAAAAATTAAGTTAGTTATGAATATATTGTGTTAAACACACGATACCATTTATAAACATCGATATTATAACCTTTTCGTAGCAAACATAGCGACAGCGTTTTGATAAAAAAAAAAACATTTTTCATGAAATGAGACAGTTTAAAATCGTGGAGAAAATTCAAAATATACATGTTCGCTAGCTGTTGGCCGGACGCTGTGACATGGCGACACGAACCGTTACGTTCCGTTTAACGCTTGCTTTTGGCAGCTTAGAATAGGGCAGAAAAGGTTTGTGCCAGAAAATTCTATCGATTATAAAAAGCATAAACCTTATTTTGTAATTGAATAGGAGTATTATTTTTGCTATACTTTTTCTTAATTATGAGTAAATAATTTTTCATGCGCTTTTGCGATGAAAATAATTGTGTAGATATTTTCACTTTGGCTATGGATCTGTAATTAATTTACAAATATAATTTATTGAAACATTGTTTAAAATAATTAAATATTAGTATTTTTATTGTTTTTGTTATTTGTCTAACTCTCAGATTACTATTGTAGACTCTTTATAATGGCATGGGGAATTGGAATTGTAATGAAAATTCATTGGTTAGAATGAGTATAGTTGAATTAAATAAATAAGAAATAAAATGATATTGTGGGTCACATTGATTTCAACAAATTACACCTTTATACATACACACACACTATATAAAATACATGCCATCAGTGAACTTAAATCTTCTAAAATTTGTATCGCAATTGATATGTAAATATTTCTTTGTCAGCGCACATAACTTCGTTTCATGGAATAGTGAGCAAGTACATCATTCGATAAAAATTGATCGATGGTCCGAGCCAATATTTTGACGAAAATAACAACGAAGTAACATCCATGTTTCTATATTGTATGGGTACGGTATAGAAGCAGTAAATAGTCATGCAATTTTCTAAACTTGATCCACAAAACAAAGTGCTCTGTGGGACATTTGGTTAGACAGCTTCCGAAACTATGCGGATTCGATTATATCGAGATAAATGTTTATATTCCCACGACAGAAGACTTGTATCGTAGTGTGAGGACTTATGTTTGTATGTCTCTAAACTTCGAAGCCATAATTATACGTGCATTATTAAACAAATTGGCAATCGATTGGCCGAAATGTATAAAGTAACTTCTCTTCAGCTTATTACAAGAAATTGTTGGGCAGTTCCCATAAAGGAGCCTATGTTCCTCAACTCGTCCATATTCCCGATGCCCGCATATTGATTTTGTATTAACTTTGATGTAACACTCGCTGGATTGTCTAGCTCCGTACTTATAGAATAATGTAAAAGGGTTCGGTATTTGCTCTCAATATTTTAGCAGATCCAAAGTTAATAATGGAGTATTACTTTAGTAAAGATCATATTTTAACGAAGTAGGAGGGAAGTATTTTAATATACATTTTTCTGTTGATAATTGGAAAAGCACCGTATTAATACTCATTTGCTGTTAATACGACCAAGTGAAATATCATTCTGGAGACGTCTTAAAGTTGGAGGGGGTTTGTATCTGCAGATCAAACAGCTATTTGTATCAACAATATTGTTTCCCCATATACCTTCTACTGTTGGGCACGGACTTCCGAAACAAATGAGACGGTTTGGACCGGGCGATATAGAAGTCCCGGGTTCGATTGCCAAGTCGGACAAGTGTGGGAATATAGGGCAATTAATTGCGAAATGTGGTTGCAGCATCACGACTCTACTCCTTTGGGGAATGAAAGCGTGATTGTATGTATTTATAATTCTCCATTAATGAGCACAAAACTAAAATCAATTGCAATAAGTACAATCCAATTAACATCGCCTATCACACTGATCGAGATTCCAATACTAACATCGTTAAACCATACGCGGAACAATTAAGATAAGAAGTTGCAACAACTAACGAGTTTCTCAGATCGTTAACAATTAATTGGAACAGATAGTAGGACCCACGCGGATCTAAAACATGTTAACAAACGCATGGGATGTATCTCCTTGTTATTTCTGAAATCCTGGTACTTGTTCTTTAGCTGTGATTTCTTTAGTGATTTATTTTCACTTTTGTTTACTTACGATGTTGAAATTATTGTTCAATTACAATGATTTTGAAAATGTCAAATTTTTTATGTTTTGTCGTTTTTTTTTGACTCCAGGGCGTTTCAATCAGCTATTACCTACCGTAGTTTCACGGTCTGAATATACCCTGTTTAAATGTACATTAATATACTCATATATTTGCTATAAATATCCATCCATCTATTTGTTATAAATTCTAGGCACTCACTAATGCAATTAGGTTGATTAAAATCATTATGATCAACATGAAGTTATCTATGTTTTATTTGTTTGGTTGAACGCACTTATGCAGAATAACTGGTTCGAAATTAAAATATTATTTCTAAATTGAATGGTTGCTGTATAAAAATGTCCTAAGAACGACAAAATTAATCCATTCGAAGTCTAAAATTTCGAACACGCAGTTGCAGGAAACAGCTAGTAGTGTATTAAAATACTCTTCTCATTAGGATATAGATTCTAGAATATTAAAACGCGGCAAATCTATTCGCCGGATGAATCCCTTTTCAAAAAGATTACATAACAGTCTCAAATACAGACATTTTGTGCACTAAAGATTTTATAATGAGGTTCGAACACTGAAGATGAAATTCATAAATGAAGCGAAAAAATCAATACATTATACCAATTATACCCTTTATACCCATTTGAATTATGTATTTCATGATATGGAATGTTGTAAAATAATTGCAAAGCCTTACATGAATATGAATGTTTTGATATACTAAACATAAAAATATATTTCTTGTGATTATTTCATCATTCCATGGAATACTATTATTGGAACACAAAATAAACGCCAAGAATCCAACAACAATGATGATGTTGTTGATTTGGGAAAGTTTATCACGAATGAGAAACACAGAACTTTGGGAAACTAGTTTCCTTTGGTATTGAAATGTCGACTTCTAGGAACTGTATTTGAATGTCAGCTGTAGTGTACGGATGTAATACCTATCTTTACATAGCCATATAAAATATTTTTTCATCCAAAATAATTCGATATATCCCGTAAAGAAGCGATTTACTATATGCTTATGCATGGTATCTAAAGATTCTCAGCTCCTTAATTGCCATCAGACTAGATTTTAATATTTCAGAAATATCTGAATAGATTTTAGAATATTACTTTAAAGGATTGGGATTGAGTACAAGAAAAAATAGTGCATTCGAGCGGAATGTAAAGAGGAAGCTAGTAATGTATTAAAAATACGAGTAAATTTACTGTGCATATAGAGGAAGCTAAAGATAAATCGTCGCGTCTGCCTTGTATAAGGATTTCTAATATATTTAAAATAACGAAGTGATAAATGGAAACAGAGTAGGTGAGTGGATATCTAGAATAGAAATATCCTTTATCAAGGTTTCACTTAGATAAGAATAAAATTGATGTTCCATTTATTCAGTAGCATTGATCACTTCTGAGCAGACAGATGACGCTTCATATTTCTATACAGAAAATTTAAATGTCAGCTCTATCTACATATTGACAATTGGTGGGAAAGTTACGAAGAGCTACTTCCACGGAACGATAATTTATGCCTCTCAAAAAACGTTGGAAAAAGGAATGGATAAATGTAATATAATAATATTAATTTCCGGGAGTTTTTGATGAATATATTTGGCCTCGCCAAGTTTGTACTTGGAGAAAATTCACCGTATTGGACGCCACAAAAGAGTTCTGCAAATCGTGTTTTCATATTAATGTGCTATCGCTTTCGAGCTGGGAACATGTTTGAATTAAAGGTACCGTACCGTAACGGTAGTTGATTTCTGACTAATCAGGTCTCAAAGTATTTATACAAGGCTCCATTGCTCTATTGATTACAACAAAATAAACAAAATCACTTATTTATTCTATATTCCCGAGATAGAAAATAAAAATACGATTCAGTTTGAAAAAAAAACGATAAAATATGAACACAGAATAATCATGCAGCTTGATATTAATGCTATCAGTAAAATTAACTCGAGAAATAACAAACACTAAGGTTCACTAGATCCTCGACGTACTAAAGTCGAGGTGTTGCCAGCTATGTAACAAGCTTTTAGCAAACTGAGTGAGTGGTTTGCACACTCAGGTAAGCGGCCGCGTGCTAATGCACAAATAGTAACGAATTTCGGGATCAAAGTTACATTTTGTGATACGGCTGCGAAATGTTTGCCGGTTTGTGGTGGACGTCAATTTGTGCCTCTAGTGAGTGTTGAATGTATTTTCAACGGCACCGTTGTGGCTTTTAAACTATTACTATTAATGACTGATGGAATGACGATCGGAGCAATTTGATGGCATCTGATGAATTAGGAAACGGCTCATTTGCTGATTAATAGTCATTGGTGTTCGATAATACGCAGTTTCGCATCGGTGTCGTTCTTAAAAAGACAAACTCTTTATATCTTCAGCTGTAATTTTTAAATCCAAACTGACAATGTATTTAATATCAAAAAACCGAAGGTATACCATAAAAATTCAAGTTTCGTTCCAAGTGTCCCTGATAATTTAGATAACTAAGGTTTTCCATTCTCGGGGCTCGTTCACACCACTTGCCCTAACTAATCCAATAACCGGGCCTAAATAAAGAAGCGTCCATCATACTTTGTACACGAAATTGACATTTACGAGGGCTCGAGGCCAGATGCCGAATAGATACTGCGATAATTAAACTGCAATTAGGCTAGGTAAATGTAAGTTAAACAAGCGACTGACCCCACTTACAGCTAGTTTGCGAATATTAAGAGCAATTTGTCGGTTCCATTAAAACTTTATAAGGGCTGATTTAGTCATGTTCTAGTCTGGTGATCAGCTTGATCGCTTCTTTTGTTCGCAGACTTGAAGTCTTTTGAGGGTATAATATTCGTCCCTCTATCGTTTCTACAATCGTATGCACTGTCATCAAACTTGTTAGCTTTATGTTTTACTTTATAGTTGTTATGTTGGACAATGCATCAGACTGTCATTTTGGCATAATGCATTCTGACAATATTTTTTCCAAAGCTATAGATTTTTGCCCGTCTTTTTTTAAAATTATAAATGGTTTACATATTGGGTGGTAAATAATATTAATTTGAAGAATGTGTGACTCCGAATGACGTCTTCGAGTATTATGGATTCAATAAACTATTTCAATCAAAATGATTTGTGTCTTAACGTTTTCAATACACACGATTGCTTTGAAAAGTCAGAAACGTGCTTTAATAGAAGCCTATTATTCTGCTTTTAAGTCACTCATTCTGACCTCTGCAGTACCAAGAACCACAATGTGACAAACTCACTCAAAACAATTACAGAATTCTCGTTCATTAGGAATCCATTAACTGTATCGCTATTTGTAATGGATATTAAACCGTAACCCACAAACATCTTACAAGAGCTTAGTTGCTCTATCCTTAATAGTTCCAACGACTGTTTGTTATGTTAAATTATTCAATTCTGTGAGAATTGCGTGTGTTATTTCGGGGAAATATGTGGAGGTTTCGCCTGTTCAGCTCTGTGTTCTGATGAAGCTTACTAGCCTACGGCTTAGTTGTATCTATTCAGTTCATTTCGTTTCATGTAAGGCACATTGTTACTATTATAAGTGAACGGCTTATATCTTGTGTTAGTGTTTGTGTGTGGTTAATGAGTTTAATCTTTCAACATATCATGGTGTTGGATTTTATTTCGGATTACGGATAACTCGCCATTTTAAAGATTTCTTCGAAAGCGTATATTATATTTGCGTAAACTGTAATATGTTTCAAAGAATTAAAATTTCATCAAAGTATTTATTAAAATGAAAAATACCATATGTATTTTACGCAATGCTGTTGTAACTGTATAAAACTGAATCATTTTTTTTCTGATTAAATTCTACAATAAATTAGAACATCTACTATGTTCTATATTTAAAATAAGTATGATTGGAAATTTAGTGGGATTGGAAACACTACAAGAGAGACAAGGGTTGGTCTAAATATACTAATCTCCTATTCTATGGTACAGGAGTGTACGTTCAATTCAGTGGGGGTACTTCCATAGAAACCGGAAAGCCCGACTTGCCTTACATAGTTCCGAATAACGAACTTAACGATTGTTTATTTATAAAATAACGCTATAAACGTGAATGTGAGTACTAACCGGTAGGTATTTATTAGTCCTACGTACCAAAAAAAATATGCTGCTACTAAATAAACATTTGGGCTTGCCTCAGTTTGACACCCTAGGCACGCCACTGGTTCAATTAATAAACTTCTCTACTGATTCTGCTACGCTGTTGAACGAAATTAATTAATAAGTAAAGCATATCTCATTTCAGTGATTCAACCTGCGTTAAGAAGCCGGGTTAAGGTAACTAGAAAACAAAAGTAGGAGCGATCTAGGTTCAAACTTGCTCGCAAAGTGATTCCACTTGAACCTCTAGTTATAGTTGTCCTGTAACTACTGAGACCAGGATAGGCTATTAGCAAAGTTCTGATAACCATCCGACTTGCATCCAAACTCATTATGTATGGGATAGTTATGTTACACTTTAGGAATTAAACAGGAGATAATGTCACGAATACATTGTTTTATAGAGGAAAGTACGGGGCATACATTTTGGGACGATTGGTTTGTTCAGTTGCTTTTCGTAGATTTTCTCTTATGGTTGAAAGTCGGAAAACTAAGTTGTATATGATATAAAACAGTTCTATAAATATTTAAAACTAATGTTTCTGTATGTCTTCGTTTCTTCTTATTTTAAGCATAATATTCTATTCAACATTGTATAATGGAAAAATTATATTTAAATTTGTTGGACTGCAGTCAAATATATGTATATATATTTAAAAGTGGATACTTTTTGAGTAATAATTTATTTCTCAGAAACATAATAAATTTTAATATTTTATCAACATTTTGAAGATAGTTTGAGCACTTAAGAGATTTCAAGCGAAAATATAGATCAAAAGCGGTGGTTAAGAAGAAAGATGGGACTTAAAAACAATTTTAGAGATTTCTTTGAGATCACTCTTTGATCCATCGTTAATTTTGTTTAAGTTGTTCGTATTATTTACTTGAGTCGCGGCAAAGATAAATTTCTGCACCAACATTTCACCACTACTTTTCGTCCCACGTAGTAGAGGTCGAGCAGATCATTAGATTCAACAAACATATTAACGAAATCAATGCAACAACAAAAAATATAAACTTTGAATTTTATGCATATAATTACTACTGAACTATAGCAGGAAAATCTCTATTATGTTTTTTCGGGTATCCTGTACTACACTTTGTGCACGTGATAACCACCAAAAAGATTTGATTTGCCGGCCTATAGTTAGAAATGCAAAAGCGATCGGAAGCCTCTTTTAATCATTTGGCCTGTATCCCTTCAATTTAAGCTTCAAATTTACTTCAGAAAAATATTTAAAAAGTTATGACCTCACGAATAAAACGCGCATTTGGGGAAAAATCTTGGCGTTCAAATCTTACGAATTTAAATCACAATTTTAATTTACAACAATTTACCACATTTTTTCAGTTCTAGAGCAGGTCCTTGTTTGACAATGGGACTTAAAGGGCTAATAAAAATAAATAAGCTAATATAATCGACTTTAAGGTGATAATAAGCTGCCAAACCAAGATGGCTGGTTTAAATGCTTCATTAGTTCTGTAAATGAGCATTCAACCAAATGTCAAACGCCAAAGAGGCAATCTGCGTATTATTCGAACAAAATCTGGGGGCTATTACTTAGATTGAAATAAACTACAGGCCATTATAAACGTTTGCGAGTTAATCGGGTCTAAATTTTTGGCGAAAGATCCCTTAAATATTATGTCCCTTCATTGACATTAAAATGGCTCTCATCAAAAGGATTTCAGAAGCTACGAGAGACTTTTTGGTGACACAAACAACACGACCCAAAACAAATATTTAAGGATCACACAAAAATTTGTCTCGGCCGAGGATCGAACTCCCTGCCTCCCGTCATACAAGCCAAATGCGCCACGGCAAAACGGATAAATTTTGTAATTTCGAACAATTTAGATACAAATATTTGTTCCATCACAAAATTGGATTCTTTTCTCCAAAACTTGACACACACGGGCGGAATAATTTCAAATTATTCCTAAACACCTCACACCTTTGAACTCGATCTATACACTCCAATATCACACAACTCGTACAGTCTATTAACTCAAGGTTCGAGTTCAATTAACATTGGCACGTAAATTAATGAGAAAATTATGTATTTCCTCGCAACGATCGAATATGGAAGTCACCTTGAACTGTACGCAAATACCTTAATTACACACACACATTCCATTTACACAGGTGGGTATTTCAACACACATGTCGCTGTTTGTAGTCCTGCGTAATAAAGGGTCAATGTTCAACCGCTTAACTAGCAAGATTCGTTAGTATTTCTGCTACTAAAGACTGTACCAATTGACTTGATAAGACTTTGTCTGATCTGGACACTAAATCAAGGACCTCTACCTTTATCAATATGATAGTCTCGTGGTGCAGTGGCAGTGGCCATCTTGGCAATCGAGAAGCCGCAGATTCGATGTATGTTTATGTGATGCACAAATACTTTTCGGGTCTGGGTGTTTGTTAAACCGAGAGAACTCATGTGGTTTCCGACACCCACGACACAAGACTCGTGTCTTAGTGTGGAGGCAGTACTACGTAGGTGACTGTTGGGTGTATTTATTTAACTAATCACAGTATCTAATTTATTTCGCTCAAACAACGAAACAGTAAAATTGAAATACGTGGGTTCATATAATCTCATTAAAATTATTTTTACCAGAGGTATCAAGTTGCGAAACCCCAAAAACACGACTAGGGAGTACGAATGTCGTGTTTTTATTACATCCCTTATTTTCGTACGTGATTACATAAATTCGCGCAACACGGCCATGGGATACGGGTAAACAAAGCTGATTCACCCGCGGCGGAACAACTTTATAGCATAATCTTTCATTTTTTATGCGCCAAGAATCCCCGCAATAACATTTGGGGTTTTCTATTTATAAACACTGAGACCGGGTGATTTATTCCCAAGTGCACCGTCTATAGTGCAGTAAATTTCGGAATGATAGTATTTTTTTTAAGGAAAATACCATCAGCCTCTCTTACGTCTATTGCTGGACATAGGCCTCTCCTAAGGCACGCCACTGGGCTCGATCTTAGTCCCTCTTCCTCCAACAACTACCATTCACCCCACCTAGCATAAGGGCGTCCTACACTACGTTTGCCGAATCGTGGTCTCCACTCCAGAACACGTTTCCCCCAACAGTCGTAAGTTCTGCAAAAGATGTGACCTGCCCACCGCCACTTCAGCTTGCTAATCCTTTGAGAAAAACAATACCGCGTCACAAAGAATTTATGAGGTATTTATTTATTATGCGTTGTGACCTAAATAGACGATTGCAGTCGCGGATGTGGATTCAAGTCTCAACTGACAAACAAAGTAACAAAGTTTTATATTCATAATAAATTACTATTTCAACAGCGAAGAAAAACAAATGAAAACATGCATGTATTAGGGATTTCTATAAGATTTCACGAAATATGTGAAGCTAAATCAGGCAAGCTTGGTCGATTCAGGTTTATCGCATTTAATTCCAAAGAAAAACATTTTAACAGATAGAGTCATACAAAGATTTTATAGAATTTTAACACATTATTTCCTTACGGGGTTTAAAAATATGACGACATAGTCGCTTGTAAATGCGAAGTTTAAACTTGTCTACTTTTTAAATATTGGTGTGGAAATATACCTTAATATACCTCTACCTACAACTTCGCGAATCCAGGGTCCGCTTGATTACGTACTTGTAAAAATGTGATAAAGTAATCATTAAAATCATACCATTCACGATCTTGTTGAACGCAATACTGAGGCAGCAGAAATGTCAGGTGTTAATTAACTGTTTTTATCAGACGATGCGTCAGCACTTTCCTCATAATCTGTGAGATTGAACATTCCCATTCTTATTATGAGATATTTCCTGCTCGATATTAATTTATCGAAACGCGAATGTCTTCATTAAATGTAGAAATGAACTGTTCTTCATTAGTTCGATAAAGTACTTAAAATCTAATACAGTATAAAAATTGAAGTATACATTTACCACTGACAAATTGGATTACTAGTCGACATAATTATGTCGTCGTAATTGTTACTAATACATTCTAATCTCGGAATGCAACAAACTACAGTTTGTATATTTTACAATGGGAGCAGGTGGCCGGTCAATCCTTTTGGCTTTCGAAATACCTAAAGTGGTGCTTGAGGCGATTTTGTTTCGTTAAAAAAAGAAATGAAAAGGTGCCCAGACACTAGAAGACAATCCGCAAATATTAATTATTATTTACGTATTTAAACCTTTCCCCAAATCGTGTGAGTTATTAGAGGCGTTTATTTCATTCCATTTCCACTGCACGTAAATGGGTCTTCAGTGTCCATTACAATTAATCCTTATTTATCTCCCGTGCAGGAAAATGGGAATCGTATTAAGCATAACACGTCCATTCCCCGTTAGTAGCAAAGGTTTCTCTATTGGAGATAATGTATTGCACTAAGTCTATGAATTTAGTATGGAATATTGCGTTAATAATAAATTTATATGCTATTGATCTTATTGGGATGGTAGTCTATAAATAAGCCGATAGTAGTATATGTGTGTGTTTTCATTTAAGCGACTGACATTCTAGAAACGTAGCAATTATCGAAACATACACAAAAACACTCACGCCTGTATTCCCCGAATTGGTGATCCCGGTGTATTTTTGAAATCAAATTTCACCAATGCAATTGCCATTTTTAAACATTGCCAAATTCATACTTGTCAATACTACTCCACTTCTCTACTCATGTCTACAATTACGTACAAATTTTCGTAAATTTACACAATAAAATACCAATAGGTATTTGAACCCACTCAAAACGATGTGTTCGATGTAGATTTGAAATTTTATCACCTAAAAATCGGTGTGCGAATCGCAGCGAAGTTCTCGCAGATGCATCGTGACGAAATTGACGAAAGCTATTTGCAGTCGCACTTGTGCTATCAAAACCACTTTCGCAGAATCCATCCTCGGCTTTTAAGTGAAGGCGTGGAAAAATCTGGTGAAACGGAGCCCTGTGATTTTATCGCCCCAACACAGATTAAGCGGCGATATTTTTTACGCGTTAAGGACCGCTTGACGGATCCCAAACCCTTTCAGCCGGCTGAAACACTTGTCGGTTTAAAAACTGTTACGATTACTCTTGTACGATTTGAATTTTTGTTCGTTGATATTTTTTTTATTTTTTATAAGGAATTGATCTAACTGATGTGTAACTTAGGTATGTAGAGTTATGTCAGCGTGGAAGGTAATAGATGCGACTATATTCTCTGGACAGAAGAGCACGTTCGTAATTCAATGATGAAGGGAATTTAAATACAACTAATTATGTAGAAACTCAATCGAATATAATTAACAAAATAAGATTTTTACATTTCGATAAAAATTTACGGAGCTTCCTTTGATTTATTATTGAGAAAAACAGTGTGACTATTATTGGGATTATAAAATTTTTGCTCTGCTTCGTCATAGGTACAAGATAAAATTCCGCTGGCAACGCATGATTAAAACATTAATGATGTGAAAATGATCATGGAGGTCAGGGGATGCCTTTTCCATTGATCTAGCCAGTCATGGAACAGGGCTACGAGTACGCGAGCTCGGCCCCCCGAGCTGTTACAGTCTCCTAATACTTCCTTATCCGGGACTGTAGCATCCTTACCATCAGGCCAAATATCCTTTCCCTCAATATCCTTTACCCAAACTCACGCTATCTCCACACCATTCCCTTTAAAACATAGAAATTCCCAAGGAGGGTTGGCGTCAGGCAGGCGGCCGGCCGTAAAACATCTGCCAAAACTCTTATGCAGCATGTTTTGTCCTTCCACACAGGAAGGACGGACAAAACATGCTGCGCCGACCCCAAACAAGAATTGGGATCAGGGCAGGAGAATGATGATGTGAAAATGATCATGATGTATAAAAAATTATTTTGTATGTTTTTAAACTAATATCAATATTCTTTTTCAGGTATGAGGCTATTGCTGCTACGAAACGATTTGTACGTATCTTTTGAATTAATCTTATGAAGTTTTCATCATTATTTTTTATGATGTAGGAATTATTTTGTTATTTATTAGTAATAATTTATTCGTGAAAATTTTCCAGGCTTTATATCTATATCAGTGTAAGATGTGATGACAAGCAGTGATGGCCTCGAGGTTTGGGCGCGCGGTCGAGAATCTCGACGGTCGCGGGTTCGAACCCCAGGCACACACCTCTGACTTTTCGAAGTTATGTGTGTATTCACATTGAATTATCACTTGCTTTAACGGTGAAGGAAAACATCGTGATGAAACCTGCACACCTAAGAGTTCTTAGGAATTTCTTAGGTGTGTAGTCCGCCAACCCGCACTAGGCCAGCGTGGTGGACTATGGCCTAAACCCTCTCAATGGTAGAGGAGACCCGTGCTCAGCAGTGGGCGAATATGGGTTGATGAGGAATGTAAGATGTATAAAGTTTATTTATTGTTAGTATCTTTTGCATAACCGCCTACTCTCTATTTAGTAATCTATATCAATATAATTGAATTATGATGCTAAATATTCTCGGTTGAATTGCCAGTAAATGTGAATACATTTTTGGCAATTAATTCCATATAAAATATTTATAAATCAGAACTCATCACTAAAATGCCGGAACGAGCGGAAAACCACATAAATTGAACGATTGAACGTTTTAAATTTTACTCGTAAATAATTTATTTTCATTATGAAGCTAGCAAAACGTTTAGGGATAAAGTATTTTAATTTGGTGGCTGATACAAAATGGTTGATTAGTCGGAAACGTTACATATTCAATATACTTATATATTAAATATGCTTATAAAATGTATCCTAATATATTTCTGTGTTGTCTAGCTTCGCTCGGGTGTATTTTTGAATCATGTCCTTACCCCGTAGTATGTGATGTGGTAATCGGTTTCCGCAGGAACATTGAATTGAATTTTGTAAACAAAACGGCTATTATAATTATCTGAGCCGTATGTTTCGTAACTGTGTTCCATATCGTAAACATATCACTTGGTATATCATATTGTGTAATATGCTCTTTTATTCGTATAATGGTGTCTTCTATCGTTTTTTCATAGCACATCTATATTATCTCATAAACACGTTATTTTAAGTGGGATGCGTTTCAAAGAAAATCTAATAAAAATAAGAAAAAACCTAGCGTTAATTCGCTTTAGAAAATCCATATTAGATTATTGAAAAAATACAAAGCAACAAAGAAAAGTATTTAGCAAAAACTCAAAGCCTTTCTTCAATCAGACACGTCCATTAACGACTTAAATAATACCTAATATTCAAAAACATTTTTGACGTTTCCAACAGCTTAGAAAGATAGAATAAAATCCATGTATCAAATGTAGACATATATATATGTAGTACCTATATAAGATTCCCGTTTTTTATAATGTCTGCTAAATCCTGAATGCAATATGAAGAAAACCTATTCTATCAATTTTCCTTTGATCCCTGCAGCTGTCGATGTTGCAGTGGATTATATTTTAATTAACTATGTTATGAGCAGTCTTAGCGTCTGTAACATGTGGTATAGACATTTTTTTGTTTTTACTTAAGCTGTGTTATATTCCGTATGTATCTAAATGAAATTAAGTTTTAATCTATCCAATCGTACCTCTTCATACAAAATATGTTTTAAATTTACCAAAGATGCGTTTTTCGTTTTGCGGAGATGGTAGCTTGTTTAATACGAATTTCAACCCCCACTGGAACCATCCAGTGGATGATGGTGGTAGATACATACTAATGTATCTACGATGATATCCAAATAGAGCATAATTTTAGGAAAGAACTTGTCGTCACTCAAACCCATAATAATGTTATCTTTTTGTAAAAATATAATAATACCACAGTTAACGCTTTTTTCACTCTTTCTTCAACATTTTAAAATGTGAAAGGAATTTTCCTCTGTCAATTAGTTTTAATAAACAAACCATTTACGTAATTAAAAATAAACTAGTAATTTCAAATAAGATGGGGCAATTTTGAATTTAATTATGTTTAAAGTTTTTAATGCTTTTTGTTACTTTAACCTGTTAGATTAACCCTTACAGTTGTAAAAAAGCCCATGCCCAGTAGTAAGCCGTACGAAAGAAACACCTTTACATATCTCGTTTATCGCATATACAATTAATGCAATGAAAACTAAAAACGGATCTGTATGAAAACAAACGTATTTCTTACGTTATATCTAATTTGATTACAAAAAATATGTATAACTAACAATATAAATATTTGAAACTAAAATAAGGATATTTATCATGACAGAAGTATTACGAACGTTATATCTAATTTGATTAAAAAATATCTAGAATCAGTAAAAAGAAATATTTCCAATTACGCTCCATTGCTAATGACGAAGATTCACCCAGCCGTACAATAAGTTAATTGTATACGTGTATCCTGTACCAAGTGAGGTACAATACAAATCGGTTTATTTGCAGTGATCCGTGCTCTCGGGCTGAATATGCGATGAGGGGAGCATCGAGAATTACGTTAAATATGCTTGATTGTAACGAATCGAATTATACGAATTCATTATTGTTCGCAAACATTTATTAATCGTTTGCATTGTTTACCGTTCCTATCGGTATGTGTAGACAATATTATTCGATTATTTTGCGGTATCCTCCTGCTTCCATCGTGATTTATTTATATCAAAATTCCATGCCCGAATTGTAATGCCAGTAATTCAATAATTATAGTTAGTAAAACATATTACTGATCTTGTATTTTTAGTTCTATTTTGATAATAACTGACCAGCGTAACATGATCTTAAAATTATCATATAATTCAAGCTACAACGTTATCAATCGTAAATGTGACATCTATGAATTTGATTTTATTCATAAGTTGCATCAAAAATTACATTTCTGACATTAATCTACACTCTAAATTCAAGAGTAGGTACTAAATTTTTTCTTCATACTTTTAATTCTTTCTAGTGTAGGTTTGTTCGTAATTACGATATTTAAAAGCTGTTTGATCTTTCCACGCCAATCTTCTGAGTCGTTTCGTTTTATAATCCACATGTACTTATATAGTTTTTCTATACAGTACTTATTTCATCGTTCTTGTTCTTAACCCTTTTCCACGTTAACCCGACGCGTACTACGAAATACAAAATTTTTCGTTTCCTCACGTCACATACATCCTTACAGGCTCGTCGCTTCACTGAATTCAATACAAAAGCTTTTAGAAACGGTGTACACACATAAAAAGAAGACCCTATTATGCGGTAATGTTCATATTCGAAGGGGTTTTGTGTAAATCTGTGCCTTATAGAGACATAACGCGCGAATTTTGGGATATAAAAGTTCTGTTATGTGCTTTACGGTAGAAGTCTTCATTTAAGAATCTTCGATAAGTGTACTGTTAGCAGCGATAAGTATGTGAATCATTTTGTAATTATTAATTCACGGTCATTTGTATTCAATTTATTTTTTATTTATTTTATTTTATTCGGGTGGCTCACAGCTATCGAAAGAAACAAACATACATTTGACAAAATGTATATTAAAGATAGCTTATTACGAGCCACCGCAGATAGGAATATTATATATATAGGATTTATTTATATTTCATGGTCTCGTATAGATTAAATTTACTTCTTGAAGAATTATTTATTGTTTATATTGTTATTTGATTTATAAAACTATTTAACATCTCGCGATACAGGCTCTGCCCGTATTTTTGTAAGTGTTAAATAAAATAATATTTTAGACATTAGAAAAATATCATTTTTTTCTTTTAAATGAACTCGAAAATATTAACAAATATAGGCAGACGTTTGAGAATATTGTATATCCACCCACGATACAGCCTATCTGTTTTAGACGCTCATTTTATAGTGCCCTCAAATTAACTATAACCTACTTATTCAATTATACAACTCACTAAAATATACTTTTTCCATTCTATTTCCATAATTCCCAATAAATATTCCCTGTCGTGAATAAATATCGGTCCATAGAAATATGATGAAAAGCTTTATAACCGATTATTACACGGAGTTATGTAAAGCTCAATATTCGGATCTTCCTTATTAAATTTCCTCATATTGTCTGCTCTCAGATTGTTGGAGGGAGAAATATCTTTACAATTTTTTCTACGTTATTAAGCATAATGTATTTTCATACATTACAAATTGTACGTCAAAGAAGGGATTATGTCCTTTTATGTCGTAAATTGGGCTTGTTTAGGTTCGTTAACCTCCTATGTTTATACAAGAGTTAGCTAAGTCGATATATCAAATAGGTAATATTCGTATATTACCTATTTGATATATCCACCCACAGCCCCAGTGGTGTTGTCCCTTCTCTCATCGTCATCATCATCATTAGGCCCTATTCGTTCCACTGCTGGGCACGAGCCTCCCCTACAACCCGCTGTTTTTAATGGCTCGCTGGCTGGCTATTTCTAATGGTTTAGGTCTTAATCCTCCCCGCTGGTGTAGTGTGGGTTGGCGGACTACACAGAAAAAAAAAATTCTAAGAACTTTTATTGCAGGTTTCGCCACGATGTTTCCCTTCACCGTCGAAGTTCGTCATAATTCTTTATTCACACATTGCTTCTAAAAGTCAGATATATGTGTCTGGGGTTTGACACCACGACCGTCTAGATTCTTGACTGCCTAAACCTTAAAGCCACATCATTTAAGTAGTTTATCAGTTCACACAAATTCACTTGGCTCCACATGCAATTACATGAGCTGGCACATTCTTAGAACCCCTAAGGCATTCGCAAGTATTTACTTACAGTTGCGTTGAACAATCTCAATCCTGCTACAAAGCTGCATGCGAACGGGATATGCCTTTGAACTATGCTGTATCGCCTTTGCATTACATACATATGGTCTATTCAGCCTGGGCCGCAATTAAGCATGGAATAAGGCGCTCCCGGCTATATGCACGTTTCATTATAGTGTGTTTGGGTTGATTTCGTGGTACAATTCTAAGAAATATTGTATTTAGGTGTTGTATTTAAAGTAGGGAATTGATTTGTAAGATTTAAATCTTTTACTATTTTTTTAATGCGAAAAGGAGTTTTTTGTAAGGCTTAATCTGTGGATTGACACAGAAAAAAATGGTGCAAATATAGGTTGGACTCTGGAATTGATTGGTTTGTCAGAAATTCCTGGAAAAAAATGGGTTTATTTTTTATTCTTATCCGAATCGGAATTTTAAAAATGTTTCGCAAGAAAATCATTTATAATTGAGGCCTATAGAATCAAAACCAGCTAAACGCCAGTTGGAATCAAAGACAGTTAAATACAAATTTATTCAGTCTGTACTCAAATATTGTGGTATTTTTATAATTTAAAATTCTGATTTTTAGTGGTATTCACATTCTTTACAAATCTCTTTTAAAATATAAAATATCATAGCCACCCTGAACAAAGTTATCGATTTTTGTAGATTACTGAATATTTGACTCACTTGGATTTAGCTGCCTTTGATTTTATAGGCCTCAATTGTCAGTGTTTAAAATCTATAGTTTAAAGTCATGGAAAATAAAGCAAAATAAGAACTAACCATGATAAAGACTAAAAACATAACATTTGTCCTTGGTTAGGTGTTGTTTGTTCTTGTTGACTGCATCTCGTGTTTACTCCAAGTTTACGACGTATTTCGGCTGTGTAACCGCGTCTTCGTCTGTCTTTACGGCTGACTTTATTGTTTAAATAATTGCCCAGACTTAGTTGGTAGTTGGATGTAATCCTGTGTGCATATTAAGTGTGTTCAAGAGTCCCTGCGGGCTGTTTATCGAGGCCGTCCCAAATATTTAGGATATACATACATTGTGTTTTTATGTCAGACAATACAAAAAAGTTGTGCATTTACATATTTGTACTATGTGATCTGACCGGCTCCTCAAATTATTATTTCTAGCCCTTTTGTTTAACAAGCCAGAATAAATTTGATAGTTGTAAAAGTGTTTTATTTTAACGTACCAATTTGCTACAAAATGTCTATTCCAATTTTTAAAAAGTACTTGCTCATTTTAAAACAATATTTTAGTAAAAAACATTACTCATCTACTGTTACTAACTTTTCAACGTAAACGAGTGACGGCTGGATATTCCAATTCTAAGCGAAATGTCATTTCAAATATTGAATTTTACATATTAATATACCAAACTTCAAGCTCATACAAGGTTTTTGAATGTGCTTATCCAAAACGATTTAAAAAAATTAAACTAGGTAGTCCGATATAGTGATAGTGATGTTTTTCTTTAGATTCTACGAGAATTAATAAAGATTGATTTTAGTCTCATCAAATCTTACTCAAGTTTAAATTCTCTCTTTTCTATTCCGTATACAATCAAAGTCAGAATATCAAAAGTTTTTCTACCCTCCAGCTCTCAATACAAGCTTTGTGGGGCACTGGGAAGCATTTGTGTAGAATTTTTGGCGTTTTAAAAATCGTTTGAAATCGAACAGCAGACCCAATCAAAAACGAATTTAGTTTTTCAGGTAAAGAGAAAACAAAAAGTATTGCAAAAAGAAAACGTGGAAGGATACCAATATCGTTTCTATTGAGTTAGTAAAAGTTACTGATTGGTGTATCATATATGTTTCTAAACATGTCATTGAAATTTCTTTATTATTGTCTTTACTACGACTTCAAATAGTATCAGATTTACTGTGGAAACAAACAAAAATATAATGCACAGAATCAAGTCATTTGGTAGGATTTACCTCAGTTCGAAACGGATATCTTATCTGCAAACATCAATACACGAACTTCCGAATTTTTTTATTGCGATGAAATGTCGAATTGAGCACTGTTTTTGCAAGGTCAGTTATCGTGGTAACTTTACTCTTTCTTGTTTGTTCACGTATCTTTCATTACACGGGCTTAGGGAAGAATATTTGTTTGAACTTGTCGACATCGATATGACCCACAAGATTAAAAAAAAATATGATTTCAATTTTTTAAAAGCGACGAATGGTAACGATTGAACTCTCCTGTCGGACGTATGTGAAAATTATAACTTATAGGTAAGTATTATTAGTTACTACATTACTTAATTATCAATTGATAAATGTGTTGAAGTTTTTAAGTGATAATAATCAGAAATACATTTTTACATATGATGGTTCGTAATTAGCGTAAACGACGAGATCCTTAAATATTTCCTGGTTGTCTCAACGCATAGACTGATTTTTTACCAACTTTGACTCCGCGAAGATGCATTACTCGACCTTTCTACTCGCAATGGTACATCACTAAATTGTATTAATGAAATATCCCAGTCAGATCGGTCACTTGATATGATATTTACCTTGGCGAATCCGTTCGTTCTCAGAACTAGGTGGTTGTACAAACAAACACTCGCTAAGATCTCGGTCGAGTTTTATTGTTTGCATGCTGAATACCAGTAGTATTGATACAGATTTATTTATTGTCGCTGTGCTTTTGTACCGAGGAATAGACGATAGTATTTGAATTGTGAATACTTCGATATGATCTATTTTAACGTCCAAGATTGTACGAGTATATATGCAAGTATTTAGATATTTGTTGAAATGGAAACACTTGAATGGATTTCAATGATTTATAGAATTATCAACCCATATGCGTACCACTGCTGGGCACAAACCTCCTCAACAATAGACAG
Source organism: Cephonodes hylas (assembly GCA_030295005.1). Lineage (NCBI taxonomy): Eukaryota > Metazoa > Arthropoda > Insecta > Lepidoptera > Sphingidae > Cephonodes > Cephonodes hylas. The sequence goes on along the minus strand of AP025372.1, from coordinate 9,466,210 downwards.
GGTTTTGAGCTAAGTTACCACGCTGGTCTAGAGCGGTTTGGCGGACTACACATCTAAGAAATTCAAAATACCTTTCTAGGTGTGCGTATATGAGCTGATGGCGATAATGATTGTATTTATTTCTCTCCATTTCCGCCACATAAAAATGATATTGTAAATTCCTTACTTCATTCCATGAAAATCAGTTGTAAAATTAATAAAAAAAAGTACTACCATTGGATATCCTTAGAGAGTTTTAAAAGAGCAATATACATGAGAGTCCTGAATAATTTTATCTTTATGTTCGCATGTACATGAATCTGTCGTTTTGCTACTGCAAAATTATTCATGGTCCATTCAAATTTGAAATTTAAAAATGTAAAGCTGCCTTGTTTTCTTCCCTGAGATTATCCGAAGAGGTTGCTGTAAAACAAAGCTAAATATTAAAAGAAAATATATAATCCAACTTCTTAAGCTGTCACCATTTGTCATGATATATTTGCTTATAAAATATATTATTGTATTTCTGGAATAGAATTGTTCTTTTCTTTCGTTGCATATTGTACAAATGTGGTTGGACCGTACCAAGATGAGATTTAATTCATATCCCCTTTTCAGCCCTATTAAATTAAATCATTTATGATTTTTAGGAGCGATTAAAATAGTCTGATAATCGAACAGATATATTTACCCCAGAATTTGGACTTAAATGCCTGAACGCGGAGAAATTATTTTCAACTTCGAAACTTTGCCAATAAATCATTACTAATATTAAAAAAGCAAGGAAAAGTTTAAGGAGCAAATAACTCCCCTACAGTTTAAATGAACTGTGAAGCAGTCTTAATAATTCTCAATAAGTCAGTCGGCTATAAGACTGCAAACGCGATCCCCGCACTGGTACAAATATTTCTATGACTTACAAATTTCGTTTCAGGTTTCCTTAGTTTTTGATTTGATTAATTATTCAAGACTTATGTGTTATTGTAAGTTTAGAACGTAGTAACAATAATTTCTTTGAGTATATGAGTATTTGTTATAAATATTAAAAGCAGCGTACCTTCTATCAGATTTATATCTTTCATTGCCTGGTTGTCTGGTAGACATCACTCTCAGCAATAAGACTGCACCTCAACGCGCCTATTTTCATAGATGTTTTTGATCAGATACAATTACTCAGTATGAACTCGGGGCGTTTATACCGAACTAATATAAAATAACCTTACTTACAAAGCCAAATGTAGCTAAAGCTCAATATTATGGCAAAATGAGTGATTGAGCTCAGCAGTAAAATCTATTTATACCGTAATTCATTAAAATTCACCAATGTAAGTTTTAGCTCCACGTTCTTGCTATCGATTTCATTTCAAACAACAATATAAATTTGATTATTCCTATAAAACAGAACCACAATGAAACAGACAACACGATAGTTTTGTAATAACATCGTTACCATTTCCTAGCTTTAAGTTTCTTCCGCTGTTCTTCGCACAAATGGCAGTTATTCTTGGAGTTAATAAAATCTCTCATAATTTCTATTTATGGTCGCCGCAACTGTGATTATGCTAGGGTGAATGGACTCATTCTTACGTAATTTTATATTGCTCTTTCATTGTTCACGATCCGTGGCATAGATGACATCAATTGCAATCGTTCTTCGATAGGGAAGGGTAGGGATGAGACTGTATAGAAGGATTAAAGGAGACAAACTAGTAATTATAGGGTAATAGGATCTACTTGTAGAAACAGTGATTAGATGCATCACTTTTATAATATCCTGACACGAAAAAGTGATTCGTTATGAAAACTCTAGTGCAGTTGGAATAAAATAACGACTGTCCAGAAATAACTAAAATTATAACTTAGTTGTCGATACAATTGTGCTTACCTTATGCTAAATATACACAAGCTGATTAATTAAAATGCTTTATTCGATACCTTTCTTATTAGTCCTCATTTTATTCTTTTAGTTATCGTAAATAAAAATTATTTCTTTCCTCCCCAATTTGTCTTCTTAGTAATTTTATTGCGGGAGAGTACAAAGTTCGAGATCTGTATCATTTGTGCCTAGAAATTAGACATCATACATAAAATCAGAACACTACCAGAATTTAGAACACTTTACATTAGAGTACAATAAGTAGGACTCAGAGGTGTAGTACGAGCGCCATAAATTATTCTACAAGTTTAGTTTATTTACGCTGAGAATATTATACATATTCGATAAATTCATTTTATCAAGATCTTTCGAATCGTCAGTGAATACTTCAAACGCTTTGCAATGTATTACACTCAAAAAACAGAGCGCAAGAAACTCCCTCAGCGACCCTGTGGTACTAGAGCAAAAAACTATGTATAGGTAATTTTCCCGTAACATTTTCATAGCTGCCGTCACCTCGCTCGTTCACAGAAGTTGATCCATTTTATCGACAGTTTTTATAGGTCGGCCTTTACGGGTTTATCTATACAATGTAAACGTTGAATTTTATGTTTCCTTTTCGGTTATGAGTTATGTGTTAGAGTTTGTATGGGGAATTCTTTTGAAATAGGCAGTAAAATCGTGGGTGGTCTTAATGATCCAGAAATGCAAGGACAGTATATGACCAAAGAGTGTTTTATGACAGCCTAACTGAACACCATCATAATATATCTCCGTTCTTTGTGGCAAAATACTCGAACCTCTGTTTATGAACTTGAACAACTATTTTTCTTCCGTGTTTCTTTGAACCTTTATTTTGCCCCTATTTATTTAAATTTATACTGTGAAATTTAACTTCATTAAATTTAATTAAAGAACAATCCGTACACTTCGTATATAACCAGCATTTCCATAAACCATTTGAGATGTTGGCACGCATGCGCATCATGCTCGGCAACAACATTAAGTTAAATACCCTCCATTTCTGTGTATACTAATTATTAGGCGACGTTATATTTTCACGTGAGAACTAAATTGGTCGGATTAAACAGAAGGGTCGCGTACAACCCGTTAGACGAAACGGTTATGAGTTTGTCGACTCTTAAATCCTTTGCTAGTTGTTTGTATTAACGCGAACGAATTTTACCACGCTTATATACTTAAACCTAAGCCATGTACAATAACAATAATGGTTTTATTTAAGTCAATACATATTATTGACTTAAATAGAACCATTATTGTTAATTTGGATTATGTTGGATGGCAAGGAAATGTAACATTTGTTTTTAAACTGCACTCGGCCAAACCCCAAGGCAGAGGAAGTCCGTGCCCAGCAATGGCACGTATATGGGGTGATGACTGTAGTTATTTGCCAGTCGATACCACGTATGAAGCGTTATTACTTAATCTAATGGTGGTTTTGTGATGTCGACATGCTAGTTTATAATAAAACTTCATTATTTCAACTCTTGAAAGGCCTTGTAACAACCAACCAGCCTTGTAACAAATAAAACATTGGAAAATATTATAAGGTCGTAAAAATTTTATTCAATAAAATTTGTCTCAAGTATTACATAAAAGCCAAATGACCATATTAACCGCAAAAATAAATTGTACCAGACAATTTATACGCATATTAAATCGGTGAATAATTCAGTATTTATCTACATTTAGGCATATTGCGTAAGCCTTCAGCGTTCCCAAATTATGTTTACACCAATATCGTAAAAAAGGCACGTTATGGCTTGACCAGTGATAAAAAACATCCGCATTGGTGTTGGGAAAAAAACAGTTGTAATACTCCAACGCACGCCGTGAAATAAAAGTAACGTGTACAAAGTTATTTGATTTTTTATCACTACCCACTTATCGCTTTATGTTCTTTTCATGTTCATTTATTATTGTTTATTTATCCCAGTTTGGAAAATAAAATCATAAAATTGCCAGTTTCAAGTTTTTATTTTTAATAAAATTCTGTAGGCAAATATTTTTTTTATTGTTTATATTTTTTTGAATATAAATTAGCAGCGAAAGTGATGTAGCTGTGAACGCTTCGTAGTAGTCACGCACCGGCAGACGTTTTTTGTATCGAATGTAAGCGTGAAAAACAAAAATTCTGGTAGGAATTGATCGCACTACTGCGTCCAATCAAGATTCCTAGAATCCAATAACACGAGGTGATTTTAAACTAACGACATTTTTCTCTGCTTTGATGTCTATTGATCATAGCTTTTCAGGTGTCTGACGTCTCTGATTTAGACTATATACTTTGCAAACACCAACTATAATTTAAAATATATTATATAAAAGATTCCACATGTGGAACGATTTAGTGAAAATCGCAGGAAGCCGCTGGATACATACCGTTTCTGACAGATCACTTTTAAAGTCTTTAGGGGAGTCCATTGTCTTGCAGTGGACGTCTTTCCGCTGATGATGATGAAGATTTCACAACTAGTTCATGATACAAATAAATCTGCGAAATCGTAAAATATCTCGTAAAGTAACCCAAAAGATCTCTAATCTACCTATCTTCGCCTAACTTAAACTTAAAATATTTTGTACTATTTACTTAAAATCGTATATTTTCAGCTATTCAACAGCGTAAATCCCAAAGCAGTTTGTAAAGCAAATATAAAAGGTGGGTTGTGACGCAACGAGCGCGTTCGATTTGATGTATGTTTGTGCGAACTTGGAGTGTCTCTAGCTCCTGCTTGTTTTAGGGCTGGATTTTATGCCGTGTTTGATCTTACTCGGAAAAACTTCGCACGCGGATCTGTTTTGTTAAAATCAATATCGACTTCCAGGAGAGTTTAGTTACAGCGGAATATATCTTACCCTGTCGTGTTTTCTTAAATAAAGGTAGGTGTTTTGAATGTTAGTTTTATATTTTATTACTTAAACAATCTTGAACCTGATTTATTGACTGAGATGTGGCGATAAATGATCTCAACTCAGTTTGTAACTTTATTAAAATTATTATTCCTTTTATATTATTACTAGCGACCCGCCCCGGCTTCGCACGGGTGCAATGCTGATATTTAATGGATGTTATCATACATATAAACCTTGCTCTTCAATCACTCTATCTATTAAAAAACCGCATCAAAATCTGTTGCGTAGTTTCAAAGATTTAAGCATACAAAGGGACATAGGGACAGAGAAAGCGACTTTGTTTTATACTATGTAGTGATTTCGTTGCTTTTCCTACCAGTATATTAGTTAATATATATATAATTGCATTTTTATTGCAATAATTTTTCGTGTTTTCTCAGATCCCTTATTACAACTGACAAGCTTCTTCTATCTTCGCATTCCTTAGACTACTCAGTAATGCACATTCACAGAATAATTTCCTTGTATGTTTAAATGAGGGATAATTTACTAATACAACCGCAAACCGCCAGACCGCGAATCGTACTAGGGCTTAGTATTACGACTAAATAAAAATAAATATTAATACCAACTTCAACATTTTGTTGAAACCTTAAAGGAGAAGTATGGGTGTCTCATTACGTCCTACAGTTGTATGAAATTCTTGACGTTCTCGTGTTAAGATGCCATATTAGTGCGCACAATCTAGACTCTTAGGGCTCTGGTTTCGTACGATTTTATTAGAGGGTTGCGTGATTGCGGGGAAAAGATTATATATAATTTTTTCTATTAGCTTTAATACCTTTTCTACAAATTATAACTATAATTAATATTTATAGTTAGTAGCTTTTAGTTGTTTAAATTCAATAAACCAAAGCACGTATCACTTTTATAGGACTCATTTTATAATTAAAGAATCATCCTATAGAATTTATTATGTAGTTGTTCTTGTCTATAACTGATGAAGACTCAAAATACGTGATGACTTAGTTATTCAATAGATAAAGTAAAGACAAAGAACCAGGAGAAATAGCTGCATATTATGTAGATGTAATGTAATTCAATTTTAAACGTACCGTGTATTTGAGCATCAAGTTATTCAAAGGTACATAAAATTTTCAATTTTTGAGATTAATTCAAAACCTTGCATCCACTATTCAAAATTGGAAGAATAATTTAGGTTTTAGCTACAACACTATTATAATATGGTAGACAAATATACTTGTAAAAAGGACCTAGATAAAGTATATAGTAGCATTGAAAGTTCAGCAGGTTTAATATTAGTGACATTTTGATCCGAGCGTCGTCGCGTCTGGAAACCGCAAAGTTAATAACAAGAGTATGATGTTTTAGTTTTAGAAGGGACAGCTGCTTTTAATTTCCTTCTATATTTGAAGCACTTAGACAACCTATAACATAATATTTTATCGTAAGGAATTCAAATTGGGTAACATACATAATATATATACAGGGTAAAAATAAAAGTTTTACATTATATACCTATGGTTATCGGGATTTTCTTTAATACCAGGGAGTTTGTAATTACCTTAGCTATGTATGACCTGCCCTAGTTTCCGATCACGGTTTGAATACCTGTTTATAATAAGCTATTGTGTGTCTTGCTGTGTACGGGTCTCCTCTATAACCTTTCAGTCACGCGCCTAAGAAATGTTTAAGAACTTTTAGAAGTGTAGGTTTTTATCCATCATGTTAAAGGTAGGTTATAGTATAGAAAATATATTTCATAAGGCTAGTAAAATAAGATCCCTTTGAATGATCTACCATAAAAACTTCATCTAGGAATCCTGCGCCTCATCGTGATTCACACGTGACAGAATCCCATTCTATTCCACGAATAAAAACATGAGAATGCATGTTATGCAATGATTTTAAATTCGGAATACACAACCATTCTAGCTCCATGAGAGTGCGACCAATATTTTCATATTTCTGCTCAGTCAACCATGAAGGTATAATGCAATATGAAGCGTATTATGCCAAACTAAATATGTAAGGACGCGAATGCTGCATATTCAGTGCACGGTTTTAATAAAATCCAACATCGTTGGCGGTCGCTTATGCGCCTTATTGGGTTTGTACCCGCAGGTCTCTACTGAAATTTAACCTCGGACTTTTGTCTTCCACAGAAAAATACAATAATAATAATATAGAAAAAATTGGAATAAATTATTTGTGCTACATGTAACACTAGTTCTTAAACTGTCCTACATATTTTTCAGGAAAATAAACACCTGAAATTAAAGTAAAAAATACATAATTTTACTTTATTTTGTATGGTTGATTAATCGTAAGTATTAATTAATCTAACGAGTAAATAAAACAGCATACTTCGTCTCCCACGATGTATGTACAAGCGTATTGATTGAAATCGTTTTGTACCGATAAATAAAATATGCACTTTGTGTAAAATGAAAATAGGAACAAATGGACCTACACATAATGCTACGCAAACTTTTTAGAACCACAAGATATGAAAAAATAAAATTTATTAGACTACACGTCATCAAAAGTTAGATAGTGCATTACTCCATACGTCTAGCAAAAAGACATCCACAATGATTTGTCGCTAGCAGCTTTAAACCAGTGAAGTTCTGCGAGATTTATAACCTGGTTAATTTATCTTTTATATGGATCCCACTTGCGTGTTGGGCCCATGTCCAAAAACTAATAATAGGCCTTATGGCGTAGGGTTAATATTCGGTTAATATGCATCTATATTACAATCAAAAAGGTTTTTTTATTTATTACTATTTTTAGGATACTTAGTAATTTGTAACAACCTTGATTAAATAATATTATTTCATTTCATACAAGTATGTGATTATAACGTAAATAAATAAATATTGGAGAAGGTGGCAATTTACAACTAATTTATCACTGCAAAATCGAATCACTTTACCTGTATAAACCCTACTGATGTATGTGAATAGCCTATTTTTATATCGTTTAATCATAATCAGAGTTTAAGAAATAGGATGTAGGGTATTCGTATTTGCATACATAATATGATTGTGTATGTATTACACATTGATTAGGCAAGTGTATCATCATCATTAAAATATATATGAAATAATATTTATCAAAATTCTATAGACTTTTAATCTTCATATTAATTATAATTTCGGCACGTGTTCCCTGACAATTTTATGGAAAAATATGTCCGAAGCTTATATAAAAAATAAAACAGGAATCCGAAATACACCCAGACAGATATTAATCATATTGGCGCGACAAGAGGACTAGTAATCTTCGGACAGTAATTACAGTGTTGGCCATAGAGAGCATCGATCGGAAACCAACGCCAGTCAACAGTTACAGACGACAACATTTCGACCTATGCATAGAATAAGGTAATGATTATAACACCAAATTACTTTTTATGTCTATAATAGAGTTAACAAGTTAAGTTAGGCAGTGAACCCCAGACACACACCTCTGACTTTTCGAAGTTATGTGTGTATTCACAATGAATTATCACTTGCTTTAACGGGGAAGGAAAACATCGTGATGAAACCTGCACATGTAAAAGTTCTTAGGAATTTCTTAGGTGTGTAATCCACCAAGCCGCACTAGGCCAGCGTGTTGGACTATGGCCTAAACCCTCTCAATGGTAGAGGAGACCCGTGCTCAGCAGTGGGCGTATATGGGTTGATGAAGAAGAAGAAGTATAGAGTTAAACTTGTTTCTATATTGCACTAGTGAAGTAATAATGATCATAAATTTTGTTGTTGTTTGAAGAACATAAAAAGTAACTGATAATTTTGTACCCACTTCAGTTTAAATCGCTGAGGAAAAGAAGTTGTGCAAATGCACATACATACATATAATTTTATTCTGCGCATAGATCGATTTGCTAACTGTTCGGCTTAACATATTATGAGGTTTATACTAAAATGGGAAAGCTTGTTTTTTTATTACTAATGATACATGATTTACTGTTTTCTTATATTATTTAAAAAGACGGTTTTAGTTATTATTGATTTTTTGTCTGATTAAGTTCAGTGGTTAGCACTTATTTTAACAATTATATGCTAATAAGTTTACTATTTTTTAGCGTTCGATCTTAAAACTGGAGCAATTATGCCATTTAGACTTCAATTAAAAGTTAATGATCCACTAATTTCGATTATGTTCAAACAGTCATAGTAAATACTTGTGCAAGATAGCTACGATTTATGCACAATAAGAAAGAAGAAAATATAAAAATTTAAGTTACTTTATGCGTAATAGAACCCGCTTTATTTATTGACAAAGTCTGAAACACGAAGATGGGTCGAAGAATAAAACCACTGCAGTCATTATATACATATATCAGCTCAGATATGAGTACGTCCCACAGCTGGACAAGTGCCTAAGAACTTTTAGGATGCAGGTAACCAAACTTTCCCGTGTGGAGTTGCTGGTCTCCCATCGGGTGCGTCCCCTGGGTGGCGGATAGGGGAACGCCACCTATACATATGCATATATATATATACATATATATGTATATGTATAGGAGGTATCGGAAACGACGTGGACCATACCAGCGGGATGTATTTTCCACGCGTCCCTCTGAATAGCAGAGGGCGCTGTGGATAAGTACGGACGGGCTCAGTGTGCACTAAAACTGCCACCGAGTGGACTGGGAAAAGTGCTTCCCAGTTTCCGTTGTCTCGAAATCCCAAATGAGGTGTCGTGGTCATGTCTCGCGGCCTCTTTAGGATCGAGGATCTTGCCTTAGTTGGCCGGATCGCGAGGGAGAAAACCTCTATAAAAAGTCACCCCAAATCCTAAGCGGCGGCGCACCGTGATGGGATGCATGGCTGATGGGAGGTTCAGTCGCTAGTGCGGCCCCCGCCGGAGTACCGGCCGACCCTCCGTGCGGGTTACGCTAGGCTTACCCAGATACAGGGGGCTCTGTCTGGGCGGACTGCTTTTCCCCCATACTCGTGGGAATTATATGGATAAACCAAATTTAAAATTAACTTTAAAGAAGTTACCTGCGTCGCAGGCGGTGGCTAATGGGCGCGAGCCCGTTGGTGAGTATGTCATAAAAGACAAGCAGGGTGAGACACCTGAAAAAGCTGTCAGCAAGAAAAGAACAGCATCTGCCCTGGAGTCGGAATCTGGGTCCGATCGAGTTCGGCCTCACTCTCGTATCCGAGGACGATTTAGGTCGCGTGAGAGCGTTAGTTCTGACCCTCGCCATTCACCGTCTAGCGAGGAAGATGGTGAGCCCGCAGCGGTAATTAGTGTTAGTGGAAGGGGTAGAACACGCCAGGTTAACGCTCTCGCATCTGAAGATAGGTCGTGTCTAGAGGAGGAAATCTCTACGCTTCGTAAACAAAAGGCTTACCAGGTCGCTGAGAATGCCCGGCTTCGTCAGGAGCTTGCCAAATTATCGGCCGAGCTCGCAAAATGTAGGTCGGAGACGAGAGAGCTCATGAGGCAAATGGGTGCGAAAATCGACGCTCTGGCAATACGGCTGCCTCCAGAGACGCCTCTCCGACCACCGCTTGCAGCTGATAAAGCTCGTCTCGCTGTGGCCAACAGTTCAAGGATTATATTGAACGGGTCGTCGTTGGGTTCTGCCCCCGTTGGGAGTTTCGAGCCTGCTGCATCGCATGCTGAGAGGGTTAAAAAACCCCGAAAAGGGAAAAAGAGAGGGCAAAAAAACCACTCCGGAGCTGTTCAAAGCGCGCTTCGCCCACCAACACCGGCACCTACTAATATGGACGAGCCATGGACAAAGGTGTTGGGTCGGAAACAGCGGCGCCAAGCTGCGAAAAATACAACGCCTGTGCAACCGCAGCAGCAACCTAAGAAGCCGCCTGCGCTGCGGGCACCTCGCACCGCGGCGGTCACACTCTTTCTGTTGCCTGGAGCCACGGAGAGAGGCCTCTCTTATTGCCGACTCCTAAACGAGGCCCAAGAGCGCATAAAACTCGCTGACCTCGGCATATCATCATTAACGAGCAGGAAAGCGGTAACGGGCGCGACCATTCTGGAAGTATCTGGACCCGAGAATGAAGCTAAAGCTGACTCCCTCGCTTCGAAGTTGAGGGAGATATTTTGTGAGATGGCAGACGTCCGGGTCTCTCGCCCGATGAAGACGGCAGATCTGAGACTGGCGGGGTTAGATGAATCCGTCACCCCGGAAAAGGTCGCAGAGGCACTCGCCAGAACTACAGGGTGTCTGCCAGACCAATTTAAGGTTGGGGAAGTTCGACCTAACCAGATGGGTCAAGGAACTGTGTGGGTCCGTGCCCCAATAAAAGCGGCACAAATCGTTGCCAAAACTGGTCGCGTTCTTGTTGGGTGGTCCGCTGCTCGCGTCACAGTTTTAGAGTCCAGGCCGCTACGGTGCTTTCGCTGCCTCGAATTAGGGCATGTTCGGGCACGCTGCACAGCTCAAAATGATCGCAGCGACATTTGCTTCCGATGCGGTCAAGTAGGCCATCTGGCACGCGGGTGCTCTGCGGCGCCACACTGCGCATTATGTAGTTCAGGTGGCAAGCCATCAGGGCATACACTGGGTGGGAAGGACTGCGCTTTCTCCTCCCCAGGTGCTCGCCAAAATCGGCGTAGACACAACAAAAGTCGGGAAAGGATTGCTACTGGGACTGAAACCTTGTCGCAGCCTTTCCGCCCATCGCGGGCAGAGTCGGAGGCCATGGAGATCGCTCGATAATGCATGATATAAAGATCCTCCAGGCGAATCTCAACCACTGCGCCGCAGCTCAAGACTTGCTGTCCCAGAGCATGGCTCAGTGGTTGGTGCACGTGGCAATCGTCGCCGAACCGTATTATGTTCCCCCCAGGGACAACTGGGCTGGGGACCTTGACGGTTCGGTGGCGATCATCACCCAGGGGTCCGCTGGCTCTCCGCCCTTCGAAAAAATAGCGAAGGATCGGGGATGCGTGGCGGCTCTGTTGGGAGATGTGTGGGTTGTTGGTGTATATTTCTCTCCCAACAGACCCCTGGCCGACTTCGAGGCATTTCTCGTGCGGCTAGGGGCCCTGGTGGTGCAATGCCAACCTCGCCCCGTGGTTGTTGCCGGCGACTTCAATGCCAAGTCATTGGCATGGGGCTCGTCGGTGGTCAATGCACGGGGCGGGGTCCTGGAGGAATGGGCGATCTCTATGGGTCTCTCGCTCCTCAATCGGGGCTCCGTGGACACGTGTGTGAGGCATAATGGTGGCTCAGTTATAGATGTCTCCTTCGCGAGCCCAGCCATCGCCCGCCGTGTCCGGGACTGGAGAGTTCTGGTGGGTGTGGAGACACTTTCAGACCATCGGTATATTAGATTTGACGTCTCCACGCTCACCGCAAATCAGTCCAGCGGAAGGCCAAACACCCCGATTGGGGGCGGTCCGCGATGGGCAAAAAAACGCCTCGACAAAGAGGCCCTGGAATTAGCCGCTAGAGTCCAAGCCTGGCTCCCCGCCCCGGAATCTCCGGTGCGGGTTGAAGAAGAGGCAGAATGGTTCGGGGAAGCAATGACTAGCATCTGCGACGCAGCGATGCCCCGAATCCAGCACCTCCCTCCGCGGCGCCAAGTATACTGGTGGTCGGCGGAGCTCGCGCAGATGCGAGGTGAATATGAATGTGAGGTGGCGCGCCGCTGACTCGGCAGACTCAGGCGCCGGCGGATCCGCCAGGCTGACTTTTTGGACCAAGAGCGGCTACTCCGGGGTCTCTATAAAGAGGCCAGGAGAGCGCTGCGAGTGGCCATCAAAGAGGCGAAGACTGCGTCTAGAAAGGAGTTCTTGGGGAGTCTGGATCGCGATCCGTGGGGACGCCCGTATCGGCTGGTGCTAAACAAGTTGCGCCCGCCGGCGCCCCCCCTAACCCAGACTCTCCGACCGGAGCTCCTGGAGGACGTAGTCGCCGCTCTTTTTCCGGCCACCAATACCGTCGTCATTCCTCCACCGATGCCGCCGAGATCTTGGTCGCAGACGACCGAAACATCTCTGGCGGCATCGTCGTCTTCATTAATTTCGGCAAGGGAAACCCCCGAGGGTCCTCCCCCGGGCGTGTCGCCCGGGGAGCTTGAGGCAGCAGTGCTTCGGCTGCGGAGCAAGAACTCCGCCCCAGGACTTGATGGCATCCCAGGTAGTGTCTGGGTGCTTGTAGTTGAGTTCCTGGGGTCGAGGCTTCGCGGCCTATTCTCCGCGTGCCTAGAGCAGGGCCAGTTTCCATCAAGATGGAAAACAGGAAAGCTGGTCCTGCTCAAGAAAGAAGGACGACCCGCGGAGTCGCCGTCGGCCTACCGGCCCATTGTGCTGCTCGACGAGGTGGCCAAGCTCTTCGAGCGCATCATCCACGAGCGCCTCGTCGAGCATCTCGAGAGGGTTGGTCCGGACCTGGACGACTGCCAGTTCGGATTCCGGCGCGGCCGATCCACCATCTCGGCGATTCTGCGGGTCAAGGCACTAATAGGGGAAGCGGTTGCCCAGGGCAAATGCGTCGTGGCGGTGTCTCTGGACATCGCCAACGCTTTCAACACCCTGCCCTGGGCTTGCATCGAGGAAGCACTGCGATACCACGTGGTGCCACCCTATCTCAGGCGTATGATACACTCGTATCTATCAAATAGAGACGTTGTGTATCCGGGCGCCGACGGGTGGCACCGAAGAGCGATGTCGTGCGGTGTCCCACAGGGGTCGGTTCTTGGACCGCTTCTGTGGAACATCGGTTACGACTGGGTGCTCCGTGGTGCCAACCCTCGGGGCGTCGGCGTATTCTGTTACGCCGACGACACGCTCGTCACAGCGACGGGCAGGACCTTCCAAGAGGCCGCCGACCTCGCCACGGTTGGCACTGGCAACGTGGCGAGGAGAATTCGGCGGCTGGGCCTCACGGTGGCCCTTCACAAATCCGAGGCCATTTGTTTTCACAGGCCTCGGAAGGGGCCACCTGATGGGGCCCACATCGTGATCGAGGGCGTGCGAATTCCCATCGGCAAGCAGCTCAAATATTTAGGGCTGCTGCTGGATAGTCGGTGGGAATTCCGCGCCCACTTTAAGACGTTACAGCCGAGATTGCTGCGGGTAGCAGGCGCTCTATCCGGCCTGCTGCCCAACTTGGAAGGTCCAAGCATCCCTTGTCGAAGGATGTACATGGGAGTCGTGCGGTCTATGGCACTGTACGGAAGTCCAGTATGGGCCGAGTCCCTGAACAGTCGCTGCGTCGCTCTCCTGCGCAAGCCCCAGAGAGCGCTGGCGCAGCGGATGATCAGGGGCTACCGCACGATATCCTACGAGGCGGCCTGCGTTTTGGCCGGGTCCCTGCCATGGGACCTTGACGCTAAACTCCTCTCGCGGTTATACCACCAGCGGGAGGAGGCGTCAAGTCGCGGGGACAGACTGGCCCCGAGAGAGGTCGAGGCGATTAAAGCCTCCCTCCGAGCGGCCGCCGTGGAGGAATGGCGAACCAGGCTGGAGAATCCCAGTGCTGGTGCTAGGACCGTTGAGGCAGTGCGCCCTGTCCTCGTCCAGTGGATGGACAGGCGCCACGGTGCGGCGACGTTCCGCCTGACGCAGGTGTTGTCGGGGCACGGATGCTTCGGCCACTACCTGTGTCGGGTGGCACAAAAGGAGGTGTCGGCCGTGTGTCACCATTGTGACAACTGCCCAGACGATACAGCCCAGCACACACTAGAGGAGTGTCCAGCCTGGGAGGTTCAGCGCAGCGCTCTCCGCGCTGTAGTAGGTGGAGACCTCTCACTCCCGGCCGTCGTCATGTCGATGGTCGCGAGTCAGAGGTCGTGGCGAGCGATGCTCTCCTTCTGCGAGCATGTCATGTCGCAGAAGGAGAGTGCGGAGCGGGATCGTGAACGGAACGATCCCGCCCGCCAAAGGCGTCGAAGAAGGAGGCGCCGGGTCTAGTTCCGGGCGCCGGTTAGTGGGGGGGTAACTACACCTCCTCAAACCTGAGGAGGCCGAGACGCTCTCGTCTCGGAGGCGCACTGGGCGACTGCGGAAACATTGTGGGCGTTCGCCCACGTACCGTGGTCGCCCTACTTGGCGAGAAGACGGCCACTTAAAAAAAAAAAAAAAAAAAAGGTAACCAAACTTTGTTATCCTTCACCGATAAAATAATCAGTTTGAACCCACGATCGTCTGCGAGATTCTCCACCGCACCTAAACCTCTAAGCCATTACTACTACATTACAATTGTATTAAATTAAAAACCTTGATTGCATGGCAGCTTTTAACTAATCAATGTCAAAATTGCTGGTTTATGATGTCGTTGACCACTGTGTGAAAATTGATAGATAGCAATTAATGTTTAAACTGGTGATCAAATATTAATTTCCGCCTCAATACGGATCACCGAACATAAAACGTCAAATACGCTATAGTGACAAAAGTTTCAGGCTCCAAAATACATTCAAAATCAAATGTTAGCTTATTCGATTCAATCATGTTTTTATTAATTGCTGACTAACACATAGGTGGGTACTTTCTGGTAGAACTAGTTGAACCAATGAACCTGTTATTTTACACAAAATGTAAAGAGACGGTGATCGACAACTATAATCGGTACAATGTACATGTTACCGTGATTATAAACACATTGATTGAACAAAATAAGATAAAAAAATACGTTTTTCTAATGACCTCTTAGGTTTGTAAGATTGTGTCTACCCATCTGCACTACAAGGGCTGTCAAATGCGCCACGTATTTTCGCGTAAGCCTAAAACATGCTAACAAAAAAAAAAACAAATTGTCTTTTTAAATTCCGTTTTTAAAATTATTTCCGGAAGGTAGAAAAAACGGCCAAAACAATGCGAAGGGAAATTCCAATTACAAACGTGAAATAACAGTGAGCGAAATGGAACGCATGTTATTGAATTGCCACATTTCCATCGCTGAGATGTGGACGTGTTTCAGCGGTATTGTAAGCCTGGTATTATCGTGCAGGTGACAGAAGCGCTATCGTTATGGGAACCAAAAAAAATATAGCATATGTACTTATCATTTTGAAAGACACATTACGCATACGTTACGCATGTAACAAATACGATTTATGGACCTTCAAGGAGACAGCCTATTTTCGTCTAAGGCTGGCGACACACCGATGATTCTATTAGGAGTATGGACGCTAAAAATGTTAACAAATCTTTTTATATACCTGAACCTGTCAAGTAGGCTCTCTCCTGTCATTCATTCGTCTTTCATCTTTGTGCATTGTCATACCGTTGTAATTACGCATTAAATACAATAGTATATTATAATCGACGTCTTTTTTATTTCATCAGATTCCTTTGGTATTGTGGGCGTTCATGGGCGTTGCTGACCATTTAACTCTCTTTAAATTTAAATCTCCTTTTTGCCATACAAAAATGCTCACTTTGTTTATTATGGATTTCTACACTTATTTGACGATTCATTTTTTCGTCCCACGTAATAGAGGACGAGTCTATTACCGTTATTCGAGCAAAAAATTGTTCCAGGCTGGAAATGTTCCAGATTTTTATTCGAAAAAGCTAATATAACACATTGCCAGATTCGCAAAACGAACATAGGACCTCTAGATCGCAACATACTGTAAGTACACGAGGCAGTGTAATACAATTAATTAAATCTAACACACAATACCTACTATATTATCCGCTTCCCATTAAGCCAATACGTAATTCTAATTACGAAGCTTGGTATTCAAGTCGGAATACACAACTTGCGTATAAAAATCTTAAAAGAGATTAATCGCTTAATTTTCTCCCACTTTATTCTACCAAATACATTTTTACTTAGTGCTGTCGCTTTTTTAATTTTATTTATGCCCGGATTGGATATTCTCTGTATGGAAAACATCCAATGGCAATAGCTACGATGGTCACAAACCCATTGGCGCAAAAAAATTCCGACAAAAAATAAAAAAATATATATTTTTCATACAAACCAAACACATTTAATACCGATGCTTATGATGTGTATAATACATAATATGATTTAAATAAATAAACCAGTTCTGGATGAAGTAATAAAGTAAGACTTACTTTATTACTAATAGTTGTATTAGATCACGAGAAACTAATGCTAAAAAACTCAGAAAAACAATGACTTTGTTTTATAATATTAAGTTTATAAATGTTTAGACTTACATGTAATTTTATAGACACAGTAAAGCTGAATTGGTTAAATCATTATTATTTCTGTGAACAGATGAATTAGGATTTGGAAACAGTTCGTGCTCTTCATGGATTCTGAGAATAAAAATTGAAAATGGATGTGCCGTTTTCCCTTGAAAATTATATATTTGCGGAGTTAAATGAGTTGTGCCAATGTTTGTTCTAGTATTTGGGTTTATTAAAGCGTTAATTATAATTGTTCTTGGGAAAATTTTACTTTTATAACTTCATGACATAATGACGGAGATTATCAAAATTGGATTTATTTAGTTAGAGTACGACTCATCTCCGTTTAGGTGCAATCTTGAAGACTTCATATTTCCAAGAAAAAAATAGCGATACAAATATTTGGAGTGCAATTTTGAGGTTGCGGTTCAGGCAGTGTTATTGAGTATTTCCATTAGGAAATTCTCGGTTAAAATTAGCAACACGGAGTCAGGAAGTTTTCCTCATTATTACATGAGATATAAGTCGGAACATATATATCTGGCTAAATGTGGGTGGAGAAATACACCCCTGGCTATGATTTCGGGGGTTTATTGGCGTACCTACATACGTATGAGTATGAATGTAAAAAAAGTAGCCAATGTTCCTTCAAAAATCGTTTAGTTTAGTGCATTTTCAGTGCCTTCAATAGTCCTTACACACGTATAAAAATATTATTATTTTCTCATTAAAATATTAGTGTAGATGTAGTTAAATCTCCCTATTCGTAGACTGTGAGATGCGACACACATATAACTAATGAACCTAGCTACTATGATTTACTGTGATCGGTATTACGGAAGACATGAATATTTAACACCCTCATTGCATTACAACACGACGGCATCGTGATCTTCCGGCTCAGGTGTATGACATGCGAGGTAGTCCGGGTTCGAAATCTGTTTCGGGTAAAATGTTTTGGGATTTTTCCCTAAGGAAATTCTCAACAGCCGTGATATAAATTGACTGAAAAACGGCAGTAGAGTAAAAATGTACCTTTGCTTACCCATTATGTTAAAGAAGCGTGAAAGTTAAAATACTATGTAGAAACGAGACGCTTTTGTTATAGATACCAGTGTTGTCAATTTGCTCGCATAGATATTAAAAATGGCTCCTTATAAATTATTTCTTCAATGACAAATACTGTTAATATCCTTAGAAAATCCTTAGAATTTTTTCTCGGTTAAACACTGTCCCGGCGCGGTAATAGCCTAATAAATAAAGAGGCATTTGCAGATTTTTCACGGACGAAACGATACGACTAAACAGGATTCCTTTCAATGTAAATATGTCCGGCACGAGCGGACCAAATAGATTAGTATTTGGTCAGCCTGGACAAATGTTTGGTATAAATTGCTAAATTAAGATATGTAGTTTCGTAGTTTTATAGGAGTAGAACTGGTAAGATTTTTATTAAATGTTTTGGTGTATTTCGTATTATGATAGTGTCTTTTTAGACTCGGACTTTTAGACTCGCGGCGCGGTTGTAACTATTAAATTATCTACAAATTTTGTTTTGTGTCAAAACCAGGTAGAAAAAACCTAGATTTTGTAATTCTGAAAGTCATTTCTGTCCGAAAGTCAGTTATGAACAAGATTATTAGAGTAATTCAAAATGATAACAGATAATTTACATTGTTTACTCAATATTTTCCAAATCCTGCAAATATACGCGGCTAGGCTTGAACAAAGATGCTTTACCTATGTCGAAAAAAAAACTTAAACATACAAAACCTTTAGAAATGTATAACACAAGAAAAACACGTATCTAGGTAAGATAGAATGAAAGAATAAATAAATTGAATTCTCCCCCTACACGTCACGATTACACAGAAAATTAATTTATCATAGGAAAAAATCTACGAAAAATGTCGGCGACAAACACAAAAATACAGAGATATCCGACAGTGTGACAAGTGAATATCAGAGGCTTTTGAGACGAAAGAGATAAGAAATAAGTTTTTTGCCACATTATAACTGTTACTGTCATTCTGTGACATACACAAATATGTTAAAAAGGAGATATTTCAAGAATGATACCCACAGAACAAAAAATGCCTCAATGGTAGCGAGGCTCGAGTAAACTGTTAAGATCGACATGTTCCGGGTTCGATTACCAAGTCAGACAAAGTGACACTGGGTTTGACATCATAAAATTCTCAGGAGTTGGACGGAATCTGGAAACGTGCCTTAAAAACGGCTATATGATGAGAATTAATACATTGGTTTTAAAATATAATATACCAACTGTGGGCGTAAAAATATCTCTCATACATCTTCTGTATCTCACAGGCAAGAGTGTACGAATGTAAGTAAATTACGACAAAAAACTAATATTTGGCGGTACTAATCAGTGGCGGTACTTCCATAGAAACCCAAAGGCTCACTTTGCCTTACTAATTTTCATATAATTCTTGAAGCTTTAAATCTATATTTAACAAAAGAATTTTGACATATACCTATATGAGAATATTCTGACACCAACAATTAAAATTAGATACAATTAACGTGTAACACTTTTAGCTTCAATGGAAGTGCCGCCACTGATTTGAATGTAAGGTTAAGTCTGTGTGGGACGTAATTTAATTATTTGTTGAAATTAATTAATAAAGACTTGGAATAAAATTTCATAGCGTCAAAAATTAATTGACAAAAAAATAAACAAACGTACCGAAAACTCGCGTAATTAATTCCGACGAAATATAAGTCTCATTACCAGCGTCAAGTATTTTAATGAGGTATCAAGAATTGAAGGTCCGTGGAATTATTATTCACAAAATTCCTTTAAGGGTTTATTTGTGTTTTGATACAGTGGCAGAATTATCATATCCATGTAGTCAGCGACGCCGTACTTACATAAATGCGAATCTACTTATAACTAATTAACATCATCGTAATATGCCCTCCTCTACAACTGAGAGGGTTTACGTAAACCTTAATCCACCACACTGCCTTAATGCGGGTTGACGGACTATACACCTAAGAAATTGCAGGTTTCCACACGATTTTTTCCTTTACCGTTAGAGTAGGTACATACGCGGTACTTCATTGCAATATACACATAACTTCATAAAGTCAGAGGTCCCAGCAACTATCTGATGAGCGTGGTAAGGCCGGCCTGACTATGAACTTAACCAAAAAAATAATAATTTGAAGAAGTAACCTGTCTACCTAACAATAAACGTGATTTATCCATTCAACATCAGCCTAAGAAAGTCCATTCCCTCCCCTTCCACAGTGACCAGCCTACACCCAGCGACGTCCCGCGATCTTTAAATAAAATAACTAATACTTTTCACTTTAATTTAAAAATCTCATTTCTACGCATCTTTCAGGCAAAGAATAAGTTCTAAAATGGGGATTGAAATCACAGCCCTTTATATGACTGGGGCAACATCGCAAATCCGTACGAGTCATATTAAATCATTTTTCTCAATATTTTTAACCCACGTCTTCCCATTAGCAATTATTCAACCTCCTTATTTTATGGCTTTTCTTATCGATAAATAAAACATCAGTGAACAAAATTAGATGCTAAATATTCTGCTCACGGTTGAAAAGGTATTCTCTACAAGAAATAAAAGATGATTTATTTATGAATTTTATCGCAGAAATTGCAGTGATCCCTTGGTTTCTGAGCTCAGAAATACAGACGATATCGAAAACAATATTAAATATGAAATGAAACTATTGAATTAAAAGCATCTCAAAATTCTATAAATAATGATAATTAATAATTTGTTACTTCAAAGACGTTCAGTCTTAAGAATTTTTAGACTAAAGAGAGATTCAGAATTGATAAAGTTCAAAACTATTAGTTATAATTATCAATATTCAAAAAATTCAATGTAGGTAATATATAATATGCGAAAATGTACTTGTACATAGTTTTCAAAATTATATTGTTATTTTTTCGTTTTCTTTCATTAATCATAAGAAAAGGCACAAGCGTAGTTCAGGAAGACTTACGATATGGTAAATGATTAGTAACAAAACACGATCGTTATTTAGACATGCCGTAACATTCGATAAACACTCTACCTGAAACTAACTTCACAGTCATTAATTTTTATTGGTACACTAAAACACGGCGTTATAAAAGTCAGTGTACCAAATCCGCGCTCCCAACTTACAATGTCAACAAATCCTCGAGAACGATGGAACTTATCACATATTTAAAGAAAGTAACACGTTGAAAAAACACCAGAGCCTTGAAATAACACGAATACTTTTCCCGCCGTCGGCTTTGTTATTGGAGGTGCGCAAACACTTTTGTTTGCAATTCCGTAGATAATTGCTTATTACGTCACCATTTGTAATTTATCTGGAAAAGTAAGTGTATGAAAATGATGAGTTTTTTTATCGTCATCATCATCATCTTACATACGTTCCACTGCTGAGCACAGGCGTCTTTCAGGCAGAGTAATTTTGGATATACATACGTAATGTCCTCGAAATTTTTCAAAGAAAAAATGTTCATCTGCGCACAAGAATTTATTCTTCATATTCAAGAGGAGTGAATAAAACAAAAAGTAAAAATTCTACTATCAGTGCTTTGATTTCTGTGTGGCAACGTAGGTTTGTGAAGGCTTATATCTTATTTTATTTTGGTACAAAAGTCTAGACATTATTGCTACATGTCTGCCAACGCGATTCCTGTAGGATTGACAATTTGAAAGATGCTTTGAGTCTTATGGAATCAACTGAATTGTTATTGTGAAGTAGCAGGGCGTTTGATATTTGCAACGCAGTTAAATACGCTTGCAGGCAACAACGCTTATTCTATGTCTATTATATGTTTTATGTTTTTTATGGTTGTTGTTACATTGGAATAAATTTTAAGTTTTTTTTCATATATTTTTTTTTAATAATGTGTATTAGTTTCCCATACCTTTGACACCAGAGTGTATTTCCGATTTGATTGATTGATTTGAAAAATATTTGAAATAGTTTGTATTAGCTAATGCTCAACAACCTCGTAGGCTACTTTCTGATGGATACAAACAAAACAGTCATTTAAAAAAAGTTAGTTTTCATATAACCAGAAAATATATCCTGCCTATTATTTGTTACTTCTGTAACATAATTTACTTTTTTTTTGGGAACAAAAACTCTATTTGTCTTTTAGTTATTACTACAGCTCGTATTTGTTTTTGCCTAATGAAATACAAATAACGTGTTCAGTACAATCAGCAACTCAGTAATCATGTATGGAATACAATTTCACGGGACAAAACAGTCGAAAATTTCTTTAGTAATGAAATTACGAGGAAAACGTTTTATGGTTCAGTTATTCTTTGTCCCATTGTGGTGTCTTTACCTTATTTTTCCCAATAATTTGACGTTAAAATAGCCATTGTGAGGTTTGAAGAACGACAACAAAGCGGGAACATTTTTTTCTGCACCGTACACGTTATTACTCTTTGTATTTTCTTCATTTCTATAAGAATAACGTCTATTGTTGGATACAATGGGTGTATAATTTTCTTTATAAATAAAGTACGGCGACAAGCCTGCATCCTCGAAGGAGTATGCAGATGTGTCCTTTGAGTACTATAAACGAAATATTTTTTTGCCATATATTCTCATGGCCCAAGAAACCAAAGATCCTATTCTGCTTACCTCCACTTAATATTGACAATTTTCTAACGGAAAACTCAACACCACTATCCAATCAGGGCTTAAGACCCGGCGTCTCTTGATCGTACGTTTTAAATCGTGCTGTCCAACCAAATAACTCCACGGAAATTAGATTAATTATTACGTTATCATTATCAACAAAATCATCAACCCACATACCCCCCTGCTGAGTACGAGCCTCCTTTACCATTAAGAGGTCTTAGGCATTAGTCCACCATACTGACTTAGCTCTGGTTGGCGGACTACATACCTAAGAAATTCCTAATCTTTTTAGGTGTGCAGGTTTCATCACAATGTTTTCAATACTAATGAATATTTTGCAATATAACTGTTCTAAATATATAGTTGAAACATCCACTTCTCCTTAACACGCGCCGATTGCTTTTATTGAATCGATTGTGCCTCAAAGGGGCTTCATAAAACAATCACGTTTGATCCAGTTCTTGTATCCCTGGCGACCCACGCGATCTGTCGCGCCCTTGATCTCTATTCTCTTTCTTATTTATAGCTCATGAGTCTGCGAACACACTACGAGAATTCATAGTGTTGTGTTCCAATGTGTAAGCGATAATTTGTCAGTATCATTATGAAGAACATGGATATAAAATTCCAACCAATAAACAATAAAAGTGTTATTTTAATCGTAGTCTTTACTTTTAAGCAAAGCTATAATTTTCATTATACATGAACTAAATAACAATTGTGTATTCACATTGAATTATCACTTGCTTTAACGGTGAAAGAAAACATCGTGATAAAACCTGCACATCTAAGAGTTCTTAGGAATTTCTTAGGTGTGTAGTCCGCCAACCCGCACTAGGCCAGCGTGGTGGACTATGGCCTAAACCCTCTCAATGGTAGAGGAGACCCGTGCTCAGCAGTGGGCGTATATGGGTTGATGAAGAAGAAGAAGAAATAACAATCAGCGTTGAACGTCTACCTACGAGGTATAGTGACGGTATAACAAAAAACGCGGGAGGCCCCTGGCAATTTCGTTTTGGAAATCTTTGAGGGGGGTCTGTAAGCAGCAGTGGAAGACTTCCGAATGATTGTGATGATGAGGCAAAAAATATTTGAAACACAAGTAATAATATATAATATCAACTTAATATAAAAACTGTATGTATATAAATATTTCTTTAAGTAAATAACAGATACTATTTGGTCTCACAACAAGAGTGAAATAAATACTGGTGTAACACGCAAACATTAGTTTCGGTGCAGGAATTAAACCCGAGGTCTCTCTTTTCGCAGAGAGCGTGCAATCAACAGCACCACGGAAGTCTGCAATAGTTTTGCGTTTGAAAATAAAATTTCTAAAATATTTTTGCGTGAATTTAAATTGAAAATACTAACTGCAAATTGAATGTGCGTGGATATTTGCAATGCAAACATAAATAGCGATAATAGTCTTCATTTTGCTCTCATGTTTATGCTGAAATAGTTATTGGCTCATACTTTTTTTCGCTTTAGAAAATTTTAGTTGACATTTGCGTTTAAGGGAATTTCTCCATTAAATTTCTTTGTTACATTTTCTAACGTAATTACGACCAATAATTTCCTTCAGTATTTATAAGATTTCAATAAGTTATGCAACATAACCAACATTGTTAAAAACTAATATCGCAAACTCTTAAACTTGGCCCATAAACAAATATTTTACAAATCTTCCCCAACATTTTAACAATGGAAACATAAAACTTGTTTGCAGTGCTCGCTTGGCAAGTTTTGTTCCAATAATTTTCGTCTTAAAAAAAGTATTCTGTGTAAAACGAACCTAATTTCCGCGTACGAATCAGCAATACCATCGGAACGTAACATCGTTATTCCGGCAGTTATTTACCAGTTTAGTTTGTTACTGTCATTGACCTATTTGGCACAAGATCGACGTTTGGACAGCTTTGTACGAGTTTAAAAACGCTATGATTTGAAGAACAATTTTGTGTGTTTTTATTAGATTGCAAAAAAAAAGTCATCATATTTTAAAATTGATTTACAATCTTTTGTCCTGTTTAAAGAGGACTGGGTAAGAGGAATTAAAGTGATAACAGGAGATCGTCAATCGTTAAATTAAATGTGTTATACCTACAATTTGTAACTTCTGGTATTATGAAATTTAAAAAGCTAGGTTTTAATCACCATCCAAGATGGTGAATAATATTCTGACTTATTCTAACCAACACTAATTCATCATTATGGAAAATGCTTAAATTATTTCTAGTGCTAAAAAGTGCGAAAGTGCCACAGTCTGAGCATGAGGTACGTAACGGGTAGCTTACATAAAACTAGGATACTTAGCTTCCACATAGTCTCTAGGCACAGACTAAACAATACCAACAAATGTGTTTAAAAGTTCACGGACCTGAACATTTTTTCCCATTTACAACAACGTACTAAGTCGAGACAGTTAACTCCTAGAGGTGCCATTGAGCTAGTTGCACTCACTTTATTCTGGCTGGAGCGTCTTAAACTCTCGCAGGCGCCGTAAAATTCGTCTGAGCCCAACATTTACTGTAAGTTGGGAAAAACACGAGAACATCTTATATACGGTATATTTTGTCTTGTTTCCAACGAAATTTGTGATATTGCCGAGATTTTTCTTGGAGAAAGTAGTAACTTAATACATAGAAGCAGTGATGGCCTCGAGGTTTGGGCGGGCGGTCGAGAATCTCGACGGTCGCGGGTTCGAACCCCAGGCACACACCTCTGACTTTTCGAAGTTATGTGTGTATTCACATTGAATTATCATTTGCATTAACGGTGAAGGAAAACATCGTGATGAAACCTGCACACCTAAGAATTCTCAGGAATTTCTTAGGTGTGTAGTCCGCCAACCCGCACTAGGCCAGCGTGGTGGACTATGGCCTAAACCCTCTCAATGGTAGAAGAGACCCGTGCTCAGCAGTGGGTGTATATGGGTTGATGAAGAATACATAGAAAAGAAATAGATAAAAAAGAACATGAAAACTATATAGCGCTGCAACGTAGGAAATATCGCCTGAAAGTAATTACTTATTATTGATAGCTAAAGTAATGATGGCCTCGATGTTTAGAAGTGCTCTGAAGTCGGTCAAACTACACGAACTTTTAGAAGGAAATTGTGTGTCGATAATGATTTATCATGTTCTTTAACAGTGAAGGAAAACATCGTCAGGACACCTGTACACCTTAATTTTTTAAGTATGGACTACACATATAACCACTTAACTCGCATTAGGCTTGTGTGGTGGACTGAAACCTCAATCCTCTCAGTTGTTTAAAGGCTGATTATCATGATAAATTGAATGAAATATAAAATCAAATACTGACATGGCATTTCTTATGTAAAAATTTCAATTTCAAAAACATAACACTATGGAGCTAAAATGTCGTTTAGCACTTTGCATCTCTGCATAAATTTCACACGGAATGTTGCGAATAGCCTTAATCCATCATAAGAACATCAACATGAAACTTCACACGAGACCTCAAACACCTCATTTCCATGGAGCCATAAACTTAACACAACACAACGCTGCAATTTCTGTGTAAAACGTTCCCGACACCGCGTAATGTTGTTTAATTTCCACCGGATTACAGAGAACAACAAGAGAATAAAGTTTTATAAGCGGGAGAGTGCCGTTTCCTGCTTCGTTGTTGAGATTTTAGTTCATAACTGTACGCGTTGGCGCTTTGCGTGGTGGAATTTGACTAAAAAAGTTCTGAGTGGCAGGTAATTGTCTTGTAAAACACTTTTCGTCTGAGAAGACTTTTGTCCCTTACAATTTTAAAGTGTTTAAGAACGTCGCCTTAGTCTATACTATATATAATATTATAAAGCTGAAGAGTTTGTTTGTTTGTTTGTTTGAACGCTAGGATCTCAGGAACTACTGGTCCGATTTGAAAAATTCTTTCACTGTTAGATAGCACATTTATCGAGGAAGGTTATAGGCTATATATCATTACGCTACGACCAATAGGAGCGGAGCAGCAATAAAGAATGTTTCAAAATCGGGGACTTTTTTTCCTTTTTGTGAGCTTCCGCTGCGTACGCTGCAGAAACGGTTAAAGCTTCGCTAAAATTATGTATGACAGAATTGTTCTCCTTTAAAAATTCTAAAAAAAAGTCCGCGACAGCATGTGTCTATCTTTTAAGGTTGGCTCACTATAACGTTTTTTATTCTAACCAAATTTATTTTAAATAAAGCATTATTTGTGAAGGTGTTTTTACAAACATTATATTAATCCTTATACAAATAAATACGTTATTCATTACAAGTATTTAATACAAAATAAATTAGTCCTTTACATCATTTGATTTCAATGAGTATCTTAGAAGATATCGCAGTTTCAAAATAATGATCAAGCGCGCAATAATGATACTGAAGGCGTCGACTGGCGCGTTACGGTTTCACGTTGAAACAATTTGGCCGATTTTTATGATTTTTGTATATTTAAGTAAATGGGGCTCTGCGAAGTAAAATACTACAACTTATTTTCTTTCTGAACCCAACCCTGTAGTCCACGCAGACGGAGTTGCGGGCAAAAGCTAGTGATTTATAAATTTAAATTAAAATTTATTTTACTGTAAGGATGGTAGCACATCTCATAAAGAAACAGGATGGCAAAAGGATTTTCCTTGTCACTGTTTCCATCTTCTTCGAATCAGTCATGTGGTCAACCCTGGGAAATTATATTGTCCATGAAGTTCTTTGTAGCCTATCTCAGCATTTAAAACGTCTATGTTACAATCAATGATAACCAGAAATTACAAAAGCGAGATGTTCTAAATTAAAGTAAATTTGAACGAATACCACGAATTAAGCTCCCGTGAATCGCAACTCACGACAGCCTTTGTTGTATTGTGATCAGTTTTCACCTCATCTACACTTTGACACAAAAGACCAACATTTGATCAAATGCGATTCAGCAAACAATGAGTGCTATTGAATCGCTTAGCACGACTGCGTTTCACTTTACGCTTCGCAGACGTTTCCGCTTGCAAACAGCCGAGATCTGCATTGTATTCAACGCGGAACATGTATTTCAATATTTTACTCTTTCATATATTGTGTTCTGTAGGTTTGCCTTAAAGAATTTCGTCTTCTCTGCTTCAATCATTTTGTTTTATAAAAACTTTACTATTTTCCAAGTTCTTTTGTCATTTTATTCAATTACTGCAACACGAAACACTTAAGCATCAGGGAATTTGTATGGATAAAAAAGGAGGGCAAAAAGAGCTATTGACCTGAAAAATTGTAATGAATCAACTGTTGCGGATGGATAATTGTGAAGCCAATAATTAAATTCATTCATATTTTTTTTAGTCACAAGTATTGTCAGATGATGTTATAACAAAGGTTGAATGCGTCATAAATTAGTTTTTTTTTTAATCCTAATACTTGGTTTTCAGTGGTCCTTGTAATTATTCGTAAACTTCCAGTAGGTATATAATTTAATAGTAAAAACCTTTGGCATTTGCTGAATAAAATAAATAAAAATTCAAACAACATTTTCCATTCACTTATACAAGAACGCGACGTCGTCGAACAGAAATGCGTTATGGATATCTGACGTCGGCGCCGAGATCAATTTCTATATGCTTTGTTTCATCTTGAACGTGAGAATGGGCCGTTACTTGCGAAGGGAATAACCTCTATGAAGTTTGATATTATGTTATAAGATTGTGGTGTGCTACAAACGTTTGCGATGTCTGCGGGTAGTAAGCAATATATCTGTATCATTTACTACGTGCAGTTTCATAGAAGTATATTTAATACTTGTGGCCGCTGTATATTTATACGGTTCTTGGTTTTTGTTTTGTTTTAAAAAAGGATGATTACATAGAACAGTTGTATAAGAATAGAAGAGTATGAAATCGAGCGTGACGAACCTTTTTTTTTTTTTTTTTTTCTCGAGGGGAAAGCTGCTTATGGCTCTACCTCCCGCCAGCCCTCGGAGAGGGGGGCAGGAGGCGTATGTCGGGGTCACCGGCCATCCAGCCCGGCAGATGTTAGTGCCGGGCTGGGTCCCTATCCTACCCTACCTGCACCGGCATACCGACCAAAACCCCCCGGTGGCCATCTTCGCGCTAGGTAGGGCGACCACGGTCCGCGGGTGATTTTGTATTCCCACAATGGTTCCGCAGCCGCCCAGTGCGCCTCCGATACGAGAGCGTCTCGGCCTACTCTGAGTTGTGTCCACAGGACCACAGGGCAGGGCGCCAGGTGTAGTTGTCACCGTTGACCCGGCGCCTCCTTCTTTGACGCCTTTGGCGGGGAGCGTGACGAACCTACGATTCGACTCATATGTTTAACATGGCCGCTTCATAGTAACTCGCGTAGCTTGTAATATAAAGACTTTTATAATTGTGTGACAACCAATGCCAGCCTTTTAGTATTTTTGTTCGACATGTGATTATAGTAAAATAAACAGGTGCAGGGACGCTCGTCGCCTTACAAAATACTGTATTTTTCTCTTCTAATCTTATTCTGCTGTTCTGTTGATGAATAATTTTAAGGTTTACTATTTCCATCAGTATACCTTTTAATTTTGGCCTAACTATCGTCTAATACCTCATCTTTAGTTTTGAGTCCATAGGTTTAATGTCTCGTGCTATTGTACCACAGAGTAGACAATTACTTCCATGTTATTAACAGCTTAATAAAAGGCAGTTAATAACAGTTGTGAAATGTACCAGAATTCCTGCTTATTTGCTTCATTACGTGTACAAAACATAATGGGATCCTTCGATAGACACCAGCTGTTGACTAGATGGCGCTTCCGTCGAAATTAGATCGCGCTAGCATAATGTTCCCGATAAAACGCATCTCCGCCGAACAATATCAGAGGCGGTTGTTCTAGATAAATTGTGATATTACTTTTATAACATCCCAAATACGTTGATTCTTACCGCAAAATGGAATTTGAAATCAATTTAGAACTTTCTTCTGTTTTAGTATGACAAACAAAGTGGATGCAAATATCTTTAATCGCATATAGAATTTTTACTTAAGGGCGCTCCAACATTTTTGACGCGCTCGATTTCGTCGATCCGCGGCGAGCGAGCGCTCGCCCGCCGCCCGCGCACCACACGCCGCCGCGGCCGCACGCACACACTCACATCACATTCACCGCGCCGCCGCATGCGACTCGTACGCGTCACTGTCTCGCCCTAGTCTTACCGTGCGCGCCAAAACACAATACTGTTCAATTATTGGTATTTACTAGAGATGGGCCGAGTACTCGGTTGATACTCGGTACTCGGCGTACTCGGCGGGTTTTTTGATACTCGTACTCGGCCGAATAACTCGGTTTGAATGCCGAGTATACTCGGTAGATATTTCGGTAGATATCATTTAAACAACAGTCATCATCATCATCATTAGCCAATGGAAGTCGACTGCTGGACATAGGCCTCCCCCAATGACTTCCACCGGGTTTGGTCGGAAGCCTCCTGCAGCCAGCGACGTCCCGCGACCTTGACAAGGTTGAAATGACTGAATTTAAGTGATGTATTAAACATTTTATAGATTCAATAAATATTATTTTATGTCATTTCGTAAACAACTGTGTTAATCAAAAATTATTTAGTAATTTAGGAAATCTTTGAAAATCTCAATTATTAAAATCAAAATTATAGTACGTTATAAAAATAATTAATATTTAAAATTGGATAAAGCTAAGTTATGAATTATGATGCAGTGATGGCCTCGAGGTTTGGGCGCGCGGTCGAAAATCTCGACGGTCGCGGGTTCGAACCCCAGGCACACACCTCTGACTTTTCGAAGTTACGTGTGTATTCACATTGAATCACTTGCTTTAACGGTGAAGGAAAAACATCGTGATAAAACCTGCACACCTAAGAGTTCTTAGGAATTTCTTAAGTGTGTAGTCCGCCAACTCGCACTAGGCCAGCGTGGTGGACTATGGCCTGAACCCTCTCAATGGGAGAGGAGACCCGTACTCAGCAGTGGGCGTATATGGGTTGATGATGAAGTTATGATGCAAGAACACAAGCCTCGCTGCACGTTCTGGTAACAGCCTATTCCTCTATTCTTCGTAGACGTTACCGGCCTCCGAAAACAGGCTATTTAAATTCTAATGTACCACGCGCGAATTGGAAATTTAATTGAACCGAGTTACTCGGCCGAGTACTCGGTTGAAAAAAAATTGAACCGAGTAAAACTCGGTACTCGTTACTCGGCAAAAGTGTAACTCGGCGCATCTCTAGTATTTACGTATATTTATATTATTGAAAATGTGTACAAATTAAGACGTGTATGTGTTTAAAATATAAAGTATAAAGTTAAAACATATCAATATATCTATTTATACATTGACATTTAGCTAGACATCAGTGGCGAAACTAAAGGCCGCGGGTTCGATTCCGCACCAATAGTTTCTCGTAGTATGTGATACTTACGACTAAAGACTGATACGGGGTCATTGAGATAATATTACTACGTATAGAGAAGACACCCTAAGCAAAAATCATGCTCCATTTTATGACGAGATAAAACTAAAACCGCAGCAGCACTCAAATAATCAATTAGCTGTCTAACCAAACGCTTACAAGTGTAGTTTTCTCGCGACCAAAAGGTCGAAAGCGCCGTGTATTTCATGGCGCTTACGCGTTTCGTTCACATCCTTCAATGAATTGTCATTTTCATAGACTAACACAAATGAATGTAATTCCTGGATGTATTTATTTATAACTAGCTGTTGCCCGCGACTTCGTCCACGTAGACTACAGGGTTGAGTTCAGAAAGAAAATAAGTTATAGTCTATTTTACTCCTCAGGGTCTTATTTATGTCCATACCAAAAATCATACAAATCAGTCAAATTACGTGGAACCGTTACGCGCCGGTCGGCGCCTTGTACATAATTATTGGTCATTATTTTAAAACTGCGATATCTTCTAAGATACTCAATGAAATTTGAAATCAAATGATGTAAAGAGCAAATTTCTTTAAAATTAAATACTTATACTTAATAACGCATTTTTTTGGATAAGGATTAATATAATCCTTATAAAAACATCTTCACAAACAATGCTTTATGTTAGAACAAATTTCGTTAGCATAAAAGAGGTTATAATGAACCAACCCTAAAAGTCAGACATATGCTATCGCTGTCTTTTTTGTAGGTATTATCAAGCTCTCCAACTTCTCTTTAGGACTCAACTATATATTTCCCATGGGTAAGGCAGCGTTTGCAAAAAACGCTTTCGTTCGCCCATTTTTTCACCGACTTACTTCGGAAATCCGGCTACAAGGAAAAAGACTTATTATTTTTTGGACTAACATATTATAGCCTATAACATCCGGAGATTGATTTCTACAACGTCACAAACATACAAATTCACAAACGTTACCTGATTATAATATTAGTATACATAGTATAGAAGTATAGATTATAATTTATTGACTGCCTCGTGGTCTCGCGGTACATATATTGGCTACGCGATCTAGAGGTCTTGGGTTAGATTCCCAGGTCGGGCAAATTATTATCGAGTTTTTTTATTGGCAAATTCTTAGTAGTTTGAGTACTTTACACTGGCTCCTTATAGACATGGGATTGAAAACATTTTGGCGAAAAGCTGGTTCAGATAAGTTCGTCATCATCATTCTCTTGCCCTGCTCCCAATTTTTATTTGGGGTCGGCGCAGCATGTTTTCTCCTTCCACACATCCCTATCAGCCGTCATGTCTTCAGTCACGCCTTTCTCTTTCATATCTCTTTTCACGCACTCCATCCATGTTTTCTTTGGCCTTCCTCGGCTTGTCCATCCTTCAACTTTCATGCTCATTACTTTCTTACCAACATATGTTTCGTCCCTCCTCATAATATGCCCATACCACGACAGACGGTGTCCTTTTAGCTTATCAATCACAGGAGCTACTTTCAAACTTCCTCTAACGTATTCATTCTTCACTCTATCAGTCAGAGTTACCCCACACATCCATCGCAACATTCGCATTTCTGCTGCATGCAGTCGTCTTTCGTCCGTCTTCTTCGTTGCCCAACACTCCGATCCATACATAACGACAGGTCTTATCATGGACTTGTATATTCGGCCCTTCAATTTGAGGGGCATCCTTGGGTCGCATATTGTGGATGAGACCTGTCGCCATTTCATCCATCCTGAGTTGATTCTCTGCCCTATATCGTGATGTATACCCCCGTCACTTTGCATAAGTGACCCAAGGTAGCGGAATTCGGAACAGACTGGTATCGGCATTCCATCAAGTGTGACGGACACAGAACTTGAAAGACCGCCAAAGTCGCAAAACATATACTGAGTTTTGGTTCTGCTGACTTTAAGGCCAACATTTCCAAGTCTATGCCGCCACGCCTCCAATCTGTTCTGCACCTCGTGGCCACTTTCTGACACCAGAACAATGTCATCCGCAAACAGCATGCACCAGGGTGCCTCTTCCTGTATATCTGCAGTAATAGCATCCATAACCAACAGGAAGAGGTAGGGACTAAGAGCCGACCCTTGGTGCACCCCAACAGCGACATCGAATCTGGTTGTAATGCCAGCTGCCGTCCTGACTTGGGTATTACATTTACGATACATGGCCTGAATCAACTGCAGGTACTTCTCAGGCACGCATTTCTTCTTAAGGGCCCACCATACAACTTCACGCGGAACCCGATCGAAAGCCTTTTCGAGGTCAACGAATACCATGTGCAAGTTTTTATGCGCTCTCCTGTATTTTTCGCACAGTTGGCGAATTGCAAAAATGGCATCCGTCGTCCTACGACCAGGCATAAAACCGAACTGGTTCCGCGAAACCTCACATTCCTCTCGCAGGCGTCGCTCAATTATTCTCTCCCAAATTTTCAGAGTGTGTGACATTAACTTTATTCCCCGATAATTGTTACAGTCTTGAACATCCCCCTTGTTTTTAAAAATGGGCACCAAATAACTGTTGCACCATTCGTCGGGTACCGTGTTGTCCAGCAACAGCTTATTGAGGAACAAAGCCAGCCACTTCCACCCAACCACTTGCAAAGCCTTCCATACTTCTACTGGTATTCCATCTGGTCCAACCGCCTTCCCATTCTTCATCCCACTCACAGCTTTCATAACTTCATCTACACTGATGTCTCTTACGAGCCCCACGTTCACCGGTACATCCTCAAGCTGTTTCCCCCAGTCATTCTCTTCATTCATAAGTCTTTCAAAATAGGTTCTCCACCTATTTTTGATTTTTTCATCATCTGTCAAAATTTCTCCCACTTCATCCCTTACACACTTCATATGCGTCACGTCCTTCGCCATTCGTTCCCTAGCTCTAGCCAGCCGGTAAATATGTTTCTGTCCCTCAGGGCTTTCAAGAGACTGGTACAATGAATCTTGTGCCTTTGCCCTGGCGACAGCTACGGCTTTTTTAGCTTTTCTCTTACACTCAACATAATCAATTTTCTTTCGTTCCTTCACACTGACATTTCCCACTTCTATACTCTGCCAGATAAGTTCGGTTCAGATAAGTTCGTAAATGTATAAAATGTGCTGTAAGTGGTACAAAACGGATTCAGTTCAAAACTTTA
Organism: Cephonodes hylas; assembly: GCA_030295005.1. Lineage (NCBI taxonomy): Eukaryota > Metazoa > Arthropoda > Insecta > Lepidoptera > Sphingidae > Cephonodes > Cephonodes hylas. Next base: position 9,432,135 of record AP025372.1, on the reverse strand, counting down.
ATAAATGCCACAGCGGAATTTGCCTAGAGTCCGAAACTTTAGGCCTGCAATATACATGTATCTACATAATACTTAGTTGCTACATATTATGCTAAATATGAAAATACCCGAAAATTTTCCCATTCGTGTATATTTTTCGGGTATTTTCCTTATTTTTTCCATATTTGGGGTTTTTCCGGGCAAAATCCCATCTATAAACCCCTCGGACTCCTATTTATGCCCATAGCAAAAATCATACAAATCGGTAAAATCTATACTAATATTATAAAGCTAAAGAGTTTGTTTGTTTGTTTGAACGCTAGGATCTCAGGAACTACTGGTCCGATTTGAAAAATTCTTTCAAGATTAGATAGCACATTTATCGAGGAAGGCTATAGGCTATGTAACATCACGCTACGACGAATAGGAGCGGAGCAGCAATAAAGAATGTTTCAAAATCGGGGACATTTTTTTCTTTTTGTGAGCTTCCGCTGCGTGCGCTGCGGAAACGGTTAAAGTTTCGCTAAAATAATGTATGAGAGAAATGTTCCTCTTTAAAAGTTCTAAATAAAAGTCCGCGACAGCATATGTCTAGCTTTTAGGATTGGTTCACTATAACCTCTTTTATGCTAAGTAAATTTTGTTATTATTGAATTTTTTGTTGTTATTGAAGCAGTGATGGCCTCGAGATTTAGGCACGCGGTCGAGAATCTCGGCGGTCGCGGGTTCGAACCCCAGGCACACACCTATGACTTTTCGAAGTTATGTGTATATTCAAATTGAATTATCACTTGCTTTAACGGTGAAGGAAAACATCGTGATAAAACCTGCACACCTAAAAAGTTCTTAGAAATTACTTAGGTGTGTAGTCCGCCAACCCGCACTAGGCCAGCGTGGTGGACTATGGCCTGAAACCCTCTCAATGGTAGAGGAGACCCGTGCTCAGCAGTGGGCGTACATGGGTTGATGAAGAAGAAGAAGAAATTTTGTTATAAAATAAAGCATTGTTTGTGAAGGTATTTTTATAAAGATTATATTAATCCTTATCCAAATAAATGCATTATTTAGTATAAGTATTTAATTTAAAAGAAATTTGGCCTTAACATCATTTGATTTCAATGAGTATCTTAGAAGATATCGCAGTTTCAAAATAATCATCAAGCGCGCAAAAATATGTACAAGGCGCCGACCGGCGCATTACGGTTTCACGTTTAAATTATCTTGCTGATTTGTGTGATTTTTGGTATGGGCATAAATAGGACTCTAAGAATTAAAATAGACTACAACATATTTTCTTTCTGAACCCAACCCTGTAGTCCACGCGGACGGAGTTGCGGGCTAAAGCTAGTTTTCTAGCTTGTACATAATTGTTGCGCGCTTGATGATTATTTTGAAACTGCGATATCTTCTAAGATACTCATTGAAATCAAATGATGTAAAGGGCTAATTTCGTCTAAATTAAATACTTATAATGGATAACGCATTTATTTCGATAAGGATTAACATAATGTTCATTAAAATACCTTCACAAACAATACTTTATTTTAGAAAAAATTTGGTTAGCATAAAAGTGGTTATAGTGAAGTAATCCTAAAAGATAGATATATGCTGTCGCGGACTTTTTTTTAGAACTTTTAAAGGAGAACAATTTTATCATACATTATTTCAGTGTAACTTTAACCGTTTCCGATGCGCACGCGGAGGAATCTTTCAAAAGGAAAAAAATATCCCCGATTTTGAAACATTCTTTATTGCTGCTCCGCTCCTATTGGTTGTAGCGTGATGATATATAGCCTATAACCTTCTTCGATAAATATGCTAACTAACACTGAAAGAATTTTTCAAATCGGACCAGTAGTTCCTGAGATCCTAGCGTTCAACCAAACTCTTCAGCTTTATAATATTAGTATAGATAGTATGAATTGGCAATCGCATGAAAACATAATGTACTTATCTCAATTTAGTGACTGACCCTGTTTACTATCTAGTACAAAATACCCGTCAAGACGAATGAAACGAGCCCATACTCGATTAGGTAGGATTGTTTAATTGCCGAGTTCTTATGAACATCTTTCAGCTCCGTCATCAGACCCTCGATACCATCTAACAGCAAATTATTCGACAAGACGAATCAAACGAGCCCATACTCGATTAGGTAGGATTGTTTAATTACCGAGTTCTTATGAACATCTTTCAGCTCCATCATCAGATCAGCATCATGTCAGCATGATATAGCGGCGTCATGCGATTTAAAATTGCAGCTCAGTAGGCAACTAAAATGAGTGAAACTAAATAAAACATTCTATAAAATAATTAAAACTAATTACTTATATTTTATTTTTATGTAATAAAACTAATAATTTTAAACAAATAAATTCACCCAACAGTCACTTTTTCAGTTAGACTCCGTACTAAGTTTTGTATTGAAAGTACCAGAGACTACGACATCCCGGAGCGGGATCGAACCCGTGGCCTTTTATTTAACTGCGCCATGGGTCTGTCAAATAAATAACCTAATAATTATATCTAAGATCTTCACAAGAGGGCCAATGTATTCATAATTGGCAACAGCAAATTATTGAATTATTTTTTAAATATGACGTATAAAAACCATTATCATTTACTGAACTTACGAAATTATTTACACTAAAATTCAATGTCATATAAGGACACATAACCCAATTCAAATTCCAATACTACAATACGTCCGAAAGAATACTCATTCATTGATTGTAAACTACAATGTTATCTATCGGAACGGCTATTGGCTCATGCCTGTTCTATTGCTACGCTCACACACACATCGATAGGTAGTTATTTCGTTGTCAACGAGAGGGGGGTTAGCGACGAGACAGCGACATAGACATGCTTCCAAGACCGCGGCTCACCGCGGAATGGCACTCGGTGGGCGAAAAATGTATGGGGGAATTTACATGCGTTGACGTTTTAGCCTATAATTAAAAAACTATATATTTCTATGTCCAAAATGTTTACTATTTGTATTGAGGAGTATATAGGTCGCAATATTATGTATATTTAAAGTCGAAACATTGATTAATTTTAATGTATAGGGTACCTACTTAGACCCTATTTTTCTCAATTTTGAGCGATCATTGTGTTGGTAAAATCGTCTTTGTGTATACATTTTATATGGTGACATATACTTTTTTTTAATTACATGTATAGATGAATATATGCTCTTTGATTGTATATATAATTTGTTAACATTTGAAATATTTTAATTCAATAAAAAGGCACGTGAAAAGCGTCGATTTTTGCATAAAAGTGTAATAGCGCCCTTAAGCAGATTTTATTATGACGGTTTTGTTCACCGTTAAAATACAAGATAATTCATTATCAATACACGAAACTTCCCTTCGTATTCGTCTTCTTTATAATAATGTCTGAAATTTGAGCTCCCAACCATCAATACTTTATCTAGGCCAATCTTCAAGGCTTTTAGGTCTTCAAGAAGTTTGCGTATGGTTAAGAAAATAGATCCTCATTTCCCTTTATTAGAACTTTAGTTCACATCGACATAGTTATGAAAAGGTGAGCTAAACTTTTTCCTACAACAATTTTGTTACCGTTCCAGAGATTCAAATGAAGAACGGTTGTGCTCCGTCGGATTACGTGACTTCTGTGTTGAGAATATTAAATAAACCTTTTTGTTTGTGGAAATATTTTAATGAGCTTCGGTTTTTTGAAGAAGTTTACTTTTGTTTTATGAGAGATGTTGCGCTAAGACATTTTTATTGTTTTTCTGGTACGGATGTTACTCGTAGTAAATTCAGTTGCTCAAATGAAATTTCTTTTGACACATACAAGTTATTTCGACTTGCCCCTTTGGTTCCGCGGTTTTTGTCGAGAGATTGGCGTCATGAGTTCGATTCCCGACGTCGAACACGTAGTGGTCTGGTGGTGTTTTTCTAAAAGGAATAAATAAATAGTGAAAAATAAACTTAATAAGTGAAATACTTAATGGTAATCCAATATTCATAACAAGTCTATAATTAAAAATTATTTATAACAAAAAAAAAAACAAATCAAAGTTAGTGTAAAAAAATACTCGCTTACACTGCTTACATAACGCCTGGGGCACCAATTTGCTTTTCAATTAAAACTTGACAAAAATAGTTTTTATTTAATTAAATTTCTAGAAAAGTTACCAGTGGCAATGTTGGTTCTCTTGTGACGCTAATTAGAATTTGGCCACTTGTGTCGCGTGAACAGGCATTCCTGAACAGAACAATATTCTAGTTTGGCAGTAAAATTCCGGTTTTATTATCTAAAACGTTCCCTAGGAACGCAATCTCATCAAAACGTTTCGCTTATACGTATAAGTAATTAACCGTCGTAGCTTTTAATTTTGGTCATGCAAATAAGCTGGAATAATTTTATTCTGTTTTTAAAAAGGTTGTTATAGCCGGTGACGAAGTTAAAGACACACTAGCATAAAAACCGATGTCGTAGGTATCAGAGACTACAAGAGACTTTTACGGTCTCACAAACACCTAGACCCGAAACAAATATTTGTAGATCACACAAACAGTCTCGGATCGGGGTCTAACCCGCGGCCTCTCGTTTTACAAGGAAGTCTCTAGCTAACTGCGCCACGGGGCTGACAAAATAACATCATGTCTCCATAAATATGAAACAAGCAAATAAAAGAAAATAACAACAAATTGAAATGGCACTCAAAAAATATATCGGAAGTTATGTCGTCAGTAACGAGTACAAATAATCGGAGCGAAAACAAATCTTTAAAGAGCAACAGAACAATCGACATTACGAGTGTACGCACGATATTGTTATTTACGATTGCGGGACAAAGAGAAATGTTTTATAAGTTGCGAATACTTTTCTTTTGAAGATCTGTGTATGTTCCTGATTTAAAATTATCTTCCTATGTTTATTTTATATGAAGTTTTCCCTCTGCTGGGGTTTAAATACTCAGCATGAACTACGCCATTTTTAACTAACTCATCATTTTCCTAATCACCGAGCTTTTGGTAGACATAAGATAATATGATGAATTTTAAAAAACAAAACAACAAAACTGACCAAGTGCGAGTCGGACTCGCGCTCGCAAGGTCCCGTACCAAAACATCTCTTACATGGAAGCTGGAAAGATTATTTATTCTGTTTTTTAGGATTTATGGTTATAGTAGCAACAGAAATACATTACCTGTCAAAATTTCAACTCTCTATGTAACTTGGTTCATGAGATACAGCCTGGTGACAGACGGCCAGCAGTCTTAGTAACAGGGTCCCGCTTTACACTTTGGGTACGGAAATAGTCTTTTTTGTGGCAATTATGGCACAGAAGGACTAACCTTAATTGGGAAACGAATTGTTTCATAGAGTTAACCAGAGTCGAAAAGTCCAAGAATCGACCACTCCGAAGTGCCTTACAATTAGAACTTCTGTCCAATCCCAATTCGAAACTGCATTTTAACAAATGGATAATGAATGGCACAGCTCCTTTAATTCAGTTAACTTCACTCGTGGTTTTCGACTACATTAGGTTCCACTAATGGAGTTGACTAATGGATTTCATATGAATTTCGCTATTTCATGTCTCAGAAGCTTTCAGCGTGAGCTCTCGTTGTTCAAAATCTAACAAACAGTCCGTAATGGTGGGATTAGTCTAGAATCTGCATTATGTTTTAATGGCATCACATCGTTCATAGTTAAAAGTGGCGTAAATACTGCAAAGAATATAAGTTGTGGAGATTTTTATTTTATAAAGTTTTAAAACGTATAACGTTTATACTAAGTTCGTGTCAATCTATAACACGAATAAAATCACGTCTGGTTTTTAAAGCGTTGGCAGACTGTGTTTTTATACCTACATTTTACCAACTGTATTTGAAATCCTACGACGCCTATCGGTTTTTTGAGCAAATTTCCAGAATTCCTAAGAATTTTCCATCCTAATCTTTTAAGCATAAAGAATCACTACAAATCAATAATTAACAACGAATTTTTCCTCTTCATTTTTTAATCTCTCCAGCATCAGAAATCAGTAAATTCAATTATTAAGAACGCAACAGTTCAAACATCGAACAACTAAACACGCGTTCACCGCAATCACCTGAGCGGACGGCGTGATACAAAAGCTTTTAGTACCCGGAGACAATTGCTCTGAATGACTCGTCGAACACAGTTCGTGCGTTATCGCCTCGTGTTCCGTGTGAACGACGCTTAATTCACGATTTGAGTGGTATCCACGTAGCCAAAACGGTAACTATGTTGTTAAAGAACCAATTTGGCGGGCTTTGTACTTGTTAGGCCGTATTTGCGTATCACCGTTGTCTGGAGGCAATGTGTTGGGTAATTGGAAGGTTTGAAGTTATTCCAGTTCATAAGTATGCTTAAATAAAGGCGGTGTTTTGAATAGTCGGTAGTTACGGGACGAGATAAATTAATTTAACTTATTTACTCATACACTTATAAAGTATATTTGAATGTTTATTAGGGATACTATTATAAATTCCTTAACCTTTATAATAATCTCTGACCAACCATGATAACGTTTTAAAGATGATGATGATAATTCTAATTTGATATTTTTTATATTCAGGTTAATAAAATCAAGGAAAAAACGTAGAGTACTTACACATTATATTCATTGATTCATTATCCATAGTCCCTATACGTCTTACTCATGGCATCGGTTTTCCTACAACTTTGAGGGCTTAATCCTTAATCTACTAAACTGCCATAGTGGCCTAACAATAACCCGCGCTAGTTTTATCTTTAAGGTCTGCAAGTTTTCCCACGATGAGTACACGCATAACTGCGAAAAGTCAGAGGCGCCGAGATTCTCGACCGCGCGTCTAAATCTCGAAATCGTCATTACGATTACTACTCTTGCATCTCCAAGCGCAAGCGAAGCTAGGTCGGACCATTAGTGGCCTACAATTATAAGTCGAGAGACATTCGAACAGTTGGACGCGGAAGCATGTGAGAACGTGGTTGTATGCCACATGTGCGCCGAATAGTAATTATACTATGTACCCTAGATGCATAATGAGCGTGACTACCTTCAATAAATGCCTTAAGTATTTGTTATTACATATATCCAGAATTTTCATTTCTTTTATTATTGTTTATTATACAAAACACTTTCTTTATAAAAAAGGAATAGATTGGAACTAGGCTTACTTAAGTGACTCATCTACAGATATTGGCTGAAATGACAATGACTCCGTATGTGAATTCTAGACTGCATGAAATGCCGACTGCTAAGTCGTCTTCATTATCATAATCACCGTTATCGTTATCATCATCATACGTCTGATTGCTGGGCACGGGTCTCCTTTGCTACTGAGAGCTTAAAAGCCTTAGTCCACTACGCTGCCATAATCCGCGTTGACATGGTTAGATCAACATATTTTACAGCTAGGTTACAAATCCCAATTTTTATAAGATGAGTTTATTGCCTTTTACAAGCCGAGAAATTTAGAAAAAAGATTTAAAAATGTTGACCAACTTTAGAAGCGAACCTAGGACCTCTCTATCGTAGGCGTATTCTTATTCCTCAATAACAACAAGCATTGTAATCTAATGTTCTAAAGCCATGTACCCTTTTCGCTCCTTAATCTGGAATTCTCGGATAATTAGAAATTGTGTGGGTTTTCCTATGAGCTTCAAATTTACGATGAAATCACCTAATTAAATTTCCATATCATCTTCGACGTTAGTGATGTATGGGTGTTATTGAGATGTTTATCCAAATCGAATATGATTGATTTATCACGGCTGTAACAATATATTTGGCGCTAATTAGTGATCGTATTTACAAAAGAGATTATCAGATTTCCAGGATTGAGGCTTCACATACATGCGTAATGTCTTCGCTTGATTAGTGGATATTGATCAAATGCCTTAGTTATTTTAAAGCAAAAAGCTTTTTATACTGTTACATGTACATCCATAACCTCATGCCTGTATTCCTTGAAGGGGAAGGCAGAGGCGCATTACTGCATGATGCACCCTCATTTTACCAGAAATATCAGTTCCGTATAGAAGAGGGCGATTCTATTGCCGTTTTTCCGGTGCATTTCCAAAATGCGTGCTTATAAATACGTCACCTGTAAAAAAGCGAAAAAATATTAAACCCGAATTTATCATGTTATGTCAACCCAAAAAAATCAATCAAGTAACTAAGGAAAGCAAAGTGATTATGTTTACTTTTAATTAATAACACATTCATGAAATTCTCCGTAAAATAATTATTTACATTTACTTTATACATAAATAGGTAACTTAAGCCTTTTAATCAGTCCAATACAAAGCTCAGATAGGATTTTATCAGTCAATAAAATTTTATTCGACTGATTCCTCAGCAGAATAGAGTTTGAATCGTCACAATTACGTCCATCAAATGGCCTTTTCTACTTACCGGAACAGCTAAGGACGGTTGGCTTCAACAAAAGGGTATAAGTTTTTATTCCTGCGCAGTCTTTGCTCGAGTATTGTGTAAAACGCGGAATTCAACCACAATACCTGAAGTGTGCATTGTTCAGTTGTTTATGAGTAAGACTCCTGGTACCTTTGTAATGGATGTACCGGTCTGCTGAGTTTCGGAGTTCCGTTTTGCCTTCGGCTATGTCTAGTCGAGAAGGAAGTTGGATTTGTGAAAAACTCTACTACACCCGGGCTTAGGAAACTAATCCCTTTTGTTTATAGTCAGTTGCATGATGGTACCTTTGCAGGATGTCTTTCTTAGCAAGAAAACTAAGGGTATTTCATATATTTATATTCACGACCGCCTCACTGAAGGATTAAACCTTGCTTTATTTAGCTGTTTAATGATATCAATCTATGTACATATTATTTACCTGATGGCTGTTAAATCATTTACATGCCTCAGTTTATATATGTAATTTACTGAATAAAATCAATTGATTCAAACTTATTTCTTCATAAGTCTGTGTTATCGTTGTTAAAAAAGGTAACTTAAATCGGTTTTTTGTATAGCTAAACATCGGCTCTCAAAGCATATATTTTTTGTTTAGGCAACTAAAAACTATTTTTAATTTATTTTTGTCTTTACAGGTACAGCAGTTTCTAAAAGCCGCACCTACACAGGTAATTATGTTAAATAGATACTTGAATGCTAATATTGCTCTGATTATTCCGTACACATTAAGTCATTATGCTATTTGTATATACATACATATATATATAGCTATAACCGCACTTACCTGCACTGACTTACTAATTATATTTATGCAATTGATTTGACAATCCATGGCGCAGTTGGTTAGTCACTTTGCGAAACGAGAAGCCGTGGGTTTGATCCCTGCACCGAGACAAATGTTTTAGTGAGCCATAATAAAATTGTTTCGGGCCTGTGTGTTTGTGAGACCAAAAAGTATCGTAGATACCGACGGCACGACACTATATCTTAGTGTGGGCTCAGCAGTACATATGTGACTGTTGGGTGTATTTATTTATTTATTTAATTACTGCCTAAACTTGTTTGTTTTCGAATAAGAATGATGACTAATAATAAATCTCTATTCAGATATAACTTTGGATAGCCATGATTCTATCATGAGATAGCTTACTTGACTTTACTTACTTGTTCTTGACTTTAATAGCACATGAAAACATTAATTCTCATGTTTAATGAATAACTAGTGTACAATATTCCAGCATCTAAAGAAAATGGCACTTTTTATACTTATTTTAGTAATAAACTAAGGTAAGATTTCCATAATTTGCTTAGCAATAATCGAAATTATCAACGTACCCTTCAAAGATGTATTCGTAATAATGCCAGCTAATTAAACCACTATAACTGCACGTGAACGCAACAAACAGGGCTCGTTACAGACTATTATCCTGATATTAATAGGCTGTCATTTTGGTGCAAATTATTGGCATTTACTTAGTTCAAATTGCACAATTACTAGACACATTGCTGTTTTGTATTTACATATACTAACACTGATGAATGTTAAGATTAAGTTTATTAATTGATATGATGTGTATTCACATTGAATTATCACTTGCTTTAACGGTGAAGGAAAACATTGCGATGAAACCTGCCCACCTAAGAGTTCTTAGGAATTTCTTAGGTGTGTAGTCCGCCAACCCGCACTAGGTCAGCGTGACGGACTATGGCCTAAACTCTCTCAATGGTAGAGGAGAGCCGTGCTCAGCAGTGGGCGTATATGGGTTGATGAAGAAGAAGAAGAATTGATATGTTCCTTTTTAAACACTCCGCACTAGGCCACCTCAGGCCCAGGCTTAGTAGTGGGACGTATATCGAATAGGTAACAGACGTGCATTAAAAAGTACCTTTTCGTTTTACAAGAAATATTAGATCAATGAGACAAATTCTAGAAAGTAAGAGGTGACGTCCCAATGTCATTGAAAAACAGATTCTAATAACTTTTTAAACACATTGTTATTTCTGATAAAATCGCTCTTTTTAAATGCAAGCTCATAACACTACAATTAATATTTTGATGAAATAATAAAATACAAAGCGATATTTGTCTGCGGTATTCAAATTTTATGTACTCAATTTCAAAAAAATTTTTTGATTTATGTTTCACAGTAATCAAATTTTACATGTTTATTCTTTTAACATGTGCAGAAATGTATTTTGATAAACTACACTAATTAGAACTCTGTTATGTTAACGTGAATATGAATTCAATTGATAAAATATTTTTATATCGTAGTGGATGTTTCAATTGTTTTTATAGTACCATTTTTTTAAATATTGTTTTCTGTCCAATCGATCAGTAAATTTATTTTTTAATAAGTCTATTTCGCAACTCTACCCAAACTGTAGACTTCACAAGAAATTTTCCCCATTTATACATTGCTGCTCCCGTTAACTGAACTCATCAATACAAAAATATTTTCTTATATTTAAGTTAGTTATTGAGGTTAGCGCATTCAAACAAACTTTTCACTTTAATACATTATTCCTAATACAGATGAAAACATTATAATTTATGCAAAAAGTATACATATAATTACATTAGTTTACGTTTACATCGAGCAATTGTACTTTAACACCCACGTTTTATCCACGGTCTTAAAGGTCTAACAAAACAAGCATAAAACCAATTCGCGCTTACGGGGCAAACTTCTTCGACCAATGTACTACTAATACTAATCATAAGATTTTCAAAAAACTTACCCGCTCGTTGGTTTAAATTCTCGAATCAAAGCCGAAATCTCGATCGCACCTATTTATGGCTCGAAGCTAACGAGATTCTCTTATTGTGCGTCAGTCCTATTGGGCTATTACACGAGTCAAATTCTCGAATTTACCATGTTATTTAGACCCACTTCACTAAATATATTCATGACATTGGCAGAGTTATGTTAGGCTATCTTAACAGCCCATAAAGACTTTACTAAAAGAACTGTCTAGACTAAAATATCTCTGGCTTATTTTTCTAGGAGAAAAATAGACGTAGCCACTAACTTAGTCATACTGATTGTCTCGTTAAACGCCTCGCCTATTGTATAACTAATTTCTTAAATAAACAAAAGAAGTAATGTTATTTTTCTTGTACATTTCTTGAGGTGACCCGTGTTTGTCCTCTTTGTTTTATGCAAAAATAATACGCTGAAAGTCTATTATTTTGTTTTGTTCTTTGGCAAAAAGTGAATTGAATTTCAATATTATTTTATGGATATTTTTACAGTTATTTTCTTGTAGATTGTATTTAAGCTGCGATTCTCAAATAAAAAGAAATGATAGCTTGATCTAGTCGACTAACACACGTGGTCTAACTGAAACACTATTTCGAAACTTGTGGTTTTGGTTTTAAGGTAATGTGTGTAATAATAATATGTTATCTTAATCTAAAAATGGAATAAAATCTGTCTGTATATCAGAAAATTATCAATTATCTATATGGGACAAAAAAATCCATTCATTGAATATATTTTAAGAATTAAGCCACATTTCATTACACGTAGGTAATTCCTGTCCTACAGTACACTATTCTCTGTTCTGTATTCGCTATGCTTTTAGATCTAAAAACTATAATTTCGTAAAAATTAAGTATGCTTGTAATTTTAAATGCACATGACAAAAAAATTTGGAGGCAACACAAATGACATTTTTGTCTGAACATTCAGAGCAAACTGTATAAAAAACTTGCACAGAGGCCGTTGTAATGAAATTTTAATTAAAAGCTGTTATGAACTGAGTCAAATCTGTTGAGCAAAATCAAGCACTCACAAAAGTACATTCAGTTATGACTGCACAATGCTCTTGGCGGGCTGCCAAATGAGCCTAAATTTTAATAATTTTAGTAACTATATTCAGCATATATGCACTGTTCTAACATTTATAATTATCGTTTATTCTTCAACTGCCTTTGAGAACTAAAGTAAAGATCTTGGTTTTAAATCTAAGTAGCATCGTCTGCAAACTAAGTACTTGAATCATATACACTATGACAAATGTCTTGTGTTGTTGGTATCTAAACTCTGAAGGCCCGAACCAATCATCAAACCAATTTCATCATCATCATCGGCATTCATTGCGTCTACATAGGCCTCTCCAATGGCACGCCACTGGGCTCGAACTTCGGCTCTCCTCATCCAATCGCTGCCTGTCACCCTAAATAAATAAAAATATAAATAAGTAAAATAAATTTAATTTTAATTAAAGCATAACATTTTTTCTTAAAAAAAAATTAAACGAATTAATAATCCTCGAAAATTGAAGAAGTCAATAAAAATTCCAACAAACAGCGCATTATAAAGCAGATTTCGCCAAACATACCACAGATTTGAGCTAATCAAGCCATCGGTACTCATCCGAAATGGCGGACGATATTTGCGGCACGCACTAAACATTTTGCATTCATTGTCCCCTGGCTAAAATGTGGCCGTCGTATTCACTGGCCGTCCATCATATTAGAGCTGAACACGATTGCAACAATGCGATACAGACCCACATAGACGGAATTGAAGACCGACATTTTTAGCCTCAGCTTAAAAGCAGGTTCATTTCTATGAGTTTAATTAGTCAACCGCTCTTTGTGTTGCTTTTTCCACCACTTTTCATTGCACGATAAATTTTTCGAAGTACTCCATTTAAAGTATAATCAGATCAGACAGTCCTTGGAATAAATATATTGTTCGTGGTAGGTTTTGTAGCTGCAGCTATGATTCGTAATTACAAAAATAATTATGACACAAATATCTAGTGTTATATCGCTCATGTGTATGTGAAATGGATTCTGATATTCAGTTTTTATTATCCTATGAAATTAACGTTTATAAATACCGAGGTTTCTTTTTCATTTACTTCATCTCCGTTGACCAGTTGTACCGACTAGCGTAGTGAAAGTTTTCAAATTTAATAATTAAATCATAACTTCTATCTACTTGATACCATCTCACAATCCTCTTGGGTTATTAAGCTATGTAATACATTAATTCAACTTTCGATAAGATCATGTTTCTCCGGTTTATTAACTAATTTGATAACATCAAATTTTATGAAAATAGTCAGGTTTCATTTAGACTACCAAAGTTATGATTATCAGCAACGACTAAGAAATACTTCTGAGTTCTTCTTTCTTCCGAATTTTGTAAGGCACATTGGGGTTTAGAGCTTCTAAGAAAGTACTGCTACTGATATGTTTATATCTACGCATATTAATCACTTATTAAGCATATATATTATGTCTATCACGAAGATTAGTAAAGCCATCAATTCAGCAGTAACTCGCTTGTTGCACATCTATCGTCGAATAATCTCTCCGGCATCACCAGAACAACTATAAAATAAATTCCGCACACGGCACGTATTGCAGCAACTGTTCTAACGTTGTCAATATAAACAATACTTTAGTCGAAACAACGGTATCTGGAAAACAATATTCGGAAACCGACACTGCACTAAAATATAGGCACACGACTTTATATTCGGTAACTTTAGCAATACCATCAATCTCGTCCTATCTGTGTTTGTGCTTGTATGCTAACTCTTTTACATTGTGTTACGAAATATTTGCAGTCGCTTGAGAAAAATTGGGTTATTTCGCTTTACTTTCTGACATGTTATCGTTTGAGCAATTATTTACAGAAACGTTTTTATAATACGTATGTAGGGCGTCAAGTAGACTAGCATGAATGTTGCAACGATTCTTAATTTACATTTTTGTCAGAAATTGAATCGAAACTGAGAATTTCATAGTGGAAAAACCTAATAATACTTCGCCCAAACCGAGAACAGAAATCGGGATCGCTAAATTGCATGATACATACTTGTGCAGCGAACCACAAAGGACTCCATATAAAATACAATAAAACACGTAAAATGGTATCGATAAATTGACATTTCCCATTTACCGGTTAAAAAACAGTTACATTTCCCGTGTAAATGTACGTTGAGGAAAATTAAATAAGCCACAAGCCCACTGTGCCGACAACGAAACGTGATAATCGCTTTTACAATAAAGAGAAACCCATTTATTTCACCTTTCGCTAAATATTCGAATTACCTCTACAAAAAGACAAAACAATTGGCAGATAAAAAAATATTGTTTGAATGCGACAATGTGATTATATCGGCCTTGAAACAAATGGAATGTCTTTGAAAAAAATATCATTTCGTTGATCCTGTTGTATTTAAATTTTCGGTGCGGTTAATAATATGGACTTTTTCATATGCCTATTATAAATGTAAAGGAACTCAAATTAAATAAACGAAGTAATAATAAAGATACAAGACTACAAGAGATGTTTCGATTCATAAACACTCAAACTCGAAACAAATATGCATTTGTGAATCATTTATTCACAACCGCGGCGATCGAACCCGCCTCTCATTTCTTAAGCTGTTGTCTTGTTAACTGCACCACGAGACTTTTAGTGTACGAATTCATGTTATCTGACATCTAAGTGGACGTAATTTTATTTATTAAAAATACATTCATAGATCCGTTTTTACATTTAAAAGTTGTTTCAAACCTAAGATTAATCGGACAAACAATTTTATCGCTAGGCAAATTTCTTCCGTCAACGCTGAAACCTAATACCAGTTCGCTTTATCTTTCATCTTATCCTGTACTATTTGCTAATGTCGTAGGAGTTCTGAGAACTTTTACGTTTCCCTGATAATGTCGTCAACGAGTCGAGTTTCTTTGACGTTAGCAAATAGATAAGGTGGATAGTAAACTTTTTGGTCAAAGTGTCTAGTGCTTCAGGAATAGGACTGGCTGGTTTGCTTAGAGGATATACATAGACATTCTTATCGAGGAATTTTGTGTTGGAAAAAGTTATTGCGGAAGAGGCCGGAGTAGGTTTTTTTTAATTGCAAAAACACTTGGTTATGATTATTTTACATTTTCATGGTAAATTTGCTTATGCCTGAAATTTGTTTAATTTTTAAATAGAATTGAAAGTTATTCAGTCAGTTGGAATTATATTGATAAACTATTTTTGGGATCACAGGAAACACTGGAGACCAAATTTGTTAGGAAAAAGCTTACAAGGTCACAATAAACGTTAATAATCGAATATCATATAAGTAGCTTTACTCCTGTACGAACTTAACTAATGCATTAATGTTAAAAAAAGTATTTTCTATAAATCCACAATTAAATTTCATATGTCATTTAAACTTCCCGACAAAAAAGAACTCACTATTCAATGCATCCATATTCACAGAAGAGCGTTTTAAAAGTTTCCGAACACAAGGATCGCACTCAAATAGCAAAGTAGCTTGATAGGTTGCGAACTCCAAACTTCCTCGGATTTTCAGACCGGGGTAAAAATCCGGGTAATCTCCCGGGGTGCGGGCTTTGCCCGGGGGAGCGAAAGGTTGCGACTACTGCCGATACATTCCGACGTTTTAGCTTTTTCTCTATTTGATGGCATTTTCACATGTGTACATGCTCTTGAAGAAGGTAGTGTTGCAGTATATAAATTTAGCTTTGTAATGCTTCATTGGTTTTTTGTAGTATGAATAAAATTATCTAATTTCACGAGGGATTCATAGCTACCGGAATGAAAAAATCGCGATCTGAACCAATGATTTCATTTTGTTTCAGATTTTGTTGTTAACATTTTGGGCCTTGTAATTCTTATGCTGCTGTAAGCTCTTCATTATTAAAAAAATCTCACGTAATTGAAGGCAACCCTATTTTCGTTTATCGGGTACGATTTCTGCCTTTGTGCCATAATTGAGGATTATCTAACATTTTTAGATCAACCTGGGTATCAAACTCGAGACATCTAGGTCTCACACGCCAATTTATACCGCAGACGTAATTTTATTTTCATCACTTTTTTAACAAAATTACAAACAAAATTTTATTTAACCAATAAATATACAATAGTCGCCGGCACTCCATTGTTTCTCGTAACAATGGCAAAACATAGGCCAAACTTTTCGGAATACGAATAAACTTACGGCCAATATATAAAGGTGGATTTTTGCTACTTGGAATAACCGAGTGTTGAATAAATCCCACTGAGCCCTTACATGTCAGCGACAGATTTATACTCCAACTACTGTCTTTATCAAATATGTGTTCATAGATATTCAAATATGTGCGTCTTTTTAAAGTCAATTTATGTAGCCACTTTTGTTGATGGTTCAAAATAGCACAATAGTATGTATTAGCCGTAAGCTTTAGCTAATTATTTTTTTATATTGTTAATACGTACTTACAAAAGTCGGGCAAAAATTATGAGTATTTTTAAGACAGCCTAAAGAATCTATGGTAGATATCAAAAACTACGCAAGCCTTTTCGGTTTCCCAAATTTTTGTCGCAGTGGGGGAAGCTACAGCCTGCCGTTTAATAAGCTTGTGTTACGATTCTACATATTTATACGCCTATCTATAATATCTTCTTCCAATTCAATGTTCCCCGAAACAAATTAGTTAGTTATTAGTTTGTGTCCCAGATGCTTAACGCGCCGACGGTATTGGGTTAAACAGATATCGATCCTCAGCTCGCCTAAAATAGACACAACTAGAAATTATCATTTTAACGTATGTTATTAAATTTCAAATTCAAAGTAGCAAACTACCCGTAATCATAGTTAGAATAAACACGGGAATTTTAATTAAGGTCCTCTCGTCTGGCTTTTATTAAAAAACATTTTGTTATTGTTTTGGTTGGTACAATGTTTTAGTTAAAAAAGTGATTCCATTTATAAATGAGTATGAAAGAACGCTTTAAAAATATTTTTCGTGTAAATATTTTTTTATAGAAGCTTATACAATGTTCAGGATTAAAGCACTATGTTTGCAAATTGAAAAAAGAATAAAAAACTTCCGCAATTATACTTTTTTCCAAAATAAAACATCGTCTTTTGAACTCAAAGCAAATTAGCTCTAGACGGATCAATAAAATTTTAGTGTGTCTTTATGACTCAAACTATGGTAACTAATGTAAAAGTAATTGCATCTGTCTAATTATAATGGATAAAACTTCTGAACAGTTAAGCAATTTCGACAATTTGAATTATACAGACATAAAGAGGAAACCTTATAAGTCATAAGTTGTTTTTTTACTACAAAGGTAATATAATTTAATATAATATAATAGGTAATGTAATTTGATTACAGTATGTAACTGTGAGTTTTTTTCAAATTAATATTCAATCATTAATCGTTGCCACTATTCGGGCTTTAGCTTCTCTACTTATTGTTTAACAATTAGTATTACACGCTTTAATAACGGAATGGGAAATAGTTCCACGAATTCTGAGGTGATTTCCGTGTATATGTCTTGTGTGACAAATATGTATGATGCCCACTTCAAGCTTTATATAATGCAATCAATTATGATAAACCGGAATTTCTATGTAGAAATAAGTACTACGTAGTTCTTGATAGAGAGCAATGTATCGTAATATGCAAAAGAAATAAATTAACAGAAAATAAAGTCTCATTAGCCTATAAGGCAAAGTTAATAAAATTGAAGACAAGAATACAAATTCACACTTCGTTACTAGTCCCGTCTTATTTAATTTTAAACAAATTGAATTTAATCATACTTTGAACGTTTTATGAATGAAATATTTTAGAAGCGTCCAATAAGTGCCACTGAGAATCGGGAGCGCCGCCTTTCCGTACTTCAGACTTTAATTTATACGTTTTTATCAAATAAAATGTATAGGATTTCCCTTAATATAATTATCTTAGATTCACAATTTCTTTATAATGAATCTGAGAAAGAAATGTCGCCAGAAAAATGTTGGAAATACTCTAGGGTTTTTACGTAGAAATCCCTTGGTCATCAATGTCCTTTCGTTATTTGATTTGAGCTGGAATTCAGTCCAAAGCACGTATACTGTACCTTCTATTAACTTTATTAAGGTAGCGGTGGGCGCGCGCCTCTACCGCAAATTGCATCGAACATCGACGTAAGTGTAACACAATTTGTAGGACAAACTATAGGATTTACTAAAAGAGAACACGAGAAAATTTATTGAGTTTGTGTTACAAATCTATGTGTGTGAAAAAGATAGATTCATATGCGTGTACGTATTTTCTTTGATGGAAAGAATATTGAATGCAATACTACTAAATAATGAATTTAACAACGCCGAAATCAAAGGTCGCAGGTTCAATCCCTGCACCGAAAAAATGTTTCTGTGATCCATAAATATTTGTTTCGAGTCTTGGTATTTATAAACTGAAAAAATCTCTCGTAGTCTCTGATACTCACGACACAAGACTTGTTCTGAACATTTGCCAATATACTCGTAATATGTGAGTTATACTATGTACCTATATCAATATAAACTTACAAAACAACAACACAAATCCATCCCACGTGAACTGTACTATTTGATAACGCCAGTTAGTTGGGAGTTACCTTAATCGCTTAATAAGCCAACATCCTATCACCGGTAGTTGGGAACTTGTTAATACCTCCATTCAAACTTTGTATTACTAACTATGATCAAAACCGCTCCTTTAATGGCGCAGTCAACAATATGTACGCGGTTTCGATCCGTTTAATTTATTGGGAAATTAGTTTATATTTTATAATAATCAGCCCATCTTCACCTACTGTTGGGCATAAGCCTTTACAACTGACATGGTGTCGGGCTTAGTTGACCACGCAGGCCTAATATATTATCATTGAAAAAAAAATTTATATTTCATCAGCCTTTACAAGTGAAAGGGTTTCGGGCTTATTCCACCGCACAGACTCCAAATGGGTTATTATTGTAAAATGTCAAATAATATATGCGTGCTGGGCAAAGCATTTTTCAGAGAGCTTAAATCAGTGCATCACGCTAACATGCATACAGCGGGTTGGTAGACTTTGCATTTGTAGGAAAGCCCATCGAGAATTCTTATGATTTGAATCCACGATTTCCGAGACGATGCGTCACCACTCACCAGCCAAGCTCAAGCAATAAAACTCTTATAATAATTTCTTATTTGTAAACGAATTTCAAGAATTAAAATAAAACTACCTATAATTGGTTTCCGACCCCTCCATGACTATTGTGTCCATGGTCACAAAGCGAAGTGAGCTTCTAGTCTTAGCGTTATTAAAACTACCTTCATTACAGAATGACACTGAGCAATTTTATTTTTATTTATAGTTTTTTTTTTATGGGAATAGAGGTAAATAAGTAAGTCGATCGTTGAGATTTTAATCTCAATAAACGAATAAAATGGAAATATGCAATAATTTGAAAAATAACACTAAAGTTATACAAAAAATATTTACCATGATAATTATACTTATAATACTGGCAATGCAGATGAAATAAAAAAGAGGCGACCTTCATGTGGTCTTCGTTTCGGCATTATCGTATGTTCATGTGGTTTATGGATTGGCGAGTGTTTCATATATTGTTTAACCGTCATTTTTCCATTGAGCTGTGTATTTGATTTGATGAAATTATTTTCGTGTTGAATATTTTAAATTTAGAATTTTATATTTATTTACAACAAACCATTTTTAACCGAAAGGAGGTTATGAATTGGTCTGTATTTGTCTATGGTACCTCAAAACTTTTAGCTGGATGAACTGATTCTGATGATCCTTTTTTAAATTATAATAAAACAAAATAAACTACTTCGTCAAGCTTTATTGGCGAGGTTGGGCCAATGTTTATCTAACTGTGTTGAAGATGACAGTGTTTAGAAAACACGACAGCCTGTCTATTGATTGCAAATAATTAAAGAAATGTTTCTTCAGCAAGTAAGAGACCTGATGCAGTAGGAAAAACGTGAGATCGTAAAATATTCCTAATATTCGCAATGCAAGAATCTGCAGACTATTTGGCGCGTGCCGGAGTGCGAGTGACGAAGAAATTGTGACTTCGCATGCCGTGTCCTCGCCTTTATTACGTCATGTCAATCTAAAGTATAGAAATCACAAGAATAACATACATATACACATTTACAATTGTATTCTTTAAGGTGTGGGAGGATATGCTGTTTTGCACGTTTTGTCATTTGCCTCAGGTTCTAAGAACTCATGCTATAGATAATTTCCTACAGAAACCAATAGATTCCTGATCCGGGAATCGAACCCTGAAACAGATTGCACGGCTAATATTTAAGAGAAATTAGAGAATATATTAATCTATTTCACCATCAAAATCCATTTATTAATGTTTGGTATGCTTTAAACCAGACGGATTACGCATCCATATCCCAAAATCCTACCTGAAAAGCAAAATTGAATCACAAAACAAAATACTATTCATTATACTATCGAGTACGCACGGTCGATACAACCATTGGGTCTAGCGAGTTTTCTCATTGTTCAGTCTGCTCGTTGTACATAAATCAGTGTATACTGGATATCAACTAATTGGTACGAATTACCACAGCACTGTTTGTGGCTAATCCATATCTGCCCTCTCGGGCTTACGCTAGACTTGTATTGATTGCTTTATGATAGCCGTTGACATGCCTAGATGCTCAGGGATTTGCTAGTTCATTAATAACTGCATGATTAGGAATTATGTTATTATGGTCAACTGTCCAGCAACCTGAACTAAACTCCACGATAGAAATGGAATCCCGTGCGCAGCATTGGGACGTACATTTTTGGGCTGATGATGATAATGAGGATGAAAGTGAGGATGATTTTGGTGATGATGATGGTAATGATTATGATAATGATGGTGATGATGATTATATTGGTTAAATTCTTCTAAGGCCTAGCACAGTAAATATGCGTCTTGCGATTGTAACTTTAGATTTATTTGGTAAAATATTTTTTTTTTGCGTAAATAGCACCTCAATAGCACACTCCACACGAAGACTCCTTCTAAGCAAGATAAAACCACCGCTAATAACACATTAACACTGCCTACCCAAGAGATATAAGCGTGAGCGTATGTCTTTATTGTCATTATGCTTTGTATAGGTATCTGAACATTTACAGAGGTGGCTATCAAACGAACTCGGTTACACTGCAACCAGGAAAACGGAATCGGAAATATCGTTTTATTTCGCTCTCAGAAGTATTGCCTTTTATTAGGACTCCACTGAGCATAACATAACACTATCCAATAGCCGAGTTTCAAACGCTTAACGCGTGTGTTAACGTTAGGGTAGTATTTCCGAAACTGCCAATAACACAGCAGCGAAACTGTCTTTGAGCCATTTCTAGTAGTTTACAAACTGCTTTATGGAGTAGTGCTAACTTTGATCTGATTTTCCTTTACACAACTCCATTCAAGGAAGTATGGGACATATTGGGGCGGAGCTTGATGCATGTCGTTGCTGTCAATACGATGACGTCATTAGGCCATGCGAGTACCTATAACAAACAAAAGGTGTACTCGTTTATACAGGCCGTGATCGAAAACTGAGGCAGGTAATAGCGAGGGTGATCACAAACCCAGTGGCGATATTAAAAATCCCGATAAAAAGTAAAAAAAAATACGTTTTCCATACAACCATCGGTGTTAAAAGTGTGTGGTTTGTATGGAAAACCTCAAAAAAATTATTTTTTGTCGGGATTTTCTTTAATGCCAGGGGGTTTGTAATCACCATCGCTATTACCTGCCTCAGTTTTCGATCACGGTCTAAATACACCCTGTATACATTTTAAAGTATGGAAATAAGCTTTAGGTGAAAATATATAGGACACGATTAGAAGTTGACAAATCTTGCTACCTATACAACTAAGGGGTTTAGGCGGGTCTTAGTGCGGGTTTGCAGACTGCATACTTAAGAAATTTCTAAAAACTTTTAGATGCCCAAGTTTCCTCATAACGTTTTCCTTCGCCTTCAAAGAAGGAGATGATTCAATTGATGTTGATTACTTAACTTTAATCTTCTAAAAACAAAAAAAAGTTATGAGTAGCGTACAAATCATCTATTTTAAGGCCCTTGATACACACGATCCGAACAGTATACTCAATAATCCGCTCGAAAACTGTAAGTGGTAGTTGCCCATTCACACGGTTCATTAAAAACCCCCGACTGAACTAGTGATTTTTTCCAACTTGTTAGTGAACCCAACGAGGTTACACGTACCTTTTTTCACGGCTTTCGACAGCGTTGAACGTCATTTAAGCTTAGCTTCGACCCGCATGAATCATTTATACTCCACCGTCAAAGTGCGGGAGGCTTGTGAAACATTCAAAGGGGACACTGCGACCCTGCGTATCGCGTAAAAAATTCAACAAGTGCCAAATTATTATACATTACAACACTTTACTATCTGCAGAGGCGTGTGGGGTAGTCATTTGATTTTCTACTTTATTGCTTTAATTTAGCGTTTCATTTGACACCGATACTATACCTAAACATCCTTAAACATAAATCTTTCCCAAAATTGTTTTCACCGAATAAAACCTCGAGATGGGTGGCGGAACACATGGCTGCGTTTCTGATGTCCTCTTATTCTTATGGTACGGTTGCTATGGATGTGTGGTTGGATACGGCAATGTGACAGCGACGGTGAACTTCAAGCAAATCACGCCCATAGTGATATGAAAGTGCCTAGAAGGGCTAGTTCGAATTCCGATATAGACTTTAAAGTTGATGCA
This sequence comes from Cephonodes hylas, assembly GCA_030295005.1. Lineage (NCBI taxonomy): Eukaryota > Metazoa > Arthropoda > Insecta > Lepidoptera > Sphingidae > Cephonodes > Cephonodes hylas. Next base: position 9,409,157 of record AP025372.1, on the reverse strand, counting down.
ATATTCGCCTGTGTATTGAGCTGGAAGAACCATATTATGTATGAGGTCGGAACCTCATCTATTTTCTACCTTATTAAATTCTATAAAGATTTGCTGATGTTCACTGTTTAGTTGCACGTCACTTTTCGTAATCATTATCACTTATTCCTCTCTTTTCCGTAATAATAAACCTTAAAATGTAAACTTTTTCTTTCTTCTCTTCTCAATATAAATTTTATTAATTCAAAATCAATATGTTCAAAAAATACACGAATGTGGCAAATTGGTAATTTAGAAATATCTTATAAACATTATTTAATCCGCACTGGTCACTCATCGAATAAAGCGACAATAGTTAAAAAATAGTTTGGTATTAACGATTCAAACGAACTTGTAAGTCTATTTGAATAAGGATAATTTTTACTTTAACTATGAAAAAAGAAAGAACGAGCCAATTTAAAGAAATAAATATCTAACAGGCAACACTAGCTTTTGAGCCATGGCGTGTCAGAAATCACACTTAATTTTACAGCGCCTCTCTTCAAGACTGTCATCTCTTTTCAAAGAAAGTTATTGCCTTTTGTTTAGCTCACGCCACAACCCTACTCGGAGTGTACTCGACTTAGTTATAAAGGATTATATGGAGACATCCTTGCGGAAATTGCCTTTCGAGATAAGCTGCTCCGCAAGACTTTATAATGTTAACTATGAGATTTTTAATGACAGTTATTTTTTCAACTTGAAGTATTTGATGCGATTCTGACACATGGTGTTTTCTTTAAAGATTTTACTATATTTTGTAGCGTCTCTATGTTATATATTAGCCTACTAATATTTTATTTTATTTATTCATATTTGTCACCACCGTTGAACATGGGGCTCTACCAAAAACTTTCAAAATGCTATGTCAAAAACGGCCTTTGGAATCGGCCAATCATCATCGGATGATGATGATATTTAACATACTTGTGACAATTACACTCCAAATAAGCAAGACCACATCAAGTAGAAAATATCAGTAATTTATCTTTAATATTTTATCAGAAATTGCTTTTTCGATTAAAAATAATTTAATTTTTTTTAAACTGTATTGGAGATTCAGTTATGACTAATTAATAAAACTATTCATGGATCTGATGATCAAAAGGAAATTAGGGGTCCTTTTGATCATCATAAAGATAAATTACTGATATTTTCAGGATGTATTTTGAAACATCTATCAGATGACTGAATTTGTCAAATAACGAGTGCGCAAAAATATAGCTGGATTCCAGAGAGTAAAAATATTCTCTGCCTACTTACCTCTTTTCGCTTGCAGGAGAGTACCTAATGTATGTGAATATAGCCCCAATTTATACGAGAAAGTGTATCGTAGCACAAGAACATAATATTGAGTTCTAAAAGAAGGATATTGTTTTCATTCATCGAAAAATTCGAATAAACACCTCATTTTAAATCCAAATTTATAAGAAAAAAATATCAATAATAATTCAATAGAGAGAAAGGTATTCGTAGTAACTATGAAGAAAATATCACAAAAGGGCCATTGTCAAAACAGATTTTCGAATTGAAAGATACAATGGAATTTTTTTATTGTCCGTTTGTTTACCTAAGGTCTTCGGAAGGTCTTTTATAAATATTATTGATACGCCTTTTTAGTATGAAAAAATAATAAAAGTGATTATAGGAAGAAAAATGATTTGGTCTTTGTTGTGGTTTTTTGGTTTTGGTTCGCTGGAATATTGAAAATGTGTTTGTAGGTGTAGCCGTGGCACAAGAAAAATGGCACTTTGAAATATTTATTTAGGATTTAATAAAATTACAATATTTTAAAATTCTGTGAAGAAGCTTCTTCCATATATACAAGAGATAAGAATTTGTACCGATAATTTGAAAAGAAAATATGATTAGGACTCTCAAACACGCATTCATAACAAATTGTCTCTTTTGTTAACATAAATTAAATTTCGAATTCTCCCATTAAGATCACATGAAAGGCAGCAGTATTTTATTAAAGTAAACATTTTTCTGCTAAAAATACGTCATTGGCGAGTCTCACCTTATTATTATGAAGAATGTACAACATAAAGGAGATAAACTAGAAATATTGAAGTAAATAAATAAACGCAAGAGAGTCCACGACAATTATTACTGCGAAATGCGGTCTTTTGTCGCGACGTCTTGAAGAATTTACTTCTAACAAATCCGGGAGTGAGTTCAAATGAAAGTTTTCTTTTGAAAGAATAAGGCCATCAGGGCAGGTAAGGTTCACTCGTTGAATGACAAATAGATCTATCGAATGAAAAAGTGGCTTCCATTTATAAAACCACCGGTGATTTGGAAATAGTGGAGCGAAAAGTTTTAATATCATCAAATGTGTTTCGATTACCATAGTTAAGGCCAAATCTATCCATACTAATGTCATAAATGTGTCAGTAAATCGAATTGCCCGTCCGTCTGGCTGGTACGCTTTCGCGTCTTAAACTTTGCACCGATTTAAATGATTTTTTTATGGAGGTGGATGAGACTTTGGGAAAAGAAATAGAGTATTTCATTTTATTAAATTGCACTAAGACGAAAGCGGACCCCACAGGTAATAACAATATTAATTCAAATTTTTCACCTTCCCATATGTGGTTGCCACAAAACATCACCTAATTTACTGTCCGAGTGAAACATTTGAAAATCGTGGTCTAGTTATGATAAAATAAAAAATGTTCAACAACTTAGCAAACAAGAACTTAAATATTCGTGTCGATGGTTCGAAACAAAACTGTGATGTTTCACACAGCTCTTGAAATTAATTGTCATATTTTCAATTCATACAAAACGAGGTCGCCGTAAATGTATCTGTAAACTATATAATTGATTTGGTATCGTCATTTGTTCGTCATAATTTAAAATCTATTATGTTTGCTATTCGTTTCTTAGAATCAATTTACCGAATAATATTTCACAGTAATGAGATCCCTCGACGTCCAAATGCAATCCAGTAGCGATGATCAGCGTTTCTAGACATTTGTTTATTTGAAGAATCTTGTGATTGATTAGTTCGGATTACAAATGCAATATCACTTAATTGATTTTACATGAGTTGATTGAAGAGCTTTCGAAATTTCTGATTTATTTTCAATCGTTTGTTATTCGGGCATCGAGAATTTAGTAAAATAAAAATATACCTACGTCCCATTGCTATGTACAGAACTCCCATAAAAATGTCAAGGTTTAAGTATCTGTCCACCACGCTGGCCAAGTGTGGGTTGGTATACTTCTAATAGATGAAAATAAAATAAAGATCGTTTATAATAAAGAAAGAAACTGTTAATTTAAGTAAGTCATGTAAAAACCTAAAATGGCAAAAATATGGGTCATATTTATATAATAAGGCAAATATAGCGAAAAATAAAGCCAGCGAATTTTAACCTCTATAAAAATTTTAAATAATAAAATCAATGTTATTTCCCCCGGGATGTTTCCAGTTAATTTTATATTAACAATTTGGTGTCATAAAAGAGTTTTCAGATAAACGTTGTTTGCGTTCTCGCTCCGAGGTGCGTTTAAGTAAACATGCAATAAACCGTGACAAGCGTTCGCATGATGGATAGCTTACGCGTGAACAAAATAATAAGGAAATAACCTCGTTCCGTAACTTCATTATTGTTAGATGGGACGGGGATTTTTTCAGCCAGTCTCCTACTCTCCTGTCTTTCCTTCTGGAGCAGTATTTGTGGGTGAATTTAAAAATAAACAAAGCTATATGTCTTCATTACTTTATTTATGTCAATCTGATGTATACTGTATTACTGATACTAGAATAGAAGAATAGAATACTGACTGATACCAAGATTCATGTGGATAAATAACTGGTGCTTCAAGTTTTACTATGTTATTTTATGTAGGTATACGTTTAATTATGATCATTAGTAGGGGTATGTTTGCGCGAAATAATTTTTAAATCAAGAAGTATTTTTTGTTTGATTAAGATTTAAATAAAATCTCAATCACATTTGCAATTCTAAAAGAAACATTTATTTGTATTGAATTAAAACTTGAAAACTGCGGAATTTGTTTTGAGCAAACGATTTCAAAGGCTAATAAAATTGTTTATAGAAGTGCAATCGAACATTTAATTTCTTTTGAGTGCTTTACGGAATGCAATTTCAATACGTTGGGATTGGATTAAAAAAATGCAGAAGGGATAATTGCTTCAGTTCAGTTTCAGTAAAGTTGAAGGATGTTTTCGTAAAGAAAACTCTGAAAAGAATTTTCACCCTCCAGAAGCACCAGTGATGGATTTCAAAATCCCTTAGATTTGCTCAAAAAACAATAATGTCTTATTACTAAAGGAAAAGTACTCATGTCCACCAGACTAAGAATCGTGGATTTACCGATTATTTTGCATGCTGAGTTTATGAAATTAAATGTGTTTTTTTTTTAATATTAACAAATATCTCTTATGCTGATTGATTAACGATCTTCTTCAGTAAGAAGAAACAGTGCAATCGATTCGTGTGTCCTCGTTGCTTAAATATATTTCTTGGTTTCAAATTAGTGTAAAATAATTTTGTTATAGTAGGCAAAAAACAAATAACAAAAACAGACACAATAACAGATAATTTAAATAAACAAGCTTAAAACATCGAAAATTTTATCAATAACTCCAATTAGTAATTTAGTCAAGTCTTAATCATCTCGTGCAGCCTTTAATTTATAATCTCACTATAAAACTTGCAAAATCTCTATTTACCTCATTAGGATTTCGTGGAATTTCGGATAATCAACTACAAATCATTATGTGTAAACAAAATTGATTGATGGAAGTAACAAAAGGATTATTCAGTATTAGTGTAACACGATCGCGAACTCTGATAAGTAGCAACTTAATCTTCTATTGTAAGAGGCTTGATGTATCTTCCAATTAGCTAACGCGGATCAGTAAAGCTGAGGTGTGAATTTTACTTATACTGTTTCCTTATACGACGTTGTGTGGATTAACCTATATTCTTCTATCGGTCTTGCGCGTAAGAACGCAGTATAAGAATACTGCGTAGCTGTTTCTTATAATTAACTACTTATTATTTTATAGTATCGACGGCGGTGGATTCGAACTTCGAATGTAATGCATTCTTAGTTTAAAATTATTTGTGTATTAAAAGTTACTTAAAGTATTTACATGTATTTTGTTGAGTTGAATATATAACACTTTTTTATAATTAAACTCATTAATTTTAAAACTGTCTTACAGGATAATTTTTCTTCGCCAAATTAGAAATAAAAAAAGTGAAATAATTTCGTTTAAAGAACTTATTTCTCTGAAATAAAAAGTATTTGATCATCGGAGGAGCAGTAACAGTCTGTATTTAGAGCGTTAAAAGTACTCGTCACTTTAGTTTTAAAATTTCCAACACAAACATTTCAACGTTTCCGACTAAAACTCGGATTTCAAATTGTGTAACTCAAAGGTAAAACTCGCAGTCTAAATACTGTCAGTTAACGTTTTTGGTTGACAACTCACTCCTGAATTTGGGACTCGATTTCCGGGACGTTTATATCTACTTCTTGTCTGTAATTTGTATATATACTCGTATATCCGTAATGTATCAGTATCGACAAAATTTATATACAAAAAATAGGCGATTTTGTGATTTTTCTTCATGACATTTCTTCTATTGAATTTGGAAGGAAGAATACACAAATACAGCAGAAGTCTTGTAGGATAGCACCTATTCGTCGACAATAAAGCAATGGAAACTCTCGATACAGCCTCACCTAGTCAAGCGACCATGTAAGAATATTACTTGTAGGATAACAATAAAATAAAAATGTAAACATTTACTTTACAATATTTAAATGTATTCTAAGTTTATAATTTAAATTAAAAAAAATGATTTTATTTTAAAAAAGGACCACTCATCCTCACTTTTCTTTTGCTCGTTCGTCAGAATTGCGTAATAAAAACGACACGAGCGTAACATACATTCTCACCTGCCATACACGAGTTCGCAACTCATTAGTCCGAATAAAACAACTCAGCTCGAATTCACGCGGATTGAGGTTGGCAACTTCTTTCGGTTCGACGCTTGTTTGCGAAGTTCACCCCGTGTACACGACAGTTGGATAAAATTACCTTCGAGTTTCCAGTTCGGTTTGATTGGTGTTAGTGCTGAGTAGTGTGGCGTGATGCGATTAACGTGCTAGCTCTTGTACAAGTATCATCATCATACGGACGGGTTACCTCTACCATTGAGATGGTTTTAGCCTTAGTCCCCCACGCTGGTCTAGTGCGGGTTGGTACTACTGGCCTAAGAAATTTCTGAGAACATTCACATTCTCTTACAATAATGTAAGACTTTTGTTTATGTGTAAGTCTTTATGCTGGGCACAGGGCTCCTCTAAAGTAGGTTATGGTTATTAGTCCATAGTGCTGGAATAGACCGAGATAGTGGATTAAACAGTAAGACTGTTTCTAATCTATGTTAAAATATAGATACTTTCTCACAAAGTTTTTCATCAACAAGCAACAACATCGACTAAGATTAAGTTTAATACAGAGACGTTCTTGTTTGCCGGCTTCCAAAATTTCAAGCCTTTAAACACTCAAAGGTTCTAAAAACACCAAAGCATTTATTGAAGGAGTTAAAATAAAACAAATGGCAATAGTTCGCGTAAGAAACCTCATCTATCATCATTAATTTAACTTATCGCCGCTCGACACCAAAGGACAAACTTCAACTCGCGAACATTTTCCATTTCAATAGGACTGCGAATTATATTCGACTTCGTATTATTGACGATACGTCCAAACTTTGCCGAGTTATAATAGAACTCTGTTAACACTAAAACTATTAATAAGCTTGTTACATTAGCGGGCTAGTTTCAGATTATGATATAAGCTGGCTTAATTGATTTAGTAGCCTGGTCTCCCTAGGCTTTAATTGACAAGATATATTCACGAAATTTGTTTGATAAACTCATTATGTATTTTTTAATGTTAAATGGTCTACCACACCCACGATGTTTTCCGCCACCTTGAAAAGCAGCTAGAGCTACATTTTTGCCCCCAAATTTCACCATATATCAGGCCCACGTAATATTTCGATAAATTTTCACCTACCCACATGAATGTTGTAATAAAAACGTACTAAAATATTTCAGCCTTTGTTTCACACGTTCAAAATATATATTTCGCAATAACATTGAATTTATCGACGAACGCCTTTGTAAATCTGTTGAAGCATATTCCTTTATAATACTTCCCTAAGGGCCTCGAGCTAGAGACGAAACTGAGTTATCGCCGGTCGATGCCCTGTACATAAAATATTTCGCACACCTAGATCCACGATGGAGGAGTGAGTAATGAATTCAAATATTCATAAACGATTCCATTTTTGATTCATGGAATGTGATGGTAAGAACTGGGCGGTCAAAATAGAGTTCTGACTGAGCATTATCAATTATAACTGTTTTCCCAGATCGAAATAATCCGATCATTTAAAGGATCTCTGCTTAAAATACCTCAAATAGTATTATTATCTCAATTTCATGTATGGAGTATAATAACTCACACTAGTACATACCTACTCGCAAGTATGGCCCGTGTATTCCAAAATTGTCACGTAAACGGACACACAGGATGCAAGCCGCTTATAACAGAGCGCTTGGAAGTCTTTCGTATCTCCAGCTTTGAAGACCTTTTGGCTGATGATGATAATGGTGATGATAGTCATCACTATTATGATAGAAATGATGATAATATACAGTAAAAATAAAAGGATTAGGTCGGCATAATCACATGTGGTCAATGACACTTAGAGGTTCTAAATAAATTCAATCAGATTACGAAAACATGATGAATAAAGCCATAATCTCAGTGAGACTAGCATCAGTTTTGTGTATGCGATCCCTTGTTTACATACGAAAAGCTTAATACTGAATTATGTTGGAACATGAAGGTGTGTTATTTATTCAGTACATGATTTCGTTGCTCACGTATTGCATCTTATTTTGTGTTGAGAATGCACGTTTTCAGTGTATCTTGAGTTATTTACTCCGCGCTGCAAATGTAATGTTAACCTGCATACTTTATGAAGCAGTAAATATTAACGTGTTTTGAGAACTTGATATATTGTTCTTTCGAATGGTATACCATCAAAGCTACTACTTTCAGAACTACGAAATGCTTTTCGATTCTACGAAATAATGTGCACACAAAAGAGAGCCTTTAATTACCTAAAACTGTATTCAAATATCAAAAATGCTATTATAATGGACTGTGTTTTACTGGACCAAATCGAAAGAGACAAAAGAAATTTCCCAGATCATGAACATACATTTTGATCGGGAGGTAAGTGTCGCCTTCAGCTTACACTTTGCAAAGTTCTTCCAAATACAGTCAAACCCCATTAACAGGATATGAGATCTACATGTGACTGTATCCTAATCCTCTGTAATGCTGATTCATCCTTCGAAGTATAATCATGGGAAGTTCGACGCCATCTTGCCACACATTACATAGCTGATGCACCAATCTGAAATTGAAATCGGTATGCATCGAACGCCATGCATATTTCATGGCTTGGCGACCCAGCAGGAAGGATTGCGCAGACTTATACTTTCATAATCCTTCTCAAACTTCACTCAATCATTCAAGCGATTGATTTTTATAGTCAGATTTAAAAAGTGATTAAATTTGCTCGTCTAAATCCAATCACATAGAAGTATGTTCACGATTTGATTTAAGCATTTGGTTAACAGTTTGAAGACTTAGGAAGGAGACGTCAACTACAAGATTACATCTGAATGTAGTATTTCTCCAGGCAATAATTACACTGAAGGTGAACTGTACATTAAACACCAATAAAATAAATCTTCATTCATTTATGCAAAATCTTTGACCTCAATACTTTTTAAACCTTCTTTTTTATTTTATTTTTCTTTAATACACATTTACATGTACCTAGTAAGTAGTAACCCCATTGCTGCGTTCAGAAATGAAAGAAATTTTATTTTTATTTTCATCATAGTTGAGAGGGAAGTAAAACTGTATATTTTTTTATTTGCGAAAATGTATCATATAGTTTTCCAATTACAAAATGTAATGATGAATTAAATAACTTGCCCTTTATTGTAACATTTGAGAATTATTGAGTATTTTTATTGCATTTTTCGTCATCTCAGCCGTGGTAAAGTGTGTATAAGTTATAGTACTCTCAAATGACAAAACTCTAAAGCTGATTCACTATTTCCCGCTGTGGTTTTTAACTTATACTCGAGAAAGTTCGCAGTGCAAAGTTTGTTGAGGTGTATGTTTCTATCAAAAAGGATGTATATTTAGCATTCGAATAATAAATAAACTACAGCGGTGTCCATAAATAGGTATCAGTTTTAAGATAAATCTTTCAGTGATTTAGGTCTTAAATCAAACAAATTTCGTTAAAATTAAAGATAAAAAATGCCCCAAAGCTGTCGACTTGACACGCTCTTTCAAGATGTTAATTGATGAACAGCTTAACGACGGCACTAAGCCCCTTAAAATCCGTTCAAATCAAATTGAAAACAATAAAATCGCAAATTACTATTTCATCAGGATAATCTGGGTGACTCCTTACCTTATCCATCTTGTAAATAGATATAGAATTCCAATTCACTTAATCCTGAATTGAGGCGCTTAATGAGAAAAATGCCTGAATCATTCACATAATCCCGGTCCATTCCACACGCCGTTAACTCTGTAGGTGCAGGCCAGAGCGTTTATTGAAGAGATTAGAATGCCTTCTGTACAGACTAGGACTTAATTTAAGCACATCAATGTGTTTTATAGCACACGCTCTGCTTGAGACCTGTATGTGATTATATGGCAATAGAAAAAAGTTTATACTAGTGAAAGAAAAGCGCTTTATAAAGTGTTTTACTTTTTAAAATGCACATACTTTTACGAGTTGTGTGGAAATGTGAATCAGTGAAATCTACCTTTTAAATATCTCTTAGATACATTAATTGTTTTTCAAAGACATCAATAATATGCTATTTGAAATTATTAAGTAAGGTTTGAGCCGAAGATCGTCCCCAGTGGCGTGCCGTAAGAGAGGCCTTTGTCCAGCAGTGGACGAATTAAGGGCTGTTGATGATGATGATGAGGTAAGATTTGAGGTTGAGGTATTTCTTCATCAATAGTTAAAATAAGAGAAGCCAAATCCTTGTTTATTTTTAAAAAACTCGTCAAGGATCATTTTTTATCACTCAATATGTAAAGTTTATCTTCATCAACCCATATACGCCCACTGCTGAGCACGGATCTCCTCTACCATTGAGAGGGTTTAGGCCATAGTCCACCACGCTGGCCTAGTGCGGGTTGGCGGACTACACACCTAAGAAATTCCTAAGAACTCTTAGGTGTGAAGGTTTTATCATGATGTTTTCCTTCACCGTTAAAGCAAGTGATAATTCAACGAGAATACACACATAACTTCGAAAAGTCAGAGGTGTGTGCCTGGGGTTCGAACCCGCGACCGTCAATATTCTCGACCGCGCGCCCAAACTTCGTGGCCATCACTGCTTTTTTTTGATTTGGTATATACCTCAACCAAATACAAATAGGTCAACACCTTAATAGGTGTACGAGTAGTACCTACACGAGAACAACATGTATGCTAAGTATGATCGGGATATAAAAGCCAAATGTAGTGTAAATGTAGTCAAAAAGATTTCAAACTAAATTTCTGTGATAACATAAGCAATACCGTAATGGTATTGGTTTCAAACCAACAATACAATAACACTAAAGCAAACGACCACGATCGGAATGTAGCTAACCTCAAAAAGTTATTAAATTGGTTTATAGATTCCAATAATTACTAAAATAATTGTAGTAATAAAAATACAACAGCATCATTAAAAGTATCGTTTAAAATACAAATGAGCTGCAATAATTCTGTTTCCTGTTAAATAGTGGATTGTTAAGAGAAAATCAGTTAAACTGTTTACTTTTTTGTTGATTTTACATTTCCAAATAATACACATGTAAGAAGGTTTTATTTAAGTTTCTTGTGAAACTTTAAAAAAAAAATACCACTACATTTTCGATATGGTTGGTGAATGAATGGTTAAAGATTAAAAAACGAGTAAGAATAAAAGGGTACAATAAATGTTATCGTGCATATTAACATCCTAATCAGCAATTAAGTATGGGTATAAATGAAATTGACACTAGAATTATTTTAAATCTATAATATGACTGCCTCGTAGTCCCGGGTACGATTTCCGTGTCATACAAAATGTTATTTGGTCTTTCAGTAGGGATTTTTCAAAAGCACTACGTGGTCTAGAAATAAGCCAAAAAAATAGCAATAGGCTCCCCCCTTATTATGGGATTGATACATACTTAGAAAGATATGGATGCAGAAACAGACCTCTGACTACCCCTTTGAGAAATACAGGCGTAAGACTTTGTATGTATTTCATATTTTGAAATAAATAATTTCATTAATAAGTTCTTTTATAAAACACTCCGGAAATTCAATGATGAAATGTACAGTATTATCACACTGAAAAACAAGCTTAATGAACCCATTTATTATCAATTTTAAAATTAATTTTTCAACAATGAAATGGATTCACACATCGAGTGAGTGAAGTTAATTATCAGTTAAATTAACTACCTTTGACTGTGAAAACAAGTGACGATGTAATTTTGCTGGGTAAAACGCAGCTCAGTAGATGAAGGCAGAGACGCATTCGGCTACCGATGTAACTTTAATCTACTGAAATAAAGAATATTGCGGTACGAAAGTTATAGTACCTTAAAAGTAAAACTTAAGTCATTTTAGATGATAATGATGCTTATATTTTCAATGAAAGACTATAAGGTCTTTATACCCGAATGAATTAGGTAAACATACGCTTTTCATCTAACTCCGAACTACTATGGCAAATTTCAAAATTTCATTATTGCTAGTATAATTTATATAATTACTTAGAATAGATTTATTTAAACTAAGATAATATAAATCGAATAGTATCGACTCACGGATCAAACCTAGGATTTCTTATACACATCCCATACATTTTTACGTGACACTCTAGAGGCGGTCAGAATTAAAAAAAAATCACCATTATAATCAGTCCATATATGTACGTCACACTGCTGTGCACAGGCTTCCTCTACCATTGCAGAGGATTGAAAAAGAACAAACTTCCAAATTCAAAGATAATTGTCTTAAACTTTACCCATATATAATATTAACAGCTACCTTCAAATCCGGCGCTGATGCTCACACATTGCTACACTGCAAACATGTGCAGGGCGTCGAGCATCTGAACTCGTGTTGCAAGTCTACAGCAAATATAATCTAATACGTACAAGCCTCTAATTACATCTGGCGCTGTCACTTAATCTCAGCTATCAATCTTAAGAGCCCGTGTATCTTGGAAAGCAGAGGCTGTATATTTTTATGTCGCATTCAGATTAAGATTTAAAAAAACTTTGCTTTCATTTGTGAAACAATTTACACGACGTGTTGTTGTCTTTATAATGCGAAGAATCAGAATTTGTCTTTTGCAGTAGAAATCTACTAATTTGTTGCTTTACTACTCGTAACAGACGCAGTTTACCAAATCTAATATGCTATAAAAAGTAATATTTGCGTTCGCAGACCGTATCGTTAAATACTACACTGAGTAATTAACATCATCGAGCATACGAAATTTCGTGGCCCCTTGGTCATATTCAGCTCATATACATACGTCTCACTGTTGAGCCTCCTCTAACATTGAGAGGGCTTAGACCGTAGTTTACCACGCTACCCCAGTGCTGGTTGACGGACAATGCGTGGACCAACAAATCATTTTGGTATCTTTATTTATTTTTTTATTTCTTATCTACACAACCCTTACAGAACTAACGTCCTAATACAGATGTGCGACACCTTAAAAATAATTTCATCTATCAACGCCATAACCAGAACAATTTCGCTGACTTGAAAATATCCAGTATTATGATATACTCCTGAATTCTCCTAATAAAGACACTGGAAGGGACCGCACGTCGGCGCAAACGTACTTTTGTCATGAATAAATATCACAAAGGGATGAAAACAGAGCGTCACGGCGAAACAATAAAGATACAGTTAAATGGGCATTCCGCATTCTGGAGATGGTAACGGTCAACGTTCGCTGTCCCTTTGTTGGTTATTCTATTTTGTGTACAAACGACTGGGCGGACGTGACGAGTTTAGCGTTTTCATCGGTATATTTTGAATTTTACTCTATCAAATTCAATTAACTCATTATTTGTAAGTAGTGGTGATGGCCTCGAGGTTTAGGTGCGCGGTCAAATCAAAATCCTGAAAGCCGCGAGCTCAAACCCAAGGTACTGGGTACAAGGTACTACAAGGTACCCAAGGTACAAGGATGGATTATCAGGTGCTTAAAAGGTGAACGAAAACATTACGTTTGTATGTCTAATTATGGTTACGCTTTCCTTCAAATTTGTAACCAAACTTCACTATACCCATATGGCTAGATTATAAGCTTCCTTTATTAAATTCGTTGATAACATTTATTTACCGCTCAAATATTTCAAGACCCAATTTTCTCCAAATAGATAAATAAAATCCTAACACAATTATTAATAGAAGTAAACATCGCCAAATCCCGTTAATCACTTCTAAAGTAAACAACTGTCGGTAAACAAGCAAGCGAAATACTTTAAAAGTTGTTTACTGGGCTTTAACATCCAATCCTTCAATTGTAAATAATATTCTCTGTTATTGACACAATGTTTAATGTATTTCGGAAATGTTTGCGACTATGCTCGAGAGATTTGGGTAAGGTAATCGAATTTGTAGAATTAGTTGTGCGATTTAAGGTCTCAGAAATTTCATTACATTAAATAATCGGTTTAGCTTTGTAATAGATATTTTAACTTTTCAAAGTCAGGTCTAAAACATTCCTAGCAAAATTTTTTGCTCAAGGGACAATAATGATATCGATTGCTACGAATACTATTTATTAGCTACCTGTCCTCTTTCTTAGTCAAAATCTTTATTTACCAGCAATATGGTAATTTTACACGCCTAAAAAGCAGCATGAAGTTACAAACCCGAAAGACGGCAGAAGCGCTACTGGGTAACATAAAGTGCGTATTTCATGGGTAAATATTTGTGCGGGAAATTCCCTACATTTGGTAGCGAAAATACGTTTGAGCAGAACAACTTCTAACTTTTAAGCTTATAAAAATATGTTGTTCAATGTGAAATAAAACGATATCCAGGATAAAAAAATTGTATATTACTTAAAAACAAAAGTATAAATTTAACAAATATCCCAGTCTTCGGAACAGATTTCACTGACCATAAAAAAGCGCACTGAGTAAACGAAAATACTTTTGCATTTGAATACAAAAGAAAGGAATGGCGAATCCGCAAACTCCAAAGATCTGTCTGGCCATTGCCTTGTGAAAACCCGCAAAGAACAAAACCGCAAAGTATGCTAAGTAATAAAAAACCAGCGGTTCTTTCTAGCGTAAGACAAGATCCGACCCAGTGAGATTGACTTCTGAAACGGGCGAATGAGATACCTGCCTTCGCTTGTTTGTGGTTTAATTAAGATGCAAACGGCGTTTTATAAAATGTATTGGTTCGCTTGAAATGCATTTTTATGGGTATTTTTAATACTGAAATTAATTTTGCACCATTCAGTAAATCGATCGTACTAGATGTTAGTTTAAAAGTTCTTCGATGTCGCCAAATTTACTTTTAATTATAATTAAATAACTTAAAATTTGAATTACCATCTTCTATGAAATCCCAAGGTGCTCGTTAGCGATGATCGGAGGAGTCAAAAGGCTATCTGCTCAATTTTTTTTAATTGGGGACACTAACGTCAGTGATCCGTTTAATTTTATTTCTAGTAGACCATGAAATTTACACAAATTAAAATACATTATCAAAGTAGTCATTTTGTGATGTAGGTACGCAAAGAAGGCTTAACTATTGATTACTATTTCAACTGGTTTTGAAGCATATTAAGAAAGGATTAAGACTCATTTTAAAACTAAAATTGTGATCTATACTGATTATTTCTCAGGGAAAGGTAAAGTAAAGCCACAACAAAGAACGCGGTTACTAGACTGAGAAGAAAGTAATTGTAGATGATACGTGATCCGAATATCTTCGTAACCAAAGTGGTTTGGGCTCAGTTACATGGAAACTTAATACGAAATTCATTTATAAAACGTATTCCAAAACTAAGTACATGAATTAAGTACTTTAACGCTACTTGTTGGTACGGAAAATTAGAAACGTTACGAGAAACTCTATGTAATTAAGGTAACCGACTTAGAATTTAACCGTTCATAGAGGACTTGGAATAGATAAGAAATTTATCTTATAAACGGTGAACGAAAATAGGCTCGTTGTATGGGTGTAGGAATATAGTTATCCTTAAACCTTCTAGAATCAGCCGTGACGATTATTGCATGGATGATGTGTGTCAATTTGATTTTAACTGTGACCGTTTTGATAATATTTTTCGTATTTGTGTACTTATACTGTTTCTTCTCACATAAAACATTCACGAATAAATACGTATAGGCCAACGGAAGAGAAATTGTATATCTTGTTAACTTTTATGTAAATTAGCAATGTTTATATATTCGGCCTATAGTTGTCCACTAATGATCGATGGCTTCCTCAAGTAAACCATCAACCACCCCGGTCTTGAGCAGGCCTCACCGGTCCGTTACCTTTCTCAAGTCGGCAGACAAGCTTGCCGCAGGAGGTCCTACATTGCGCCTGCTTAAACGCGGTCTCCACTCCAACTCTTGTCTGCTTCACGTCGAACCGAAACATGACTGACTGCCTTGTGCTAGAGAGTTATTTTTTTCAATTTCAGTAGGCTGGAGTCGCGAATGTGCACGCATCTTTTCCAGCACCAAAATCTATCTTTCTAGGCGCAGATGATCATCAAATAAAAATTAATTAATATCAAATATATTCATGAACTGTCAATAAACATTAATAATTTCTAGAAATCCACCATTAAGTCTTAATTTCATGATTCACTCAACCATTAAGAACTTTCTTGCACAATTGTGTCTGTCGTAATGAATTTGCGCAAAGGCGATTCAAAATCGAACTTTGACTTCATTTATTATCATTTAAATTTGTATTCTCAAATCAATAATTCATGCAAATTTCGCGACGGCCATTCATTAGAAGGGGCAGATGTGTCAAATGATAGTCGAACAAATTTGGGCAACGAGACCCCGAAGTTCGTTTAAAATGACGTTCATTTGATACTCAAGCCGACCCTTTAACGCCGAAACACGTCAAGCAACTTGATATCTGCATAAAATTATTTCGGCTTTTATTTTAATAAGGCTGGTGTTTCTGGAAATATTTTAATTATAATTTTTATGTTTAAATATTTTGCTAAGAAATTTAATAATATTAATTAATTATAAATTTATATGATACTACGAAATATTTTCATACACAGTTAATTATTTAAAGGTTATCTTTTAAGGTAAAGTTAGTTCTCACTTGAATATTTCCAATAGTATCGTATTCAAAATTCATGCTGCTACTTTTATTACTTTTCCGCAGAACCAACCATGCAATTATAAATATTTATAGTTAAAAATTATTCACATTGAACTATTTCAACGCCCAATTACTTTTAGATGTGCTGTTCAAGTTTCTTGTCCTATTTGTTTGGGGTAATGCCACATACTTCTTATGCTAGAAAAGTTCACAAAGTAAAAATGGCAATATCAAATAACCACTGATTGAGACTACATAACCAACCAAGGGTCCAATTATGAGCCGAGGAGAAATAGAGACTGATTACAATAGCTACGAATAGGCCCAAGCAAAACAATGGTAATTGATTTAGAGCATAGCGATCGCGATCTTTGTTCAATACGAACAATACACCTAATAAAACCTCTATGAATATCTTGCTCACTGGAATTTTGGTCTTGTGTCCTCGTTAATAATATTTGGACTTTTGTGTTTGATACTACGTATATGCGAGTTAGTCTTTGCTGAAATTGATGAATTGCTAAGAAAAGACTAAGGTTCTACGTTTGTTTGAACAATCAAATATAAGTTTTCTCTGTTTTTATTTCACTGTCTTGGTATTCGATGAAAGTGTTTATAAAATGTTGGAAATAAAACAGAAGATATTCTGCAAGGTGAATCAAAAGGTAAAAGCAGTTTTTGTTTTTGAAGCACGAGCAACGCTGAATATACGGAAATATTGTTTGGTTTTGTTTTATCCATGAACTTCTATACGTATGAATTTCAAAAGACAGGTGATATAAAAGTGGAGCATATATCAAAATTCGAAGCTTAATACAGAAATTCTTTGAAATCTAAAAACACTTTATAGCGAGCAATACGAAAATGCATCAAAGAAATTTTGCCTTTGCTACCCTTTTTGTGTTCTAGATCTACCTTAAAGTTTACGCTGCATTGGAAATAATGAGTTATCGCTAGATGCTAGTCACTATTACGTGCGAAATTACCATACTTGAAGTATACGATATGGTGAAAAGCCTTGGACCAAGTGTCCAGGCATATGTATTTTTCTCTTTCGGGAGAATATCAGTGAGTTAAGGGAGTAAATGCTTTCCCCTAAAACTTAAATAATTGCATAACTTTTCTTATGTGTTACGTACACTCATTGAATATTCCACCCTGTGAAATAATAATTTCTTAGCAATGTTGGGCTTCTGACAGCCGAACTCACCGAACCAAATGCAGCAACCTGTCACGTCAGTTTCCTGTAAGACAGTCATACCATCAGAACCGGCCTTTTCATACCACAATTTTGACTTGCATCGTAGCTCTAACATTTGGAGCAAGTTTTGTTTCAAGGTCTACTCACATTAGGTTTGATTTATTATTATTTTTCTATAGTTTTATTAAACTTAAATTTATAATATTTTATTCTAATGCACAAAATTTACCTTCATTTTAAACCACAAATATCTTAATATCCAATTCCTTTTAAAGACTAAAAATAACATCTCTGCGAAATACAGCTTTCTTTGAAACTGGAGCACGTTTTAACGTTGATAGCATTTTTGTGACCTGGGAATGCATTATAATATTTTATATTAATGAAAGACTCGCGGTGTGTTGAGAGTTCACTTGCCAAACTGCAAAATAATTTCCCATTCAGAATATTCACCGCACAAAGCCAGTGTATAAACGCACGAGTTCAGCATCTGAAATTTCATTTAAGAACTCGCAATCGTAATTCGGAGTGGAGTTTATACAAAAAGACATTTGCATTTTCTCACACTTGATGTAGTTTTAATATCTCCGTTGAAAAGAAAGTTCCGGGATGAAAGTAACAATCGCTTTATAAATGCTGGGCTCTTTAATTTTCTTTTTATCGTCGACCCTTTCTCGTGCTAAAGGATGAATGGCAACGTTCTGGCTGGAGGTAAAAAAAATCGCTTCTTTCACCGGTCCCCCGTTTTGGACTCATTTCTAAGATAATTGATACGAGTCAAAAATGAAAAGGGAGTATAAATCTTCGGAATTAATCCGGTCGGAGCAAGGAGTCCTTCTTTCCCATTATGTTTTTATGATAACAGAACGCTTTTAAAATTTAGATTAAGGATATTAAAGTGTCGTGGTCTGGCTTTGTAACATTTAGTGTTTTATAACGAACATGAAATTTAATCAGAATAATCCGTAGAAATTAGTTTTTTATTACGTCTACCTCTAAATGTCTAGAATTAGCAAAAAATTGTCGCACGTATAATGTAGGTACAATTATCGTAAATTTTCCTTCTTAACAAAAATATTACTATTTCTTTTTTACAGAATATAAAAATGAATCATCAAAAATTCTACAATAGTAGGTAGTTACCTCAGCATTAGATTGCATGCAATCATTTCATAATTACCACGTGTTTGGTTTTATAAAAGTCTTAAAATCAAGTGTGGAAGGATTTTGAGTTAGCTTAAAAGTCGGATGAGCTGACTTCCATTTTTTTACAATAATTGTTAAGATATAATTACTAGGTTCATCGTCGATATAAATAATTATAAAATATTAAATATTTATTTCTATCTTCGGAGCTATAGAACGTTGATAAGACAAATATGTATAAAAACCGCAGGAACATTCACTTTCTTGGGACTACAAGATCTGGTATCTGCGCGAAAGTTCAAAGCTAGCTGTATTTCATTAAGGTGACCGCTGCCTCGTCTGCCTACGTTGGCAATAGAAAAAAACAAAATCCGAGAACATTTTCAGATATAGTGAGACCGACTTACAACTCGCAACATATTGTTCAAGATTAGGTGGGATCTAGTATTCTTACCGTAAATCCTTTTGTCACAGTTGATTTGTGAGGCCGCCTGAAATTAACCTAGACACAAAGAAAGGCGGTTTTTCTATGTTCGAAAACTTTTCTTCTTCATTTTATAATTCTTTTGTGAATATATTGGAGCAAAAATTGTTATGTTATTTTATAATATTGGCTTCAGGCACTGTTTGAAGAAGATGTCAGTATACGTGACTTGAAATGGATAGTTTATGATCTTCATTTGTTCTTTGGTCCCGCTTATTATGAAAGTTACGATTGAAAATATAATAAAATTCGGAAACATCATTACTTATGTTTTTTTATTCATCGTACAATGAGAGTAATAAATGTTACAATACTTTTGTACGAGTAATTAAAAGCTAAATTTTCCTACCATGGAACTAATTTCGTCAACAAATAAATCTATAAATGAGGTTGTTAAAATAATTAAACTAAGTAATTAACGTGGAATATTTAAAGGTCATGCCCTCATTAGCCTCTGCTATGATAATTTAGAAACAAAAAAATCTAGCGTTTATACTTTTATTAATTATTATGGTAATCGTTAAAATTAAGCTTCCATTTGGGTTAATCAGGGGTCTTTATTTATTTCTCGAATTTTTAAATTTGGTATACCTTTTTCTATTGATCAAAATTTTCCATTAGTCTAAAAGATGATTTACACTTAAGCAATCGCGATGTTTCTGTAGGGTGATTAGTACAATTTGTAATTTGTTCTAATTGTTATATTTTCTAATAATGGTAATTCAATAAATGTAAAACATTAAAACTTGTTGTAACTTTCGAGTTTTTACAATGTAAAATCAAATAATTAAACTAATGATTTTATTCTTTCGCAGGTCCAATATGAAGGTCTTTATCGCGCTGTGTCCTGTCTTCTGCGGTCTTCTATTCTTCCCTCTCCTCTGCGGTACATCTTCAAGCGTAGAAGACAGGAAATGGCTGGTGTCTCTAGTAGATCTGGTGGAGTTGGACTATGTGGACCATTGCGAGCAACGAGCCAGCGCGTCGTGGAGCGAACTCACTGGAGATAGCAAAGGGCTGTCCTTAAAGGTTCGTATTTTCTAGAATCATCTACAAGGTTCCTTGTAGAAGATTCTAGAAAATATTTTTTTCCTTAAATATAACTCTGGGTATTACATCTTTCACCGATCCCGGTGGAGGTCATTGGGGGAGGCCTGTGTCCAGCAGTGGACCAGAATTGGCTGACAATGATGATGATGATGATGATGATAATGATGATGATGATTACAACTTTATTTTACATATTTTTACTAATATATGGTTAAACGTTGATCACCTATTGATTGTAGTTAAGTAACGCCTTCAGTGCTTGTTAAGTTACCTGGAAACAATATGCGTGTACTCTGATAACACAATTTACAATAGTTTACATAGATACTCAGGCATGATTATTAGCGTGGTTAATATTATATTTATTGAAATAGATTTCTAGCCCAAAAAACAAGGCTATCACCCTTTTTCGTCCCATTTGTACTGTTATTTTATTTTATTTTCTCATGTGCCGTTACCTATTAATATAATGTTTGTATTGTGTTAAATTATCATTATGTCGACGAATCAATAAGTGTACAGAAAAACCTATTGTGGTTTATGATACACTATATACCTTTGTAAAAAAATGTTACTGTCTTTTTATATAAATAAATAAATTTGACCCCACATTATCACTGAAACATTGAAGAAACTCCCAAAGTTCTAACGACTCGTTTCTCCGCAGCTGGAACGGGACAAATCCTTCGGGATGTTCGCTCGGCAACAGACCACGGATGTGCGAAGCGCGCTCACTGCCCACGCATTGGGACAAGATGATAACGTGCTGAGGCGAAAGGTGAAACTCCTGCTTCAGCCTGGAGACACATTGTTGGAGACTGAGCAGTGGATAAGGGTAAGTGGTATATATGTCCATATATACGAGTCTCGTGTATGTATGATTACATTTAAAAGACATCCATACGAAAACTGCAATAATTATTAATTACGTTTATTTTTAAAAGTCAAAATTGTGTGGTTGGGGTTTGAAGCCGCGACCAATGGGAATTCGACCGAAGTTAATGAGATTATATTTTATAACAAAAATATCAAACCTTCGTCTATATAATATTGGTATGGACATCTTTCAGCATTGCATAAGAGACTTCTAGTATTAAGGAAATTCACACTTAAGTTTTATGAATTGAAGTGACAATTTTAGTCTAGCTTTGGTGTCATAAATGGGACAGCTCCGCTGAATGTTAAATGGAGCAAACGAAATTCACCGTTTCAGACACTCCTTCACAGAACACTCGCAACACTATTTAAGATCGTTACCACTTAAATGTACCTGAAAGTACTTTTGTAAATTAAATTGTATTATTAATAATTGCGCGTCATAGTAAAATATCGTAAAGAAACTGGAGATCTGTGAATTCTAGAACAATATCGAAATTACTTACCCTCCGTATTCTAAGAGAAGCGTTTCGCTTGAAGCATATTACGTTGATCACATCGATATGTCCTTTTAAATTATGTAGAAAACAATTTATTACATTTTCTTGTCATTACCCACCAATTGTGGATCAAATCCAAAGATGAGGAATTTAACATAATGCCACAATCATAGACTCTATTCTTACTCATGATATACATCTTCATCAACCCATATTCGCCCACTGCTGAGCACGGATCTCCTCTACCATTGAGAGGGTTTAGGCCATAGTCCACCACGCTGGCCTAGTGCGGGTTGGCGGACTACACACCTAAGAAATTCCTAAGAACTCTTAGGTGTGCAGGTTTTATCACGATGTTTTCCTTCACCGTTAAAGCAAGTGATAATTCAATGTGAATACACACATAACTTCGAAAAGTCAGAGGTGTGTGCCTGGGGTTCGAACCCGCGACCGTCGAGATTCTCGACCGCGCGCCCAAACCTCGAGGCCATCACTGCTTATATACATACATATTTATAAATGTGTTTGTCCGCAGCTAGTGACATTTGGAGACACGGCGCTAAACAAAATCCGCTTCGCGACAGATTACGAGTGCGACACCAACACAAACTGCACGCTCAGGGGTGAGTAACACAAACACGAGTTCAACAATTAGCAGCATTACAAATAAAAGTACCGCACCAAAAATATACGGAAGTTGTAAGACAAACGAGACGCAGCGCCAAAGAAATTCCGAAGTCATTACAAATTTCATAAAGCAAGCGAAACTTTTTAATAACTCCACAGCTCGGGACGAATGGCCATGTAAAAAGTTAATTTCTCATTTCTCGTAAGGGCAATTTGTGTTTTTTGTATTAAAAAAAAGTTGGAGATTTAAGATTTCACGCTTGCATAAATAGAAAAAGGCACTTAAACTTTGAACACGCGCAGATGTTTCGCCGTGCATAAATCCTTGTTCTTGAGTGGGGAAACATTGGGAACATTGAATTTACAGTGAGGTCTCATTTTATTTTCGTGGCCCGTTCGCCACCGCCGCCGGAAAAACGCCACATTTCGTGTTATTACTGGAATGCTCTTATCTACGTTTTTGGTTTTAAAAAAATATTCCTTCTAAAAACAATTAGGATCGCAGCATGCTATGAAATCTAATAAGTTGACCTGATTAGTTCGCACTAAATTATAACAAAGATATTCGCATTTATATATAGCTGTTTTTAGTATACTACCAGTGCCATATTCATTGCCCGTACTACTTTTCAGTCGACACTGTAGGCGTCAATAGTAAATTGGTTCAAGTACGTAGGCCGCAACATTTAATTTAATTCAGTAATTTATTAAATTGAAAACCAATTTTGCTGCATGCCGTTGCTTAAAACTTATTTATTATTTACATTTTATTGTACGAACGAGGACAATAAACTGAACAAAAACCAAAGGTAAAAACAATTGACGGTCTTATCGCTCAAGGCGATCTTTTAGAAACAACTATAAGATGGACAAGAACTGAAGAAAGGATAGAATATAAACTTATACCTATGAATAAATTATGTAATACCTATATATACATGGGAATGTATACAGGGTGTATTTAGACCGTGATCGAAAACTGAGGCAGGTAATAGCGAGGCTGATCACAAACCCAGTGGCGATATTAAAAATCGCGACAAAAAATAAAAATTTTGACGTTTTCCATACAACCATCGGTGTTAAAAGTATGTGGTTTGTATGGAAAACCTCAAAAATTGTATTGTTTGTAATCACTATCGCTATTACCTGCCTGAGTTTTCGATCACGGTCTAAATACACCCTGTATATCGCTGGCTCACTATTACAAGGTTCTATGTTACAATTTTAGCCCTTATTTAGTTATGAATACTACTAAAAACTAAATAAGTGCTAAAATTGTAACATAGAACCTGGTAATAGTGAGCCAGCGTTATGTTGCATGTAAAACAAACAAAATTCTAAATTAATATAATAATGTTATTTAAGCAATACATACTACATTTATACCAATGTATTTTTTTTATACAGAACTGAACTACCATTTTGCAAGACAACAGGATGAAGAGAAACTGCGACGTATGAAGGCGTCGTGGGAGAAAAATCTACCGGACCTCAATGATTATTTGGAGCACATACTGCCCCTACTGAGAAACGCTTCGAAACAGAACAGTGAGTTTTATTTCTTTTTGTGCTAACTATCTGCTACGAATTTCCACTTATAATCTAATCTAACTTTATCTACTGATTAAAAAAAATTATGATAAACAAAACTCCAGTCATAAATTACAATCAAATTTTCATTGAAATTTAAAATATTAATTAGCTATTAAAATAATAAATAATTTTACCCGCGGGCATAATTTATTAATGCACATTATTAAAGTAAGTTCTAAGCAGCGTTATGCCATTATATCGGCTAATGGTACCTTCTGACACACAATACAACTTCTAATAAGAAACAAACTAATTTAAACAAGTCACTGAAATGACTTTTGTTCGTTGTCGAGTTTGCGTCTAAAATTAACAGCTTTTAATTTAGGCTAGCATGTTTTTGCTACTTATTCGTGATTAAAACTCACTAACATTTGGAATTTCCGTCAAATAAAATAGTTTTGTTAATACAAAACTATTTAACTAACTATTAAAGTGTACTATTAGTCCACATTGGGGCCATATTTTGAAGATACTTAATTTAACGTCACTTTGAATTTTCATACTGGTTACTTTACGATATTTTCATCAATAAAAAAAAAGATATTCAGTTATAACTGAATTAAATAGTCTATAGACTAGGTTATTTAAAAAATCCTTTCATAGATCCATTGAAGAGTTTCACAAATAGTTTTTTTTCCCCATAAAGTTTTGTGACAAACATTGACCATTGACCTTACTCGCGTTCTCTCGTGTAGCATTTAAAAAATTTTTTTATAGAAGTTCCTACCAATGCTACAAAAGCAAAAAAATATCAAGGAAGTTAGAAGTAAAAAGTCTTTGACAACCTCATCCATAGGAAAAACAAAACAACAAAGCCTTAGCAGTAATTACCAGCCATCACGATACAAAGAAACCTAAAATGCAGTATGAAGTTCTATTACAAGATTAAAAGGACGTTCACTAAGTAAAATACTCTTGTGGCCAGGCGATATGTGAAGTGCGGACTCATAGGCAATCCTTCAGACGTCCTTACCGAGATCCCTTATAAGTGCCCACTTTAATTCTCTATCATACTTATTTCAAGTTGTCTTTTTCTGCTCAGAAGAGTGCGTTTCTTTCATATAATTTGCGAGCCTTTTCTAGTTTATTTTTTGGTAAAATAGTCCTGAATATTATTGTGATTTTGATGAATACGAATGTCTAGATAAATGCATTCATACAAGGTTTGACGAGTCAGTCATCCCAAAACTAAGCGCAAGAATACAGTAATTATACTGTACTTGTAGAGTTAAGTTCCTTTAACCCTCAAACATCCTCGCTTTAATATAAACAAAGAGTCAGACGCAATTGCAAAGAAAAAGCATGTCCATGCCTCAAGTCCATTCGAATTGTTGGCAATTATATCGTAAAATCTAGCATTACTTTAACTACCCTAATCCTTTCAGCTTGATGTGTTTTTAACGACATTTTTTGTTGAATAATTGTCTGACGTAATGCCAGCACATCATCTCTAAAGCAGCTGTTTAAAACATTTTGAGGGAAATGTTCTCTTTCAGGAGAGGTAAAGAGGTTTATTTTCATGCAACGCGCTATTTATTATAAAAGTTCTCGTAAGTGTGGCTTCATTTTTAAACTTGATTAAAAATTAAAATTCAAAAAGATATGTTACTACACCGAGTATTCGTAAGTTGTTAACACTTTTTTTTAATTATAATACTTGTCCCATGGTAAGGCTTATACTGTAAAGATATTTAAATACATTTCTAGCGCTTAGTAATTAAAATAATAGACATATATACTTACGTTACGTAATAAAAACTTTAACTACAAGCAAAGTGACACAATAACATAAATAATAAGACCAGATTTTCAGACACTAATTCATAAAATATACTTGAATAGCATTCCTCCAAACAAAAGCATTAGTCTGGATACAGATCCATCTACAAGTATTGAATTGCATTCAGTATGCAGCCGATTCCAAGTACGGCGTAACCTATTGACACAATTAGTTAAAGAGCAAAAGACAATATCCTCCAGCCATCCAATATGAATTCACTTATCAATTCGTCGTCTCGACAGCCTCGTTGGTCTCGCAGTATAAATGTGTACCATTAAATATTGAGATGTTGGGTGTATATATTGTAAGAAAAGTCTCAGTAGCAACCTGACTGGAAATGTATCCAAATGTGGGCTTGCTTCTACTTCGAATCTTAAATAGAAATAGCATAAAATGGGTACAGTAATGATTAAATATCTTAATGGAGGTACATGCGGTAGTATATGTGTGTGTATTTACTTATCAATTCCTACAATCCAATCACTACTTGTATATTATGATTAAATAAAAAATAACAATAAAATTGGCTGAAGAGTAATAACTTATACAGAACGAGCGAGTTCTTAATAATTCAGTAAATACATCCGTTTGTTCAATAAAGTCTTTGCACCTTTATTTATCGTCATAATGTACGTTACGAGCGGAAATAAACTTAGTATTTTATAGTCCACGGAGAGATTTCTCGGGAACATCGCAATATATTTTACATCTTTACAATAAAACTGTCGTAAAACCGTTTTCTTTTAGTTTACAGATTGATTACGGTTTTGGAGGGGGAGATAGGGGCAATAGAGTTGGAATTATACTTATGAAACTCCGCATAGCATAGTGGAACACCTTAGAATACGTAATGTGACGTGCCTTGAAACTACGAAGCGGCAGCTACTAATAGTAGTCTCATGGCTACATGAAGTGATTAATACTGCAGTAGAAATGCCATAAATCTTGAATTTACCCGCGGCCATTCCATTCCATTGAAGAATAAACACAGGCTTCTTTGTAGAACACTCAATTTATTAGGATATTTAGTTCGCGTTCAGTAACGGGCAGTTGTCATTACCAGATGGCCGCTCCATCTAAATGAAGAAATGGATCCGTAATTTCATCTAAGTCATTACTTCTGTTAAGATCTTGGAGTTTTGATACTTTGAATTTTATTATTTAAACACTAATAGGTTTGATACGACGTGTGTAATATCGATTATTAATCGCTTAGTTACTTAAGATGGAAAAAAAAACATGAGGTAATTAGCAAACCTCAAATTTTTCCATTAATATTTCCTAAACTTGAAAAATCTGATTCGGCTAATTCAGTGTACGAGGTCACAAAAAAATTAATTACTTTGATAATTCTGTCTTGAGTTATGAGTAAAAAAACTTGTAAATTAGATTTTGCTCTATGTGTTAAGATATTAAAAAC
Source organism: Cephonodes hylas (assembly GCA_030295005.1). Classification (NCBI taxonomy): domain Eukaryota; kingdom Metazoa; phylum Arthropoda; class Insecta; order Lepidoptera; family Sphingidae; genus Cephonodes; species Cephonodes hylas. The sequence continues at coordinate 9,381,960 of AP025372.1, read as the reverse complement.
TATTATATATTGCAGCTAGTTCACAAAAAGCAAGCTATACAATAAATATCAAGCGCTTCTATATGTCGATTAATACAGAAATGATGTAATCTCTAATTAAATAAATGCCTAATAAAATCTAATTCTTAACGAATTTGAGGTAAATTCTGGTTCTATTTTCGCATTACATCAAGAAATGTCTATACTTATAACTGGAAGTATCAACTCACTCCCTGTTCCTCCATAAGGAATGGAACTTTTAATGGATTTTATAATATAATGGGAGGAAACTTAGTCTACACGTGGCGTTTCGCGCTAAATTTGAACCAAAGGACAACAGTCTTGGAGAATACATTAATTTGGAACAAGTTAGACGTCTTAATAAAGGTTTTATCTTGGATACACCACTAAATTGATAAAATTGATCACAGTCGAACTGCAACTATTCAGAACATCGGCACAAATTCTGTTTCGGTTTTGTTTCATTCAACTTGAAACAGAATATTCGCAAACCTCTCTCCCATACCATCGAACTGAAAAATATTGCGTGCCATATCCTTTAAGTCTTTAAAAAACTTTATGAGGTCATTGCTATCAGGTCTGCAAACCTAAGTAATTCTATCGTATCTTTTTAACTCTATTTTATCTTATCGAATCTTTAGGTGAGATAACTTCATTACTTATTTCACCTCGCGTAAACATCTTAATTCCAAGTATAACGACCATTATATTTTTTGTCTGTTATTGTTTGTACTGTATCACAATGACTTGTTTTACCTTCTTACTTTCATAAGTACTTCTTACGTTCATCAGCTCATGCTGATTGTCTCTAGATAAATTTAAAAAAATTAACATTCCTTCTCAACAAACTTTTTATGAAGAATAAATACTTAAGTAACGCATAATAAGGACAACAGCTCGGTGATTTGATAACGGAAAAAAAACATGTAAATAATGTACCAACCCGCCATTAACATTTAGATCTAACCAGCCCAAGGTTACGAGTAAAATGCTCTTGCCAAATGTAGATACATAAAGCAAATGTGAGCTTTCTACGAAATGAGTATTTAAAAGTTGGTAGTAAATTTACTTATTCCAATGTTCCCAAAAGATTTAATTACCGCTGAACATTAAAAATAAAAATTAGAAAAAAGTGTATGTACACTTGTGATGCAATCAGTCAAAACACAGATTGAGCGAAATTTTTTGAACGAACAGTTTGTACGATGTTTAGCAATGTTGATGTATTACATTTCGATAGAAGGAAAAGCTCACAAACTGTTATTTATTTCTTAGTGTTTTTATTAATCACACTATTAAAATCCTCTCATTTCAATCGAGAGCAAAATCTATAAACTAGAATTTAATACTTTCACAAATCACAAATAAAGAACGTTTAAACATCTATGTAGCTTATGTTCATTTGTTTCTTTAGATTACAACTCCGTGGAAGAATACTGGGATGCGTTAGGAGAATACGAAGGAGGTTTGCTGAAGGCCCGAGAACTCTGGGACAACATAAAGCCATTGTACCTGAAGCTGCATAAATACGTTGCTCTTGGACTGAAAGGGGCCGATGCGGTGGGCAAGCCTTTGGCAGGACACTTATTCAGTGAGTAACAAGCAGCTCTAACACGTCATCATTGACATAAGCTTACAATAGATATTCGTGTAAGGCAATATATTACATATGGTTAAGATATTGCTCTACGATTTTTTTTTTGGTTCAGTCGGTGAATTTGTATGGGTAATTGTCTTATAAATAAGTGTTGAAATAATCTTAATGTATCATATTGTAGGTTATTATTTTTTTTAAGAACATCGTTCATCTAACTTTAACCGTCGTTGCACTTTAACAGTGGTACTTTTGTTTCAATTTATATGGATTTGTATATTGTTACCAAACCTATAAAAAGCCACATTGTCTTTTACTCATGAATTCAGTTGTTTCGGAATTTCTGTTTAAAGCTAAGAAACTATGTACATATAATGAAAACTACTAGTATGTACGTATTCAAGCAAGTTCAGAATGCCTTTAGTAGCTTTGGCGGTAGTCCAGAAAACTAAACCGTCGTCGAGATTAAACATTTAAGGATAAGCATTACCCTGAGAAATATGCGACAATGAGATTGTATCATATTGAATATATTACGAAAGTTTCGGCACTAAGTTCATACATAAATATTTATACTGCGCGTAAAATCTGTTGTCGGAATTGGAATTTACCCGTTTGCAATGCGCTGACTTAAGAAATATACTGAAGGTTATAAATTATTTTGCGTTATTACAATCGTTATTTAGTTCGTTCCTGCGCCTTTCTTAATTTATTTATTTCTGCTTTAAACTTCATCGGCTTGTCGTGATAATAGAAAATAGAAATTAAGTATCTGTAAATCAATAAAAGTACCTGTTTTAAAATTGTCAAGTTTCTATTTAAGTAAGTATATTTATGCAATTATTTATTTCAGGATCACTCACTGGAGATGATTGGTCAAATCTGATCGAAAATCTTCTGCCAAAACATTCAGGCATTTATCAGAAAGTTCACGCTAATCTTCAGCTTAAGGTAAGATTTCGGAGCATTTAGTATTTAAAATTTAATCTGTCTTTGTTTGTCCCACTTGAATAAGCGTTATATATTCAAACACTATAACTTTATATTGATACCTAGGATCTCGGCGGTATGAACGCGTTCAAGCGAGCTGCGCAATTGATCAAAGCACTGAATCTGGGAGAAATTGAGGCTGAAACACTGACTGATTCTATATACAATAGCACTTGTCCAACTACGTTGATTGACTGGTGCAAGCCGAACAAAATGAAGGCGATCACTTGTAAAGATATTAGCATAGCGAATTACATCGAAGCTCATGAAGCAGTTATGAAGATCAAATATAAGGAAATCATAAATTTACACAGCAATAACACTTACGTACTACGAGCGGCGCCTCGTTTCTCCGGTAAGTTTTATCTCGTAAAATTCCTTTGTTTTTCTGAAATTGAGGCACCTAAAGGATATTCTTTTTAATTGTTATTTCACTATTTTTTCTCCCGCTTTATATGAATTGTGAAGGAAAATATAATGGGGAAATCAACCGCTCTAATTTATTACAGTTATACTAATTTATTGAAGTACGTTTCCTGTAATAGATCACTTAACAAATTGGACTAAGGTACTTGTAGGTGCAGAGGAAGTTCAAAAGAAAACAGCAAGATGTATTAGCTGAAAAAATATTCTCATGGTTATCCTTTTATAATAAAGGATGAACTTATGTGAAGTGGAAGGAGTTACATTATTAGGCTGCTTAGTAAATTTTTACTTTGGTCGTATTATATCAGATTTTCTTCTTGCAGCGATTTACGAGGCTATCCCCGGATTCGTATCGCTCTTATCGCTTAACCCTCATGCGTTAAGCAAAGCGGGGCTGTACTCATTGGAAATCTTTAATTACAATCCGAATTACCATCGCCTCGTTCTGCAGTTGATAATGGCTCTACGAGATCTACCGAAGTAAGTTCGCTAAAACTGATACAGACACCATTTTCATAGTTGGTTAATCTTTCTGAGTCTCCCACTATTCTCTACCTAGTACAGCTACACCTATACAGTAAAGACCAAATACTCATAAGTTAATATTGTTACAGATTGAATTTCTATTTGGCGGCAGACGAATGGAGGTTAAAAGTTTTGATGGGAGCAATCCCATACGCAAAGATTCCAAGCAGTTGGAGTGAATTCAGAAATAACTTCTCCTTAATTGAATCATCCAACACGGATTTCCTCGGAGATCCCTACATGCTTTTCAACAAACCTTTCCTTGGGTGGGTAATTTAAAGATTAAACTCAAAATCCACAACACACGAAGGAGCCGTAATTGAGTAATTAATTTTGTTACAGAAAATTCATGGGCCTGATTCTAAAGTATCAAATTTATCAATCCTTCGCTGAGGAGTTAATATCTGATGAATCTGACTTGATCAGTCACATAGCAGAAAATAACGAGCGTTTGATGTAAGTTTCTTAGTAAAAAAGTATTAGTAGCTTATATTATTATTTTTCAAATGGTGCAATAGTTTCCACTTTTATTGATGTAATCTTTCTATAAATGTTTCGCTACAATTTTTCTACAATAATTGTACACTTTAATTTTAGTTAAACAAGTTGTGTATATAAACAGTAGTATAGGTATATAAATATGTGCAAATATAATTTCTTATAAAAAATATGTTTGGGAAATATATACATATACGACAATATTTAAATTTCCAATATTTCGTCAATTTGAATGCTATAATTGAAAAAGCTAATCACAACGTAGAATATAATTGATCCTGCGAACTTTAATTAACAACCTCGTAGCTTTGAAAAGTCAACTAAAATATTCCTGATTGTGTTTCTGTTGTAAAAGTTTTCCTTTACATAAAGAACATTCGGGTTTAAAATGGCGTGGAATAATATTCACAGTTTAATAACAGTGTTACCATAACAAAAGACAAAACGAAAAAATCCATATTATAATGATCTTATTTCATTTTACAGTGATACGATGATGCAAGGCTATGGTTCAAATTGGTTAGAGATGGTTAGTGATTTGCTAGCAAAGAGAGAAAACGGTCTGGAATATACCGGACTCACTGACTACTATAGACTCCTAGACGAGTATCTGGACAACCAACTAGAACCGTCGATTGGAAACGAACCAAGTGAAGACTACATAGATCCACCCATCATTGAATCTACTCCCGAGGAAAATGAAATACAAACTTCTGCTGAGCTCCCAGAAGGCGCTCCTGAGGAGGTGGAAAAGCCTGAATCGAATACGCACGAAGATATCATTAGCAATGTTATCGATACTGGAGATGAATCGAATGCTAAATTCGGTTCAGAGACTTCAACCGTTGGTGTTTTGGAGATTAAAAATCCAGTGGCAGCCGAGGACCAAATAGAAGGAACAAGTACGAAAGAAGCGTCATACAATATGTACTGGTGGATAGGAATAGGCGTAGCTTTAGCCGTTGTTGTGATATTTGTAGCGATAATTGCGAGAAAACGTCACAGTCACAGAAAACAACTGGAAAGGCAAAGAAGGGATAACTCTCGTGCCTGATTTGAAGAATATCGGTTCTAGAATTGGAACCGATTCTTATCGATACTGAGACTAAATGTTAGTGAATTGTGCCAACACCGTGTGTTTTGCATGTGAATTTTTAAAAAGACGTGTACTCGTGATTTTAAAGTTATTTTGTGTATTCAGCTTTGGTTAGACTCTGGCACTGTTTGGCGGTGATAATTTATTGTTTCAGTGAGGTGCTGTATATTTATTTAATGTCATCACATTCATTGCATTTACTTCCACTTGATGCATCGTGTATTCATTTGAGGTTTTCTAATGTGTTTTAATAATTAATGTAATGCTAGATAGATATTAATGAAAATGGAATGAAATATTTTTGTACATATCACAATTTGCATAATAGAATAAAAGATTGTTACCAAGAGTGTCTATGATAGTTGTACATTCTAGTTAGATGTAATTTCGCTGTGCCTTAAGCGTCTCAATTTCTAATAAGTAAGATGCGCAAAAATATAATAGAAAAGAAATTATCAAAATTTGTATAAAATAATGTAATTTTGTAAAACATCTATGTATTCTCCGCTATATTATTCAGACCAAATCTTGATGTTAAGTTTTCCGAATATATATGTCGATATGATTATATTTCATCACTTAGTGATCTATTTTCATTTTTTTTTTAATATTTACTTCGATAAATGGATTAATGTTTTTGGTTATTTGTTATTGTGATTTTATCTTGTGACTTTACTGTCAGTAAAGTGGCGTTTGTAAACATTGTCAACACCAGAAACAGGAAGTAATAAATGTTTTAAACATTCTTCATTTGGTTTTTAATCAATATCATTGAACAATTAACTAAATAGTAACCTAGAATGGGCAAAGAGCTTCAACGGGTAAGTACATTCTAGCTATAATTAAAAAGCTGATGAATATTGCCTTATTCTGTCATGTAATACATATAAATTAACAAGGTATATTATATATGTATTGTGTGTATAACCACATGTATGTATATTTTATATCATTTACACATCCCCACATCTTGTTGTTCACTCTTTGTATATTACATTCCGCCAGGTTGTCTGGATGAGATCGCTACGAGCGATAAGACCGCCGATTGTCCACTGTTTTTTTATAAGTTGTTTTGTATTATATTTTGTGTTTAAATGGTGTACAATAAAGTGTTTATCTATCAAAAGGTAAATACTGCACAGCATAGGCAATTTCATAACGATAAGGTTTTACTTCTTGAAAAAACGTTGGACCCAAACTTCACCTATTACGAAATAAGCAAAACGGACTTTTTGTTCTACAAAACTTGTCTCAAGGACTGTTCTTCAAACAGCCTACACAGTTCCGTGGTTTGGCTTCAGCCCAAAAAAGGTTGAAGACCTCCGATATAATACCACTTACTGTCACGGTCACTTTACTGCAATATTTATCTTAATAAATGTATTGACAAGAGACAGTTCTTAATAGATTTATTGATGAGGTCAGCCGCATGGAGTCAGCTGTAGCTCATTATTTCTGTGACATGAATTAACAGAAGGAATAACTTTGGTATACACTCGTAAGAAGATCGTAACAGAATAATTAACTGACTTTTAATTAATTTTATTATTATTTAATCTTCCTTCATTTTATAGTAATATTACTTACCAAACCTTACTTTACTAGAAAACAAATTGGTTTTGAGTTCATATTGAGTGCATTTTTTTTTAATTATTGCTACAGCTATCTTTTCTTCACTTCAAATTTACGCTTGTATTGCTGTATTGTCCATGCTTCCACGATTTGGACTGATATTTCATACCTAATTAATGAAAACTGTAAGGAATTCGGTGTGAAGTGATCGTTCTGTTATACCATGGAAGCAAAGGACTTCTTTCCTCTGTATTTTTGTTTAATTAATAGTACTACATTTTACGGGCAAAAAATAAATAAGAAATCTTTGAAATTATAATGGACAATCAGGGGTCTTATCGCTTCAAGTGATCTCTTCGAACATGATTGCACATTAGTCATTATTATATTAAATTGGATAATCATATTTGAGATGTGCCTTTACAAATTACAAAGAAGTAAAGTTACTGAACACAATATGTTTGAGACCTATTTGGTGTTAATTCGGTTGAGCTTACTCTAGGCACACAATTAAATCTTAAAGCGTTGCATAAAATAATTTGGTGTAATTGTATTACTTAAAGCAACTCGCTGCGTGAGCGAACCACGCTCCAAATACAGTAATAAAGGATTTTGTAATTAAGTGAATATGAGGCATAGAAAGTAATTACTATAAACACAGTTTCTAATATAATGTTCTGAGAAGCCCGGGGCATAGTTACTGGCGTGCATAATGCGGTTGAGTTAGCGAGTTCAAGTCTTGAAATGTTTCGTAGCGTATAAATGAAGTTGTGAAGTAACTATACGATTATTATTTGAGGATGTATTTAAAAGCAATTTTAGAAGAGATGTATTCAAAACTGCCTCGAAGGAACCGCGGATTAAGAGTTTTAATAGGTGTGCCGTGGCTTTCATGGTGGCGTGCGATCAAAGAATCTTATAGTCGATTCACGGATCACAAAAAGTATTTTTCCAAGAAAATATTAGCACGGTATATAGCTAAAAATAACCACTGAAACGTAGGATCGAACTTACAATGCCAAATGAATTTCGCGTAATTTATCTTGTACTCACATTACGCCAGGTATGTACATACCTGGCACTATCAGATACGTGCACATTATCGGACCCACCTATGAGCCTATTGCCATCCCGAGACCTCTAGATGACTTGCACATGGTTGTGTCGCGAGACCATGATACAGTCAGACAACGTCGAATAGCATACATACATAGTCGTAAATGCTGAATGCATTAAGCATGTCCAGTCGTTACCTAGGACGGATTAACGGCTACCATTAAATAACTCAGGGTTATGGTGCAGAGAAGCTCGATTTATTCCTTTAAATGGAGATAGGTTGTGCCAGCTCGATTATCTATCTTTATTGAAGATACATATTACTAGCAAAGTTGTAAGTGTTGGTGATAGAACACAGTATCATCACCAGCCTTTCACATCCACTGTTGGACATAGGCCTTGATCTTCGGCCCTCCCCATCTAACCGCTACCAGCCACCTTGCGAATATCGTCACCCCACCTAGCCAGAGGGCGTCCTATACAACGTTTGCCATTACTTATAGTTCATACATATTTGTATAACATAATATCATAAATTAACATTCTTACAACACAGCCAAATTTCATTAGAAAAACAAACAAAATGGAACTAAACATCGTTGCAGTAACGGTATCCCCTTGGATCCTTGCCAAGAGGTTCGATATGAAAGAGATGCTGGCGAAGGATGGCTCCTGAATATCTAGTGCAAGCAGAGACTGCTGAATCAGGTGAAATTTCGGCGCTTCTACATGATGAATAGAACTTTTGATTACACTTGCAAAACGATAACATTCATAATGCTATTCGATGTGTTCATAGATTTTATGGGGAACTGGTAATATTACCTATTATTATTCTGTAAACAGGGAAGATTTAAAGAAAATTGTGTTAGGGTAATAATTATCCGACCTATAAGCTTGGCTACAGTGATCGCCATTTTTCCTATGCAAATATTACTTTTTGATATGATTAAAATAATAAAGTTTAGTGATGCTTTTTTAAATATTACTTTTTGTTAGTAATTTGATTGATGTAAATAATTGTATAATTGTGGGTATCAATAAAGTGTCCTATCTATGTATCTACCCTTCCTCTTGTTTCCTACGTTACAGGATAAGGTTGATGCACATCTTATTATCGAGAATAAAAATATGGTCTGTACTATGTATTTATCAGATCTCTAAATAATCTGTTTATACCTCCAGCAAATCCAGCTCCTAGCAATAAAATAAACTGTTATAAATGCCTGCTTGCAAAATGCAAATCCTATTAGAATTTAATTTAATTTCGTACTTATGTAACTGCCTAAACGTAATGCGTAAGATGGAACGTACAAGCCAAATCTGGTGACATCTGTAGGCTTTTACAAAACGCTTACATTTGAGCCACATTTGCATAATCTAAGATAAAATACGAATCATAAAAAGGAATCCGAAAGCGTGCTTAACCATCTGAACGGAATAAAAAATACAAATATATTTTGCTTTTACGTTGATCTCGTTTTTCATAATTCCTGACTGGTAAATCAAAGGCCGCTTTGGATGATTTTTTTGATCGCATTAAATATATTTATTTAAATACTATTGTATTTAGTACATTTATATACAAGTTCTTTCAAGGTTTGTTACTGACAGTCGATGGCGCCGCGTTATATTTTGCCAACAAGCAAAGTATTGATAGGGATTTCCTTCCATCGCGCGACTTTTCAAAAATAACTCGATTATTTAAACCATACGCCGAGACTTACTCGGAATTAATAGAAGAATGGCAAAACCGATGGAAGCTGTCTGTAAAGGGACGTCATCTCTATCAATATTTTCCTTCGGTTAGCGATCGCTTGGCGAAAACCTGGCTTGAGATTGATCATTACGTGTCGCAATTTCTAACGGGTCACGGCAATTTTCGTAGCAAATTATTCTCATTTAAGTTGGTTGATTCTCCTATGTGCCAATGCTCAACACATGATTGCGAGTATGAACAGTCCGCACATCATATCCTTTGGGAGTGCAATCTTTGGTCGGATGAGCGTAACAGTATGCTCAATAGTATGCATGTAACGTCTGGTGTTGTTTATTATACAGACCTCGTTGAATCCAGGAGGAATTTCCGTGCCTTTCAGCGATTTTGCCATACCTATTATTGGAAGTCTGTATAACAGTTCGCACGTTAGGTCCAATTTAAGCAATAGTTATTTATCCGTGGTGCGTTAATTGCGGCAATTTTTTGGTAATTGTAATTGTCTTTATTTAAGTGAGGTTAAACCTCATAGCTCAATATTTTGTCACCCGCTTTGCTGTGGAGGGAAGTGGACAACTCTTTGTTTTCCAACTCCTCCTTTACATTGCTTTTCTGATTAACTTCGTTGCGGGATTTTGACAATTTAGGTCCCCTTAGATTCGCTGAGCTTCATTGCTCGGCGCCTATACTGTGCGTGCCGCTATTGATCCTGGAATACAGGAGTTGCAGTGGCGGGTGTGTGGTGGGATAGGGAAACTTGACAGTCGATGGCACTGTTGATGACACTGGATACATTTTTGACATTGACATATCCACGAACTTAATTCCCAAAGCCAAAACTTCGAAGTACCTACATAATATAATATAGAATGTCTGCTCCTAATTTACTAAGAATATGGCATAATGGACCTGATATTAAAGAAAATGTAGAAAGCATTTTTAATATTTGCAAAAACTAATGAACGCAAAAATTCACCTATCTCTTTCTATCCGGCAGTAAAAAAACGAGAGCGAACACTTTATCGACGGAAATAGTTACACAGCAGCGCACCAGCACTATAACTCTTGTGTCTTCATATTTCCCCAACGGGAATAATAAAATATTAAAACCTTTTAGAACGTTCACTTATTCACTAACTCTGTCTATAGTTTCTGTAGATTAATTGTTATATCATTCACTATTTTGCATTACGCTTTACTCATTGCAGCAAAGGGAAAATGAATATGAGGAATGAAATTAAAAATGAAATCTTGTGTGTTTAATTTATCTTTTTGTAGCTCATCTTTCTTTGTATACGGAAGATTAATGAGAATGATTTCATTCTTAATAATTGTTGCATTCGTTTAAGCGAACTCATTACCATAGCAGTTCAGGTTAACTTGCTGCAAATAATTTATAGTGGCTAGAGTTGAAAATATCTAGTAAATGAAGAGTTGAGTAATGAATGTATTAGATAAATAGGCCATTATAGGAGACTTATTGTTAAAATAACGTATAAATTTAAAAATTCCTTTCATTATAAAAACAAAAGCAGAAGCTAAGGCAGAATGACCATAGAATATACTGAAACTGCATTTGGGACTCCTCGCTTGTTCACATTACGAGTAAAATTTGCCAAATCACTTATAAATATTTTATAATTTACAATCTTAGTCGACTACTCCGCCAAATAAAAGCTTTTTAAAAGACTTTAACTGCACAATTTTCTTTATCTACATGTAAAAGTTTAAATAATCCACGAGCTCAAGATAAAATAGCTATTCACGAATGCATATACCTTTTTGTACCAAAACACGTATCGAACTTCAAAGTAAAACCTACTAGCGTGAAGCGGAACATCGAATCCTTAAGAAACTATTTTGGCAACTAACACTTGGCATCTTGCACCTACGCTATTTCACAACTTGCATTGATCAGTATACAATGAGGGCAGAATAGACTGCGAATTTTGTGACCGAGGACTCTTACAAAATTCGCAGTCTATTCTACCCTCATTATATCGTGAATCATCTGTATCGTCTCTATTCATATCCTGGTTTATGTTTCCAACTCCTCCTTTACATTGCTTTTCTGATTAACTTCGTTGCGGGATTGTGACAATTTAGGTCCCCTTAGATTCGCTGAGCTTCATTGCTCGGCGCCAATACTGTGCGTGCCGCTGTTGATCCTGTAGTACAGGAGTTGCAGTGGCGGGTGTGTGGTGGGATAGGGAAACATCCTGGTTTATGTCTGCATGGTCAGGAGTGAGATTAAACATATATGGAGTAAAATATATGAGTGTTTAAAATAAAGTGTATATAACTTAGCCTCCGGTAAGTCTCGTCGCGTTCTTGCTTTTCGATACGAGAAAACTCTTTCAGACCCATTTTCGTGCTATGAAAGCTTGGAATGGCCAGTATGGGTGTTCCCTACTTCATTTTGTTTTTTATATTGAGTAGGCGTGAAAGGATATGTGAGTTTCAATACGGCCTTTTCTTTTTAACCTGTAGAATAAATAGGAAAGACTGTGTATCTTGGTTATCTCACATGATCCTAATTACATTCTGGCAAACAAACTATATTATGTATCAAATTTGACAATCATATTTAAAAATACTTCGCTTGGGAACTTCCAGACAACGAAAAATTTTAAAGAGTTTCTTTGCTTTATCTCCTTTGAAAAGAAGACGAGGCTTGTGTCTGCTGACGTATAGCCTGTCATAAAAGTGAATTAAAAAGGCTATAAAATAAGTCATTACTAGGCAGACATTCCATTATACCACGCTGCATAACCATCAATGCAGCTTCATCATTTTGTGGCCTGGTATGAAGGGCGGTAATAAACTGGATCAGAGTAGACTAAAACTGAACGTAGTAGCATATAAAACCCAACAAGTAACATCTGAACATAACAAAACGCAATGAAGGGTTAAAACACAAACAACCTCACTGCTTTATGTCAACCATTACAGAGATTATTGAAATAATTTAACCCGTCGTTCGGGACATGTTTGTTCATTGGTGATTTATATCTCCTGTCACGGGTTGAGGGGCTTTTGTTTTGGTTAAAGATTAGATCGGGATCTTACTATATGAATATTGAACAATTTTTCTTAGAGCTTAGCTTTGATATTACTGTTAGATTTATTTATGATGTTTATTAATTGCTTCTTGACTTTGAACATCTTTATGAATTTGACTTTTAAATAGTTGAGCTCCCGTGTTTGTAGGTATGCTTGTGTCAAGATATTTTAATAGCCAAGAAAAATGATTAAATATGATATCAAGCGAATGACTATCATGTCTGATCAAAGATTATATGTTTTGAATGAAGAGTATTCATCATCAGCGCATGCACGTATGTATATGGCCCATAGCTGGGTACGAACTTCCTCTGTTTTTGACATGGTTTAAGCTTTAGTCCACGCTGACTTAGACCGGGTTGGTAGACGAATTAATAATAATTAATTCCTGACAGTTAATTACAGCCTTTGACTCGATCCTTTTATCAAATCAAATTAAATACCTATGTATAAAATTCAATTCCTACAGACACTAGCAAAAAAATGACCTATTTGCGAAATCACCGGGTTTTCTATATCAGAAAGCCATTCATCACGACAGTTGACATCGTTGTTTAGTCAATTAGAAAGTTTCCCGCCCGCTTCGAAAAGAAACCGGATATTATAAACGGATATTTCAATGAAGGCCATCAATTTCTTTTTTATAGCAAAGTTTTGTCAATTGATTGATTCTTTTCAGGTCTTTCATGTTTGGGAATCGTAGAAATTTATGTGTGTATATTATTATTGTATTCTTCGATGTTGTTACGTTGGCATGAGCGGTCGTGAGTTTTCGGTGTCTCTTTTAGAGTTAGGACAATATATAATATCATTCATCTAAATCATTCATAAACTTTTTTCTTTTCTTTCTATCTATAAGGAATTTGCCAGGGTGGAGTCTGATGTGTGTCCATTGTACAACAATAAGCCAGCTTCTGAAAGTTGACCGCTAGTATAATACTGGTTGAAGCAGTGATGGCCTCGAGGTTTAGGCGCGCGGTCGAGAACCTCAGCGGTCGCGGGTTCGAACCCCAGGCACACACCTCTGACTTTTCGAAGTTATGTGTGTATTCAAATTGAATTATCACTTGCTTTAACGGTGAAGGAAAAACATCGTGATGAAAACCTGCACACCTAAAAGTTCTTAGGAATTTCTTAGGTGTGTAGTCCGCCAACCCGCACTAGCCCAGCGTGGTGGACTATGGCCTAAACCCTCTCAATGGTAAAGGAGACCCGTGCTCAGCAGTGGGCGTATATGGGTTGATGAAGAAGAAGAAGATAATACTGGCCTTAAAATTATTGTTTTCGATATAATTATAATTACTTATCTTCTTTGATATAGTTCATTTTTTTCTAGCCGATGGCAACCGTGTATTTTTCATCGTTCAAGATTTACTCGGTAATGTTTTTACGGAGGGCTTGTAGTTACTACATATGTACATAAGGCATGTAGTTCTATGACAAATTGCGTCTTACTTATAATAATTGCGTCACCCTTTTTGAATTGTTGTGTCTCTTTTCTTCTTACCTCATGACCCAAGTATCAGAACGAGAAAAAACAGAGAAACAAACAGAGATTCAGACTTAAAAATATTTCTATAGACAAGTTCATCAGAATGTGAAAAATGGTCTCATTTTTAATCCTCAAGAATCATTGTCCTCAAATAACTTTCTAAAATAAATTAGTTACACGTGTAAAGTAAGAGTTATATTATGTCTAGAGGATCAGATTAATAACTATACCATCTGGCGATCTCATTTAACGAGTCACTTAACTACACTTCAGCGCCACCGTGAGTATTAATCAAACGAAATTAATTTTAGTTTTATGAATACCTCGCCTCCAGTTGAGTCTTTCGCGTAGGCAGTTTATTGCTTTTATTATGATGTAGTTTAATGTTGAAATTGCGAACACCTACATTGGACAGTATTTGTGGAGAAACCCATAAAAAAGAAAAGGATGTTGTTACAATGTAGTATATGCAATTATAAAAAATTTGAGGTGAAAACAGGAAAAGATAGCTATAGAAAGGTAATTATTGCAGGTCTACATCGCAACAGACGTGACTCATAACACAACGATGATATTCAGTAACCATCTTATTAGTACGGACGACAAACTAAGCAATGTTAGGATTTGATTGATGGGAGTTTGTTCTTTTCATTTAAGAATCTATAGTTTATAAAACCTCTGTAGTTCGCGGTACCGTTTGTTCCGTCAATCATGAGGTCAATTTAAATATTTTTTATTCCATATTTCTGTAAGGACAATTTCACTAGAAACTTGAAGCCTGGAAAGACGGTTGAAAAGCGTCATAAAACTCATTCGATGTCACGTGGTCCGTGGACTCTAAAACAGTAGAAGAATTACGGATGTGAAAATACACATCTGCCTACTTCTTTAGTGCAGACGTGAGTGTATTCCACGAATATTTTATCCTTGTGGGACGAAAAAATATTGGATTTCGAAATAATGAAATAATGCATAATGTAAGCTTGTTTACGTTTACCGAAAAAGTTATTTTGATGTTATTATATTGGTACTTAATTTTATTAATGGAGCTATAAACTTTCAGACTTAATTACTTATTAGTCTTCAACGTTGGTGATAGTCAACACTTTTTAACAATTATTATCTTTGTTGTAAAATAGGAATATTTTAATTTGTGTATAAATTTACAAAATGGCTCTGCAACCTTCAAATTAATTTAAGGAACAGTACAAAAAAAAACAATTTATAGCGGTGTTGATAAAATGCACTCTTAGTTGAGACAGGATTTTATATTGATAGCCTCATGGTACGGTTGGCTACATACCACGTTTCAAGGAGAGGTCGCGGTTTCGATCCCCGCACCAAGACAAATGTTTGCGTCATCCACAAATATGTATCTGTTCTGATACTCGCGACACAGAACTTCTATCCTAGTGCGGGGTCATAACTATGTATGTGACTATTGGGTGTATTTATTTAGTACCCACATTGGACTGGTCCTGTCAACCTTTTGGGGAATACAGGCGTGATTATAACTACGTATGTAATTCCGAGAAGGTAAAGGTAAACCTAGGGACAAACACACGTGCTCGAATCTCCTGACTACGATTTTCTCAGAATGTCAATGTCAGTTTGTTGACTTGTGGTCCAATCTCTCTGAATCGTATAGGCCCATGATCAGTGATATGTGTGAGGTGAATGCAGAAGCAGAATGTGTGCCAGTCTTTAGATGAAGTACAGAATGTAAGTATGTATGTGTCGTGCAATCTTAAGGCCCCTGATTCGATCCGGGACGGCCAAAGTATTTTTGTTTTTTTTGTTAAGAATATAATTTAAGAATTGTTAAGAAATATGCGCCAGAATTATCAATTGTCTCGCCCTCCACAACGTTGTACTGGCGTAAAGTGGATGTAGAAATGCATCTCGGCCTAGCTCTTCGGAAAATACAGTATTGAGGTTAATTATATAGACAACAATAAATTTCCGCACTTACATTGACCTATTCGCATAAAAATCAAATTACAAATCTAGGAATAGAAGTCTGCATAACGATTTACTTCTAATAAGAATTCCATGAATTAACTGAGTTTCAACACAGCAGTGACATAGCCAATTTAAAGTTGGCCAAGTCGGATGAACTTTAATTAATTTGTTCTCACTTTCAGCCCGGTGATTAGGGCCTTCTGTGCCATCCCGTTCCCACATAGGCACCTGTCATATGAGAGAAAAGGACAGATATAGTCCCAGTTGTGTAATAAATACAAGTCATTTCATTAGTATCTAAAGTAAATAAATTAGTATCGTGAGATATTTATGTTATTCGTGATTACTTTAATAATTGAGGTTGGCATGGTATTAAAATTATAATTAAAAGGGATATCATAACGAAGCATATAAATAAACGGCAAGCATGAATGAATATGGGCATGGACGAACCACATAACAGAACAAAAAAATATCTTTGACAAAATTGGCCATTGACATGAACACACTAACTTCTGTAGGTTTTAATACCCTACCTTCATTTCCCATCAAATAAATATATGTTCTTCGTCTTTCTAATTTTTACGACATAAATAAATAAACCAATAAAATGCAAGTCCTGTGTCGCAGGTATTAGAAACTACGAGAGACTTTTTGGTCAATATTTATGGATCACGCAAACATTTGTCTCGGTGCGGGGATCAAACCCGCAGTCTCTCGTTTCACAAGCTGGTATCTAGCCAACTGCACTAAGGGTCTGACAAACATCTGATAGCATAGCTATAAGACAAAAAAACCCAACTGATAGTTTACTTTAGTTTTATATGCTATATATCTTTAAATGTATAAAATAAAATTCATTCAACCCTTTAAAAAATGGCTGTTTACCTTAAGTTCGTGACTATGCTAGCCAAGCCTTCACTTGACCCCAATAGAAAACTGAAATAGATTTTCGCGAAGATAAGGGCTCTTGAGCTCGTGTTGCCTGATAAAACCTGTTAAAAGAACAAAAAGTTGACAAGGGTAAAGTTTACCGCTTCCCGAACCGGTTGAATGAGCAACGTAAAGTGCAAACTTCTTGTAAAGACTGTAAGTATGAAGTTGGTAACACCGAAATATATTGTTTCTTGTAGAGGGTAATTAATGCCTCTTAGCAGTGATGGCCTCGAGGTTTAGGCGCGCGGTCGAGAATCTCGGCGGTCGCGGGTTCGAACCCCAGGCACACACCTCTGACTTTTCGAAGTTATGTGTGTATTCAAATTGAATTATCACTTGCTTTAACGGTGAAGGAAAACATCGTGATGAAACCTGCACACCTAAAAAGTTCTTAGGAATTTCTTAGGTGTGTAGTCTGCCAACCCGCACTAGGCCAGCGTGGTGGACTATGGCCTAAACCCTCTCAATGGTAGAGGAGACCCGTGCTCAGCAGTGGGCGTATATGGGTTGATGAAGAAGAAGAAGAAGAATGCCTCTTATGGTGAATAAAACCGGAGTGTAAGCTATTGCACCCTTTCAGCCATAAGACTCTTATGCCTCTTCCCATTTCAATGAACCGATGGGATCAAATAGTTATGGCCACATTTACGCTTCAATATTTTAGCGTCACTTTTTCAACATACTCGTACATATGATTTGATAAGACACTTAATAAAATAACCGTTAATTGTTTTTTTACAGATATCGACCTCATTATTATCATTATCATATTGAACGGCCTCCTCTACAAAGAAGATTGTTTAGGCGATAGTCCACCATGCTCACTCACGGGTTGGCGGACTATTCCGCACTAAGTGCATAGACACATTAGAAATCTCTAATCACTTTTAAGTGTTCAGATTTCCTCCAACGTTAAAGTACGAAATTATTTATTGTGAATACACACATCACTTTCAAAAGTCGGAGGTGTGTCTGAGGTTAGAACTTGCAACAGCCGAGATTCTCGACCTTGAGCCTTAACTTTTAGGAGAGGACTATCACCTCATTTTTTACAGTTGGTACATATATTTTCGAGTTTTAAACATATGGAGGACGGAATTCGCTTCGTATTGCTTGGATATTAATGTTTTGGCACGCCTACCACTCCTGCTTGGACTTTTTATCTCTATATTCCTGTACACGCGCCACAGTCAGGCCGTGTTCAATAAAAAAATATTTTCAAAACTTGCAGTATAAAGTGTGAAAGTTGTTCGTTCAGTATGTTATGGAGCGTAAAGTGATATCCAAACTCACGTAATGGGCACGTTATTAAAAAAGTTTCCGTGTTGTCGGAGTTAAAACATGATGGTGACTTGCACCTATTTTTGAAATAACCCTTTGTTCATTTTGTTAAAAAAACACAACTTTCTTTCGAGTCGAGCTGTTATCGCCGGTACTGATTGGAATAATCCAAAGAATTTAATGCTATTAATAGTAATTATCTTGCGATCTTAGTTTTACGACCCCGGGCCGTCTAGATGTTCTAGTTCCAGGACAGGGAATGTGCCCGAAAAACGGCAATGGGCATGTCTACGTGGAACTCAAAAAAGAAATCAAAACGTGGATGCGCTCTGTCTATTCCTGCATGAGTACATGAGATATTAAGTTTGGGTTAAATTAGTTATTTATCTTAGTTATGTATTCTAATAATGATTAACTAATAAAATCTTAAAAACCGCACTGAAATTCGAACTTAATTTCATTTCAATTAAGTATTATTTAATAATTTCAGGACGAATAGCAACCTAATCTCCATCGTGTTAAGGCTCATACAGTTAATTAAAATGCAATGTAATCCTTTGAATAATACAGTATGTGATTGGCGTGTTTCGGCTCTCCTAATAATTCAGGTGACAAAAGGACACCGTTTGATGAATATGTAATGATGTGTTACGGTTCTGTTTGTTCTGTTCTAAACAAGGTGTTTTAAGAGCTTGAAAACTAAGATGCTTATACAGATAGGTGTATAATCTGGTGATGAAGTAAAATGCGATCTTATCAAATTCCATACGTCGACATATGAACTTTTAGCTGTAATAAATCAATGCTTAACCTTTTTTCAATCCCGCAGGTTAGAGAAACCAGAAGTTTAAGTGCGCGGTTGAGAATCTAGGTGGTCGCGGGCTCAAAACCCAAGAACACACTCCTTTAACTTTTCGAAATTTGTGTGTATTCACAACTGATTATCACTTACTTTAACACTTTAACTTGGTGGAGGAGTGCCCAGCTATAGGTTGTAATATATGAAGTGATAATGATAATGAATTAAAGTGACACAAAATCAAAGGACCGGACCGTTTGTACATATTAATCAGCCAATTACTAATGTTTAAAATAGCTCATAGATTTTGAATCACAATTCTATTTAGCATTCAGTGAATGTAAATCACACAGTTCAAACTGCTGTCATTAAACTTACAACAGTGAAATGACAGCACAAAGGCCATTAATAATTCTGTTCACTATAAATAGAATTTTAACCATTGTACCGCTTGGTTTGCTGCCAACGAAACTGAATGAAGTTAAAAATATCATTCCTCAAATTTCTACTAGATGTCGAAGAACCAATTCAGCGCGTGCCAGGTATGCCGAGTGCTTTATATAAATTGGCGACATTGGCTTTCACGCTTACCTGTGCTACGATATCTGCATCACTATATATATTATTTTCTTAAGTTTTACTTCATTACTTGGACGCATTGTGGCTATTGCTGATGAAATACTACCGTAGTGCATTGTTACTGTTGGAATAGAAGAACAATTGTGGTCTTGCAGAAGATATGCACTTCGTGGAGTTTTCTACATCATTACCGTCAGCCCATGTATATTTATTTATTTATCAGTTGGACACAAGCCTGCGTTACAACTGTAAACCCTCTCAGATAATATAGAGGAGATCCGTGCCCAGTACATCGTATATGGACTGATGACAATTTTCCTTTAGATACTGTACAACTATTCAGTCCATCAAGTATAACAAACACACAAGGCTGCTTAGTTTTCCATCTACAAAAACAAGATGTACCTATTTCTGTGCGACTACGTCCATATAATTCATCCGGGGTCGATGTATCAATACGGTTCCTGTAGCTGACTCAACAATACATCAATTACCAACCCATACTTTCCGGTACGGCGTAATACAGGAGTAATTTAAATTGATACACCCATATACTACGATTAATTAGCGCAAACGCAGCATTGTGACCAGAAATTACACGTTACGGCCGAGAATACATCAATTTATGTTGTCTGTTGTTTATCGTGTGAACGATCTGCGGTCGATGCAAATTGTACCTATGCAGTCTCATTTGCCAATTACTATACATATAGTATATACTATGCGTAATGAATCATCATTTTGCTTTACAGGAAAACATCGTGATGAAATCTTTTTTTTTGTTCTCGAGGGGAAAGCTGTTTATGGCTCTACTTCCCGCCAGCCCTGGGGGAAAGGGGGCTGGGAAGCGTATGTCGGGGTCACCGGTGTTCCAGCTCGGCGCGCGGCGACGTCATATCCGCGCAGATGTTAGTGCCGGGCTGGGTCCCTAACAAAATCCCTAAACCGGCATACCGACCAAAACCCCCCGGTGGCCATCTCCGCGCCAAGTTGATGAAACCTGGACTAGGCCAGCGTGGTGGACTAAGGCCTAAAACCCTCTGAATTGGAGAGGAGGCACGTGCCCCAGGAGTGGGATGTTTGATAACATTGAACAATAAGAGGTTAGTGCGATTAAAATTAGTAAAATTACATGGGTAGGTGTTGATTATGGTGATGATTGCAAATGTAAATTTTATTAAGTTGCATTGTTAACTAGGTACTACGTTTGTACCGTAAAATAATATGGACTTTATTCCATTGTATAACGTCCATATTATTATGAAACATATTTCAGACACTTTAAGTTATTTTCACGTGGAAATAAGTCAAATACCCATCATCATCATCATCATCATATCAGCCATTAGTGGTCCACTGCTGGACATAGGCCTCCCCCAATGACTTCCACCGGGAACGGTCGGAAGCCGCCTGCAGCCAGCGACGTCCCGCGACCTTGACAAGGTCGTCGGACCACCTTGTCGGAGGACGTCCCACGCTGCGCTTTCCCGTACGTGGCCTCCACTGGAGAACTTTCTGGCCCCATCGGCCATCAGTTCTCCGCGCCATGTGGCCGGCCCATTGCCACTTCAACGAGCTAATCCGTTGGGCTATGTCGGTTACTTTAGTTCTCCTACGGATCTCCTCATTTCTGATTCGATCACGTAGGGAAACCCCGAGCATAGCCCTCTCCATAGCTCGTTGAGTGACCCTGAGCCGTCCCATGACGCCTTTAGTGAGAGGCCACGTCTCAGTGCCATAAGTCATCACTGGTAACACACAACTATTGAAGACTTTTGTCTTCAGGCACTGAGGTATTTTGGACGAGAAGACGTCTCCTAACTTTCCGAACGCTGCCCAACCGAGTTGGATTCGACGATTGACCTCTCTCTCGAAGTTGGACCTGCCTAACCGGACCACTTGTCCCAAATAGACATATTCGTCTACAACTTCGAGAGTCGAGCCCCCAACTGCGATTGGGGTGGGCACAACATGGACATTCGACATGATTTTCGTCTTGTCCATGTTCATTTTAAGACCCACCTGTTGGGAGACTCGATTGAGGTCTTCGAGCATAGTGCTAAGGTCCTCCAGCGATTCTGCCATGACTACAATATCGTCGGCAAACCGAAGGTGTGTGATATACTCGCCGTTGATGTTGATGCCGAATCCTTTCCACTCCAAGAGCTTGAAGGCGTTTTCCAGCGCGGCAGTGAACAGTTTCGGAGATATAACATCTCCCTGTCTCACGCCTCTCTGTAGTGGAATAGCCTTCGTGCTCTGATCTTGTACTCGGACCGACATGGTGGCGTTGCTGTATATGCTTTTCAACACCTCGATGTACCGACAGTCAATGTGGCACCGCTGGAGAGACTCTAGCACCGCCCACGTCTCGATCGAATCAAAGGCTTTCTCATAGTCCACAAACGCTAAACAAAGCGGCAAGTTGTATTCCTCGGTTTTCTGGATAACTTGCCGAAGCGTATGGATGTGGTCTATGGTGCTAAAGCCTTTTCGGAAACCAGCTTGTTCGGGCGGCTGGAAGTCATCAAACCTGCGTTCGAGACGATTTGTGATGACCCTCGAAAACAACTTATAGACATGGCTCAGGAGCGAGATGGGCCTGTAATTCTTCAGCAAGGTGTTGTCACCTTTTTTGAAGAACAGTACCACCACGCTCCTGCTCCATGCCTCTGGCGTTGAGCCCTCGAGGAGAACGGAATTGAAGAGCCTCTGAAGGACTTTAAGTACCGGCGTTCCGCCCGCTTTCAGAAGCTCTGAAGTGATTCCGTCCTCACCCGGCGCCTTGTTGTTCTTAAGTTGTTTCAGGGCCATCTCAATCTCACACAGGCTGATGTCCGGGATATCATCGCTGAAGTGGCGGATCAACTCGGCTCTCGGGTCTTCGGCCGAGCGAACAGCGGGCTTGGCAACCGAGGTGTAAAGCTGTCCGTAGAACCTCTCGATCTCCCTTAAAACCTCTGCCCTCGTCGACACTACGCGGCCGCCCTCCGTCTTCAGCCTAGACAACTGTCTTTGCCCAATAGACAAGTCTCTTGCAAACACTTTGGAGCCTCCGTTCCGCTCTATTGTCTCTTTAATGCTCACAGTATTGTGAGCACGGACATCGTGTCGCAAGGACTTCCGGATCCGTCTATTGAGCTGACGATATGCTTCGGCATCCTCGGAAGACTGCAGCGCCATAGATCGACGTTCGGCCATAAGGTCAAGAGTGTGGACCGAGAGTTTTTGTGGTCTATCTCTACGGCGAGGTCTAAAATGCTTAGATCCCACCGCATGGACAGCTTCTACCAAACCGCTGTTTAACTCGTCCACGGCAAGGTTTTCTTCCAGGCACTCGAAGCGATTTTTCAGCTCGAGTTGAAAGCTCTCGGGGTTTTGGATATGGGCGCGAGTAGGTCGTAGCGTAGACTTCATCAAGCGACGTCTTTCTAATTGGACGTTGATATTCAATGAGCCTCTAACCATTCGGTGATCGCTACCGGTTTTCACCCTGTTGATCACAGAGACATCACTGAATATCCGTCGTTTCGTCGTCAAGATGAAATCTATCTCATTTCTCGTGGAACCATCAGGGCTCAGCCAGGTCCATTTCCTGTGAGGCGGCTTCTGGAAGAAAGAGTTCATCGCAAAGAGTCCCTCTTTCTCCAGGAATTCAGCCAGCCTCTGACCCCTGGGGTTCCGTTGCCCATGTCCAAATTGCCCCACTTTCAACTCCGCATCGCTTCTCATGCCCAACTTTGCGTTAAAGTCTCCCATAACAACATTGAAGTAGGTTTTAGAAGTATGTATGGCCCGACTTATGTCCTCATACATCTCCTCTACTTCTTCATCTGGGTGTGTCGAGGTCGGCGCGTATACCTGTATGACCTTCAACGAATATCTTTTGGATATTCTGAGTATCAGGTACACTACCCTGCTCGACACACTTTCGATGGATACGATGTTGTTAATGAGAGACCTGCGGACGAGAAATCCGACACCTCCTCTGGACTGTTGGTCGTCCCCCCGGTAGAAGAGCAGGTTACCGGACTTGAGGGTTATCGTGTCCTCCCCAATCCTGCGGACTTCCGACAACCCCAGAATGTCCCAGTGTAACCCGCTCAATTCTTCTTCCAGTTCGACAATCTTCTCGTCTGTCCTCAACGTGCGTATGTTGTGTGTTACCAGGGCCAGTCGTCGTCGGGGGTGGTAGCCGGGGCCAACCCGGGGATTCTTAGCACCCCCCGCCCCACCGTTACCATGGCCGCTACCGTAGCCAGGAATAGTGGGGCTGCCGGGGACTGGGGGCCTGGTCCTAGTCTCGATCATGAGGGGGATATTGCCGATACTCGCCACGCTTGGCAGGCGGGTTGGCGAGCGCAGTAGGGGAAGCGCAAATACCCAGGGCACCATTAAATTTCAACTCAATTAAAATACGCCAATTTTTTTAATTGCCCATCAATTACAAAGTTCGATATTAATCACTAAAACCTTTCCTTTATTTCAATTAACCGAACGAAATGTGAAATCAAAAAAATTGGGGGCCCTTTCGATGTTTTATTTCCGAATTCCGTACCATAAATTTTTTTCGAGAACGTTCATAAATTTAATAATATACGCATTTACATTTCTTTATGGACGATTGATTTCACAGGCCGACATGATTTTTGGTGTTTTGACTTTGATAAGTGTCCTTAGGTAATACGGGTACGCTGATTCTAAATGTGAATTTTGTTTGAGCCCATCACGTCAAGATTTTTCACAAAATTAAAAAACCCTTGTGAGATATATTGTACTAGAGCAAAGAAGCACCTTATTGATATTTCCTAAATTGCATCAAAATTATTTCATGAAAGTACTTGATACATCGATAGAAAATATGTAAGTATAATAATATGCTTATTTCATTTTAATGGCAATACTTATTTATTTTCGTATCTCTCAAGTTCAATATTGTTGGCAACTCTGTGGAGACCTCAAAATAACATCCATGCTTTTGGGTCAACAATCTGGATTCATAAAGTATCCATGTTTTTTGTGCGAGTGGGACAGTCGAGCACGAAATTTTTATTACGTTAAGAAAGAATGGCCACTCAGAGAAAGACTTGTGCCAGGACAAAACAATGTGCAGCGTGACACATTAGTTGATCCAAAATTAGTTCTTTTGCCTCCACTTTACATAAAGTTAGGATTGATGAAGCAGTTTTTTAAAGCTTTAAAGAAACAAAGTGATTGCTTTAAATACCTGTGCGACAGATTTCCTACACTTTATGAAGCTAAACTTAAAGAAGGAATTTTTGTAGACCCTCAAATTCAAACTTTAAATCGGACAGATTGTTCTAGAATACAATGATCCAAGATGAATCTAAAGCATGGAGCTCTGTCGTAGAAGTCATAGACGGTTTCCTTGGAAACCACAAGTCTTCAAACCAAAAAGAAATTGTAGCTAACATGGTCGAAAATTATAAAAAAAAATTGATGCAATATGAGCGTCAAACTTCATTTTTTGCATTTCCACTTTGATTTTTTTCCCGAAAATCTTGGAGCTGTCAGGGAGAGAGATTCCATCAAGACATAAAGGAGATGGAGAAACGCTACCAAGAAAGGTGGCATATTACAATGATGGCTGATTACTGCAGGACCTTGAAGGGACTCACTCACAAAAATCCAGAAAAAGAAAACTACAAAACGCAGTGTTCAGGGAAAAAGAGAACGATTTTATTTAAAAAAACACAATGATTGTCTAACGTAGATTATAGTGCATTATTTTTTTTAGGAACAACTCAATTTTGCAATGTAATTTTCTATTAAATACAGTTTCAATAAATATTTTCTCAGTAAATTTGTCAGTTTCTGTGAAAAATTTCAAACACACTTTTCCTGAAAACCTGACGTGCTGGAAAAAAACTAAGCACAGATTCGTGATTAGCACACCCCATTTACTATAGGGTACCTATTAAACTTAAAACACTTTTTCATGAATGAAAAAATGTAGGCCTGTGTTTTTATTTCAGCGAGTATGTAATGCTTTATCACATGACATAAACAATACGTTACGTAAAAATGAAAGGAAAAAAACTGTATTTTAATGACTTTATTAAAATAATTTTAACCTTCCGCTATGTGGAAAGACTTTACAACCGACCGATTTTGACTCAATATTTTTCGTCCCAACTAAATTTATGTGCAACGATCGCGCAAATACGAATAATTAGCTCTTAAAGCACTCACTTGACTCAACCCTAGCAAAAAAAAAAAAAACAAAAATAAAAATTATTCTCCACGAAAGCGCTCTTCCAATAACGTAACATTCCAAGATGATAGTTTCCGAAACAGCCCGATTTAATCACAGTTAAAACTTGTCAATTCGACATCTGGAAGTAAAGCTAGACCACTGGTCCATGTTTAATTGTTTCCTTCAAGCTTACTCGATAGTACATTTCATAATAACTCGTACGTTTCAAGCGGAATTCAATTTGTTGAAGGGTCATTATCGGAGGTTTAAAAAGGAACATTTTATCAGATGTTTCTGTGAAATGTATTTCCTGGTTCCAAATTATAAAGCACTTGAGATGGCTGTTATGTTGCGTGAAAATTGTAGATTTTATATAAGTAAAGAGAGTCTTAGTTTTGGCTAAGTTCTTAAAGTTTTGGTCCTCGATAAGAGACTAAGCATCGATGGTTGAAGCATTCTTATAACAAAGTGCAGATTCAACAACAATGCTCTTACAAAATTCTGGGAAGAATTCTTTAGAAGTGAAAATTTTAAAGGTGTTAAGCTACCTTTGTTTAATACTTAATTTTATAATTATATGCCCCACGGGGGGCACGGGCTTGCTCAACAACTAACAGGGATTAGGCTTTTGACAACCTCACTGGCGTAATGCGCGTCTGCGGACTAGCAAATATATGTAAGTAGAGATTACGAAATAAAACAAATTTATCTGTCGGTTTGGGAATCGAAAATATGGTCACCTCTTTCAATGTTCGACCTCTCAACACACCATGATCAAATGAATAAAAAATTCAAAGGTCATACACACGATGGTACCTCGCAGTGATAACTCACCAATACAATTCGGATTAGAATTTGACGGGGCCACTCGACCCGATGACTCGGTTTCCCTATGGGATGACCGACAATGTTGTTCGTGACATCGTTACAATATCTCAGCGGGTGAACCGCGGTCAACTTATGGAGGGTCGACCCCCTATAGAGTCTGTCAACTTTTCGCTTTGAATTTTGATGAATATAAAGGCATATTGAAAATCCCTCTGGCGTGAAGTTGGATAGACAGATGGCGAATTTGTGTACTTGTATTTTTTGTTATGGCTTTGATTTGATTACTTAAGTGATATGTTCCCCTTTTTAAAATGACTTGATCTGAATATCTTTTCTACAAGCTGGAAGATTGACTGAATAGCTAATTGAGTATGATTGATGATTAATCATTTCAGTCATGCAAATAAATCGGAATTAACTTAATATAAGCAACCATTATCATAATCTTAGTCTGCATCATCTAAAGGTATTCGGAAGTTACTGAACTGTTACTGACTTCATCATCATCATCAGCCTCTGCTGAACGATACTGAACGACTTTATACGATGAAGGTGGGTCGGCAACAAGGTAAATAGCTTAGACTTCTTTAATTATATTTATATCAGACTATGCTTACATTTTTTGGTACAGTTTTTTTTCATTTAAACTTTTTTTCGCGACTAATCCTTTACCTAAATCCTCTACAGGAGTATAATACATAGATTAAAAAACTTTTACATCGCCGCATTGTTATGTAACTTATGACAACACCGACATTGTGGTTGGGTGTGATATTTTTAGTGAAATGTTAATAGTTGACTATTTTTAGTATAAATTAAATTTTTTGGTACTCATAGCTATATTTATTATATAATGGCGTCTACATTGTTTAATAAATTGCCGTCGTGTCAGTAGAAAAAGACACCTTGTAACTCGAATTTTATTTCTACAAAGCTGTAATTTCAACAATATCGACCTACTTGACAAATAAACTTTTTAATGGTAATCAATACAAAAAACAACTGATGTATTTACCCATGTTTATCGAGTAAACACCAGTAATACAAGCCAGTAAAACTGGACTCTGTCCAGTGTCGTCCTGTCAACTGTATATAATTTGTACATAAGCAAGGCTTATGGAACTGGCGTACTAATCCACGTAATATATTGATGAACCAGATTTTGCTGCTGAATTAAATTTCAATTGATTCTTGATAGTATTTGAGACGACTTTTGTTAATAGAAAAATCTCTCTGTGTTTCGATTCTTTTAATTTATTACCATTCGATACACTATTTCTTCTAGTTTTTGGTATATAGAGTCTAAATATCCTGTACCTTTTTTTCTCGTTGATACAAAAACAAAGAACATTCTCATTCAAGAAAAAGTCTTGAAAATATTCGGTAATGACCTCCTACTCCGTATAATGTTCACAAGTAATGGACATACACGATACATGACCGTTATTATGTGAAAACTAATGTCATTAATGGAAGAAAACCCTTTCAGTGAGTTATTCAATGAGCCCCTTTAATGGCTTACCGGCAGTTGTTAAGGTAACCGTAATATTTTTTTACTTAAGTTCCCGTATAAAGAGCGCTGTACAAAATTACTGTTGAGCTCGTTAATTCCGTATGTTTAAAGTTAATTCTCGTGGGTGTGTTTTGTTTTATGTCTTACCTTATGGTTCTTTTTATTGGCTCCGCGAGATTTTTGGCTCGGTATATTACCACTTGAAAATTACTTAACTTTTGAGCTACTTTTTTTTAATTATGTACAAATAAAAAATGCGTATGTACGAGTATTTTTGAAAGGGAAGGTAGCTTCATTTCATAGGCCGATGTTCAACAAAGATGTTTTATTAAGATCCACATGAAATGAAGGAAGCCCTCTACCGTTTTTAAGTTACATTTTCAATCTCCATGCATGGTAGACAACACCCTCTAGGTCACTCGATTTACGCCATGAAACATTAAACGTATAACCGTTACCACGAATTCACGAAGCAACAAAAAACGAGGCAGTATCTTTAACAGTATAAAATAATCTCGGATATTTTGTGTTTTTCTATGGTCCCTTTTTCCATCCCACAAGGATAATGTAAAGTAGGCGATCAGTCAAAAATCATATTTATACGACATTTACGAAAAATAACGAATTCAAATTTTGCGGACTGCGTGTAGGCGGGGGCAACCTGTAGCGTGGGATTTTAAGTTTGTAAAAAACTGAATATATTTCGTAAAATAAACATACTGTAGTAGGTATTAGGTATCTTTATGACTTGGATGAAAAGGAAAATAAGTAAGAGATAATATTATAAATAGGGAAAATCGTTTTTTATTGATTTGAGTTGTTTGACCTTTATCGATGTCGATTTGGAAAGTATTGTTGTAAAAAAACTGATACCTATTTAAGTTAGATACTTTTTATGCCCAATTTAATTTCCCAAATTTTAACCCGTATCCACATACTAAACCATTGAAATCGGTTCAGCGGTTTAGGCGTGCAAGGGTAACAGGTAGGTAGACAGACAGTTACTTTCGCATTTATAAATATGAATGTTAATTTATTTATTGCAATTGACAGGAAATATAGACATAGTTTAAACTAGTTTTTGCTATGATGATTCCTACTGAATAGTCACATTAGAGAAACTTAATATGTTTTTGTAGAAACAAATAAAATCGTCCTTCAACTGTTTTAACAGACAAGTTTTCGTCTTATCTGGTACATTATCATGATTTTTTTAGCCCTTTACCCTTCGATTTGTTATATATGACCAAAGATGTTAAGCCTCTTATTCGGTTACCCTTTTCTAAGTTGGTAACTTGACGATTTTTCGGCCTTCTCTCGGACTTATCAGTGTAAAACAAAATGTAACTCTTTTACAGGTTTATTTTTTGTGCATATTATTTGAGATATTCTAGATTAGAGTAATTTATATTCAGTACAGCAACATGATTACCTTGTTAGTCTCCTCCTTAGTTTAGTTGGAGCACGGAAATGTAACCGCAAAATGGCCAACGCCCTATATGAGGCAGCAAAAATTCACTACTGCGTACACTTTTGGAAAGGGCGAGTGTATCCACTTAAGAAAAGGAAGACATACGGAGAAATAGACAGATCGTAATAGAAAACTTAGACAAGTATTAGATAAAAATTAATTATTATCTTTCTATGTATAAAAAAAAACATTAAATTTTGACGTTTTCAGACTATGATTGAAACTAAGATAAGTATGATTATCGTGAGGACGAAAACATGAAATAGTTTATATATTTTTTTGGGATTTTTATAAAATCAACTTGTTTTTATCTGCCATAATTATCACCTGTCATAGTTTAAGATCACGGTCTGGTTACACCTTTATATTTACTCATACTCCGATCTATTGCTCACTCTATCGATGAATAAGAGAAACAATATATCTTGTAAAATATATTGAACACAAGAATTCATGAGATTGTCAGTGCCGTATCCCATGGGTTCGACTCGGGTTGACACCACACCTCTGTGAGCGTTCCCCCTCTGAACATGGCAGCTGACACATATATTTAATAACACTTCCAGGCTCCATATTGCGAGATGTAACTCAGTTTTATATTCGCGAAAAGCAATATTTGAAAACGTCAAAAATTCTTCAATTTTGATATTTTATTTCGTTGATTTTTTGTAAAATTAAAACCGGTTTTTGAGAAGGCGAATGTGGTAGTAGTAACTGTTTATTGTTCTCGATGTATAAGCATAAATATCTAAGTGCTTTTCGGTGAATTTTCAGATACTGAAGACATTTTAGGTATGTACAAATTGATTGCTTCGTAGTCTCGCGGCTGAAGTTTGTGGTGTCCGATCAAGATGTCTTGGGTTCAATTACTACACGGAATCTGTGTATGCACCTTAGAAACTACAATAGTCTTGAGTAGACGTAGGCCTAAAACAATCGTAGGACTAAATCGAACCCGGTACCTCTAGACAGCAAGGCAAATCCTCGTGTGACAAGACCATCATCATCAGCCCAAATACGTCCCACTGTTGGGTACGGGCCTCCTCTAGCATTAGGGTTTAAGCTCGCACGACCACGAGCGAATAAATTTAATAGTGTACACATATAAATACTGTACGACATACAAGAAATGTATCGACAGGATACGTTTTGTAATATATCCACGGGGCGCACGAGGCTCGGGTTGATAAAATTTATTACCACCGAAATGAACTTAATTTTGTCGTGCCAAGAATAAATAGGGAGGTGTGCCAGATAAACGGTGCGATAGGTTAATATTTTTTTCAATTTATTATATGAACTATACGGAATGTATCTGGATATTCGTTTAGAATTACTGTTACCACGGCACTCGTTGTTTTGCGGATTTGGATTATATGAGGATTTTTTTATCTCTCTAATATTTTAGAGAGTACATAACTCTTGTACATGTACATTACCTACCTATGAATCTGATTATATACCAATTACGACAAAAACTGATTCTTCTTTTGAAAGAATGTTGTATGAGGTAATTAAAAAACATATGATCAAAACGACGGGAGAGGCCACCGATCTTTTTTAAAGAGTAAAACAAAAATCGTGCCGATACCCGATGATGAATGCGTCGTAGCTCCAAGTTACCTTAATAAAATATTATTTAGCGCCATTTGTTGATAATATCGGTCGAGATAGCCGAATAAAGGTCAGAGACCCAGACCCAGCCGCACTTGAAAAAGAAGTATCAACCATAGACGGTAAAAGATGCTCTCTTTCTATGATTTCTTTCTAAATTACTATCCTAATACACTATTTTACAAATTTATAAGGTAAACATAAACCTTTTACAGCACAATCGAATATAATTTGATTTTTGCACACAAGTTCGTCAAAGTTAAGATTCCATAATAGGGTCACGGTAATACAATTTCGTGAAACTTTCCGACTCGACTCGGGTGTTTGTTTATTTATTGCCTTATTTCTCCATTGCTGGGGCTTATGTCGAAAGTTATAATTACCTTCGCGACACTGGAGTCATTGGAAACTGGTATTAGTTAAAAATAAACTAATAATTTTTGTTTGTTTATTGAAATTTGGAATTTATATATTTTTTTTACGTAATAACGGCTAGGAATAGGTCACGGTAGGCTTATGTATACAGGGTCAATAGACCGTGATTGTTACTAGGCTACCAATACATTCATAAATATTCTTCCTCCACGTATCCGATCACGGTCTGTAATCTTTTATTATATTACACAATAACGACTTTGTTCCTTAGGCTTTTATACATGGCTTAAACAGACAAACAAAAACAAACATTATTTCGATTCAAAATACTCACGATTTAGTCGGTTGTGTTTTAAGTCTCACATTACAGAGTATTTTGCTGTTTCTTAAGTTCGCATATGGATTCCGTGCTATCATTCGGATTTGGATTACACTATTCAAGGGTCACCGGGCAATCCACTGTGTTTTGACGTCAGAAAGAATAAAGTTATAGCTGTATTATGGACTAGACAATGACGCGGCGCAATGACAACTCGCACGCAACTGACGATAGAGGGCGCTGAACATTCACCTCGGCCGAGGTATTATTCTGCTACTACCCAAAACATTGATAAGCGAAGATTTTTGTCGCTACGTTAAAAAAATAAACAATACTTTACAACCCCGTGGCGTTTTTGGTAAGAAACCATCTTATTAAACTAGAGGCCGTGGATTTGTTCGCACTTAGAGAAATGTTAATGTGACCCACAGATATTTGATTAGGGTATTTGCGATGCTAAATTTATCTCGTAATTTTTGACAACCGTGTCTGAAGACTTGTATTATAGTGTGTCTGAACAATGTAGGTATGTGGCGGTTGGGTTAATTTATGAATTTTATTTAATACAATCCAATGTCTTTTGAATTCAATGAAGAAATTCCTAAGTATTCTTTTAATGTTGACGAGTAAAGCTAACCCCAACAAACACTAGAACCACATCTATTATTGTTACTGTATTCTACGTTAAAGCTATTAACACTGAATTTCCGACTGCCAATTAAAAGCGTGGTATGATTCCGCGCCGCGCAATAAACGCTATGGTGTGGCCATTAGCACCGCATCATTATGTTAGCAAACATATTTACGTGTCTGTAAAATTACTGGTATTAAACCTGCTCAGTTGTAGAAGAGACCTATGGCCAGCAGAGGGAGGTATATGGGCTTGTAATAAAGATGATTATGATGATCAAATTTACAGGTATTAAAAAGAAATGATTGAATATGGCCTAAACCCTCTAAATGGTAGAGGAGACCTGTGCCCAGCACATTGATGATTATAATGAAAAAGAAATGATCCTGAGGTTAATGTCGATAATGCGGACTAGTTAGTCCATGGGGCTTAAACAAGCTAGCAGAACGTAACGCTACTGTACCTACTGGCAGCTCATAAATATCTCAATGGTGGGCACAAAGCTCATCAACTAATGAGAATTTTCAGGCGTTACTCCACCAAACTGCCCCAGTGAGGGTTTGCAGGATACATTTAATAGTTTTAGGTGTTTCTTTTTTGTTTTCTATGACATCATACACCATTGAGGTAAGTAAATCTAAACAATATAACACTAAGATTACCACGGCGTAAGGATTAACAACATCAATTAACGCCACATTTCATTGTAGTAAAATAAATAGTATAAGAGTTTTGTCTAAGGTTAACAGAACCGTAAACACAAACATAGTTTGCAACGTCACGATCGCTTTAGCTAATTGGCTAGTTCGTGCAGTTCAAATAGTTTTGACGGTAAGAACGTGAGTGCCGGCTGCGGATATGAGAACACTTGTATTTTAAAACTTGCGCTTCTAAAACGAGGGTTTTCGTGGCGTATAAATGTTTGAAGATAATTGTCTATGTCTTACGTGCCGGCAAGCGGCTGGCTGAAAAATATCGGGTTATATCGTATTATTCGTGCTGGACAATAATGGTAAGTGATTTTTTAAGTCACAAATTTTTTGTCTGATCTTTATAACTTTTTCTTGATTTTGCTAACAGTGCTTTTTCTTTAGCGTCGATACAAAATGTGTTTACGGAGTAGGAACAAAAGCGCATATTTTAAATATAAGTATTACAACAATTCTAACGAAAAAACATAAAAACACTGTCCGACGCTGACATAGCACCAAAACCTCAAAGTAAATGGCTTTAAAGCAATTGAATTTAATTCAGCATATTATTCCTAAAGTGAAAATATTATCTTGTTTTAACGCAGCCCTACCGACCGAAATTATGAGATTCAAAAAGAATAAGAGGCCACTTCTCCTTGTATATTGCCCTTTGAAGTAACATAGTTGAAGAGCTTTTTAAATAGATGGAAGGGAGGGAAGACAGCAATAAGATTTATTGGGATTCTTGCAACTGATGTACTAGGCTATTGTTTCACGTTTTTCGAGACAATGGCACTATTGCGGTGGAGCTAGCCTCTACCGATACTCAAGGCGTAATACCCTAAGGTGGTAAGTAGAGGGTTTTGTTAATCCAAATTAGTACTAAACTAGTTTTGTAGGACTCTTTGGCTGCAAACATCGTGTGAAAGTCGGACCTTGTTATTTGTTGCGAAGTAGAATTACATTGAAGCCAGCGTGGCGTAATTAGACGCGTGGTTTAGAGCTTCCTCCTTCAGTTTTATGCCCTCTCATCCACGCGTGGCTTCCTGCTAACTTTATAACTAACATTGACGGACGGACCCTGTTTTTATACGCTGCTGTACGATAATGCTGGTCTTATACGGTATTTCTAGTCTTTACCACATATTGAGTTTTCAAATTAAATAAATAGGCATTAATTAGTCTGTATTATTTAGTGATGGCCTTGAGGTTTAGCTGCGCGGTCGAGAATCACGGCCGTCACAGGTTTATTCTCCAGGCACCTTTGACTTTTCGAAATTAAGTGTCTATTTTTAATGAACTATACCCGTGAAGAAAAATATCCTAAAGCAGCCTGCACACTTTAAAAGTTCTTAGAAATTTCTTAGGTGTGTAGTTCTAGTCCTGTAGTAGGCCAGTGTCCAACCGTTACTAAAATTTTTTCAGTGGAAAAGAACGATATATAAACCGCATTAAACGTCTCAGATGTGCTCTCTTTGCAATGTCAATAGAGAACGTCAAAAAGACACGAAAGTAGGTCATGATAATATCAAAATTGTATGTCGACAGTGTTATTCAAACTGGGATAAACTATTCAATGTAGTAAAACACGATGTCGCATTTTATCTAAAGCCGGCTCGGGAACAAGATAGAAATCATAACTTTGCTTGGTTGTATTTTATTTGAAGAAAATATGAGTTCTAAGAGCCATTTCGTCTGAGTCATGCATGACGGGAATAAAGCTATGATGCTTCTGTTAATGTTATTGGATTCTATGCGGATTGTACTTGAAAAGCCGTAAGAAAGATTTTGCAATATTCAAACAATGCTTTAGAGTTCAAAGTTAACATCTGAGTATACATAGATCCAATGTTTATTAAGAAAAATAAATAATCTGTGTGTATTGGACGACAATTTCGACCTTATTAATTACACAAGCAAATGTTTTGTATTGTATACAAAATAGAGGAATAATGTATTAAACACGTTGTGGTATCGTCGCGAAATAAATAAGTATAGAGCAAGTTTACACAGAAAATTATATAAAAATGTTAAAAAAAAGAACAATTACGCAATTGACTTAGTTGCTGATTGACGAAAAAATTTAATCAAAGTATTCAATTATAAAAGCATTGAAAGCAGTATCATCAACAGCACACTCCTTATTATTATAAATTCAACACACGATTTTCAGGAGCAACCGTCCACCTTCAGAATGTCCATTAATAAACTTTTCGGTATCATTTATGTTTTATGCGATCGGAATAAATTATACACAAAGTATTGCATGTATCTCTTTGTTCACTCGACTCAATAAAGTCACCTTTTAGATCCTAACATAGAATTTTACACATTTGAATGAAATTATATTTATGTATGTAATAATAAATTTTTAAAATATGAATGAATACTTTGGCTCGAAGTTATAAATGTTGGATTGACAAGTTTAAGTTACATTATTATATTTTTCGCGTTAAATACCAGTAGTTCATGCTATTTTGCAATGCTGTTTGGTAAAATTTCAGAGTACCTATATACACAATGGAATACATATGTACAATGCACGGATGTGTTTTTTTACTACTTATTCGTTAAATCCGACTGATTTTAAACAATTATGGTCTTATTTGAATCAATATAGGTGAAAAGGGAATAAAAAAAGTTTAGTAGTTTTTAAGTATATCGCGTACAAACAGATTCGCGGGCGATTTAGTTAATAATATAAAGTTTGCATGCGAATTTGTTACGGAAAATGTCCCAACCACCTTCCCTTTAGTATTTGGATCATTATAAGTTCCGTTTTGAAAGTGGCCTGTTCTCCAGTGCGTGGGTAATTTGGGTTGAAGTTGCGGATTAAAAGTTTTATTGCCTTGCTTTCAGCTAAACTTTTAGCTGAGGAAAGAGTTTCTATGCCTTTATGTCCCGCGGTATAAGTATGTGACGTGTTGAACGTAGATTTTTTCATTTGGGAACACCAAATGAAAACGATACATTTTTTTGTTATTTAACATGTCAAAGATTATAAACAGTTTTAGAGGAAATTCTTGCAACGTTTATCTATTCGATTTTGTGTAGCAGTGGTAATATTATTAACGTATTTTTTCATAATATAGTTTAAAACATAATTATTAATCCAAAGGTCCAAATTGCTCAGCAAAGTGGACTAACTTTAAGTTTTTGCTTATAAATGAGGATCTACTGACCCCACAAACATATGTCTAATAATAAACTAGCATTACACAATTAAGGTGAAACACTTTGGGGCTTCTATGGGAGTCCCGCCACAGTCATTTATATAATTTTTTTATGTAAATGTAAAAGATTAGTGTAATCGAACGCAACACGTTTTCCAATCTTTTTTACAGCCCCGCAGCCGCAACCGAGCCATTTTAGCACGCGCTAAACAAAGGATTAGACATAACGCTATATCCGGATGAAGCGGGCAATAATCCCGGATTAGAATTATACCAAAGCTCGATTCTCTTGTGTTTTAATTTCTTCTCTTCCAGTGTTTTCTTTCGCGCCATTTTTGCTCGAGGATTAGAAAGCGGAACGAGTAATGCTTTGAGATTTTTGCTTTTGCGTAAAATGTATTAATTGTAACTTGGATTTGGATTATTTGGGTTTCGTGGTTAGTGTTAAGGATTTTGTAGGTTGAAGAAGCCGATACAAACTGTCAATAATAAATTAGTCGCCATTTACTTAAAATTACTAAAAATATTAGGAAGTAATGACCGTCCTTCACATAACTATGTACATAATTATTTTCTTATCGAGTTCACCGCACCACTTTTTAAACTATTCTGTAAATTACCAAATAGCTGTTGCGCACGTTGAAGTATCACATTTTTTTCAGTTTATTCCAAGAATAGGACCGGGTATATCTTACATCGCATATTTATACCGCCCGGTCAAGAAGGCAGAAACTTGAATTGGGCCAGAAAGGCAGTTACGGTAATCCTTGAACTACCATAGGCAAAATTGTTAACAACTAAAGCATTTATTGTGTTTTCTAATACATATACGGAAGCTAGAAAAGTAGTTAAAGGAATTACGCATGTAGTTTTGTTTTACTTACATTCTATCCACGCACGCAACATTCTGTATCGAGCATTTAAATGAGTTCTTTGAACTTACCGTTTCGACGCCAAGCTGACTGCCAAAGGCTGTACGTAAGTTGCAATAAAATATACTACCGTTAAATAGAACAGTGTCTTATAAACATGACATAAATATTTTATGTATATCTGTAATTATTGGATCTTCTTGATTGGATCCTGATTGGATTATACCATTTAGTTTTATAAGACTAAATCGACCTATGCGCAGAATAAAGTTTTATGAGCTGTTGCACAACTTCTCTTTCTCAGCGATTTAAACTTAATTGGACACAAAATTTTGTTGGAGTGGAGACCACGCTTAGGCAGACGTAGTGTGGGACGTTCTGTAGCACGATGGACCGACGACTTGAGAAAGGTGGCGGGGAACCGATGGATGAGGGCTGCTCAAGACCGGGATGGTTGGCGCTTTCTTGGGGAGGCCTACGTTCAGCAGTGGACGGCGATAGGCTGATTGACTTGCTTGACTTGGACACAAAATTATCAGTAACTTTTTTTGTTCTTCAAACAACAACAAAATTTATGATTATTATTACTTCACTAGTGCAATATATAAACAAGTTGAACTCTATTATAGACAAAAAAAATACTTTGGTGTTATAAATGATATTCTATGCTTAGGTCGAAATATTGGTGAACAAAGTGCAGATTTTCTCCCGAGAGTTACGCAAGGTTTCAAAGCCAAAAATATTTTTTGTGGACTCGAACATCAAAATCGTTGGAAGAATTAAAAAGTGGAGCTTTCTTTATCGAAGCGAATGTTTGGTCCAAAATATTTGTTTTGGGTCTTTGTATTGAGAAACCGAAGTGTCCCATGTGGTTTTGACTAAATGATTTTACTTAACGGTCGAGTTGTATATTAGGGATGTTGCGGATTCAATTTTTTTCTCATCCGCGGATGCGGATGCGGATGCGAATTTTAAGAGGCTCACATCCGCGGATGCGGATGCGGATGCGGATCTGTATAAAATTGATCGATTGGTTGATTTGTATAAAATGTTATTGCTTTCCTATTGGTCAATCAGCACGTGCGGTCACCCACTCGACACTCGAGACCGACACGCGCACCTCGTCGCCCCTCACCCCTTTCTTTCTTTTCGCGATCTGCTACACATCCGCAACCGCATCAGCTCCGCAGCGATTTATGCGGATGCGGATGCGGATGTCCAAGTCGATGCGAATGTTCCGCATATGCGGATGCGGATGCGAATATTCGCAACATCCCTATTGTATATAACCATATTTCTGTATTTTTTGTGGGAATATAACTGTCCTAATATTTAAAATAAGACTACAATTTCGGATTTGTAAATTCTTTGTTGAATACATTAAATGTCTCTTGCAAAATTGTTCCTATCCAGTCAAATATCTATTAAAACTCTGGTTTACAGATTGGCTTGGTTTGAATAAAAATAGTACTTTCATATGAATACGCTCAAATAAGGCATAATAGGCTATCAAATCAAGAAATAGATATAACATTGCTTTCACATTAAATAAGAAAATGGTTAGAATAAGAACACAATAGCAAAAAATATACAGGGATATTATCTCGCATTCACTCTTTTTATCATGAATACCGTCCATTACCCGAGGAGGGATCAAACAAAGATGGGAATTAAAACATTGTGAGGAGAACGAATATTACTTTTGCAGAAAGCAAAACGGGAAATGTGATTCCGAGCAGAATTGTCGAAAATCGTGTCATGGAGTAGCGTTCTGGGGTTTTTTGCGTCTGTTAAGATTTTGAATGATTGAAAATTGAGGTGTATTTTGAAGAGCGTTTGTTGTGGTTGTTTGGAAAAAATATTGACGTTCTACTCTTTATCGTTGAGTCAATAAAATCGTAAAGGAAGTTTACGTTCGTGGATGTTTGATCTAAGCTAAAGAACTGTGGCAATGTTTAGGCCAAGCACTTCTGTAGAATTGATTGCATGAACCGCACCTCTTCTTTATGTTTTCTTCTGATAAATGCAATCAACAAATTACGGCTTCCTGGAGCATAAGCTTTATTGAGAATCATTCAGTAGAAAAATCGCACAACGTTTCGCACGCCTCTGTAATAGATTCCTGGAAATTTCGCCATCGGACTCCGTTTACTTTTGTGTATAAATATTATTGTACCCAGTATTTTCCGAAAAAGTTGCTAATCTATTTTAGAACAATGTAAAATATAGTCCATTGAAGACGCTATCAAAACATGTGAAGTATCTCTTGAATGCCTTAGATGTAACATTAAAGAGACTACTTAAAGTTCATCCATCTAAAAACTCTTTATTTTTTATCGTGGACCGCAAAGTGCATTGCTATATCACAAAGCAATCTGAACCGATGGCTCGAGTACAGCCCGCAATGTAAACACAAAAAGTAAATTTACTTTATTTTTGTTCCTCGTAGAAACTATATCGTTGACAGGATATGTGAGCAATGAAATTCTATTGGTTGTTTACTACGTGCCTATACATACGTACAAATCCGAGTCGCATATGTAAGAAGAGTTTCGAGTGTTTCGTGTTTTCTTTGGATTTAGCGATATTTTATCTTCTATGTAGTAATATCACTTTTCATTACCACGATAATACCTCTCACTTTAGACTACTTACTTGTTATTAACTTAATTAGTTTATATAAATATTATCCATTGAGGTGCCGTCCTTTCCTGTTTATAATATAAGTATAAATTTAAACGTCTGTAATATCTTTCTCAGCAATTTTTCGTGAATGCTTTTTATATTGTATTGGATCTGGAATAAGAAGCTTACATCCTTACCCAAGGTTCTATCTCTGTCTATACCAAAAATGATTCAAATCC
Organism: Cephonodes hylas; assembly: GCA_030295005.1. Taxonomy (NCBI): domain Eukaryota; kingdom Metazoa; phylum Arthropoda; class Insecta; order Lepidoptera; family Sphingidae; genus Cephonodes; species Cephonodes hylas. The sequence continues at coordinate 9,341,805 of AP025372.1, read as the reverse complement.
GTTCAGTATTTAGACGGAGAGCGTTACTTTCGAATTCATAATATAGTATGGATTAAAAGTAACCGTTATTATTATTTATATTGTTTTTTCAATACTCCACAATAAGATGTTACTTGTCGTCTATTATTCGTCAAGTATCAGGAAACATGTCAGGCCTGTTGTTGTTTTTTGACATATTTCCAGACTCTTTATTTCTACTGATGAATGCCCTAATGGAAAAAACTGAATAACACTGAACACAGAGAATACAATGTCAGTAATATCGTTGAATCATTTTCATTTCGTAGCGCATACAATATTTTTGAGCGTAAAAAGAATTTATGCCTTCATACACGAAATTAATATCCAGTCCGTGCATTTTATTTGCGTTTTGTGTTCTCTACATCAAATTAATGTAAGCGAACGTTTCAAGAATAAATGGGGTATATTAAAGTTTGCAGAGCATTCTACATAACAGATGTTCTACAAAAATACAGCTTGTTCTGCAAATTGTGGGGTTCATTAGCTTGAAATGACTAATGTGGCGGGTTTCAAAGAGCTTTTGTTGCAAGGTATTGTATTTAATTAATTTAGATTTAAAATTAAAAACGTGTTTATCAGGAACTCCATTTTTATTGAAAATCTGTGTGGTTAATCGACATTTAAAAACACTTTATCATCATTTTGCACTATAAAATGTCACTGGGCGAAAAATCATATATTCAGACGTATTTTTAACTTCACGCTCGCCTCATAATCTCGTGGCATAAGTTTGGGTCATAAAATTTTAAGTTCTTTGGTTAGACTTCAGAATCAGGCAATGTTATTAGACACATGAATGAGGAAATTCTCAGTCTCAGTTCAAGGAGGTAAGATAAAAATGCTAGCGAAATTCTTGGGTATAAATATTATAATACAGAAGTGTATGTATATGTGATACTTGGAAAATCAATTAGTTCTTATATCGTATCGTATTTGACAGCCCCGTGGCGCAGTTGGCTAGACACCAGCTTGCGAAACGAGCGGCCGCGGGTTCGATCCCCGCACCGAGAAAAATGTTTGTGTGATCCACAAATATTTTTTTCGGATCTGGGTGTTTGTGAGACCGAAAAGTCTCTCGTAGTTTCTGATACCCACGACACAAGACTTGTATCTTATAGGGGGGTCAGGACTATGTGTGTGACTGTTGGGTGTATTTATTTATCGTCTTATTGTTTTGCTCATTTTCTCGACCTAGCACAAATTTAAACATATTGTTTTTTAAACAACTGACTTAGGAATCAGCAATCTGGCACTTCCGATACAAACAATGACTAGTTACGTTTATTTATTCAGGCTCAATGCATACGATACTAGAGCTATTGTTATCACAAACAAGAACCCAATAATATTACAAGCTGCATTGATGAAATAGCTAAATTGTGTTTGTAGGCGAGTATCGTGGTAAGCCGGTATAATGCTGTACATATTCTTGTCTGTTGTATTTGCTAATGGTGAGTTGAGCGTTAGCTTCTATATAGAAGCAGTATTGATTCGATTGCGTATTCACAATGAGTTACCATGTACTGACAGTGAAGACAAACATCGTGAGGAAACCTAGTCACCCAAAAGTTCTTAGGAATTCCATAAGTATGTGACCCGCGAACCTACATAGAGCGAGTGTGTTGTTAAGGCTTAAACCCCCTCAGATCTAGGGAAGACCCGTGGCCCTGAAATAGGACGTATTTGCCTGGCCAAGTTAAACGACCTTTCGGATATCAACTTCGGTTTCAACATCTTTGCTTTCCTTCTAAAAATATTGCCTAAAAAAGCTTTGTATATAATGTTTACATAGAGTCTACACAAGTGTCATACATAAAAAACACAATATACTTTCGGTATGAAAAATCGCCCATTTGTAATCGATCGAACTGTATCCCAGTCTTTGATATAACAACAAGCGTAACAAACGTATGCCATTTGTCTCGGTAAACGGGCATCAATCATTCGCATGAAAAAATATTACCCTAAAACAGCCGTCAACTGCCGCTGCATTCCAATGCTCATACAAGAATCGCTTTCAATCACAGCAATCAATCATATAGCACAATAGATCACGTGCCAATTCATTTCGTATCAAACATCAGTTACAGGCGTTGCAGGGAAGACGGCTTGAGCACGTCTCGCCCCTTAGAAACGCCAGAGGGCAGTTCGAGAGCCCCTCGTGTGCGACCAGCCTAACTATCTTGTTTGTCACTTTGTTGTTTGCTGAACCATGGAGTTTTGCTCAAAGAATCGCGGGTTTAGCAATTGGGGCAAGGGTTATTTGATTTCTAATTGAGCGAGCTCCCTTATTGGCGATCTCTGTTGCGGTGTCAACAGCGCTGTTGTGTTTCGCAAGCAGGTTGAGATTTTTAGTTATTTTTCCCTTAGGGAGTATATTTGACTTATATACTTATATGTTGTCAAGATAAATGCATTCATTTATGCTTAAATTAGTTGTCATTACCTTTTTGCTGAACCTTTTTGCCTACAAATCTTTTACTCTGAAGAACGACCTTTTCGACTTGCGTTATCGTTAAATACGAAGATACAAATTTAATTCAAACACCTCTTTATGTTTTAAGTAGGAACCCAAAAAAATCTAAGTTAAATTGAGTAACAAGATCGATTAACACAAATCACTAAGCCACTATAACAAAAAGCTTAGTTACTTCAAACGAGTTTTAGATTTAATACCCCCCAATAAACATACACAGCACAAAGCCTCCACGCGGCCTCGACATTGCCGTTCATAATATACGCGCTGCGAGAAATCCTATCAAAAAGGTGACTACATAAATCTCAGTGCGAACGTGATGTATTCGCGATTCACCGAGTGCCGAACAACTCAATAATATCGGTTCCCACTCGTCGGAATATGTTCGCCGTATTATCGACTTTTGATATGGGAAAGGATAACCGACCGGCGGAACTGCATGCCAATAAACCTTTGTTGAGATTGCGTGTGGAACGTGATTTTTTGTGATTCCAAATTCGATTAAGAGATGGCGTTGGATAATGGATTTTTATGGAGCTAGAGATTTTTTATTTGGTCGGATATATAATAAGGAGTTTAGGAGAAATCTAGCAGCTCCAGTGGCTTTTTTTAAAGCTTATTGACGGTAATAAAAATACTTTTTGTTTACCGTTAGATAGTTTTTCTAGTATTTTTGTTCCGACTTAAGAAATCGCATTAAAATAATAATTGCTGGTTTTTAAGTATGCCGATGAAAATTTTGAATAGTTTTTTGTTAAAGTTTATAGTCATATTTGAAAAACCGATATATGTGCTCGTATGTAAATTATTACTAGTATAAAAACGAGGAGTGATTTCGGGCTTCACGATTCCCCTCTACCCAAGGGACCTTGAATCTGCGCGAAATACATACTAATGTTAACTTTTACCTAACATTTACAAGGTAAGGTGTTGGAAATGTTTTGGATTTGGGTAGTTTTTATTTTTTTTGTTGTTCTATTTCGTAGTAGTTTTATTTTAAGAGTAAAAGCTATGTAATACAGTTACGACGACGAAGACTTCTACCCGACATTAATTAATTTTTAACAATATATAATTGTTATATTGGATAGATAAGGGGTGCTCAAGATCAGTCTTATATCCAATCATCTCAGGATGATTGGCGCTATCTTGGAGAGGCCTACGTTCAGCAGTGGACGGCGATAGGCTGAGTATATAATATATAATTATAAACATGCTTTCTCCACCTATCAACAACCTCTTGTTTCAGAAACTGTCCTCAAAGCAATCAAGCCTATCAAAATCCCAATGCCCAAGATCCTCATATCTCCTTTATTTCTCATAAACTAATTGAAAAGGTCTAACACATTCCGGTATACTCAGTAATCTTTGATTTCGGGTTACATCCAACCGTGTTGTATGCCAACATCCCGTCATTACTAGCAACAACCCTTCACAGATTCCATCAATAGTTACGTATGCAGGGAAGCATCAATCAAGTCAATTGTAATGGGCCGTGCGTCGCAACACCGCCCCCGCCTCGTGACGTATGAGATCGGAACTTGTAAACACCAGCACGCCTTGCCAATGTATTGATAGTGCACAGTAAGATATATAGTACGGATAGATTATCGCCTACACGTGTTATATTGTTGCCGAGTTTACTTAAGGCGGGAGGATATTGGTCTTAGTGGTTTTCTAGTGGTGTGATTTTAATGGTAGCGATGTAGGAAGTCGCGCTATTGTTTAATAGTTATTGATAAAGTGCGAATTGTAATTTTAAAATATTTTTAATTTGAATTTGGATTAAAGTAAAAATTTCATAAAATATTTAGTGTTTTACTAGTTAAATCTTATGAAATACGAAAAAAACTTAAAAAAAAGCAATAGTTATATATTGCTGCCCCAATTACGATACTATTCTTGTTTTGTGGGTGTTAAAAAATTAGAGAAACTTTTTGACCTCACCTTTGGCCTTTTTAATCTGGGTGGTTACCCAGACATTAAAACTAATGCGAGGAGCCATGCCGTGGCCTCTTGTTTTGCAAGCTGGTAAGCCAAATAATAAATATAAATAATACTTACCAAGTACAAAGTAAAAATTGTTCATGTCACAATCCAATTGTGCAGTCAACAATAGTCATTAAAGCCACGAATTTCATTCAGCACCCGTGGCCATACAAGTGGGCACGCGTCGATTTTACGAGCTTCGTCTAGTGATTCACCAACAATTTTTGATTTTACTGTTTTATTAACTTTTTTAATTGAACTATTTTAGTATATACTAGCGACCCGCCCCGGCTTCGCACGGGTGCAATGCAGATATTGAATGGATGTTATCATACATATAAACCTTCCTCTTCAATCACTCTATCTATTAAAAAAAACCGCATCAAAATCCGTTTCGTAGTTTCATAGATTTAAGAATACAAAGGGACATAGGGATAGAGAAAGCGACGAGAAAGTGATATGGCCAGAAGAGTAGGTAAGTATTCGACTGAACCAAAACCTGGGCTTTTACGGGCAAAACCCAAGGACACGTGTACAAATTTTTAGGTAATAGTCCCTACAAATACATAGTCCGCCAACCCACACTAGGTCAGCGTGGTGGACTATGGCCTAAATTCTCTCAAGTAGCAGAGGAGCCAATTTATATTTGTAGTCTCAAGTTGTAGTTGCCCAGCAGTGGGACGAATATGGGCAGATGATGAACCCCTACGTATAATATGTGATCATAATGAGTTATTGCGTTATTTTTTTGTTAGAATTAAGCTAGTATGATGGGCTAAGGCCTAGCAACTCAGAGTATAAAAGGAGACCTATGCATAAAGCCTATGTGGACTCATATAAATTTATTGAGTATCAAATTGTATCAGGAAAGGTAGGTTTGTCCCTATTAATTTTACTCATGTCAATACATATTCTATTGTATTGATATTAAATCTTCGGAAGGAATAAGGCACTCGAATATCATTTTGCATCCCGGTAAATGCCATAGCATAGGTACGGTTTGAATCTACACGTATAATCATCTTTGAACCGATTCTGAAGATCCTCGTTTAGAGACTTGTCTAGAAGCAAAAGTCAACAAAATAAAACAACAAATTAATAATGTAAATCAAAACATCAGTTCTGCTACAATACTATCCGCTTTCAGCTATAATTCACTGTCAAGTGTAAAATGAGCAAAACGCTCTCAAATTAGGTTAAGAATTAAGGACTTTTCGCAGCTTTGTCCTGAATGTTTTATGTTTGTCGGTTCATTTCTCTACTTCGCATAATTGTCGAGGCTTACGACTTTTTCAAGAAACCACTTCTTTCTATTTGACCTACTATTTGAACTTCAACGAAATTGTAATAGCTTGTATGATTTTCATTTGTTTTTTCCTAATTTGATAACAACATTTTTTCACAGACTGTATTTATTTTACGGCATATGGACTAGTATCGGTAGTGTGACTAAGGGACTATGGTACGAGAGGTCCTCAATTCGATTTCTCGAGGGATAAATATTTGTGTTATTAGAAAATATTTGTTTAGAGTCCGGTTGTTGTAGACCGAAAAGATCGTCGAAGATATTGATTAACAATTCTTGTAAGTTTAAAACCAAAATCAGCGTGTCACTTTGTGTATTTTACCGAATCTTTTTGTTACATGAAAACTTACCATTCCAGCCTTCTAACATAAGTGGAAAGAAATATCATATTGTGTTCACCTATTCGAATCCCCATAATATTATTCCCAAAAGTGGAGTTAATCTGAACAAGATATGTGTGTCAGAAGTAATCTCGAATTGTCGGGAATGTGATTTTCGTATTCAAAGGAGATTCTCCGTTTGCCATGGCATTACGTCACAAAAGAAAGGGCGTAAAAATAAATGTATACCTACTGAATATATAATCTCTCTTTGGGGTTATTTTTTGTTAGAATATGATCACATCCTTTTTGACACGGCATCGCCCGCAGATACTACAGAGCTGAGATTATATTCATATGATTAATTTTTTTTTTATGTTTAATTATGTATGCTATTGTAATTGTACTATAATAATCAGCCCGTATAAGTCCCACTGCTGGGCACCGATTCGCTTCCCTTCCCTGATTAGTGATTAGCTAGGCCTAGTGCGGGATAATGCACTACACACCTAAGAAATTCCTAAGAACTTTTAGGTTTCCAGGCTTGAAGGTGATCCATAAATAACATAATTCAGAGGTGTCTGTCCGGGGTTTGAAACTGCGACCGCTGACATTCTCGACTGGCGTCTAAATCTCGAGGCCATTCCTACTTTTACTATAAATATTCATTAAATAACAAATAGCATTTATATAAACGTTAGTAATGTACATTTAAATTTATGAATCTAGGTTTGATTTATGAAAATATTATAACCGTCAAAGATTGATTCAAAAAAAACTTTTGTTTTTCTTTGCAGGGATCGCTATATACAACCGTTATATAGTAGGTAAATGAAAATTTCAATAATCTGAAGATGGATAATCATTATGCAATAAATTTTAATGAGATAATGGAAGAATAATGTATTGTAATTTTGATTGACATCTGAAATTTGATAATTGACGGATCATGAATGGAAAAATTGCTTTCGTTTTATAATTACTGCCTGAAATATTTCGAATATCAATCATCAGGTTTTCGTAAAAGTATTTCTAACAAATGGAATAGGGAATTTGAAATAATTTCACACTATGTATATTTTAAACCGAATATTATTAAATTGCAAATGCAATGTTATATTAGAATTATTATAACGCATAATTATAACCCAAATGTTTGTGTGATCTGCAATTATTTGTTTCGTGTCTAGGCGTTTGGCAGATCGAAAAGTCTCTCGTAATTTCTCGTACCCTCGACACAAGACTTGTATCTTAATCTGCAGCCAGGACTATACATATATGTACATACATATTTACATGTATTTCCAAACTCTGTACTCCTACTAAGAATCCACTATTGAAAAACCCAATAAATAAATAAATAAATACACCCAACAGTCACATACATAGTCCTGACCCCACACTAAGATACGAGTCTTGTGTCGTGGGTATCAGACACTACGAGAGACTTTTCGGTCTCACAAACACTCAGACCCGAAACAAATATTTGTGGATCACACAAACATTTGTCTCGGTGCGGGGATCGAACCCGCGGCCGCTCGTTTCGCAAGCTGGTGTCTAGCCAACTGCGCCACGGGGCTGTCAATAATCCTGACCCTGGAAACAAAACCTTGATTTCCAGATTGTACGTTACACCTTCATGCCACAGCATTATGGTGTAATGTCTCACGACCCCACGACGTTGTTCTTTAGAAGCATCAAACTAGATTTGTTTTTCTAATGTTTTATGCAAAGAAAGTATCTAATACACACTGAAGATCCACGAAGGTCAACGAATCTCAGAATATTGCTCTGGTTTCAGTAGACAATGTAGGCCGCAGACTATCTGACTAGATTGATGATGTGTTACAGATTGGGAATTACGGTCGGATGAATCAAAATTTCACATCCTTAGGCGAACGCCTCTGCTCAATCTTGGTTTGATCTGTACAAATCAAACAAAAAAGGTTAAAGAACGGCGGTTCTTTAAGTTCTATTTTTGAATTTTCGTGTTCTTTTTTCTGGTTCGATATTTTGTGTTTTGGACGTGATAAAATCTTGTTGTAGGATATGTGACCCATTTTCTACGAGTTATTTTTTTCAGTAGCAGTAAGTTTTCTATAATGTGGGGCTTAAAATACAGTTGGCTAACTAAGTTGAAACATCCATCCCTATAGCTTTAGTGCCAGAGGCGTGAGTGTAACCATATGGGAAAAAGAAATGAAAACAGAAACACAATATAATTTACGTACAATGTACATATAACAAATTCATTTTACTCCATTTATCAATGCATTTAAATGCATACATTTGTATTTCATAGTCTAATTAATTTTTGATCTCATATTGATACTATGAACACTGAACATGATATAATTCAAAGACTATTTAGTATAATAGTTCCGCTAAATGTGTTTAGTAATTCCAATCGAATGCTGGTATAGTTAATTCGACGCTGAAATTTCAAGCGTGTTTCTCAGAAATGAGCAGCTAAAGGCAGACACAATGATCTTTTTGCTTTATTTTTTTTTTGTAACATTTTTACTACATATGAAGCTACTGGACCATCAATTGACTTGAGTGTCGTGATATATTCAACTCTTGTCAATTACCTCCATGTCGGTCTACTGTGATGCATCTTGAATTTCTTCATCATCAACCCATATACGCCCACTGCTGAGCACGGGTCTCCTCTACCATTGAGAGGGTTTAGGCCATAGTCCACCACGCTGGCCTAGTGCGGGTTGGCGGACTACACACCTAAGAAATTCCTAAGAACTCTTAGGTGTGCAGGTTTTATCACGATGTTTTCCTTCACCGTTAAAGCAAGTGATAATTCAATGTGAATACACACATAACTTCGAAAAGTCAGAGGTGTGTGCCTGGGGTTCAAACCCGCGACCGTCGGATTCTCGACCGCGCGCCCAAACCTCGAGGCCATCACTGCTTCTTCTGCAATCTTGAATTTGCTTTTTGAAAAACCTGGACTAGAGAATGACCCGACGACAACGGCTATTAAACTATTCCACAGCTTCAGTGGTAGGGCAAAGAAATGAATCTTCACACTTGTTGGTTACAGCTGAAATAGTAGTGACCTCGAATATGTTCTTTGGGAGGCACGCCAAACTAGAAATCCTCAGCCAGCAATTTCATCATATTTCGACTTTAAGTCCAGGAAATTATTCCGTTCGGCGCGTTGTAGCGTTTTGATTCATTTAATAACTAAAATTATAACCGTTGGACGGGCACGTAACTTGTACGTGAACGGAACATTTTCTGGTTTCAATTTAGGGTGGTCGGGTACTCGACTGCGAACGAATTTACGTCGAAATAATGAGTGTACATACTTTATATTTTCATCTCGTGAGTGACACAATTAAAGGGTGTCAGGTTTTATTCCTGGGTTGAGTAAATTTCATTCTAAGTAGCATCACGTTTTCTATCAATAGCTACTAGAGAATATAGGAACTGAATGAATCTATAAAAAATAATCCAAACACTTCCCGACACCATAAACAAACCTAGGATATATCGATCGAATACTGTTAACTACTTACAGGACCTATGACGCCGACTAATTAATTAATGGTTTCTATAGAGATCGCATCGCCTTGGATGCACTCTCTCGCTAATGGTTCTGGCCTCATCTTATTTCTTATAAACATTAATACGGAAGCACTTTAAATTACACGCTAAGTGAAATTAATAATTGACGATCGAATACCGCTGGAGATGTGAAGTTACCATTTTCTATTAAAATGTTGCGAGTTTAATAAATAATATTAGACTGATATAAAAGCGTAAGGTAAACGTCTGTTGCAAATTTCAATCTAAACTACTGGAATCAGATGATGTCGTCAAGAAATAAATGGGATTTAAAATGATTATAAGTACAGTTTAAAAATACGTGGTACTTAAACTTGGAAGATATGTTCAAAGTATGTATTTTGATAGTTCAGCGGAATAAATAAGTGCGTGTGATCAAAGTCTGCTAGCTGGTTCTCCTCCAAAATCGATATTTCTACGATTTTTTCAGCAGTAGCACGGTATGTGTAAACTTCAATAAACAACAACAGAATCAAATTTGAGAAATCATTTGTAGTTCTTCGATCTTAAATACTATTCACTGTAAAGAACATGAGCGAAAAGGTACATCATATTATCTTCAAACAATGCCAATAAACGAGAGAGATTAATGTTGACCTTTCACCAGAGCCGACGTGGATAAAATATCTGAAATTTAATTTTGAAAAATCACCCGGATCATGCTATCGAGTTATCTCCTTGCGTTATTATTTTACTTCCAATACAGGTGTACAAATACGAAATCCCGCGGGAGGAACGAAGAAGCGAGATATCCGCTCCTGTTGTTCAGTGAATTTCAGGGTTGGGTGGAATACTGTAGTTGATTTTCGCGTATTACAATTCGATATGGGTCTGTGTAGGATTGATGGTGTAATGCGGGGGCAATAACAGGACCATAGTTGAGTTTCAAATAGAAACTAGTGTTAGAATGCGCAGTTTTTTTTCCAGTGCAATTCTATTCATTCACAGGAATGTAATCCAGAAATAAATAATAATACCATTTACACCATAATACCATTTCTTGACCCCAACTAGGATACAAGTCTCTTGTCGAGAGTAACAGAGAGTAGAGTTACAGGCATCTACAGTGGCTAGGCGTGGTACGGTTGCAGTACCTAAGCATATGTACGACAGAACGCGATTGTCAAATAACAGTGATAAATTATTAATCTGTTGTCTGCGCGCGACAAAAAAGTATCGGCAACTCTCATAACATTTCCAGTCAATATCCAGCCAATATTAGTTTCCGTTTCATTTGAAATGTTTGCTCTTACACCGTTGTATTTCGCGTTTTTAAATCTGTTCGCAAAGCTCGGACAAAATTTGTTCCAGTTGTAGAGTATTTGTCGTTTATTCGTTTTGGTTGTTGGAATGGTGACATAGACAACTAAAGCATTGAGTAATTTAAAAAAAAAGTCTTTATTCTACAATAATATAAAAGGAAGATTATAATTTGTAGTAATAAAGACAGAGATTTGTATTCATCATGTTAATTTTTCGATTATTTAAATTTTTCCATTATCAGAATGTGTCAATATCATTGAGTTACATAAATTAAGCTTAATATATTGTTAATCAAGTTAAATAGGGCATTCTACTGAAAACTCCATTAATTTGAACCAATGTGTAATTACTTGCATAAAGCTGAACTGTTTGTTTGATTTTATTGTTATTGTATTTATAAGGTCCTTTTTATAGATACAGTTTATTTCCAGAGGTCGGGAAATGTTCAATTAATTAATAAATGCGATTGGTAGGTTGGGCGACGAAATTGCATACTGTGGGTTACAAATATTGCACTCAGGCGAAGTTTTAAAGAGTCACTTATTAAAATCTTCTTTGAACACAGCGGTATCTAACGTAGTGTTTCTTCAATAGAGATCTCGAAGGAGCTGTCTGTATAGCAAACATTTAAAAACATCCAGACTTTCATGTATCTACGTAATATTTATTTATTATGCTTTCTTCAAAATTTGTGTAGATATATGTATTATTCGTGTAATATAATTTGTGTTAGATATAGATATTATTTGTGTATAGATAAATATTATTAGTGGTATGTATATATATATTTTATAGATAATGCAAACATTTTGGTATATCTGTAAGTTTGTATTAAGCGCTTATAAATAAATAAATATATAAATAAATTCACTTATATAACAACTCTATAGGGTAGTGTCCGAGTCAAATACTATTACTATTATTTTAATTTTATTACCTCTTTCCTTTACCGAAGTACATTGGTATATAATGTGTATGTATCTGTGTATGTTTATAAAAGATTTTATTTTCGACCTACTACGCATCATCTCTGCATCACCCAAGGTTGTACTGGCAGAGAATGCTTAAAGCATGAAGTCCACCTTTGCAGTTTAAATTTTATAAAGTGTAAATAAATATAGTCTCTTTAGATCGCAAGGCACTTTTTTGCATCGTGAAATCACGAGTCATTAATTTAACATAATAAGTATAACCGTAATACCTGCTGGTTCATGCGACATTTAGCTGGAGAGAAAAGATTACGCGAAAATTTCTTAAATCCCCGACCTTGAACCTTACAAAGAACGTCTAAAGAATTGAGACTTTTTTAACAAATGGTAAAAAGCATTGATTACGTATAATTTATTCAAGACACTGTCTCGGTTGGGACTGGGGCCTGTGAATTTTCTTTGAAATACAAAGTATAGACCGAATATAAACACGCTGCAAACCTTTGTCTGAAGTACTTTGTGGATAAATTAAATGCATACTTTTTTGTATAGTTCTAGCACGAATGATTACGAAGGTAAATTAAATCACAGAGAAAAAGATAAATATTAATATTGAAATGCTAAGCTATTATATTGCACAAAATTTCAATTCTAGCAAAGCACAAAAGGAGCTCAAACACAAATTTAGAATCGACCTACTTTTTAAACACACCGAAACGTACTTAAAACGTTGAACCTTTAATAGCCAGAAGTCATGTTGGTGGCGTGTTATCCAAAATAACATGACCTTCGGAAAATATACATAGCAAAGCTCCAGCTTCTGAGTGCGATGTTTTTAGGGGCCAAATTAGAATGGTCGATCTAACTGCTATTTTATTTGGCGTAGTCAGCTCATGTCTACCGAAAAGTGTCGCTTAAGCGGATAAATGAAAGAGACTTTTTGAAAAGAACCGGTACAGTTTGGCAGCCTTCCTATTGCTTCTGTAATTAAAAGGTCATTGTATTTAAATAGGACCGAGTCAGGAGCTCATTTTAGGGCTTTGAAAGGTAACGTGTAATTTAGGAGGTAAAGGTAATGAGGGTAGATAGCGATAAATGTTACACCTTGAACAATTTTGTTCGTTCCCACAATTTATATATTTTATTATTTACGGCTTGTTAATCCTGTAGCTTATGTATTGAGTGTGAGATAGCAAAGTCCCTTGTTACATTCCCTTGTCAGGTAAATTAGCAGAACAGGGATTACTGTTTGAAGAGGCTTATTTAAAAATAACCTTAGTCTATACTACGCATTGCCTATTTAAATTATATAAACGTCATATTTTTCAAGTTCTGTTTAATTGGCGATCTAAGCTGGGATTATAAAATAAATACACCCAACAGTCACATACAGAAGTCCTGACCCCAAACTAAGATATGACTCTTGTGTCGTGGGTATCAGAAACTACGAGAGACTTTTCGATCTCACAAACACCCAGACCCGAAACAAATATTTGTGGATCACACAAACATTTGTTTCGGTGCGGGGATCGAACCCGCGGCCGCTCGTTTCGCAAGCTGGTGTCTAGCCAACTGCGCCACGGGGCTGTCCAAAATATAAGCATCTCTATCAAAAAACTGCTTAATCATAGGCATAGTAAAATAAAACAATTCAACGGGTTCTCCTTGGCAATTAAAATTTTGTACATCAAAATTTTATATCACATATTATGCGGTCGTTAAAATAATTACCCACATAATATCTTTTTATTACCGGTAAGAACCATGAAGGCGGGTTTATTATCCCTTAATACGTTTATGTTATATTCATGACAAATTAAGGCTTTTCCTTCGGTTTTGAAGATAATCTGGCGAAAAAAGCCTTTCCGCTGAATTTTAACAGAATTGTGTAAATTTTTACTTATTTTGTTATCACTTTTTGCTTATAAGCAACTGCTATTAGTTAACAAAGTAATATGTATGAGGTCCAGGGTTCGAATAATTGTCCCTTGAAAATCTTAGTAACAGCACGGATTCTGGATACGAACCGGAAAAATGGCAATAGACTCACCTCGCTTATCTTCGTGGGAATAAAACATATTTGGCGAAATGAAGGTGCAAGAATGCCTCTATGTCTTCTCCATCGGAGTATACAGGCGTGATGTTAATGTATATAAATTTTTTATGTTTTATGTAATTTAATGACAGACCATTAGAGTGTCATTTTTTATGGGTTATCCGGCCTGGTAAATAGAGTTCTTACTGTTCACAGCACATGTTGCAATGCGTTTGAAGTCGTAGCCTACCACAGTCCCAAATGAACCAATATGTCCTCAAAGAGACGGCACAAAGAAACAGTAAACACTGGCTCACGGATATAACATGCGCTCCATTTAAATGCACAGGCATGTTGTCACGCACAGTTGTGCATCATTACTTACGTTAAGGCAACCCCACACGGAAATATCCTGATGTCCTTACTAAAATTATAAATTTGAAAGTTTGTTATACTGTCTTAAGTGGTTGGATGATTTGGGGTTAATGCAGATGGGAGTTTTCCATCACGAAGTATGTAAAAATATTCAATAAGTAAATACATAATTAGTTAATTTGTTCTTGAAAAATTAACTTTAAATTGTGCAGGTTCTCCTAAATCTATACTATTATTATAAAGAGGAAAGGTTTGTATTTTTGTATTTTTGTATTTTTGTATGTTTGTTACGAATAAACTCAAAAAGTACTGAACCGAATTGGATGATTTTTGGGATGAAGATAGATGGGACCCACCGAAGTAACATAGGATACTTTTTATCCCGGAAAATGTAGTATTCCCGTGGGATTGGGTAAAAAACCCTATATTTCTCTTACGCTTTCACGCTTAAACCATTCGACCGACTTTTATGATTCTCGGTATGATCATAAATGAGATCCTATGAAGTGACATGAACAACATTTTATCCCGGGAATATGTAGGGTTCCTGTGGGATGAGCATGTATTGTAACTCGAAAGTAACACTACCTGTGTAATGCTTTCACGTCTAAACCATTTGACCGATTTCAATGATTTTTGGTATGGAGATAGGTAAGGCCCACCGAAGTAACATAGGATGCATTTTATCCCGGAAAATGTAGTATTCCCGTGGGAACGGGTATTTCTGGATCTACTGAACCGATTTTAATGATATTTTGTATGGATATAGGTAGGGCCCACCGAAGCAACATAGGATGCATTTTATCCCGGAAAATGTAGTATTCCCGTAGGAACGGGTATTTCTGGATCTACTGAACCGATTTTAATGATATTTGGTATGGAGATAGGTAGGGCCCACCGAAGCAACATAAGATGCATTTTATCCCGGAAAATGTAGTATTCCCGTGGGAACGGGTATTTCTGGATCTACTGAACCGATTTGAATGATTTTTGGTATGGAGATAGGTAGGGCCCGCCGAAGTGACATAGGATACATTTTATCCCGGAAAATATAGTATTCCCGTGGGAATGGGTATTTCTGGATCTACTGAACCTATTTGAATGATTTTTGGTATGGAGATAGGTAGGGCCCACCGAAGTAACATAGGATACATTTTATCCCGGAAAATGTAGTATTCCCGTGGGAATGGGTATTTCAGGATCTACTGAACATATTTCAATGATTTTTGGTATGGAGATAGGTAAAGGGCCCGCCGAAGTAACAAAGGATACTTTTATCCCGGAAAATGTAGTATTCCCGTGGGAATTATTATTATCTAGATGTACTGAACCTATTTGAATGACTTTTGGTATGGAGATAGGTAGGACCCACCAAAGTAACATAGAATACTTTTATCCCGGAAAATGTAGTATTTCCGTGGGAATAGCTATATTCAAGATCTACTGAATCGATCTAAATGAGTTTTGGTATAGAGATAGGTAGGACCCACCGAATTAACATGATATACTTTTATCCTGGAAAATGTGTTCCCGTGGGTATGGGTACATGTTATAATTGCAAGAGTAAGTCTGTAAGTCTGTTACGCTTTCACGCCTAAACTATTCGACTAAGTTATATATTTTAGGTATGAACATAAATAGGACCCTGTGAAGTAACAATTAAATGTTCCCGTGGAATAAACATGTTATAAATGCGGAAATATATTTTTCAAAGTAAAACTTTTTTTAGACACTTATGAGACAAATTAAAGATTCACTTATTATCTTTCTGCACTCAGCCCTAAAGTCTACGCAGACGGAGTCGCGGGCAAAAGCTAGTACTTAATAAAAACGCGCTGAATTTATTTACTTTTTCCCCACTCAAGATAATGAACCCAGAATCTCTCGTTCACTCCCCACTACAATACGCAATACTAACGACAAACTAAAAAATCTTGTTCAAAACAGGTGGTTCTAATACATAGTACTTCCGAAGATTTACTTCCATAAAACATTTCTAAACAGAGCTTACGGAGTTTAATGGAAGTTCGTGAAACTATTCGGAAGAACCCGGAAGGGTGTGCATGAGGTCGACGGCCGAGACGTTGAGCGCAGGTTTATTTCACCCTCCAAAACTTCTTGTATTTGAAATTACTACGTGAGATGGAGATTGGGTTAATTTCTTCAAGTTAATGATATCGGTAGGTATCTGATATGATATCGGTATTTGAATGGTTAATTTGAGACACCAGCACCAAACCGCTTGCTGCACTAAGATAAATGTTTGATCAACAAAATCGTGTCGTCAGAATTTCTCGATACTATAACATTTATTAATGATCAAGTATAGAGTCATGGTATTGTGAATAAATCAAATCTATAGTAGGATACAGTTAACACAAATTTTATTGCTACGTCATGCGTTAAATCAATTCGTCTTTTTGGAAACTGTAACAAAGATCGGGAGTTTTACAAAGCAAAAATATCTTTGTCAAGTTAAAACGTTGACTTTTGTGAAGAGAATGTACCCAGAAGCAATATGGAGCACAAAAGTGGAAATCAATTCAAAAATGATACCTACCGTCATTTTTTATGACATGAATGAATGAAAAAGTTCTCTGATGTAAATATTCGCAGTTGGAGAGTTAACATTTTTTATTTCATTTGTAATTACATACACACAAATATACATACTCGTGTGTAGGTTAATAAATATGATTGCCATTTATCCTGAAGGCACAAGATAGAGGTGCATTTCTGCACCCACGTGTCGCTATTTTTTTTTAACATTCGGAGGCAAGCTTATTGCCGTTTTTCGGGCACATTCCCTGAAACTATACTGCCACTGAGCATGCCTTAATATAAAACGCAACATAACCTTCCCGAGATTCTTGTAAGACCAGCATCAACATATATCACCATGAGGTGATTACCTGAACCATAAGATACAGGCAATGCGGTATATTGCGAATAAGGAAAAGCAATTACGAAATATTTGTCATCATCGACACATTTACACCGCCTTGCTCACTGTCGAATATACACAGGCTGAATCCGATATGTGGTAAATTCGCATGTTTCCCAATGACAGAATATGTAAAACTGATGATT
The DNA here is from genome assembly GCA_030295005.1 of Cephonodes hylas. Taxonomy (NCBI): domain Eukaryota; kingdom Metazoa; phylum Arthropoda; class Insecta; order Lepidoptera; family Sphingidae; genus Cephonodes; species Cephonodes hylas. The sequence goes on along the minus strand of AP025372.1, from coordinate 9,324,416 downwards.
GACCACTATTACTACCAGTAATACTATTATCCACTATGATTTTGGTTTCGTTTGAAATGTTAAAAGGTAAAACAATTAATTATGAAATAAAAAACAAAATACTATGTGTGGGTAGCAAGCGAGCCTATGAACAGTCAGAAACAAGATCTCAATGCGCTTGGTTCGATTCGTGAGTCAGACAAAGTGTTATAGCATACTCATTGTGAGATTCTTGATTCAATTTCTGGTTTAGTAAATTTCTATGAATATATATCTGCCTACCCCATAAAGGGCAAAGGTTGAAGATTCCAATTATTCTATATGTTCTTTACCAGGTGCACTAAGGTAAGAAATATTCATCAAGTTATTATCTCAGTACAGTAGCAGCCTTAGCTCGGCTTTGCGCTTTGATGTTTCTTACTTTACAACACAATGTTGCTTTTATAATAATGTGCTGTTGTCTCGCTTAATTGAAATGTCTGCTCGTGCTGGTAGGATAGTGCACAGCTGTCACCGCTTTTGTGTTAGATTATATCATCTGGTGTCTCGAACGTATTGTCTTTGAAAAGGTTATTAAGCAATTTCTTCTTAGTACAACGATTAGAAAATTAACAAAGTAATTAGTTGTTTATAATATCCAGCAGCCTATGGTTTCGAGGTTTAGGCATGCGATCAAGAATTTCGGCGGTCGCTGATTCAAAGCCGATGTATTTACGTTGCAGGAAAACATTGTGAGTAAACCTGCACACCTATAAGTTCATAGGAATTTCAAGTGTGTGTAGTCCGCCAACCCGCACTAAGCTAGCGTGACCTAAACCTTCTCAAATGTAGACGAGCCTGGATGGGCTAATAATGATGTCCCACGCCCGATGATAAAATATTGATTAATTTCTCTATTATGTAGAAAAATATAATATTTTTCCACACCCGCTTCGTCTTTAATTCCAAAGACTTCACGAGGTAGATATCTTGTATTTATTTCTCCAAAATTATTCGAGGGATTAAGATTCTCACCTTATCATACAATAATTCGTTTTAGAACAACTTGTTCAGAATCACAACATTCCATCACAAAAATATTTCTGCCGCTAGAAACGAGAACACTTGAGAAATACGCATACCTCTAATATTTCTGTAATGAAGATAATTTTCCAATTGTCCTTACATCAAAAGGAATTTCGTCCCGCTTGAGGGGACGCAATTATACTAATGTGATATGACGACTCCATTTACTAATTACATTGGTATATTTCACTGCTTCGTGGAGCTACCTCGACTCTAATTTCCCCCGTGGCGCAGTTGGCTAGACACCAGCTTGCGAAACGAGAGGCCGCGGGTTCGATCCCCGCACCGAGACAAATGTTTGCGTGAACCACAAATATTTGTTTCGGGTCTGGGTGTTTGTGAGACCGAAAAAGTCTCTCGTAGTGTCTGATACCCACGACACAGGTCTTGTAACCTAGTGTGGGGTCAGAGCTATGTATGTGACTGTTGGGTGTATTTATTTATTATTTATTATTTATTAATTTTCCAATTCCTTATTAATGGTACCTTGGGATGGGGAGGGACGTAATACACAGGTGATGCGAATTAGGGACTTTGCCCCCAATATGATTATAATTCAAGTAGTCTTTCACAATACAATAACGCACTACTGAAAATAAATGGCAAATTTAATTGAAGAAATTTGAAGAAAAATCACTAAATTGCCCAAGAAAAAAAAATGCCTGAATTTGAAGCAAGATTAATCTTATTTACTTGTTTTGCTCATTGATTAGTCATCAGTGGAAGACTGAGAACGGATGGTACCACACTAATCGACCCCTACAATTCAAGAATGAATAAACGTAGACCGTATTAAGACAACCTAAAATTGCTGATTCCTAATTCACAACATGCGTGCAACGACCCTTAAACTTCGTCAGTTGCCTATTTAACAAGACAGGCTCAAGTTTAAGAGGTCGAGAGCACCATTGGGTCAGTGTTTGTAAGTAACTTCGTAGCGTTGAATGCATATTTCACTTGATACAATAACTTGGTGCGTATCTACAGACACAAGTGTTGTTGTTTGGAGGAATATTAATTTGAAATAGAAACAAGATAAATGTACTTCCAGTCTTTTTTTAGGAGCACGACAGATAATAATAGTTTTTTTTAATAAAGAAATATTAATTAGAAATTCTAAGTAAAAACTGAAAAACTTTTTACGTGGATTTTCTACAAATACGTATTTTAAGTTTTAAAATATATACCTATTTTAAATATTGAGCTGCCATCGGTTCTAGATAAGTAAGCAAAATGTCAAATTCATCCGAAGTTTTAAATGGAATCAAAATGATGCTTGAATTTAAGATGTATCAAGTAGATATATGGTAAAATTTATAGCTCATTTTATGTTTGTAGAACTTTTTCCCACAAAACCACTGATGTTCAGATGCCAAACCTTCAATAAAAATCGGTTGATATGCCAAGCCAGCTTTACGCATCCAACCAAACCCATGTGTTGAGCTAATAAAAATTCACTCCGAGAAAGGCCAAGTTGGTCTTTGTTGTGTTGCCAAATGAAGACATTGGAGGATAGCCAAAGATGACATGGTTTTATGGTGGCCGTAGTATATGACCATATGTATTGTTGTTTCTCGTGTTATTAATTTTATTAAATCAGAAATATTATTCTGGGTTATGTGAATGCGAGGAGTACCCAGCCAAGAAAATTTTGCACAGTACGGTACAGGTACTGCCAACAGTCCTGGTGCTTTTAATGTTACTATTATTTACTATTATATGACGAAAGAGGCATACGAGCTAGTAAGCCACCTTATGTAAAATCGTGAACACTTCTCATGAACATCCACAATATTGATCTCTTTAATGTTCGATTTGACACTATCATAAGTACTATATAATTCTTATTCGCCTCCTCAGGGATAACATTACAATAGAAAATCGTCTATTCTATCAATAAAAAATTACTCATTTAAGACGGTGATTGTAAGAATATGCACACGCTTTTTCGATATATCACCTCAGTGGTTGCTAGCGCGAATCACAGACACATCTTTACTTTTTCGAAGTTACACATCAGTGATCATAAATTAATTATCAATTAAGCTACCAGCACAATTAAGGTTCCAAAAGCAATTGTGATTGGTTTGAAGACATCTACCTTCTTATAAAATAAATGACGTTAATAGCCATAATAAGATTCCACGTAAGGAATGTATACATTGTGACATGAAAAACTTGTCACTAAAATGTCGGTAGACTCCGGTCCCTTGTTTTATTTTAATTAAATCTTTATTGCTTTGAAACTTGGCAAAAAATTGGAATTTCCTAAGAGTTTTTTATCTTCTGATCCTATTTCAAACTTTATTCATATTTCCGTCGTGGTTTTGAGTGCCCTAAATTGCTATAAGTTTGAGGAGTCATCCCTTTTCTTGTACATTATGAATACCGGCAAAGTTTTCAGAAATTGCGTATTGCAGTATAAATCTGGTATGACATTTTTTTATGTTTAGCGATTTAAATAATATATTGAATGAGATCATTTCGGGCACGTAAATAATACCAATAATATAATTAATCTACTCCAATGTAGGCAAATAAGTAACAATGCATTAATTTTAGGTACATGTTTCACGAGTCAAAGAGTTTCTGTCTATCGTGCCAGCATAGACTATATAAAATTTGTACCTTTTGTTTAATTTTGTAGAAAATCATGGTTTTCGCTTTGTCTTCCCTACTTTTGGAGACCAATCCGTGAATTTAAGTGACATTTCAGCTGGCAGTTAAGTAACAGGATACTTAAAAACTTACTCATGATTATTTTATAATTTATACACTATTATTGAAGCAAAGGTTCAGGTTAGACTTGATTTAAAATAATACGTTTCTATGACACAAAATTATTTTTTCCTACTTCAATTTCCCGTTATGTAAATGAACAATATAAGCATTACTTAAACAAAATTACATATTTATCAACGTTAATGTCGTAGAAAACGTCCAATTTAATTTTAATCAAACTGTCACAAGAGGAAAAGTAAATCCCCAGCCCCATCTTGTTTTGAGGAGAATGTTGTTTCTCATGGCGAGCTCGTTAAATTATACGCAACATTTAATCTCGCGAATGTTTCGGGTAAAAAAGATATTCAACGTTTACCCCTGACCCTTCCTTGTATTTCCGTCTGTATTAGGAGTAGACTAAGAATTTCTTTTGACATATTAGAGACGTGAATTCATTGCGTTTATGGGGAATTTTTTGTGTGTCGTAATTGGCATAACTATTCAGTTTATGTATAGAATGTTTGTGTTACATTTGTTATGAAGTTCTTTTAGACCTTGTCCTGAATCGATAAAACTGCATTGTTTTTATGGAATATTAAATGTTCTGAATATTCCGAAACTGTGACATGTGGTTAGGTACTTAGTATTTATGCAGCTTATTGATTTGTATGTAATCCTTGTTATTGTTAGTCTTCATATGTATGTATGTTACGTAAAACTATTCTTTATTTAACTACGTTGTAAATTGTTGATATATTTTTAATTTATAAAGCTTTACAAAAACTTAACAAAATTTTAAAACGTTGTTTCAGGAGGTTTAGTTTCGGGTTTCATAATAATCATGTAACGAAAGTAGAAGACTGGAAGACTGTAAATCTTTTATTTACGCTTCTGAATACCAACGTATCACCATTTTAAATATTCAGTTTTATGCTACCATCTGCTTTAATACTGTTTCTCCGCAACATTCAAACACCACATGTGCATATTTACAAAATCCTTATCAAAGGGAAGGAATTACTTTTTGTAACCTCGCTTCACAATCCATGTGTACATCTCGTGCAGTATTAAGGAACTGACAAACAACTGAGCTAACTGTTTGTTTATCCGAGTCGGGAAGGCGCATTTATTCATAGCAACGTTTGTGGACTTGTGATTCATGCGTCTGGGGACTGTGCGTTCAGTGCGCTTCGAGATATTTGGGAATTGAATTTGTCCACATTCGTGTCGCATTGCATCTTTGTTTTTGAATGATTTTAAGTTTTTTGAGTTTTTTTAGTTCTTAGGGTAAGGAATTTTATAGTTGTTTTTGCCGATTGGCAATGGATAATTATGTCAACTGATATGTAGATATTTTGTGACATTTACGTACCAATGTAGGCAATTTTTTATACTCACCTGTAGCCTAACGTCTGTATTCCCCGACGGAGTAAACAAAATGTACCTATTACTAAACATCTTTTTGGAGGTTAGATATCAGTATCACGTAATAGGTAGCCCATGCCTATTTTCGGTTTAAAAAATGTTGTAGTTACGTTTCGTCAGACTTTTATGAATAGGACTGATTTGTAAGACTTTTTCATATTTATTACTTTTTTTTATATCAAACCAAAATACATTACATTGATAAGGAGATCAAGACGTCATCATTTTCATCTAGCGTATTAGGTACTACAGGTTTTTTTTTAAGAAAACTAACTTTCTATATAGGTCAATCAGATTATGTTAAACAATCCCAAACAAACACTTGCATCATAGCTACTCCAGTGGCAGTGAAACGACACTGTACGGAAACGTTTCCTGTGTTTCACAATATTCCTGCCATTCTGCAAAGCTAACCGGATATTTTTGTAAAATGCCGTCGCAATATATTCAGAAATTCGCATATTTAAATCAGATGTACATATAATAAATCTAGTGACTGCCAACGGAGCATGAGACATTATCATTGCTGCGAAGTTTTCTTAGAAGGTGATTGATGTGTTATGTCCTTTAAGAAGGATATGTCAAGTACGAGAAGGACATATCAGCTCGTATTATGTATGATTACTATTGATAAGTGACCTATATGATAGTGACCTAGTATGTATATAACTTCGCGTATATACATATTTTCAGAATGACTAGCCAAAAGTGCAATTCTGCAATAGCTAGGTATTCAATCATTTGAAACGTGATAATTTATAACTAATAATTTTGGAACAACCCAATAACCGTGCGCTTGAGATATGTTTATATCTATATACAGATAGACACAAAACAAAAAGTAACCTTGTAATAATTTAAAAATTAATAATGATAAAACTTAAGCATGATTTTTTTTCATAATTACTGACACTATCAAGTAACTGGCCCTTATATAAATCGTCGATTTCCAAAAAGATTGTAGCCTTCGCAATACACCTGCATTGGACGCATAAATTTCATATTAACTGTAGATACTACGTTATCTGTATATTTAATGAAGTTGGTTCTCTCCCCAGCGAGCCGTTAGTGTATCCGAACACCGAAATAATAGTAACAAAGCGAAATGATTACGGTGATAAAGCATTTTCCATTCGCCGCATTAGTGTTGGGATCAAATTACCGCTGTTACCAATTGTGTTTTTAAACGCTTTTATAACGTTGTATGAGGCGCCTTTAGAATTTCTTTTGGTTTTTTTTTGTGATAGGTTGGCGTAATTTGGACGCATCTTCGTCACAAACATTTGTGGTAAATATAAATATTCGTCGGATTCAAATTTCGATACTATCTCGTTTTGCAGGGTTATTTCTAAGCGAGTCGTATATGGACTGATAAAAGATAAAGACTTATCAAATTTATTTTTTATAATCTTTCAGTAATAACAGTGCTTATAAGATTTACTTTAAAAATGCGACTTTGAAATGTAAACAAGGCGATGGACCCGTTTCATAAAGCGCAGAATTTGCAAAATATTCCTGGGACTCAATTTGGAGTGGTTGATGAAAAACAGTAGGACAATCTGTTTCCCTTAACTTCAATTTTCTCAAGCGACGCAAAGGTCAAGACAACACAGATGTAATGTTTAGGGAGTATATTTTGTTCGACCTTGGCCGAGGGTAAGAGACCTTCGAGTAAGTACGTAGCCTATTTGTAGTATTCTCTACTCGGTATACGTCTTCACACTTATTTAGATCAAAGTTAGCTATTTTATTTATATTTATTTATTTATATGCTTTATTGTACACCAAGAATACAAAGAAAAAAAAATAAAAATAGTAACAATAATAAAAAAAAAAATTAGGTGAACAATAGGCGGTCTTATCACTAAATGTGATCTCTTCCAGACAACCTATTTTACAATGGGAATATAAAAAAAGAAAGGGTACGGGTAATTCATCAACAGAAAAAAGAAAAAAAAGAATGATGTACACAAACAAAACAATAAAATAAAATAAAAACAAACAAGACGAGAAAAAAAAAACAAGTAAAAATAGAAAAAAAAAAATAATAAAAACAAAAGAAATATTTAAATTAATACCTAATCTATTATTTTTGCAAATAAAATAATCTGATGAGTCTCTTAAAAATAGGAAGCGACTTAGCTTGTCGTATATGCAGTGGTAATTCATTCCACAGGCGAGCTGCATGGATCGTAAAAGAATGATTTAAGTAAGAAGTGCTATGTCTAGGAATATCTAGTGTTAAATTTTCCATGGATCTTAAAGGTCTTGCATGCGTATCGCTTAGGAATCTTAACTGATCCTTAAGGTAACGGGGAGTAGAAGGAACGAAGAGGACAGAATAGAGGAGGGAAAGAATACGAGTATTCCGGCGATGGCGGACAGAGAGCCACTTGAGTTGAGTTCGAAATTCGGAAACGTGGTCATATTTGCGAAGGCCAAATATAAACCTTATGCAGAAATTCTGAAGTCTCTCAAGTCTTTCAAACTGGGCTTCGGTGAGATCAAGATAGCTAGCGTCACCATAATCAAGAAGAGGAAGTAGAAGAGTTTGTACGAGCGCAATCTTCGTGGGAATAGGCAGAAAATTCCGTAGTCTTCTTAAGGACCCCGCAGCAGCGAACAATTTCCTACTGAGTTCTTGCAGTTGGGGGCCCCAGGATAAGGTTTTGTCAAAATAGATACCCAGGTTCTTGACTATGTCACTAAATGGTATAACGCACCCATCAAAGATAATTTGAGGTAATAACTGGGTATCTATTCTGGAAACCATTCTGGGGCTGCCGACAATAATCACTTGACTTTTGGTAGGATTCACTTTAAGGCCGTGATTAATGCTCCATTCTTTTATAGATGAAAGATCTTTGTTGATAGAACTTACAGCTTCCGCCACCCTGTCCACTGGAGCATGGTAATAGATTTGTAAATCATCAGCATACAGATGGTAGGAAGAAATAAGGTGACGGGAAATCGTATTTATGAATACCGCGAAGAGTAAAGGAGATAAAACGCCGCCCTGAGGGACGCCGGCAGTTACATTAGACCACGACGAGGTGTCATTTTCAACACGTATTCGTTGCCGCCGTCCCATCAGGTAACTTCGAAACCAGCCAATCACCGTTGGAGATATGTTAATAGAGCACAGAGTACTAAGCAAGACATCATAGTCCACGGTGTTGAACGCGTTGCTAAAGTCTAACAGGGCTAGTACTGTCAATTTTCCGTTTTCCATAGCAGCTCGTATGTCATCCGTGATATGCACCAGCGCAGTAGTGGTACTATGTCCCGGACGAAATCCGGACTGGAAGGGATTTAAAAGGTTATTGTTGTTAAGGAAAGAGTTAAGCTGGTTATAAATGAGATTTTCTAATACTTTAGAGAGGAAAGGTACAATGGAGATAGGCCTATATTCGGAAAAAGAGGCTGGGTTGGGACGTTTAGGAAGAGGGATGACCTCTGCATCTCTCCAGAGTGAAGGAAATGAGGAATTGGATAAGGAAAAATTGAGGATGTGACGAAGAATAGGGAGGATTACGTCTAGGACAGGTAATAACATACTGCGGCTGATGCAATCAATCCCAACTGCGTTAGAGGAAATAGACAGAATACTCTTCTTAACATCACAATCGGATAATTGGCTAAATACAAATGGAGGATAGTTAGGTGTTGGAATTGATGAAAGATTTTGTAAAGTTTTGTTTTTAATTGCCCCGTCAAAAGGGGGCACTTCAGTGAAATGAGAGTTAAGTAAGTCGATATTTAAATTGTTTGGACGGGAATCAGTTTGAGTTTTCCCAACACCCATGGATCTTAGAAATTTCCATACTTTGGCAGGATTACTATTTTCTACTGAGTTGTGGACATGACGGCGTTGTGCGTTCCTACACATCTTGTTGCTGTGATTACGGATACTTACATATCTGTCCCAATTATCCTGGGTTGGATTAATTTTAAATTTGGTCTTAGCTTTAGCTTTCCTGAGGATAATCTCTTTTATCTCCTCAGTGAGCCAGGGCGACGGAAGGTGCTTCATTTTAACTGGTCTTATCGGCGCATGCTCATCATACAGTTTTATAATATTGGAAGTAAAATAATTAACCTTCTCGTCAATTGAAGTCGATGCAAGCAAAGGTTCCCAGTCAGCTATTGTACATTCTCTTGCGATACTTTTTTGTTAAGGATGTACCTACGGATGTGATGTTCATTTGTTTTTTTTATGAACGTACAAACAGATGTGATATGGATGTGACGTTCTTTTGTTTTATTCTTTCAAGGATGTACCTGTATGTTTAAAAGCTGGCTTTTGATTCCACTTTTATTAAGTGAAAGAAAAAAAAATTGCGGATAAGTCTGGCGATTGTTTTAAAAATTCCTTTTTGTGAGAATTTTTTAAATTGGTTACAATACTTTAATACCCATCGCTCCTCATATTTTTTGCTCAGTAAAAAGTATTGAAATATATTTCCCGCAATGGGACACAATTTAAACGCTTTTAACAGGTTCCGTGATAAACTGAAATATGCATTTTTACGCGGTGCAAAACGTTTTATTCGTATTTAATGTTATGGACGTTACACAAGGGCGGATGGGTCGCGCCGCCGGCATATTCGATGTTTTACCACATCGAATTTAAACTGTTATGAAATGGAATGGAATAATTATGTGAACACTCTCAAGATAATATACAAAATACATACGAATAAAATAAAAGTAAATAAGCTACTAAGAAGGCTGATATTTTTTACAAGCTTTTATTTAACTTCACTTTTGTATGTATGTATGTATGTATGTATGTATGTATGTATGTATGTATGTTTGTATGTTTACAAATCTTGCAATGAAGATTTAAACCACTTCCAATAGACCGATTGTACTAAAACTTGGTATACCGACGTAACTTGGATGACAATACAATAATATGGTACCATGGAGCTGGTCTGATGATGAGGTTCGAAGATGACCATAGAAACATCGGTTCTTGTGGACCGATTGAGCTGAAATTTGGTATGTCTTTGTAACTTCGACAACAATACACAAATATGGTATCATGGTGCTGATCTGACGAAGAGTTGGAAGATGCCCATAGGAACTTAGATTTCTGTGGTCCAATTGAGCTGAAATTTGGTATGTCTTCGTAGCTTCGGTAACAATACAAAAATATGATATTATGGAGCTGATCTGATGAGGAGTTGGAGGATGGCCATAGGAACTCCGATTCTTATGATCGAATTGAGCTGAAATTTTGTATCTCTTCGTAACTTCGGTAACAATACAAGAATATGGTATCATGGAGCTGATCTGATGAGGAGTTGGAGGATGCCCATAAGAACTCCGATTCCTATGGTCCAATTGAGCTGAAATTTTGTATCTCTTCATAATTTCGGTAACAATACAAAAAATGGTATCATAGAGCTAATCTATTGAGGAGTTGGAAGAATCCCACAGGAACTCCGATTCCTTTGGACCGATTGAGCTGAAATTTGGTATACCTATGTAATTTCGGTGACAATATAGTAACAAGGTATCATAGAGCTGATCTGACAAAGAGTTGGAAGAAGCCCATAGGAACTCCGATTCCTGTGGACCAATTAAGCTAAAATTTGGTATGCCTTTGTATTTTCAGTGACAACATAATAACAAGGTATCGTTGATCTGGTGTCATGAGAAGTTGGAAGGTGCCCATAGGAACACTAGTTTCCAACTAAAAAGTCGAAAATAAATTAACGGTGAAAAACATATTTTAAAATCAAGCTTTTATTATGCACGAAAAATTTAAAAAATAAACTAAGAAAACATTCATAAAATTCGTAGTTTTTTTAAACTTTACAAGTAACAATTTACAAAAGTGTTCGGTTTATCAGTAGAAGTATGATACATAAACATATATTATCTATAACTAGTATATTAATATTCTTAAATGATTTAAAAGCTTGTCGCGCAATTTCGTTAATACAAAGACCTCGGCCGCGACGAGCTTTTAGATCACTTAAGAATATTAATATACTAGTTATAGATAATATATGTTTATGTATCATACTTCTACTGATAAACCGAACACTTTTGTAAATTGTTACTTGTAAAGTTTAAAAAAAACTACGAATTTTATGAATGTTTTCTTAGTTTATTTTTTAAATTTTTCGTGCATAATAAAAGCTTGATTTTAAAATATGTTTTTCACCGTTAATTATATCTTGATTTTTATACTCAGTTTATATGAGAACCATTTGATCGTTAATTGTTAATTTTATGAGGTTATTTCTAGAGAAACCACAAGAAGTATTTTATCACTACTATTACAGTCAAGCACAAACATGAATATTCTAAAGTTTACAGAATCAATAAAACAATAAAATTATGTTGGCATGATTTGAAAACCATGACAGTCTTGTTTGTGAGACCAAAAAGTCTCTTATAGTTTTTTATACCCACACTGGACTTTTATCATAGTATGGGATCAGAAGTTCATAATATGTATGTGACTCCTAAGACTTAAAAAACATTTGAATAAAGCTTCTCTTAAAAAAGTTTTTACTTGTAAGTGATTTAGTACATTTCTCTCATCTCATCAGCCTATCGCCGTCCACTGCTGAACGTAGGCCTCCCCAAGAAAGCGTAACATTTTTTATTTTACATTTAAGTGTAAACGAGCCTAATCAGCTTACTAATGAATTTCTTATTTTTGTCAATAATTCTGAACGCTGTGTAAAATACTCCTAAGGCTGAAAATTTTTGCTAATATTAAGATCACGAGGCAGTGACCTTTCATATTTTACACGAGTAACCTCTTTTAGTACCGCAAAGCTTGAATATAATGTTTCTATTGAAATGTTTTTATTTATAGAATTTAAATTTACGGATTTTAGTGGCCAAATGGATTCGAAGTATTAAACAAATCTGCTAAAAATGTTTTACATGGAACATACATAATAAATTACTTTATGCAGAAAAAAAAGATAAATTTTTTATTCTCTTTTCATTTCGAATAGTATATTCAGGGTATTAAATTTTTATTAAAAGCTAAAACTTCCGGAATAATCGAAAAATTTGTTATTATTATAACCATTTGAAATTAACGATGACAAGTAGGTTATAACTTTCCGAGGTTACGTAGGTAAACAAATAAATTAGCAAACATAACACATACAAAGCTCTAGTCGACCCACTGCTAGGCACGGGGCTCCTCCACATCTGAGAGGATCTTAGGATTTGTTCACCATGCTGGCCTAGTGCGCGTTGCCGGACTACACGCCTAAGAAATTCTTAAGAACATATACATAACTGTATGTGAATTTATAAAGAAACATTCTGCACTATACCCTCCGTGCCTTAAAGAGTCGAAGTTTTTCTATGATCTCGAATTATCGACATTAAAGCACTCCCATTCGCCATCTTTGCTATCAATCAACTTTTACTTCACGGAGCCTAATACGGGTCGTTGGGCATTAAATTTTGTTTGTCTTTTTCAGTTTAGTAGGAAAACTTCAAATCACTCTGTTTGTTTTCGACTTGGACGGAATAAGAAGTCTTTATTAATTTAGTTACTGAAGTAAGCAATTCTGAATAGAGTATTAACTGGCAAGGAATTTTATCCAACCAGTCCTATCAGTTTGACAGCCTTTCGGTGTAGTTGGTTTTAACCCAGCTTGTGAAGCGTGAGGCCGCGGTTTCAATCCTAGCAGCAAACAAATATTTGTGTGACCCACAAATATTTGTTTCTGGTCTGGGTGTTTGTAAGACTCAATAATTCTAGTATTTCTAATACCCAACCTGTATCTTACTGTTAGATCAAGTAGGTACGTGACTGACAAGTGTATTTATTTATTTAAATGTGTCACCTTTTTAATCCCAATTGTGTTAAGAATGATTTTCTCTAATCTTTTCATTTTGTTGGCGACTTTTTGTCTTATATTTTTAAAGCAAAAATTAATTGCTATCACAAAGGTTGTCTGTATAGACACTAGAATGTTTACGAAGGTGACTTTTTCAAACAAACATTGTTGAATAGAATGCAAAAAACAAAAGAAACAACAATATAACATTAGAATTAAGCGCACCACAGCATTTAATTATTCTTTGAAATTTTCTACTTAATTTTTACTTTAACTTTAAGTAATATTTGCATAAAATTCTTTAAGTTCACCTCGAAGTTTTCTGTTTTTATAAAACATCTTTGTCCGCTGGCTGAATCGAACGAGATATGAAGCTCGGCTTATTAGTCCGAAGCAGGGACTTAATTACTGCGCTCCTGCATTCGATGACTAAAAAAGGAAAGAACTAAAAGTATTCACTTTAATATTTACAGCAGAAAATTACATTGAGCAAGAAGAGCGTGTATCTTCTATTAAAGTGTGGGACAGAAACCTTTCGATAAATAGAAGGGGATAGGAACACGTGACAATGTTGAATAAAAACCCGATCCGGGAATTGAACCTAAGACGTCTAGATTGCCACACATCAAAGAAATAACGATGTAGCTTACCTACGAATAAGTTTATCTAATTGAATCTAATCAAGCTATTTGAGCAAAGTATTTTTGTTGTAAAACAAGAACAAAATTTAAATCAACTTTTTCCTTATCATTATTTTTCATCTTAAAGTTCTTTATCTAGAAAAATGCATTTGTAAACATAGCTTGAGCAAGAAAGTCAAGGTTTTGATTAAATATTATTGTTTGTTTTTCGCAACAATAGAGTCTATTTAGGCTGCAACATCTGATGTTACATTTGCCAGATCGAATCTTATTCAACACTCGATGGCTGCTTAACCCCAATCGTTATTTATCCCGATAGATCAATAAAATAAATTATGATGTTGTTTTAGGATTTCTATGAATTTATTAGGTGTGTAATCCGTTAACTTACTAGGACGGCGTGGTGTACTAAGGACTAAACCATTCAATGCTAAGGGAGGCCCGCACCCAGCCGCTGCTTGGACGTATGTATCCGGGCTAATATAATGATTATAAGGATTTTATCTGTATAGGCCTTCGTCCACCACGCTGGCTTAATGCGGTTGGCGGACTACACACCCAAGAATTTTTTAAGAACTTTTAGGTGTGCAGGTTTCCTCACGATGTTTTCCTCCAGCATTAGAGTGATGATTCATTTTGTACAACTTTGTGACCAAGGGTGTGAACCTGCGACTGGCGAGGTCGTCACTGTTTTTGTGCCCTTACTTAAATTATGTTATTGGGTAAACATTTACGACACCAGTCTCGAGATTTCGTTCCCTCGAATCAAAGATACGTGACGGGGAATTTTGCCCTCCCATTACACGCGCGTCGACCGCAGGAATGATTAGATTCAGGCCGCGACGCTTGACTTAGGCTTTGAAGTCTCGTCTTGTTTTACCTGACATGTTTTGATTTTTTATCGTGATTATTCTGGGTTATTGTCGCGATTTGATAGTATGCTAGTTTCTTATAGTTATCGTCTTAGAGTAATGTAGTTAACGGCCTCAAAGGAATAATTTCGCAGTGTATGTAATCTAAATCTAGATCGTTGGAGTAGCTTTTGTTTTTATTTTACACTGTAAACTAGAAATACACTGTATAGTTTTTATTTTAAAAAATAATCAAAATGTCAATACCATGATCGAATATTGTGATATTGTGAACTTAACTGGATTATTCGGAATTTTGTAATTTTAGGCAAACAATGCTTTCAGGACGTCGCTGGCTGCTGAGGCTTCCGACTGATCCCGGTGGAAGATCATTGGGGGAGGTCTATGTCCAGCAGTGGACCAGAATTGGCTGATAACGATGAATGCTTTCAGGTTTCTAGTAAATACCCCCTTTCCTGCCACAGCCGTGCGCAAATTCTCAATAGAAAAATGAAACAACCTAAAAACATCAAGTGAAACGCTTGTAAATTTGATAAGCTAATCATACCGAGGCGAACGCCCCATACGAACGCAAACTTGATTGTGAAGCGTTTTCACGAGCTTGTTAACAATTTTTTCACCGATCCCCGTGTGGGTTTTACACTTTCAGACGGTTACTGTGTTCGCCTCGGGACATATTTCGCACCGCCACTCTTTATTTTGTTACCGTTTCGTTTGAATCGAATACCTCCGTATTGGTGTTTTGTTACGGTTTTATCAGGTGGGTAAACTTTGTTAACTTTGATTTTGGTTTGATGGAATTTGACTTGCAATTTTGAATACTCAAGATTTAGGGGCTGGTGTTTTTAAAACAGTACTTTATAAGTTACAGGTTAAAACTTAGGTGAAAAACTGTGTAATTTA
Source organism: Cephonodes hylas (assembly GCA_030295005.1). Classification (NCBI taxonomy): domain Eukaryota; kingdom Metazoa; phylum Arthropoda; class Insecta; order Lepidoptera; family Sphingidae; genus Cephonodes; species Cephonodes hylas. Next base: position 9,308,981 of record AP025372.1, on the reverse strand, counting down.
AAGTTGTAAATTGATATTTATTTGTTTATAATACTCCATTGTTTTCGTTGTTCGAGATTGTTAAATTCCAAACTCCCGATATTTTTATTATGGAAAACTCAACAATGCTTCCTTTATTTCGTTTCGTTCCGGTTTTCATCTGCTTAATAAAATTGGTACGTTGTGTTTTAGTTGTTAAATATTATTTTTTATTCATCATGACTTTGTGTTTCTCCTAATGTGCTCCAGGATTTTTTGCATTGAAACAAAAGTTATTTTGATAACTTCAAGTTGCTTATAATTTGTCTTAATTGTGATACCTTTTGTCATGATATTAAAGCCATAATTTACAAATATTTTTAAATTATAAAGTTTTCTTTTTACACCGAATATTCGTTGTAAAGCACAACGCCTAAATTTCTATGATGTATGTAAGACGATTACACTTATACATATTCGCAATACTGTAATTTTTCTGTGTAATAATATTATCTCTGTTTCGTTTCCTTGGTAAATTAAACGATGCATAAACGCTTATTTGCCAGGCCTAGATAAATTATTGTCGCCGAATCATTTTCTTCCAATTTATCTATAAGGAAAATGGGAAAACACCGCGTATACCCATTTCGCTGCACTTCGTTAAGGGGAATGTGTAAGCAGGGCTTTTCAAACCGCTACGCCAATATTCATAGACTGTTGAGTCATCCGTGGAATAAAAATAGTATCTAGGTTCCATTGCTGGGCACGGGCCTCCTCTACAACTGAGAGGGCTCAGACTCAAGTTCGCCACGCTGGCCTAGTGCGGGCGGACTACATATCTAAGAAAATCCTAAGAACTATTAGGTGTGCAAGTTTTATTCCGATGTTTGCCTTTGCTGTTAAAGTAACTAACAATTCAATGTGAGTACACCCATAACTTGGAAAAGTTAGATATGTGTTAGGGATTTGAATGGGCGATCGGCGAGATTCCCGACCGCGTGCCTAAACTAACAAATAATTTCAATATAAGTATATGTAATATATATAGCATCGATACATTTTTCTATACATTTATTTTATATCACCTTACTAGCTACAAACCTATTTCATCGTTCCGGTCCCGTGCAAGGCGATTTCGGAACTGTCCCCTACTTCCTTTCCTGTACTATTAATCAAAATGTTATGGTCGAAGGAGCACGCATCTATCCACACAGAGGCGTGATCTAATATGAGTTTGTTTGTTGTGTACGTGAAATAAATGACTGGAATAATGTTGCGATACCAATGCCATTTCGACTGCAACTGCTTCAGCCTGCCACTGAAAAAGATAACCCTTTAAAGTTATTAACAACATTACTTACAGAATCAATATTTTTCTCTGCGTCATGAAAACCTAAAACATAATTTTGTTCGACTTTTTAACATCTCAGTCCTGTGTCGTGTATACTACGTAGGTACTCGTTTCGTATACGACAAAAAGAATTTTCTAACAAAGAATCATTTCTGAACTCCTTTATAAGAACTTCGATAAAGCAGATAATAAGTAAATCTTATCTACTGAAATAAGCAATACACAGTCTCAGTGACTTAAATTTCAAACGTCGCTTCCCATCTGCTCAACATCAGGAAAAGTTTAAAAAACCTTTAAATTTCGAGGTGAAGAGTTTAAGTTAATTACAGTTTCCACCACACAGACCGAACTGTAACACAAGTAATTTAAAAACTAATTTACCTTCCATCACGTGCACAGCCGCTAGCCGAACGTAGGCATACAGCACCAATATCGGTAACAAATTACATTGTCTTTATGAATATTTCATGCGGCCATGAAGCACCCGATATTTATCAGAAAATTAAACTTAGCCCCGCAAAATTTACTTGTCAAACATCTTTTAAGTTCATGTGAGTTTCAATATATCTGACGTAAAATATGTCTGCAATCGATTGACATTAATCAATTTCATTTGGGTACGGACATGGTGTCTCTAAATGTTATTATCGATATAAAATAATGGATATTTTGTGCTGTAGAAATATTTGAATATAATTAACTAACGCTGGTTTTTAATCTAAACCCGATGTGTAGGATTAATTCAAGTCTATTTGAATCGAAATTATACGCGCAAATTGACTTGTGTATTGAACAATATTATTGAATATTGCACAAATTTATAAAAAAAATATTATTTTTCCAAAAATTGTTTGCAAATCCAATGGTGCAGTTATTTGACTTAAGTGTATCGCATACAGTACATACATACTTAATTCTATGAAAAATGTTACAAAGGGAAATATCTGTACATTTAATTTCAACTTCTCCTGAAATCGTTACGGTTGCTGGAGTTAAAAAAAATACTATAAAATTGATTTGCGCATCACAGAATTTTAGTCGAACCTCCCGTAGCAAAGCTTTGACAATCTTCTTCAAGCAATGTATTTGGAAAAAAAATCTCCTCTTTTCTTCTCGAATAAGAAGAGAGGCCTATATCCGGAGTAGACGTCAGAAAGGCTATGATGAATAACAGGAGGACTAAATTAAATTTAGTGACTCATGAATCTACCTATAAGATGCAACTGCTATTGCATGTAGGAAACGTGTAACGCTTCAGCGATTGTATAGAAGAACCTCCAATGGACCAATTGATTCTTGTATGCTCACTCTACTCTGAATGTATTTGGTCCTGTTCACGAAAAAATATAAAAACGCAACAGCTCTCAAAACGGAGTGACATTTTTAATAACTGCTCGCTGTTGTTTCTCTTATTGCGTTTGACGTGGGATAGTGGCTAACCGTTTTCACGGATTATTATCTCGAACGATCTCTTTCATAGTTTTGTCCTTGTTTTCTTTTCGAGTAATTCTCAATTATCAGGAAGTGGATATGTATTAAATTGCTTTAAAGATTATAGTAAGCAAACCTGTAAACGTTTTTATTTTTACTTCAAGGAACGTACTAGGCCAGCGTGGTGGACTAAGACCAGACGCCTTGCAGTTGTAGAGGAGGTCCGCGCCCAATAGTAAAGCGAAGTAAGTATTTTTTATATCTTCATGAACGAAAATACTCTTTTAAACTTTCCAAGACGAAGGCGTCAACCTAGTGCAATCCAAAGCTAAATGTTATTCTATAAGGACCTTGATTGAATAACAAACCCTTAGGTTATTTACCAACTACCTACTGAAGCTAATGTGAAAGCCATAAGGAAAAACACTTCTAATATCGATAGGACAGATAATGCTGCTCGTGTTGGACTGCGAAATAGAAAGAAAAGTTTACGAAGAGACTTTTATATGACTGGGTATCGCGTACCGTATTATTACTGGTTTACTTAAAAAAGAGGGTTTAATAGACTAACCAAAGCCTTCTTATAAAACAATTAAAAATTATGTATTCTACTTAATTATTAAAAAAAAAAACATAATTAAGAATTGCAACGCGTTAAAAAATATATGTAATAATATTTTGGTAGTAATGAAGTAGTATTTTGGTTGCAGGCGGTTTCCGAACGATCCCAGTGGAGGTCATTGGGGGAGGCCTATGTCCAGCAGTGGACCGTAATTGGCTGATGATGACATAGTATTCTGATCCTAAACTTCCACAAAGAAAAATGTCGGAAGAATTTAAACTCACTCAGATAGGGAACAAATATTTGTTGATCGCACAAATAGTTGTATCAGTGAGTGATGATCGAACCCACCCACCGTCCTCCGATTCACCAGCAGTTGGAGATTGGGAAGTGCTCAATGGTACCTGACAGTAAATGAAGTAAGAAATAGTTTAGACCACTCGAACCACTCATTAGGTCTGTTCGTAGCGCCTAGGGGTTCCACCAAAATAAGTTTTGGTGAATTGCCCTAACATAAATCACCACGAGAGTGACGCCGCAATAACAAAATTATTAAAAAAATATTTGGGAATGAAAATAGAATCCTGTCCATACAAGAATTTTTTGATGTATATCTAAAAAATATTCGTTGAATTGTATTTTGAATGATGATGCGTCACAGCCATCCTGTTAGATTCACAGCCATTAAAATGACACATCGCTTGTCAAAACTTCGTTTAGCGTTCATTAGAACAGTGCATATTTGGACGAATTTTCATGTAGCTTTAGTATTTGTCTGTTCGTTATGCAAAACTTATTTTAATTGCAGTGCTATTGTTAACAACTTTTACGTCTTCATAAAGAGCATTCATATTTTAGAGAATAAAAGTGTTACTTATAATTGACATTTATACTCATCATAAATTAAAAACGACTCGACTTTAAAAGTAAATACACTAAACCTTTGTGACGGAAATAGTTTAAATAATACACTTGCAATCACTCTTGTAAACCTTAGGTGAACGGAGTTGTATTCGCGTAGCCACGTTATGCTAGTATTTTTAAATCTTTCGTAATAGTAGGTAAAGGCAAAAGCAGTATCCTAAGAATTTCCTAATAGAAGAACCCAATACTGCTACGATATCTCATTTGCACTCAAAAACCACGAGGTTCTTAGAGGTAGAAATCAAACAGCTTTTTGTCTTATCGTATTTTCAGTAGAAGGCAAATTTACTATGCAATAAAAGTTTGTGGTCTCCGGAATAACCATGAAGCGAATCTATAGTTGCCATGAATCAAGTGAATTCAATCGGGAACTGTTTAAAACTTTCCCAGCAAAATTTTTAATTTGCTCTGGATTCAATGGAGGATTTGTAAGTGAATGAAAATCTATGGGTAGTAATGTAGGCAAACTCCTCTCATTGCTACTTTCACACAAAAACAGTATTTTCGAATTTATCTGAGAGTGTTTTCAAAGGTTGGCGTCTTACCATTTCTTTTTCTTTCTAGCTTCCGTTGGCTATTCAATCCTAAATTCAGCCATGGTAGTTACGCTTTCTACTACTTTTAATAATTAGTAAAAACCTGTACCGGTACTCTGCCAACATTATCGTATACCTACAAATATCCTCTCATTGGCAAATTTGGCATTCAGCTCAGTGGCGTGCCTAGGGTGTCAAACTAAGGCAAGCCCAAATGTTTATTTAGTAGCAGCATATTTTTTTTGGTACGTAGGACTAATAAATACCTACCGGTTAGTACTCACATTCACGTTTATAGCGTTATTTTATAAATAAACAATCGTTAAGTTCGTTATTCGGAACTATGTAAGGCAAGTCGGGCTTTCGGGCTTCTATGGAAGTACCGCCACTGATTCAGCTATCTTGTCTACTCTCAAAATTTTTGTTACATATTGATACAAACCTTACACACAACACACACAACCTACAGCAGTATTTACCATTACTAAGAGAAACCTTGCTCACGTGCCGAGAACAAGCAATGGAAACACTCAAATTATTCTAATAGAAGTAACACGAGCGAAGTTATTACAACGAGCGTTCTGCCTCAATTAGTGCTAGGCTTGACTCGCCATTTCAGTTCTTACGTAACCTCCTAATAACTTCGGTCCATTAGGCGGGCGTATTTTTTATTTGTATAGTAATAGTCGGTTATTTTATGCCATTTCCAGTTGTTATCTCCGTCTCATTTGGTTTTTAGGGTAGATTTATTGTTTCGTACTAAATTGGCACTACATTTTCTGATAATATTATATGTCGGTAATATAGTTTTATTCGTAGTGTTTTTTCACACACATTATGTCATAAAAATAAAGGCAAGGATATTCATTTATTCAGACAAAAGTTTATCAAGACGTTCATATTATGATGAACGTAGGATAGGATGAACGTAATGCTATAACAAATTATATTTTATGAATATAAAAAGAAAGTCACTAGTAATGGCCTTGTGTATTCAATAAATAAAAGTCAGTAGTAATAATATTATACATCGAGGTAACATTACTCAGATTATGAATTTTGCAAATAACTCTACATTAACCCACACGGTTACCCAAAGCGCAACTAAAATTCCGGTATTAATTCTCCCGTCACGTTCCCGTGACGTGGGGTGTAAAGAACTTTCTATCATGCCGATGTTATCGACGAATTAGTTGGAATATACTTTCAAGTGTTGAAGGCCTAACTTACTGCGGCCCAGTAACCTGCAAAACTTTTCTATCAGCCACTCTATCGTGTACAATCCACCGTTTGGGAACAAATTTTCGCAGTAGATGTAGTTTGGACTTTGAGAAATAATTTAAAATACGAAGACGGTGTTTCGTTTGTTATTATAAAGGCGTTGGTAGAACCAGATCGTTTGAAAGAGATAGAGATGGGAACTTATAACTGGAGGTGAATAAGTTTTTTAAAACAATTGACATCAATTCGACACAAAATTCTTGAGGTAAATTTATCTCCAATTGATTTGTTATTAGTAACTTAAATAAACGACTGTTTCCAACGCACATTAAACAAAACAAGTATCTAAAACTTGTGATAAAACTATTTTTTTAATCTTCTTTTAGAATTATTTTGCCACTAAAAAGTATAAACCTAAGTCTAAAGTATTAAAGAGATCTCGTGGAAAACACATTACATAGAATCCATTAAAAATTGAGCCTTTAAACATCCATTGCAACACAAATCTTTTCTATTCTCAGAACATTATCACTTACACGGTTCGGGCGTTCCAGTTTTGTTCGCGAACGCGATTATCCTCTTAAACGATTTGTTACAACTAAATTAGATTCACAGTAAACTAAGTATTTTCATTGGGAATTTTCGGGTTTTTTGGCCGTTTGTTCCACTTTTTATTTCAAATTAAAATAGCTCTTTGAAGAAATAATTTTTTTATATCTTAGTTTTGAACCTTTGGTTATGTCACTATCCGGAGGAAACTTAGCTGAGTTTGCTTTCAAATGTCCAGACCAAGTTCCTATTTGTACTAAGCAACCATTTAGATTACATGTACTCTAGAAAGTTAAGTACTTAAATTAGCATCAATTAGGTCAACAGATATTATTTTTATATGATTATATAATATTTCAATATTATTTTTGCTGGCCAGTGTTTAAACACCAAAATGTACAAATGATTTGTCTTATAAGAGACACTAAAAAGAAAGCGACAAAACTCTGCAATTGCTTTCATCGGTTGTGTAAGTTCGAACCGGACTGTCGTTCGAAAAGCCACAGGAAGCAATATGCGCACATTGAGCGACCTCCAGGCATCAGTCATTTCATTCACTCTGAATGCTAAGTCCTCTGCAATTTACGAGAATTTTCATACAGTATATAGAGTGAAGAACATTGATGGTAATATCTATCACTTTTGTTCAGAGAATGACTAATGTCAGTTTATATATTATCAGGTATTTGTTAATATCAGTGTGTATTGAGGTTTTTTTTTATTATCTTTTAAATCCTATACAATTGATTTTGCATAAACAAAATGTGTGTTTCTTAGAATTCCCTAAAAAATATTTTTGGCTGTTTTCATCGTTTAATATGTATGTTGAAAACAGCCATGTTAAGTTTTATCTTGAAAATAATATACTACAGAATGCAATCAAATATCAACACAAATGTTATCAAAAAAAATTGTATACATTCCTAGTCACCAAATCACAAAGTCGGTTTCTTATGTTTACTTTTTTAAATTTTTGAAAGTTTTTTTTATAATTATGAAAACTAAAACGGTAACAGTAGCATTCTTGATTTTGCGGCCATGTTTGTACATCATCATCATCATCATCATCATCATCATCAGCCTTTATTCGTCCACTGCTGGACATAGGCCTCTCCTATGGCACGCCACTGGGCTCGATCTTCGGCTCTCCTCATCCAACCGCTGCCAGCCACCTTGCGGATATCGTCACCCCACCTAGCCAGAGGGCGTCCTACACTACACACATGTTTGTACGAGAATTTAAATTGACAGGCTTACCTTGAATCCGCCATATAGCTTATCACATTTTCGGTGTACAACCTTGATATTTTCTCTTGCGTATATATTGTCATATTTACCTACGTACGTACCGTTTCCCCGGGTAATAACTCCCTTGAATCGTTGTGTACGTACTCGTATTTTAGTACAACTTCCGCACAACACACGTATTGCAAATTTAAATTCCCTCGGAACGAAACGATCTTTGTAAATATGCCAACATTCCTTCTAAAATTGCACTGGTTCTTGTTCTCAAAAGGAGTTTTTAAGTGATATTTATCCTTACATGTGGAACTCTTTACTTGCATACTAAAAATATTATGAAAACAAAAAAGGAACCATTTAAAATGGTTCAAACGTTAATAGAGTTGATTTTGATTAGAATTGCTAATACAATGTTGTTGACCGTTCCACACATCACAGAGGCTTAACTGTGTAATAGGTATGTCATATACATATTATGTACTATTTGCGTACATAAACTTATACCTGTAGTCTCCGAAGAGGAAGGCAGATGCCCTTTAAATACCCACACTTTTTCAACTGCATATTGGACATAAAAGGGGGCAAGCCTTATAGCCTTTCTCGGGCACATTCATAAACTAATTGCTGCCACAGTAAATTTCAATTGACGTGATATGGAAGCTACTAACCAATGCCTCGGACACCACTCTACTTTCAATCAAGTGCCACGTCCAATAGCTATAAAAGAAAATTCAACTTTGATTAATACTCTCATAAAAGTCTTCGCAGCTCTTCGTAGCCTCAGACAAGCCTTTATCACTTAAAAACTTTGTAAAGGCTTTCTTTTAAGTATAATTCGCATTTGAAAGTCAAGCCTTCAGATTTATTGCACTGCTGAGACGTGACAGTCGTATTGAGCTAAATAGCGTGAAATAAAGTGAAAAAATCGTAGTTTTATTATATAAAGATAGCTTCGACAGCTTAAGCCGAGTGTAGTCAAGTCTTTGGTTTATTAGTTATCAATTAAGTTATTTTAAAATGCCTCATTCAAGTTAAGAATGATTTCAAATAGGTATTCCGATGTTTTTTATTCAGGATAAACCTCTATGGTTTATGAATTGTTAAATATCATTCATACTAAATTATATCGCTATTTTTTGCTTATGTATCATCATCGTCATGACATTAAATAAAACTGTTTTAAGTGATCTTGCTGTAATTAGATTTATTTTTCATAAAATCGTCTCATGAAAAGCAAAAATTAATTGCCTTACATGATGACAAACACGCCGGAATAATTCTGCCGACTAATGAGAAATGTGCCTCCTCACCAACGATGACACATACGTAAATGATTAAATTGAAGTTATGAAAGGGAATTTAATATTATGAGGAACAGGAAGATAGTGGATTCAGTCAACGCGTGATATTTCGCGAAATTATTAATAAGGTCGCGAGTCCACACCGCATCTGCTCATGAGGTCACATTTTACCCTTCTGTTTATTCTGCAAACTTAGGAGTTTCAAACGTATTATGGTTAGAGTCCAGAGGCATTTAATGAGCTATGTGATATCAAATATATGTAAAGAAATATATATAATAATATGTGTTTATTTATAAACAAAAATTCATAAACAAATTATAATATATATATACTCAGCCTATTGCCGTCCACTGCTGAACGTAGGCCTCCCCAAGTAAGCGCCAACCATATATAATTTAACAAATTATAATATAACTATTAATTCATATGTAGTTACAGTAACTGAAATGAAAGCATCGTATAACATAATTTGACTCAATATACTCGAAGTTAGAAGAAAGCAGAGACAACGTATTGCAAGAGCGTGATTTGACAAGTTTTTCGTCTGCCCTGTAGGTTTGTGAAGCAAGTATGTGCCGTGCGATCTAAAGGATCGCGTTCGATTCGTTTTGTTATTTTTTTTTTAATCAAGACATTCTCTGTAGTAGCACGTAATCTCGAAATAAGCCTAAAAACTCACCTGTTTATAATACTTGAAAATACGCTAGATAATGCAGGAGTACCGGCAATACAAAACAAATTTTTCAAATCGCATTACTCCAGGTAAGTAGATTATGTCGTCGGCCGTGCACCTCTTTGTGCATTTTGTCGTCTGCGGTAGTATCGTTGCAGCTCTAAGTGTATTAGGTGGCACACACTGCGATAAAGAAGCTCCGAGACATGTAAATCTTTGTACTATAATTCATCATATTCTGTTTGATGCGGTTTGTTTTTAAAACTGGTCTTTTTAAGCCAGCATTTATTCAGAATGTTTTAAAGATATTTTGAATAATGATTTTTGGTGAATGAAAGCAACCCTGTATGTAGGTTTATTTAATCTTGACTTTGCTAAAGAAATCAATGAAGTTCCATTGTGTAAGTTTAAATAATGATCGCCTAGTTTTGATAAGATTCTTTTTGATTGATTTATTTTCAGGCTTTAATCGACAGTATATTTTCAAACCTATTATTATTTCAATTAATACTATTTCAATGTTTTTTATATTTTTTTTGTAATTTGCAGCCTCGACTCATTCTATGTTGTCAATCAAGTGAATTTTGCGTTTATTAACATTAAAGGATCGGTCTAATAATGTTCTGTCTCATTCGTCGTAAACTTTTTTACCCAAATTCATTACTATTGTAACATCACCGCTCTTTAGAAATAAAGAAAATATGAACACTTAATTGAGAGCTCTGTGCAAGGATACCTTAGAGATGCGGAAAACCTTTGTTCTTAGAGAAATGCGCGTGGCTTGCTTCTAAGCTTCTAACCACGTATTACTTGAAAATATTATATTACGGCTTTTTGTGATGAAAAAGGATCCCTATGCTTAGGACTTGCAAAAATCCTTTGCAAGTAGTAGCGAAACAGTGCATGATTGTTACTAAATTCTTAACAGCGATATTTAAAGGATCAAATAATATATAACTATGAATAAAAAATATTTAATTTATTTACATTGCTTGGACTTTTCTAGGCTTCTAATACCTAATAACAACTTACCAGATCAAAATAGGACATGTCGTTTAAAACTGCGGGACCAACACGACATTCTCAACTAAGAGACCAGAACTTTACGTTCAACGAACTCAGGAACGAATGTTTGGCTTCGTCGAACTCTAAACTCCAAGATTTCCAGAAACAAACGAAACTCAATAGATCCAACAATAATTACATCTCTGGCCGGTCCCGACGGACGCTGCGCGTTGACATGCCCATTAGTTGCCCACCGAGTCCTTACTGAAGTTAGTCAATCGAATCCCTTAAATTACTGTACTCTTCACGCTTCGCAGAAGTGTTCGCTCGTTGTTTGTTTGTGTCCAGCGTTTGTTTTACTGTACCGATGTTGAATCGATCTATTGTGTAAAGCCAACAAGAAAGCAGATATTAATATTGCGATTGATTATAATTTTATACCTTTATATTTGAACCACAGTCATAATAAGAAACAGTGTCAAATATATCGGTGTAACACCGGTGGACTTGATAATTAGAATTCGTTCATTGTTTTCAATCTCTAGGAATTTGTTTTGGGGCTAAGAAATAATCAGAAATTTTGACGTTTATATCAACGTTAGCAATGTTTATTATATTTTATAGGGTTGCTGTATATGAGACCGTAAATCAGAACAAATAATAATAGGTAAGGGGAGGCATAAACTACATCTACGCTTTGTCAATCGTAATTTTAAGTACCGTATACAGGTCAAACATACGCCCGTTTTTGGGCACATTTTCAGACAATGCTCAGACTTAGAATTGCCGAAAGAAGGCATTTTATATACTTTTATAATATACTTAATTAGGTAAAATAGTAATACTACATGAAAAAAGATTCATTGAAAAGCAAAATAACAGTAATAAGTGAACAATTCGACATCTCTGAATAAGTTGTATAAATTCCATTCAAATAATTAGCTCCGGCAGGCCAGCGAATGTTTACAAGTTAAATTACAAATTTCTTCCGACTTTGTTATGCCAAGCGGAGTTTTTTCACGTATCAAGGAGCACAGTTTTCAGTTCGTTAAAATTTTCTAGTCACGCGCTCTCAATTTGCAGACTCAAATTATTCCGTGGCTTGTTAATTATGTACCGCCATTTACTTAAGAATTTCCCTTTTGTGCGAATTCTTAATTTTAGTGTTTAACAGCTAAATGACTAGAACGTTCCCGAGGACTGTAAGTGGGAGACACTGCTGCGGTTACGTAAACAACTAGATTATTCTAGATTCTTTTGAGTTGGCAAAATTTTTCTGTGTAGTTTCTTTGGAATTTTTACTTTGAGTATATAACACATAATACTCTCTCCCTCTTCTCACAGAGAAGAGATCTTCAGAATAGAACCGAAACAGATAAGCGGAAACTAGAACAGTTAAATAAGGACATAAGAAAAGCTGTAAAGAAAGATCTAAGAAATTATAACACAAAAGTAATTAAAGAAACTATAGAAAATAATAGAGGTCCTAAGGTTTTTAAAAGAAGAATAAATAACAACAGTCCCCAGATCATAAAATTATTAAATACATCGGGCAATCTGGTAACAGATAGAAATGAGATTCTGAAAATTGTTGAAGATTACTATAAGGATTTATATAATTCCAAAGTCCAAGTGCCTCAAGTACACCCTAATGATGACCCAAGAGCTGAACCTGTAGAGCAATACGACGATGATGTATTGCCTATAATAACTGAAGATGAGGTAGAATTAGCCCTTAGGAGTTTGAAGAGAGGTAAGGCAAGAAATGATGGCGTCTATGTCGAAATGATGCAAGCAGGAGGCCCAGCAGTCCTCGCAGTATTATGTAAACTTTTTAATGAAGTACTTAACAATAAAAAAACACCAAATGCCTGGAAACACAGTACTGTTACTATTTTACATAAAAAAGGAGACAGATCCAAACTGGAAAATTATAGACCAATCAGCCTTTTATCACAAGTGTACAAATTATTTGCCAAAGTCATTTGCAACAGATTAACTCAAAAACTGGACGAATATCAACCTTTCGAGCAGGCAGGATTCAGGAGAGAGTATTCTACTATCGACCAAATACATACAGTAAAGCAAGTAATGGAAAAGTGCAGGGAATACAACAGACCATTATGTTTCGCATTTGTTGATTACGAAAAAGCCTTCGATAGTGTTGAGCACTGGGCTGTATTCTGTTCTTTGCATCGTTGTGGTGTTGACAAACGCTATGTAGATGTCCTCCGTAACTTATATGATAATGCCTCAATACAAATTTGTATGCACGAACTGACCGACTTCATACCACTCCATCGAGGTGTTAGACAGGGCGATCCTCTTTCGCCAAAGTTATTTACAAACACTCTGGAAGATGTTATGAAGATTCTGGATTGGTCCAAGAAGGGCATAAATATAGACGGTAAGCGCCTCTCACACCTTCGATTTGCTGATGATCTCATCCTTATGACGGAAAACACGATGGATCTCCAGGTTATGCTCTGTGAACTACACGAGGCATCTTCCAGAGTTGGCCTTAGGATGAACATGTCCAAGACAAAAATTTTAACCAACATCGCCAAGAGAGTACCACCCATCATTGTTGGTAATAGCCAACTGGAGGTGGTGCCAGAATATATTTATCTTGGACATCGTTTATCCTTTGGCAAGAATTCACATCTTGAAGAAATTGAGCGCCGAATTCGACTGGGATGGATTGTTTTTGGTAAACTCAGGGACGTTTTCAAATCCAAACTTCCTCAAAGCCTGAAGACCAAGGTTTACAATCAATGCATCCTGCCCATTCTCACATACGCCTCAGAAACTTGGCCTTTGACAAACGAGCACATACACAAAATAAAAGTAGCTCAACGTGCAATGGAACGCGCCATGCTGGGTATATCCCTCATCGACAGAGTACCTAACATCGAAATACGCCAAAGAACACTAGTGGTCGATGTAGGCAAGCGTGTCACACAGCTAAAATGGCGATGGGCAGGACATTTGGCAAGAAGGAGTGATGGTCGATGGACAAAGGCCGTGACAGAATGGTGGCCTCGGGAAGGTGCAAGGAAACGGGGCAGACCACCAGCTAGATGGTCAGATGACATAACCCGTGTAGCCGGAAAGCTCTGGATAAGAGCAGCTCAAGACCGACAAAAATGGCGAGCATTGGGGGAGGCCTATACCCAGCAGTGGGTGCATGTGGGCTGAAAATGAATGAATGAATATATTTTCTAAAGGAGCAAGAGGTTGTTATATTATATTGAGATATGATGTAATAAATTAATGATTATCATACTGCGGTTTGCAATGGAAAATTCCAAGGAAGTTGAAGGCGTAGCTTGCTGGACCTCAACTATGCCACTTAAATACTACCAAGTGAATCTTTCTCATAGATACTTTGATAGTCTTGACCAACGAAGTCTGGAGGATTTTTTTTATACCTACCCAGCAAAGTAATCACTTTGCTCACTTTGCGTTTACTGCCCTGGCTAATAAAGAATCTCATATTTATTTATTAAATACCGACAATATTGCAGTCCATCGCTAGACATCATTCTAGAATTTGTCTTATGTCCCATAAAAACAAGAGTGAATTAGCAGCTCTTTGTTCCTTTTCTTCCATAAAAATTGTATGTTCCTTCCTATAAAAAGTATTCTGCAGATTTTTCGGCAACTTTTATGAGGTCTACCTCTAAGTCCAATGAAATTATTAGGTACATTTAAATGTTTCTACTATTACAAGTAATTGAATCTGTGGGTGGAATCAATGATAGCTTGTCTGTTCAATGAAATGTAATACAATGAATATGCCGTGCTGTGTCCAATATAATATTTAGTCTTGACCTTTATGTTTCCTGGAGACACTGATGACTAGTGACAGATAGTTATTGAGGATAAAAATAAAATCTCTTTTATAGATAAATCAATGACATATTAAGATATTTATCTCTGAATTAGAACTATGAGATTAAGGTTTGGTATTTCATAAATATTTTCCTCTACCCAGCTTGATAGCTTCTCTAGTAACTGTAACTTTTCAATAGGTCTTTTCAAATGAATTATGTTTTTTTATCAAGTTACTGCATTTCCGCATGGCGTTGTTAATGGTAGATCAATCTCCCTTTGGTTGATCAATTTCCCTTAAATATTCCATAAGAAAATAAACTACAGAACACCAATCTAAATACCTATTAATAATTATCTTACACTTTAGTCATCACACACTTCATGGAAATAATGATAAAAAGAACTAAAAGTCTTCCGTTTTCAAGGAGCATCGATGTGAAAAAGAAGACGACGAAAAAATTAGCGAGAAACTATCCAAGTAACTTGAAAACTTGCTGTGGATCATGAAATTCGTCGAAGCATGCGATAGTACGGTCTCAAGAGGTCAAAGTTTTCTATGAAAAATCCTTTGTAAAAACTTCCTGGATGTTCGAAACAGTAGTATGTGGATCACGTCACACCATCAATTCAATTTGGTTGGCCATCAATCACAGTTCGCGTTTAGGCGACGTGCACACGGCCGACAAAAAAACGCAGCCAAGCATAAACGTAAAGGTAATTGAAATGTCACTGTGGACGTCCATGTGACGGTTGGGTTGCCCACGTGACGGTTTGTGGGCATAATGTATTAATTTCGTCTTATTTACCTGGGACTGTTTTAGTTCGTGCCCATAAAAAAATCCATTTGTATACTAAAAAAGATCTGCAATTGATTCGCCATAGGCCTTATAAAGGCATATTTAAGGGTTACATTTGTGACGTGTTTTTAGTCTTCGAAGTAAAAAAAAGCAGTGTTTTAAGTTTCACGGGCATGTTTGCTAATAAGCAAACATAAAAAAGTAATAACTTTTTTAAGGCAACTTCTTAGTAGCGTCTTCAAAAGTAGTTTTTTTATTTACTTAAGAAAAAGTCATGTTTCCTATTATACTTAGGAAATAAAAAGGATTATATTTAACATTTAAATAGATAAGATAACAAGGATTAAGTGTACAGTTTGACGACTTTTTATTTAAGAAAGAAATACGAAAAATGATAATATTTTATATTCAATTAGACACAAAAAGAAGGATTGGGTGCACAGTTTGACAAGATACCACCGCTGCCCGGCGTTTGCGGTTTCAAATACCGGGAGAGGACGCATACCTACATATACTCAACCGGTTTTCAAGGGGATAGGTAAATATGTATTTTAACATTCTCTGTACACTATATTTTAAATCCAACCTAAGGCGAGCGAATTTTTAACCATGTTTTCTGGACTACGTGCTATTTTTAATAATTTCTAAACGGACCGCAATAACGCTTTACAAAATACAAAACTAGCACCGCTTTTTTTTTTTTTGTCACGAGAGGAAAGCGCCTTAAGCTCCCCTGTTCGGTACCTCGGGAGAGGCCGTAAGGGGTATGTCGGGGTCACTGGCTACGCCAGCATACCGACTAAAACCTCTCGGTGACCATCACACGCATTTAGGGCGGTTTTGCGGCATCTCAGGGCCAGAAGTGCCCTAAATGGTCCGCTGCCGCCCAGCGCACCGTCCAATTTTGGACCCCTCCAAATTAGGAGGGCTTGGTATGCCCTCCACTTAATCTATTTGGACGTTCGCCTTTCGGGATCGTCCGCGACAGTTAAGAGGTCACGTCCTCTGCCGCCAATCTCGGGGTTGCTATCATAGGGTATCGCCCCCGCAGTACGCCCTGCTACCCCAGTACCCCTGTTAGTCGCCTCTTACGACAGGTAGGGGATACCGTGGCGGAATTCTTACACCCCCAATCCACAGGGCGGAAAACTAGCACCCATAACACAACGCGAAGAAACTTTAACTTACAATTATAAAATCTTTGACACCGGCAATTAGAATTTCTGTATTTGTCTTGGCGTACAACACAACTACAGTTTTAGATCCCCGCAGGTGCCTTAATTTCATGGGTCACTAGTTCTACCATATCTGAAGGGTCTGTAAGTTCATTAACAATCCTAAACTGCGATCCCCTTGAATGGACCCCTTCGTTAAAACATCTGAATGTTCAGAAACAGTTTTGAACAAACTAATCACGGATTTGGCATAAATTTCTTAGAGATTAGAAGGGTTTAGTTTAACAATATTAGACTTAGAAGTTCATTTTCTCTTTGAATTCATGTTTTGAAGAGGGTTTTAATTTGTTACCCTTGTTTTGTTTTAACGTAGTTATGTATGTATTTTATTGTATACTAGCGGCTTTTGTTGAAAATATTTGTCCTCTTTAGGTAATAAATGTCCTTTCAGCTTCTTTTTGAAAAAAATATGCATATGTAGAATCATAGTCTTCTGCTTTATCGCCGACAGTGTTATCAGAGGTGTATAACTACAGAAATGTTTCGACACTTGTAGACTCTCTTGAAGAAGAAAATAACAAAGTGTATTTACTGACGTTTATAGGGCGCATTGCTAGACTCTGTGAGAATACGACTAGGAAAATTCCTAACAACACTTTGCCTGTTTTAATTTTCGGTATCGTTCGGTACACTTAAATACTCAGCCTATCGCAGTCCACTGCTGCACGTAGGCCTCCCCAAGATAGCGCCAACCATTCGGTACACTTATGCCGTATAAGTAAGTACTCAAAAAACAAGACACAAACCTCCAGGTCCGAAGTAAATTAAAATGATTTTACTAGGAAGTAAAAATAACGCTGTGATCGACAAAAAGTCTATAAAAATATGAAAATTCATCTAAGAAACCATAAACATTGCGCTGTAAAGTTAGTTCCCTATCGTCCGTCTATCCAATTTCATTAATGGCTTGAATTAACCTGTCCATGCACTTTAAACGAGGCATGAAATCAAAAGATACGTAGTAATATGGCTGTAAAAGACTAGGGTATGGTCGTAAAAGCATTGTTTTATCGAGATTTTATGATTGCAGTTTATAACCAACATATATTATCCTTTTGGGCGAGGCCGGAGATTTAACTGTTGTATTCAACCCTTCCCTACATAAAGTTTCTAAGTATATCAAGGTCTTCAGCGATGCATTTGAATCCTTGAAAGTTTGTTACTAAACTGTTGAGTTTATTGTAGAAACGCGACAGAAGCGTTACAACTTCGTGTCCTAATTTATAAGTTTCTAAGAAATTCAACAAAAGAAAATATAAGAAAAATATTTTATTTGCTTATGATAAATTATATTACGTTGCACAAACATAATTTTTTTTTAAATATTTTATAACGTTATCTTTGAGATCAAGAGAAATGAAATACAACTGTGCAAAACCTGTGCTGCAGGCTGCAGCTCTTCTCTCTTCAAAATCACAGCTAATATAGCTGTAAGCTAATCGGGATTGAGCTCAAATATATTATAATTTACCTGGCACATTTCAAATGTCCAAGTTGCATTACAAAATAAAAAAGCGGGTCGATCATCCATTATTAATTTAATTTTAACGTGCACAAAGATCTGAATCAACAAGCAAAGTTAGCTGATAAATCATCTAGGTTTACGACTAAATGTACTTTTAATAAAGGGTACAGAATTCTAGGACATAATACGAGGTCTGCAACCTGTAAGACCATGTTGATTGCGTACCCTTTTCGGAAGCACAACTAGAAATTGAAGGTCAGATTCCAGAACATTCTGAACTTACCTAACAGTGTTAACTGTCTACTAGCACCTCGCCTTTGTTCATTTCAGCTCGCCTATTTCCGAGATATGCAAATATTATTGCGACGTGGACGCGTTTTGAAATTTGCCTTCATGTCTTTGTTAGTTTCTGGAATAAAATTTTCCTTTTTTGTCGACTCTGACTTTTGGACTTTTATGTTTTTTTGCTATTTTTTTCATTTTGCAGCAGATAGAGCATAGGTTCGATCAGATGTGTTATTAGATCTTTCCTCTTTGAACCTGAAATGGTGACTGGAAATACGCTCGGCATTTATTGTATTTATGTATATTTATGTATTTCATTTATGTATTGTGATCATAGCTGTCGAACGACGAGATTTGAGTGTAAAAATATACATTTTATATGTATTTGGTAACAAAAAAACATTTCTCTTTTTTAATTATGCGCTGGGTATGTATTATTGTGGCTACAGCTTGCTATTGATGAAAAGTGACCGTAGAAATATAGAGACTTCTAAAATAAAAATATAGAGACTATGTATTTCATGAAAGATTTACTTGGGTAAAAAAAATGGTCAATTCACTTCAAATTAACTGCTGCTAGCAACACTCGCAAAAACAACATCAAAAATAATTTCAGTGATATCTTTTGATTTCATATAGGGTAATTCCGGGGGAGATGGCCGTACGGGAGAGATGGCCAATCGAAAAAAGTTCATGAAATAATTACTAGGTGGCGCTACTTACGATTTCGTTCCGTTCACGTGACCGCGGCCAACAAACGTCGGTAAATTTTTGTTCGAAAAAATAACTGGAAGGTGAGTAATCTGACTTTATATTTTTAAGACACATTCGATTTAAGATAAGAGTGTCACATATTAAGTACTTACAAAAAGGTTTTGAAAGATATCTCCGATTTCGTGGTTTCCCGATGAAAGAACAATATTCTCGATTTTCTAACCTCAAAATTACCTTTGAATTTTGAGAGTTGTGTTATTTAACTAAGCTGGCCATCTCACCCTGACAATCGGGAGAGATGGCCACAGTATTGACGGGAGAGATGGCCACAGTATTGACGGGAGAGATAGCCATACAATTTAATGTTTAAATTTTCATTTATGTTTATACCTCATTCACGATCACTTGATTCTTTTGGCAGACAAGTCTAAAAAACCAAAAATAATTAAGACAGAAAAGACTGTTAGACCTAAGCAAAAAAAGACTGTTAAGAAACGTAAGGCAATTCCTAAGCTGTCTGATAGTAGTTGCGAAAAAAATTCCATAGTTTTTAATGATACCTCTGAGAGTGAAACTGAAGATAGAGAAAAAGATAACTGCAGAGGTTGTGGTGATAATTATTATAGGACACAACTACTTGAAGATTGGATACAATGCAATATTTGCATGTTCTGGGTACATGAAAATTGTCCCGAGTTTGAGGACATGTGTACTTACTGTGGTAAGAAAAAAAAAGGCGTCAAAACAACTCAAGGGGAAAGGGAAAGGCAAAAAAACTACTGGCCATCTTTCCCCAGCCACTATGGCCGTCTCTCCCGGACAATCTGGGAGAGATGGCCAGTCCTAGTTTTTTTTTAAAGTGTAATATTACGTGTTATTTCATTGTTTAAAGTGTTTTATCGTTAAGTTTCAATAATAATTATAAATAAAGTTTAATTTTTTCTATGATTTTTGTATTTATTCGTCATAATTCCTTCACAGTAGAGCCTTCAAGTTACTAGGGCCATCTCCCCCGGAATTACCCTACTTAATATTTATTTGTTCTGCCATAATCACGGTCCTATTAAATAAATTCATAACAATTGTAAGCTAAGTACTCGTACTTCGATCATCATCATCATCATCATCAACAGCTTTTAATCCGTCCACTGCTGGACATAGGCCTCTCTTTTGGCACGCCACTGGGCTCGATCTTCGGCTCTCCTCAATACTTTCGTAATTCCTCTCGTACTTCGATATGTAATATTAAATTTATTCACAGGTATCGTCAACAAGGTTTCACGTTTCTTAATAAACATTAGAAAATTAATTATATTGTATAATTAATTCCAGCCACGTGTTTTTATATTTTTATACAGTCCCTTCTGAAAGGGACAATTCATTTATGTTGATGTGGGTAGCACGCGCGTAAGGGTCAGGTTAGAGGGCTTTTGTCGTAGTTCATATGTCAGGGAGGTGTAGTGAAACCCGCGACATTTCATATTTAATCCGTTGAAAGATATATTATTTACCTTTAAAAATACCAATTTTATTTATTTGTGTAAAACAACCACTAGTCACTAGGCCCTAAACCCTTCAGCTGTAGGCGAGGCCCAAGTTGTGGTATGTATGTACAAACATATACAGGGTGTATTTAGACCGTGATCGAAAACTGAGGCAGGTAATAGCGAGGGTGATCACAAACCCAGTGGCGATATTAAAATCCCGACAAAAAATAAAAATTTTGACGATTTCCATACAACCATAGATGTTAAAAGTATGTGGTTTGTATGGAAAACCTCAAAAATTTATTTTTTGTCGGGATTTTCTTTAATGCCAGGGGGTTTGTAATCACTAACGCTATTAACTTACGCTATTACCTGCCTCAGTTTTCGATCACGGTCTAAATACACCCTTTATATGGGTTGATGATTAATGTGTCATACAAAGTAAAGTTCATTTCATATTGTATGGTATGACATTTTATACATGCTTCCATATCGTAAACAGGTACAAAAATTAATTTATCCACTTAATGTGAACGAACCTTTATGCCATCAAAGTATCACTTTTATGTGTTCGGATACTTAATTACTTCCGCAATCTGTTGCCGATAAAAGACGCTATCGGTAGACAGTCCTGTCAAAGAACTAATAAATGTAAGCGCACTCTTGGGAATTCGGAAAAGACAGAAATCTTTGATAATTTATTATATATAGTCTCATATACATTGATAACTTGATAAATTTGTTATATATAGTCTCATATATATTGACAGCCCCGTGGCGCAGTTGTCTAGACACCAGCTTGCGAAACGAGAGGCCGCGGGTTCGATCCCCGCACCGAGACAAATGTTTGTGTGATCCACTAATATTTGTTTCGGGTCTGGGTGTTTGTGACACCGAAAAGTCTCTCGTAGTTTCTGATACCCACGACACAAGACTCGTATCTTAGTGTGGGGTCAGGACTATGTATGTGACTGTTGGGTGTATTTATTTATTTATTTATTTATAACTAAAACAATTTGACGTTAAAAATGAAATAAATAATTTATTGGTTGTCACGAGTAGTCTGAGAGTTAGTTACATATGATCATCATCAATCATCCTATTACTAATATACTATTAGATACTGGCTTCCTTCATAACTAAGAAGGTTTTAACTAAGGGATTTTTTGGGAAGGCCGAACCTACTGCGTTTGTTTAATAATAATGAATAGAATAATGTCTCAAATCCCAAGAGACAGAAAATGGGCTTGTAAAAGAAATTCTTAAGTACACTACCGGCTTTGTGTTCAGACAAAAACTCGACCAATTAGGTATTCTACTGACATTGACGGTTCAACTTGGACCTTTTGCTCGCCAGTAAAGTTGTTAAGTAACCGCTGTGCTTTCCGTAACTTTTAGCCCTAATTAGCTCCCTTTAGCATCTACGTTAGAAATTATCTGATGAAATTGGAGCGTGGAACGATTGAGAAGGGAAAATTATTTTACAATTTCTTAAGGGCGTCAGTAAGGAGGTGTTAAAGCAATTATTAATTATTATCGGAGCAGTGTGCTAAGTACAACATTACTATATAATGTCGAGAGATATTTTTTGTACTTCATGAAATTTGAAATTATCTTTTTTTAACTGAGTTTAACAATGTCTTTCTCATGTTTGGTTTGCTTGATAAGATAATTAAACTCTTATGTTTCTCTACGTTTTTCAACCGGTACATTTCTAGACTCCTCGTTACTAAAAAGAATTACATACCTGAACCGGAAACCGAACTCGGGAATTCGATCTTACAAGTAAGTAAATACCCAATATTGTTAACATTAACATGGATAAAATGTCAGACTATTTTTTAACTCCTCAATTTAAAAAATCAATCTGGAATTTGGGTCTTAATAAATATGTAAAAATTCACCAAAAAAAAAATGTGGTACAATAAATTTAAAGGTGGTACAAACCTCAATAATCCAATAATTATTTGTAAATTAACCATAAAGTTAATCAACCGCTGCATCATAAATATTTAATAATAAAACACTGAAATTAAAGTGAAATATTCCGTATTTCACGCTCGAGCCCACGTTAATATTAAACGTAAACATAATTAAATTAATCATATTTGTGTTACCAAGTGTCGGAAGTAGGTAGGCGTGTTTGTGGAGGATAAAGTGGCCGCGGTAAGTTTCGGACCCTCTCGAGACCTCTTCGCGTTGGGAGTACCATCGTAACAGAATTTGCACACTTTACATATATCATTATGAAATGCAACTTTTATGTTGCTGGTCTGAGTATGTGGGTAGTGGATATAGGTCAAGTAGATAATTTTAAATTTAATAAATTATAACGGATGGATGAGAGCTGCTCAAGACCGGGATGGTTGGCGCTATCTCGGGGAGGCCTACGTCCAGCAGTGGACGGCGATAGGCTAAGTTATCAGATAATTTTACGCCTGTTATTACCGAAGGGGAAGGTAGAGGTGCATTTCCGAAAACATATTTTACGGAGTATGTATCAGGTCTTATACCTATGATTCAGGGGTGAGATTATTGTTTTTTAGGGCACATTTCCTGATCCTGTGGTACTACTAAAATTTACCTAATGGAAAAAAAACAATAACACTTCGAACCGAGAATCGAACCCAGGAGTCCAGCTTATTGACTTGAAAATTCATTTTACTAAGGCCAATCCAGCCTGCCATTATAAAAAAAAATCCCACAACGTTTTAATTCAATGTGTGAAAGGCTCTTAACACAGCTTCAATCTCACAATATACTTGGCTTGTCCGCAATGCGTGTCTGTTCGTTATCTACATTTCGGATTTGCTCTTCCTATTTTCTTAGATAAGACACTTACTGGGGGAAATGGCTATGGGAATGGCCGACGATAAAAGCCTTGAGATTTTTCCATACGATATTATCGGTACTTTTTGTGGGAGCACACAAATATGTCCGCAATCTCAAGGTCATATAAAATTTGTTTTTGTAATGTTTTAGCTACAGAGAGTTAGGGAAGGCAATCGGGATAGAAATTCGTTAAATCTTTTTATGTGACATTGGTCAAGATTTCAAAATAGTTTGTCAAAGCAAATAAATTATGGCATAGAAAAGTTAAACCTATTTATTTATCAATTAATGAAAATATAAATAAACAACCGAACAGTTAGATACGTAGTTCTGATCCCAAACTGGGATACAAGTCTTCTCTCGTGAGTATTATAAACTACGTAAAACTTTTCAGTCTCACAACAACCCAGACCTGATAAAAATATTTGTCGATAACACAAATATTTGTCTAGGTGTGGGGATAGAACTCACAGTCTCTCATATCGCAAGCTGGTATCAAGCCAACTGCGGGACGGGACTGTTAGGGTTTAATAATGTATTAGAGTTACTCATATCCAACTGGTTCACTTTCACTGGTTTAACACAGCAAATATTATGCGGGGTAATAATAAATCTAGTATAACTATTCATACCCAAAAAGACATATGTAATAATATAATACTAGACATATAGACCAAAATAGACTAAGTAGGTAAGAAAAAAGAAAAAAAGAAAGAAAAAAGCAGTGATGGCCTCGAGGTTTGGGCGCGCAGTCGAGAATCTCGACGGTCGCGGATTCGAACCCCAGGCACACACCTCTGACTTTTCGAAGTTATGTGTGTATTCACATTGAATTATCACTTGCTTTAACGGTGAAGGAAAACATCGTGATAAAACCTGCACACCTAAGAGTTCTTAGGAATTTCTTAGGTGTGTAGTCCGCCAACCCGCACTAGGCCAACGTGGTGGACTATGGCCTAAACCCTCTCAATGGTAGAGGAGACCCGTGCTCAGCAGTGGGCGAATATGGGCTGATGAAGAAGAGGTAAGAAAAAAATAAGGTAGTACAATGTATGTAACCTCAGAGGTCGATCTATCTCCTAGGCTTATTCATACAGACTCCACAAAAAAGCATGAATGAATCTTCGTTACGTTGCGATAAGTGACTCTCACGCCCCGACACTCAGCAATGGACACCATAACTTACGTCTTAACTTCTTGACAAATTTTATCCATTTACTCCACTTTAGGGGTGGCCCTACCGTGAATATACAAATATTTGTGTTATCGTTCATAATTCAGGCTCTTTTTTGTATGGGAAATTTTATTCCCGTGAGATTGTTTTAGCACATCCTATTCGTCTCCTAGACTATAAAGAATAATAAATAAATAAGTCATCCAATATTCAAATACATGTTTCTGTTCCCACTGTGGGTATCAGACTTTTGGGTCTCGCAAACCGACTTGAAACGAATGTTTGTGATAATAAAAATATCTATTGTAGGTAGTAAGGATGCTCTTCCTAGCAACGACACCCGGAACCTTTGAAATACACATTGAAAAGTCAGATTACGGGCCAATGTTGAAAACTAAATAAATAAATACATACATGTCACGTCAAGCAGTGATGGCCTCGAGGTTTAGGCACGCGGTCGAGAATTTCGGCGGTCGCGGGTTCGAACCCCAAGCACACACCTCTGACTTTTCGAAGTTATGTGTGTAATTCACAAAGAATTATCACTTGCTTTAACGGTGAAGGAAAACATCGTGATAAAACCTGCACACCTAAAAGTTCTTAAGAATTTCTTAGGTGTGTAGTCCGCCAACCCGCACTAGGCCAGCGTGGTGGACTATGGCCTAAACCCTCTCAATGGTAGAGGAGACCCGTGCTCAGCAGTGGGCGTATATGGGTTGATGATGATGATGATGATACATGTCACAAAATTACCACAGTTTCATTTCATAGTTTGATGCTACCGCAGTATTACTGACATTTATGACTGTGAAATATATTAAGCTCATTTAAATACAGACTTTAATAACAACATGTGATTAAAACCTTCCACTTATAAACAAATTTAATTACATTAAATAACAGCTACATTGTTCCGATAATTTACTTAACAGTGTGGTCGAAAACATTGAGTAAAAATAAGTAAAAATATAAAACCAAAATACACAGATAAATATACTCACGCCTTTATACTCGAAGGGGTAATAAATCTTCGGAAATAGACTATAAAAAAACTATAATTACGTTTTTTTTTAAATTGGCCTAATCCCACAATACATTCGCAACTGTAACTCCTATGCTCAAGGATTAACGGGATTGAAGCTCAGCCAAGGGCACCTAATTTGTCATAGATACAGATTAAACTAGTTGTTTTTGGCTTTTCTAATGCTTCTAAGAATAATCTGACTGAAGACTCATTAACATTGCCCCCAGAACCTGACCCAAATATCAAATGGCGCGAAAAATTCTTGTATCACTTAACTAAGCCGCAGTTATGTAGATTATTCCAGTACCGGTTTTGCAAACAAAACAGTACGCGGAAAACCAGGATTTTTTGAGTTATTACAATTCTGTGTTGCTTTTAGGCGACTCGCATTTATGGTATTTGGATATATCGTCTCTCGTGTTGCCATAAATTAGAAATATGGGAGGTCCGAGGTCAGTTTTTACTATTGTTTATTCCCGTTTTATGATAACGTATGTCCCTTAAAATTGAAGTGTAAAATCGAGGTTGAGAATTCAGCTGTTGCGGGTTGAAACCCCAGGCACATACCTCTGGAAGTTAGTGTGTTTTCGCAGTCAATTTTTTTTTTAAATACACTCAACAGTCCTGTATCGTGAGTATTAGACACCACGAAAGACTTTTTCGGTCTCACAAACACCCAGACCCGAAACAAATATTAGTGGATCACACAAACATTTGTCTCGGTGCGGTAATCGAACCCGCGGCCTCACATTTCGCAAGCTGGTGTTTAGCCAATTGCGCCACGGAGCTGTCCCGTACTTTAACAGTGAAGAAAAACACAAGAAGGAAACCTGAAAATCTAAAAGTTTCTATGATTTGTTTAGTCGCGTACTCCGCCAACCCGCAATAGGCTAGCGTTGCGGACCAAGGCCCAAACCCCCATAGCTATAGAGCAGGCCCGTGACCAGCAGTAGGATGTATGTATATGGACTGATGATGATAATAAGATCTTGACAACAAAATTCTGCGATTCCAATCAACCTCAGTGAAACCAAAACAACCTCAGACATGAAACAAACTTCCTAATCCTTAGCCCTCATTAAACGCTTGTACAGCCAAAGAAAATTTAAAAGGAAATTAGTGGCGACTAGTAAATTTCCTGTTGACATAATTAAGTTTTCGCTTTGTGGAATACCGGGCTAACTTTTAATGGCCGGCGTCGAGTCGACATTATTCTTACCATGCTAACTCATCAGGTTAATAAGCGACATTAAGCTCTTTGAAATTATTGTGCGGTATTTTTTTGGGAAATTATACTTTTTCATTAAGAAATATTATTTTGAGCATTTATTTTTTACAGACGTCCCTTATTCCTGTCTGACCGAAATTTTTTTTTAATGATAGTATATGTACGTACATATATGCCATTACACCATATTCTCCGAAGGGGTAGGTAGAGGTGCATTTCTGCAACCACATTTCTCGTAGCCTATATACTTGTGATTTTGCAACGAGACAATTAAATGTTAAATGCCATACTAGTATGTCATTGGGATATTTAAATTGTATTTTTTAATGATAGGAAGCTTTTTCATATAAAATAAATAAAACGAGATAGAGATAGAGAAGTGGCCATGGTGTAATATTGAATATGAAAAATAAAATACAGATGTTATTTAGTTAATTTATATTTATTTCAATCGTAAAATATTAATTATACGAATCTTGAACTCAGTCTTAATTATTCTTATTCAATGAGCGATGATATTTTTTGTGAAATATTGCGGTATTTGAAGAAGAAATTATCTAAGTAAAGTTCAGTCGCCTGTGTAATGAAATTAACTTACCGCTTTTGAAATCGACTATATAAATCAATATTAATTAACAACAAAAAGTTTGAACCAACGAAAATATTTGCACAACAAAATCTTTATGAACCAGTGTTGAATATTGATTTAAGAAATAATGTGAGATAAAGGTAAACATAATACAAACTTAATGTTTGTGAGATTAAAAAGTCAAATACAGTTTAATATGAATATTATTAAACTTTAAGAAGTATAAGATCTTGTGGTTTCAATAAAAGTTGCTAACAAAGTTATTAGCTGGGTAATTTAGATGTGATCTATATTAATTCGCGACGGCTCAAGAAGCATTTACGGGTTTAACTATGAAGTTTTAAAATAAGATTCAATTAAAATCGTGTGATTCGCAAGTTTTATTTTTTATTAAATCTATCTTACTATTGCATATAGATAAATCTAACCCCATTTAAAGTTACTAGTTGTGAGTGAGAAACTTCTAGAACCTTTACGATCCGTAAAAATAAATTTTCGCAGGTCAGAAACTAATAAAATGACGAAACTCATACCATTCATTTCTAATACTTTTTATATATAACAACATAATAATTCTATCCGTCTCTATGATGGCCCATCTATTTCTGTGTGATAGGCTTTTAAGGCTTAACAGTTAAACCGATTTGAACGATTATCCTACTATTATTATAAAGGCGAAAGTTTGTAAGTATGGATGTATGGATGTTTGTTACTCTTTCACGTAAAAACTACTGAATGGATTTGAATGAAACTTTACCACAATATAGCTTATACATCAGAATAACACATAGGATACTTTTTATCCCAGAAAATGTAGTATTCCCGTGGGAATGGGTATTTCTGAATCTACCAAAGTGATTTGAATGAAATTTGGTATAGAGAGAGGTAGAGCTCGCAGAATTAACATGGGATAGTTTTTATCCCGGAAAATTAAGTATTCCCGTGGGAGTGGGTATTTCTGGATCTACCAAATCGATTTGAATGATTTAGGTATAGAGGTAGGTAGGGCTCACAGAATTAACATGGGATAATTTTATCCTGAAAAATGTAATCCCGTGGGATAAACATGTTATAAATGCAAAAATCTCTCTGCACTTAACCCTAGAGTCTACGCGGACGGAGTCGCCGGCAAAAGCTAGTGTATAATAGTTTGAAGTAAATTCAAAATTTCATGCGGGTGGAGTCGGACCCTACAGCTAAAAAACTAAAATTAAAAACAAATTTTCAAGGGGAAAGAACCAACTGGTTGTTTAACATAAGTCGTATCACGCATAGGAAGTATTCTAGCTATTATAGCTATTATATATAATTTACATAAACTTCGCATGCGTTCTTGATACTTTAAAAAAGTAATATATTTCATGAAAAGAAAAAAGTTATAACTACACTTTTCTATACTGGCATATCTAATGAGCACGGAAAACAGCATCAAGCAAAATAGCGCTTCAGACTGTCTAAAGATCCACACGGTCAATGAACCGCTCTATAATGCATGCATATTTCACAAGTTGAAGCCTACATTCTCTCTTACCCGTTTATAAGATACCTCTATACACACCCAAAAGGCTAAACAGGCTGAATAAGAAATATGATGAACATGGTCAGACAAACAATTACTTTATGCTTCATTATGACATACAACTATATGACAGCCTCGTGGCGCAGTTAGCCAAATACCAGCTTGCGAAACGAGCGGCCGCGGGTTCGATCCCCGCACCGAGACAAATGTTTGTGTGATTCACAACTATTTGTTTGGGGTCTGGGTGTTTGTGAGACC
The DNA here is from genome assembly GCA_030295005.1 of Cephonodes hylas. NCBI lineage: Eukaryota > Metazoa > Arthropoda > Insecta > Lepidoptera > Sphingidae > Cephonodes > Cephonodes hylas. The sequence continues at coordinate 9,279,781 of AP025372.1, read as the reverse complement.
GAAAAGTCTCTCGTAGTTTCTGATACCCACGACACAAGACTTGTATCTTAGTGTGGGGTCAGGACTATGTATGTGACTGTTGGGTGTATTTATTTATTATATATTTCAAAACATAACTATAAATACATTTCTATGGGAAATTTTCACTAGCTCGTCTGAAAATGAGACCAAAAATGGCTGTAGTACCGCCCTCCGTTAAATAGAACTAAAAATAACATAATTGCAGATTTTTACTTTTGCCCACCCCTTAGGCGATACAGGCGTAAGTATGTCATACATAACGTCTAGAAAACCTAAATAGTCAATGATATTTGTTCTTTACTTACCCTATACAGTTAATAGTAATCAAGAGTCTCTACTTACCATAATGAGTAAACGTGGTGTTTTTAAATAGTCTTCTTAACTGTTTTAATTTAATATCACCAATCTAGTATATCACAAACTTCTGGAGATCATGAATTTTGACCTACTTACGTGAAAAGGGAGACGGTCGCGCAGTTTTAGACGTGGCTAAATAAAGTGTAACTAGGTAATACGCCGCAATGAAACTACGGACCCTTTAAAAATTCATCTCGGTTACATAGGGTACGTCTACTACGTCTCGGGTCGACGCATGGCTTCAGAAAAAATCTCCAAATGCATTTTAAATATGCATTACTAATTTTGTCAAGGTTCATAATTTATCTCGTTTGTGATATTATGATTTAAGAACTACTGAGTTGATTCCTAATGGAATTTATGTACTATGCCCACATTTTCATTAGTGTACAAGCATGGCAACTTATCTTGGGTTATGTGTTTATACATTTTAGTGGATCGTGTCCCAGGTGGTCGCGATAAAGTGATGAGATTTAAGCTTGTTTTTTGTCAAGTCCCAAAAAACAAGCCTCTTACAAATGATTAAATAGTTACAATGTTTTAGAAGATATTAAATCTTACATTTCTCATCATCATTATCGTCAGCCGAAAGACGTCTATTGCTGGATATAGCCCTAAAAACTTCCAAATCGCTCTGCGGGAAGCCTCATTGTTAAATCAACAGTCCATCTTGTGGATGGACGAGAGGAGGAGAGGAGGACAAGTAGATCCGTAGGGGAACGAAGATAGCTGACATAGTCCAAAAAATTAGCAAGCTGAAATGGCAATGGCACATAGCTCGGGGAACTGACGGCCGTTAGGGCAGAAAGGCTCTCGAGTGGAGCTGCATTTCTCACTTCAATAGAATAGTTTAATAAAAAAATAAAAATACACTAGTCGAACTTTTAGCCTAATCATCTGACCTAACTACATAAATTAGTTAACTCGAGCTGTTAGCAAGCGCTCTTAATTGTTTCTACCCGACTTACAGTGTTAAGTCTAGATAAGCTGCAAGTTAGTCCTAGCGTAATAATCTACTCTGAATCTAAATGGCTGGACACTTGGAAGTTTCTTGTCCTAGAAACAATATCTAATGCACTTTCTGACTTCGTATTATGTACAGTGTTAGAAACAGGAATATACGTAAGATCGAAAAGTCTTTGGTAATTACCCACGACACAAAACTTGTATCTCAATGGGTAGTTTTTTTCCATTACGAAATTCTTAGTGGTTATGAAAGGTGAAAAGAATAGATACAATACATAATTTATGAAGAATGTAATGCACGAATTACTAAGACCATAATATATCTGTTCCATTCGTAGAGTCTCAAGTAGCACCAGCTTGATACAACGGCTTCATTATTTAAACAAAAGTGAATACATTTTCGCGTGCATTTGTTATTTTGAGTTTAAATCAACTTGCGGTACGAATTCCAGCTAAAGAGTTTCGGGTGGGTAGATGCACGTTAATTGTAGCGGACTATAAGCCAGTATAAATTTTGGATTCATGTTTTATGGAAATATCTAGAGAAGAAGGCTATCGAATTGATATTGGCCACTAGAGGCGCTGTTGTAATGTATTCGAAATGGATTTTCATATGAAATTTCCGTGAGTGTAATGTCAAATTCTGACAGTTAAATGCGGAACAAATGCATACTTCAATCGCCGGTGGTGCAAATTCCTGGAAGTAGAAACGGTGGACTTCATTGCTTTGATTTTAACTATTTCGTTGTGTATTAGACCTATGTGTATAAGAATTAACATAACTTTTGAGTTTTAATGATAATTCTCCGTATTCTGTCAGATAGATATATAGAGAGAGAAGAGAGGGATACAGAGATGGAGGTAGAAAGCGAGGAAGAAAGATACTTGTGATTTTAGCCGATTTACTCACTACTTAACCAGATTACTACATTTAAGCAAACCAGTTGAATAAATTCTAGACCTATAAAAATTCTAACCTTAAAGTAAGTGAACCGACTTGGTGAAAGAAATCTGGTTTCTGGGGTGCTAAACTATATAACCACCGCAAATTAAGTAAACATCTCAGTTAATGAAAAGATTTTTCCTCCAAGTGAAAACAGTTTAAGCAAACAGCCACCGACGCGGTTGAAAGGACGAACTTTTCACATCGCGAGGACTCCAGACAAATATGTTTTGAGATCACTTGTTTGTTTAGAAACTAGAGGACGTTCTGTTTTATCTCCACTTGAAAGGTGAAAGCCAAGCTATGCATTTATTTATGGGTTTCATGCTTACACATAATATTGAACAAGTTATCATTAATGTCGAAGGATATTGTATAATATTCTAATAATTCCAAGAATATTGAAGTAAATTCCACCAAATTCTTTTGTGTGTATTGCGCTAATCCGCACTAGGCCAGCGTGGTAGACTATATCCTAAACCCAGTCAGATGTAGAGGAGGCCCGTGCTAAACAATGATGGTGATATACCATCATACTAGGCTGATGATGACGATATACCACATTATAATGTCTTGCATCCCTTCATCCAGACAGTTAAATCACGTCCTAAGAAAAAGTAATTCAAAGAAGTTCTAACAAAGCTGACCTCATCAGCCCTATAAATGAATAGAACATTTATATGAATGACATTAAACCGACGGATCCAAGTAAAGTGACATTATTCTCCCAGCAATTGTTTCGTTAAATTTCACCCATTGTTATAGTTTAGAAAGGCCCAGCAGTGCTGTGAGAAATTATCGTAATAAAGACCCCTAATGGAAGTTTAAAATCTTTTGTCGCAGACTTCCTCTGATAAATTAATTAAAATATTTCATTTTAGACGAAAAATTAAAGGGCTAATTTAAAGTGGTTGATTTTCTTGTGATGAAACAACGCTGTAGTCAAATGAAGTTGTGGTAAGACTGCAAGGGCTTGTCCTCGTCTTTGCTATATTTGATTAAAATCTTATTAGACGTGTTTGTAAACAAGTTGGTATTATTATTTTAATTTTATAAAGAATTTTGTTTTACTGTTTAGAAGAATATGGTGGTTTTATTTTGCATAAACATGTTCATGGGTGAGAGAATTACTTTTGTCACTTGTCTGTAACATAAAAAAGTGATTATCAGTACTTCGCGATCACACTAGAGTTTAATTTGGATTTGGGATAAGAAAATGTTTAATATTTTTTTCAGATTTATTTCAGCATCAAATGTTTGTGATCATCGTACTATTTGTCTCAGTTTTTCGGTTACGGTCCGTTTACGTCATATCAAATTTTGAAACTAAAAGGAAATTTCACATTTCATCTATAGCTTGAACTTCTTGAACGTTACTACAAACGTTCGGAAATATGAAACCTTGAGAACCAGTAATATTCCTCAATGGAGTCTTTAATTTTGGATTCCGAGGACAAAACGTATTCTATGTATTGCATTCATTCAATTTATTTCGATTACTGTTTGGAGAGTTTTAGTGAAGGGATACCACATTGTACGCTAGGATTGTTTCAAACTAAATGACTAATCGAGTCACTCAGTTTGAATACAGATCGGCTTCCACATTACATATAATTGCAAAGTGCAAATTGTAAAATGCCTTATTTCCACGTAAACTGCTACCACTGTTAGATAGTCGAACAATTCGCGTCACTATTAATGAGGAGATGCTTAATGATATAGTTGGTTAGCTTGGTGGGCCGCAACCTCATTGGTCACCGCGTGTTTGAGCTCAATATTATATACACATACAGGGTATACATTCAGACCATGAACGAAAACAAAAGCAGGTGATAACTAAGGTCAATTATCATAATTAATTAAATATAATATAATAATTTTTCGGGTTTGTAATCATATTAGATGATTCCAGCTTCAGTTTCTGATCACAGTCTGAATGAACCTTGTATGCTACACAGGTGCACATAGACTGTGATCGAAAGCTGAGACAAGCAGTAATTACAGTAATTACAAACACATTTATATTAAAATATCCCTACAAAATTAAAAATCTAAACGTTTTCATAACAACTACTAGTGTTATATATGTGGTTATTATGAAAACGTCAAAATTTTCATTTTTTAATCGAAATTTTTTCAACGCCAACGGGTTTGCAATCACGTAGCTATAACCTTCCTTAGTTTTCGATCACGATTCAATTACAAGAATTTAACCTATAAATATCCATTTTTGAAAATTGATGTATATTTTCCAGGATACTGAAAAAGGTAGATTTTTGCGAGTATTCTTTTGAACCCTTCACAAGCTAAGTGACGAAAGTACCCATCGTAAAAATGAAATTTAAAAAGTGTCAAATTACAGATTGAATTTTACCTGCTTTCATGAAAGTGCAACAGGATTCCACTCAAATAGCTGAGTGTTTTTATTTAGATCGCGCTCATTCGTGCAGTCCAATCACACTATGGCATGGATCTCCCAGCCTACAAAACACGAAGTAAAAAATATTTGGAATGCGAAGAGACGAAATCAAGAAACTACATCAAAATAGATCGAGTTTGAGAACACTAAAGGCAATCTTATTTTTATTTTGCAAGTCACGAACACTAGATATATTTATTACTTTTCGCATACGGGTAGTCAATCTAAAATCTACGTGATGTACTAAGGAATAAATCACACGCTTTATCAATATAATTCCAGTATTTAAATGTCTAATAGATGCTTTTTAGATCAGCCATGTTTTCAATAATTGCCGTTTTCATTTATATGATAAAATCGCAAGTTTTGCTTTTAACAAAGTTTCGACTTATAAATAATATTTCATTAGTATAAAGTTTCTTTTCGACCGAATGACTTTATATTAATTTCAGTAAAATCGCAATAGGTCAGACAAAATCACTTTCAAATTCGAATGTTAGATTAAAACAGCTTTCTGTAAATTTTATCTGATTTGTTTTCTTTGAGGACGCTCTTGAAGTCTTTCAGGAATTTCGGTATAATTTTTAAACAAATATAATCTCTCAGAATTCGTTTTGAGTTTTTTAAATTTACTATTTGCACGAAATTGACTGTGGTTATTGTAAATAAAAATATTAAATTTTGTTAATGTCCCACGTTGGAAAAGAAAAAGAATTATTAGTAACGCTTTATCAAGTCAAATTTCTTACTTGAGCTACTTATTTTGATATAAAATGATCCAAAACTCGAGGGTTCATCATAGTCTACGATATGAATAGAAAAAGAGAGATTATATATATTATCTACATTGGATAACGCTTCGATTGTCATATGAGGGTAACTAAAGTAGTTAGTAGAGCTAAAAATCTTTATTCAGGATCATAATTATTTAACAGCACTGTTAACGACAAAATGGTACGTTCATATTTCCTGATAATGGTTTTATGGATACATAAATACATTCATATTCATTATAGTTCATTGAATATGCTTTATTGATTAATTTCCGAATTATTCTTGTCATTTTCATACCAATAACAACTAATAAATGTGCTTACGGCGGCGTCGTGTGCCGGGTCGGTCACTTCCCTATGAAATGGTTGAGGAGGCCGATGGCTGGCACATGCGTCATACTCGTGAACGGGTGCTGTTTGTGTGGACTGGTCTGCCTAATTTGCTTATTTCCATTCATGAAATTTTAACTCGGTTAGATGACAGTCTCTCCATTTAAGATGACTATGCTGTTCTAATATGCAACACAAAATTCTGATATTGTATCAATGAGCTGCTCGAATTCGGGAAATTAAGTCCTTGTAATAATATTGTAAGCTATCTCTTGATTGGAAAAGAGCAACACTAGAGTTTCTTGCCCGTTCTTCTCTAGTGATGACTGCCTTCCGAACAGGGTGGTAAAATTTGAAATGACTGAATCTAAGTGATGTATTTGACATTTTATGGATTCAATAAATATTATTTCATTTCATTTCATTTCATTATTTCATTTCATTTCATTTCATAAATTATCTGAGTTGTTAATTACAGTAGTAATATATGCAGCTATAATTCTTTGATATCAATAAATCATATAAAAAGCTTCAGTGAGACGTTTTTGTTATTATTTGTTTAAATTGGGTCTTTAACTAAAACATTATTATTATACCCCCGTACACAACAAAGATATTTTACTAAAGCAGAGGTGAGCTAATCTAAATTAACAGCCGATTAATCAGCCGATGATGATGATGATGATGATGATGATTATAATGTTAATTAATAGAAGACCATTGCTGAGCATAGGCCTCCGCCAAAAACTTCCAAAACTAATGGAAGCGGCCTGCATCTAGCGGCTCCTCGTGATTTTTGCTATGTGCTATATCAGTAAAATCAACAAGAGCTTATATTAATTTAAGTTTTATTTTATAATTTTCTGCCTCGTGGTCTCGCGGTTCAAGTATGTGCAATGTGGTCTTGAGGTCCTGGTTTCGATTCCCGGGTCGGGCAGTGTTATTGAGTTTATCCATTATGAAATATTCAGTAGCAGCACGGAGTCTGGAAATGTGCCCGAACACAGCCAATCGGCTCGCCCCCTATTACGTGGGACTGTTCCATACCTAGCGAAATTTGGGTGCAAAATGCATCTCTGCCTACGCCTTCGAGGAATACAGGAGAATAGAATAGAATAGAATAGAATAGAAAGGAGGTGATTTATGTATATTATGTAATTTATAATTGATGATTTTTTTGCATGGTTCGCATTCACCAGTAAAAGACATTAAGGTTTATATGAATTTAATCTGCAGATTATGCATGTGCACGTTAAAGTAATATTCCCAATTTGCATAGTCGCAGTAAAAGGGGCATTATTTTAATAAAAAAGCGAGTTTTTACCACTCCGTTCACCAGAATGGTCGTTAAGTTTCCACCATTACTAATTAATTATTCTTTTAGTTCCAATATAAATTGTTAACGAGGCATTAACCCCATGTAACTGGTTGAATAGATGTTCAAATATCCATTCGCAATGTTTGTAAATTTAAATAACATAGTTGAGTGCTTTTCAACTATACATTTTATTTAAATTAATTATTCAATTAAACAGCAATTTCGATTCAATAAAATGTTTTTATACAATTACAAAAGTTCCATTATTCAAAAATATTCCATTATTAACTGAATTATTATCTTCAGGAAGTATTGTAACTTTATATCATGTATATTATTATAAACTGAAACGTCATTTTTATCTTAGTTTTTGAGTCATTAATGTGTAATAATTGCCTTTAGAATAACTGGAAGACTTGAGTCCCAAAATAAGATCAAGCTTTTGTTAGCGACGAGTGGATAACAAATAAATAATTCGTTTCTTCTATTAAACGGTGTCAGTTCAATGTTTACCTTACCTAAACCGCCTATTTTTATTTAGACCATAAGACTCTTGATTTTTTTATAAATTACATTGAAAGTGATAGCTAAAAATCAATACAGACTCAAACTAAATGCTCGATCACGGGTCATAAAACTAAAACAGAAAGAAAAGTACCCAAGTGATTTCTAAAAAGAAACGTCTGTAATTAATTGCCCATCCGAAGAAGCGACGCGGTGTGTTAACGGTAAATGAACTAAATAGGACGTCGTAAGGAAAAGAAAAGAACCTCTCCGAATGAATAGATCTAATAAGGTTATCTAAACCCATATCTAAACGTAAATGATTGTTAAATTTCTAGTTAACTCCCTAGAAGGGTTGGTAGTATTCTAACATATGTATGTAAAATAGTCATTATATTCTACATTTTCTTAACGTTATTAACGTAACACTATCCTGATATTTTCTCAGTGGTTTTATTGCATAGGCGCATATTGGCGCCCCTATCTCTTATGGGGTAAGCATTTAAGTAAACTGAGTTTTAAATAATGAGTAATAGAACAAGAATACAGCCTTTTTAAGAACATTTCCAGACTTCGTAATGCTACGTAGATTTTTTTTGAATTGAACCCGGAACATACTCATTCATTGACATTGAGTTTACTGAATGAATGAATGAGTGAGTGGGTGAATGAGTGAAAATATGTGAATACTCGGATACATTCTCTCATAAGACTCACATGTGTCGTAAAGCAACAATCCAGTTGACTTTTTAAAAAATCGAGTTGAAAAATGTCACCTCAAGGAGTCTACGGGGAAATACGTAGTGACAAGGAAATTGCTTGTCCACGATTAAACGCAGGTTATGAATAGATATAGGTCTGCATTTTATTGCTGAATTTCTCGCGTGTCGCCGAAGTGTACTCTGGGGCATCGCTTGGCAAATGTTTTCATAAACCGTTCTTTTCATTAAAATTCTTGATTTGAGATACTTTTTTGTAGACGCATTTTTATCATACAATATTAGTACGGCTGCGCTTGAAAATGAAAACGTAAAAGAACCAACGTGTTAGACTAAGGCTTAAACCCGCTAAGTAGTAGAGGAGTCCCGTGTAGCAGCGGGATGTGTATAGGTTGGTGATAATAATAATGCTGAGTTATAATTATTTTATTAATATATTAATAATTTACTGTTGACTGCACATCGTATGCATCACCCACGTTCATCTGTGATGAGATTGTATATTCCGCGTCGATGTGGGGGTCGAGGTTTTCTCAATGCCAAAGACCTCCACAACCGTGAAGTATGCAATCTCAGGGATTATTTCCTACACAGTGATGTGAGCATGCATGGTGTTGTAGTTATGACGGATAAAGGATTCACCCCACTCTCTTTAGCGAACGAGAACTGGCGAAGACCTATGGTACTGGGCATTTCGGAACGCAGGGAGATATGGAAGAGCAAGGAGCTACACGGGCGGTTCTATCGAGCTCTTAACGGGCCCGATGTGGATCAGCTCGCATCTGTGACTTGGCTACGTTTCGGTAACCTCTTTGGGGAAACTGAGGGTTTTGTCTTTGCAATTATGGACGAAGTTATCAAGACGAACAACTATCGAAAATACATCATGAAGGACGGTACGGTCGACATTTGTCGGGCATGCCACCGTCCCGGAGAATCAATCCGACATGTGATTTCGGGTTGTTCGTATCTTGCTAACGGCGAGTATTTGCATAGACACAATCTAGTAGCCAAGATCATACATCAACAACTTGCTCTTCGATATCACCTTGTGACTGAAGAAATGCCATATTATCAATATGTCCCGCAACCGGTTCTCGAAAATAGTCATGCAACGCTGTATTGGGATCGATCTATTATCACAGACAGGACTATTGTTGCAAACAAGCCTGATATTGTGGTAGTGGATCGACTGACGCGCCGGGCAATGTTGGTTGATGTTACTATCCCACATGATGATAACCTTGTGAAAGCCGAAAAAGACAAGATGTCTAAATATTTAGATTTGGCGCACGAGGTTACTGATATGTGGGATGTTGACTCAACCGTCATTGTCCCGATAGTCGTTACTGCCAATGGGCTGATACCAAAGAGCCTCGACCAACATCTTCGGCGGCTCTCAATCGGTTGTTGGGTCAAAACCCAGATACAAAAAGCAGTGTTATTGGACACGGCACGTATCGTGAGACGGTTTCTAACTCTTGGACCCTAACCACCGGTGGCTTGGGTCGTAGACCCCGCCATCTGCGGTTTTAATTTTTATATTTTTAAATGTATTTTTTTTATAAAACTTTATATTTAAAAATGTAAAAAATAAAATAAACACACGAGGAATAAAAAATGCTGAGTTAATGATCTATATCATTTTGTATAATCTTAGGCTTAAATCTATCAGTTTACTTTATTGTTAGTTCATGAAAAATATTATTAAAAATCCAATAACGCTCCCATTTCTTATTTAGAACTTACAATAAAAACCTTTTTCAATTTTTTTTGTATTAACTGCTATCCTGTCAGGTTTTAATAATTATGTGACGTAGCAATAACAAATCCTTTTATCCCGCGCTCAGCCTTTGATATAATTTTCACTCAGCAATGTCAAACTTGTCATTAACGGCAACTTTGACGCGGGGTCAAACTAAACCACAAACTAATGACGCGCGAAATCTATCATTCTAGTTTGGAACTTACAACGTGGGGTATAAAGTCTTCTCTATATTAGTGTCATTTAGTAGAATAGTCACTTCTTGATTAATGAATATTTAAGTTATCAGCCCATATACGTACCATTGCTGAGCACGGGCCTCCTCTACCATTGAGAGAGTTTAGGCCTTAGTCCATCACGCTGGCCTAGTGCGGGTTGGCGGACCACACACCGTAAACTAGAGATCTCTAGTTTATTTCCTAGATTCTATTGTGTTCATGGGTTCTAACTTTCCTAGCGAACTACCAGTATGTCTTGAATTAAATGAGCTTTTAATTAGGCTGGATGTCCAGATTGAATAATTTAAATTAAATATTGCATTTTGACGTCACCAACTCGCTAGGAATTAGAAATATTTCCCCTAAACCACGGAAACCACAAAATTTCTGAAACCGTTGCGCAATTCAAATTACTGTGGATAAATTTACCGCGGAAACCTAAATTACGACATTTAATCTATCAACAGTTTATTCAATACCCGCACGTGTTAGAACCGCAAAATATACGCATATTGGGACGAAGACAAAGTAATACTCTACAAATATAATCGCTTTTGATACAAATATTGAAAAGATAAAAGGTGTTTGTTGCTTCATAACGCTAAAACAGTAGGCCATTTTTTTTTAATTTAATGCATATGTATGTACAATGTACATAGGTAATTGACATTCTAGTTTAACACATAAACTATATATCAAAATTTAAAATACAACGCAAACTGTAGACGTCAATATGTTTCGTCACTGCTAAGCTGAACTTTAAAGCTAATATGCATAACAAAAATGAGACTTTAAAAATACAAATCTGCTCCTTGTTCATAAACATATGTATGCATTTAAAAGATTTCTTGTTAATACATACAGTTCCAATTCATAACACCAATAGCGAGTAAAATTCACAAGTCAATTTGTTAGCGATTCAAGTAAACACTTCTGCTGCGAAACTCTTCGGTCCAAGTTGCACAATGGGAACTATTCTATTCATTGTGCTAGATTTGCTACCAGACCACGGATTGGACTTGTGCGGTGCAATCGCAAATAAACTTGTAAGATGATAAATTACAATACTTGTGATGTTTGCAATATAATTACAAATTAGTAGCTGTGTAAGTAAAATGAATGGTTTGCTATATTGAAATTAACAGCTAGAACTTGAAATCCAAAACTAAACTTTGCAATTATATCTTTTACAGAGATTATATAAAGCAATAAAAGCGTAAATCTCATTCCTCTATTCACGGAAAGCGTAGGCAGAGGATCATTTCTGCACCCACATTTCGACAATGTTTTGGTTCATTGTAATAATGCCAGCTTTGAGCCATTTTTCAGATACATTTCCAGACTCCGTATTGCTATTTAATTCTACATTGAGAGGGGTGACGCCTTAGTCTTCCACGCTAGCCGAGTATGAGTTGGGAATCGGATTTACACTCGTAAATCATACATATCACGATACTCATCTACATAAGATAATAAATCTATAATAATATTATAAATTATAATTGGAAGGATGAGGTCGAAAAGGACTTGCGGGATCTCCAGGTCGAGGATTGGCGGGAGATGGCGCAGGACAGATCAAAATGGAGAGCCTTATTATCGGAGGCCAAGACTCACTTTGGGTCGCTGCGCCATTGTAGTAAGTAATATTATAAATTCGAAAATAACTCTGTCTATCTGTCTGTTACGTTTTCACGTAAAAACTACTGAATGGATTTTAACGAAACTTTACAATAATATAGCTTATAAATCAGGATAAGATATAGGATACTTTTTATCTCGGAAAATGAAGTATTCCCGTGGGAATGGGTATTTCTGGATCTACAAACCGATTTGAATGATTTTTAGTATAGAGATAGGTAGGGCTCACAGAATTAAAATGGGATAATTTTATCCTGGAAAATGTATTCCCGTGGGATAAACATGTTATAAATGCAAAAATCTTTCTGCACTTAACCCTAGAGTCTACGCGGACGGAGTCGCGGGCAAAAACTAGTATAATAATATTTGAGCGTTATTTTCACCCTTTCCCTTCACACCCACGCAAAAAATATTATAAAATATGTTTACCATGATAATACAACAGTCGGCATAACATCTGTACAGCAAGTCCCCGCTTGCTGGGAGGACACATTAAAATGATTTATACTAACATTTATCTAAAACCCAGGATGCCTGATGAGAACTGAATGCTAATGAATTATACGCAACGCGAAATTTCTGCATGTCGCCCCCGCACAAAGCGAGATGTGGCGGTTGTATGAGCTTTTTATGAGATTTTCAGGTGTGTTTTATTTTAGACGGACTTTTGTATCGTCGTACTGATTGTAATGATGTTCTCTACAGAACTTTATTCGCTGGATTTTTTACGTTTATTTTATATTTAGAAATAAAAAGTGCCGTTGAAAGTTGAAGTGGTGGGGTTTCCGTAATACGATGGCATATTTTATGTAGATTATAAGAAAAATGTTAAAATTTTTTAGCCATCTAACATTAACCTTTTACGATAGCATAAACTCGAAAAATAAATCCTTGTATAATACATCTGATTTTCTAAGATTAAAAAAAAATATGTGAATATAGTTCGTTTGTTCACGCCTAAACTATTGGCATAATTTGTACAAAGAAATAGAAGACACTTAAGAGACCATCTAAAAATATAGAGACAGAGTTTTATAACAATAAATTTATTTGACGACAACACTACCGGACGATTATGGACATGGCCAATAGACCATAAATAAGAGCAAATTCAGAATATTCATAACAAGTGAAATCATAAATGAAACTACATTTATATTTCAAAGTTTAAAAACTTTTCGAGATACTTTAATTTTAACATCAAGATCATCTCGTGGGAGACGAATATAAACTTGAAAACGAGCATAAAGTATTTTATTGTGTAATAAAATATCGCGACGTTACTAGTAAAATGTTAATAATATTATTCTTTTAAATGACCTTTAGAGGGTGACAAATTATGACCTCTGGTACTGCGATTGATGTATTGCAAATTCTGTTGGATTTATTTGAACTACGTACATACATTGTTATGCGTTCCTGATAGATTCATTAACATAGATATGATGGTGATATGGCAACCCCGTGGTGCAGTTAGCTAGATAGAAGCTACGGCTTCGACCTCCGACCAAAACATATGTTTGTGTGGTCCATAAATATTCTTTCAAATCTAAGAAATCGAAAAGTTTCTCGTCGTTTCTGATACTCACGACACGGAACTTGCGTCCTAGTGTGGGGTCAGAACTATGTATTTGACTTAAATTGAGTCCTTATTTATTAAAAAAAAATGAATGCAAGAACGGCCAGTGTATGCGATTACTTCTAGTCTACCGTAGGATAAACCGGTAGGAAATAGATCGCCCACCCGATTCCAATTAATAAAAATATATAAAACAGTTTATATGACGTACAATTGTAATACAATAAACTACAACATACAAATATGATCTATACGTGGTTTTCAATTATTTTTTCAACAATAATTTGTTCGAAGTGTAATATATGATACTGTTGAAAGTACGTGCTAAGAGAGAAAATTGAATTCTAGGCACGAGTACAATCTTTCTCTAACCTCAACTTACAGATCCAATGGATCTGGTAAAGCTATCTCAAATATTATTAAATGCAGAATTTTGTTTCATGAGTAATATTTTCATTGAAAATCCTTACTCATATTGTAGATACATTTAACTTTTATTAACGAAGCTTTTAGCTCCTTATACCAATTTAAATGAAACAAACATTTGTTTCTAAACAGAATGGTTATAAACGTTTTTTTAACATTAATTATGACCTCAAAATCTCGTAGCAACTGTTAGATTTAGGAAAAGCTAAAGTCCCTTTTGTTCTACGAAGACGGAGACTCCAAAAGGAAATATTAATGGCATATAATTTATAAACACACATTATGTATATAGCTACAATTCTTATTAAATTCAACATTTTATAATTTAGGTTTTTCACCGTTGACATAAATTTCGTCATGATGACTCTAAATGCAGTCCAGTCAACACAAAAACGCCGGCATGTTCATAACTGTAAACAGACACCGGAACGAGAAAAACTTGCTTTAGCCACTGTGGCAAGTTTTGCGTGTTTACTTTTGTTGCCGTCGGTTGTAAAATGTAATTTTTAATTATACTTTTATTCACTGTCAATAAGGGCTAATAAACAAAAATAACGAAAGATTTTGTCACACTAGGCAGTGCAGGAAACCAAACAAAATTAAGCATGGTAGCAGAAATTAAGCGCTTATAATTAGTTACTAAAAATTAAATTTTCACTTCACCTTAAATTAATTTGCGGTCTCCTATTTACACGTTAAGACGTGCCTACAAGAAGGAATTAGTCTAATAATCCTAATTGCCGGGTTTCCATCTAATCCCACTTTAATCTAATATGCTCGTCAGCTAGTGTCGTGTTTGTAGCCAGAAACATATAAACACTCTCGAACTGCCTTTGAGCCTAATGACGTGTCGTTGCGTTGGAAGTTCTAATTGTCATCGAATTGCTCAACAATAATTGCTTAATTGTAGAATATGACAGATTGGTTGAGTGGAGAATTTGTTTGTGTTAGCTTTGTGTTGATTGGTCATTCATGTTGTATCCAACAACAAACAAAGGAATTATATTGATGGTGATCTAGATAGTATCTAGATGGTATCTAGACGTTAGGAAAAATCGGTAGCCTTAATACACCCTTTCTGAGTTGCCTAGCATCGGTCTTACATCACCTAATATGTATTGTTATATATCTTAAACATTTATGAAATGTTTGGACCAATGACCTCTCATTGGTAGAGGAGACCAGTGCTCAGCAGTGGGCGTATATGGGGTGATGAAGAAGAAGAAGAAGATTTATGAAATCTTTTTTTGAAATCTTATATATTTGTTTTCAATAATGTAGACGTAACTGATAATTTCCCGCCTTTTAGAACTCAATTTTAGCAGCACAGCTTGCTAGTATTATACATGCAAGATTTAAGAAAACAGCAGAGACGAAACAAACCAATCTTCTTATTCAAATCAACATCCATTGAATTCAGGAAGGTGGTAAACTGCGGAGGTATTAACAGCATAGAGCGCGGATTAAACTGAATCCTCTGAGGTCT
The DNA here is from genome assembly GCA_030295005.1 of Cephonodes hylas. NCBI lineage: Eukaryota > Metazoa > Arthropoda > Insecta > Lepidoptera > Sphingidae > Cephonodes > Cephonodes hylas. The sequence continues at coordinate 9,264,319 of AP025372.1, read as the reverse complement.
GATTCGGATAGGACGTTGATTGATGAAACACTGTTCGGGTTTTTGCTCAGACCCTTGCCACTACCACTGTTTTTGTCGTCGAAAACTTTGCTTTACGGCTGACGTTTTTACGTAGTTGCAGATTCTTTGTCTACCAGTCGTGTATGTAGTTGTTACACGTCATATAGCTGACCACAAATTAGTCAGTTACCGTTTTTTTTTTTAATTGAGCAAAATGTTTCCATTCTATTAAACTGTGATCTCTTTATAAGGAACTATTTCGATAGAATTCACTAATCCTAGACAGACCGCATTATTCGATTAATAAACAAACTAGACTGGTAATGGTTCTCTTGGCGAATGTTGCAAATTGAAATTATTGGCTATAGATAATACTAGAAATACCCAGTTAAAACTAGAATTTACCACTGATATATTTGATTTTCAGATAAAACTAGTTCTCACATCGAGCTGTAGTTAAAACTAGCACTAGATAATTTTTATTTTTTTTCTTTGAAAATGAAAACAATATGTTTTTAAAAATATTCACTTTAATATTAATAACACAACAGGAATATTTTAGAGGACATCGACTTAAATTATTTGCAAAGATGACAATATTAATTATAAGTACGTAAATAAAATAATCAAATAAATCAACAGAACACAACCATAAAATTTCAAAAAGAAACATTGTTAAAGAACCTTGATTAACACACAATAAAATCTAATCAGTCAAACTTGAATTTAAAATAGGATTAGGATCTACTTGTTATTGCAAGAAAAACTATCGTGGTATTTTGAATTAAATAGATAACTACTTTTCTTGCAGAGACCTTTTTGACATATGTACATCCTTTCTTGCAAACGCAGCGCATACATCCTTGGCCTGTTCCTATGGCTGTTTCCTTAGCAACAGTTCTATGATGAATTCTAACCTCGGTCGGAACACTTTTAACTGACTCGCTGCGGAAAAACGCGTTTTGTCTAGTACGAACAAGTTTTAACTGATATTCGATTTGGACATTAGTTAATTTTATTATTAACGAAGGCATTAAGTAAAAACTAGTTCTAACTAGGAAATTCGCGTTCTATCTAAAAACCTGTTTTAACTGTAACATATCCAACCTTCAGTTTAAAAAAAAATGCTAGCTTTTTTTTGTGGGTTTTAGTAACGAGGCAAGACTTATTTTGTTGGTCTCACAAACGTCCAAGCCAAAAAGATATATGGGTCAATTTAAAATAATTTGTCTCAGTGCAGACAAAGATTTCTTGCTGCTCCACCACACAAGTACCATAAAGTTTATTTAAATATAATTAAAAATAAGTCTGAATTTAATTTCTTATCATTCGTGAAAAATAACACTGCGAAAAATGTTCTGATGTAAACAAAAATAATTCGTTAACTGATGAAAATCAGTTTAAGCCAAGACAAATAGTAGGAGTGCGGCTTTAAAAATAAAGAGCTCTGTTTGATGAAGGTAAATGTTTAAATGTTTGTATTTTCTGCAATTTCTTTCAAGTAAATTTATATAAATGTGTATTGATGGATTCAAAATTGGGCGGCCCTTTATTTCTTTAATAAAAATAGATACATAATTTGTCTTAGGTACAAATGATTTTCTTTATTTATAACTGTATGTGACACAACCAAGCTATCATCGTTATTTAATGAAAGACTAATATTATATTTTTATTTATAGGCATTTTAAAGTTCTGTACCGGATAGTATGTCTTAAAATTGTCAAGACAAATTCAATCAAAACGACTTTACTATTAAAATAGATATTTGTTTTGGATGTTATTTCTCGCTCGGATAATTGACCAATAACATTAAAACTGTATTAGAATATAAAATCATAGGCGCAGGCCTTCTCTAAAACTGAGAGGGTTTATTCCTTAGTCCACCACGCTGGCCTTGTGCGAGTTGGTGGAATACACGCCTATAAAACAATAGTATTATATTAATGTAATTCATCTTTTAAATCAAATTTAAATATCGGTTGGGCAGCGTTCGGAAAGTTAGGAGACGTCTTCTCGTCCAATATACCTCAGTGCCTGAAGACGAAAATCTTCAATAGTTGTGTGTTACCAGTGATGACATACGGCACTGAGACGTGGCCTCTCACTAAAGGCGTCATGGGACGGCTCAGAGTCACTCAACGAGCTATGGAGAGGGCTATGCTCGGGGTTTCCCTACGTGATCGAATCAGAAATGAGGAGATCCGTAGGAGAACTAAAGTAACCGACATAGCCCAACGGATTAGCTCGTTGAAGTGGTAATGGGCGGGCCACATGGCGCGGAGAACTGATGGCCGATGGGGCCAGAAAGTTCTCCAGTGGAGGCCACGTACGGGAAAGCGCAGCGTGGGACGTCCCCCGACAAGGTGGTCCGACGACCTTGTCAAGGTCGCGGGACGTCGCTGGCTGCAGGCGGCTTCCGACCGTTCCCGGTGGAAGTCATTAGGGGAGGCCTATGTCCAGCAGTGGACGAGTATTGGCTGTTGATGATGATGATGATCTTTTAACCTTTAAGTACACGCGTTGTTTATGGTAACGTTCCGTCACGCGTGGGGTCCGGAAGTATCCCCATAAGTATTTTACATTTATGCTCCGTATTTTTGAAAATTTCATAAATATTAATTTAAATTAAAAAAAAGACATATTAACACGTATAAAAAGTTTTTATTATTAGCAAAACAATCAGTCTTTACATAGTGAAAAAACATTTAACGAAAAAACATCTTGTACATAGCAATTTTTAAGGCACTTAACTAATGTTCTTAAATTTCTTTTAATTATAAACTTTTGACTAATATATTCTTACTTTCTAATAAAATAGGAAACAAAGAAACGTAATCTAAGGAAAACTAAACAATAATCATACTAATACAAAAAATCACAACCCCTAAATATTACTGTCGGGCGCTAAAGTAAAAAAAAAATATTTTGGTTGGCATGGTAAACAATAATTAATTGCTACTGAATGAGGCTTCTAAATAGTTTTTTTGCATGATCTACAAACAATAGTGCTCTTTTTATCCTTAGACCTTGGACAAATAGAGCACCTCCGCTTCATTTTTGGAGCACTAGGACCAGCCTCATCTGAACTAGGCAAAGGCCCTTCTTTGTCGATCAATTTGCATATTATAGCTCTAATATCTTTGGTCAAATTGGGGTTATTTTGCAATCTTTGGCGTCTTCTGATATTTGGTGACTCATTTTTGCAGTTTTCAACAGTAATTCTGAAAAAACAACAAATTGAAAAATTTGCAAAGTGAAAAAAGTTACTACGTATAATCACGGGTGGGGTCCACAGGTATCCCCGCACGAGTAAAAAAGGTACTGACCTTAGCGGCAACACCACGTACGTCCACCCGTCGATAGCGTCGGCAGCGCACTGAGATTAGCCAAAATGGTGCGATCGTAGCTTGTCAATTTGAAAAAATACAGTTAAAAAAGAGCGCGTGGGGTCTGCTTAGACCCCGCCCGTGACGTTAAAGGTTAAATCCCATAAAGAAGGTCTTTTAAAATTATCATCCACATCACTAATCGTGTTTTCTCATTTGCAACAAGGTATAGAACATGTGCTCCATATTGATCTAGTTATTTCACATCAGTTAAACAATGTTCATTAGAGGCAAAACACATAATGGAATACCTATTAGCACTGTTCAAATCGATTCAAAACAAACAAATTTCAAATTCATTGCTTATCTGATGATTAACATACATACATAGTTCTGACCTCTCGATTCGATCAAAATCTTGTGTCGTAGGTATTAGAATTTAGAAACAATACAATATATTTAAGAGACTTTGCGGTCTCATAAACAACAAGCAAAAATATGTGGATACCATAAACATTTGTCTCGGTGCGGGAATCGAACCTGCGGCCTCTCGTTTCACAGCGTGGTTCTAATCTATCTTATACAATTAGCTATCTATATTCTTCGTAAGCAAGTATTAATTTCATCACTCAGAATAAAATATGGTTCAATCAGATAGAATAAGTTGTTAATGAACCGAGAACAAATATAAATAAAATATAGGAATCGTTGGCTGTACCTAATCATCCAGAAAAACTGATTCTCCTCAAATATCTTCCTAAATTATATAATAAGCAACAAGCAAATCAGACGGGAGTGACGGCGTCATTATCAAGCGCCATTACCGTCGATAAAAGGTTCGAAGTAGGTTGTATTGTGGGCAGCTGAGGCTTGTTAGCGAAAGCATCTGTCGAGAATTATGACGAATATTTCGTACAGATACAATTAATTTTGGATTTCTGTTTAATTGACTGAATAAACGGTATAGTTACCATCATCGGGTGTTTAAAAGTGAAAGTGAAACCAGATTCAAAGATTGGAGAAAATAAGAGAATGTAGGTGATAGAGTTAGAAATCGGGGATCGGAGGTTGATAGTGGTACTAAGGGACTAGAAACATGAATGGAATGTTCGGTCCTTTCTGAGTCCCTTGAATTTCGAGTGTCAGTTCGCGTGTCATTTAGGAATGTAAAAACTTTTCCAATTATAATGGTAGTGGAGAAAATGGAGTTTCACAATTATACACATAAAATAAATCATTATATCCCGATGCGTGGAATATTGTAATAAAAATTTAGATCCACAAGTGGGTTTAACTTACAATATTTCAAGTAAACATAAAGCGATCACTTAAGGTATCTAATGTCTTACATCATTTTGTGAGCAAAAGATGCTTTGGCACGCGGCCCGAACGTTCTCTGGAATTACCTTATTTTCCGCGGCAGATTTTTCAAACTGCCTCGGCAGTAGATCGACCTATATAATTCCTACTTCTGAGTCAGGCCTACCACATGCTTAAGGAAGATTAGACCTAAGTTCATAATGCTAGTGTAATACACAAGGTCAATGGTAATTGTGTAGGATTTGCAGCATAATTCATGAGTATACCTATATATAATATATTATAACTATTTTATATATTACTTTAATGTTTTCATTATACAAAAGGTATTGCAAATCTAGACGACTTTGAGGGAAGCCCAATAATGAACATTGGACATACATAATTGATTATATTTCCGCATAATTCCTCTAGAATATAATATAACGTATAACAATAACATAACATATTATATACTATATATATAATAATATATCACGATGGTCCGACGACTTGAGAAAGGTGGCGGGTGGCGGATGGATGAGGGCCGCTCAGGACCGGGATGGTTGGCGCTTACTTGGGGAGGCCTATGTTCAGCAGTAGACGGCGATAGGCCTGTATATATAACATAAATACAGAACCAATATTTATAATAGCATGAGGTGGGCTGGAATTGAGTTTCATAGCTTAAGCTGCTAAAGGTAAAAAAATATACCGTAAATGATTTAAGTTAGGGAACTCATTCCAATTGCAATGCAGGGAGGTATATTACCAGTGCTTATGGAATTCTTACCTTTCAACATATGCAGGGAGTGTTTTATTGCCCTATAAATTCAAAGCATTTCGCGGTCATAAAGAAGTTTGCCACTCACGAAGAATTTAAGAACTTGAAATTGCGAAGTATATATATCTCTTATACGACCAAAAAACAAAAACTCTGGGTATGTGTGTGTACAACGGGCTTAACTCGGTTCAGTACTGTGATATATTTTAGCTTACAAAAGAATACAATTTTTCAAAGTATTTGCTTTGAATAGAGTAAACGTAAACAGTTCTTAAAAAATCGAACTAATAATAAAATAATCTGAGAACAAATTATTGGACGTGAATTAATTATATATATTTTGTTGTATACGTGTTCTTACCTCGTTTTATAGACATTAAAATGGGGTATGTAACGACCTGATTAAAAATTTTTGCATTTTTCCACACAAAAAGTCCACAAACAACATAAGGCTCGCACCAAAACATGAGTGTTTTTATACATCTCCAACTACCCCTATGTACATAAAATATAAGCGTGAATCTAGGTGGAAATATATTTTTAGAAGTTTTAATCATATCTACTCCGTTGCGCAAAACAGCTGCTTTGCATAAAATGTTTACAGCACGTTTTGCATAAAGACAGTTTATATCCTACATTAAGAGATATTTTGCATGAATCGTAGCACAGCCTTATATTAAAACTAGTTTATTACTGACAGTTGTGTTAAGTGTATTTTATTTAATAGAATGAATATAATGAATATAATATAATAATATTTTATTAAATGACACACAAATATTTTCAACATTGACGATCAAGGTATAGCAGTATTTCCCGTCAACTCGCACTAAGACTAAGGTCTAAGTCCAGTTTTATAGGAGGCCCGTGACCAGCAGCGGACAGATGATGATGATTAGGAGTAGCTCTATCGATCTTAATCAATATAGCCTGGCATATGGATATTATATTCGATGACATTAAAAGCTTATTTTACAACTGGAACGAGTTAGCGCGACACCCTGGATCAGGGCGAATTACTTGATGTATAAAAGATAGTCCCGGGCCTTTTTTTAATTCGCCGCTTTTCTTCAACAATTACATGCATGACAAATTATTGTCAAACAAATACAAAAAAAAAAAACACCACGGAAAAATCATTAAAATTTTATCTCACAACCACAACTTTTTTTTTTCGAGAGTCAAATAAAAAACAAAATTATTTAACCTAACAAGTAGAAGCCTCTTGTCGCACGTACGTTAAGCTTGTGTGGAAACTACAAGCTTGGAACACTGTTTGCACGAAAATTTAGTTTACTACTTTGAATAACAGACCGTGTCTGTATGCAAGGACTACGACAACGAATAGGGTTATGCGAAAATCTTGTGCGAGTTTATTTAAACTGGTTGTAAGTATATTTTTGATAATGTTGCTGGTAAAAAAATACTACAGAGAGTTGGATATATTGATTTATTATCAAAGCTGATCTATAAAATTGTGAAAAAAGCCCTTTCCAGCAGTAGCACAGCAGAAGGATATATTTGAGATACGTAGCTCAATATTTTATTTTTTTATCCAATGTACATACTGTGATTGCTATATAAACATAAACCACAAACAAAAAAAAATTTAAGAAAAATAACCCATATCTAACATCATGCCTGGCGGTCCTGCGGCACCAATGTATATGCTGTACGATCGTAAGGTTTCGGGTTCCATTCCAGGGTCGGGGACGCTGTCATTCTATTAAGAAATTCTCAGTACCAACACAGAGTCTGAAAATAAGATGAAGAGAGTGATACATACATAGCGAAATAAGGGCACAGATACGGGCCTCTGCCAATACGAATACAGGCGTAAGATTATGTCTAACTTCATGTGTTGCAACTAAAATGGAGACACGAAAAATTAGGTAGAGTAAAAAACTCATAATCCCACAGCACGACAAGAGGTGTAAAATTTACTCCATAAAAATATATATACCGCATACAGTGGGTTAGGATATAAAATGTCAATATAAACGAGACAGTATTACGTGTATGGAATCAGGCGATGCTTTGTCAAGTGTGAAAATAAGGTATGGTGTTGGAAACACACGGGGAATAAAAACGCTTGTAGTAGAAAAGCATCCTCTACAAGTATGAAAGGTTTTATTTCACCCAAAAACATAAATGATCTAAAACCTACACTGTTAAAAGAATTCATTTTTCGTTTCATTATCTACACACAGGACTAAAGGCCAAAAGCGTGCCCGGACCAGAATGCTATGAAACCTGCACAACTTGAAATTCTTAGGCATTTCTTCGGTGCGTAGTCCGCTAACTCGAAGTAAGCCAGATATAATGCCAGCCAGGACTAATGCGTTGACTCTCAGTTATAGAGGAGTCTCATGTGCAGCGTGACGACCATGACTGATGATGATAATAGAGTATATAGTACAGTACAATCTTACTAATCCGGCCCTCCGATAGTTTGGCACGTCCAATAATCCGGTCTATGCGTAGTCCCTCAACACCTATGCTCTATGAAATATTTCATGTTATGTCAGTGACTCCGATTCTTAGTGTCTTTTTTTCATTAAAATCAAGTAATCCGAAAATGCCAATAATCCGTCTGTCTCCGGTTTTTAATAGTGCCGGATTAGTGATACTGTATAGAAATAACTTCTCATACAAAACCGCTGGAACTATACACGCAGCTAACATCTCGTGTGTTTCGTACAAAGGATATTTTCACCTGCGTCTCGGAACATATCCGTGACCGCATTGCCAACGCCCTCGTATGTTGCCTATTCTCTTTCAGTACGTGAGAAAAATAAACTACAGCACAAGTTTTACTTAAGGATTCCACTGAAGTTCCGCTTACAAAACGAATAGATTGTTGAAGGATTTGTGTCGATTGAAAGATTCTGTATCGTAATAAGATATTTGTATGAAAAATGTAATACGTGTTTGATTTCCACCTGGCTTTATACTCGCGCTGGTATTTTAGGGGAGGTAAGCAGAGATGGAAAGAGACCAGTTTTCTATATTTACGTTTCGCCAGCTGTTTTGAGGCGAGCTTATTATCGTTCTAGTTCACAATCTATATTTTTGCTGTTACTGAAAACTATTAAAAAAACGTGATAGCACATGAAAACTACCAAAACTTAAGTTTGCCCAACGTTGATATTAAATACCTGCGCAATAAATTATCCCTAAAAAACTCAAAGATATTCACACAAAGCCAGAGTGAAATGGAATTAATATTTACTGGTACACATCACACTTAATATTTGTTACCCAGTGCTATAAAAAAATTTAAGGCTAATTAATGTATTAAGGTACGAAAACTAATTAAAAAGAAAGCTGTTAAATACAAAGCATGAATCTGTTATATAAAAGACAAGCACATTAACACGGACAAGATAAAAAGTAGAAAAAGAGGAGCGTTTAATTTGTCCCCTGAAGAAGTGAGAGGCTGTAAAATCAGATTATGTTGCTAAGCAACGCGACGTCTGAATGAATTACGAGCAGTCAATTAAAGAAACTCGAAGGAAATTCCAACATTTCATCTTATTACATCTTGGTTGATGAAGCTTGTAACTGGTAAAATAGTTTAAGTACATCCTTCTACACCTACCAGTTTGTAGGCAAGGAAGATTGTGCATAGAAACATAAAGTTTGTTATCTTTAAACAACTGATGGAAGGAACGAAATTAAGTATAGTAATGTGCATGAATCGAAATAAAGTTGGCAAATCATAGGCAAACCACACTAGACCAGCGTTTTGGTCTAAGGCCTAAACCCTCTTAGTTGTAAAGGAGGTTCACCTCTGCCTAACACTTTCAGGTGATAGGTGTTTGTATAAATAAGTTAACCTAAAAAAGAAATAAAGTGTAATAATAAGCAGTGATGGCCTCGAGGTTTGGGCGCGCGGTCGAGAATCTCGGCGGTCGCGGGTTCGAACCCCAGGCACACACCTCTGACTTTTCGAAGTTATGTGTGTATTTACATTGAATTATCACTTGCTTTAACAGTGAAGGAAAACATCGTGATGAAACCTGCACACCTAAGAGTTCTTAGGAATTTCTTAGGTGTGTAGTCCGCCAACCCGCACTAGGCCAGCGTGGTGGACTATGGCCTAAACCCTCTCAATGGTAGAGGAGACCCGTGCTCAGTAGTGGGCGTATATGGGTTGATAAAGAAAAAAAAGAAATAAGGAATTTTATATCAAGTGCAAAGCTGAAGTAATCTCTTACTAGTATCTTGAAAACCATGCATCGCTGACGTTGACGCTGTGAAGGAAACGCCATCAAATATTGCATAAATATAAATTCAATTTATGAATGAACATTGCATAATGCATGTCTAAAAATATAATTAAATTACATAAACCAACACGATAAGTAAAAATATTTTCTTAGCAACGTCAGCCAAAATTTGAAGTAGAAATCACAAATGTAAATTATTATCTTTCGTGTGAATACGATATCTAAGTTTGTATACAAGTGAAATAGAATGTCTGCGACTTTAACATAATTTCCTTCCTCAGGCATATTCAAAGTAAAATTGTCTTTTCGTTTATACGCAGTTATTTAGATTTTATTAAACTAAGTTTATACTGTATACATATATACTTTTTATTCATGACTGGCCAGATCCCTATACCCATTTCCAGTTAGCTATCTTTTTGTTTACATGGGACTAAGAAAGGAAACCTATTGTTGTTTATTGAAGGTAATTTAGGACCGCACAGATATTCTTTAATTAAAATATTCGACCAGAAAACCGAACCTGATCAACCAAAGGCATCAAATTATGCCGTGGATATTAATATTATAATTACTCGTTATAGTATAAATATCAGTACATAAATATGACTTTAAGTGTGACAATCATAATACTAAATAATAAACAGATGCATCTTTCCGTAAGAGATACAAAACTTTCACTGCAATTCCTTCTCCATCTGCGGTTTTGGCATTGCATAAACCAAAAAGAAATCTCAAATCTTACAGTAAGAATAATTTCCTTACTCTCTCCGTAGATTTTAATTAAACCTCCCCACACAAAAATTTAAATGCGAGTGTCATGGAGTGTTAAATTAGTAATTTAAATGAACAAAGTCGCAGGTGAGAGCTCGTCTTGAACATTTCACTGCCTTCAGCTTAGTGAGTAGCAAATTTCGCTGAAAAGTTCTAACGATGCGTCCGCGTGCATCCTGCAAGTTTCAACACATTTCAGTATGTTTTGCAATATTTCTTCCTAAGCACTCGCTCAACTTCGTATAGAACATGAGGTTTTTCCAGCAAATTACGTTAAGTGCTGTTTGATGATGAAAGCTGGTTGGTGATTTCTTTAGTAACAATGAAATGGCTTTTATAGAAGGAGTAGAAGATGGAAAAGATATACACGTAGATTTGAAGACATTGCACTATTTTAAAGGTAAAATCGTAGACTTAATTTATCATATGCAGTTTGGTATACTAAAAAAAGTTAAAAGTGTTGTTGAACATTATGTCATGTTTAGTCATAAATTTCTGATAAAGGTCCCAATTGAAAAAAAAATGCTAGACTTCATATTATAAGCTTATTGACACAAAACCACTTAGATAAGATCAAATAAACTTTGTTCTAAAAATATCATTAAATTAGTTCAACGTACACACATACTTACTCCCATGCTCTCTGACAGACGAATTATTCACAAGCACGTGAAACATTACTTGCAAAGAAAACAACAATTACAATATTAGATTCCACTGGCTCACTCCAAGATCAACGAACAAATACAGTATTAACCGACGGAATCGTAAATCATGGAAACTCAGACTGGGAGACGATGTGGGATTAACATAAGTCAACAGTTTGTAGCCATATTACGGATTCAGGGCTCAGCAAACGCCTGTCGGACAGCATACGACGTTAGAAACTCCTAAAACAAACATTTCATACAAAATAGCTTCGGAGTTTCAAGAAAATATGTTAAAAGAACATCGAAAGTTCTCAGTATTTTAAATAAATTCCAGTATATTCATCTCGACGAGACGAGGTTTAAAATCACAGTGTTTTGATGTCTTTTAGAGGGAAAGAAGAAATAACATTTTCTAGAAAAATAATAACGCTAGATGCTTCATGAAAGTTGGTGACGATCGTTATAATGAAGTTGATGTTTAATGTAAGTCAGCCTGATTGGGTCGAATATCTGAATAAATATTAATTTGTTACTCTTTCTGAACAGAACCCTTACCTAATTTTGTATATTTCTTATCATGCGTATTGTTAATTTTGCCGTGTAAGACTAAAAAATCTTGATATTAAATTACGTAACTTTATTGTAGCTGGTCCAACATAGCTGGTGATCAGGATAATGATGATGTAGGTATAGGTACTTATGGCAACCAATCATAAAGAATTCATTAACCACCTATTTAAATTGTGATGTAACAAAACATCTTCCACGTTATCATTATCCGTTAGACTCAAATTTTCCTTCGATGTCAAGGCCACGTGACTAAGATAAAAATCCCCAGGTTTTTGAACGCGTAATTTATTACCCTCATTTTTAGGGTCCCGCCACCGCCGTTAATGCTTTGAGAAGAATAAATTTGCTAGAACGGAGTATTAATTTTAGCTCGAGGTGAAAAAATGTTGGCCACTACTGTCGTACGAATATCTCGATTTTTTTACTGGTAAAGTAAAGTATCCAAAATGGCATGTAATGATTATTATAAAAGGAATGAATATATCCCACAAGTTGAAAGGAATGTTACCAGGGAATCACGTAGGTAGACTGATTAGAATTGTTGTGGCACTGTGATTGAAACAGGGAGACTCTAAGGGAGGTATCTTTTTCGACAATGTTCCATACGAAACTTACTAAAATTGCATCATATTAGTTTAGTGTGTGTGTATGATAGACTACTAAATAACTATAGATACATTCTCATCATTAGCCAAAAGTCGGCAAAAGTTACCAATATCCAACGATTTAAGACATTCTTCACTTCAGACATAGGAAATTTTTAAATATCAATAAAGACGCTTTTTCCTTTACAGCTCAATGAAATCTGCTTGGTGCAACCTTCGAGTTCTTTTTAATATTCCATTGTTTCACCCGGTAAATAGACCAGGGTAGAAGCCTTTAAAAATAATGAAAAGTGAAAAAAAAATATAATAGAATGAAACCCATTAGAAAAGGAGGTAAATATGATAAAAATGAAAGGAAAAATAATTTACGGGCGATCTGAGGTTGGGAAGGGGATGGGGGTGAGTTTTTAAGGGTAAAAAACGGTTTTTCTCGATTTCCGGCAAAACTAAAAGTCCTATCGAAAAAAGTCAAATGGAAAAGTTGTAGATAATAAAAAGATCTAAAACTTTTGTATTTACACTTTTTTCACATAACCTCAAAATTTATGTGAAAAATTCAAAAAACTAAGCTTTTGGTTTTTTATTTTTATCTTTTACAAAAATTATTTTTTTTTAACGAAATTTTGTGAAAACTTACCTTTTTATGTCCCAAATACGCTGTAATTTATTTGATTAAAAATATTTATTTTTTCACCTTATTTTGAATTAATATCGAAAAAACACCCTAATTTTCAATCGAAAATTCACCCGTCAAAATATCAGCTTTTTTCAAAAAGTTGGTATGTTTTCTGTTCGTTGAAATCTCTACTTTCCGATGGTGAAAAAAAATATATATGTTACTATGGTAAAACTTCTCAGAAAACGCAAAAATTAATTTCAATCTTTAGGTTATGTTAAGTTAAGCATACTATTTTTTAAAGAAAATATTACGATTTTTATGGTTGAGTTGATTGATACAGATAAAAATAGAGATAGTATTTACCTTCCTATGCAGATTCGAAAAGTTTTAAGACCCGCCGGTCTGGGTCTTACTACATACATACCTACTATTATATACTATATATTTCGTAGCAGCTGTTACAACCGCTAGCCTAACCAGTATTCGAAATACAGTAAAGTATACAACATCGTTTATAAAAATACACGTGCACGCTGAGTTTCTTGAAGATAATTGTGACAAGTTTACTTAAAAAAACAATAAAACTTTTCGAATCTGCATAGGAAGGTAAATACTATCTCTATTTTTATCTGTATCAATCAACTCAACCATAAAAATCGTAATATTTTCTTTAAAAAATAGTATGCTTAACTTAACATAACCTAAAGATTGAAATTAGTTTTTGCGTTTTCTGAGAAGATTTACCATAGTAACATATATATATTTTTTCACCATCGGAAAGTAGAGATTTCAACGAACAGAAACCATACCAACTTTTTGAAAAAAGCTGATATTTTGACGGGTGAATTTTCGATTGAAAATTAGGGTGTTTTTTCGATATTAATTCAAAATAAGGTGAAAAAATAAATATTTTTAATCAAATAAATTACAGCGTATTTGGGACATAAAAAGGTAAGTTTTCACAAAATTTCGTTAAAAAAAAATAATTTTTATAAAAGATAAAAATAAAAAACCAAAAGCTTAGTTTTTTGAATTTTTCACATAAATTTTGAGGTTATGTGAAAAAAGTGTAAATACAAAAGTTTTAGATCTTTTTATTATCTACAACTTTTCCATTTGACTTTTTTCGGTAGGACTTTTAGTTTTGCCGGAAATCGAGAAAAACCGTTTTTTACCCTTAAAACCTCACCCCCATCCCCTTCCCAACCTCAGATCGCCCGTAAATTATTTTTCCTTTCATTTTTATCATATTTACCTCCTTTTCTAATGGGTTTCATCCTATTATGATTTTTTTTGGTTTTAAAAATTATCGACCCTGGACTAAAATGGAATTGCGGGGACTCATTTTATTTTGTTTTTTTTTTTCAATAGAATCCAAAGATTTCTGAGGTTTGAATATTTGAAACATTTGCTAGCAGTCAACGCGCACTAGGCCATCGTGGTGGACTAAGGCCTAAACCTTCTGAATTTAGGTAGAAAAAACCACGGCCAGCAGTGGGTCGTACATACTATGTATATGTGGTTAAGATATATAATATCAATATTATTTTGAAAGTTCAATACAAAAATTTTACTATGCTTTAGTCTTTCCATTCTAAAGTGATATCATACTCAATAAAATTTCGGTTTGTTAGGTTGTTAGATATTTGAACCAAGCATTATGTTCACATTTTCCACGTGCCTGATTTCAATATAGTTTTAACTTAAGCTAAAAATTTTATATTACTTGAAGGATTATTTACATACCTGATAGTTAAGAGTAGGTATATAATATGATAAAATTTTTATAGTTAACTTTTATTACGGAACCGGTGCGGAGAATGCATTGCGCACTTAACCTGCTCGATTACAACCTTCAATGCGCTGAATATTTTGACGAAGCAGAACTTTTATTAAGCATATTTTTTTTTTTTTTTTTTTTTTTTTTTCATTCGAGGGGAAAGCTGCTTATGGCTCTACCTCCCGCCAGCCCTCAGTGAGGGGGGCAGGAGGCGTATGTCGGGGTCACCGGCCATCCAGCCCGGCAGATGTTAGTGCCGGGCTGGGTCCCTAACCTACCCTAACCTACACCGGCATACCGACCAAAACCCCCCGGTGGCCATCTTCGCGCCAAGTAGGGCGACCGCGGTGCGTGGGTAAGAGACGCCCACAATGGTTCCGCAGGCGCCCAGTGCGCCTCCGAGACGAGAGCGTCTCGGCCTTCTCATAATGGAGTCTTGCCACAGGGCAGGGCGCCGGGTCTAATTATCTCCAATGACCCGGCGCCTCCTTCTTCGACGCCTTTGACGGGCGGGATCATTCCTTTCACGATCCCGCTCCGCACTCTCCTTCTGCGACATTACGTGCTCGCAGAAGGAGAGCATCGCTCGCCACGACCTCGCACTCCCAACCATCGAAGAGACGACGGCCGGGAGTGAGAGGTCTGCACCTACTACAACGCGGAGAGCGCTGCGCTGAACCTCCCAGGCTGGACACTCTTCTAGTGTGTGCTGGGCTGTATCGTCTGGGCAGTTGTCACAATGGTGACACACGGTCGACACCTCCTTCTGTGCCACCCGACACAGGTAGTGGCCGAAGCATCCGTGCCCCGACAACACCTGCGTCAGGCGGAACGTCGCCGCACCGTGGCGCCTGTCCACCCACTGGACGAGGACAGGGCGCACTGCCTCAACGGTCACAGCACCAGCACTGGGATTCTCCAGCCTGGTTCGCCACTCCTCCACGGCGGCTGCACGGAGGGAGGCTTTAATCGCCTCGACCTCCCTCGGGGCCAGTCTGTCCCCGCGACTTGACGCCTCCTCCCGCTGGTGGTATAACCGCGAGAGGAGTTTAGCGTCAAGGTCCCATGGCAGGGACCCAGCCAAAACGCAAGCCGCCTCGTAGGATATCGTGCGGTAGCCCCTGATCATCCGCTGCGCCAGCGCTCGCTGGGGCTTGCGCAGGAGAGCGACGCAGCGCCTGTTCAGGGACTCGGCCCATACTGGACTTCCGTACAGTGCCATAGACCGCACGACTCCCATGTACATACTTCGGCAAGGGATGCTTGGACCTTCCAGGTTGGGCAGCAGGCCGGATAGAGCGCCTGCTACCCGCAGCAACCTCGGCTGCA
The DNA here is from genome assembly GCA_030295005.1 of Cephonodes hylas. Classification (NCBI taxonomy): domain Eukaryota; kingdom Metazoa; phylum Arthropoda; class Insecta; order Lepidoptera; family Sphingidae; genus Cephonodes; species Cephonodes hylas. Next base: position 9,248,348 of record AP025372.1, on the reverse strand, counting down.
ACATCTTAAAATGGGCGCGGAATTCCCATCGACTATCAAGCAGCAGACCTAGATATTTGATCTGCTTGCCGATAGGAATTCGCACGCCCTCGATCACGATGTGGGCCCCATCAGGTGGCCCCTTCCGAGGCCGGTGGAAACAAATGGCCTCGGATTTGTGAAGAGCCACCGTGAGGCCCAGCCGCCGAATTCTCCTCGCCACATTGCCAGTGCCGACGGCGGCGAGGTCGGCGGCTTCCTGGAAGGTCCTTATTAAGCATATAAATGGCGTTTAAATCTACCCATTTTGAAGCAATATTTTCTGTAGGATCCTTATTGATGTCTCGTCTAGCCTGTTCTGTTTGCTAAACAAAACACTTAAAATTTCTCCGACCTCGGATTCTTAGGAGTTGCTGTTTATACAAAGTGCATGGACGCAGTACTGGCTGTATCGGTACTTTTTTTTCTAAAACATCAGCACTGTTTACATTTAAGACGTTGTAGCTACGTGTATAATCAAAGTAATCCTGTCACACGATGTTTTTAAATCTTTTTCGCTACAAATTCATGACGGATTCAGCATTGAACATAGATTATTTTAGAAAAATTTTATAAAGTTTTTTTTCCTATGTTTTCTTTAAGGATAAATTGTAAAAGTAACATATCATCGAGTTCGTCAGGCTTTTGCAAATACATATAAAAAATATACATAGTCGACTTCTTACAAGAAGTCAAACTAATGACAAAGTACCGCATATCATGGGATACTTAAAAATCCGGCAAATCAGAATTTAAGGATGTTGTATTGTCCTTTCTTTGTCTTAAACATTTTGGTATTAACAAAATATGAAAGGGTAGGTAACGTTTTTCAACCGCAGTTATTTGTTGCCGCTTTTGGTAACAAAAATGAAATTGGTATATTTGTCTATAAAATTTTCTCAAAGAAAGAATTCTATCTTCTATTAATATTTTTCTTCCACTATGAATGGTGTTGTTTTCAGTTTTCTATTTATATGTTCCATCGTCTTAATATTTTCATTCTTTATTATTCCTATAAAGGGTGTTTGCATCGGTGATTGGCGTTTTATGTAGATTTCATTAGGTCTATTCATATTTCAGTTACGATCTTATTATTTATTTAATCTTCAAAAATATTTTATTTTCATAAGACCTTCAGTTTATAGGGTTGTGCATGTGAACTTGCAGAATTCATAATTCCAAGACATTTGACAATTCGCTTAGTAGCATACTCTCACAATCTAGTAGTGTTAAGAATTACATTTTGTTTTATAAATGGCCACGGGGTAGTTGGTACATATGGTACTAAGCTTATTGTTGATTTTTTCTTATGTTAAAGACCGAATATAATCGAAATGTAGTCAAATTATTTTAGTCATATTTTTTTGAAATATCATCATAATTATTTTTGACATCCCCAATTCTATGAATATTAACTATACCTAAGCACTATAAGCTTATATTATATATGAACTATAAGCTTTAATTGGAGACATTGAAAGCCACAGCAAACAATAAAAGATTTATATCAATTGGTATTCACATGCTTCTGATAATTACCATTGAACAATAAGACGTTAAAGCCAATACTGGCTGTAAAATTTATGAGCTAATTTACTTCAAATTCTCACATCTCCGTTTCTCATAAAATTTGAAATGTTTTTGTTTTGATTCGCTAGATGTCGTTGTTTTATGACATCTCAAAGACATTTCGGCCTTAAAATAAAACACAATATCGACATCAGTCTCGGCGTCTTGGTAATACGAGATCTCTTTTTTGTTGACGATTTTCTTATTACAGGCAATTTCCTTAAGTGGCTACCATCTCGGATCTTTTTACTATATATTTTCTCTTTAAGTCTTTCAAAACGCGTTCGTATTCCTGAGAACGTATTATTTAATTACAAGTCTTATGAAATGACATTAATTGATGCAGCCGCTATTAATTTTGTGACCGCAATGATGTGCACTATCCTAAATTTTTAAATTAAGAATTCAAATTATTTATTTATTTATTTACACTTCTTGCAAAGGTGGACTTAATGCCCGAGGCATTCTCGAGGCAAATTAGAGAAGTTTCCTGATATTAATCTACAATAATAAAAACCTTTTTTAGAAGCTCTTTGCTATGTTTATGGTACCAGATTCTGCAATTCGACCATGAATTGCTATAGCTTTTAAATATTGTAACAGTTATTTTCCATGACGAATGTTAGGACTTGTTTATACTCTTAAACAGACTAACATTACTTGCGCTGGTTTCCTGAACAGATAAGGGATAATTTACAGTCTTGTTGTGTTTATTTACTCGAAGCAGAAGACACGGAGGAAGAAATGCGCGATATCTCATTACTCGCTTAAATATCAGCAAAGTTGAGTACAAGTTCTTCTTGGGAAGAAAATTGCTTGTGAGCTGGCGTTTGACCCGCTTTTGTTCTCAATAATTAGATTATCTATTGCATTCTCACTAGGCTGGCTTGTTGGTTTCGTTGGGTTAGTGCGACGCGTGGTACAGAGCTTGAAGATACGATACCGAACAGCGCAAAGTTATTATTATTTTAAATTGGGAAATTAACAAGAGAAGTTCAGAAAAAGTCTGAAAAAGCCGTAGAAATACACCTGCGTCAAATCGATCAGTGCTGGTGTGATATCATACATTTGCGTATTCGTCCAAGGTATTGCTTTAATTCACGCAGGTGCAACTGCAAAAGAAAGTTTTTTTGTGAATAATAAGTTGTTAGAGTTTATGCAGCTGATCTGGTCATCGAACATTAACCAGAAAGATTCATACGTTTATTACTAGGATAATCTTTTAATTTATTGGCACGCCGGGATGGTCAGTCCTGTTAACGTGTAGGTAAACATTGGGTACTTACGCAACAAATTTAGCATTAATCAAATTTTCAGTATAGAACCTCAAAATGAGCCCTTTAACATTATAAACACAACTCTGCTGACGCCTCAAGGCCCCTACTAATGTAAAAAGGCAGGTTATTCTGAAGGCAAATTTTGACGTCAGATAATGCATTGAACATCATCAAAAGGAAATGAGATCCGATGCAGGTATTAAACTTGAAAGTAATAAAACCGTGTTGGTAATGTTCTGTGGCGGCGGAGATAAAGTGTTTCGTAAAGTTTTTAACGTCTCAGCTAAATGAACTGCGAATAAAGAGATATCATTAAAGTTTTATGAGGAATTAACTTTTAACCCTTGTATTTGAATATTACGGGTCGACACTTAGTGGCGGACATTACAGTTTTATGGCTTTGTTTGTTTAATATATTTTATTTATATTACGGACATTGGAGAAGAAGAGAGTTGAATAAGGTGCAGTGCGAAAAGAATTCAGTGCCAAAACAATGTGGACATGCTTGTACATTTGAGGGGTTTTACAGATTATATATTGTTGGCTGTTACCAATATACTTTAGATTAGAGTTTCCTTGTTGATTTGTTTTACGTATAAAAGATGCACATACATGCAAAGATGTAGAGGAGATCTGTGCCCAGCAGTGGAACGTATATGGGTTGATGATATGATTAATGACTAGTAATCTCTCTTTATTAGGTTCCTTGTTGTAATGAACAAAACTTAAAAAGTAGACTTCGAAATTATTTTCTCGTAAACTAAAGGCGAATATATTCTTCAATATTGTCTTCTACGCCTGTACAGAATGTTAATAAAGATTCCGATTACAGCGAAAACTCATACCAAATGTTTTCGTCTTTTTTACTCCCATCACGTTCTTTTATAAGAGTGAAGGAGATTGAAACATGTGACTTGAATAAACGCGTTAGCCTCCAAGCCAAAAGTGATCGATCATACAAATGTATGTGTGGTGTTGTTTTCCTAGACATGATAGTATGAAACCCTATTTCTGGTTTAGGAATGCATAACTCTAAACATTTTTTATTGACACGGCAATACTGAGTGCATTGTTATGTTGGCTGTGGGGAGACAATCGTAAAATCAAAAAAATTCAGTCTGCTATTTTAATTAAAATCGTTTTAAGATACGTTAGTAGAATGTGTCTGTATGCCGCTGCAGTCTAAATATAGTCATCTATGATGTAAACGTGTACCGTAGAGTCGTATGACTTTGGCCCAATATTCAGCAATATTTTCATTTTCACCATACAATTGAAAGGGGTTTGTCTATATTTTTATTTTATTGAATTAAATGCATTACTGGGGATATAAGGAAACTATACACATAAATATTTGGTAGCCATTTAAAAGATTTAGTATATATATTTTTTTGTCAAACTTTGGGCCAAAGTCATCCTAGGGCTTGGGTGACTTTGGCCCACTCATTTTCTTGTTGTGAAATCGCAAGGTTGTTGCTGCTGGGACAAACTAAACTCCATGAAATATATTCACTGGTGAGAAAATACAAATCCACATCAAATAGAGCAACTTTTTTTTTCTTTAGTTAAATATTTTTATACTTATGTTAACCAATGCGTTTTATTTTACCGCGCTCTTAACAGTCTTTCAATAGAAAAATCAAAATGGGAATACAAAGAAAAAAACTGCTTCATAAAGCACTTACAAGGTAATTTTAACGTTATTGTTACAAGATTTTGTTATTTGTTACATTATTATTATTTGTTACAATTGACAAGAGAAGATAAGAAAATAATACTGATCAAAATACCATAAAACTATAGCATTGTTAGTTATAGTATTGTGGGGTCATGTCCATTTTAATTTGTGATCCATCTTCGACCTCGACGTCATCATCAGGAAATTCTTGAGTAGACGAGTAAATTCTTGAGTTGCTATAACTTGTAATAGAATCACGGGTCTGTTGTCGTCGTTTCTTAGGCTTGGCGAGTGGTTTGAGCGTCGAGCCTGATGAAGTTGCTTCTGCAATCCCTGCTGCACTAATTGACTGACCAGCAAGGACGTTCAGTTTCTTTTTTAGCAATTTTTTGATCTAGGCAGCTTTCATTTCGTGCTTGCTCCAACTTTCCCATGGGCCAAAGTGAAACAAAAATTGATTAAAATTCTGACCAAATCACTTTTTCGCAATATAACAAAAATAGTTAAATTTCTTGATGAAAAAAATGCGATGCCGAGGGTCACTGACATAAGTACCACACTTTTAACCAAATATTTAGAAGGGAACTCACTCGAATTATTAGTTATAGACGAAAGTTTGCACTACAAAATTTTGCTCCAGAAACAAACTTTTCGAAAACAGCTAAATCAACCAATCAAACCATCAACACTGTTTTACTGACAACTTGTGCTTGTTGTCTGCTGATTTTAATGCGTACTTTTTCGAAACAGACTGCAGGAGAAGTGTGGCGCGAATTCCAAACTTTTACCAATTTTGGGCCAAAGTCACCCCCTAGGGCCAAAGTCATACTACATTACAGTATCTAAGCAGACAATCGAACGCTGTGTACATTCTTATACCTAAGAGCTAAACATAGCGAAAATATTATGGAAAAGTACTCGTATTAAGCGTATTAGCGTGATGCCTACTACTCCACACAAACTATCTTAAAGCTTTCACATTGTGTTAGTATATAACCATCATCAGCAATCCATATACGTCAAATTGCTGGGCACGGGTCTCCTCTACCATTAAGAGGGTTAAGGCCTTAGTCCGCTGAGTATACCTGACATATATTCCTTTGACCATATCAGATTTAAATAAAACGGCAAACAAAAGATTCTGGATTCAAAACTTAGCAATAAAAAGATTGGTGCATTTTCAGCCAGCAGTGAATTGTCCAATACAAAAATTCCAATTCAAACGTCGGTGGACATTCCTCGTCCATACTGCTCTAAAATACACAAAGATTTTTGATATCGCTTAGAATTCATAATTCCATACGTGACTTTGTTCTCCACAAGGCAGCGTGGTATGAATTTAATATCAATATTTATTTTGCAAACGTTTCCTGTGTCGCCTCTTGTGTTTAAACAAACTGAAGAAGATGGCTCTTTGAACTTGAAAATTAAGTTTACTTTTTAATCACGATATTATTACCTAAGTTAAAACTTATTAGAAGAATTTAGAGCAATCAGAATCAGTAATGGCATCGAGGTTTAGGCGCGCAGTAGAGAATCTCAGCAACCGCTGGTTCAAACCTCAGGCACACATCTGACTTTTCGAAGATATATGTGTATTCACAATGATCTATCGCTTTCATTAACGGTAAAATAAAACATCGCAATGGAATCTACAAACCTAAAATGTTCACTTACATGTAAAACTTTAGAAGATTTTTTTATACACCAGGTAAGTACCAATCTTCTAAAGTAAAGTGCCAGTAGTGGGTATGAATGGAGGCTCCAACATAACCATAATGCGAACCGTAAAAACAAATGACCAGGAAAACTTAGATTACCACGTTGGGATCAATCGGGTAGAATGGGCTGGAGGAAACGACGCGCCGGCCAAACGGATCTGATTAAAATCCAAAGTAAAGAGAGCTTAATTAATTATTTACTTTGACACACAATTTTTTAAAGATATTTACATGTTTTTTTTTCTAATATCATCAGAGTATGAGTCGATTTGAATGACCTTCAAACATAGACCTTTAAAAAGTTATGTAGGCTGATCTCTATCTCAGGAAAACTTAGTTCCCATGGGATGAATATGAAAATCAAATTGCTAATACCTAGAGCTGGATCCCCTCCCTTGGTACTTAATATTTGCGTAGCGTGGTCGTGTCTGTAAAAAAACACGTTGACTGTGTTATGGAATTGTATATAAGTTTTGATACATGAATATTAAAACAGACAAAAATCTTTCTATTTCGTAGTATACACCCACAGTTAATGTTTATAACACTCATAGATAGATTTTTAAACTAAACGAAATTCTGGAGTCCACCTATATGAAGCCTTAGGTACAATCCAGTTTAATGTATATTTTACATGAATATCATTTAGCTGAAGATGATTAAAATAATATTATAAACTAAAACTTGCAGATAAAAAATTTCAAGAAATGATTTTGCATTATCTTTTCTGTGAAACCAATTATTATTGCTGGAAATGTGACATTTATAATGAACACCGTATTTCTATTCGTCGCGCAACCAGCAGACATACTTAAAACTTAAGCTATGCTGTCTAGACAATCTGTGTTTTGGCAGTAGTGTTAATGTTTCTTGCGAACTGTAAAGTAAGTATAGTACAATACCTTTAGCCACTGGCATTAATGTAAATAATCTTTCTTGTGTTTATAAAATGTGTGATTATAAAATTTTCCTGTTAAAAATAATGATGTCTTATTTAGTACGGTGCTAATTGAATGTAGTGGGCTGCAACGTCTAGGCGTGCCCGCAAGAGGAAGGCACATTCCCTTCCCTCGCGAGCATTTAGTGTACGAATTAATGTTCGTGTAAATATAGTGTAACATAATATGGTTCTTGTTTTACTTATTATGATAAAATAAAGACTGCCTCGTGCTCTCGCGATACAAGTATGTGCCGTGCGATCTGGAGGTCCTGGGTTCGATTCCCGGGTCCGGCAAAGTGTTACTAAGATTTTTCCATTAGAAAATTCTCTGTAGCAGCACGAAGTCTTGAAATGTGCCCGAAAAACGACAACAGGCTCACCCCCTATTACGTGGGACCGATACATACCTAGCGAAATGTGTTCGGGGAATATAGGCGTGAGGTATGTTTGTTTTGATAAAATAAAGACCAAAGCCTTTATCCTTCTGAACAATAATTTAGGCCCTTTTTGTTTTTTTATATTCATAAAAAATAGTATTCCAACACTCATAATATTTTAGATTACTTTTGAAAAAAACTGCACGTGATCAAACTTTTGTCTTTGTCCGAAATATACTTGTCTATAACAAATAATTGCATCAAAGCATTCGGCGTTTATGCTTCTCTAATTCCTGCAATCTTTGCCCAGCACACTATGAATTAGAAACTATTTTTAAAAAGTTAAAAAAATTATCAACAAAACATTTTATAGAGCGAATTAGAAATTTACTTCGTGATAAAACGTGTTTTCATCTTCTAAACATTTATGTTGTGTTTTTGTTAGCTTCAAAGCTACTTTGTCGCAGGAACACCTGAGACTGCCGCTTCAACATTCTTTTTTATTATAAAACCGCAGTAACATTGCGGTTTTCTTTTAAAAATAACACGCCCACAGTTTTATTTCATTAGCTACGTTGCGTGGGTGTAGACACTTTTGGCTCGCTTAGATTTTCAGAACTGAATGCTCCTTTTATTCTACATAATGTTATTTTTATTTTTACAATATATTACAACGATCCATGGCAATATTTTATGATGTATACACAAAAGATATGTAATATGTTCATTTCTGCACTCACATTTCGCCAATTGAAATTTTATATTACTATGGTTTTAGACCCATGTTAACACATTTCTAGAGACCGACTACGAATACTACTAATTTTCGCTTCAAAGAATATCTACAAGTTTAAAATACTAAACTCGACTAAAGAACTGGTTCTGCTAGAATATATGGCAAAAAATTGTATTGCAAAACGACGAGATAGTTTAGAAACCTGTTAGAAAGTTAAAGAAACCTGTTCAAATATCTGCATGTGTAAATGTTGGATATTATGTACGTATTGTGAGGATCAACAGAAGTTTTGTCATAGAAAACCGTACTATTTTGAGTTTAAATCATTTCTATCCTGCTCACTATCAGATGCTAAGAATACTCCCATTATAACATGAACGTTATATAATATCAGTATTGGTTTTCAATTACCTTAAAAAGGCATCCCAATTTTCAAATAAAGATGGAAATAGATAGAAGGCTAATGGATTAATACGGCAATGACGAATTTTGAAGTGCATTACAATATTACAGTAAATGAAAAATATGATCGCTTTTTTAGGTCGTAGAAATAAAGTGCTAGTAATGAGATGGAAAGGCGGCGATAAGCTCTTTATAAACCCAGAAAAAACATAAGGTTTCTGATAAAATAAAACGATTTTTCTCAAGCATGTTTTATTTCCCTGTTATCTAATTTCTCAAATATCTCAAATATGCACAAAGAAATTAGGTAACTTTGCTAAATTCCGGGCGTTATCAAAAATTATGCAGGGAAACTGGGCCATTTTCTTAAATGCATAGTGAGTGCAATTTTCCAGGTGGTGAGCAAAAACGACGTAGTCTTAGTGCGCTTTTGAAGAATAGTCATTACATTTTTGCATAACAAAATAGGTATTAAATCTATGTGGTTAGGAAAATGTAAAACTTGTTATTTTGTTGGAATATTTTTTAATGCTAATGGGATCGTATTCGTTGTGGGTATTACTCGACATAGTTTTTGATCACGGTTTGGATATATCCTGTGTAACCGAAACGTTAACAAGTAATATTCTACATTCTTAATTTTTGTTTAAATTGATTACAAGCACATTAAGGCCTCGTTCCACAGGAAAACCACATGTTTTTTTTTAAGATAAAAAGAAACCTGTGCTTTTTCCTAAGGTTTCGTATGTCCTTTACTGAAAATTGTCAGTAGAGTAAAAATTTGACTTTAATCAATATTTTATAAATTACTCGAATTCAACACGCATAATAAAGTATCTAACATAAAAATGACTGAAAGTGAAATGAGAGTGACCCTGAGGAGGGCAGCGGTACTGTGGGCCGTGCTCGAGTACACACACAGTACCCGAGCGCCCAAACTGAACTAGTGGAGTTGCGAAATTTCTGATGAACAAAATTTTCATTTGACTGACTCTCTTCCTTTGCGCCCAATCTAAATAATCACTACTAACGATCACTTTTTGATCACTTAATTATCGATATAAAGTAAAATGTTGGTATAGTGCAGCCTGCAGGTATTCTTTCATACAATTTTTCATAAACAGTACACGAATAAAACAAAGAGCCATGTCTACTACCGTGTAAATTTAACGTTCCAATAGATCTGCATGTTTGTACGAAGCTCTTGTTCAATCCAGATGAAATATTGCCTCGTTCACCTGTTGCTTTCTTCTTTGTTTACATACCCGACAGACTTCGTCTACAAATGTCTTTGTATTTGAATAAAGATTCAGAAAAAAGCTATAATGGTTGTTCTCTCACTTTACACAATACAGAATTGTTGCTTATTTAAATTTGTGAAGGTAGGTCGACACCTACCTTATTGTCCTACCTGATACCTATTGATATCGACATATCAATACATAACTCGATAAAATACGTTTTATCCGTAATACCATTTTGTAGTAATAGCATCACCAAGAAAGTATGAAGTGATGTAGTTCCAAATCTATTTATTTTTCTGGTATGAGCTCTTGAATAACTAGAGATCCAAATTTAATTAATATTCCACTTATATTTTGCATGGAAGAGCTCACCAGACTCATTTTGTACAACCCCGTGGCGCAGTTGGCTAAACACCAGCTTGCGAAACGAGCGGCCGCGGGTTCGATCGCCGCACCGAGACAAATGTTTGTGTGATCCACAAATATTTGTTTCGGGTCTGGTTGTTTGTGAGACCGAAAAGTCTCTCGTAGTTTCTGATACCCACGACACAAGACTCGTATCTTAGTGTGGGGTCAGGACTATGTATGTGACTGTTGGGTGTATTTATTTATTTATATGTAGATTGTAGGTATATGATGCGATGCAGTCGTTCATATATTCAGTATATTCTATAGGTTATTATTGCGCATATTCACATCATTTAGAAAAGTCAAATGTTTTTTGAATTTGTTAGAGCGACCGCTCTTGACTACGAGCTAAATCTTCGAGGTGATCACGACTTAAGACGAAATAATATATAATACGAACAATGAACATCGTGAGAGAAAGTCCGTGACGATAACAAAAACGAGAGAAAATTGGAGAAAACTTTCAACCGAACTGTGATTAACATTACAATGTAGGTGGGCACGAAATTTTACGTAAATTTCTTTAAACCAACAGAATAAAAGTTTTTTAATGGTGGATGTAAAGATAGATCGCCAAGTTTGAATTTAGGAAGTCCTGGATTCGATTCACAAGGCGGGTGGCGTTATAAGTTTTCTATATCAGTTAATTTTTAGTATTCTTATCATCGAGTCTAAAAATATGCTTGAATAACAGCAACAGGGTTGCTCTCTATCAAATGAAACTTAAATCAGTAAGCACAATTGGTGAAACGTTAATGCGGAAATCTACCTCTGCTAATTGCTTAAGATAGCGTCGAGTTTGCACGTAAGGTTAATTTAATGATTAATTAAAATGACCGTTAATGTTATTTCAGTACTGAATAACTTTTTCTATTCGGAGATCGGACTCTCTAAAAAATGATGTGATTACTCTGAATTATAAATCTGTGTAAACTTAATTGAGAGTTGGTATTTTTTATTTGTTTTAAGGATAATAACAAAACCTTTTGTTAGTAAAATAAATTTATTTATGATTGCACGTCTGTTTTCTCTTCACAACTTTGAAATCATAACCCTACATATTTATTTTTCGAAGTCTAGACAAAATGCAATGACTCAAATATTTTGTCACATATATAAAACCCTTATGTTTTTGGTGCCGCAATGACAAGAATATTATGTTAACTGGCCTCTCCCGCCGATAAATCAGCCCATATTTCTTTCGTTTCGCAATTCTTAGTCCCGTGATATACGACTTTCATCGATAGCACACACTTATCGTGTACAAGATTTATGATATTTTCGTATTATTTATATGCCTTATTATAACCTTCATAATTGCAAGTGGCGAAGAATAATCACCTTCAAATATTTCTCTACTTATCAAAATATTATTTATATTGGCTAGTTGGAAAACTTTGTGTTGTAATAAATCAAATATTTATCATATATGATATAAGCAATAAAATAGCATTTATGAAACATTAATACATATTTATAATAACAGAAAAAGTGATAATTGACTGAATTATAGATGGCGTAAAATATTTAGTAAGGCCCTTACTCTTTTTATTCTGAAAAACATACGAACCTCCGAAAGGTCATGAAATATTTTTTTAACTAAGAACATAAATTATTATTCATATTTCGATAAACTATGCCTTAATTTATGCTATCCTTTGCTATACCAAAAACAAAAATATTATTTCTTTATTTTTTTACACATACCGTAAGAAAATAAATGCAACCTTCAATTGTTTTAAATATGGTTGCCCCATGGAAAAGGTTTTAAGCGCACGGAGACCTTCATAACAAAGTTTGCGTTTCGCGAACACAACTCGTAACTAAGATAATAAAGGAACGTAAAATTGTCAGGATGCTGGTGTGGGCCCGATCCGCAACGTGAACCAGGATGTACAAAGTCACAATAACAGGTTTAGAATACTTTAAAACAATAAAAAGTTTCTAGAGATTTAATCATATTCATATAATAATTTGGAATTCTATTGGGAAATCAAATATCCACACGTCGTCTTTAGCAAATAATGACTGCCTCGTGGTCTCGCGGTACAAGCATGTGCTGTGCGATATCGAGGCCCTGGTTTCGATTCCCGGGTTGGGCAGAGTGTTATTGGGTCTTTCGACGGCTCGCCCCCTATTACGTGGAACTGATACATACTTGCGAAATGAAGGTGCAGAAATGCACCTCTGCTTATCCCTTCGGGGAATACACGCATAAGGTTATTTATTCTGTGGAATTTAATTGGGACATACTGTCTTAACATTCTTAACCTCCTTCCTTTCTCTTCTTTTCTTTCCTACTTTTCATCTTTGATTGTCAATAATAATATAAATTTATTTTTTCTTGACAATTTAACATATACGTAAGTACTTGGTCCTGTTTACCTGACAATATCCAATTATGTGAATTAATCGTATTTAATTTTCTAATGCCTCAACAGTTCTACATCTTCTTGGGTTCTATACACTTCCGCAGTCTATCACACTGGCCTCCTTATTTACTGGACTTTCTAGTATTGTGGAACTGTTACATCATAAACCTACAATATATTAATCACTTACGCGTTTGTTCTTCATTCTTCATACATCCTTGTACGCTACGTACATGACATCCAGATGTGCGTTTGTCACAACAATCTCTTCATGCGGGGTGACGTTTACATTTCACGTATTAAAATGTACCGTGTAGCAAAATGGCGAGTCTAACCGCAACGCTTTGAGAGTTCCATTGCTGTTGTGTTTCAGCTGTTCCTCTGTTATTAGATGAATTTACGTTAGGCTTGTATAAATAAAAAATCCAAGTTAGGACTGATTTTAAATGAAAATTAAAATACTTTACTGCGAGAAGTAAAAGTTATATAAAAACGACCTTCTAAACTATTATGCCACAATCTCTTCCAGATAATAGTCAGACAAGAAATAATATTTAATATTAGCTCCGTTCGTTCACGTTGTTTAGATTCGAGGGACAGGTAAACTACAATACTATGCAATTTATACTATCATGTTGATAACGCATTCACGCCTAAATCACTAAATTTATTTAAATGATTTTCGAAATTTGCATGTTTAATACCCGGGAATATTGATATAAAAACGTAAAATCTTATAAATATGATATTCACTGATTCATTGTTTAAATCTGACGCTCCATAAAGCATTTTAATCTTCACTATAATTACTGTTAATAGATTGATATTAACAGAATTAATACTTTAATTCCATTTAGGAAATGAGGCAAAATAAATAGCCACGATTTCGGCTAATTGTCGGCAATCACTTATGACTACATTCAATAACTGAAATTTATGCAAAAATATTATATCAGGTCAATGCTGCCGTGTGTTTAAACCCGCTCCATTGACTATCAATATTTTGATTGCGTATATATATTTTTGAGTATCTCAGTTTTTGTACCGTCCTAAAAAACTGCTCAGATCTTGAATTTTTTTTTGAAAACCAAGGATGAATTGACACCCACGCTTTGCTGGTTGAAGCTTCCAATAGATTGTTGGAATAATTTTAAGCGTATTAAAATAATTCGACAAAAAATAAAATATTTTCATAAATTTTTTCAAATGCTAAAAGTAAACTATTCTTAACACAGAATCTATGGTCATTGTATCGATTTAAATCCATTTCTTCTTGAGCCTTATTATATAGCTTACTACTTTTATAACTACTACAACTTATTTAACCTAATTTTCTTTGTAATAAATATCGTCATTCTAAAGTTCTCATGGGGAAAGCTTGGTAATCCACAAAAGGAGATATTTCAAAGAACACTCAACAATATTGCGAGTTACAAATGGGGTACAATTATTGAAAATTGTTGATTCTGTGTCGTCAAAGATTTTCTTATTCTCAAGGGTATTTTAAGAGATTTTTGACACGACGTTCCTAGATACTGATATTATTATTGATTCGGGAAAAAATGTTTGCTTTTCCACAATTAGTTTTAAAGTACGCAGCGTATGATGAAGGCGTCATGTGATCAATATAAGTCGAATAAAGTTTTATAGATTTTTTCCGTTAAGAACATAATGCTCATTTGTACCATGGAAGTCTGACATACCTCTTAAAGAATAGAAATACCACTTAGTAAAATGAACTTTGAAATTATTATTGGTGAAATTTGCTTTCCTCTTGTTGATGCAGATGTGACTCCATTTAAATATTTTTTGCTTAATGATTGAAATCAAAAACAAAAAGCATTTTATTTTTCGTCTGTGAGTGCAGAATCGCTCTAAAATGAATCACTTCACTCCACGCACTCGTCTCATATATTTATGCGATGTGCGATCGGTAAATGGATTTAATGGAACGTTAAAAACTTTTAAAATCATTCGACGCCTGTTTTTACAAGCTTTTTACAAGCTTTTATTTATTACAAGCTTTTATTTAACTTCACTTTTGTATGTATGTATGTATGTATGTATGTATGTATGTATGTATGTTTGTATGTTTACAAATCTTGCAATGAAGATTTGAACCACTTCCAATAGACCGATTGTGCTGAAACTTGGTATACCTACGTAACTTGGATGACAATACAATAATATGGTACCATGGAGCTGGTCTGATGATGAGATTGGAAGATGACCATAGAAACATCGGTTCTTGTGGACCGATTGAGCTGAAATTTAGTATGTCTTTGTAACTTCGATAACAATACACAAATATGGTATCATGGTGCTGATCTGACGAAGAGTTGGAAGATGCCCATAGGAACTTCGATTTCTGTGGTCCAATTGAGCTGAAATTTGGTATGTCTTCGTAGCTTCGGTAACAATACAAAAATATGATATTATGGAGCTGATCTATTGAGGAGTTGGAAGAAGCCCACAGGAACTCCGATTCCTTTGGACCGATTGAGCTGAAATTTGGTATACCTATGTAATTTCGGTGACAATATAATAACAAGGTATCATAGAGCTGATCTGACGAAGAGTTGGAAGATGCCCATAGGAACTCCGATTCTTGAGGTCCAATTGAACTGAAATTTGGTGTGTCTTCGTAACTTCGGTAATAATACAAAAATATGGTATCATGAAGCTGATCTGATGAGGAGTTGGAAGAAGCCCATAGGAACTCCGATTCCTGTGGACCAAGTAAGCTAAAATTTGGTATGCCTTTGTATTTTTAGTGACAACATAATAACGAGGTATCGTTGATCTGGTGTCATGAGAAGTTGGAAGGTGCCCATAGGAACACTAGTTTCCATGGACCGATTGAGTTGAATTTTGGTATGACTACGAAATGGATAGACTTAGAAATATTTCCAACTAAAAAGTTAAAAATAAATTAACGGTGAAAAACACATTTTAAAATCAAGCTTTTATTATGCACGAAAAATTAAAAAAATAAACTAAGAAAACATTCATAAAATTCGTATTTTTTTAAACTTTACAAGTAACAATTTACAAAAGTGTTCGGTTTATCAGTAGAAGTATGATACATAAACATATATTATCTATAACTAGTATATTAATATTCTTAAGTGATTTAAAAGCTTGTCGCGCAATTTCGTTAATGCAAAGACCTCGGCCGCGACGAGCTTTTAGATCACTTAAGAATATTAATATACTAGTTATAGATAATATATGTTTATGTATCATACTTCTACTGATAAACCGAACACTTTTGTAAATTGTTACTTGTAAAGTTTAAAAAAATACGAATTTTATGAATGTTTTCTTAGTTTATTTTTTTAATTTTTCGTGCATAATAAAAGCTTGATTTTAAAATGTGTTTTTCACCGTTAATTTTTATTTCAGTGATTCATATCGAAGACATGTTATTCTACTATTTTTTGTTGTTGTTAGAATTTTTATTTATTTTTACAAAAAAATTTAAAAAAAACATTCAAAAAACAAAAAGGGTTTTATCTTTGCTAACTTTCATTCATTCTTAGCTCATTTATGACCAGTAATGACAACCTGGTTGGAACTCGGGAAATGATATCACGTGGAATTTAAGCTGGAGTATTAAGGCATGTTTTACGATTAATGACAATGTATTTATATATTACCTATATCTATATATTTATGTAGTTTTTTTTAAACTTATTTTTGTACAAAAATGATACGGGTTAATAAAAAATCTGTGAACAACGACTGACGTGAGTATAGTTCTGCTACTTTGTTTCGTAATAACCTGCCCTAGTATTTATGTTTTTCGTTTAAAACAGACGAACATCAAGCTTTTATTAATATTTGATGGCAACACATTAGCCGAGTGCAAATTGTCATTTTAATGATGTATTCTTTTGCACCGCTTCATTGAAGTCTCCAACGTGCATTCATTGGCTATTTCATTATCAACCATACGATTTTAAGTTCATATACATTTACGCCTATATTTCCGAAGGGGGAGACAATGGTGCATTGTTGCATCTATAATTAATTGTCTTCCGGGTTTCAAGTCCCAATTAATAGGTGTCGTTTTTCGCGTTCATTTCCAAATTCCTTGCTACTTCTGTAATAATTGCAATGGAATGGCTTAATAACAATTATACTACAAGACCAACGAGGGACTCTTGGACTACGATCCTTAGCCTTCCTGTCGCAATGAGAAGTCGCATTACGTTACGCAATTTTTTATCACTTCTTAATGTACACTTTTATCATTTCAACACTTTAAATGAATGCTCCTGAAGTTAATTTGAATATTAAAGGTAGATCGCTGCTTTAAAACAAACTTCATTTATTATGCAAATGTTACGATTGTAGAACGAACATAAATATTTTTCCCAATGATCTAAGAATCGTGTGAAGTTTTTAAAACTTTGCTCATAAAGCAAATAAATGAAACCTTGTGAGCTTGGACATAAGTGTGCAACTACCCGTTCTCTATACTAGACATAGAAACTATTAATAAATACATCCAATAGCCGCATACACACCTTTTGGTCTCGCAAATACTTAGATCCGAAAGCAATATTTGTAGATCATACTAACATTCATCTCGGTGCGGGGACCGAACCCGCGGAATGTGGTTTGGCACGATCGTCATCGTCACTTGGGACGTAAAATTCAACTATTGATATTAGGGGGCAGAATAGTACATCTGCCTACTTCTTCTTCATCAAATAATCTGCTGTAAATTGAGATGTATGTAGTATACTCGCTGGTAAAGCAAGCGTTGGTAATAAAAAAGTCACGCCGTATTCGAATTCGCCTCGTCAACATCCCATTTTAAGCCGCAATATTTTGGGTATTTTACTAGACAGTGGGCTCAGGTGAGCAGATTTCTATAACAAGCCGAGTTCCAATCAAATTTATGATATGAAATTCGTGGTAGCGGCCAATTTGCATACAAGCCACGCGTGCGTGTGACAGCGCCTGTCCTGGCCGAAAGTTTATCACAAGATATTTTCGACGAAGAAAAAACTTAATTGGCGTTTAGCGAGTACTTACCTCTTTTTGAGAATGCCTTCGAGTTTTTTTTTTAATAATTGTTTTTTAAACAACCCTTCTTTTAACCGACCGTAGACCTTACCTGGACAGTGGACCTTAACCGTAGATTTCATTATGTCCTACAACATACTGTCTTATATAAATCTGTTGCATTTCTCTCAATGCAGGTTGTGAGCCCTGTTTTTTATTTTATATAACCACCGCCTCTTGCCGTAAGTTGAAAGTTGTTAGAAAGATGATATAGAATCGCAAAGAAGACAAGAGCCAAATAATTACTATGTACAATATAACCACGGTCAGTTTGCCAAAAGCCTACGAATAAAAAGAAGAATATCAGAACATTAACTAAGAGATAACATAATGGAAATAAATGTAAAGTAAAATAAGCTATTTTGGGTTTTCCCTGCGATAATTAGTTTAATTCACATCCTATGACCAGAGAATGCCTCGGTTGACAGGCAATCGATCCACCTTGACTTAAATTCCGTAATAACCGTAAAGAGTTTAAATAAATTCCTCTTTTTCTACAATAGGCTTTCCATACGACCTTCAGAGGATTCGCTAGAATTTCACTAGGCGGCTTGTTGGATAATTAGTTCAAATTACAATATTCAAGCATGATATAGAACATACGAGTAAAACAAAGTAAATTCCATTCGTGACCAAATTTTCATTCGCAACTCCGCTCGTCTGTGAACAATTTGCACAGTTGAATAACGAATTAGTTCGCTGAAAACATAACGTCAGAATGTGAGTAATTGTGATAAAGTGTTAAAAAATGTAATTATAATTTCGTTAAGCCAAATTTTAATTCAATACGAAGATAATTTTTTCTAACGTAAACTTCAAAAGTGTTTGATCCTTGGAAATCAAAATATATTATATTAATAGTAATAATTATGATTAAGGAAAAAAAGAGTATAGACTCTGTTGACGTCCAAATTAATGGATAAATAAAAAAGGAAATTTAAATAAAATGGCCTTTAAACATTCTTTTTCAAACTTTCTTTCTCCACACTGAAGCGATATATTACTATTTTAATCAACATTTAAAGCTGTTGTGGATTTAAAGTCAATTTACTTCATACTTTGTCATAAAGAAAGTAAATTTACACCAGTCTCTCAGCCTTCAAGTAAGTGACGAATGTGAATTAAAGAGACAGCTTTTATGTATGCCATTAATATGAACGTACAACACCCATAAGTGTTGGGTTTAATGTAGCGTATTCACGGATTCAATAAGCGTTAAGTGCTAACCCCAAATCCCGGATCAAATGGACCGTGCCACTTCACAACCATCCTTTATGGCGCTCACTTCACTTCCTTCGTGACGTTTGTGTAATTCACTTTTACTTCAAGTATTTTTTTTAGATAGGGATTGTAAGATAAAACACATAAGGTCTTATAAACTGGTGTACTTATGTGTGTGTCAGCATAAGAAAGAGATGCATGACAGCACCTACGTTTTGCAAACAGTTTTATGTTCATTTTTGGATGCGAGAATTTTATTTCATTTAAAATATGCGATTTAATTTTGCAAGCCAACAGGATGGTCAAATACTGAAAGTTATGTAACTGTTTAACCAGTCATTTTATAACACGAAAATAATTTGAAATACGTACAAAGGACACGTGCGGTAAGAACATAATAAAATATTCCCGAAAATAAGTTACTATAATAAACAGAAAATAACTTTATCTGAATCTGATTTTGTAAAAAGTCTATCTTCTCGAAACTTGTAACAATGTACGTAATTACACTCACGTTTCGCGCCAAGCCGGGTACTATTTAAAAAATTTGATTTTAACGCCATCTCTACGAGGAAGTTTGTATTATCATATTCCCTGTTTTAGCATTTGACCCGTTCGTGTTTCCAAATTATACCTTTACAAATAGTTTGGCACAGATGGTTTAGATGACGCTATTTTGATATGGTTTCCAAAACTATTTAAACGTTTGAGGTATGTAGTGAATTTGTATACAATATGTATTATTATATTATTCTTTATATATTTCCATATACAGTCACCGTTAAACCACTGTGTTTAATGTAATGGGACGTGAAACAATTACGTTTTAAGGCATATTTATTTTCAGACTCCGTGCTGGTACATAAAATATTTTTATCAAAACACCCAATAATAATTGCCAAACTTCACTAAGCAAACACGATTATTGAAGCAGAAATACATATTTGCCTACCACTTTGAGAGCAGATTTGATCGTGAGCGTAATATGACTATCTTTTATACAACAATATTTCATCATCAGCCTATATACGTCCCATTGCTGAGCACGGGCCTCCTCTACCATTGAGAAGGTTTGGCAGTGCAGGTTGGCGGACTAAACAAACACAAATTACAACATTTGCAAGCAGCATATAGGTATTTGGGCAGAATAAAAAATGATGTATTGGAATTCACTTGAACTATAAACACCCACAAATGCTCAATAAATAACTACAGCCTGACTATTTATCTGTCTGTTTTCCCTACTATATCGGTATTATCCTGTTTACCGGTTGAAACAAGTCATTTATAACTTAATCTGACATATTTTCCAGAAAATTCGATTGCGCCACGTTATCACCAGACGAAACTATACATTGGTCCATATAAGTCACATTGCTAGAAATGGGCCTCCACTGCAATACTCGTTCTATTATAGAGAAGAATGGCAAAAAAAGATGTAGATGATACAATGCTCGTTTAGCCTGGATTGGAGGTATTTATTGTTGAAATCTCTTAAGTGTACAGTTATCTTCATAATGTTTGACTTCATCGTTTAATCATGCTATAATTCATTTGATTCGAAATGGAAGGCATTTGATTCATATGTTCGTTATTTTATGAGGAGTTTTGAGTAGCAGCTCCATCCTTATACTTAATTTTTGAATTCTGAAAAATACATATGCATTATCCCCTGCCTTGACTTATTAGGAGCGGTAATTTTGTTGTATTCGCAAAATTATGGATATAGACTATTCATGTTAGGACTATTATAAAGTAAGTTATAAATAACAATGACAGTTACGGAAATCAAGCAGGATAATGTACGTGAAGTACTCTAATTACTAGCATAGTATAATCCAATATTAGTTTGTTGTCTGTATTAATATACAATGGACGCTCATTTGTTTTTTGTTCAATCCGTCGTCTGCCTATTGATATCAGGATTTTTGATAGGTAAGATTTTAGGATTATTTTTTTAAGAATTTTCTTTAGTGATTTGCAATGGTTACTACTTATAATCGAGTGATTTCACTTTTTCAATGATTAAACAATAGATCGTTGATTGTTTATTAAGGTTTGAATTATTTCGTAGTTTTTTTTTTATAACATTATATCCGCTACTGGGTATTTAGTGAAAGGAAAATAATGTCCAAGCCGGGGAACGCTTTGGGACCTCTTAATCCCACGCCTGAACATAAGACGTGATGTTCTTTATGTTAGTCTTTTACGTCTATTGAAAAGGAGATTTTTAAAACCACGTTGAAATTAGTTTAAATGATCTAAATTGTCACAAAAATAATAATCTATTCATATCTAACCAGGGACCTAGAAATGTACTATAGTGGAATATCTTGCAAGTCTATAATGTTTATGTCCTATCATCATCATCAACAGCCAATATTCGTCCACTGCTGGACATAGGCCTCACCCAATGACTTCCACCGGGAACGGTCGGAAGCCTCCTGCAGCCAGCGACGTCCCGCGAGCTTGACAAGGTCGTCGGACCACCTCGTCGGGGGACGTCCCACGCTGCGCTTTCCTGTACGTGGCCTCCACTGGAGACTTTCTGGCCCCATCGGCCATCAGTTCTCCGCGCAATGTGGCCGGCCTATAGAGAAAACATACTTTAAGTTAATTAAATTTTGGTGTATGTGCAATTGCATAACAAATAATTCGAACTTACTAAATATAAACTGTTTTATTTCAGATAATATTTACAGCTTGGTAAGTCTTTTTTGTTTCATTTGAATTTTTAATATTATTTCAATTCATTTAGTACTTCACTAGCGCAATATTTAGTTTATAGTTGATATTTAATAGCCTAACTCTTGGCAAAGATTCTTTATCATCCCTTTTCGTTGATTAAAAAAACGTGTTAGTTGCATTATCATGAAAATTGTTAGGAGTTACTTACTGTAGTAAGTCTCTTAATATATTAGATAGTTACATGCTGGTGATATTCTAGGTTATATTTAAATATATGTATTATGTAGATATAACTTAAACTGAGTTTACGCTCCTTGAAATCTTTTAAAGCCAAAGCAAAGCGTATTTTTTTCTCATAGTAAAAGTATTTTATTTTTAATTTCAGGCATCTGAAGATGCGGATGGAAAATGTATTACAAAATACAGTAAGTTTCAAATTTGACAAAATTTTGTGGAATACTTCAAATTCAACAAAAATAATCATCTAATAATTTTGTTTCAGAACAGTGCGAGTTGAAATTCGTAAGTAAAAAAAAGCTGTTTGGTCTAATTATATTTAGAGTCTGTTATTTACTATGTAAAGTTATGCTATGTACATTAATACCTACGATCTACGATTATAATTTATCCGAAGAAATAAATTTATTTTTGTAAGATTAGATCTTCTAAAACACTGATCCTTTTAAAAATAATCTATTTTAATAACGATAATATATACTGCTAGAGAAAAACTATCCGTATCAGTGATACAAATAAATGTTATTTTATATACATTTGTATGTAATTTTTTAGGACAGCTTAAGCTTTACTGGACCGCCTGGATACGATGGCATGCCGGTAAGTATTTGAATAGGTATATTTTTATTATTTTTTTTGTTAATTTAATTATCAGATTTCCTGCGACCTTACTAAAGTAAAATGTGACTAAACTATGTCTTTTCGCTAGTCTAAAGTTTTGATTTATGTTGCTTTAAAAAGTGCCAAAAATGGTTGTCTTTTGCACCAGAAACAACTGGAACAAGGAGAATATGGTAACGATAATATTGTCATGTGGATACGTGTAACATAAGTATAGTCTCGGCCATTTACACTATATTGAAGCTAATTCATCATCAACATTATCATCAGCCAATCCAAGTCCACTGCTGGACCTAGGTCTCCCCCAATGACTTCCACCGGGATCGGTCGGAAGCTGCCTGTAGATTGAAGCTAATTACTTCGTCACTTTACCGAGCGTACCTATCCAAAATTGAACATTGATAGATAGTCTTACTCAAAGCATTCTTTGAGTATAGAAGTAACATCGACCAAACATTATATTTGTGTTATTTCTTTTGTGTATTTACAGGGAATAAAAGGTGAGATCGGGTATCCAGGCGAAAGAGGAAATCCCGGCCCGGTTGGTGAAAGAGTAAGTATATTTTTATTACGAAACAAAACAAACACAAACAAAATTATTTATTATTTTTATTACGATATATATTTATTTATTTACGCTTTATATAATTAAAGTCAATATATAAAAACCCTCTCAATGGTAGAGGAGACCCATGCTCAGCAGTGGGCGTATGTGGGTTGTTAGAGAAGAAGAAGAAGAAGTATAGGAGGGCTTATGCCTAAAGCTTTATTTGCCAGTCGAACCTTATGTGATGCCGAGATGATACATGTTCTATACATAATACACGTTAACTGATATTCATAAACAATTATAATATTATTGTACTTTTTTTTTCGCTTGTTTTCGATATCTTTGGTATAAACTAGATGAGACCTCGCACGCTTTTATGTTATTTAAGGTCCCATCTAAAAATCAAACGTTCATGTAGGAACTCTAAAGAAAAAATAACTTGATCTTATCAAAAATTATTCAAATAAGCCACCTTTCTGGGCTACGGCATTATTATAAATATTATGGGTAAGGTGTATTATAATTATTTTAATACAATTTTTTTTCTTTAGGGAGCGGAAGGCAGTAAAGGTGAGAAGGTGAGGAAACATTCTTTTTCACAACATTCAATTACTTTTACTTTTTTTTCTTAGTACCCAAATTCACATCTAAATGTCTGTTTTAGGGTGACAAAGGTGATAAAGGTGATATAGGAGATAGAGGAGACATTGGCCCATTAGGTCCAAAGGTAAGCCATATCTTTCAACGTACCAAAGCTAGCAGGCAAACTCTTAATTGAATATTCCAGTCTCAAGCCTGCTCTGAGCAAAATAATAATTTAAAAAATACATCTAACAGTCACATACATAGCTCTGACCGCATACCAGGTAACAAGACCTGTGTCGTTGGTATCAGAGACTACGAGAGACTTTTATTGCCTCTTAAACACCCAGACTCGAAACAAATATTTGTGGATCACACAAGCATTTGTTTTGGTGTAGGGATTGCACCCGCGTCCTCTCGTTTCGTAAGCTGATGTCTAGCCAACTGTGGCACGGGCCGATATAGATAGCGCCGAGTGGCGTGCCATGGGAGAGGCCTATGTCCAGCAGTGGACGTGAAAGGCTGATGATGATGATGATGATTTAATATTAAATACCTTTTACAATGTTATTTAGCTGTTTTATGAATTAATGCAATTTTTCTTTAATATATTTTTAAGGGCGAGTCCGGTGAAAAGGGCATTATGGGAGAAAAAGGATCTAATGGACCAGTGGGCTTTAAGGTAAATTGACACATAAAATGTAACAGTGGAGAGATTGCTGGTTTAGCAGAACTTGATTTCTAATCAAAATAAAAATTAATATATCACAAAACGAGTACCTAATGCCCAGAAATCGGTACGTATTATCGGTACTGTGTCAAAAGACGGTATTTAATTCTATTCTGGAAGCTCATCTAAACCTGACTGTACTTGGTATATACACACTATACCAATCAACTTAGTTGACATGAGTCTTAATCCCTTCAATGTAAGCGAATCCGCATTTGTTTTGTTAGTTTTAATTTCATTAAATTTTAATTCTATTTATTATGTTTTTTTTTTAACCTATTTTTAAGACAAGATGATTTGACTGTGCCACTTTTAATTAAATTGTTACTAGCTAATGTACATGTATTTTCGGTAATGTAATAAACGGGTACCCAAAACACGGGCTTGCCTATATTGGGACCTGTTGATACTCAAAAAATGTAAATGTCTTGTGAAATAAATTTCATTTCATTTTTTGTGTCCTAGAAGAAAAGATTAGCAGATATCCTGTCTGAGAGAAAAGTGTATCAAATTGTTCTGGCCAATGTAGTCGAGTAAAGCCCTATAGACAATGTAGGATATTATTTATTCTTTTTTTGAAATTTTTTCTGGTTCTAAATATTGTTACAGCTTTGTCTCTGATTATGACTTCAAAATATTTTTTACAGGGCGAGGAAGGGAAAAAAGGCGACAAGGTATACAAACATCATAAGTTTTAATTTGATCAGATATTTTTCTACCTTGGAAAAATAATTAAAAAAATGTATTTTTTAGGGAGACATGGGCGTTAAAGGCGACGCGGTAAGAAATTTGCTATCCTTTTACATTTTCCATACTTTCTATGATGCAAAAATATGATTTATTCAGATTTTTTCATAAGAGGAAAAAGATTGTGCTTGCATCTTTAGAGGTTGATTTTTCTGTTAATATTTGTATCGTAAATGCAGGTTATTGGGTCAAGAGGTAACCCTGGACCAACAGGGCCCCCAGGAACCCCTGGTTTACCTGGAGTATGTTCTTTCATCGAAGCTACAGGTAAGTCATCCGTCTATGTTAAAGTAATACCCCCATAATCTAGTTTATATTTTATTTATTTATTTATTTAATATACTTTTTTGTACACTATATATCTGTATTACTAAATTAATGACTATTGTATTCTTAACTTAAAAATAAAAAAACACAAGTAACTAGCAACTTTTAAAAGACTTACAAAATATATAGCTACAACAGGCGGCCTTATCGCTAGCTGCGATTTCTTCCAGGCAACCCACGGTACCGGAATGAAAAGTTGTAGTTGTGGCAGTTGGCTTGAAAAATACGTATAAATAAGCTATAAATTGCATATACATACACATACATAAATATTACATACTATATACAAATATAATATATACATACATACATATAATAATTTAAAATAGGAAATTTAAATTAGAGAGTAGTGAACTCTGAGAAGCCTTTTAAAAATGGAGATAGATTTAGCTTTTCGTATTACTAGTGGCAATTCATTCCATAAGCGTGCAGCATGAACTGTAAACGAATTGCTTAGGAACGTGGTGCTATGCTTAGGTATTTCAAGCGTAAGATTATCTGAAGATCTAAGGTGTCGTGCATGTGTTGCACCAAGAAAACAGAACCTATCTTTTAGATATCGTGGAGTTGAGGGATTAAACAAGATTTGGAAAAGGAGCAAAAGTATTCGAGTATTACGGCGAAGGCGCATAGATACCCACTTGAGTTTAACACGAAATTGGGAGACGTGGTCATATTTGCGAAGGCCAAATATGAACCGTATGCAAAAGTTCATATATGTTTATATTTTAAATGTAAATAAATAAATACACCCAACAGTCACATATATAGTCCTGACCCCACACTAAGATACGAGTCTTGTGTCGTGGGTATCAGAAACTACGAGAGACTTTTCGGTCTCACAAACACCCAGACCCGAAACAAATATTTGTGGATCACACAAACATTTGTCTCGGTGCGGGGATCGAACCCGCAGCCGCTCGTTTCGCAAGCTGGTGTCTAGCCAACTGCGCCACGGGGCTGAATCCAAGCTGGGCACGGGCCTCCTCTACTTTTAAGAGGGTTTTTATAAGTAGTGCGGGTTGGCGAGTAACACACCTTAAAAAAATCCCAAGCAAATTTAGGTGTTCCGTCACCGTGCAAGTGATTGCACACAAAACATCAAAAAGCCAGAGGTATATTCCTGGGGCTTAAACCCGCGACTGTCAAGATTCTCAACCGCAGGCCTAAACCTCGGGGCCATCACTGCCTCTCATACATATTGTGTAAAATACATATATATATAATGTTATTGCCCTGATTAGACCTGATTGGAATTTTTGCTTCAATAACATTAATTTAATTGTTATAGATGACTACTCTTCGGCGGAAACAGGGGGTACAAAAGATGATCCCTTCACTTCAACTTGTAAATTAGCAACAGTTGATAGTGGTGAGTTATTTAAAGATTGTACTGATTAATTAAATTTTAATCTGGGACATATTAAAACTGAACTTTTCAATCGATGCATATAAAATTGCTTAAGGTGTTAGTATTTTGATAATAAATGAAACTTCTTAAGAGAAGAATTATTAAAAAATAAAAAGCGTATAATTTTTCAAGCAGTTGAAACTTATTTAACGTATCAACAAACACGTCATGTGCCGCCAAATATTTGGAGATTTAAGCATTAAGTATTTGACTAGCTAAAAAATTACACGCAACAGTATAAGAGTTATATTCCAAAATCCTTCACTCATCTCAAAGCTTGTTCGATATTACTTTAGCTAAAAAATTGAAGGTGCTTTTAATATAACTCATCTGAATATCTATTCAGATAAGTTTTCCAAAATTCGTTTGTAGATATCTTATGTATTGCAGTAGTATGACACCATACACAGTGTTACCTTTATTTTTACAGGATTCTATTATGTGCATAAAGACGAACCTTTCAAAGTTTATTGCAATATGTCCGAGAGAATTACGTGCCTAATGGATAAAGATAAAGGCGTTGCTGAAACAGTCTACAAATATTCTGAATACAAGGGTAATGCGACGTCCCTGTGGCTAAGTCAAATGATATCAAGACCGATCGAGTTCAGATCATTATACGGTGTAAGTCTATCTAATAGAATGATATGATAATGATTAATCTAATAGTATCTGTTTACTTAATTGACATGTCAATATTGCGAATTATTGCAGTTATTTCGTGTATGTAATGCTTGATCGGGTTTATGGCTGGAATGTAAATCTAGATATATTGAGACATATAAACTCAAAATATTATCTATAATGACATGAACAGTCAGTATCAACAGTCATAGCATAATAAAAACATCGCCATGGCATAGTGAATGAATGAATCACTTAATTTTACGAATCTTGCACACCTAAAGTTCTTTGGATTTTTTTGGGTGTACAGCAGTGTCCCACTGGACACATATGGGCTGATAATAATAATAGTGTAGTAGTGGAATAATGGTATAGTAAAAGTCTATGTAAAAGGGGCAGACATGGTCATACATACATTTCGACAGCTAGGATGAAGTCTAACGTAAATAAAGTCGACTGTATTAGTGTTGACGAAGTAAATTCCAATATCAGTCCACGTCTCGAATCCGTGTGATGTGACAAATGAGGCAGTAAAAATTTTATATTTTTTATGAAATATATTTTCAGGTAACAAGAGACCATCTATCGTGGTTAAAAGAAAGATCGACTTCAGCGAAACAGACCCTAAGAATCGAATATAAAAATTTCAAGCCGGATTTCGGATCTCCTGATGATTCTATAAGTTTGTTGACTTCGAATGATGTGATTGTTAAATCACACCCTTCGGAAAAAATACCATTATCATACAGTTTTTCGAGTGTCCAGAGTTGTGAAGTGAGTACAATTGAAGTTTTATTATGGGGATATTATTTATCTAATTTATATGTAGTCTATTTTGTTTTATTTATTTAATAATCAAGCAGTGATGGCCTCGAGGTTTCGGCGCGCGGTCGAGAATCTCGACGGTCGCGGGTTCGAACCCCAGGCACACACCTCTGACTTTTCGAAGTTATGTGTGTATTCACATTGAATTATCATTTGCTTTAACGGTGAAGGAAAACATCGTGATAAAACCTGCACACCTAAGAGTTCTTAGGGGTGTAGTCCGCCAACCCGCACTAGGCCAGCGTGGTGGACTATGGTCTAAACCCTCTCAATGGTAGAGGAGACCCGTGCTCAGCAGTGGGCGAATATTGGTTGATGAAGAAGAAGAAGAAGAAGAATAATCAAGCATTTGTTGACATGAGCAATAAGTTGACGAAACAAATAAATATTCATTATTACGAAATACAATTTAATACTGTAGATCTTATTTTTATATAAGGTTTTTAAAAAATGTAAAGGCGTAATAGTCAGTAAAATTATCTTATGATTTTTTTATATTATACTCTAATGAATGATCTGTGTTAAATTGTTACATCTTTTCTGTTTCAGGCCGAAAAATGGTGCGATCATTACGTGGATTTGGTTGTAGATTCTGAATCAAAGAATAGACTACCTATAATTGATGTTTTAATTAAAAAGAAAGACGGAGAAGATCCCCAAATTAAATTAGGAAATATTGAGCTATGTTTTGGTTAAACTTAGTAACTAAGGGTATAAATTTTGTTTAACTGTTTTTTTGGACAATGTTATGTATTAAAATGTTATGAACAGACTAAGTAAACGTTTAGAATGGAAAGACAGTTTATACAATCTTCGAAGGAGTATTTGAAAAATAAAGAACGTTATGATTGAAAATTATTTTTTCCTTTCCCCAAATATCCCAACAACCAATATGATATATCATAGGTATACCTATAAGTAATTACCGCTTATCGCCATCTATTGCTGAGAGATGATAACTTAAAAAAAATATATTTAGGTGCTTTACCTACTAAAATAACGATTGACTTACCTTAACAACTTATATTCAATGCAGGATATTATCATAAATAATGAATAGATAAAGTTACCTAAATTCCTACAGGAAATGATTCGTGAGCGTCAAATCATTGTTAGTTTTCAAAAAAACTTATTTGCATTTATATATAATATATTTTAATTATTATATTTGTATTAAAATTATTTTGACCTATTTTAGCAACGCAAATATTCCTCGTTCCGGAATTGGCCTGTGTATATATATCTAGTAACTATTAGCGGCAATTGTGCTGACTCATCAGCCAAGTTTGTGATTCACATTGGTAAAGCATCACACAAATTTATTCAATTTTCCTGCATTGCTACTTAAATAAATAAATAATAAATAAATACACCCAACAGTCACATACATAGTCCTGACCCCACACTAAGATACGAGTCTTGTGTCGTGGGTATCAGAAACTACGAGAGACTTTTCGGTCTCACAAACACCCAGACCCGAAACAAATATTTGTGGATCACACAAACATTTGTCTCGGTGCGGGGATCGAACCCGCGGCCGCTCGTTTCGCAAGCTGGTGTCTAGCCAACTGCGCCACGGGGCTGTCAACTTGACACTAACATTTTAAAAATGAAGAGTTTGTTTGTTGGAACGCGGTCATCTCAGTAACCATAACCGGTTCGAATTAAAAAGTTATTGTTTTTAATATTCCATATATTTAGGATAGCTGTTTTGGTTGAAGTGGAAAAGGTTCGACTGTCAGAGAATGGCACAGGCATTAAGTCCACCTTTACATGTAATGTATGAAGGGTACATAAAAAAATGATGGCGGTTACAATAATATTGACGCTAAAAAATATCCCGAAAAAAAGAAACGTTTTCCTTATCACCATATAATTATTACAATATCATGTACATATATATTATTATGTATATGTTACCAGAAATGTATGAAATCAAGGAATTGTATACAAATCCTAGGAAATGTGTACAATTCCGATACTATTTAGGAATTGTATAAAATATTGTTTGAAAAACTATTTAATACATAGATATCCTAGGAAATGTATAAATTTCCTCGGAATTGTATATAATTCCAATATCGTATTAGGAAATGCTTTCTGTTATAAAACACGTTGTTAATAATATTTTTTATTATAGCACTTATTGAGACAATCGGGTAACAGTCATACCGTAAAATAATAATAATATGTTCATATTATCTTACTTATTATCTTACACAAACATCTTGCGGTAGCACAGTTTTTCTTGCAAAGGCACTTCTCAAATCCCTGGCGGGTTCCAGTGGATTGCAAGTTGGCAACTGTCCGTAGTGCAATCTCGGTACTCGGTACATCGTCTGCAAAAAGAAGAACTCTTGGATACACACTTATTAGGGATCGAGCATATACTTGTTTTAGGATACCATTCTTGGTACCAATCTGATAGAGTTCATCATCGGTTTTAGTCAAAACTACACCAATAATGTTACGTGCATCACCTCTTCCTCGATCAACCTCAGGAACTGCAATGCGTACTGAAGCGCTAATAGGTACAGTGGCCAACTTCTTTTCACTCAATTTCAGCATTCACTCAATGTCCCCGCGTACCCACCAATATCTTAAATGTTTTATATTTCCGATTGCTATTTAGGAAATGTATATATTTCCTAGATAATGTGTAATGTGTAAGTATAATATGATTTATTTCACACATTTCCGTACGATTTTAGGAATTACATACATTTCCTAGGAATTGTAGACAATGACGGATTACATACATTTCCGTTAACATATATACTCGTATATTACGACAACAATTTTATTGAATTTTCGGAATTTATTTTAGTGTCAATGTGTTTTCGATCTTTTTACATCCTGTATAATTATTTAAATTATAATAATACATATTACCCCATGTTTACATTCTCACCATTATATGTAAAAAAAAAACACTTCTCTAAAATACTTTATGCATTATTCATATTAAACGGGCATTTGTATAGATAGGATAAAAATAATAATGACGGTTACGGTAAACCAGGAGGATAATGCGTGAAATATTCCAATTATTGGTATTATAGTGTAATCTTATTTTAGTTTGATGTTTGTATTTATGTACGATGGACGGCCACTTATTTTATTTAATATCGGTTGTTTATTTATGTTGTCTATCAGGAGTATTAACAGGTGAGATTTTAAATTATTTTATTATTTTATGAAATATTTGAATAGCTAAGTTACCACACGATCGAATTATAATCCAGCGACCGCGGGTTTCTATTCCCTTTTAGCTTTAAAGAAGGCCCATACCGAGCAGGAAGACATAATTTGCATATATGGACTAGTGATGATAATAGTAATATTTTATTACAGTAAAGCCGGCAGAAACGTATCATTTGTGAGAAATATGTATAGTTGTTTCTTTCCAATCGACGCTTAATTTGGACCTGTGTCTCTAGTTCAGTTATACATATAAATTTATGCAGTATAGTAAACTATAGAAATGTGTTAAGCTTGGCAAACCATCTACTTCAATCGATCTGCAATTCTTTGAGGGTTTGTAAAGAAAATGTAAGACAAGCGACGCGGTGACCGGCCTAAAACCACTTTAGATGTAACTGCCAATTAAAAAAAAATTAAATTAGTGATAACACCACATTCCATTAATAATACTTGCTTTCGACGACTGTTTCATGTAGCCCCTTACATGGTTCATAAACTAAGCTGTATTATCAATAAAGTAAATGATATCAAAAATACATTTTTAATTACCTTGTTTCAGATGACACTATCAGCTTGGTAAGCCGTTTTTTAAGTTTATTGATGACAAAATGTCATGTTTTAATTGTAATAAAATTACTTTTTAAGTTAATCTAGTCTACAGGATATATATAATGCACACATATAAAGTTGCGCGTGTGATGGAATATCAAAATGAAATGAAATACAATTATTATTGAATCTATAAAATTTCAAATACATCACTTTGATACTATCATTTCAAAAAATTATCACCCTGCTCGGATGGCAGACATGACTAGAGAAGAACGGGCAAGGAACTCTAGATTTGTTTTTTTTGTCAATCAAGAGATAGTTTACATTATTGATACGAAGACTAAATTTCTCGAATTAGACCAGTTCATTAATACATTCTCAGAATGTTGTATTGAATATAAGAAAAACATAGTCATCGAAACCATATCTTCACGGTACCCAAACTTAAGGCGCCGAGAATGTAATAGTGCCGTTAAGTAGCTCGTTAAAGGACGCATTTCCAAATTTAAATTAATTTTCTTATGTCCTATGTCATAGGTTCAATCCTATAATGTTACTTTTCGAATTTATGTGTGTATTCACATTGAATTATCACTTGCTTTAACGGTGAAGGTAAACATCGTGATGAAACCTGCACACCTAAAAGTTCTTAGGAATTTCTTAGGTGTGTAGTCCGCCAACCCGCACTAGGCTAGCGTGGTGGACTATGGCCTAAAACTCTCTTAATGGTAGAGGAGACCCGTGCTCAGGAGTGGGCGTACATGGGTTGATAAAGAAGAAGAAGAAGATACCTATAATTTAATTATATTTTTTATTTCAGTCCTCCGAAGATGCACAAAGAAAGTGTATAACAACGTACAGTAAGTGTACAATTTGATATTTTTAAACTCTTTCGAATTGAGCAAGGAATCTCATAAATGATATTGTTTCAGAACAGTGCGGGTTGAAGATCGTAAGTAGCATGAATATATTTTGTACGACTGATGTAAAAATTCGTATTTTGATATATATTTACCTATTATAACAAGACTTTTGTGTTATTAATTTTAACGTAGGAAGTAGAAAACAATAAAAAATTGTTTTTAATATCCAAAAAAAGAAATTAAGTACAAATGATTTATAGAATAAAACTAGATAAAAAATCTTTTTATATTATTATTTAAGACCTTAATTGATAGGAGAGAATTGGATACAATTAGAACTATTTTTGTTTAAATTAAGAAAGCAACAAGTTTTTATAAAGTTTATAAAATGTGTATAATGAGTTTTTGTTTTTTAAGGGTGGGCTTACTTTGGCCGGACCACCAGGCCGAAATGGTATTCCGGTAAGAGTTGAATTTTTCATTCATTAAAACTTAGTTTTGATGATAACTAGATTTACTGTATTTAACTAGATTAACTTAGATTTACTTACCAAAAGTATTCATTTCTTTATCTCTAAAAGTGTTAGGTATAAAAACCTTTGTCATAATTTAGTTATTTATAAAATAATTTTGTAATATAATTTTAGCATTTACTACATATTTATGCGGTAAAGTTTTATTTCGACGTCATAGCATTTAGTCTTGGGTATTCTTTACGTAATTAATTATTTACGTACCGTTAGCACAGTTAGTAGTTACAATGGCTGCAAATGATGGTATGGGCTTTATAGGAAAAGTTTTAAAATTTTTCAAAAATGGATACACTCGACAAAAACAAAATTCCTTAAAAAAATCGTCAGTGGCTAATTCTAACGTTTTAATTTTTTAAGGGCAATCGAGGAGACACGGGGATGCCGGGACTAATGGGACTACCAGGTCCAGCAGGAGAAAAAGTAAGCACACCATATATTTATATCTTCTCATCTATATCAGTTTATGTATCCCACCGCTGGGCACGAGCTTACTCTACAACAGATAGTATTGATTTTTTGTATTTATTTTGTTCAGGGCCCTCCAGGACCAAAGAGTGACAAGGTAAGCAAATCTGAATCCTATAATTACAAGATTAACTTTTATAATTAACTGAATACAATATGAGCAATTTGAATGGTCTTTAGAAATCTTTTATAATCTGTGCCACCTACCGGAGATCCTACTTTTGGGTCTGTAGACAAAGATTTGGAGCTTAAGGTGGTTTTGTCTCCTTATTCCTTTGTGACTATGCAAGCTGATTTGAACGATTATGAATACGTTGTAGACCCACATAAAACCCTTTTAACCACTCCTGTGGTACTGAATACTTAGAATTGGAAGGCTAATGCACTTTCCTCAATAGAATGGGCACATAATTGTTCATTTGTCAGTTTAAATACAACTGTACAATGTGTACAATTAATGTTGATAACTTAAACTAATTTTTTCTTCAACTAATACCTTTGATATTTGAACTGTAAGTCCCATTCAGAATTTAGGACTTCAATGCTTAAATTATTGATTTAATATATTTATATTTCAGGGCGATAAAGGCGAAAAAGGTGAAAAAGGAATACAAGGAAATGAAGGCCGAGTAGGTCCAAAGGTAAGTTTTGTTCATTGTAAATTACTCTATCTTAATTATTATATTCAATACAACAGTCTGATATTGTATTGATTATCTGCTCTTATTCGGGAAATTTAGTCTTTGTATCAATATTATAGACTATAATATTTATACAAAGTATAATATCTAATAATCTCTTGATTGGGATTGGAAAAGAGGAATACTAGAGTTTCATGACCGTTCTTCTCTAGTGATGACTTCCTTTCCCTACCCTGGTAAATGAAATTCTGAAATGACTGAAATTTGAGTTTTATAAATTAAATTTCTACTTCATTAAATATTTTTAAAATTACAACTAAAATATTTACAAACGAAATACTCATATGAATCAGTTTATGTTCCAGACAATAGTTAATCACGTAGCAAAGCAATTCTAAATATATTTTGATAAAAAATAAATATTCCTTAAAATAAAATATACCCATAATAATTGAATATAAGATTTCAGTAGTCGGGTTTCAGTTATAGATCTAAAAATTGTATCATACGCAATATACGTATGAATTATTTTCTTAATGAAACGATAAAACTTTGGTTTTTAATTTTTTTAGGGCGACACGGGTGAAAAAGGCGATATTGGATTGGTGGGAATAGAAGGGCCCATAGGTCCAAAGGTAAGATTGTTGTACATAATATGAGAAGGTAATTCGAATCGAAATATAAAAATAAGGATAAGTTGAAGCCTACTTCTACTGATATCATGTATTGCTACAGAATTATTTAATGATTTGATGATTGAATTCGAATGTATAATATTGAATGCTATTAAATTATGTAGAAGTCTGTAAAATATATAAAACGTCCATTTTTCTTCTTTTTATTATACTTCTGAATGGTTTTTTGCAGGGCGAGCCTGGGCAAAGAGGTGAAAGGGTAAGAGATTATTAAAATTGTATAAATATCAATAGACGAAACATCTAAAGATATCCCAAATAATGACATATTATATTGGAAGATTATAGTGCATAGAAAAATTATTATGTATATTAAACATTTAATTATATGCAGACCGGAAACAATAGACAGGAAAGTCAACTGTAATAACATATTCAGTAACAAATAAATATTGTACTGACGATGAGAGCGACGCTTCAACGCAATTAATAATAGATAAAAAATTTAATAATGACTATGATGAAGACAAGTTAATAATTGCCATGGTTGTAATGGAGCAAAAAGTAAAACATCAAAATAGAATGGAAGGCACGACACTAGAATTTTATTTATCGCTATTTTAATGGCTACATTTTATTTTTAGGGCGAGAAGGGAATGAAGGGCGATGAGGTAAGCGAAGAAGTATTACTAATTTACTTATAGAAATAAAAATCGTAGTGAAAAGGTTGAATGTTCGATTTTTAAAATTCAATGTTAATAATTTAAGTCATAGTTTCTGGAAATCAGGGATGAGAGAAAATATAATTATTTTAATCATTTACAATGTAAACCTTCAATGTGCGCACCATCTATACGCCGATGATCTGCAACTTTATGCTCAGGCTGGGGTCGATAGTGTGGCTACTGCAGTCGACCAGATCAATAAAGACCTAGCCTACATTAAAAGGTGGTTTTGTGTATGAAGTTTTAAATAAATAAATAAATTATTTTAAATGCAGGCTCGTGCGTTGGGAGGTAGCCCTGGACCAATTGGCCCGCCTGGACCACCTGGAAAGCCAGGAGAGTGTATTTGTTCTGCAGGTAAGTCTATACTTTCAATACTTATATTATCCTCCTTACACCTAGCGTACTTTACAACGAGCTCGTAAATAAACCGTCTAAAGACCGAAATATTTGAACTTCTTATTACGACAAGGGACGTCCGTCCGTCATTATAGATTGATTCTTTTGGTATGTTTAAGAATATGGTAGCAATGTAGATGATTTTTTGTTTGTGAAATAGACCTGGATGCGGAAAGAGCTTTGAGGGAGTGTTTGCATTTAAATTGTTTCATCTACAGGAAGGTCGAGTCTTAACATTGTTAGATTTTTAATAACTTCTGCCGCCTGCTAAAAAGTCGTAAAGTTTAAGACCGCTAGGGATTGTTATATTGTTAATTTGGCGAGTAATTAGGTTTGAAGGTTATCTTAAATACACCCAATAGTATAGCGCAGAATTCTGACTGAAAACCAATATAAAAGTCTTGATTTATGTGGTAGAAATTATGAGAGATTTTTCGATCTCAGAAAAACTTAGACTCAAAAAAGATATTTGCCGATCATATAAATATTGAAAACAAGTAGCTAACCTACTGCGGCATGTGGCTATCAAAAGACTTCGGTCAAAGCTAGTCAATTAAACTGGCTAAATAATTTATTGTCGACAAAAATTAATTAACAATTCAATTTCAATTTAAGGATTAGTTTCAAAGCCTAAATATTCGCAGTGGCAGAAGAGTTCCGTGCCTAGCAGAAGTATGTGTGCTGATTATGATGAGACACTATTTTGTATTTTCAGATGATTCTTACTTACCGACAACAGGTGGCACACGTGATGATCCCTTTCGGACTACTTGTAGATCTGTTAAAGTTGAAAGCGGTAAGTAAAGTACGTAATACATTATATACTCAGCCTCTCACCGTCCACTGCTGAACGTAGGCCTCCCCACGAAAGGGCCAACCATCCCGGTCTTGAGCGACCCTTATTCATCTGTTTCCCGCCACCTTTCGCCAGTCGTCGTGCCAGCCCATCTCGTTGCAGAACGTCCCACACTACGTCTGACATTGCCCGCAGGAGAAGCACGGTAAAGTGGAAGTGGGCCGGCCATGTCTGCCGACGGTCGGACGGCAGGTGAAACAGACAAATGTTTGGAGTGAAGACGTAATGCATTCATCATCATCATCATGAACAGCCTTTCGTAATGCATTACTCATAAAAAACTCTTTAAAGACTTACTCTTTATACTTAAATATTGCAGGGAATTACTTCGTGCACGAAGCCGAGCCCTTTGAA
The DNA here is from genome assembly GCA_030295005.1 of Cephonodes hylas. Lineage (NCBI taxonomy): Eukaryota > Metazoa > Arthropoda > Insecta > Lepidoptera > Sphingidae > Cephonodes > Cephonodes hylas. Next base: position 9,210,740 of record AP025372.1, on the reverse strand, counting down.
ATCTACTGCAATATGTCTCGTAAACTCACTTGCTTGATGAAAGAGAATGGCGTTCCAGAAAGAATTTATAAATATTCTGATTACAAAGGAAACGCCTCAGCAGTTTGGCTCAGTCAAATGATATCAAGTCCAATCGAGTTCGAATCATTGTACGGAGTAAGTATTTCTTGCTTTTACCCACCACATATGCAATTAAGTTATTTCATATCAAATTTCCGAAAAGTCGGAGATGTTCGACTTTTAAGAATATATTTATTACAAGATGTTAAATATTATTTTCATTTTATTCCAGTTGACCAAAACTCAAGTATTATGGTTGAAGCAGAGATCGACATCGGCAACTCAAACCTTAAGGATCGAATATAAAGGTTTTAGTCCTGAATTTGGACCTCACGATGGTTCCATTAGTTTGTTAACGTCGAACGATGTGATTGTTACATCATATCCAACGGAGGATACGCCATTTTTCTACAGTTTCTCAAACATCAAGACTTGCGAAGTATGTATTTTTTTTAAAACAAATGCAACCTAATTTTACTTACATTATTCTGACTCCACAATACGATGCATGGTTGGTATCGTTGGTATCAGAATCTACGAGAGACTATTCGGTGTTCCCAACACCAAAACGCGAATGAATGTTTGTGGATCACACAACCCCGTAGTATCTCGTCTTGCAAGCTAGTTTCTAGTCAATTGCGCCATAAAGGCTGCTAATACATTATTGTTTTAAAGTCATGTTTTTTCTTACCTTTTTTTGGGGCGTTCGGTAAACATACTAACAGAATGATAATACCAATTTAGAACTAGTATTCGGCGTGCGATCTAGAGGTCCTAAATTTAATTACTTTCTCGACCAAAATATTAAATATTATATATATTAAATGTTAAAGGGTTTTTCATTAGGAATTTCTTAGTAGCTGCACAGAACTTGGAATTGTGTCCGAAATATGGCAATAACCTAAAATATAATGCCATTCGACCTTTGTGATTGGCTATGAGTATTAGGTACCATTCGTTGTTCCATTCCAAGCAATGATAAGCTATTAAAGAGGTCAATGCTTACAGATGCCCTCCATTAACCAACTTACCCAACTTTATCGGTCAATGTTATCAAATGTCATCGATTAGAATCCCATGCTTATAATTGCACGTTTCCAAATATGTATAATAATAGAGTTACGTTTTTGTGCAGACATCTGCCTATTTATTACATCTATATGATGATATAACTCTACAGATGTAGACTTTTCGGTCTCGCAAACACCCTGACCCGAAAAAAATATCTGTAGGTCACCCAAACATTTGTCTCTGAATGGGTAACACACCCGGGGCATCATATTTCCCAAGATATTAGCCATCAACCAAGCTACCGTTTAAGCAGTGATGGCCTTGAGGTTTGGGCGCACGGTCGAGAATCTCGAAGGTCGCGGGTTCGAACCCCAGGCACACACCTCTGACTTTTCGAAGTTATGTGTGTATTCAAATTGAATTATCACTTGCTTTAACGGTGAAGGAACACATCGTGATGAAACCTGCACACATAAAAGTTCTTAGGAATTTCTTAGGTGTGTAGTCCGCCAAACCGCACCAGGCCAGCGTGGTGGACTATGGCCTAAACCCTCTCAATGGTAGAGGAGACCCGTGCTCAGCAGTGGGCGTATATGGGTTGATGAAGAAGAAGAACCTACCGTTTACAACCTACCGTTTAAAATGTCACTATTTTTTTTTTTCGTTAAAAATGCATACAGCAATTGATATTTATTATTTTTCTTATTTCAGCCTACAAGATGGTGTGACCATTATTTGGATTTAATTCTGGTCTCTGAATGGAAGAACAGGCTGCCTATAATCGATGTATTAATTAAAAAGAAAGATGAAGAAGATCCTCAATTTAAGTTGAAAAATATAGAGCTTTGTTTTGGTTAAAATAAATGACTATCAATATTAATGTTTTTTTATTTTTCTTCACCATACGTGAACATCGTTGTAGATTTCGTACAATATTATGTCTGAAAATTAACACTACATACATTAATTATAGTTAGGTAATCGAAGACAGAAATAAAAAAAATAGAAATAACCTACGATATAAAACTATGACAGAAATATAAACTTTCAATAATTATTATTGGTGAGATAAATTAACTATCTTTTCTGTAACATACTACTACGCTTGCCTCGATAATGTTTTTAGATAAAACTATAGAAAAAATATACAATTGAACTAGATAAGTAATTAATTATTATTTTGTTACATGTCAGTTATGTGGATCTATTACTAAAAGATGGACGTACACTTATTTATTTTTTATATCTCTATCCTATATTCATGTGTGATTACATCAAGAGTGCCTAGTAAGTTGATAATTTACTCACATTAAAGAAAAACAAAATGGATATATTGAATCTGCGATTGTGTGATACAGTGGTCCCGAGTTCAATACCCAGTTCGAGCAAAGTGCTTTTTTTTATAGTAAGTTCTCGAAAGAAGCTCATCATCACCAGCCCATATACTGGTTGGCCATGGGCCTCCTCTACCATAAAGAGGACTTTACCAGAAGTAGCACGAAGTCTGGAAATTTGGCAATAGTTATCTATTGAATTGTAGGTGCAGAAATGCACTAATGCCGAACCTTACGGGCAATATAGACGAGAGGTTACGTATGTTCGTACGTAAAGATTTAAGAGTAATATACAATGCAGGATACTACATTCCATTATAATAAAGTACTCATGTGTATTTATTTTGTTATTCATGCATATTTTTTGTAACGGAATTTTAATGAAGCCAAGCCTTGACTTGAATACAAAATATATGTGACAGTAGTTGTCAAAAAAAAATATCCGGACTAGATAAATGTATGATTAGGTCATGTATGTAAGTATGAATATGTAGGCCATAATAAAGGAATGACGGTTTCACCATCATTCGGGGACAATTCTAGTCTTTGTGTCTTACTGAAAGTTTCTTTATGGGTACGCTCAGTAACCCTTTTATTAAATCGGGATTCGAACTCGGGATGTCTAAACGACACGGCGCAATCTTGCACCCCAACGAATTAATCTATTTAACTTTTTTCCCGCGTTTATTAATTACAGAGACCACTGATGAAGGAGTTGAAAAAATCTCTGGAAGTAAGTGTTCTTTACCTAACTTTTATCGATGTCAGATTTCACCGATGTCTGCGGCAAATTAAAAAAAAAAAGTAAACAAGTACGTGCACTTCCAAATAAGTTTTGGAAGTGCTACAACCATTAGCTTTTCATTTATGCTCAGCCTATCGCCATCCATTGTTGAACGTAAGCCTTCCCAAAAAAATTCATTTTACTAGCGGCATTACAATAAAAAGTTTACGAGTATAAAATAAGTTGAACAATCACGGAATCACCTGGGCATATTTGTTGTGATGGCTTCAAGGGTAAGGCGCGCAGTCCAGAATCTCAGCGGTCGCGAGTTTGAATTGAAATTTTTGATTTTCTATACCTTATTTATCATAAAATATTCACATTAATTGTGACACCCACATTATGCCTCCGATCTGTCCAGTCCATCTAACGGTTGCCTGGAAGAAATCGCTGACAGCGATAAGGCCGCCAATTGTGACACTACGTTATTTAGAATTACTTGTATGAATGTTTTAAATCTTTCAAATCTTTGTTTATTTTTAAAAAACTCGTCGTGACTGCCTCGTGGTTTGGCGGTACAAGTATGTGCCGCGCAATCTAGAGGCCCTGGGTTCGATTCCCGGGTCGGGCAAAGTGTTATTGGGTTTTTCCATTAGGAAATTCTCAGTAGCAGCACGGAGTCTGGAAATGTGCCCGAAAAACGGCAATAGGCTCGCCCCCTATTACGTGGGACTGATACATACCTGGCGAAATGTGGGTGCAGAAAAGCATCTCTGTCTACCCCTTCGGGGAATATAGGCGTGAGGTATGTGTTGTGAAAATCAAAAACTACATACTAATTACGTTAGTCACAGCCGAAGGACTTAAAAAAACCAAAAATTTTATAATACTAATTTATTAACTAGATACTAGTTTCTTGATCGATGTTAGATACAAGAATTATATCTTTCTACAATAATAACAATATATATATAGTAAACTTATAACTAATAATTGAGGTCGCGGAGTCGGCGTTTACGCGGCCTTGATCCGTATGTGGAACGACGAAGCATCAGCGATTTTGGGTAACCGGGCCATTGTGGTCATCAGCAATCCTTGTATGTGTGTCGCACGTAACACCTCCCCCTCAGATCAGCAACTATTTGAGAACGTTGAGCGAAAATGTTGCTGGGGTGGATGTCTGAATTTTTCTTGTTTCAGGGGTTGCATATATTTGAACCTCGCTGGATGGGGTGTCCTTTTCAGATAGTGAGGGCTTGTATCCTTTAGACTTTTTGAGATAACGGCGTGCAGTAACTCCAATACTTATTGCGGTTATAACTAGTACCACAGTGTAGAGAGGTATTGTGGTATGATATATAGCATGGTCCAAATTTACTGGATGCTGGGCTTGAATCTTATCTTCAATATCATGTAGTCCTTTCAAGTTGATTGATGCTAGTTCAAGATGAGGGATGCTGGTATCATCTCTTGTAAGGTAGCCATTCGGTATGTTTGCTATTTTCAGCGGCTGTCCTTTAATTTGTCCATTGATGTTAATAAGGGTGAATTCGTCGGTGCGCAGCGAACATTTCAGAGGAATCGTGACGAGGTAGCTTCCGCTTAGCGTTACGTAGTCCTGGCGTCTACATTTCAGTTCAGCCTTTGTTGGTTTAGGGATGACGATTGTATAGTGTTGATCATCTAGCTGCTCCATAGCTTCTCTGGTGAGAACGATTTCCGTCGGCTGGCATGATTTATGTAGGGGCTGGTTTCCGATGAGACTCTGGATACAGTCGGCATGGCCTCGGGGCTGATGATTGATGCTCTCCTCACAAAGATGTCGACGATCGAACTTCGGGCATTCAGCCTCCATGTACATGAAACTTATCCCATTAGTTGCCATAAAAGGATATGAAGGGATAAAGGTCTGGTGGTGTTTATTAGGAACAATGGAAAGCCTATACAACTCGAAATTATCTGGGGAGACTATGGGAAATTTAAAAATAATGACTATTCTTTTATCTATGTAATAGAATCCTGGTTTAATTATATTATAATATTCTCTTAACTCCGCGTCCAATATTTGATCCTTGTTGTATAAGGATTTTAGCTTACCTATTATATTAACTAAATTTTCTATTTCTAACATACTATGATGAGTGCTCGATGCACTTATAAATGCTAAGGTATTCTCTAACTTAATTAACTCTAAAGATAAATCCTTCACGTTATCGCCTATAATAGTTAGCAACTGTGCAAATTTGGCAAATTTAATCAATGTGTAATCTGCGTAAACGGTTCTGTTTAATAAAATTTCTAACGTGTTGTTAATTTTTTCCTGATTATCAACGATATGTGCGATCTACCGTGGTGGATTTATTTATAAGATCATATACTACTTTCATCTGGTCCCGGTGGCTTAAAATATACTGCTGCATAAGATGAGCTGTCAGGTCTATATCTAGGGGGTCTCTGGGGTCAAAATGACCTCGTATGATATCATGAGGCCTGCACTTAGTAAAACTATGAACTGAACTGTTATACGCTAATACCGCATAGGGCATTTGGTTCACGACAGGTTCATCTTTTTGCTTTAACTTTAATATACGTAAATGTTCTATTATAGTGGAATGAAATCTTTCTATTATGCCGTTATCATTAGGTGAGTTCGCCAAAGTCTTATGGTGGTTAATTTTATGTAATCTTACAAATTCGGCAAATAATTGATTCGTGAATTCTGTACCGTTATCTGTAACTATAGTTAAAGGTAGCCCATGATGAGTACAAAATGTTAATAATCCTTGTAAAATACTTATTGCAGTTCCGTCGCGTAAATGATAAGCCTGCCCGTACTTAGAAAATGAATCGACAAACGTTAGGTACTTTTCTGCTTGAGCGGTAAATAAGTCCATATGTACTATTTCAAAGGGTTTGGTGGCTGGGGGCACGATGTTAAATTGTGGCCTGATAGGGTTTCTATCATACTTCGACTGTCCACAAATTGTGCATTCGTTAATGTATTTGCTTATCTCCTCTTTCATCTTCGGCCAATAAAAGCGCCGGGAAAGTGATAAGTAACATTCGTTTATTCCCCTATGATTAGTCTTACCCTCGTGATAGTTTTTAATTATTTCCTGCTGTCTTAAATATTCTTTTACGTCTTCTAGTTCAGTCTTTGCTAAGACTAAATTCATAGAAGAGCTTTTAAAATTATTTTGTATGATCGGAATTATGGAATACATCCCTAATGGGGGTGTTATTTTAAGGGCAGTTTTTACTTTCGGATTAACGTATTCCTTTATGGCATTTACTACGTCTTGCTCTAAATTGGATTCTGATACTTGAATGTGAGTACGGGTGTGTGTGTCGAATGGTTTTGTGGCTGTTGTTCGTCGTTTAATATCACCTACTATTGTAAAACAAATCTGTCTATGGAACTTATTCAACGGCTCATCGGTAATGGGAACTTCAAGAATCGGGTTTTCATTACTAGTGTGAGCTGTCTCAGTTGACGAATCAGCGCGACTAGGTGGTCTCTCGGAGGGGTTTACGAGCATCGAGTCTGTTTCCTCATTATTAATTTGGACTCGTGATAAAGCATCGGCATTTGTGTTACATTTGCCTTTTTTATAGACTATAGTATAGTCGTATTCGCTTAACTTGAGCCGCCAGCGAGTTAACCGGGAATTCGGCTCTTTTAGATTCATAATCCATTGAAGGGGTTTATGATCCGTTAGAATTTTGAATTTACGACCGAATAAATATGGTCTAAAATATTTGGTTGCCCAAACTATGGCAAGCAATTCTTTTTCTATTGTGCTATATTTTTGTTCACTATCGTTTAAAGTTCTGGACGCATAACATATGGGCTTATCTGAACCTATCGGTCCTTGTGAAAGGATGGCACCTATCGCTACATTAGAGGCATCCGTTGTTAAATTAAACTCTTTCGAAAAATCCGGGTATTGTAATATCGGATCGTTTGTTAATAAATTCTTACATTTTTCAAAACTATCGATATACTCGGGGTCAAACGTTATCTTATTGGTCTTTTTGAGGCATTTAGTCATCGGTTTAGTTATACGTGCGAAATCCGGAATAAATTTTCTGTAGTAACCTAACAGTCCTAAAAATTGTTTAATTTCTTTGCTACTCTTAGGCAGTGGATATTTTTGAATAGCCGCTATTTTATCAGGGTTAGGTCTTATACCCTCTCGACTAATTATATGGCCTAGATATGGTGTCTCCAACTTCAGAAATTCAGATTTATCCATTTGGATTTTGAAATTGGAGTCACGTAGCCTGTCGAACACTTTTTCTAGATTTACTATGTGCTCTTGCAGGGATGTACTAAAGACGATAATATCATCGAGGTAAACTAGACAGATTTCATTTTGTAACCCTCTAAGCACATTGTCCATCACTCGTTGGAATGTGGATGGTGAATTTTTTAGGCCCATTGGCATTCGTAAGAATTCGAAATGCCCATGTTCGACATTAAAAGCTGTTTTTTGGATATCATCGGGGTCCATCTCGACCTGATAAAATCCTGATGCTAAGTCCAGGGTCGTGAAGTATTGGCATCTACCTAGTTTATCCAGAACATCCGTGATGTTAGGAATCGGATACCTATCGTCTATGGTCTTGTCGTTTAACTTCCTAAAATCAACAACTATTCTCCACTTCTGCTTCCCTGAAGCGTCAACTTTCTTAGGGACTACCCATATAGGTGAGCTCCAGGCGGAATCGGATGGCCGAATAATGCCTTGTTCCAACATCTTAGTAATCTGTTCCCTAACTTCCTGACGATGAATAAATGGATACCTATAATTTTTACTATATACCGGTAATTCGTCCGTTGTCCTAATCCTATGCTTAATTTTATTCGTAAACGTTAAGGGTTCGCCATCGAGATAGAATACGTCTGCGTAACGTCTGCACAAAGCTTCCAAATTGCATTTCTCCTCTACGTTCAAGTGATCAGTTCGCAAACGATTTAAAACATTTTTAACACGTTCCGAATCCGGCCCTGGCGTTATGCATTCGATATTAAATACCTGTATGCGCGGTTGTTGTTCAAATTTAATAGTAATATCGTCACAGGTGGGGTTTTCGATTTCAATCGTGCCTATTCTGTCCGAGACCTTAGTAACGCACTCATGGATAATGCAATTAGAAACTATTTGCTGGGGCACATGTACGTCACCTTCCGAGTCATATATCGGTACGTTTATTAGTTTGGATGAGCCGGCTGGGATCGTTTCGTACGGGTTCGATTTTCGACACTTATAGCACTTGAGATGTATTGAAGCATGTTCCGTAATTAACAAATTATTCTTTAAATCTATGTTACAATTTTCTAACAAGTCCAAACCTATAAGTCCGTCGAAATAATTATGGAATCTATATATGAAAAATTTCGCATATCTTTGTTCATTAAATTCCTGAAAGTGCGGGATGGTAATTGAATGTTCATGTATGCTAGTACCTCGCGAATTAGTAACTTCGAAAGGATCAAAATCACGTGGAATAGTGGGGAAAAATTTGTCACATGCTTCAGGGCTCAAAAAGGATTGATTCGCGCCGGTATCAACTAATAACTTAAGTGGGGGATCCGCTATTTGTACGTAGCGTAATTCCCTTTTGGAATGTAGATTTAATTCTATCTTGGTTCTTTCGTGGAACGGCCCTCGGAAAAATCCTGCTTATTATCAACCGGGCTTTGCGCTTCCGCGTCGGTAACATTATTCGCGTTTGTATGATCGTATTGAGACTGATCGATAGCGTATTCATATTCCGGATTCATGTCGCAGTAATATTCCGAATAAGGAGGATATGTAAATGGCTCATAATAACACTCGCCGTAATAACTATCGTTATAATCGTTGTAATCTGCAATTTCGTTAAAATTCATCTCCCTACTTTTAAAATAGTTTGATGGCGGAGGATTACCGTGAACTCTCCAATCGCGTCCCGTTAAGGTTGGTGGTAATACCTTCGGTACGTAATGGCTTACACCACTCATGGGTTTCGGCCCGGCATTATATACTGGTACATTTTTAGGAGGTAATCTAAAACTGTTATTCGGATTATAATTTGGCGGCGGCGCCCGGAACATTTGCTGAGTACGCGTGGGATATGTAAGCATGCGTTGCTGCGGATGAGAAATCTGGGCGTTCGGACGCCATTGGGGTGCCTGTTGCGATGTATAAGGGTGCGCAAATACGGGTGATGGTTTCGGCCACGCTGGACTAGGGGTAGGTACACTAAACATTTTAGGCATGTTCATATTAAAACCTAAGGATGGTACCTTATGTGGTGTGCTCGGATGTGCTGGAGTGTTACGTCGCTCAGGTACGGAATCATTTCGCTGCTGTAGGTACATTATATTAATCTCTTCTTGGACAAATTCCAGAGCCTTTTCAATTGTCTCGGGTCTCATACATCGAATACGTGACCCGAGGGGTTCTTTTAACCCTCTTACGAAGGCTTGCTTAGCCAAGTTACGGTAAAGATCGCGTTTAGCCTCTATCGTGGTTGTAACTGATTCGTGTAAGGACACATATGTCATAATTGTACTAAATAAGGTCTGGCATTTGTCGTAGAATTCTTGAGGTGTATCATTGCCTTGAGTTGCGAGAGAAAGATCGTTATAAAGGGCGGTTTCATCCCTTTGGTCTGCGAAATTATTTATCAAGGCGTTTTTAATACCTAGCCAGTTTGTAGGAATGCCGTTAGAATTTATTGTTCTGGCGGCAGGACCCGTGATTTTATTTAAAATTCCGTTTATGAGACACAGATTACTTAATTGATATGACGGTTCGTTTTTCATGTATTGTGCCACTATTTGGTCACAGATTTGTATAAACCTAGTTAGGACATTTGGGTTCCCATCAAACTCAGGGACCGGCCGTAGGGCCTTATAGATATTGTCCGGGTCAAATGTCATTTTATCTAAATTATTATCACTTCCTAAATTTCTATTACTATCTAAATTCCTACTATTATCTAAAGCGAAGTTCCTATGAATCTGTCTTGAAGAGACAGATTCCTCCCCTTTATTCCTTGGATGGAAAATTTTGGAGACAGGAGGCAACACTTAGGATAAAATTTCAGAGTACTTACATAAGTTGGTTTTTCTTTGTACTGATGTTTGAGTACGTCCCCGGCCGTGCCCTCGTAGGTTTCGGATTCCAGACGATGGCTTAAGAGCCCGCCAGCGACTATGCGGAGTCAAGCTAGGCAACGATTTTTGATACCTATGACCGCCACGCACTGACTCTAGAATCCTACCGACTGCGCCAATTACGTTAGTCACAGCCGAAGGACTTAAAAAAACCAAAAATTTTATAATACTAATTTATTAACTAGATACTAGTTTCTTGATCGATGTTAGATACAAGAATTATATCTTTCTACAATAATAACAATATATATATAGTAAACTTATAACTAATAATTGAGGTCGCGGAGTCGGCGTTTACGCGGCCTTGATCCGTATGTGGAACGACGAAGCATCAGCGATTTTGGGTAACCGGGCCATTGTGGTCATCAGCAATCCTTGTATGTGTGTCGCACGTAACATACTAATGCGATAAATAAATACTATATACTAATGCGATAAATATAAACAAACGTAAAAGATATACATAAATATGATGTATCTATATATACATATATAATAATATATTACATAAAATATATACAATATACATACATATAATAAATATAATATATCTAAGCAGGAGATAAACTTTACATATTGAGTGATAAATAACGGTGAAAAACATATTTTAAAATCAAGCTTTTATTATGCACGAAAAATTTAAAAAATAAACTAAGAAAACATTCATAAAATTCGTAGTTTTTTTAAACTTTACAAGTAACAATTTACAAAAGTGTTCGGTTTATAAGTAGAAGTATGATACATAAACATATATTATTTATAACTAGTATATTAATATTCTTAAGAGATCTAAAAGCTCGTCGCGGCCGAGGTCTTTGTATTAACAAAATTGCGCGACAAGCTTTTAAATCATTTAAGAATATTAATATACTAGTTATAGATAATATATGTTTATGTATCATACTTCTACTTATAAACCGAACACTTTTGTAAATTGTTACTTGTAAAGTTTAAAACAACTACGAATTTTATGAATGTTTTCTTAGTTTATTTTTTAAATTTTTCGTGCATAATAAAAGCTTGATTTTAAAATATGTTTTTCACCGTTAATTTATTTTCAACTTTTTAGTTGGAAATATTTCTAAGTCTATCCATTTCGTAGTCATACTGAAATTTAACTCAATCGGTCCATGGAAACTAGTGTTCCTATGGGCACCTTCCAACTTCTCATAACACCAGATCAACGATACCTTGTTATTATGTTGTCACTGAAAATACAAAGGCATACCAAATTTTAGCTTAATTGGTCCACAGGAATCGGAGTTCCTATGGGCTTCTTCCAACTCTTTGTCAGATCAGCTCTATGATACCTTGTTACTATATTGTCACCGAAATTACATAGGTATACCAAATTTCAGCTCAATCGGTCCAAAGGAATCGGAGTTCCTGTGGGCTTCTTACAACTCCTCAATAGATTAGCTCTATGATACCATTTTTTGTATTGTTACCGAATTATGAAGAGATACAAAATTTCAGCTCAATTGGACCAAAGGAATCGGAGTTCTTATGGGCATCCTCTAACTCCTCATCAGATCAGCTCCATGATACCATATTCTTGTATTGTTACCGAAGTTACGAAGAGATACAAAATTTCAGCTCAATTCGACCATAGGAATCGGAGTTCCTATAGCCATCCTCCAACTCCTCATCAGATCAGCTCCATAATATCATATTTTTGTATTGTTACCGAAGCTACGAAGACATACCAAATTTCAGCTCAATTGGACCACAGAAATCGAAGTTCCTATGGGCATCTTCCAACTCTTCATCAGATCAGCACCATGATACCATATTTGTGTATTGTTGTCGAAGTTACAAAGACATACCAAATTTCAGCTCAATCGGTCCACAAGAACCGATGTTTCTATGGTCATCTTCGAACCTCATCATCAGACCAGCTCCATGGTACCATATTATTGTATTGTCATCCAAGTTACGTCCGTATACCAAGTTTCAGTACAATCGGTTTATTGGAAGTGGTTCAAATCTTCATTGCAAGATTTGTAAACATACAAACATACATACAAAAGTGAAGTTAAATAAAAGCTTGTAAAAATGATCCTTGACGAGTTTTTTAAAAATAAACAAAGATTTGGCTTCTCTTATTTTGACTGGCAGATCATTCCATAAGCGAGCAGCATGAACAGTAAAGGACCTGCTTAGGAATGAAGTGTTGTGCTTGGGGATTTCAAGTACCAAGTTCTCTGATGACCTAAGAGGTCGTTCATGTGTACTAGAAAGAAATTTAAAGCGATTTTTAAGGTAATGAGGAGCAGTGGGAAGGAATAAGATACAATAGAGCAGAGATAGTATGCGAGTATTACGGCGAGAACGCATAGAGAGCCACTTGAGCTTAGCACGAAATTCGGAAATGTGGTCATATTTACGAAGTCCAAATATAAACCTTATACAAAGATTTTGAAGTCGCTCAAGCTTTTCAAATTGGGCTTCGGTGAGATCAAGGTAGCTAGCATCGGCATAATCAAGGAGAGGAAACAGAAGAGATTGGACCAGCGCTATTTTCGTTGGAATAGGCAAAAAGTTCCGTAATCTCCTTAAGGACCCCACAGCACAAAATAACTTTCTGCTAATTTCTTGCAATTGGGGGCCCCAGGATAGGTTACGATCCAAGATGACACCCAGGTTCTTGACTTTGTCACTATATGGGATCACACATCCGTTAAATGAGATGTGAGGAAGGGTAGCATCTATTTTCGAGACCATCCTAGGGCTGCCAACAACAATGACCTGGGTTTTTGTAGGATTAACAATTAAGCCGTGATTCCTACTCCATTCGTTGATAGAAACAAGATCTTTGTTGACTGCCGTTATAGCTTCCGCCAATCTGTCTATCGGAGCTTGGTAGTAAATTTGCAGATCATCTGCATATAAGTGGTAGGAAGAAATGAGTTGTTTAGAAATGTTGTTAATAAACAACCCAAAAAGTAATGGAGATAAAACGCCGCCTTGAGGGACGCCAGCTGATGTGTTACGCCATGAAGAGAGATCATCATCGACTCGTATTCGCTGCCGACGCCCCATCAAGTAACTACGAAACCAGTCAATTGCCTTCGGAGATATGTTATATATTAGAGCATAGAGTTTGCAGTAGTATATCGTAGTCAACCGTATTGAAAGCGTTACTAAAATCTAATAACGATATATTATTTCAGATATTAGAATAGAGTACGCTCGTTACTTTTTTAGTTTGTCCAAAGCGCCAAATTTGGAAAACCCTAGGCCGGGTTGATCTTAGAAGAAAAAATCTGTTTGCATAAAATCGGACAGACAAGTAATATTGGTAAAACTTTTTTTTGTCAGAGAAATGTATCGAATTGGTAAGTCAAATTTATTTCTATTATACTGTAAGAAAATATTCAAATATTATAATTAAATATAAAAAGGAATCGGAAGTCAACTGCAATTAGATTTGTATTGTTCACTATTGCATATCGTAACTTTTTTCAATTTTATGTGTTAACTTGCTAAAATTTTTAATCGATTATAATACACCACCTATTTTAGCATTGTAAATGGTATGTTTTTATTAACAAGGTTTATAAAAAAATTCTCAGGGGGCGAAAGGAACCAAAGGTAATAAGGTATGCGTGCATTTTATTTATTTTTCACACTTTATTGTACCCCATTAAAACTACAGAATCGTGATATAAAAATAAAATAAGTTACAAAAAAGTGCAAAAATAGCAGTCTTATCGCTGAATCGGATTTCGTCTAGATTTTCTTCATATATTCTATCGTTACCTTTTTCCGGCCACTTATGCTTTAAAGAAAAAAAAAGTCCTATGTCAAGACGATAAATTATTTAAATCGGTTAAGTACTTAACGAGTCAATCTGTAACAAGCACTTCTACGAGCTATCATTTTTTTATCTTTTTAATATCAGTGTAGATAAACAAATAAGTTTAATTTAAATTTTAAACAATAATGCATAAAGCGGAATTCTAATGGCAGTAAGTTCGTTATTCCATTTTGAGTAAATTGTTGTTATTTTAACTCTACATTTTATTTTAAGGGAGATCAAGGCCCTTTTGGGCCAAGAGGACTTCCTGGGGCGCAAGGTAAAAGGGTAGGTATCAACGTATGAGTAATTAATATGACTAAATTGTATATAAATCCTGATGCTGTATCATTTAAACCTCAGTAGTCACAGATTCAAACATACAACCGTGAAATATAACATCGTGAAGATAACAATACTAGGAAGAATTTGTTCAAAAAAAATTTCAGGTCCTTGCTCTATTAACCCCACTGAGTTAGTTTGGTGTAGTCAAAGCCAGCTGTAAAAGCCTTTAACACATTTATCGGTGAAGGAATTAATGATAGTTTTTTTTTCTCATAGCTTATCTAGGAAAATCGATTTCTCATAAAGATAAGACGGACTTAACCTTTTTTGCATGATAAATTTATAATAATATTAATATGGCCCATGGGGCCAAAAAGTTCCCCAGTGGAGGCCACGAAAAGTTCTCCGACAAGATGGTCGGACGATCTTATTAGGGTCGCAGGACGTCGCTGGATGCAGGCGGCTACCGACGGATCCCGGTGGAGGTCATTAGGGGAAACCTATGTTCAGTAGTAGACCGTGATTGGCTGATGATGATGATGATGATTATTATATTTTGCAGGGATTGCCGGGACCGAAAGGGGCCCGTGGCTGGCCTGGACTTGCGGGTGAAAAGGTAATCTAAACTATTACAGATACTTGCCCCAAAACACACAAGCTGTGATGCCAATGCAAGCGATTGGAATACAATTTCGGCAGCCACGTGTTCAA
Organism: Cephonodes hylas; assembly: GCA_030295005.1. NCBI lineage: Eukaryota > Metazoa > Arthropoda > Insecta > Lepidoptera > Sphingidae > Cephonodes > Cephonodes hylas. Next base: position 9,195,648 of record AP025372.1, on the reverse strand, counting down.
GTACCAGAAATCTACCTCTGACTTTATTTCATTCTGTGTACGCACACCGAAGTATCATGAACATTGATAGTAAAGGAATTACCTGTAGATCTAAATGTTCTTTAGAATCTCATAGCTCATAGTCCGCCAACCCGCAGTAGACATGCGTGGTAAAATAAGAACTTATCTCTCCGAACTGCCTATGCCCAGCACTTGAAAGAAAATTGATTAGTGTAGACCTAAAAACCTGAAATATTTATGAAAATATTAGTAACTTGTTTCTACGTTTTCTACCCTTGGGAAGTTTTCTTAATTACCTCAAGGTATTTTTTCCTTTAAATTTTGAAAGGAAGTAGGTGTCTGTATGTAAACAACTCCTAGATCGACTTAAAATATAGAGATTTTTCTGTATAATTTTCTTGCGGGTTAAGGCAAGACAAGATTCTATAGAGAGGTTGTGTGGTGGGATAAGGCAATAAAAACATATTAACTATATGCAGATTTGTAGAAAACCGAAATTATATACGAGTATGTAAAGATGATATAATGATAAGGTGACAATTCAATTATTTTATGAACTCTCAATACATGCAGAGATAATAACATTTAAGTGTGTTCAAGTTTTCTCTTTTTTTAATCATAGGGCAAACACATTAAATGCTGGTTTGTCACACTTATAGAAGTGTTTTATTTTTTGTATTTCTTATTTTTCTAGGGGAGTAAAGGTGAAGACGGCGATGTAGGACCACAGGGGCCACAAGGCCCAGTGGGTCAAAAGGTAAGCATATATGGCCTTTACATATACAGGGTGTATTTAGACCGTGATCGAAAACTGAGGCAAGTAATAGCGAGGGTGATCACAAACCCAGTGGCGATATTAAAAATCCAGACAAAAAATAAAAATTTTGACGTTTTCCATACAACCATCGGTTTTAAAAGTATGTGGTTTGTACGGAAAACCTCAAAAATTTTATTTTTTGCCGGGATTTTCTTCAATACCAGGGGGTTTATAATCACTATCGCTATTACCTGCCTCAGTTTTCGATCACGGTCTAAATACACCCTGTATATGCGGAGACACAGAAAACGAACACAGTGCATGTTACTATGATGATGACGTTAAGGGCCTCACACACGGTGCGATTTATCTGTACATTCCGTCGCGTCAAGCCGATTGAAACTACGAATCGATGGTGTATGTCAAGATCGTTAACGATTTACTTTCATTAATTTTTAAACATTTTGGATGCGATCAATCGGTTCGATTTTCATCAGATTGATCGTATAGACGAATAGTACCGTGTGTGGGGCCCTTTAGAGTCTGGTTAGCTAAATAACATTGATAGAATTCCTATTCTATTTTCAAAGAGATTAAAGGCAAACTTTGACGCTTTAAGAAATTAATATGATCTACGAAATGTTTGTAACCTAGAGATACAAATAATTGAAATAGAATAGAAATGCATTTTGTTATCACAACACAACCTACCTATGTTAATAGTAAATAGGTAGACAATGGCTATATAATAATTTTAAATGAACTTAATCTTTAATTTTTTTGTTGTATCCTGTTACTACTCACAAGGATAAAATACATTCGTCTTTTGTTTTAAGTGAATATGAAGATTAATTTGTGTGTATGCTTTTTAGGGCGAAGATGGAATTAAAGGACAGATGGTATGTACATTTGTATAGATATTGATTAAATAAATAGTTAAGGCAAACACTTTTATGATGTGAGATAACTGATTGGTGTTACTGCGTTGTAAATAGGTGAAGTGCCTTGAAAATGTATCAAATGTTCTGGCATCTATTGAAATTATCGATAGCAGCATAACGTCAATGGAAGAAGCGAAAGAGGTGTGTTTAGACCATGGCATTTGGCGCTCTATAATTTCTACCTATTCTAACGAGAGACAGGCGTGAGTTTATGTATATATGTAATTCTAATTAATTAATATTGAGCGACAATTCGACCAGGTTCTTCGGCACAAATAAAATTCGAGAAGACAAGATATAAGAGTTGAGTGTAGATAGTGTAGAAAGAGTGAGTGACGAAGAATTTCTTTATAAGGCTGGAACGTTAACTTCTTTGTTTGGTGTTTTCATACATCTACAGACCTAAACAAGGCCAGCTTCTCAAAAACGTATATATAAAACTAGCTCTTCCACCGGTCGTTGTCCTGCCCAGAAAAGCTTTACGCAAACAGCAACGTCACCTACCGAGTCCAATTGTGTTTTGAAATCATCCGGGGACATATTGGAATTATTTTATACTTTAAAAATTCTTTGACGTCTAGTTTATCATTATTAAATGTGGGGTCAGGGTATTCTTATTTATATGTCAAATACCCTCTGTTAAATAATGATTTGAAGCCTAAAGATTATTTTTTGGAATTTTATAGGGCGAACTGGGCATGATGATGGACGTAATGAGCATGAAAGTTGAAGGATGGACAAGCCGAGGAAGGCCAAAGAAAACATGGATGGAGTGCGTGAAAAGAGATATGAAAGAGAAAGGCGTGACTGAAGACATGACGGCTGATAGGGATGAGTGGAAGGAGAAAACATGCTGCGCCGACCCCAAATAAAAATTGGGAGCAGGGCAAGAGAATGATGATGATGATGATGATAGGGCGAACTGGGCATTCAGTCTTCAAAGGAAGATATACACATATAAACTATATCCGTACTTCTTTTAATCATGTAAACGTGTGCACGTGTTTTAAATTGATTAATTTTATCAGGGACTGATTACACCAAGAAAAATTATAATGACGCGCCTACTCTAGTGACCTCTTCAAGGGGTTTATCAACGCTTTGTAACACAGTACAAAAAAATACAATAGTAATATTCAAGGTCGCGTTATCTTTTAACACACAGCCCCGTGGCGCAGTTGGCTAGACACCAGCTTGCGAAACGAGCGGCCGCGGGTTCGATCCCCGCACCGAGACAAATGTTTGTGTGATCCACAAATATTTGTTTCGAGTCTGAGTGTTTGTGAGACCGAAAAGTCTCTCGTGGTTTCTGATACTCACGACACAAGACTCTTATCTTAATGTGGGGTCAGGACTATGTATGTGACTGTTGGGTGTATTTATTTATTTTATTTTATTTAAAACAGGAAAAAGATTGCCCCAACCGCGTGACGGAAAGTACTTTTTTTAATAGGTTTTTATTTTATTTGCGTGATCATTTATATGTACAATATATAAAAAGGGGAACCCCTTAAGTAGTTCAAAAGCACAAGTGCAGAAAGATTATTATTTTCAATTACATAATTTCATTAGGAAATTCTCAGTAGTAGAACAGAATCTGGAAATGTGTCCGAAAAACAGCAATTGGCTCGCCCCTATTGTATGAGACTGATGCATACCTGGCGAAATGCCCCTCTGCCTAACCTTTCGGGGAATACAGACGTAAGCTTATGTAAGTGTGTATGTAATATTACTACTTAAAAACTTTCTGATTAGGCTAATATTCATTTTGATAACTACAATGACTAAGTGAAGAGGAAATATGCAATTTAACTGTGATAGAAAGCAAAAGTGAGGAGACTTGCATACCTAAATATTATTCTCCAAGGCATCTCCTTAGTGTGATGTTTGCTTATTCGTATTTGATCCTCGTGGTGGCCTAAGTCCTAAAACCTCTCAATCACTGAGTAGGTCCGTTTTTTAATCCATCATCATCAGCCCAAAGACGCCCACTGCTGGACATAGGCCTCTCCTAAGAACCTCCAAAGTGATATTTGGTTAATTTAATTATATTATATATTTAAGGGAGAACCAGGCTTTATGGGGCCACCAGGGTATCCGGGAGGTCCGGGTCTAATGGTAAGCAATCTTTTATTTTATTTTTTTACATACTATTTGTGACACTATGTTATAGAGTTTGTTACTATTATTATTGTTTCTTTTGTTTTTTTTTTAAATGGTGTAATAAATAAATAAATAATAGCCGAATACCTGTCTGCCGTGCAATCTTGAGTTCGACTCGATTCGGCCAGGCAGAGGTATTTTTCCATTGGGTTATAGTTCTCATTTCGCCTGGAGTATGGTAATGTGTTCGAAAGCGACAACAGACTCACCCCCATTTATCGGAACCTATAATACATACAGCGAAACGTGTACCTACGTATGTAGGTATGTAATGTACTAATATATTTTATCTTTTACTGTAAAGTAGCTGAGCTGCATGATTTAACCAGTTCTGTCATAATAGCAATCCTGTGTTTTAATCTGCATTGTCAGATATCTTCTTACCAAATGTCATCTGGATTGGTGCAGCATTTTAGGTTTAAACTCTTGATTTGCCGACATTTTTGCGATCAAAACATATTTCATAAATCCGTGCTATTTTTAGTTGTGTCATCTCTAGAATTGCTAACATTTCCAAATGGAGATAGTTTAAAATTACTAGGTTAGTCGGATATTACATATAATAAAATGTATAATAAAAATATTATCTCCTATTTATATTGTATAATAAAAAAAAGTTTGCAATTATTAAGAGGCCTATGATCAAACCAACCAAATAATAGTGAAGATTTTAGTTAAAGTTCTATGGTAGTAATCCATCTGCCGAAGTCTGACGGAAAAGTGAATTCAAAGGCAGTCGGTAATCTCGAGTGTGTGATTTTATACCATTAAAACCGCCCCCAGCCATGGGCAAAAGTGAGCTTAGAATTAAAATATTGGCACTTAAGGGGCCACAACAATATCGCTTGGTAGAAAGTACGATTTTGTCTCAATAACAGGTAACGTGACAATGAAGATTTTTTTTCAATTCTTTTTGGCTGTTACGAGGTCCTCGTGAAACAACAAATGCGAATATTGACAATCGTTTGCTATTAGACCACGTAGACGATACTTTGATTTAGTTGCCTTTTTACTTAATTTTGTGATTCTAGGGCGACAAAGGTGAACGGGGTGAATGGGGACCTCCAGGGATGGTGGGCCCACCAGGCATAAAGGTAACAAGTTACAATTTTATTTTTTGGAAATAAACATTGTTGGTGTATGCTACAAATAGCATTTGCTTATTGTCCACTATTTGACATTACGATAAGAAGAATCGCTTTGTCGTTTCTAGAAAATTCGAAAGTCATCAATTATTTCATAAGTGATGTAATAAAAGTATCGAGGAAAAGAAAAAAAAACCAAACTAACACCCCTAGATGTATACACACTAACACAATGTATATTAAAATACTATTATCATTGAATATTGGACAAAATAGATTTTTTATAAGGATTTTTATGTCGTCTCTTGGGAATAGTGTGTTGATACTCAAAATTTACACTTAAAAATTCTATACTGTCAAATTGATTGCACGGTGTAATATTCAGCCCTGTTTGGGTACCAAATTTATTAAAACTGTTGTTCATTATTTTTCTAGATTTTAAAGCAAACAGTCACATGGAAATCTTTTAATTGAATACACGAACAACCAAAAGTAAAGGCTTTTTTCGCTCAAGAGTGTTTTATGGAAACATTTTTGGGCAATCGGCTTTCCTCGGTATTTCCAAACAAATAAGCCTACGGGACTTTCAAAGAAATAGCCTCAATTTTTCTCAAAGTCCTTGTGGTCGGTGTTGACCACTTATTATCAGCTCGTTTGCCTTCTTTCCCATTGAAAGGTATGGCAATGATAGTCCTATAATAGCGTGTTTTTTAATCTATACCATATATAAGGGCAGGTCGATAAGTGTATAGAATGCTGAGAAATGGATATAAAACACCACTTCATATTCTATTTGGACATCATCGTAGTTACGATCGACTATGTGGTGCCACTGTATTACCACAATGGAATGAAAAGTTAATTACAATATAAAATTGTGTATTTCAGGGAGAGCTCGGAGATATGGGCCCTCCAGGACCTAATGGTGCACCTGGTACATTAAGCATGGTAAGCTGGGTTCCATATATTATGGTACATAGAACAAAATGTCGTACCCCCAATAATACTCTATCAACAAGTCATTTATTGCACTCTAGAAACTGGCATATTGGCCGAATTTCAATTAAAATAAGTACCCAGTGTCCTTTTTTATCTATCTCCGTAAGAAAAATACATATAATATTAATATAGATTTTAATATGACTATAAGCAATCGGCTTTATTTATAGGTAGTGGTAGGTGGTGTCGGACCACCCGGATTGGAAGGCGCGCCTGGTGAGAAGGTAAGGAGACATACATACATAATATCTTACTTAGTCCTTCTTTATTTTCCTATAAATTGCATCCCATCACGAATCCTTCCTTAATAACAGTAATCAGCGTTTCTACATTCTTATATATGGAGTAGTGTATAATTATGGAAAAAAGTACTTTGTTGTTTCATACGCTTACGTTATCTCCCAAGACAGTTTGAAAAATAACGGTCCAAATCGAGTTTTCTTTCTGGCACAACATCGTTTGGAGTTAGTTTTTTTTGACGGTATACGACGGTAATCTACTTGTAAGTTACATCAGTATTACGTATTAAAAATGTGAACCGTTTCTACATGATCTAGTATTTGAATTTCAATTTAACGGCTGAATTATAATTAGAAATACGGCCAAGTCTTTTCCATAATAGAGGTCATTGCCCAGCAGAGGAACGACATTGCCTATTTACATAGAGCGTGCCAATGTCTTACAAGTTTTTAAAAATCATTATTAATGTTTCTTAATGAAGGCACCGATGTTTGTAGATGTGTACCTACCTTGCTTTTTGTTATAGTGATTGAATGATTTTTCACTATATGTAATGTCAAAAGCTTATGTGCTTTAATGTAGAAAAATATAAATCTTATTAAATCCGTCTATGTTCACCTCATACATAGACATGTAGGTATATCTCTTCTAGACGAAGAGATCGCTTATAGGGTTAAAACCGCCACTTGTATTTTCATTTTTATGTGTATTTTTTTAATAAAGACTACCATATTACATCGCTGACTTTGATTTGGCCTAACTTTTATACATACATCTTTCAGGGGCAAAATGGCGATATAGGAGACGAAGGACCACCAGGTTCACCGGGATATCCAGGCCAAAAGGTAAGAACATTTCAATCAAAAAAAAATTCTCGTGATCTAGCGGCATGTGCTGTACCTAAAGGGCCTGGGTTTGATTCCCTAGTTGGGCAATATGTTTTTTAGCACAAACTTGTGAGACCACCTGACAATACTTATTTATCAATAAGAACTATGGATATTGTTTTCAATTTCTAGGGAGAAAGGGGTGAGAGAGGACCACAAGGAGAATTGGGAAATATAGGGTTACCGGTAAGCAATTCTTAATTTTATGTTTTATAACAGAAGATCGATATTAAACTATAGGTAGAAATAATGGCTAAAAAAGAAAACTAAAGTATTGAGGGCGACTTTTACCAGCGTGGTCCATGTTTTTCATTACTGTGAAGTTGGCCAGGTTTTCTTTTTTTGAAATATTTGGATGGAGTGCGTGAGAGGAGATATGAAAGAAAAAAGGGTGTCTGAAGACATGACGGCTGATATGGATGTTTGGAAGTATAAAACATACTGCGCCGACTCCAAATATAATTGGGAACAGGGCAAGCGAATGAATGAATAAATTATTGGATAGCCAACTATTAAAATATATTGTTTTCTTTGGCATAATAATTCAAGTAAAAAGTTATACGCCAATTTAACTAAATTTAACCCAATGTTACTTTATACTTATAAAAGAAATAAAAAATCAGATGAATAAACTTATTGGTTAGTGTGAATCGGTACTTCGTCTTGGAGGTCAGATGATACCACGATAGATGGCTACGAAAAAAATTTAACAATTTTAGCAATGGGATGAGCTCACAAAGAAAGAAAGAGAATACATTCTGTATATATAGTGTTATATTTAAAAATTTTAAGGGACTACCTGGTTATAAAGGAGAAGAAGGACCGGAAGGAATACCAGGTCCACCAGGAATTCAAGTAAGCAAAACCAAAATGTAAACTCAATAATTAGCCTCGTCGTCTCGCCACTCGAATATTTGTTGTGCATTTCTCGGATTCCCGGTTCGAAAATGATGTTTAAGGCTTTTCATTGCGAATTCCCAGTACATGTAGCATAGAGATGTGGCCCCAGAACTGCAATTGCTTCCTACAGAAGACTAGATATTTAAAATGATTTCGTCAACTTGTTGCGGCATTTAATTGTAGTGGACACATTTTAAAAGTAAATCCATGTATTATAATTCTACATGTGTAGTAATACGATTGTATTCCCTGGAGGGGTAGGCGGAGGTCCATTTCTCCACCTACTTTACGTCAGGTATGTATCAGTCTCAGGTAAATATTGGCGTCTATCACGCACATTTCCAGATTAAGTGCAGCTACTGAAAATTTCCTAGTGGAAAAGCCAATACTACTTTATCCGAGCCGAAATCATTTAGATTACATGGCACATGTGAATATATCGCACGCTTAATAATATAGTGACCTAATTCAAAAAGCCGAGTGTAAGTTAAGTAAATAGGAAAAAAATATTACTTCGTCAAATACATTTTAAAGAAAATATAAAAAATCTCATTATGTTTAAAAAATATTTGTACTAAATAGTTACATTACATACATTACAATTTTAATATTTAATCCGAATATATTTAATCACCAAGTGAATGAAGGTGAAAATACAAAATGTTGAATTAGGTCACTATATTTTTAAGCGTGCGATATGTAATTGTGCCGCGAGACCATAAGATAGTACAATTATGTCATACAATGAAAAGATAGTAATACAAATCTTTATTCCTTTAGGGACCTCCGGGACAAAAAGGAGAAAGGGTAAGCAAATACCATTTAGACATATCGCACTAGTATTACAATAGTGTTGTAACTCAAAAAAGACGATTTTTCAGAATCAACGAAAAACTAATTTGTCACTTTCTGTAATAGGTACGAATATAATGAATGTTTTATGTGTTTTTGGAATGAAATTGAAGGCATTACCTTTTTAATTTTTTTAAAAAATAATAATAATAGGGAAATTATTAACGAATTTTGAGTTAAGACAGTATTTTTCCAAGCACAATGTTCAAAATAAAATATTATTTTTAATTACGTCATTATTGTTGAAATATTTTGTGTTACGACAGTTTGAATAAGTCATTTTCTTTACGTTTTAAACTCACTTTTTGGCATTACAACAATAAATCGAAAACGAATTCCGAGTAAATGGTAGTAAAATATACCATTTAATACGATCTCTTTATTTTTTTGGTTAGGATATTATTAAATAAAACCAGATTATTATTTTTAGCTGTGATAATTGAAATATAGTGTACTAAAACTAATGCTTGTCTACCTATACCTACTTAAAAACAAGTTGAAACATTTTGTAAAATAACATAAACCTTTCAAGACAAAAACAGTCTTACCTAATCTTGATAAACTACACTATTTATAATTAAAATTTTGTTTTTAATCAATTTTTAGCAAACAAAATCTTGTCTTGATGTCTCGTTTATTTTTACACAACAATTTAACCTGCATTTTCCAGGTCTCGCAATATGTATCCTCTCCATCTCTTCCTGCCCCAGGTATTATTGTTTTGCTATTCCGATGAAATATTTGATTCAGTAGTCAGCCCACTGGTTCCAGCAACGGGACTCACATTATTCACAACTCTATCATCCATGCCGCTTGAAGAAGAGCTTCCAGAAAAAGAGCTACCTGGACATTTTGTTATTTGACCTCTTAGCAATCTACCCTAGATTCCTTTCTTGGTGAATTAGGAACGAAATGTGGATCATGATGGGAATCAACATCGTCGCTCTGGTCTTAGTGGATGGGTGAAATGTAATATTTCTTTTGATTACAATCATACTCGGGGAACTGTTTACGTCGATTTGTTGAAGTACTGAATGAACTGTAGATGATGACGGTGTCGAAAGTGTCGATTGCACTTATCAATGTCTTCTACCTGGATAGCAGTTTGATCGTTTTTATTCACCTGTGACAATAATGACGGTGATGAATTCACACCAGGTTCGTCATTTGCCTTCTACTGGTGGCCCTCGATGGATAGGTACTAAACCTGCAAATTAAATAAATATTTATTTTGTTAAATACATTCCTACCCACCTCCCAACCTGATGCTTGTCACAAAGAGTGAAGTAACTCTAATTTTTTAAATAAAAAAGTTTATAAGCTTTATTTGCATTAAACTGCTACACATTCGATCGAATTGTAAGTAATACTGTAACTTAAAGTAAATATTATTATTAATAAATATATAGACCATGCAAAAAATCGATTTAAAGTTATAATTCAACAAAACTGTATTATGTCAAAAATTACTAACTTAGTCAATAATAGTGTCTTAAGTAGAAATATTATTTTTATTAAAGCTTTTGTAAATCAGTAATAGTGTATTAACTAAAAATAAGAACAAAACCATGTCAAGTGTAAATCAACAATACTGTATTAATTCAAAATAAAACTATGAATTTTACATACCTGATCCAGTAATAACGTTGGAACTCGAAATAATGCAACAAGCGGCATGCACTTTTTCGATCACTGTTGGTCGCAACTAAAGATGACACAATATTGGGATGGAGGGTTAGACTACCGGTCAGTCATGGATAATGTCTTAACACGTCATAACTTATTCATTTTCTGCATTATTCCAATGACAGTTTTAATGACTTGTGAGGAAATTAATTTTACGTTTAATTATAGTGTTATGTCAATTTCGATGTATTTTGAGTTACAACACTATTGTAATACTAGTGCGATATTTTAAACATGAATAAACAAATACAATGATTATATTAAAATGGCCAGCTTAAACATAAGTATCTATAAGGTCAAAAACATTTTTGTATTATTTCAGGGAAGAATGGGCTTCAATGGTTTAGATGGAATACCAGGGCCTCCAGGTTTTGAGGTACGATATTTTAAAGTTATTCTATAACCATCTCTGCTTTCATAAAAGAAATACACATAGGTAATATTTTTTTCCCTGAAGTACACTACTCGACGCCTTCGATAAGGTTAGCAGCGTATTAACATATGACAGCCATGATTATACAGTTGCCTAGACACCAACTTGCCAAACGAAAAAACGCGGGTTCAAACCTTGCGATTTTTTTATGTGTGATATTCATTGTTATCGTAGGGTACCTCTATCGGACCCTATCGAGGTAGGTACCTTTATTTTTTCTTTTACCCTCGATACAAGCCTGCTTCTTCATCTGTCTAAGTGAAGGATTAGCCTCGGAACTATGTGACTGTTGTTTGAAGCTCATTTTTGATGTCTCGTAATTGATTTTCTCAAAAAAGTAGCTGTCCCTTTACGCATGTTTGATTATTCTTCTTCTTCGTACCTATTCCGTGAGGCGAATAAACAGAATTAGCGAAACTTGTGTTCAGAAATTCTATTCGTACGCACGCGGCGATATAGGCTTGAATTTATGTATCTAATCATATATTGCAGTATAATTTACTATGATTAGCTAATATTGTGACTGGGTTAACTAGGTAATATTGATAAAAAAATTCTTTGAAGGGACCAAGAGGTGAAAAGGGGGAGTCGGGAAGCCAAGGATCGGTTGGCCCACCTGGTCAAATGGTAAGCAATTAAACGATCATTACGTTTATAAGGTAAGAAAGCTATGGTGACAAAAAAACATAGACGTTAGAAAAAAACTCAATTAAAACGAAAAACTGTCGATTTTGTAATAGCCAAAGGTATTAAATGTGATCAGGAAATATAAAAAAATATGATTTTTTGTCAGGATTTTTTAACGTTTTCTTTGTAATCACCGTAGCTATCACCTATCTTAGTTTTCGGTCTCGATCTAATTATACCATGTATAATAAATATTCACTTAATGCTATTTACCAGTCATAATATGACCAGTCTAATACAGTATGAACGATCATGCGATTTCATTTTTACTTAATCTTGAACATCGTTTATGCACGGGCAAAAGTATTTTGAATATAGGGATAAGACAATAGAATAGAATAGAAGAAACATCTCGCATTAAATAAACGAAATAAGACTACAATACTTTTACTCTTGACAGTATTTTTATGGAGCCTATCACTCATTATACTGACAAAATAATAGACTAAATGATTAGAAAATATCCCTTAGATTGTTATAGAAATGCTTGAAATACCGGAATAGTCCCCTTTACATAAGACAAACACAGGCGTAAACTAGGTGCTAAAATTCAAATTTGCCTAATCTGTGGGTTTATAATTTATTCCAACGTTCATCCACAATTTCATATCATGCCTCAGATCGAAGATAGACACAAAAACGCAAGACTATAAAGCCCAGCGAATCACTATGTATCTTAAGTTGTCTTCAACCAATAGATAGATAGATGTTTCATCATGAGTTCACGGTAACACAATATATGTATAAGAGACCACTAAAATTATATATTCCATACAAGATTTCTAACATGAGCTCAGCAGTTTGTATCTAAGTGTAGCATATGTCAAATGGTGTATCGTTTGAATAAAACCTGAATATTTAGCGTTAGCTTCTCAAAATCACTTCAATTCGATTCAATCAATCTATTTTTTTGCTAAGTAATTTTGTATTTTTTTAGGGGCTACCAGGACCACCAGGAGAAAAGGTAAGATAATAATTATAAAATTGGTTTAATAAGATAACAATTAAAAATTAAATCAATAACTAAATGAAATTTGCAACAACCGCAAAAAACATTCTGAGTAGTGTTTCCTATAACAATCTTCTATAACATTTAAAAAAATTTATAACCTTAAGGGAATTGTTCAGTCAACAGTCTGTAAGACGGGAAATTGTCGATTCGAGCCCCACATGGTACCAAATGTTTGTGTAATCCATTAATATTGACGGAAGAGCTAATTCATTCATTCATTATTCAAATTTATTATCATTTGAAGGTTTGGGGTCATATACAATTATGTACATACTTTATATTTTTTTTAAAGCAACCATGAGCTATAGTAATTTTCGAAAACACCCAGCGTTCGCAGTTAATTGCCGGCTATTTAGCTCTACATTTGAGTCTGGAAATATGCCCAAAAACGACAAGAGGCTCGCACCTATTACGTGACGCTAATAAACAAAATTGGCCCAATTTATGTGCAGAAATTCTACTTTCGCAGTGATATAGGCTTGAATTTGTGTTCTGTGTATCCAATCATATATTCTTTTAAGGGAGACCAAGGTGAATGGGGGTTGGATGGATTACCAGGAATGCCCGGTGAAAAGGTAAGCTCTTAATTATGCTTCGAGAGTCGCTTTCCATAATGTTTTGATCATTATTCTATTAATATTGAAGGCCCTTGAATGCCTTATTAGTTGATAATAGTTGTAAGCTTGAGAATGTGTATGATGTATTTATACTTTCGCTAAGTGTTTGTGTATTAATGGATGCATTACATGTCTCGCAGATATGGCTGTGTGGATTTCAATCTCATTTTAGACGAGGTCAAATTTCGACAGCCTTTCAGTGTTCTATTAACGGAAAATAAATATATGCTTAAACACTTTCAGGGAGAGAGGGGATCTCCAGGATTACAAGGACCACCGGGCTTTAAGGGTGGCCAAGGAGATTATGTAAGCTCACTTTCAAAATATTAAGGATGTGTAATATTGTGCAATCAACTTTATTTTTTTTTCATGAGAAGAAAGCGAGTTGGGTCCCTAACCAAAATCCTACGCCAGCATACCGACTAAAATTCTCGGTGACCATCACGCGCATTTAGGGCGGTTTTACGGCATCTCAGGGCCAGAAGTGCCCTAAATGGTCTGCTGCTGCCCAGCGCACCGTCCAATTATGGACCCCTCCAAATTGGGAGGGCTTAGTATGCCCTCCACTTACTCTACAATTACGCGACAATTAAGAGGCCACGCCCTCTGCCACCAATCTCGGGGTTGCTATCATAGGGTACCGCCCCCGCAGTACGCCCAGTTTCCCCTGTTAGTTACCTCTTACGACAGGCAGGGGATACCATGGCGGAATTCTTACACCCCCATTGTGCAATCAACTTAGAGAAATATGTGGTGTAATCGTTTGTGTGTGTATCGTCATGATCATCATCATCACATCACACTTCCGGACACGGGCTTCCTCTACCATAAGGAGGGTTTAGGCCTTAGCCCACCACACTGGCCTTGTGCGCCTTAATCTCGAGGCCATTACTGGTAATCATAGGTAGAATTTATTCACGTCCGAATTTGCCTGGCAACCCTTTGATCGTAACAAAGTTATGGAAAATATATTTGTAAATAGACGAGGAAAATTCTACTTACAGTGTATTGTGTACGTGCGTCTGCTTTGTCTCGTTATTTTTGATTTTGGTGTAATATTACTGCATCGTTATGATAACTAGTACATGTATGAATAAATTTGATATTTGTTTCAGGGCGATGAGGGACCTCCAGGCATGAAGGTAAGATTAAACTTAATTATCTATATAAGAAAAAATTATATAATATAAACTCATCAAGTACATTTTTTTCTTACATCTAAGGCTTAAAGTATTAGTCAAAAAGGGTCTTATTACCTGATATAGTCCAGGATCCGTAGTACATTTTTTGCAAGTGATTACTATCAAGCTGATTTTCTGTGAGTAGCTTCAATTTAATGAGCCGCCCAACAATTTCCTGTACGAGTTTTCGTATCATCAAATCAACATAATATTTGAACCTTCCTACCCCTGTTACCTACCACAAATCGAGTTTTCGAACAGGAAATTGTTGGGCGTCTCATTAAAATGAAGCTACTCACAGAAAATCTGCTTGATAGTAATCACTAGCAAAAAATGTACTACGGATCCTGGACTAGAACCTTATTACCTAGCGAATTATTTGTGCAGAATTTTACCTCTGTTTTCTTTTTCGGGAGCACAGGCTTGAGGTTATGCACGTGCCACGTATGTATATATATTTTTTATTTTAAAGGGAGATCAAGGTGATGTCGGCCCGTCGGGTGAAGATGGATTTGGAGGTCCACCGGTAAGCCATTTTCAATTCGTTACAAAACACCTCAAAATTACCTACATACCAGCCTCGATTATTCTTATTGATACACAACGGTGTGAAATGATAGATGCAGGAATTCACATTTACGAAGTTAAGAACAAAATGTGTAGACGATTGTATCGCTATGAGCGATCACTTTTTGACAGTCTTTGGGCGGAATGTAAGAAAGCAAAGTATATATTGGTAAATGGAAGGTCAATTTTCACTTTCTCCTATGCCAACTATAATAATATAGTTAACAAATCGAACTACAATTTTTTTTCGTATATATCGAGAACTACATATATAACTAACTAAAGACAACATATGCACTCACTGTTATCCTATGGAAGCAAATATTTTTTCAAACAATATTGAAGTCAATAGGACAATATCTTTAAAGTATGTCCTATATTTTTCAGCGAGGTGACGTCTTATAATGCACTTCCAACCTACCCACTCGTGGGGCCTATACCTTAACCAATACCTTAAGATGAATCTTAAAACTACCAAGCCAGTTTTGTTAAAATTTTGCAAAAAGTCAAAGTCACAGTCACAGTCAAAGTCACTTTTATTCAATTAGACTTTTACAAGTGTTTTTGAATGGTCATTATTATCGTTTTTTTTTATTAACTGTTTCAAATGTTAGTGAATACTGTTACGAAAAAGTGGTTTAAACGAATGCCGTGATGTGTTTGTCACTGCTTAGTTAAATATATAACGTAATAATTCACACATTTGTTTTTCAAAGGGTATTCCCGGATCACCTGGAGAGAAGGTAAGCAAATTTTATTTATCTTTTTAAATTATCCAAATCATCATAAAAAATAATGAAATAAACAAATTTATAATTTACTTTAATCAGGAAATGTTAATAGAAATGTTATTTCTTGTCGTAGATAGAGCACACACAAGAAGTAAAACTTAGCTTTCCTCGGCGGTATTTTCAAATGGATACGATTTAGGGACCTTCAAGAAAAGGGCTTATATTTTCCTCAAAGGCCGCACCGATAATTTTTTCGGTATTGTGGGTATTCATGGACGATGTTGACCACTTAACATCAGGTGGCAACAGGCTAGTTTTTATCAATTCCCATAAAAACTCAATATAAGAATTAGCCTGTGTTAATTTGTACAAGTTATACTACGTTTTAAGGGAGAACGGGGTGAGAGTGGCGCCGATGGAATACCTGGTGCTAAGGGTGAAAACGTAAGCGAACTTCAATGTTTTATTCGACTCGTATTCAAATCGAAGAGCTTTTAACAATTTTTTAAAGCATATTTGCTGCTATTTTCATCATTGTAAAGTTTAAAATATCGAAATCGATGATGACTAGGATTTGAAGTGCAAGAAGGCAAAATTTAAGTGATAAATGAAAAAGTGCAAAAAATGTATTGTGACTTTGTTAAACATTTTTAACAAGGAGACTAAATATTTATTTTTATTTTGTAAAGGGAAATAAAGGAGATGTTGGATATCCAGGAATTCCAGGACTGGATGGTCAAGACGGTGAGAAAGTAAGTAGAAATATTTATGATCTTAATCAGCAGTCCATCAAAATGAAAATCAAATCTACTACCTGAATCCTTTGGTCCAATTGAAGCTTAGCTAGGAATTTATTTTTCAATGATTGAACATTTTGGTCTCCCACAACTGTCTACTTTCGTATTTTGATTTATTATTATACGTCACTGATTGCGAATATGAAGCACGTGAATCAAGAATAAATAACTGAATGGTATTATGTGGCATTATATCTCTCTACTCTGGGACTGCGATAACTCACAGACAACGTCTGTCACATGAGGTTCTGTGGTAGAAACGTGGCCAGAGACTAAGTCTTTCTTATGTGGGGGATGTATGTGACCCGAAAAACAATGTCGGTCATTGGGGTTGCCCACGTTAGGGGACAGAAGGTGTTGGGAAGGACCGCGCACGCTTCGTGGCTAGACGCAGTACCTAACCCTATCATGGCGATATCTACCTATTTTTACCTCCACGCGCCTCTTGTACATCGGAGAGGGGTTTGGCCTTAGTCCACCACGGTAGTGTACCGAAGAAGATCTTTGAAACTTTTAGGTGTGCAGGTTCCCTCACAATGATTTCACAGGTAAAGTAGTACGTGATAATTCATTGTGAATTCACTCCGAAAAGTCAGAGATCGTCGTCGTGAGATTGATATAAATATATGAAATAACGTTTACGTTATTAATTTTAAATTTTCGTAGTAATTTTGGTATAAATCCGAAGATATTGTTATTGATTGAAACGTATTTTTTTTTAGGGCGACAGAGGAGATATGGGTCCGAAGGTAAGCCAATTTTTTTTATCATACACACTCACACGAAACAGGGGTTGCGATTTATAGTCGTATTCCTGACAATCATATTTGTAGACTTCTTGCTGCATCTTAATCATTTTATACCAAAGGAATAACTCTAAAACTCCGCCAAACTTCGAATTTCGGTTCCAGCACATAAATTTGCAGTGGACAAATTAGCCCATGGAGGATAGAAAAATGAGAAAGCCATCAAAATTATCTCAATCTACGACATGCCAAAGGCTCTTGGAAAAGATTTTTTTATTGTAAATAAATCTCCAAGTGTATTGACATGTTTCGCCTTCTCACTACAAAATATTTACAGTAAATTTTATTCAGATATATGAATGTTCATATGTTATTGCAAGGGTATGAAACATTTTATATTGTGCTGGAACCGAAATTCGAAGTTTGGCGGAGTTTTAGAGTTATTCCTTTAGTATAAAATGAATTATATATATCTCTCTCAGCCTATCGCCGTCCACTGCTGAACGTAGGCCTCCCAAAGAAAGCACCAACCATCCCGGTCTTCTGCAGCCCTCATCCATCCGTTACCCGCCACCTTTCTCAAGTTGTCGGACCATCGTGCTGCAGACTTATATAGATATACTAGACTATACTTAACTAGACGATTTACAATAATGTGTAACGCTTTTGGACTTCTATGGAAGTACAGCCATTACTGACATACATAGTTCTTTATACTATCCTTAAACTACCCCAGAATTACCGTTTCTATTTATTTTTCTATTAAAAATGGGCGGAATTATTAATGCATATTTGTAATTATTTTAGGGAGAACGAGGTTATATGGGACCGCCAGGCCCCATAGGCTTTCCAGGGGTTAATGTGAGTAAACTGTAATTAATTACTTAGTACTTTATTCTACACTATTTAAACAAAGAAATAGCAATATATAAATCCAGGCATTGGTCAAAGCAGTATATACAGGGTGAATTCTGACCGCGATCGGAAACTGAGGATAGCAATATCAAATGTAATTATAAACCCCCTAGCCCTATGGAGAATGTCAAAATGTTTATCTTTTCCCGGGATTTTCTTTAACGCCAATGGGTTTGCGATTTCCGTAGCTATTTCCCGTCTTAGTTTCCAATCACTCTCTCAATACACCTGTATATATATGTATATCAAGTTGGAAGATTATTATTATCGTAGCGTATATTATATAGCCTGTAACTCTTCTTTCTTAACAGGCTATTCAGCTCAAAAAGATATTTTAAATTCGAACCAGTTCCTGAAATTACTGCGTTCAGCTGAACAAAGAACTCCTTAGCTTTGTGATAATTGTATCTGATGTAGTTAAATTAATATAAATTTATTTATTTAGGGCCGGCCAGGAGATAAAGGTGAAAGGGTAAGCAAATATTATCACTTATAATTTCGATACAGCTAATTGCAAGATCGAATCACTTATCGTATCGTTGCGAATTAATGCAAAAGATGGCGGAATATTAATCACAATTATTTGTATTTCACAGGGAAATCCAGGCTATTATGGGCTTCCTGGGCTTGACGGACTTCCCGGCAGGAAAGTAAGAAAATTATAAAAGATATGAAATTTTTAAAGATTAAGCCATATGAATGTACAACTAAAAGGGCAAAAATCGACGTACAATTTACGGTGGCAGTACTTTCATAGAAGCCAAAAAGCCCAGTTTTTACAATACTCTGAATAATAATAATATTTAATCTTTAAATCTCTATTTTACTAAACCAATTTGACATATTAACGAGAATGTGCTGACCCCACAATAAACATTTACGAACTAGACTCAACCCAATTCGTCATATCCTACGAATGAAGTCCCTACGGCCGTTGTGTTTCTTTATTTTTATTCCAAAATTAATATCGCCTATACCTCTTACATCGCCTTTATTTCAAAAATCTCAAAAAACAACATTTTATCCACCTGAAAATAATTGTTCAAAAATAGCCATTATTGTTATCCTCTGGAATTATTCGACAAAAAAAGGCATACGCACTATTGTTATTAAATTTTTACACATTATCCCGAAGAAAAAAGACATAAGGGACAAATTTTATCGAAATATTGACAAAAAAGTCATATTTCTGCTTTAATTTATTTCAAATGTTTAAAACTGAAAAATGTCTTAATGTTTAAATAAAATACAAAATACCTCCTCATGTAAAGTTGTCATTTTGCAGTTAAGCCTCTATTGGTAGGACACGACGACTTCACGTGTAAATCTTTTATGGGAGTACCGCCACTGACGATGAGCCAAACTAGAATGTACATTAACTCATAACTGATCAGTTGATTGTGATTTCAAGGGAGATGCAGGTGATCCAGGGTTCCCGGGACGACCGGGCGCGAACGGTCCCATCGGACCAAAGGTAAAATAGACATATATTTAAAAAATATATATTCTTATTAAAAGCAAAATAAACTTTATTTTAATATGCATTAGGTATAAATTCCTCTTATGTTCTTAGTTCTTTACATGTATGAATTAGGGATGTTGCGAATATTCGCATCCGCATCCGCATATGCGGAACATTCGCATCGATTTGGACATCCGCATCCGCATCCGCATCCGCATAAATCGCTGCGGAGCTGATGCGGTTGCGGATGTGTAGCAGATCGCGAAAAGAAAGAAAGGGGTGAGGGGCGGCGAGGTGCGCGTGTCGGTCTCGAGTGTCGAGTGGTTGACCGCACGTGCTGATTGACCAATAGGAAAGCAATAACATTTTATACAAATCAACCAATCGATCAATTTTATACAGATCCGCATCCGCATCCGCATCCGCGGATGTGAGCCTCTTAAAATCCGCATCCGCATCCGCATCCGCGGATGTGAAAAAAATTGAATCCGCAACATCCCTAGTATGAATAAGAACTCTTTGTTTACTTATGCATCAAAAATATTTTTAAAATTGTTTCCATAGAATGTTCCAGATTTGCAAACATTAGAAAAAAACCGCTGACTCGAATATAGATTAACGAAAATTCGAAAGTAGGCTTCCTTCTTTTAAAATAAAATTGAAGTTACCATGAGTTAGTTACTTTCTATAAAATTCAAAATTGGCAGACAAATTGAAAATTTGGGGAGATAAACTTTGAGCACATCACTTTTATATATTATGTAATGTGTTTTTTTTTGTTATCACTTTCGTCATGACAAAGTAACGTATTTTTTAGTTAATGATTTTTGTGTTTTATTCCTTTAGGGTTCGCAAGGAATGAAAGGCGAAGAGGTAAGCATGACTTATTTGCATAATAATGAAATTAAATACATGAAACTGAAATTCTCAGAAGCAGCGTGGAGTCTGGAATTGTGCCCAAAAAACCGGCAATAAGCTTGCCTGATATTACGTGGGATGAAAATACAATTGGCGAAATTTGGGTGCAGAAATGTACCTCTGCCTACTCCTTCGGGAGTACAGGCACGAGATTATGTATGTACATATACTTTATGTAGAAGTGCAGATAGGGTCGCCCTCCAGACTTTAACTAATTTGATGTTGAAAGATTAATAAATACATTACTTTAGATATTAACTAACATAAGTTTCTACATTTGTCTGCGCTTCGTGTAGGGAGACATGGGTAGCCCTGGACCAGTTGGAGCTCCTGGTAAGCCTGCCGTTTGTTCCTGCCCCAATGGCGAAGGTAATTCAAAATATATTGACAAAAGTCATTTTTATTACACTCGTTTTCAAACACATGTCTCCTGGTCTAGCGATGTAAGTGTATACTGATCGATCTAGAGTCGATTCCTCGGTCGAAATTGGAAATTCAGGCTTGAATGTAGACGTTTTAAATCTTGCACCTATTCCAAAATTTCACAACACACCTCCTAAAAACGATTCCAAATATTTAAAAAATATATATTGAAGAAACCAGACGTTTATTTCTCTAGAAATCTAAACTAATTATTAATGTATTTTTAGGATTTAATCCATTGGATATAACAGCAGGCACAAAAGAAAATCCATTGACTGTAACATGTAAAGCCGCCAATGTTAAAAGCGGTAAGTTTCCTGTTAATAAAACTATGATTAACACCAAAATACCAAAAAACAATGAAATTGAGCTTCTATTAAAAGTGTCTATACAAAGCAAGGATTGGCAAGTGTATGAAATTTATATGATCCATTAATTTTGCTATTCTGTCATATTCATACATTTTAACGTCTTTCGTGGTGTTATTCTTAACTTCTTTAATTTTACTTGTGATAACATTGTAACTAAGCACACAAATTTATTTATCGCAGGTTTTTACTTCATGCAAAATCAGGAAGTTTTCGAAGTGTACTGTGATAAGACCCGTAATTTGACATGTGTGCATCCCAAAGAAAATGGAATTGTTCGTACACAAACTGATGAAATCCTAAAATACCTGACAAATTCGTCTTCTCGGTGGCTCAGTCAAATAAGCTCTTTCGAAGTGGAATCTTTTTACGGAGTGAGTAGACATTAATTACATAGATGTACATACGTACCTACATTTATCCAAATACTAAACAGAGTAGGCCTGGTGTGGTTGACAAGGGTAGCACGCAGTAAAAAATACTTGAATGGTATTTTTGCTATATTTTCCGTACATACATAATAAATAAAATATCTTTATTAGTCTTGCTGTAAATATTGTCGCAAATCTAACTAGGTACTGTAGTTAGCATTAGTATAATAGCATTAGAAATATTAATAAAAAAAAAGTTCATTCACTGTTAAAAAATTTATTGTTATGAGTTTTCTTTAAGAATTTTACTAATTGATTCCTAATTGTTTATGTAATATAGCAATAATCAGAGCGAATGCTTACTTCATTTATGTTTTATTTACAGATTTCGCGAACCCAAATATCATGGTTGCAAGAGAGATCAGTGACGGCAAAGCAAACCCTGAGGTTACATTACAAAAATTTCAAGCCTACATTCGGACCAAACGATAGCTCCATTAACCTCTTAACATGGAATGATATAATTGTCAAGCCATATCCGACAGTAGACACGCCATTTTTCTACAACGTATCATTACAAGAGCAGGAATGCAAAGTATGTATGTTTTGATTTAAACATTTAGTAAATTGTGGCCATACGTCAAAATGAATATATGAGAGCCGAAGATAGAGCCCAGTAGCGTGCCATAAGAGAGGCCTATGTCCAGCAGTAGACGAATTAAGGGCTGTTGATGATGATGATGATACGTCAATCGTCCTACATTTTTATTGTCACATATCGTTGTTTTTAAACCATGAAAGAAAAATTCCAAAGCAACTTAATATTTTTCAAAAAGAAATATAATTAATTCGTTCTAATAGAAAATTGCCTGTTTCTCCTTTTGAAAAAATAATTCTCGATGCTTATATAAATCCAAGCGATTTGATCTCGAGATTGCGATGTTGGCAAATGATCCGTAAAATTCTTTTTTTCGATTTTTCAGAACGAAAATGAGTGGTGTTATTTAGACATGACCCTGGTTTCTGACTGGAAGAACAGACTTCCTATCATCGACGTGTTTATCACAAGCAAGAATGGAGAAGCCCCTCAAATTAAATTAGAAAGCATCGAACTTTGTTATGGTTAGTCTTGTCAATTTTTATACATCGCATTGTAGCTGTATAGCTTTTTGTGTAACAAACTTAAATTGAATAAATTTTTGGTACATGATAATGCTTTGTTAATATATTTGTGTGACTATACATATGTTCAAGATATGAGACTACGTAGTAATTAGGTAGCATTTCTAAATCCAGAAGATGTTTGGTAGTAATGGTTTTACTGTCACGACAAAATGACGTAGCTTCGAGAGGGGATTTCACAACTCTAGTGGGCAAATTCTTGATATGGAAGCCAAGCCGGAGATATGACAATCAGGATAATTTGAGGAACTTTATTTTCTTTGCACCCTAAAATCATTCCCCAGAGAAACATTTCAAACCATATTTAGTCCCTATTATGTAAGAAGGCAAAGATTTCACCAAATGCCATTGTGTTTATTACATATAAAATGTTATGGCCCTTCGCCTAAACTAAATTATTTGATTACTTGAAAATATAAAGCTATGTGTATGAGAAAACGTATATTCACTTTTCAATGAATAATCACTACGAATGCAGAAGCCGGGCTCAAGCTTTTTATATTTCTCATATAAAAATTTTACTAAATGCCAATACATAACACAAGAAAAATCTTATACGTGAAATCTTCAGTAATGATAAATACCGAAACAGAAGATATTAAACGATCATGGATACACGTTTCTGTCAATGGAATATTGGAAATTGTACTGGGAATCCCACAAATATTAAAATCAGCAAAGTAAATCGGCTTTCAGTGGGATTAGACAGCGTTGAGTTTGGGGCCCAAAAGTAAATTACAGGTAACCTGGAATCATGTGAAGAGACAGCAACAAACAATGATGTACATCTGAATCTTGTGTTCAGTCAGCATGAAGAAGTAAATACCGTCATTCTAGAGATTATTATGTATCAGGTCAGTTTAAATTGACATTTTCGTTGCGAGACAGATTTTTCGACCGTATGTTTTTATATAAATAGAAATTGGTGGGGATTGTGGGAAAAATGTTTTCTAATTACAACTCTTTGACAACGAAGGCAAAGCGATCTAATTTTCAATATTATACCTATATCAATATTATCGAGCATGTTAGGGGTAATTATAATAAATATATATCTATTTATGTATTGCGTTTCTGACGGTATTGACGGTTTCGAGGTTTCTAGGCCTCAAAACCTTTTTCGTTTTTGAAAAAGAGTGAATCCAATTATTTATTCTATTAATTCAATAAAAATTTTAAAAATGATTATAAGATATGTATAAAGACTTAGGTATGAAATAGTATGTGGAATTTGAATTTTCAAATAATTTTCTTTGAATCACCGTAACGACAGAATTTTTCGTTTCTTTTCAGTTTTTTAAGTGCATACAATTAAACTTATATTTAATTAGGTGGCATAAGTTTTCGTGGAAAATGGCTCCTAAACTTATAGGTATATACCTATATACTGTCGTTTCATTGTTTGTTTTGTTTTGTTACAGATAAAGCTGCATATGTGGTGAGTGTCACTTTTTTCGGATTTTCTTTATGAAGCTAAGAATGTTTGATCAGACTCAAAAAATGTTATTTTACATGGCAGGAATTCATTTATATTTTAAACAGTCTAAAATTAAGCCGCCTGAAATTATCCCCTAACGTTGTCAGTCAATTTTTATTCCGACATTTCGATTTATTTACATCAACAGTATAAATATACAATATATCTGTTTAGGGTCCCACTGGAGATAAAGGAGACAAGGTAAGTCAATAAAATTGCTTTTTATATTCATGATCAATGAGCTAAAGACCTTGCCATTATACTTTAAAATCATTACTCGCAAATGTTGAGCATAAATAAATGAGTTGCCGACAATATTCTACACTAGAGGTTAATGATAAAATCCTTGCTTTGGAGCGTTCGATTTTTTTACTTTTCCACCATACACCATTGCTTAGGAATTTTATTACCTACAGAGAGCTCTGGGAATAGTTTTTTATCATTAGCCTGTCTTGGTATGCGGAGAAGTCCAATTTTTTTAAATCTTGTGTTTATTAATTAACATATTTATTGATTTAAGGGAGCCAAAGGAAGACACGGGCCGCGAGGATTTCCCGGCACTGAAGGTAAAATGGTAAGCCAACATCAAGAAGTAGTTTCTATCAATTTGACATCCCCGTAGCGCAGTTGGCTAGACACCAGCTTGCGAAACGTGAGACCGCGGGTTTGATCCCCGCACCGAGGCAAATGTTTGTGTGATCCACAAATATTTATTTCGGGGATGGGTGTTTGTCAGACTGAAAAAGTCTAGTGTGGGGTCAGAGCTATGTATGTAACTGTTGGGTGTATTTATTTATAACATAAGTCTTAACTTAAACCAGTGGCGGTACTTCCATAGGAGGCCAAAAGCCCAAATTGCCATACAAAATTCCAAATAAATTATCTTTAAATATTTGTTAAACAAAAGCATTTTGATATTTAAACTAAAATAATTTGGTCTCACGATAAACAATTATCCCTATTTTCTGATGCAGATGTAGGTATATCAAAATAATGTACCTAAATTGTACCTACTTATTACTTAAATTCATAAAAAAATCTTTTATATTATATTCTTAGCCTATCGCCGTCCACTGCAGACCGTAGGTACGTACCATTTGATTAAAAAAAACGTAGAACTCCCCAAGAAAGCGGCAAACATCCCAGTCTTGAGCTACCCTGATCCATCCGTTACCCGCCACCTTTCTCAAGGCGTCGGACCATAGTCATGCAGGTCAAAAAAATCTCATCATTATTTAATTAACGAGATTAATCTTTAGTAACCAGTTTTATTTCTTAATAGCAACGATTTTTAGTTAAGCGATATTATAAATCGACCTATGCATAGAATAAGGTCACTTATGACTATAACACCAAAGTACTTTTTATGTCTGTAATAGAGTTAAAATTGTTTATATATTGCATTAGTGAAGTAATAATGATCATTAATTTTGTTAGTGTTTGAAGGACATAAAAATTTACTGATAATTTTGTGCCCAATTAAGTTTAAATCGCTGAGAAAGAGAAGTTGTGGAAAAGCACACATAACTTTATTCTATGCAAAGGTCGAAATGTAAATTTTAAACTCATGTTTAAAGGGATGGACGTGGAAAGGAAAGCGGGGATGTTCTCCACCTAAGGGAAAGCAGGTAAGGAAAGAATAATTTATTAGTGGACATCTTACTATCCAGGGGGTATTCAGACCGTCATCGAAAACGAAGGCAGGTAATAGGTAAGGTGATTACAAACCCGCTGGCATTAATGAAAATCCCGACATTTTTTTTCGTTTTCCATACAACAATCGGTATTAAATGTATGTGGTTTGTAAGGAAAGCGTCAACATTTTTTTTGCGGAATTTCCTTTAATGCCAGGAGGTTTTTAGCAGTGGCGGTACTTCCATAGAAGCCCGAAAGCCCGACTTGCCTTACATAGTTCCGAATAACGAATTTAACGATTGTTTATTTATAAAATAACGCTATAAACGTGAATGTGAGTACTAACCGGTAGGTATTTATTAGTCCTACGTACCAAAAAAAATATGCTGCTACTAAATAAACATTTGGGCTTGCCTTAGTTTGACACCCTAGGCACGCCACTGGTTTTTAGATACCCAGCCCGGCACTAACATCTGCGCGGAGGTGACTCCGTCGCGCGCCGGGCTGGAAGGCCGGTGACCCCGACATACGCCTCCCCGGGGGCTGGCGGTAGACAGAGCCATAAGCAGCTTTCCCTTCGAAAAAAAGGGGGGTTTGTTAGCTATTATTTTCGTTTCCGATCAAGGTCTGAATACACCCTGTATAATAAATCACTACTAAATGAAGTGATTTATTTTTAAGGGGGCGCAAGGTGAAAAGGGACTTCTAGGACTACCAGGGCCTAAAGGTCAACGTGGTGAAAAAGTATGTATGTTATAAATATATATAATTTTTAAAATTTTGTTAAATTCCGATATTTTTTTTATTGTTAAAATTAAAAGGAAACATTTATTTTGAATTTTATAAGTAAAAAAATAAAATCTATATATTTGAAATCAAAGATGCCAGCATAAAAGGCTCACAACTACTTGCGGGTCAAAGTATTATTGCGTTTTTCAAGTAGCAACACGAAGTCTTAAAATGTTTCGGAAAATGATATCTCACATAGTTATGCCCCCTATGACATTATATACAATAAACTTTTCGACGTTATGTGTGAATTCACAATGAATTATCACTACCTTTAACGGTGAAAGATAACATCATGATAAAACCTGCACACCTGAAAGAGAATTTCTTAGTCTATTCCGTTGTGCCAATTTGCACTAGGCCAAGGTGGTGGACGAAGGCTTAAACCCTCAACGATTGAGTAGACCAGTGCCCAGCAGTGGAGCGTTCATACATATATGGACTGACGATGTATACAATATTAACAAAACTGCGAAAATTTTACCAGTCCCTTCGGCTTAATAACCGAGGTCAAAATTTTTTATGTACACACGTATATTATGTATCTTATAAGTTATAAATTACTTTATGTAATTCGTGATGAAAACATGACTATAAGGATGATTACGCCAACATAAATAATATAATTTATCCATTAATATTATTTTTACAAATTTGTGTATTATTTAAAAATGTTTCTGCGCGTTTTTTTAGGGCGACGAAGGATTAGAAGGAGATATGGTGAGTAAATAATAATGACAAAATATAGAAAAAAGTGAAGTAAGGATTCATAAAATCGTATTGAAATACGACAAAAACACGACGTTGTATAGCACACAAGGATTATGCCTCCATTCATTACTTTAAAATATCTATGCTAATTTATCGTCGATGATTGCCGATTCAAAAACGGTATAGGTTAGGTAGGCTGACAGCCCCGTGGCGCAGTTGGCTAGATACCAGCTTGCGAAACGAGAGGCCGCGGGTTCGATCCCCGCACCGATACAAATGTTTGTGTGAACCACAAATATTTGTTTCGGGTCTGGGTGTTTGTGAGACCGAAAAAGTCTCTCGTAGTGTCTGATACCCACGACACAGGTCTTGTAACCTAGTGTGGGGTCAGAGCTATGTATGTGACTGTTGAGTGGATTTATTTATTTATTTATTAGTTTGTGAAAATCAGCCATGAGAATTTACGTCACGTTTTTAGGTACACTGACCAGCTGATATCCGTAAATTGGCCCATAGACCAAGTTAGCGAGTATGCATACGATGGTAGTACATACTAACACTACCCAATGGTCCACATTTCGTCCATCAGAAAATAAGTAAGATCTGGCGGCTCTGGGATCTCCGTCTATCTATACACCTAATACTGCC
The DNA here is from genome assembly GCA_030295005.1 of Cephonodes hylas. Taxonomy (NCBI): domain Eukaryota; kingdom Metazoa; phylum Arthropoda; class Insecta; order Lepidoptera; family Sphingidae; genus Cephonodes; species Cephonodes hylas. The sequence continues at coordinate 9,167,468 of AP025372.1, read as the reverse complement.
TTGCGATGTGTTCATTCATTCAAGTAAAGAAAAATATCGTCAAGAAATCAGAGCACCTATGTAATTGCCACATTTCTTAGGTGTGAAACCCTCTCTATGAATTATGACGAATTTAAAATGTTTTTGACATGAAGACCTCATGAGGAAACCTGTACTCCTAAAAATTGGCCAGTGTCGTGACCAGGGGCCTAAACCCTGTTAGCTGATGACGATTTAGCCCTCTGCCCACCGGTCTTCATTAGTCCACTCGTATGAACGTCAAAAATGGGTGCAGACTATGACTCCCTGTTCATGAAGAGAAGCGCGACTGTGTTTTATTGAGTGTGTTAACTATTATTTTTTAATATTAACAAAATGTTGTCTTTCAAGGGTTTCCAAGGACTAGATGGGCTGCGAGGAGATAAAGGATATGATGGTTATTGGGTAAGCAGACTTCAATAGAATATAAATGTTTGCAAAAGGAAAAACCAAGGGTTCGATCCCCGCACCGAGACAAATGTTTATAGAGTCTAATAAATAAAGTTCCGCAATTACTTAATTTCAGTTATTATAGATATGTGCGTCCATTTCAGGGGATTAAAGGTGATCGTGGTGCATATGGGATAGTAGGACCAATGGGACTAAGAGGGACAATGGTAAGTAAATATGTTATTAGTTTTATGATCACAGCTGAAACCCAGCTAGACTTAAGGATTCCCTAAATATTTCCAAAGCAAATAGCTTAATCTTATAATAGAAGTAAATGCTGCAAAAACAGCTATTTCTTTAGAGTTGCATCTATGACATGTACCCAATTATTATTGTTATTGCTAATGGCACGAATTTTTATAGTCTTAACATGGTAAAAGAAGCTCTTGGCCAGAAGTGGGATGTATATGGACTGATGGTGATGATGTATTTTATTTTATTTCGCAGGGTGATAAAGGCCCAGTTGGCCTACCGGGTCCTGCTGGTCTACCAGGACCTAATGCAACTTTATATGTATGTAACTCCTTTTTATACCAACATGACAAAATGACAATACTGTATCAGGTGGTAGGCATGACGCTGTCCATACACAGCACCAAAAGCGACACACACTTACATCTTATCATCTTACTCGCCACTCGGTACCCTCACGTAAAAATGGAATTTCACAACACGATCATACCTCATCAAAAACTAAAGGTGATGGATGCTTCACAATGGGACTCGACTTATTAATTATTATGAAAAATAACCTATATTATTTATTTGTATTTTGCGTGTTGATACTTTTGATAAAAATTACCAGTAATATCTCCAAAGACGATATTAACCGGTAAATAATAAACGAACTGATGAATTTTATTCAATTTGGGTGAAAAATATCCATATATATTTTCATAGTTGTTTCTCGAACATTCTGCGAGAAACCGTGCTACTGAGAATTTCCTGGTGTTAAAAAAAAAAACACATTTGCCCTCCCCAGTACTGCAATCGGTACCTCTACCACTCGCCACACGCTTCCACCGGGAAACGGAATGACTGATAATCATACGTTATTCGGCAAATAAGTCAAATATATTTTTTTCGGGATAAACTTCATACGTTTTATATTTTCCCTAATGTATAAATGTGATATTTAAAGGATTACAAATATGAAGGCGGCGAAAAAGGGTATCCAGGACAACCAGGGTTTCCAGGACCAGAAGGCCAAAAGGTAAGATGATCACATATCATCATCAGCTCATATAGGTTCCACTGCGAGGGTCGGACCTTCTCTACAACTGGCAGTTTGGACCCTAATCCACCACGTTGGCTTAGTGCGAGTTGGCAAACAATAAACCTAAGAAATTCCTGACAATAATTTTTAATATTTATTTACTTGTATCTTATGTAGATACATAATTCCCCTCCGTTTCGAAAAAAATTAAAAAGTATGCCTCGTGTTAGCCCTAATAATAACACTTGTTTTTTAATTTTACGTGATATGAAAAAATAATCCCTCTCAATGGTAAAGGATGGAATGGACCGACGACTTGAGAAAGGTGGCGGGAAACGGATGGATGAGGGCTGCTCAAGACCGGGATGGTTGGCGCTTTCTTGGGGAGGCCTACGTTCAGCAGTGGACGGCGATAGGCTGATTGACAATGGTAAAGGAGGCCCGTGCCCTGCAGTGGAACGTATATTAGCTGGGGATGATAGTGAAATGACAAATAATAATACTGTTGAACAAATTTAATACACACCCGCACTAGGCCACCGTGATGGACTAAGGTCTACACCTACTCAATAAAAGAGACCCGCACTCAGCAGTGAGACGCATATGGACACTCCAGTATTTTTATTTCTTATTTGCTTATCATTTACGAGTATTATAATATAGTAAGTTGTTTGTTATGACACATTCATTACGTCCATATTCTAAAATGGATGGAGATTTATTTCTACATGTAAGTCTCGCCAATTTTTAAGTTCAACATGAAATGGTTGGAGGCCTTTCTGTTGGGCAAATTTACAGACTCTGTGCTGTTAATCAGAATTTCCAAATATAAACATCCAATAACACTTTGCCCGACATAAGAATGCAATTCAAGATCTCTAGATGCCACGACGATGCTCTAAATTCTGCAAGTATATAACTAGTGCCGCGGAAGCACAACCCAGTCATTTATTAATTATGTTATAGAATAAAAAATATACTTCTTTAAAGGAGATACTGGCTTTCCCGGAGTTGAAGTAGTACGAAAAATTTGCTGCTAACTGACTCACAACCAATTTTAATAAACAATCCCGATCTTTTCTCCGATTTGATTAAATATAAACTAATAATAATATTTGTTGAAGTGCGTCCCTGACAAAGTTCTACCTGAGTGGTCTATGGCTACATATATATGTACAAGAATTGTTCATTGATATTGTCCATTACAGACCAACGTACAGCCGAAACGGCTGAGTAGAGAAGATTCTCTACCAGATAAATAATTATATCTGACGTCAGCGGACACTAAGATATATTTGAAAATTCTATACCATTGTAACGATACATTCGCGATTAGCATTATCGTTGAGGCTGCCTCACCACATACTCCATACTAGAATAGGTAATAGAACAGAAGTCTCACTGCTCATTAAGCATAAAAAAGTGAATACAAAAATTACCTAAGTACCTAAGTATTCATTAAATTAATGTCAAATTCAAAATATATCAACTAAACGTAAACTTTTACAAGTAAATTTCAGTACTCAATTTTAATTAGAAATTTAAAAAGAAACACCCTAAGCAACACGAAATACTGAGGTATTGTGTGAGTTTTCTTTTGTACCGAATTCTAATCTTATACTATGTCTGTCATTCTAAGGGTATGAAAGGCAGCAAAGGCCAACGAGGTCTGGAGGTTCAAGGATCAATGGGACCCAAGGTATGTTATTTGTGTACATAGAGTAACATTCATTATATATCCTTAGTATTCACAGTGAGTTGACTTGCTTTGACGGTGAAGAAAATCATCGTGATAAAACCTGCACACTTAAAAAGTTCTTAAGAATGTCTTAGGTGTGTAGTCCGCCAACCCGCACTAGGCCAGCGTGGTGGACTAAGGCCTAAACCCTCTCAATGATAGAGGAGGCCCGTGCCCAGCTGTGGGACGTATATGGGTTGATGATAACGAGTATATATCCTTACACCATAGAGTGTAAGGACCTGTATAACTTAGTTTACCCTTGTTTAATTCAATTTTTCTGTGTTTGAACAGAAATACCCGCATTATTTAAATAGTAAATTATACATATTTTCCTGTTTAGCAGCTTTTTTACAAAGTCAAAGTCAAATATCTTTATTCAAATAGACTTTTAAAAGTTCTTTTGAATCATCATTTTTTAACACTTTTTTTATACTGTTTTTTAAACTAGTGCCGCTTCGAAACGCGTTATCGCTGTGGAGAAGAAACGGCAAGAAACTCCCTCAGCAAGACGATATGTCATTTTTTTTTAATAAATTACAATTCTAATCTAAAAATTAGATTACAATCTAATAATATTGTTTACAATTTAATGTCATATGGATACAAAATGCAGCAACATAACCTCCGATCAATTTACTTACTCCCAGGGGTTGTTATCTTCAATGAAATCAGAAATTTTATAATAACCTTTTTTATACAGTTTATCTTTAATCTATTTTTTAAACTTTTCTAAGGGAAGCTCCCTAATCCCCTTCGGGAGTTTGTTGTAAAAGCGTATACCTAGCCTCATAAAGGAGTTATTAATTTTCCGGAGACGAGTTACATGTTGAACAAGATTACATTTGTTCCTAGTATATTATGTACGTACAATAGATTTTCGTATATAAACTGAGAAGACAGTTTATTATATACCTTGATACTTATATCTCCAAAATGTATGGGTAATAAAATAATTTAGCTTAAAATCCCCACTTCCACAGCGATAATTAATGTGGATTGCTACTATAGTATGTTATGTAATGTAAATAAAATTGTTATTATTTATCAGGGTGACACAGGTGAAGATGGGTTGCCAGGAAACAGAGGACCGCAAGGACCTCCGGTAAGTAAACATAGTCTTTACACACACTTTCGCCTGCATCCCCTACAGAATCGGAGGCGAGTTTCTAACAATTTTATTTTTTTAATTTGTTTTAAATTCGTTTCTTGGAGCATTTACATAGCTTTTTATAGGGATACTACCAGGACACTCCTAATGGAAAAACCCAATGACACTATGCCCGATTCGAGCATCAGTTACGAGATATTTGAAAAGCACAAAACACACTTGAACAAGAAGAGTGCGGGCCATCGTTTCATCGTCCCATTATAAAATTATGTGAAAGCAACTCTATCTTCTGAATGCAAAGAATCATTCCTGTGAGATACGTTTAAAATGTATGAAATTCACAATAATTGTCACTAGGCAATGACCAATCCCCCAGCTTTGATTATGATTTTGTATTTTCTAGGGGTTAGTTGGTGAAAAGGGTGACTTTGGACCATGGGGACCTATAGGTCCAACAGGTTTGGAGGTAAGAAAGTCATCAGGATACTTATGTACTACTTACTGTCATACAAGGTATATTCTGAATAATAATGCAGGTAATAGCTGAGATGATTATAAACCCCTGGTGTTAAAAATATTCCGCAGAAAATAAAAATGTTGACGTTTCCCTAAGAATCACATACATTTTATACCTATGGTTGTTAGGATAGCGCAAAAAAAATATTCTTTGCGGGATTTTCTTTAATGCCAGGGGGTTTGTAATCATCTTAGCAATTACCTGCATTAGATTCCGATCACTGTCTGAATACACCCTGTATGTGAACTAACGCCTGCTTTACGATTAAGAGAACCCATAACCAATATTTAGTTGTTGTAACTGTACGAGCACAGAATGCTTGAAGCGTTCACATGCATTGTTGCTTATATCAGCCTACATATGTCCCAGTACTGGAGGCCTTCTTTGAAACTGGCCATACTGGCCTAGTGCAGATTGTTGGATAGCCAAGAAATTCTTTACGATATAATATTAAACCAGTTGAAAGAACAGTCGCAGCTATTAATTGTGAATACGAGATAAAAAAAATCCAAAAACAACATTTGTATCAATAATCTTGTATGACGAGACTAATCGGTTGTTAGATCATTGTTTTAATGACGGGAAATGGTAACATGATAAACATATATTTAATCCTTCGTAAAATAAAGTTGAAAAAACAGCTTAAACTATTTGAATCGAAACAGAGTTGTCGAATGATGGGACCTTGAAAAATAATATTGGCTACTTTCTTTCATAGAATGATGTCCGGTCGCCACGACGCCCCTTAGTTAATAAACTTTTATATAGAAGTAATATATAAAACTCATACACCAGACAACATCAGTTTGCAACATTGTGCCTTAGTAGTAACGCCATCTCTAAGAATTTTTGAACATTTATCATTTTTTGAAAAGGTACAAGCGATCAATTTAAGTATAATGGGAAAATATTCACTGATCACTTAAAGGTACTAATTTTATCTGTATTTATTTGATTATTAGCCATTAAAAAGTAAAACTCAAATCTTAGGTCGAAAGGCTTCAAGCGACAGCAGCGCTTAATTACAAAAATGGAACTAAACTGTAAATTCCTGTTTAGATCTTTAAAGCCGGCATGAGCATGACATGGTTTCAATGATGAACACTAGATGGCGTTATTGTAAGATATTGCATTATAGCACCGCCTAAATAGTTATTTATTTATTTATTTAACTTCAATGTACACGGTTTACACCACTTACATATATTGAAGAACTCTATAAAATCTACATTATATAAATTTAAAATAAAATAAAATAAATTATATTCCTTTGATATTTACTTTTTATTAATTGATGCCAAGACCTTTGAATGAATTTAACAAATAAGATTTCATACGAATTATTCAGTTTTTAGGTGTAAGTGCATCTTATAGCTCAAATCAACAGTATGCTAAGTATATTATTTGTTTTTTTTTTAAGGGAATGCCAGGAATCAAAGGAGAAATGGTAAGAGAATATTTTTATTATAGGACCGAAAAGGCGGCTTGTATTGTGAAAGTATTTAAACAATATTCTTTAAAAATATATTCATCATCATCATCATCAACCCATATACGCCCACTGCTGAGCACGGGTCTCCTCTACCATTGAGAGGGTTTTAGGCCATAGTCCGCCACGCTGGCCTAGTGCGGGTTGGCGGACTACACACCTAAGAAATTCCTAAGAACTTTTAGGTGTGCAGGTTTCATCACGATGTTTTCCTTCACCGTTAAAGCAAGTGATAATTCAATTTGAATACACACATAACTCCGAAAAGTCAGAGGTGTGTGCCTGGGGTTCGAACCCGCGACCGCCGAGATTCTCGACCGCGCGCCTAAACCTCGAGGCCATCACTGCTTATGCTTGAGGCTATAAAAATATATTAACAGCACTTAATTTTGATTAAAGTAATACTTTTTAGGAGGATATTATTTAGCGATTAGATATTACATTGAGAAGCGTATTATTTATAAGGAAAAAATGATTAAAATTTTTTTAACTAATAGCTATAACATTTATATTATATACACTTTTACTTTAAAGGGTAGACCAGGGCGTCGTGGGTTGCTTGGAATGCCAGGATTACCAGGAGAAATGGTAAGCAAACACGAATAATATAATATTCAAAAATCTGTATTATTAGACACGGCATGCAACGTAGGCGTCTCCTTGCTCTGACCTATCACTTATTTTTTCCTATATTTTTTTTTTTATATTTAAAAATTATAATAAAATTTATTGTTTTGAGACATTGTTAAAATAATCATCGAGTTTTATTTATTACTAGCGACCCGCCCCGGCTTCGCACGGGTGCAATGCTGATATTTAATGGACGTTATCATACATATAAACCTTCCTCTTCAATCACTCTATCTATTAAAAAAAACCGCATCAAAATCCGTTGCGTAGTTTCAAAGATTTAAGCATATAAAGGGACATAGGGACTGAGAAGCGACTTTGTTTTATACATACTATGTAGTGATAATCTACAATGCCATTAAATTATTATTGTAAGGTAGTTCTGAAACTTTCAACGTAAACAAGTGACGTCATGACTGTAATAGTTTGGTGAATTGTTTAATGTTATATTTAATTAAACCTTTGTAGTTTAATTATTAAGTTAGTTTGTAATTAATCTTATATTCTTACTTATTTTGTTTAGTTCTTCTTTAAATTTATTAATGTTTTTATCATGAAAATATTGTTACTTACATTTTATATGATATGATATAACTCTAATTAATATTAAAACCATTGTGATTATCCCAAACGCATGCAACTTAACGTTACAAAATATAAAAACTCAAAACTAAGTAATTTCTTGTAGAGTAAATGTCTTTTTTATCTTTCCTCCTGACAAAAGGCGGGGGCAAAATGTCATTAATTTCAATGTAGAGATCATATATTGTGCAGCACAATTAATATGTATATTTTCTTTTGTAATTTCAGGGGAGACGAGGTGAAAAAGGTGATACGGGATTGCATGGGCCGTTCGGTGCGCCAGGTATACCGGTAAGTGTATAAAAGTGTATATTTTATATACACTTTGCTTATTACCATTAGCTAGCATACATACCATAGCAACTTACATATTACCCTAGCAAGTACAACTCTATTGGGATGATTCATTGAGGAAAATGTTGCATGCATACAGGGTGTATTTAGACCGTGATCGAAAACTGAGGCAGGTAATAGCGAGGGTAATCACAAACCCATTGGCGATATTAAAAATCGCGACAAAAAATAAAAATGTTGACGTTTTCCATACAACCATCGGTGTTCAAAGTATGTGGTTTGTATGGAAAACCTCAAAAATTTTATTTTTTGTCGGGATTTTCTTTAATGCCAGGGGGTTTGTAATCACTATCGCTATTACCTGCCTCAGTTTTCGATCACGGTCTAAATACACCCTGTATATACTACTCACGCCAGTCTACCGTTGGAGTAGACGGAGACTATAGAACGCCAATTGTTAGGATCCAAAAACACTTCTTTCGCTTCCTTATTCTTCTCATACATGCACGTTGATTTCAAGCACTGTTATGTTACTCTTTTTAAATCAAAACTTATGAGATTTTTACTCGTGCGAAGAAGGATAAGTTAAAGTCAAAATTTTAATATGTTTCAGGGCGAAATGGGAATGATGGGTGAAAAGGTAAGTGAAAATCTATATTTTTTTATGTTTATGCAACAAACGCAAAAATTTCAAATGATTTTTAGTATGGGATCTGGGGAGGAAGGGAGCTCAAACACTAAAATAATATATGTATATCATTAGAATGATAAAATACTTATCATCACATAGATTTATTACATTATTTATTATAGAATTATTTTATTTATAATATTGACAACAGACAAATTCAAATAAATTTCAGTTTTTTATTGTCTTCAATCAATGTACAGTTTTTTCTGAGTTGATTTATTAAGGCTCTTACATAAGTAAATAAAAAGACCTAATAGTCAGATACATTTCAGATTTGAAATTAATGTGCAGAATTCTTGTATCTTTGATATCTGAAACTACGAGATAAATTACGGTCTTCTAAACTATTAACTAGTAATGCATAGACAAATCCAATCCACTTCTTCTACATTCATAGACCGGTGAAACTTTCGGGAATTCTCATATTTTGACTTAGAAAGACGTTTGTTATATTTAAGGGAGAACGAGGTCCTGATGGGTTGATGGGATTAGAAGGAACACCAGGTGAAAAGGTAAGGATTAAATAGAATTTATAAATGAGAATGAATGAATTTAAGAATGGGTGCTATAACTGCGACTAAAACGTTATAATTTTTTTATATAGAAATAGTGGAGTTATGTTTTAAATCTTTCATTACAAAGAATTAAAGTAAAGTTTTATTAAACATCTAGTTATTTTTAAGCACTCCTTTTAGAACTCTTTAAATAATAAAATAAATAATAGTTTGATAATAATGTCAATGTCATTTAGCTATTTCTTTATCTAGCTATCTTTCAGCTATTTCTTATAATTTATTACCTTATAGTCTCAGCTACATGTAAAATGCCTTGGACAGAAGAATAGAAAATTAACTGATTTTTTTTATCACGACGAATATTTAACCAACATATTACAATGCATATTTCCAGGGCGATACTGGTGAACCAGGGCTTCCAGGACTCCAGGCGCAACCAGGGCAAAAAGGTCAAAAGGTGAGCACGTAATCGTTTGGAACTAATATTATTAAAAAATATATAATTCATAGGAATTAATTCATATTTTCAAATCTAATACACAAGGTATATTCACACCGTGATTGGAAACTAAGGCAGAAATAGCTGCGGTGATCACAAGCCCTGAGCCCATTGGCATTTAAAAAAATCTGGGTGATCCGCAAATATTTGTTTGGGGTCTGGGTATTTGTGAGACTGAAAAGTCTTTTGTAGTTTTCCATACTCAAGACAGAGAGATCAACGAGAGGTTTTTGACTTGAATTCTTATGTGGGCTCAGAACTGCGGGTATGACATGTATTTATACTTATTTATTTTATGGGATGGTTGGCGCTTACTTGGGGAGGCCTATGTTCAACAGTGGACGGCGATAGGCTGAATATATGTACCTACTTATTTATATATCATAAAAAATGGTTTGTAATTGGGAAGGCGATCCCATTTTGCATGTGCCATATCCCGCTGCCAATAAGGTTATGATCAATCTTCTTCCACTGCAATCATTGATATACATACAAATATGAACTGTTATTGATATATCTATGTTAATGCAGGGCGATACTGGTGCTCCAGGAATTAAGGTATGGAAATATTTGACGAAACATTACAACACTATTTTTTTTTCAATTATAGCGACAATATTATAATGCAAACGCTGAAAGTTATAAACTCGACATCGAAATAAAAAAGAACAGAAGCTTTATAACATTCATAAGTTAATAGCCCCGTGGGGAGGTTGGCTAGATGGCTTGCGAAACGAGAGGCTACGGGTTCGATCCCCGCACTAAGACATTTGAGTGACTCAAGCTCTGATACTCATGACTCAGGATTTGTGTCTTAGTGGGGCTAACCCCACTAAGTCATCCTAGTCAGATGTATAGATCTTAGATCTATACATCTGACTGTAGGATGATCCATAAAATTCTTCGATGAGATGTTAGATTCACACTTGAAACTGTAAAAGAACAAAGTTTAATATTATTTTGAATGTAGTCAGACAAAAATGTTGTCTTATTCTTTATACTGTGATTTTTTCTCAACAAGCCCGTTGCATTAATTCCTTCAGAGATATTCTGCACATTATTTAAAACTACTTTTGACATAAACGATTCGATACATTTGTATAGTTTTATTTACGTTTATATTTTAAGGGGAACCGGGGTCCCTCTGGAATGAAAGGAGAAATGGGAATTCCTGGCCTTTGGGTAAGTAAAACAATTTAACACACTCTTCCTTGCACAATGACACAGTTCAGTTTTATTTTAATTATTTATTTAGTATGCTTTATTATAGCCCGAGAGCCAGTGACAGATTTATATGACCAAGTTCCTCTCAAGTGATAATTAGTAAAACGAATCAGAAAATCGAACTATAAAGCCTCGTGAATGTCAGCTGAGGCTCGGTGGAGGGGATGAGCAGTTGTAACCTCCCACGCTTGAAGAAAAAATAAATAAATTCACTCATTTCCTCTCGGCTGAAAGTTTATCAAGTTATAGCTAACCCAATACCTCAACAAAAAAAAAAGTCAGCTGGCTATAACATAGTGCAATGTACGTCAGCTGATGGCTAGATCATGGGAAAAAAATCTTCACTTTCAGTGATATCCTCTCGGCTAAAAATTTACTAGATGATAGCTTATATGTAACTATTGATAAATATATACGTCAGCTGGCTGTATCTCGGTGGAAAAATCGTCAGCTGATACTTTGAAGGTCGTTACGTAGAAGTTAGCCAGAAGCATTTACTGACTATTTAAAGGCATCAGCTGACCAGGTTTCCCTCGACTTCTTGCTAGCTGATTTTTTTTTATTTATCACAGTATTATATTTAAAATCAGCTCACAAATTTTCGTGTGGGAGGAAATGACGTCTTTTTAATTATTCGGCATAGCACTCCAATATGAGTGTTGAGGTGAAACAAATATTCCATATCAATATTTTTTAGACTTATAAGTATATAATCATATAATTTTAGATATATTCCAATATTTCAATAATCAATTTGCTTAGTATAAATTAACTAGTTACTTGATACTTACACTTTACTCCATGTTTGAACCAAATTGAATGTGTTGTGTTATTTACAATTTTAACTCAGTAATTATCAGTGGCGTGCCTAGGGTGTCAAACTAAGGCAAGCCCAAATGTTTATTTAGTAGCAGCATATTTTTTTGGTACGTAGGACTAATAAATACCTACCGGTTAGTACTCACATTCACGTTTATAGCGTTATTTTATAAATAAACAATCGTTAAGTTCGTTATTCGGAACTATGTAAGGCTAGTCGGGCTTTCGGGCTTCTATGGAAGTACCGCCACTGGTAATTATGATATAAACAAACAAAATGAGTGATGTACTGTTCCCTGGTTTAAAGTGTGTGCGTGTTTCTGTGTCGTGTCCTGTGAGAAAAAGGTAAATTCACTAAATTATAATAACATGAAACAGCTCGTCACCGGCTCATAACCTATAACATATTGTAATAACCATATAAAATATATTTCATTAGATCGGTGTACTAAATTAATTAGATTGTTGGATATTCACATAGGAAAAGTTAAACTGCTATTATTGTATTGCATATTATTTTCTAATGATAAAAATGTTTCTAATTTTAGCAGACGATTTGAATTATTTATTTAGTGCTTGCAAAAAGCACCCCAATTTACAAATATCACTTGAATGCGTTAATTTCTTTTCATGATTTTGGTTAACATTGCATTCAAACACCCATTTGTCGTCAATTATGTGACGAAATTTCAAAATATAACACTCGCGTTGATCGTACTCCAGTTTTGTTTTAAGATTGAGAGCTGATATTATTCTCATTTTACTCAACATTTCTTCCTAATTCAATACAAACACCATGACTTATCAACCAAACTTTATTAATTATCGTAGTTAGGTATTTATTTTAAAGTGAATTCATTTTTTTAACAATTTTTCAATCAGTGTAGTTTTATAAAAATATGCAACAACAGAATGACGTTAATGCAGGTTTGAGTGATTTGTTTTATAAAATTTGATATGATAGGTATTATTTCTTTCAGTGTCTGATATTCAATGGTCTAGTATTCAAATCTAAATAAACACGACGAAGCTCCCGAGTACTTTTATGCATAATATGGAGATTGTTATCACTATAATACTAATAATATTAATTGTCGTACTTTCCTGCAATTTTATAATGTTTTCATTTTATGTTTAAGTTTGCTAATAACTTGGAGTGTATACTTCAAAGTAGCGCGAGATAAAAAATTTCATTTTCAGTTTTACTTAGCTTAACAATACAAAAAAGCAGTAACAATGTTTTTCAAAGTCATAATTCTGTTTAATAATGTTATCAGTGTGTTTTGTCAAAAAGTATATTATTAATAGAGGTCCAATAACAAGCGACAGTTTATCTCTGTACACCTTCATACATATAATAACGTTAAAAACGTGAATGTGAGTAATTAACGATAGGTATTTATTAGTACTTTGGTTTTACGTACTAAAACAAATATGCCGCGACTCAATAAAAATTTGGGCTTGCCTTAGTTTGAGACCCTAGGCATGCCACTGTTAAAAATAACAAGAATAATTAAAGAGGCGTCATTTCCTTCCACACGAAAATTTGTGAGCTGATTTTAAATATAATATTGTGATAAATAAAAAAAATCAGCTAGCAATAAGTCGAGGGAAACCTGGTCAGCTGATGCCTTTAAATAGTCAGTAAATGCTTCTGGCTAACTTCTACGTAACGACCTTCAAAGTATCAGCTGACGATTTTTCCACCGAGATACAGCCAGCTGACGTATATAGTTATCAATAGTTACATATAAGCTATCATTTGGTAAATTTTTAGCCGAGAGGATATCACTGAAAGTGAAGATTTTTTTCCCATGATCTAGCCATCAGCTGACGTACAATGCACTATGTTATAGCCAGCTGACTTTTTTTTTTTGTTGAGGTATTGGGTTAGCTATAACATGATAAACTTTTAGCCGAGAGGAAATGAGTGAATTTTTTTCTTTTTTCTTCAAGCGTGGGAGGTTACAACTACTCATCCCACCCACTGCGCCGCAGCTGACGGTCATAGGGCTTTATGATACTGTTGTCTGATGCGTATCGCCAATTATCTAACGAGAAGAAATAATTAACCAAATTTGCACCTGGCTCTCGGGCTATTAGACACCCGAAGAATTTAAATAAAATACATACTAGGCGTGCCACAAAAAAGGACCTATTGCTATTATTTTCTTATCCAGACAATCCAAAAACAGTACTTAAAAAACAAGTGGCCATGGTGTGACAAGATAAAAATAAGAGAAAAAAATTTAAAATATTAAACTATAGTATATAAATATACTATGTGGACCGGGTCCATTATTAACAATTAAATAACAAACTATACTACTCAATACAGTAGAACTTAAATGAAATATTTGTTAAATTAAAATCACAATTTAAGAATTATTTTGAAAATAGCTCCTTAAGAAGCACAAAATGTCCAAAATATCTCACCAAACGGCTTCTTATTTTGTTGGCCAGATAACCAGCTGCTGAATTTCGGATTCGACGCTAGTTGGGACCACAGATAGTTCGCCTTTTGATCCCCCGGACTCGTATAAATTCATTTCCTTTTTGAGTAATGACTCAAGAGAATTCGTGGTTACTTTTCTGTTTCTGGGTTCTTTGAACCGACAACATATCGAAGGTTCGTTCGTGTCAGCTCGCGCGCTGCCGCGCTTCGAATAAGCCGTTTTTATACTCCAGTACAATCTCGTTAATCTCGCGAGATCTCGCCCTTTTTTCGACCGAGATTAATCTCGCCCAAAAACGCCGAGATCTCGCGAAAACGAGATCTCCCGAGAACGAGATTGCGTTCCCTAGTGGACCCCATCAGGGTAAAAGCCTCCTCCAAAGAATTCCATTTGTCTCCATCTTTAGCAGTGTTCATCCAATCTCTTCCTGCAACAGATATAATCTCGTCCTGCCACCGGGCTCCCGGGCGACCTCTACTTCTCGCGCCATGCGGTTCTTTCCATTTTGTAGTGTTGATTGCCCATCTATTATCTCCGTATCTCCCAACGTGCCCAGCCCATCTCCACTTGAGACTTTAGAAAAAAAAAAATATGTATATATATATATATATATATATATATATATACCTATGTAAAAATATAAATGTATCTAACTATTGTGGAACGAAATAAAGCTTGTTATTATTATAATATATAAATATACAAATATATTGGAGGATACTTAGATAAGTTACATATATTTTGTGTAGCTTTTTGTGACTATTTTTAAAAATAAACAACAATACGATAAAGTTTGTTTTTGGGCATGACGCAGTAGGCTAGTGAGATACTTGTGAAACAAGACGCCTCAGGTTCGTTCCCCTGACCAAGATGTTCCGGTGCACCGCAAGTATTTGTTTTGGGGTGGGGTGTTAGTGTAACCCTCATAATCGCAAATCTTGTATCGTAGTGTGGAGTCAGAACTATGTATGTAACTGTTCTATATTTATTCATGTAAAGAGACAAAGAAAATTATTTACTTATTTTGGTCCGCCAACAATTGTTTACATGTATGAATTACAATAAAAAATAGAACGCAAAAAAGATAAATAACGTAAATCAAGTGACAAGAAAATTTTTGACATACACATTTCTGTCTTTAATTGTAAAATCCAATTTTTATAGAGATCATTAAAGTATTTTTTAATGGATATAGGTACTTTAAAAACGCGATTTTAAATATATATTTTTTTTTTGTTTTCTAGGGCGATGATGGATTACCAGGAGAAAAGGTGAGCAAATTCGAGTATTATTGAAATAAGCTGGAAAAGTAATATAAATATTTAAAATAAAACATTTAAAACTAACCGTAATACTGCAAAAACTCGAAAGATTTTGCTAATTTTGATAAAAATATGTTATTCTTCGCTTACTAATTAATTTAATAATTTTAAAGAGTAAATTGCTACCCCCGCGGCTACCGCGATGTCTCGCGGCTCAAGGATGTACACCGCTATCTAGAAATCCTGGGTTTGATTTCGAGCCAGGGAAAATGTTATCGACTTTTTCCATTAGCAAATTCTCATTAGCAGCACAGACTTGAAATATGTTGAAAAATGAAATACATTATCTCAACGAACAAATCTATTTTTTATGGGATTTAAAAGTACGTGGCTGGAGTTGTGTGGCTTTGGTTAATTGATTCGCAAGGGAAACTTTTTAAAAGCTTACTATCGCAGTAGCTAAGCGGATCGTAACTAGATTTCACCACAGTTTGTAGAGAGGCGTTTTAACCCAAATTATGCGCTCTATTCCAATTTTCATTAGACATTAGTATCGTTGCCATACTAATTTTATTACGTATCAAGTTAATATTATAAGACTTGGTTTAAAATGACACAAGTTTTAAACAATTATAGAAGCTTCACTTCGTGTTGAAAAAAAATCAAATCGCCACAAATAAATTAAACGCGTGGAGAAACAATAAAATAAAGTATAAGAGTATTATATCATTACGAATAAAACTTATTTTGAAATTTTTTGGCATTGTCACAATAAACTGCCTCGTTGATCATGCGGTGTATGAAAGTCTCGGGTCCGATTCCCGAATCCTTACTAACAATACAAAATCGAAAATTATACCTAGCTAACGATAACGAGCACAATTTCTATAGTGTGAGACGTGGACATAATATCGCACTTCCGTTCAAATACTGCCGCAACACAAAAAATTTAAAAATCCCTTTTATTCCATCATTACGTTTTACCATTTTATAGCTATTTAAAAATAAAAAAACCGTTCTTTAGAACATATTACAGTATTTTTTTTTGTTTTCGTAATAAGAGCAGAAAAGTAAAAAAGTATGAACGTGTAAATTTTAAACGCATTTTTCTCCACAATTTGGTTTTTTGAGTTGTGACACAATTTTAACGGAGGTGCGATATTATGTATATATGTATACTCTACCATGTAGTTCACGAAATCTAGGTGTAGAAATACTCTTATATACACCTCTTCGGGGCTATAGGCTAATCTTTTGCCTTTTGTATGTAATTTTTATTTTTTAGGGAGACGCTGGCTTTCCTGGATTGGAAGGGATGCCTGGACAAAAGGGTAAAATGGTAAGTGCCCAATTTACATACAATATTGAAAACTTCAGGTATTCTTGGTAAAACACTACGCTGGCTTAATCCGTGTTATAGACAAACGCAGAAAATTTCTTACAATGGAATCGAACATTGCGAGTATGCGAACTAATAGAAGATGTACGATCCCGGCTGGAGTCCACTTTTGGACAGAGCGCCGGGCGGCAACGGGAAACAATTAAGGACGCTCGCCCTATATTTACCGTACCGCCCAATATGCGCAAGAGGGGGCCATCGAGAGATAAAATAGAAGATATTCAATTTTATCCACTGCCTTCTATACTTGGCTTTCTATGAGATATGTAATCTACATAGATGCCTGTACTTCAATCATCGATCTATATTTTATCACCGTACCACAAACAGTACCACTGCTAGACTGCCTCAGCCATTAAAAATTATATGAAATGTAAATAAATAAATATTTATATGACGAGGTAATACTAAGTATGTGATATGATTTATATTAAAACTTTCCTTCGTGTAACATTGTGTTATAGACCCGAAAAATCGAATAGTTTTCTCATCACCACAACCATTCTGCCATCATATTTATATTGACGGTAAAGTATGTTAATAAAAAAATACTCATAAGATGCTAGATTGTAATCATAATTGTGTGTTTTAAGGGAATGAAAGGAGAAATAGGCTTTCCAGGTTTTCCAGGACGTTTTGGTATACCAGGACCAAAGGTGAGAACATAATATTATTCATTAATAGTTCCTGGGTTTGATTCCCCGGCCCGGAAAATACTATTAGGTTATTAACCGAACAACGGCAATAAACCCGCGCTATATTACGCGAAATAAAAACATAATTGGCGAAACGTGGGTGCTAAATGCACCTCCGCCTACTTCTTAGAGAATATATTTGATATGCATGTGTCTATATTAAAATATATGACTGCAACTTTGTTTTAATATCAGATAATTATATTATGATTATATTTTTAGGGCGATAAAGGTGGCGGGGGAGATAAGGTAAGTTAATAATATTACTACGATAACGGCTACGGTAATTTTTCACTATAGTAGTTTCATATATCCCTGCACCATAATTAAAGCAATTATTTTAATTTTTAAACACATACAGAAATGTAAAAGAGTAAGAAAAGAAAAAATAATATCGTATTATCTATTTTTTTTTTTTAATAGGAAGCAAGTGGCCTACTGCGCGTATGAACCACCTGATGTTAAATGGTCAAAACCGCCCATGAACCCCTATGTATCACTACATAGTATAAAACAAAGTCGCTTTCTCTGTCCCTACGTCCCTTTGTGTGCCTAAATCTTTGAAACTACGCAACGGGTTTTGATGCGGTTTTTTTTAATAGATGGAGTGATTGAAAAGGAAGGTTTATATGTATGATAACATCCATTAAATATCAGCATTGCACCCGTGCGAAGCCGGGGCGGGTCGCTAGTTTCTAATATTAAGGCATTTCTAAGTAGGCGTGATATTGCTTCATCATATTACATACTCACAAGAGGTCTTAAGGTGGAAGAGAGTAGCTGTGGTAAGGGGCAATAGGCTCGCCACTTATTTCTTGGAATTAAAAAAAAATTGACAAAATATGGTATAATTAAATATCTGTCTATTATGGCAAGACAGGCAAGTATCAGTGTGTATGACTATGTATATAGCTTACATTTTTATTTTTAGGGAGATTCAGGTGATGATGGGGGATTTGGATTGCCAGGATTACCAGGTCTTAGGGTAAGTAAAATTTTAAAACTAATAATTCTTACTAGAACTTAGAAGCCTTCTGCTGATAGTACACTATTCAAATTGTACGGATAGTCACCGCTATTATAGAATGTATACGCTAAAGCGATGCCAACTCGATGGCTTCGAGGTTTAGGGGCGCGGTAAGAAGATCTCAGCGGTCTTGGGTTCTAACCCAAGACATACACCTCTGATTTTTCGAAGTTATGTGTGTATTCACAATAAATTATCACTTCAACGGTGAAGGAACATCGTGATGAAACGCGCACACCGAAAAACTCTTTAGGAATTTCATATGCGTTATGTGCCAACCCGCACTAGGCCAGCGTGCTGGACTAAGGCCTAAACCCTTTCAATTGTAGGAGGCCTGTGCACAGTAATGGGACCTGTATGGGCTGATGATGATGATGATGATGATGATGATGATCACTGCATATTACATCACAGAGACAATCGCTCTTTACTATTTATTTTATGTAATTTTACGCACCGATGCACTTTGGTTTTTCTGCACAAAATATTAAAATATTCTACAGGATATTTATAGTAATTTAGGCGCAATTTGATTTATACCATTTCTCTGTTTATCTTATATTTTCAAATCGGACCAGCAGTTCCTGATATCCTAGCGATCAAACAAACAAACTCTTCAGCTTTATAATATTAGTATAGATTATAATTCTATGTGTCATTTTTCAGGGCATGCCGGGTTATAAAGGCGGAAAGGTACACAATTTAACATATTTCTTAAATAAATATTATAAGTATAATATTATGAGAAATGTTTTTTTAACAATAATTTAAAATATGTATTTGAATATGGTATCCATTAGTTTTAAAAGTACATTTATACTAAGACAATATGGATTAATTCTTTAATAATAATATATTATAGAATATAAGATTTACAATTATTCTACGCTTGTGTATTTATTTATAGTTATAGTTTTATTTAGTATGTGCCTATAGTATACATTTTATTATATTATGACATTTAAATATAATATGTGTATCTTTGTACGTAACTTTAAAGGGAAATAGAGGAGAATCGGGATTGCCTGGGCGTCTAGGTGTTTCCGGTGAAAAAGTAAGTTAATTTAAATTATATTTATATTATACAAAGTGTATTCAGGCCGTGAACAGAAACTGAGGCAGATTATAGATAAGGTCATTACAAAATCCCGGCAAAAAATATTAATTTTTACGTTTTTCATACAACCATCGATAATAATAAATGCAATGGTTTGTATGAAAAACGACAAAAAATTTATCTTTATTATTATTAGCAATTACCTGCCTAAGTTTCCGATAACGGTTTGAATACACCTTGAATAGAGATTTGTTAGAAGTTAAGGATCAAAAATACATATATTATTTCTGTGATCGCCAACCCTTAACCAGCCAGTGTGGCGAAGGCCGTTAAGCATATATAACAAAAATAATTTACCTACTCAAAACAAGACAAAATTTTCTCACAATAGAAATTTTGGTTCCAGCTTATAACAACAACTAAATTTAAAAGTTTTTCGAAGACGAAATGATTACAGGCCTTTTGGCGTTTGTAGAACTTTTTTTGTCGTTTTAATTTTAAATAATAATTTTCAGGGAGACTCTGGAAGGCCAGGATTGCCTGGACACGAAGGCGTAGCCGGTCCAATGGGTTTCAAGGTAACGTTTAAATTACCAACATTATTAATTTAAATCAATCAATTATACAATATATATATGAAGACCTTCATCGAAAACTAAGACAGGCAATAGCCACGGTGATTACGAACACCGTGACATTAAAATCTCCCGACAAAAACACGTTACGCTAACAACCACATGTCGCACTTCTTCTTCTTTTTCATCAACCCATATACGCCCACTGCTGAGCACGGGTCTCCTCTACCACTGAGAAGGTTTAGGCCATAGTCCACCACGCTGGCCTAGTGCGGGTTGGCGGACTACACACCTAAGAAATTCCTAAGAACTCTTAGGTGTGCAGGTTTCATCACGATGTTTTCCTTCACCGTTAAAGCAAGTGATAATTCAATGTGAATACACATAACTTCGAAAAGTCAGAGGTGTGTGCCTGGGGTTCGAACCCGCGACCGTCGAGATTCTCGACCGCGCGCCCAAACCTCGAGGCCATCACTGCTTTTGTCGCACGCTTAAAAATATAGTGACCTAATTCAAAATGTTATATTTCCACCTTTATTCACTTTGTGATAAAATATATTCGGATTAAATAATAAAATTGTAATGTAACTATTTAGTACACATATTTTTTAAACATGATGATGTTTTATATATTTTCTATAAAATGTATTTGACGAAGTAACATTTTTTTCCCATTTACTTACCTTAGACTCGGCTTTTTGAATTAGGTCACTATATTATTAAGCGTGCGATGTATTAAACGTATGTGGTTGATAGAAAAACGTTAAAATTTAAATATTTTATCACAGGTTTTAATGTCACGGTGTTTGCAATCACCGGCGATGGCGATACAGTTGTAAGCCTATTTATTTATTGTGATATTTTTTTCACTCCAAAAATGGATGTTGACAGAATGGATGTCTGTACTGGCGACAATTCGAAAAATTGGTCACGATATCACCACGACACCAATGTAAGACCTAAAGTGGCTTACTTGCTCCTTTGCTTCCATTTTTCCATAAAAAAATGTTCTAAAAATGGCCTATATGCTATCAAGAGTAGAGGAGGCTCGTGCCTGGCAGTGGGGCGTTTATGGGCTGATGCTACATACATATGTACATACATAATTAAAAGCTATCGCACTAGTACCTATCTTGCTATTTAACTTGTATACATTATGTTTTAATAAGACCAGCACAACCGCCAACTGATAGATAATATTATTTTTTCGAGTCCTAACATTTCTCTATAAATTAATGCATTTGCTGTAATGTTAAGTGTTTTTTTGAGAAAAAAGTCATGAAAGTAAGTTATTGTAATGTTTTTTATTGAATATTTTCCAGTAGCATTCTCGAAATGAGCTCGAAAATGATTAAAACTTGCGCTCTATTACGTATGACCAAAAAATGGGGTTGTAGGAATTTATCCCCTAATTAGTACGTACGCCCAGGATGTTATATACGTGAGCAATAAAAATTTTGTTTACTTTTCAGGGCGATGAAGGGGATAAAGGTAATAAGGTAAGAATATTACTAAGACCGTTATTAAATAATAATTAGCACTTAGTCATTCCCACTACTTAGGAAAAGTATGAAAACTTTTATGACATTTTGCCTGTTTACACTCACAATTATTTGTTAACGAAAGCTAAGTTAAATCCTAAATAATTAGCATATTAAATAAAATAAGCAAATACAAAATATACCACATGTATATTACTGATACCAGAATTAAAAGTCAATCAAGACATTTTTTTTAAATTAATGGAATAGATAAATTTTATTAAATCATTTTATTTGCGTATTAATCAAAACTTAAAAAATATCCCAAATCATATCTTGATCATAAAAAACATTGTCGGTTCAATAATATATTAACCTGCAATTCATTATTATCGATCTCTTATAACTTGAACTTAAATTTAATGTTTTTTTATGCATGACTTTGTTTTAAAGGGACGAAAGGGGCAGATGGGATTCGTGGGACCCCCTGGTACTACTGATAAAACATGCAACTGCCCCTGTACAGCTCCTGAAGGTAAAATTGCCTAGATATAATATAGATATTTGCTTTTCCTAATGACAACTAAGTTATGCTTTAAAAATCTGATGGTGGTTAGAAAAATATGGCATAAAAACGTGATTATTTTTATAACAAATTGCGCCCTGTGCGTAATAATGATTCTTCTTAACCAAAGGTTTGCATCTATTTCAGCTTTGCAGTTGTAATTTAGTGCCAATATTCTTTTCTATAAAGCTATGTGCTGTAAAATTTACGCGCAGAAGCTCATTGAGAAAATGGAACGATAGTGGCAGCCTTAAAAGATTTTTTTAAGCATAAGGTTGTCTAGTTTGAGGAGTTCGGGTCTAGACCCGAAACAAATTGTTCAATTCGATTGAATCCGCGCTTTGTCGCTTTCCAGTTCGGCTAAATATTCAGATAAATCGGCAATCGAGGCCGCCAATGTTAGTGGCATTCCTGAACTTTAAATATTGTTTATTTCAGGGAAATACTATGTCCAAAAAGGCGAACCTTTTGAAGTTTTGTGCAAAGAAGGGTCAAAAGATACTTGTATAGCGCCCGATATAAATGTGAACTCTGGTAATAAAGTCTACAACTTTAGTAACGGTATAAATTCTAATGCCGTGTGGTTGAGTCAAATTAGCCCAATCGACTTCAAGTCATTTTACGGCGTAAGTATTTCTTTATACGTATTATAATAGACATTTGATACTTACTGATCAAAATACTTGTAATATTAACCATGCAGTTTTTTCATCTACAAAGATTTTTTTTTTACTTTATGACACAAGAAGAATTTTCCAACAGATTTTAAATAAAAAACTGGCAATCAATGTACACAACACAATTCATGAAGTTCTTGCTTAGAATAATTTCAAAGTCAATACCAATTACAGCTTAGCTATGCTTAACGTGATTTATAAAAGATGTTCGTTTTTATTAAGGTATTACCCTCACTAAAGATAATTTTCAACTCGCTTTTTCTAATCTTAAAATCAATTAATTCTCATGAGAAAGTATTCAGCCCAGTCTTAAGCTAGAAATACTAAAATGATTCCTACTCTACTATCAGACCATTAGACTTATAATGTTATATTTTCAGGTAACTAAGAAACAAATACAATGGTTGCAAGAAAGATCTTCGTTCGCTAAACTATTTCTTAGAATACGCTACAAAAATTTCAACCCTATATTTGGTCCTGGTAAAGATTCTTTTACTTTGTTGACGTGGAATAATGCTGTTATTGGATCACACCCAACACCCGATACGCCTTTCTTCTATAATTATTTACAAATAAAAACATGCGAGGTACGTATAATTTGATAGTCATTAATTTTTGAATTCAAAGTTACCAAACCATAAAAAGTAAAAGAGAACTCATAGGACCACTCGTATTTTTACCACAGAATTTTTTCCGTATTAAGATAGTCATTAGGGATAAATAAAAAAACACTAGAATAATAGTCTGATAAAGATTCGTCTTTTAAGATTAAACAGTTTTAACTAAACTTTATAAACATAAACTCAGTTGAATTTGGTTGTTCTTTGGGGGCCCTATGATGGAAGTAAATGACTAACTATGATGAAAAATCTATAAAATATGAAATATGAAATAATACTAAATGACAGACATCATCCCCCTGCCCCCCTGACTGATATTCATCACCTTTTTTCCTACATATGATTCATCTCTTCTCATAATGTGCCCATACCACGACAGACAGTTTCCTTTTATCTTTTCTATAACAGGAGCTATTTTCAAATATCCCCTAACGTATTCATTCCTCACTCTGTCACTCCGTGTTATACCACACATCCATCGCAACATTCGCATCTCTTCTGCATGTAGTCGTCTTTCGTCCGTCTTCTTTGTTGCCCAACACTCCGATCCATAAATACTAAATGACAGACATATTTCAACTTTTATTTATTTTCCCTTTTTAGAATCCAGACGAATGGTGCACCTTGAATCTGGCTTTGCCGCCCCAATTTAAGGATAGACTGCCTATCATAGACATGCTGATAAAAAAGGGGGATGAAGAGAATCCACAATTTAAATTAGAAGTTTTGGAACTATGTTACAATTAAAATTATGTGCTAGTTTTATTTTAAAATAAATGGTTTTAAAATCACTCGTTATGTACATATATGATTTGAATTTTGATGAATATAAATACTAATCCATTTAAAGAATGTATAAAATGGTGAAATTCTAAATGTGTTATATTATGTGGGACGAAAGCATAATTGGCATAACGTAAATACAGAAATGCACCCCTGCCTACCCCTTGGGAATATATAGGAATCAGGTAAAGTATGTATTTAATGTATATATAAAAGCAAAAATGACTACGACAAAATATTTTCCCAGCAAACTTTTAATACGCCCCTAACAACAGTAATACTGGGATGTGAAAACATTTTTTTCGAGATACTGCCTTAGGTTTAACAACCGACCTTTTTTAATTAAACATAAACACGCGGTCGGGACATGATTGCGTTTATGTATTTGGGGTAAAGAATCGAAAAAATACATGGACTTTTGTTACACTTCCAGTAAACAATTAAGCGCCAACGAGGTAAAGATTTTTGTTCCATATTATTAAAGCATATCGCAGCCTTATTAATGAAAGTCGTATCTTTTCATTTAACATCGCATCGATTATAACGCATTTAACATCGAGTGTGAAATTGGCAAGAATAAAAATTTCTAGCTGCCTCGCCCAACAAAGTAAAGAATTATAATGACCGCTGTAGGCCGCGAAATGTTTTTGTCGGTGTGCAAAAAATGTGTAAAAAAAAGCACCCTCAACCCTTAAAAAATGTGTAATTTAAAGAATTTTGCTTCAATGGCGCTCGTATACTTTGCTACCTGCAGAACCGGTGTCAGAAACACGTAATATTTTAGGACTTATTACAAGCGGAATGGCTTGATGTCGTGTTGCTGGTTGGTGATGGCGAGCTCATACTATATCAGGCACACAGTTCTGATCAAGTTATCAAAGTTATATACTACATAATTATTTTTTTTTGGTGAAATAATACTAAATTGATTATTTATTTAGTGTGACTACAATATATTGGTGTATTCAGACCGTGATCGGAAACTTAGGCAGGTCCTGGCGTTAAAGAATGTCCCGGCAAAAATATTTTTTTAATGCCGATGGTTTTTTCTGTTTGCAATTTCTGTTTTTTGTGATCACCGTAGTTACATGCCTCAATTTCCGATCACGGTCTGAATATACCCTATATACAAAAAAATACCGCGAAACATCTGAGAATTCATTTTGAAACCTAAAGTTAATCTAAACAAAACACAATGATGTGGTCAATTACATCTGGAAATACTTGCTACAATTGATATACCAGAAGAGAAAATCGTACACAGCTGAGAAATCGTAAGAAGGAAATGCAAGCATATGTATTGTGTAAATAATTTTATGAAGTCTATTTATGTTTTGTCAAA
This sequence comes from Cephonodes hylas, assembly GCA_030295005.1. NCBI lineage: Eukaryota > Metazoa > Arthropoda > Insecta > Lepidoptera > Sphingidae > Cephonodes > Cephonodes hylas. Next base: position 9,141,736 of record AP025372.1, on the reverse strand, counting down.
TTTCAAAGGAATTTGAAGAACAATGTGTATTCACACAACAATTTATAATTATTAACACGGCTTTAATTTATTTTCATAAAAGAATACCCGTGGATGTTACGGTGTGCGATTTTCATTTGTTTTCATTATGAATCGTGGGCCTTACTATGAATATTAGGAACAATTTAGTAAACATTGTTTTCACTATTTACAAGCTGTTTAATCTGTGCTAATTAGCTGTTTGTGGGGCCGATATGTATCGATAGCCGCTTATATCCTCGCCTGTATACCAAAGAGTTTGGCAGAGACTTCTATTACCAAGTTTTTCCGATTGGGTTATAACAGATACGCAATATGGCACAAGCTTATTGCAGCTAATTGGACATAATATCCAAACTACCACCTGCTCCAAAGAAAAAAACTTGAAAACTCATACTCTTTGCTTGTATCGAATATGAGCCATTGACGTTTGATATATATCCTATAATTAAATTAACTATATTGGAGTCAATTATAAAATTGGAATTATAGGAATTTTATCGAAAACACTATACGAAATAATATAAATTGAAATTTAATCGAATCACCGATAATTCGAGCAATGGATTGAAACGAGTTTCGGCGTAGCGCCCCTGAGTCAGTGATATTAATAGCACATTATGGCTTTGTTTACTGAAAGTCATCATTCAATTAAATATCGCGGCCCGTGAGCCATTGTGTCGGGGGCCTTATAACCGTTTTACATTTCAGGTTATTTATGATCCGCTGGAAATTTCGTAGAAATTGTATTTGGAAAGTTTTTCTTTCGGCTTATCTCGTCCTGCGACTTCAGTTCGTTTAGTTACAGTCTGTACAATACTTAAAGAATTGCCTATGTAGTCAGTAAAAGTATTTAAATTACATAGCACAATTTAAAACTAAAGAAAAATAAATGAAGCGACAATAATTGAAAATGTCGATCTATGTAAAATATTGTATAAGTAAAATAACTTTAAAAAGTAAAAAGTTGTAGATTCTAAACACAAAATTACAATAACTGACTTCACAATTCAGTCAAGAGCGAAAGAAGCTGACACAAACACAGCGTTAATCTTCAGCACAAAAGATAGAAGACAATTCACATCTAATAATTTCGTATTTAATTTTCAAGCCATTTATAACAATAATATCAAACGGAAACTCAATAGCTCACAATTTATATTATTTATGCTTACTTCTTATGGTTCTAGTAGGGATAATAAAAGGCAAAAAATCCTCTCAATTTTACAAAATAATTACGGCAACATATCAGGATCGCGACCCGACGGCCAGCGAATAAAGCATTACAAATTGCACGATTCATTGCTGTAATACCGCGTCCCTTTTCACACCGAAGAAAAATCATAACAATCTCACTGGAGACGCGGGAGCATTCATCACCGTTTTTAACATAAAAATTGTATTTATCTGTAAAAATTATTCAATTTACCGCAGATTACGAAACCGATGAAATTTAGAAGCGGTAATGACACTATAAAACTAAAGAAAGACACAAAATTTACCAATACTCGTGGGAAGGCTTAATAAGGGTGTTAGCTCAGATTTTAAGAACATTAAAGTTAAATACTTATAGACTATGTTTTATCAATAATGATACATTCTTTGCATATACAGGGTGGCTAAAAAGTCGTGGATCAAACGAAACAGAGAGATGAAGGAGGTAATTTCCAACAAAAAATCTTTCTACAGCATGGCCATAACTTCATTGCACGAAAATTTATGCATACTTTTGTGTTTTTCAAGGAAAGTACCGAGTTTTTTTACAATTTAATCAATAAAAAAAACAAATTGATTAAAACAATAAAACAAAAGGTTTTGTATTATGACTCGATAATGTATCAACACAAAAAAAAAGTATTGCAGCTCGTGGTACCAAATTTAACGAGCAATTAATTTTTTCCCGTAAATTTTGAAGCAATACAAAAAATTACTTCTCACTTTAAGAGCATCCTGTGAAAAAAAAATGTATTACGGAAAAGTGACCCTGTATCAAAAAAACTTGCTGATTTAATGTTGTTTCAAATGAGGTACAACACTTTACTGAATGACCTTTACTTTTGGTTTTATGGTCGATTTTTCATATCAAGATGCAAATTCATTAAATTTGCCTTATTCAAAATAATTCATTATTCTATCATAAACGGCCAGTTTTTTGTACTTTGGAATGCTAGAACTGTTCTGTTCTTGTTACACTTAGGGTTTATGAAAAGGACAGAAACTCTTTCACACTAACCATTTAATCCATTGTCGAAAAAGTGTCTTAGTTCAGGTAACTAATCATTTTTAGGAAACAACAGGTTCATCACAACTCTGTGAAAATAAACTGGAGCCATCATGAAATAAAAAGAACAATTATGACTTAGAGGTTTAATGATTTTTTTTTTACATTAAATGTTCAAAGTGCCTACCTCTAACCGTAATGCACAATCTGCACTGCCTAATAAAATTCGCACGTAATCGGCGGAATGTACCTGTGTTATTCATAATTCATAACCTAGCAAACTCGAGCTTCTGTCGTAGTTCTTGTTCGGTTGAACATTTAATGTAAAAAAATAATTCATTAAACCACTAAGTCATAATTGTTCTTTTTATTTCATGATGGCTCCAGTTTATTTACACAGAGTTGTGATGAACCTGTTGTTTCTTAAAAATGATTAGTTACATGAACTAAGACACTTTTTCGACAATGGATTAAATGGTTAGTGTGAAAGAGTTTCTGTCCTTTTCATAAACCCTAAGTGTAACAAGAACAGAACAGTTCTAGCATTCCAAAGTACAAAAAACTGGCCGTTTATGATAGAATAATGAATTATTTTGAATAAGGCAAATTTAATGAATTTGCATCTTGATATGAAAAATCGACCATAAAACCAAAAGTAAAGGTCATTTAGTAAAGTGTTGTACCTCATTTGAAACAACATTAAATCAGCAAGTTTTTTTAATACAGGGTCACTTATCCGTAATACATTTTTTTTTCACAGGATGCTCTTAAAGTGAGAAGTAATTTTTTGTATTGCTTCAAAATTTACGGGAAAAAATTAATTGCTCGTTAAATTTGGTACCACGAGCTGCAATACTTTTTTTTTTGTGTTGATACATTATCAAGTCATAATACAAAACCTTTTGTTTTATTGTTTTAATCAATTTGTTTTTTTTATTGATTAAATTGTAAAAAAACTCGGTACTTTCCTTGAAAAACACAAAAGTATGCATAAATTTTCGCGCAATGAAGTTATGGCCATGCTGTAGAAAGATTTTTTGTTGGAAATTACCTCCTTTATCTCTCTGTTTCGTTTGATCCACGACTTTTTGACCACCCTGTATAAGGGGTATTATACATATTCAATAAGGGAAGTTTTTCACTTCCTACAGTATCGTCAATAAGAGAAATTAATTAAGAACCGCATAATAATAAGCTTTAAAGACGATTTCAAGTATATAAGTTTTCTATTTGTTGCTACGAAGAGTCTTTATTATTAACAATATAAAATTCTGAAATCGCGAGCTCTCATAGGGCTTGAATAAAACCGCTCGCAGCATCCATTCCATCCATTAAATCATGAGAAAGATCTTCAGTTTCGATGTAAATTATTAATGAACACAGAGAAGGTGGTTCGTCGAACTTCATCGCATAATAATATCGTTCAACATTTCAATCTGCAATATTTTCCTATATTCGAAATTATAAGTTGATACATTGTTCCGAGGTTTAACTATATGCATAATATTATTATTTAACTTCTATATGACGAGATGGTCTTGAAATTTAGACGAGCTATAGAGTGAAAGATCTTCAGTCGTGGGTCCATAACTATAGGCCCACAACTTTGACATTTTGGTGTGCGTGTTACCCACAATATTGCGGTTTTGAAAGGAGAAATTAAGCGTGTTGGGAAAACCAACACATCCAATAATTTTTGAGGAAATTCTTGGGTGTGTAGTCCGCCAACCGATGCTAGGCCAATGTGGTGGAATAAAGACACCTTAAACGTTAAAAGCAGCCTCCATCTTTCAGTGCCCGTGCCCTTCAGTGGGAAGTTTTTAAACTGTTGATGATGATTTATATGAAAAGAATTTTCAGTAAATGTTCTAGCCGAAATTTTTTAATTTTCCACATACGCTTAAGTCGTGACTACAATATTACGAGTCTTTATTTTAATAATTGATACATCTATACTCGTGTATCTATATAATTTAAAAACTAACTGATCTATCACCTTTCATCTTAAACCACAGAATGTATTGCCCTGTAATTTAGCATACAAAAAGTTATGAAACGAGGGTCCACGGCTTATAGTTACCATGGATGGAGGTAGACAAGATCACCACTAGCGCGAGCAAAACTACGAACACTATCCTTTATCTAATGAAATTGTCATTGTAACAGTAAATCCCTAGACCGTCATAACAATATGCATGCTTTTATTTATAAAATTAAGCTAACCACGACCATTAGAAGAGAAGCTAGCGGCCATCATGGCAACATGTCGCTACCTGTCCGCTTGATGTATAGCGACCCTTGCCTAATTGCTTGTCTTTTTGCGTAGTACATGCAATGACGACACATGTAGCGAAATTGGAGAAATTGTATCCAAACATCACATACGTAATTCTGATCCTTCATCAAGTTACAAGTCATGGGGGTATTAAACGTCCAATCAAATCTAGAATTATTGTACAAGTGGTAGCCGTATTAAGTAGAACTTAAGAAATATGAAAGACCCTGGTTGAACTTTTTCACTAAGAAATTACCAATAGTCTTAAAATGTGTAAGAATGAGAATCATCATCATCATCATCATCATCATCATCATCATCATCATCACGAGCCAAAAGACGTCCAGTGCTGGACATAGGCCTCCCCCAGAGACTTCCAAAGTAATCTATCGGAAGCGGCCTGCATCCAGTGGCTTCCCGCGATTTTTACCAAACCCTGCGCTTACCGGTGCGTAAGAAGGAGAATAAAAATGGCTATTTATGACCTTCTCCAGAACGTGGGATAGGAATTAGAGTATTCCTCTGTCTAAATCGAGAACAAAGGCATAATTATGTGTTATATTTGTTCTGGCAAGTTGGCGACTACTACACGTACATGGCATATTTAGGTCCGCGTACGTATGGAATTGAATCGGTCCGCGCTTGGTCGTTAGCGCAGCAGTTTAATGACTCAAATGTTCCGCTGACATAATGACTCCAGGCACAATTCAACCGCATATTAAGTGGACTATTCTATTTTACAATATTTGTAATTTGTAAATCTGGCATTATATACACTCTTAAGCATTTTCAATAGATTTTTATTCGTATATGAGATTTCGTTAATTAACACCGACTACGAAGCTTTCTAGACTCCGTGTTATTTTTAATATTTTTATACTCAAGCAAGTTAGAGTTAACATAACAATCATAAATATAAAATCGTATGTTATTTAATATTAAAAATTGCATGGCTTATAAAAAGCCCTTTTTTAATTACAAAATGTTTTTATATCAAGCAATTTAATAACAATCGTCTCGACTTTAGCAATGTCCAATCTCAAAGCTATTTATAAAATTATAAAGGGCTTCGGGGAGGTCACGATAAAATTAATCGCACCCTATTTTATAAGGGAAAAACGACCCAAAACTTTATTGATATTTCGCGATAACTTTGCGAGTTTGACAAATGGCGTGCAAACTGCTTTGTTTTTGGATTGAAATGTTTTTGGGTATTTCAATATTGGGGAAGTAATCTATTTCATGTGTTGACAGGAGGTGTGGTTTCAGCGCCATATTGCGAAAGTACTTATTGAAAACAAGAAATTTTGCAAGGGTGGATATGAATGTCAATGACTAAATTAATGCACTAGGAACGAGATGCATTTATAATAGATAATTTAAGCAGGTAGATGTATAATAATGATATGTTTACCAAAAAATAATATTGATTCCAGAGCCCTAGAATGATGCAAAATGGTATAGCCGCAATATAGGAAATTTTTATCTTTAATACTAATCCTAACAAAGCCAAAACGTAAATATATTTCAATATACATATTTACTTCTACTTTACATAAGGTAGCATAGCATGGAAATTTTAAGTAAACAGAAAGTTAAACCGTTTACCCATTCTGGCACTAGATGGCGTTAGCAGGATCGCCTTTACAAAATACGTATAAATGTAGAGTAAGTGAAATTTAAGTACGTAATACATACATGATCATCAGCCCATATGTGTCCCACTGCTGGGCATAGGATTTTTTTTAAATAAGAGAGTTTAGGCCTTAGTCCACCACGCTTTTGAAGTCCGGGTTGACGGGCAATTTTTAATTAAGTATATAAAAAAAAAAGCAGTGATGGCCTCGAGGTTTAGGGGCGCAGTCGAGAATCTCGGCGGTCGCGGGTTCAAACCCCAGACACACCTCTGACTTTTCGAAAGTTATGTGTGTATTCGAATTGAATTATCACTTGCTTTAACGGTGAAGGAAAACATCGTGATAAAAGCTGCACACCTAAAAGTTCTTAGGAATTTCTTAGGTGTGTAGTCCGCCAACCCGCACTAGGCCAGCGTGGCGGACTATGGCCTAAACCCTCTCAATGGTAGAGGAGACCCGTGCTCAACAGTGGGCGTATATGGGTTGATGAAGATATAAACAAAAAAAATCTAACAAAATATTCATAAACAGTTATGACTATTATGTTAAATTGATCATCATTGGTCAAAGGTTCTCCATATAAATACAAAAAAAATCATAAGGCAACTTATTCCCTACTATCCGTTCATATACATTTTTATTGTAAAAACACTGCAGTATTTCATTTTTAAACTGCTCTGTACTTCTTTTAAACGTATCCGTTTTCAGTTCCGTGGTTTAAGTGCTTACAGCGCTTTTCTTGTCTACCCAGTGCCGTTATTATCTGGACTGCTTCCTGAACTCAGTCGGAGACTTTTAAAGTCGTAATGAAGCAATTTATGTGCTCGAATTGTCTAGTTCGTAGATTTAAATGTGTTAGCATTAACGCAGTTGGTGACAGTTTATGTTGCCGATTAATAAGTAAGTTATTAACAGTTTTAGGATTGTTTTTTGCAATTCCTCTAGTAACTTCTTCGTAGCCAGAAGATGAATATATCGGAAAATAGTTTAACCTAAACAGTGTTTTTGATTTTATGGAGCGATTAAACAGCATTTTTTGTTTCCTTTGAAACATACCTATTATTTTAATGTCGGTATCTGTAAAAAATAACGGTAACCATCAGCCAGCATAATAAAGCATTAAATTGCTGATATTTCTTACGGAAAAGCCAAAAAACAAATAAACTGGGAAGTCTAAACTTTTTGATCGCAGATCGTTCGACTTTCTTCAACAATAATGCAGTAATAACACGTCTGTTATTTACGGCCCCGAAGCGCAATTGGCTTGTGAAACGAGAGGCCGCGAGTTCGATCCCTGGTCCACGACTAATATTTGTGTGATCCACAAACAAACATACAATTTTTGAAACACGATCTTTATACACCTGTATATGACATTGCATATATAAGTTAGGCGGGTTAACGTGAATCGACACTGTCTATCACACTTGTACCTATGTAGGTCTGCCGCAAACGCCACAAACCTCTAATCTAGCGAGGTCGAGTGGTTAGTGGTTTGTTGTTTATACCCAAATCACCATATGGATCTCATGACAACTAATCTACTTAGAGAATAAGAAAACTTTGGTGAAGACAATACCTAGAAAATCTAAAAAATAGGTAGCTCTATTATAGTCACGAGTTACTTAGAATGATGAAAACACCATAAAATCATGCATATTGTGTACCCAATAGCTAAATAGAAGAGAATATCTGCCCAGCAGAGGTACTTATACCAATGGGCTGATGATGATAATTTTGTATCAATAAAACTAAATTCTAGTATTGATACTTATATATACTTATTTTCACATATGGATTCATTACCTTCGTCACCTGAGCAGGGAAAACAGATTTGATAATTTATATAATTTATAATTAAATCAGCTTTTTGCTTCGATCGTCAATAAACCAGAAATAAAACTTAAAAACTATATATAAAAATGTAATCAATTGTTCGGAATTCCTCTCACAGATCTCATACAAAATTTGCGACCACGGTGAAGCAATTTGATTTGATTTCCAAAGGGAGATGTTCGAATCGCAAGACTTGAATCTACGTTAAACGTGACTATTTCTCTTTGTTATTCTCGTTCAAATATATAACATGAAATAAAAATACAGACACAAAATAAGTTCAATGTAAAGGCTAATCTCATGTGGCAAAACATTTTTTTATTTTGAAATAAAAGTAAATATGACAGCACTAACTCTAACGATGACCTATTACTCAACCAGCCCATTACCATTAAAATAGTGAAATTTGTAGACATTAAAAAAAATTAATATATTGTAATATCTAATTTGACGATAGAATCTCTAAATCATCTTCATTCAAATGAAACATTCATCTAATCGTCCAGTATCCTTTGTTTGTTTTAAGTAGAACTGTAAAAAAGGACAAGTGGGGCTTAACGAAACGCCATTTTTATTGGATATGTGTACCAAATGTATGGGAAACACATATAAATTAACACTAATGTGTGGTGAAAATAAGAAAACTAAATACTTCATGGAAAATACAAAGATAACAAGTCCAGTTCTTAATGATACATAATCAATTAGTGGTCGAGTATCTTTCGTCGGGTGCACCCACAGTATCAAAATTATACTGTTACGTTCAGCAGCCGGTCTGCATCGAGTTTAATGACTGCATGTTCAGAGCGCAGAGAACACAGCACATTTATTTAGAGCTCTTTTAGTTTTATGATAGCCCACAACGGGAAGCTAAGTTAGGGGCGTATGCGAATATACTACCAGTAATCTTGAAGTTATGGCTTTAAAGTTTTTTCTCGTTCGCTATTCTGCACAAGCCGTGTATTCACAGTGAATTACGACGTACTTTAATAATTAAGAACAACATTATGAGGAAACTTTTTTTATTATACTCAAGGGGATAGCTGATTATGACTCTACTTCCCGTCAGTTCTGGAGGGGGGAGTGGGAAACATATGTCGGGGTCACTGGTCTTCTAGCCCGGCGAGCGGTTGTAGGACGTAATTGCACTCTCACTAGCTTGCTTCGGGTGCTCCAGTTATTCATGGGTGCCCACGACGGACACAGGCCGTAGTGACGCGCTTCACGGTGTCCCCTCAATGATGGAACAGAGCGTCCAGCATCCCAAAGGGCTCCTTTGAGTCGCCTTTCACGTCAGACATATGGTGTCATGGTAGGATTCTATACTACCATTCTATCCTGTCCCTTATTACAGGGCAGATTATTTCAATATACTCTTTAGGTATGTGTAATCCATGAATATACCAAGTTAACGTGACGGATCAGACTTGACATCTGGTGTAAGTGTGGACATTTTATACATCGACCCCGCGAGGGATTAGTTCTCACTCCACTGCGTTGGTCAGAATACTTTTAGGAAGGACCTTACGGAGAACTTTTGCCAATACCTAATAGATACATGTTTCACAATGAATTTTGTTAAAGTCTTTATGAATGTCAACATAACTTCGAGAAAATGAGATTTTACAGATCCCATGTGACCACATAAAATCTACTCATTTTTAGTTGTTTTTGTTCAAAACAACACCCGGTACTAAAGCTGTAACCTTAATACAGTGGTTAACCTACATTCTCGTTGACAAATACCAACATAAACAAATTACCTGCACGCTAACACTCCTGAGGCCAATTTAAAGTTGACACCACGTATGTACGCTCCACTTTAGAATAATCTCTACCGACCAAAGCAACCGAATAACATCATGCAAGAATGAGAATGAAGAGATATTTTTCCGGTTTGTTATTCGATGGCCCGTCATTCAATTTTGTTTTTCTGACTGTATTATCTTTCGTATTGATCTTCAAATCAAACATGATTTGTTAGTTTCATAACTAAAATGAAATGTACTCGTATTGTTGGTTCAGAGGTAATTTGGAACGTTTGTGTTGTTCTATTGTTTCTAGCTGTGTTTCGCAGTTTCATCGAACTTTGCGTCAAACTGTACGTTTTGTCGATATAAAAAGTTCTCTGTCTATAAATCTAATATTGGTCGGTTCCATATATGTTTCGTCTATGTTTGTACCATTGTACTTACTTGCATTCAGATTCGTTCAGTCATACTGGTGTCTTCTTCTTCTTCTTCATCAACCCATATACGCCCACTGCTGAGCACGGGTCTCCTCTACCATTGAGAGGGTGTGACTGAATAAAATAATCCTTCATAGAATTATATAAGTAGGAGATAGTTTGCTAAATGAATTTTTTGGGCCGCCGAGAACTTCGATAAGTAGTCCTTACTTTCAGTGCCCAGTATGTAAGAGATTTGTTGTGACAAAGTTTTTGGGTTGAATTATTTTACCAGAATCTCACGAGTTATAAAAAGAGATTGTACATCCATGTTGTACCGCCTGCTACCAAAGAATTACAAGTCACGCTAGGTACAATCTCTTGGCGGAGTTGTGTGTCCACTCTGCTATATGCTTGTTCTTATGTTAATACATTATTCTGTAAGTATCATACACGCGGGAATAGTAAAGTTGAGTGCGACACGACGGTCGGCTGTGGCTCGTGCGATGAATAATTTAGATGACCGGAGCCCGGTTCGCGAAATATTGCGAGGTACCTCTATATAGTATGGAGGAAAATAATCTGGTTGAAGGTGATTTCATAATTCCATCTAAAATACACGTATTTCGACTATTAAATTGGAAATTACTCGTACTCCATGGGAAGAAAAACAAAAAAAAACATTTAACATAACTGAAGGTAAATGAAAAAAAAGGAGTAAAGATATGCCAATTACGATAAATATGTTATGGAACAAGTAACAAATTGTGGAATTTCATAACACTTGAAATTACTCATAATGCTACTAACCTAATCATATTCTAAGCAACTTTTTTCATGTTTTCGGAATTTGGATTAAAAAAGGGTTACCTAAGCCGAGCGAAACAGTGATGGCCTTCAGGTTTAAACAGGCAGTCGACGATTTAATTGGCCGCGGCCTCGAACCCCAGGTAGACACCTCTGACTTTAGAAGTAATATACTAGTATAAATTAATTATTATTATATTTAAATATACTCGTATTCACAATGAAATATCGCGCACTTTAGCAGTGAAAAAAAAAATTGTAAGGAAACGAGCACACCTGAAAGTTCTTAAAAATTTTGTCTGCGTGTAGTTTGCCAACTCACCTAGCCCACAAAAATGATGATTATTTTCTATAATCATAATTATATATAAGAAAGCTATCAAGCTGTTGATTTATGGAGTGAATTGAAAATAATTGTCCACGGTCCCTACCTCCCAATCCAATCTACCAAGACGCCTACCGAATTTCACGATTTGGCTGAGTCCCTCATCAAAACTTGTGGTAGTAGGTAAACTGACTTAAACCTCTCCTTAGCGCTAACATGCTTTTTAGCGGATTATCACACCGACAGCTCAAGTACCCCAAATATTCCAGCGTTACTGTCTTGCGCACATTCATTTAGGATGGTCCATTTAATATATTTTTTTTTCTGAACCGATTTCAATGAATTTCAACACTTTGATAATTGTTATATAAGATAAGTCCATTATATATATTCCATTATAGGTTTCCCAAAATCCTTTTCCCAAGAGGAAAAAGCGGGGGTCTAAAGATTGTTTATACAAATATTCCACTAACTTAGTAAAGTTGTCGGTTAAAGTCCTGCGAACAACCAGCAGTATTACAACATAAGTGCAAATACTTTGCTAGTGGAACAAAGCCCGGGCTGAGTTAAATCCAATGACTACCAAAGACAAAGGGTAGCTCAAAGGAGTCAGGTCACAGGAAATTAAACTTTACATGCGAACGGATTTAATGTTAGCCGTACTATAGATTTTATTAAAATTCCATTTGAGTTTGCGTGTAGTCTACGCCATTTGCTAGAATTTATTAGTCGGACTGACCGTGTGGATAAATAATATCTTTGTGATTGCACTAGAAATTAGATCAAGAGTGTTTCATTTGCGTAGTGAAATTGAATGAATTGAATTGTTAGTAGCGTGTGTGTATAATGATAATAATTCATAATGATAATGTTTTTATTGGAAACAATAAGGCAATTATTAAAGTTAAATAAAATATAATGCACAATATACATATTATGTGGATTATTTTGAAAGCTATTGATTACACAGCATAATCACTACTTTTTTTTTACAGGCAACAACTAGAGTAGTATACTCGGACTTAGGATTACCCGTCAATTGCCATATAACTAAAAGCAATGTAGAGACATCTAGTAGCACTTTTTTTTTTTTTTTTTTGTTCTCGGGGGGAAAGCTGTTTATGGCTCTACTTCCCGCCAGCCCGGGGGAGGGGGGCGGGAAGTGTATATCGGGGTCACCGGTCTTCCAGCCCGGCGCGCGGCGACGTCATATCCGCGCAGATGTTAATGCCGGGCTGGGTCTAACAAAATCCCTAAACCGGCATACCGACCAAAACCCCCCGGTGGCCATCTCCGCGCCGAGTGGAGCGACCACGGTACGCGGGCGAGAGGCGCCTACCGTCAACCGCAGCCGCCCGGTGCGCCTCCGAGATGTAAATGTCTCGGCCGTCTCGGAGTTTTAGGGGGCACAGTTGCACCCCCACTATCTTGGTTCGGACGCCCCGGTTGTGGATGGGCGCCCGCGACGTACACAGGCCACAGTGCCGCCGCCCCTCTCGGGGTCACTTTCAGTGAGGACGCGCTGCCCCCACAGCACGTCCAGCGACCCCAAGGGCCCCTTTAAGTCGCCTTTTACGACAGGCAGGGGATACCGTGGTGGGATTCTTACGCCCCCTTGCCACGGGGCAGATCTAGTAGCACTTACCTGAACTATTGTTTAAAGAATATTATGTTGTATTTGAAGAATACGTATTTTTTAGTAATTAAAAGAAAATAGTGTCGTTTATATGAATTAGTAAAATATATAATTTAATCAAGCAAACACTAAGGCACTAGATTACTGAATAAACTTTAACTACATGTTAGACGGGATAAAAGTCAGTGATACTAAAATAAGTCAGCGTGAAGTTTACTCAGTTGGTGTTTTATGCGTGATTCGCAAACCGGAACCCATTGTTCGGCCAAATATGAATTGATTGAATGGCATATCGTCAAATAAAGTATTCAGACCCAAATAAAAAGAGGGTGTTTTTGGTATGTGTTTTATTTGCGAGCATTTCAAACCGTTGTTAGAATTATTTATTTTCTTTTCGTATTTTGAGAGTATTTGTTAAATGTTTGTTTTGTTGATAGCTGTGTTTATTGACTAATAACTATTTGTTCGTAGTAGACGAAATTTCGACATATTTAAGGTAAGAAATTAATTCTCAGGTAACAATGACTTCTTTATTAAACTAGAAATATAATAAAATATACTTCAGCTGAATAATTAGTACAATAAAGACTACAGCTGTGAATTTTATTTACAAGCATAGTTCACTGGTATTGACATTACGTCTGCATGCAATAATTCTTCTATGTAACCAGTGGCAGTACTTCCACAGAAGCCTACAAAATTTACACTTTATAATTGTTGATTTTGTCAAATGCTTTTGTTAAATAAAGACTTACAGCTTCAAGAATTTGAAATTTTAAAAGCTGGCCTTATTGGGCTTCTATGAAAGTGCCGCCATTGTACGAGTGTGTAACGATGACAGAAAACATTGTGAATCCCACATGGTCACGAGAATTTCGACGGGATATGAAGTCCGCTGTATTTTCCTGGTTTCAGAAATGACGTTTGGGCTGTCTCCGCTTCAAAACCAGATTCGGTTGTGAAACAACACATCTAGTATTGAACGTGAAAAGCATTCAGTTACAGATTTGTGTGGAGTGTTTAGATCTTGTGTGCTGTGAGTGTTGATACTCGAATCGAGTATAAGGCATAGTATTGTAATTTTGAGTTGAATCATAATAAGTGTTGTTGGATACATCTATATTAACTCGGGAATCGTCTCGCAACTTATTTATTTACTAGCCGTATTCTTGTTGTAACCGAGCATTTTGCAATAATTACTAATATTTATTTACTCATTGTAAAGTAATATTTTGTATTATAACCATGTCATAATTGAAGTAAATTCTTATCTGGAATCTCAGGCATTAAGCATCCGAGAGCAGTGCATTCTTCAATGTATTCTTTTATCTTGCAATCTTTACACTCGTTATCATTTTTCCTCCTTCGTCACTCATGTTTTATTCTACTATATCTTAAGTCTTTGAACTCGCATTGCTCATTAACCGTCTGCTATTATTTCTAGCAAATCATTGTAATGCCGCCCACCACTTCTCCAAGCATCATGGTTCAAGTAAGTAATTACAATTACAAATTTTGTTCGTCTATTAAACTCAATACAAGTCCAACCAGGCGTCGAATGCCGTGTAGATGTGTATTAGGATAATGGATGCATTAGTGGGATTGGTTTAATTTGAAAATGTCGCTGCGGTTCTTATGCACGAAGTCCCATTTAGAAAGCGCGGATACATAACGTAATACAGGCCTTTTATCAACTGATTCGTCGTTTTTGTTATTTTATTGTGCAGGAGCAATTAATACAACGGCTTCAACAATAAATTGCTGTAGGCATTTAAATGTTAAGCACATAAGTGCTTAATATAAAATGTTTATGGTAAACAATTTTTTCCATTTCTTTGTGGCAATGATACTTGGCATATTATCATCTTGGTATTTGATAATAGCCTAACTTAGCCTTACCTTCAGAAGGATGATCTTGATTTCAGTCAAAAAACAGTTGATCTAATGTGCAATAAGACGAAAAGTAAAATGGTAAACCAACTGGAATGTGTAAAATGTGTATTTAATTTGTACATCACTTTCATGTCTGAATCCCACAGGGCGAGGCAAAGGCTATTGAGTCCCACAAGCAACTAAATAAAATTTAGGTAGGCAAATATTCTAACAATATATTCCGTACATTATTTCGAATGTTCTGTCAAAACCAATACCTTGTGGACCTGCGCCGTTGCTTATACCGTGGTTAGGAATATCAATCAATCTCCTATTGATACAACAGTTACCAAGGCGAAAATTTGTTGTTCTCCAGAGTGTTAGATCTTTTTATTAAATTTTTCGTTTAGCTTATAAAATTTATTTTTGCATTTTGTTCCTATGTTGATGACTCGTCCTTATAATTGTAATGGTTTTATGTGATTGATCATTTACAATATTTTTGATCTGTTTGATTAAATTAAGAAGAAGAGTAATAGAATCCTAGGAAAACATCGAAAAACGTTCTGAGGTCATATCGGATTAATTAAACCCTGATATTACTGTTAAATTCTTTGCCATAAAACTTCTAAGACTAAACTTTTGCTTAATATACAATAAAGGTTATCGTAATCATCACCCACAAAACGTCCTCTTCACATACGCCCAAAGACTTCCTAATATTCTTGCTAAAACTCCAACAGCATTCTTGAATAAGTTTTCGATCCAAATCTCTCACCTGAGTCTACGTCTAAATACTTCAGTACACGCGTACATTGCAGTGATTTAACTCGCTCCATTCATTCAGCTTAAAACGTGTTTCTCTCTCAAATAATCTGATAAAGCACAAGCCATAACTCATTTGCTAATTCTCTCTTCGTGGTGTAATGTGCCAGTAAATTATTTTCACACGTTCAACATTGTATGGCTTACAAAATTCCATTATAATTACCTCGTTATGGATTAATGTTTATGGAAGCTGTTAAAACCACATCTCGGCTTTATTTAAAGGGAAGCTAAATTATTACACGCTTTAATAGGTCAAAGCAATATTAAAAATTGTGTAGTGTAATATCATATTCGATTTATCAAATATGTAATGAGTATGGCCTTGTGTATCTCGTTTTTAAATATATATTTATTCCATCTCAGTTTACAAGCGTACATTTGAAAGGAATTTTATTTATTGGTGATGAATTGTTTAATAAATATTTAACAGACTGAGCATTCAAAAAATATTAAAAAGACTGAGTATCGCGTTTTTTTTCATCACTGTTAAATTAAGTGATATTTTATTGTGAATAGGTAACTTCGACAAGCCCGAGGTATGGGTGATCATGTGCCTAAGCCTCGAACCTGTCATCTCCCTACTTACTTACAAAAAATCCAAAAACACTTCACCAGACCCATGATCCCTCGATTGCGTATACCCATTTCAGAAGATACAATTTGCCTAGGCGACATTTTCTCCCCGCAGATGAATTTAGTTGAAGTGACATATAAACGCGAGGTACTTGCTATACCCAACGTATTTAGCTGGGAGGCTATTTTGTACCTTTATTATCTCGGGATAATACGGCGGGGTGGACGATAAATTGCTCGTTCTAATTGGGTTGCCGCGTGCTCTTGTTTCATTGATTGTGATCTTGGTCTGTTATTGTGTTTTCATGTTGTGTAATTAAACTGGAAATTTATTAAGAATTTGGCGTGGTGGATTGGATTTACTGTTATTTTTGTATGTCATGCCATAATGTCTGAATGTCTTCTCTACAATTTAGAAGGGTTAATCCTTAGCCTATGTCACTGGCCTAGTGCGGGCTTGATGACTACATGCTTAAGCTCTTTATTAATTTTAGGCATTCTCACAATTTTTTATTTCGCTAACAATACGTCGATAATAAAATTTATCAAAATTACACACAATAGCCCTTTAGCTTCGCCCTTCGAGGCCATCACTAATTTCGCACACTTTAAGATTTCTCTACAAGGGAAAACCAAGACCACAGCACTAATGCTTTAACTATTTAACTTTCGCTGCAGAAATAATTTCTTTATTGATGAAAACTGAGTTAAACAAGTGTAAAACTTTACTACAACGAAGGCGCAAGCCTTTTGAAATTGCTCGAGATAATTAGAAAGGCGAAGTTCCACGCCCGCATGTCACAGCCTTTCGCTAATATCTCACGCGACGGATTAAACAGTTAGTGAAGTTTATATTAAAACATTCCGATGACTTTGTGGTGAAGAAATGCTAGGGGTGGACTTTGAATATAATTTTTGTGTGTATTTTTTTTGTGCGTATAAAAAAGGTATGGTGAAAATTTTCATTGTTGGGTCGCTGAGTTTACATGAGTTGCAGTCTTACAAAAATATATCTAGTCTTTAAGCTATGGTGAAAAATATGTACATACCTACCTAGTGTGTAAAATGTGTACGTCATGATTTCATTCTTATCAAAACAGCTTCTTAGTTGACAAGCTCTGTGGTGCAATTTGAGATACGAATTGAAGTGAGATCCTCGATCAGAGACTAACCTTGGTGGAGAGGTCTACAAATTTCTTGTTATTGTTGACCGACACTGAATGCCATTTAAATTGTAACTTATTAATGTGAAAGGGTTGGGATTACATGTCTTAACCGTTTAACTGACGTACGTTTGCGTAAATATTAAAATACCACCTTCGTGATTGTAATATAGTAAACATCTCAAATGTATTGCTATATTTGAATGGAGCTATCAAATTTACCTTACAAAACCGCAAATTTAAACCTCGTATTTTTTTCTGGTACCGAAAAATGTTTCGACAGAAATAATATTGACATTATAGCCGTTTTGTGAAAGTTAATTCGTACGGAAAATTTGTATCGGTTCTTTTACCAGCTGTTGTATTTCATAACACCATTCGTCTTTCCACACCTCTGTTTAATGAACCAAATAATATTCGGACCGCGAATTTCTTGTTTTTCTTTTCCTGTCCCTTCTGTCTTATCCTGTTACAAAAAATAATAGTATCATTTAAGGATAACTCAATGAAGGTGTGTATTTCTATACAAATGTCCAGCCAAATCTATTTTTGTATACTACAAATAGCGTTCGAGCAAAATGCTGTTTTTGGGAAACACTTCCAGACTTTTTGTGAAAATTTTACTTAAGCCTAAGCGTGGAATTTTAAATACGGTAGTTGTTTAAGACGTTTTAGAATAACTGTATTCTTGGTTTCTTTAGATTTGTTTTAGTGTTCCTTTTATCGCGTAGCCGAATAAAATTTAAAACTTCTAACTTTTCCTGTCCTCGTACTTGCCTCATTATTTAAAACTTAATCAGGCTATTTCTCTCAGAAAAGCATCCAAATTCTCCACTAATATAGAAGACGACACAACAAAGCGTAGTGGATAAATCTAAGGGTAGTCTAAGCTTCTACTCAATCTTCTCAAAACCTTAATAATCAATTCTAGAGCTGAACACCCGTTGCCAATAGCAGTGTTTACGACAACGATCAAACTTAAGTGGCGATTGTAGGCGATGATCCAACTCACATACGCAACAATCAAGTATTGTGCAAACATCAGACGCCCTGCTCGATTCCATTTGAGCGTTAACGGGAGTACTACTCCATATTAATTGATCGACAATAGATTATATAACTGTAGCGGATTAAGAGCTTCTTGATTATGCCGGGTTATACCGTGTTTGTGCTTAGAAACAAATAGTAATTTACTGAAACTGGTAACAGATGGAATGGAATCTAAATTCGTTTTTGATTAAGTGATGTTGTAATGAGCCGTGGTAAATATTAATTTGTATAATGTTTCTGTAATAAAGAAAAGAAACTACGCATTAAGTATTTTATTGAGAAGATTTTTAGGGTATTAGAAATAAAAACTTACAATGTTAGTCATTTTATTAGTCTGCATTAGTTATAAGATTTTAAGTCTTAGAAGCTAATTACTTGAGACACGAGAGAAATCAAGAAACTTTCGGAAATTACACATTAAATCAAAAATTAAATAAAGAATCAGAACACAAAATACACAACCTCCATTAAAAATAATCTCAAATTAAACCAAGCTTATTCGAACTCGTGTATGTTATCCTCAATGAAAAATGGAGAAAATGATTTTTTTATTCTTAGAAAATCTTTTATTTATTTTGCTATCATAACGTTTATCATTTGTTTTTGTTTAAGCGCAGAAAGTTTCTTATTCCAATGCTGTGATCTCACCAATCCATCAATCAATGAGTTATTTAATGGCAAAGAAATACTTTATGATACATTTTATTTCCATCCCATGAACCATTACCGAACTGTACATACAAACATCGAAAACATCAAACATTTACCTGTCATGCCGATAAAAGCCCCCAGGCTGTACGTCACATGCTCCTCAGCACACGATACATCAGAACCGCTCCGATTGTCAACGTACATATCTATTGTTTCCCAAAGAGAAACACGGACCATAATCGCATAAACCAATTGAAATAATCGAGCACGATTAACTATCGATAATTTCATTCGATTTGAATCGATTGTTAACTGTCGTAATATTTATAATTAGGAAAATGTTCTAAATCGCCATGATTAATCAAAGAAAAAAATATGTAGGGAAGTATTGAGTACCAAAAGGCGGCTGGTATCCCGCGATATTGCGAAACGTGGATACAGAGCCTACGGAACACGAAACAGTAACCAGGGGTGCATTTCAGCATCCACATGTCGCCAGGTCTGCGTTTGTACCTAATAGGACCAAGTCTATTGCCGATTTTTCTGATTACCAGACTTTGTGTGGTAATTTATTAGAAAAAGTCTGAAGTATATACGTCATTACAATATTATTTTCGATATTCTGTGTCAGCTATCATCATCAATCAAACTCTATCGTAGCAAATAAACTCACACCAACAGTAACAGACATGGTCTGAAAATAACAGAAAAATAAAAGGGTTTTACCATATATGGACGCCAATATTTTTGTAATCAACAAATTGTTGTTTGAGTATTGTGCTATTGGAGAACTTTAGTTGGTTATTGAGATTTACTAAATAAGAAGAACTTTTAAGGTCCATCAAAACTAACCATTTACCAAATATTTAGTTATCTTTTTTCATGGTGACAACAGAAGATGTTAGAAGAATAAAAATACGTTTAAAAGCTCCATTGTTGGTCAAAGTTTTCAATATCATATAAAAGTTAATAATTCAGACACGGATATAAAATGTTAATGAAAATAGAAGCGTTAAAGCAACCCTTGTTAGACCTCTTGTAATAAAACAGCTGAAAACTTAATGACGAAATATATAAGTATGGCCTTTTTACGACAAATGAAAAATAAACAAGGAAAAGAAAATTGCCAAAGAAGCCGCAGAGTCATCAAGATTCTCGTAAACGTAATGAAATTTACAAAATTAATCCACCTAACAAACGAATTTTACTTAAAACAGATAGTGAATTGGTCTCTAAACTGCTTTCAATGTTATAAGTCTAAGCGATGACTTAATTGCGATCTTTTATTCGGATAAGTATGGAGTACCTTACTCCTTATGTACTTTTACTAAAACTCTCATATTTTCTCATGAGACGATTATTGTCCTATTATGTGGATAAAAAACTGTAACACAAATATTACTATTTGGCAAATAAATGTGACAAGAAACGGGTTCTTTATCGATTTCCGATGAAGGGCTTTATCATCATCGTGAGTTCTAGTCTAAAGTATGCTATTATTTTCGGCGTAACATGAAGTAGTACGTTAGCAGACCGGTTTAATGATATGGATAAGAACCTTATCCATAACTTCTTGATACACTATTTGGACAGCATTGAAGTTACCGTCAGGTCACGTAGTTATATTAATTCATCAGCCAATGGAAGTCCAATGCTAAACTCAACGTCCCACCAACTTTACAAGGACGTCGGACCATGTTGTTGGTGGATGTCATATGCTTCGCGTTACGACTTATGACGTAGCAACGTAGACTCCATTCAAGTTTTATTCACCAAGTTCTAAATCAAAACAAAAAAGCATCAAAATTAATTGATCCACACGTCGTATAAGCAACCTCGATTCGGTCTATAAAATAATGAAGTAATGGGATAGGCCGGACCCGACAGGATGGGTACGCAGAGCTACTAATGAGTCCGGAGGGACCATACCTAATTAATACGAGCTCAGACAAAAGCATTTTCTTGTTTGCCGAGCTTGCGGTCAGTGAATCGGTGATGCGTTACATGCGGAGTGAAATCGGTCAAACGGCAGTTTTTACCCACATCAATGTACCGTGTAAACAATTCAGAAAGTGATTTCCTCGGCCCTTTGCTCGGCCCAATGGTCCTCAGTGATGTCTCCTTCATAAATTATTATAGCTCGGCGTTAAGTGATCGCTGAAAGGGCTCTGTTGACGTACAAAGTGTTCAAATATTAATGAGTGGACGAAATGAAGTACATCAACGCCTACGTGTTTTATCTTTTGCGCTTTAATTTATTCATTGTATGTTTTAATATACATGTAGAAAACAGTATTGAAATAGATTAATCACAAACCTAAATTGTGGTCAAACTAGCATTTGAAATGTTATAGTATCTATGGTATTATAAAATGACTTGACATATGTAAGTATATTATACCTCATTCACGATAACTTGATTCTTTTGGCAGATGTCAATTTTTCTGAGACATGACTTTGAAATAAAAAACGTATCATTTTATTATTTTAAAAATTTTATAAATATAAAAAAGAATACACATACAACACTAAAGTCCCTAAAGATATAAGCGGTATCCGAGAATTTTGAGGCTTTATTGCTTCAAAGTAAAATTAAAATAGGAACACTGAAAATAATGGACGCTTTTACAATGTTACATCGGGTGGACGGAAAGGGACGTAACATCGTTCATATCGATGTCCACGTCGATAATTTTACTGAACACTATTATGATCATGGCTGTGCTCCTTTTTCTTAATAAAAACTGTTTTAAAGATAAAGCTATTTAGTTTTTCAACCTTAATTTTTACATACTGGGTTATTTTTGGACCTCCCGTCAACTTAAAATAGGTGGTTTAGACCATGAAACGTGATAAACATTTCGACCCTCCCATAAAAAACTGCTCATGTGGTCGATTTCGTATAGAAGGTCTGATTTTTTTTTCACTTTTCGACCCGTGTTTCTTTGGGGAAGTTGTTTACTTTCGTGGTCTAAAACACCTATTTAAATTTGGCGGGAGGTATAAAAATAACCCTGTTATATTAAATAAGTACTTATTATGAACTTTGACCAACTATCGCTTATCTACATAATGTTTTACATGTCGAAAGTAATAAAGAATTTCACTCATAATGCAGTATTTTAAAACGCAATATTTTTGTTCTACTAGATATTTTCTGTTTCCCATCATTAGTCGATATGCCAAAAGAATCAAGTTATTGTGAATGAGATATAGTCTCGCTTATACCCAAGAACGGTAAGATTGTTAGTTTCTAAGGTCGTATTATTTTTTATTTTATTTCTGTGAACATGCTATGGTTTACGATATTATTTCTCAAACTGCGTTATTAAAATAACGTCTACATCTGAAATGAAAATCTATTGAACACTTAGCAAACAGAAACACTACTAATAATCAGAAGCAATATTGGTAACCCTACAACACCTGAAAAGCGAACTTTACGTAACAATTCTCGTAATTACTGGTTGCAGTGGTCTCGCGCTCAGAACCATAACTCACCGCGTACTTACAGACTAGGCTATGTCCGACGTAAACCAATTACATACAAACTTTGAAGCTCGTGTGCAAGATACTGCAAAGGGTTGGCTGTGCCTCGGGCGGTTTGCTCACCGGCCCCTGTGTACTGTTGAGCCGAGAATGATAGTGGCAGTATGGAATGGTAGATAAGATTTTTCTTCTATTAATAAAAAAAATATATAAAAATTGGTTCACGGATCGGATTTAATATTTTCAATGCTAAAATAACGCAGAATACAATATAAACTATTATGTTATTACAGCACGATTAAACATAAGGTATTTTAAATAAGAAATAAGGTTCTGGAAATCAATGTTGGATTCATTCGCTGTCCCCCGTTTTATTTGTGCTATGTATTAGTAACTTCGTAGGCAGGAACCCTGTAAGATCCAGAAGTTTTAGCCTAAACATTCAGTTAATAAAGTCGATCTAAATAAATTTCATAAGATCAGATAATTAAGTATAAGTTTCTTAAATTTCGTTTTTGGCTTTGATTAATGTATATGTTAACTTAAATTACAAAATCTAAAACTCTTGAAGTGAAAGAAAATTTGCAGCTAAAGACTTTAGCCACATTGTACTCGACTAGGATCAAATACATATTACTTTATACCTACATAATATGTACATACATATATGAATGTAAATGAAGTGAGCATACTGTTTGATATCATACTCGTGACTTACTAGTTGGCACGTATCGCGCCTACAAACACGCTTAATTTCACGTATGCTAAGTCATTCGAGTGCTTAGGTAACCACTAAGTGACGCCGGCCGCTGGGCCTTGTGCATTTATGTTCCCATCGAGATTAACGATCTAATCTCGTAAATTTCCTGAGGGTCAACTATCCATTAATGAATATGGTACATAATAGATTTAAATCTATTGCTAGTAATTATATACATATTGTTATTATGTAATTATGATTGTTGTTATCGAAATAGTGATAGACTCGAGGTTTAGGCACGCCGTCGAGAATTTCGGCGAACGCGGATTCAAACCTCAGACTACGATCTGGAAGTTATGTCTATTCATAATTTTTTAACACCTAAAAAAATCATAGGAATATTTTAGGTGAGTACTATGTATAATAGTTTGCCTACCCACATCACGCCAGCGTGGTAGACGAAAGCCTACTAAAGAAGATAAATAATAACAAAAAAATTCTTTCTAAATTTCAACCACAACAAAAAACTGCGAAGAAAATATATCCCCAATTTTTTCGAACTCAAACTACTGGTAATATCGGGCTCACTTTATCATGTCCTTATCAGCAAAAAACTAGTTTTTTCCCAGAACTTGTGGGATATATTGCGTAAGATTTCTTCGGGTTCCTAAAACGCGAAGTTTGAATTTCAATCTCTACGTGATTGGGGTGCCAAGTTTATCCCTATTACTATGGGAAACTCATTTGACGCCTTGAGATTTTTTCGTGAACTATTTTTTATTCAATTTGGTTCCCCGCATTTATGTAGGTTTGTTTTGCAATTCGATTCTTATCTTTCAGATCTATTTAAGTGTGTTAATGTGGTTGTTAAATGTACCGGTACGTATACCTATGTCTCATGGGTGAGCAGTTTAATGAGTGGATTCGATCCTTTAGTTCACCACGCCTTTGACGAATGTTTGTGTGATTTACAAAAAATGTGATTTAAAATTTCAGGTTTGGGTGTTTGAGATCATCTGGATTATATAGATATAAATTGTACATTCTCGTATATGTAGTAATCATCTGGATATATGTCAACAAAGACACCCGCAAAATTAAAGCATCTTTTTGTTATTCCGATAGGAATTCGCGAAACCCGACGACAAAGAGTTACAAATCAAAACGTCCCGATATTTTCCATCGAGCGATTGTGTGAAACTCGGAACTAAGTTTGAGCGCCAAAGCTATGTGAATTTGCATGATTACCGCCGACGGGAGAGGCACAATTTCCGCCACGATTCCTTTCGACTTCAGATGATATCCATGGGATAATGAGCTACAAAATAGTCCGACTTTGTAAAGCTGTTTATAAAATATGATGTGATAATGGCCATCGTCAAGGTTTATTCGTTTTTTTAGGAAAGCGGCTTACGCTAGTTTACAAGAACTATTATCGAAAGGCTTTTTTTAATGAAGAGTGTCTTTTATCAGTCTATACTTTATCTGATGTAGATGCGATATAATTATTGTAACAGACTTGTCTGTCTATCGATTAGAGTACTCTAATAGGCAGACAAACTTAATATAAATAGTTGAAGATGCGTTTTTTTTGTAAGGCTAGATTACTTTTATTGACAGCGTTTATGGCGCAGTTGGTTTAACGAATGGAGAGACCGCGGATTCGATACCCGCAGTGACACAAATATTCGGGCGATCCACAAATATTTGTTTCTGGCGTCGGTGATTGTTTGTATGAAAATGCTATGAAATCTTAGTGCGGGATCAGAGCAATGTCGGTAACTTTTCTTCATTCCAGGCATTACTTGTTCAGAAGCAGTAGTATAAGAGTATTTAATTATACGTTATTTATACAAATATTTAGTTGCTCTAAACGACCATTTATTTTCTTTGAATGCGATTTGAATATAACTTAAATGTAAGAACTCAGATTTCCTCGGGAAGTTTTAAGCGGTAATGCATCTCGGGCCAATGTTAATGAAATAGACGGCTTAAAGACTATCTCATTCTCGAATATTCAATTCAACTTAAGCAATACAGCTTAGCATCTGCCACTATACGACGTTCGAATGGACGGTTCAAATTCTCCTAAGGCCGTTGGGATTCAAGATACAACTATCTACGAAATTCGCTTTTGGGTATAGCAGTTACTTTAGTAAAGGACAGTGATCATACCTACTGTAACTATACAGTTTGTTAATATAATTAAATCAGCACATACTTGTACACGATTGCATTTTGATCTCGCAATTCAAGTATATTCCCCGTGTCTTATAAGTATATTTACCCGTGCCTTTGGGTCGCTGGTTCGATTTCCGGGTCGGGTAGTGTTATTGGATTATGCCATTAGAAAATCCTTTGTATACGAGTATATCTCAGTATCTCAGCTCGCCAGCTACTATATGGGACTGATACATACCTCGAGGAACGCCGGTGTAGGTATGTATTAATGTAGAAGAAGTCGGAGGAGTACCTTCTTACATAATGTATACTTTTTACTCTCGTACTGGCAAAATATTTTCATCTGATAACAACAAAACATAAAATACCAAATATATCTATACCGGGACTAAATCCTGATTTTACCGACTGTCCTTGAAATAACCGTACTGCGGTCACTATTAAATAATGAATACAAATTATCGCCATATTTCACGCATTGTCCACTTATTAAATTAACACTAACAGCCAAAATTTAAAACGCCAATAATGACTTTAATGCCGCGTAAATCCGTATTACAAGCTCGTAAAACCTATTCGTGGTCAATTTACGACCATAATGTCCACTAATCGGTGGTGATATAAAATTAAAATTAAAATATTCCATAATAACATCGATAATTTATTTGGTTAATAAATTCTCTTCGATCTCGCCACAAATGATCAACGTTCGTATTGACTATCTGTACGCTATTAATATAACATCAATTACGGATGCCAATAACACGATATTTGATATATGGAGCGTTGTACCTGAAACAAATATATTTCTGATGAATTATGACGTGCCATTTAGAAGAGGGAAAGAGCGATGTCAAAATTATTTGGTGATCTAATTAGTGAGAAAAATATGGTCAAAAACACAAAACTGTAGTCTGTTGTAGATATATTTATATAGTGAAGTAGTGGAACATCTTGGTTTTATGTAAAATATAGAAAGCGATCATTCAACATAGGTACCATCAGCCATACACAATATGTCCTCATTAAGGTGTTAATCTTGGTCAACATAGACCAGAAAAGTTTCTCAACTCTATGGTTTAATTTAAATGTATTATAGGAAAAAATTCATGACTTCAAATGTCCTCAAATTACAAGCATTTAAATTCGTATATATTGGTGCCTAACAGAGTAGAACATTCACTCACCGCTATCTTCAGAGTTCGGCATAGTCATGCTGTTCATCTCAGAGTCTCGTAAGAAGATATAATCTGCCTTAAATCCAGTGCCGTCTAATCTATCGTTGGATTTGAAAGTTATTCTCAGAAAGTTTTTATCTGATGACGCTTGGAGTTCCTTCAGTTGCCCGCAGTGGCGCTGACGTTTAGTATCAATCATTTGACTCGAGAATTGTACGTAGTCACTGGCGGATATTGCCTCGCATCTGAGGAATAATTTTACTGTTAAATACAAAAAAATATATAAGTAGTCACCATGTTCACTAAAGTATGTTGTCTTCTCAGTCCTACAAAAATCCGAAGGAAAATAATATTTTGAGGTTTTACAGTATTTTTGGGATAGAACAATGCAGCGGCATTGTAATCTACAAATCCACAAATGAATTTAAAATGTAAGTCGATACTTTTTTGCTGGATAAAACTATTAATCATTTTTTACATAATTTTTAACCTTAGTTAATATTGTGCAAAGTTTCGTCTCAATCGGATCTGTTTCCGATATACGCCATAACTGAATTATTAAATCTTTCGTTCTAAATGTTTCTTTCATCGTATTCAAAAGGACACGTCACTTATTACTAAACATAAGAAACAATTACTTACGGAAAGACACCCTCAACATCGAAGTATAAGAACTGTAAATGAACCCTTTCATTTTCGTTTCCATAGAAGAAATAGTTGCATTCAGTGTCGCGCGGGTATAGGCCCGGGTAGTTTGGTGACGTCACCACACCTCGCACCCTCTCGCTGCTATTAAATACGAAGGCACATGGAAATTCTAACAGTTGAGTACCCGTCGCGATCGCGTAATCTGAAAAAGTACAGGTTTTAAGAACAAAGCCACAATTGTCGAGTAGCGAACAATTGTTATTGTTTCCAGATGATTTTCTTTAGCGATCGCCTCGAGGCTTAGGGGCGCAGTCTGTTATAAATGATCTCGGTCAAGTTATAAATGACAAAAAAGCATCTGATTTTACGAGGTTAAAGTACAATTTTGAGCAAATATCATGAAATCTGCTTAACTAAAAGTGTTCTGCTATGAATTTTGCAGTTTAACCCGCCCTAAATTAGCGTTAAATTAAGGCCTAAACCATCCCAACTGTAGAGGAGGTCTGTGCCAAGCAGTGAAATATACATAGACACCTTAAAACAGATTTATGTAGGCTCTTTATAGGAAGAATATTAGCATCCATAGAGATATCGAGTAATGCTCTTATGGTGTGAAGGCCGAGCAATAATTACATCATAATCGAAAAATAGAGTGCTGTGTTTCGGAATCAAACCGGTATAGTTGGTTCAACTAGTAAGTTTTAATCTTAATCGCTTCCCACATAAACATTTATATTGAGACTATGACGCAATTTCCACCAACAAAAATACATTCACTTAGAGAATTACACTGTAAAACGTTTGCAATTTGAATTGTTAGTCTCCACTTTCTAGCTTTAGCTACAACTGTGTGTTCAAAAACAATGAACGTTTGCCGAACAAAGACCAGTAAGCAAATATTTCTACTTAATAGGATTAAACCTAAAAACAAAGACGGCTAGATAGTTCTATTAATACTAAGGGAATGTCTCAAACGTAGGTGAGCCGTCTGCGTTATCTTTATAATTGTTTCTTAGCATGACAATTAGTAAATGTTTTAAAATATTCTTTCGAGTTGGGCTATTTTTAGAGCTACTATAATTTTTTGGTGTTTCATGTATATAATCAAGATTTGACTTTCAGAGAAGGCGATTAATAATTAAATTTTTGCTATAAGGATTTTTTTTAAATCATTGAGACCCGGATCGTTTGAAGAAACGGCAATAGACTTTCTAAATGTCTTCGGTAGAATTATGAAATTTAAAACTATTGGATACAAAAAAATCATCTATACGTTTGTATGTACAAATGTTTGAGTGCCACTTAGTCTAAAGATTACCATACAAAGTCCAAGTAAATTCAAATGACCAAGACAGCGGTTTGACGATCTAAACTAGCTCATGAATCATCATCAATATTCCTAACACATTATCTTGCTGGAGCAATTTACCAAGAACATCCAAGAAGCACTTTTATGAGTTCACTTCAGTTCCACGGAGCACCTCATTTGCCTTCTAAACTCCGCTCTCGAGCGTTTTATTGAATCTTTTGTTTGACCCGACGACACTGTTAGATAATATTGTAAAAAAACACCACGGTCTGAACAAAGTGAAAACTAAAATTAGTTTCACTTCAAAGGTTCTTTATGTACATTTGTGCTATGAATTTGATAAATGAATGAGCATTTATTAAAAGTTTTATTAGACTCATTTGATGCTCCGTACTATTGAGATACTTTAGGATTGCCTTTATGGTCCCAATGCTTATCTGTGACGTGCGATTGGGAGGTTCTGCATTTGATTTCTAGATTAAGCAATCTTAAATGGTTTTTCTGTCAGGAGTTATTAGAACCAATAGGATATCTAGAAATGATCCTTAAAACTTATAATGCACAGCAATTTAGAGGCTTTGACATAATATTCTATCTTTTCCGAATATCTTAAAACTAAAACATGCCTAAGTGGATAAAAACACCGACTAGTATCCATTTAAAGCAATACTTTGAATATTCTTACATTAGTTTAGATTTGTCAGGCACAAATATTACTTAGTTAAAAAAATATATTTCTAGAATATCTAAAAGAACTTTTAATAGTGTTTAGGCTGTGAAAAGACGGATCAAAGTCGACTTGCGAGCTTCAAATAGGATTTTCTCTTCGTGTTTCGCCACAATTCAGTAATCCGAGACTAACGCTAAATGCGATATATGAGAAATACAAAGCTATTTTACTCGTTTTGCTAATGGCAAAAATACGGTTAACGTTCTCTCATTTGAAAATAACGTTGGCATAAACAAAATTATTACAGTAAATTCTATTTTTGTTTTTATGAAGATGTGAAAAATAGACCTTTGTTTATACTAAAATATATATTATCCTGTTTCCAGTAAATTAGAAGACAAAACGGGATTAACTCTGAATTTTTGTATGGATGTGTCAGACATTAGATAGTCAACGCTGGCCTAGTACAGGTTGGCGGACGCTCATACTACAATAATGTAGTACAATAAATAATTATTGCTTATTTATTTAAAACTTTTTATAAATACTAATGTGAACAAAAAATAATGTAAATTGCATTAAATTAAACAATATCAAATATATACAATTTTCCATACTTCCTCTACCAAAAAATATGAAGCAAAAGTCGCTAGTAATATCGAAAAGTGTCATCGTAAAGTTGCCAACGATTCCACTTTATTGGCATAGATTGCACCTTATCGGTTGTGTTATGCTATGTGGCCGTCCCGGCAAAAGGAATGGTATGTGCCCAGATAAACGCGCAATAGACGCAAATAGTTCTGAACCACGTTCAAAGTTAAAACTTCGTAGGAATATATTGAAAATGCTTAACATGTTTAACATAGTCAATTCGGTTTGATGTACATATATATTAATTACATAGTTTATAAGAAACCACCTATGGTGCGGTAAGTAGCAACGGACACTTCTACCAATTAAACAGGCTAGGCATTAGTTCACCCCTTTGGCTTGACCTAGATGAAATATATATTGTATATAGGAAACTTATAACTTAACTGCTAACTAACTTTTTAATTGCAAAGCATAAATTTATAAAACAATGAAGTTTCAATGGCATTATAAGGCCGTAGTGGGAGTTCAGACACACAAATATACTACAACAAACTTTAACCTCAAGAAAATTTTCTTACATCGAACACAGCATTTTATAAGTAAGCCTTTGTTAGCTAGGGCTTAAAAAAAATCATTATTTATTCAAAGAAAAAAAAAATACTCAACGTGCCATTTTTACTATAAATTCCTCAAACTAAATTCTGAACAACTAAAGGTCCATAAATATCGATTAAATTCCTTTAAACTCCTTGTTTGTCTATATTATATTTTTCAAACTCAGTATATATACACCATTTGTACTATAAACTCCGCAAATCAAAATCAGAACAACAAACATAAAAACGTCTATGAAACTCTTTCTAAAATAAAAGCAACTCAGACGAAGACGTAGCACCGCAAAAAATGCGGACATTAGAAAACAGCGACTCACCTTCGACAAAAGAGTAGGATATCTTAAAGCCCCTACTGTGTCTTGAGGAGTACACGCCGCGAAACTCAATAGACAACTTTGGTCCGTTCGACATTATTGGCTTCGGGGTCTCGTTGCCGCAAAACGACGCCATCTTCTCAAGCCGACCGTCCACATACAAAAATACATCTAAAGAATCCATACTTTCGCAACTGGAACAAAGTGAATATTTGAATTTATTCGGATCCGTTTTCATTGTTTGTCTGTCGTACGTTTGTTTACTTCTAGATTTCTTTACGCAAATATTTTCAAGTGGATTTGCATTGGGCCAATATGTACTTATGTAATATTGAATAGAAGTATTGGAAATAAACATGAACTCGGTGTATGTGTCAAAGTCAAGGCATGGCACCAATGACAGTTACGATAAGCGCGACGTCCAATCGCCAGTTGACATAATAATGCTGTCCAACTCAATATTGAAACTGATGGGTTTAATGACTCGTGTGTCATCAACAAATGGATATGTATATTTTAAGTGCATGAATCATAAGCATAGCATTGCATAAGCAGTGATGGCCTCGAGGTTTAGGCGCGCGGTCGAGAATCTCGGCGGTCGCGTGTTCGAACCCCAGGCACACACCTCTGACTTTTCGAAGTTATGTGTGTATTCAAAATTGAATTATCACTTGCTTTAACGGTGAAGGAAAAAACATCGTGATGAAACCTGCACACCTAAAAGTTCTTAG
Organism: Cephonodes hylas; assembly: GCA_030295005.1. Lineage (NCBI taxonomy): Eukaryota > Metazoa > Arthropoda > Insecta > Lepidoptera > Sphingidae > Cephonodes > Cephonodes hylas. The sequence goes on along the minus strand of AP025372.1, from coordinate 9,110,249 downwards.
GAATTTCTTAGGTGTGTAGTCCGCCAACCCGCACTAGGCCAGCGTGGTGGACTATGGCCTAAACCCTCTCAATGGTAGAGGAGACCCGTGCTCAGCAGTGGGCGTATATGGGTTGATGAAGAAGAAGAAGAAGAATTGCATGAATCATTTAAAAATAAGCTAAGAAGAATATAAAATAACTTTCGAAACGGAATGTATTTGTGTTACGAAGTATCCGCCAACCAGGACTTAGCCATCGTGATGGACTAAGACCTAAGCCCTCTTCATGATAGAGGAGGCACGTGCCCAGCAGTGTGACTTATATGGACTGGATATACGGTGTAAAAGATTCTGTTGTAGAATGTGTTTTTTTTTTTACTATAAATTAAAAATTAAAACTGTATAAAGAACACTTTCATATTCCGTCCATTTTCATTGGGCACTTTGTGAAAGAGGTTTTACATGATGCCCACTCCGAACATAATGATTGATGATCCTGACATAAACGATATTACCGCTTACATCGAATAATAAAACTTCAATGCAATTTAAAATTTTTCGAATGTATATTTAAAACTAATAGGTTTTGGAGACATTTAAACTTCCTTCCTTGTTTAATAATACTTATATTGAGTATTTAATGCAATACATAAAAATAAAATAAAACATATTTATATAATATGGGATGGTTGGCGCTTACTTGGGGAGGCCTACGTTCAGCAGTGGACGGCAATAGGCTGAGTATATATATTTATATAAAGATAATACCAACGAATTGTATGTTCAAAATAAATGGTTTATTTCAAAATCCAATAATTATTTCTTAAACTTATAATATTTGTACAAAATTCCTTATTAACACAACTGATTTCAGTAAAATCATTATAAAGATGACTTTTCTCTTTGTAAAAAAGGTTTTTAATGTCAATACTTACTCAATAATATTTTCACTTATCCTCTGCAAACTGAAGTCTTCAAAGACAAGTCTAACTCTCTCCCTTCCTCGAGCTAAGAAGTCATAGTGACACTGTGTTTTCTGCGGGTACGGGGCTGGATGCAAGGGCGATGTCAATTTACCGCTCTTGCTCTTATCGCTACTGAATACTTGATGACATGACGATGCTGAAACGATATTAGGTGTTGAAGTTCATTTTGCTTCCATACCTAGTAATAGGGATCGCTTTGTGCGATAAGGCCGCTATTTGTACTCCTTTCTAGTACCTATAGATTTCTTTTCATTTTAGATTAGACAGTAATACTAAAAATTTGCTTATGAAAAAAAATTTAGTTGTTGAATTTTTTTGGGATAGAAGATATATTGACCATTTTCATAATAGCAGTCAACTGGAGTAAGATGTCGATCAATTTTTTTTTATTATTTGTTAGATGTTTGTCTGTAAATTAATTCCCGACATTACCACTATTTTATATTTCTTATATAAATCCTCAACCATAATCATTTCTTCAATAACAGTTTGCATACTAGCATTCAAATGCGCCTAATCATCGGATATATCTTCAAATTACTTCCGATCAAAACTCGATTTAAGCCAAGATCCTTTCACCGGACTCGAGGCAATGGAAACGATGTGTAAACGCTAATATCTCTCTACCGTCTCAACTGAATGCTTGATTCCGTAGCGTCACATTACTAATACCGTCTTTCAATTTATTTCCCACTTCATCTCCATTTGGCGCGTGAGCAGTTTAGTAAACACCATTCAGTATTTTCAAGCGTACTGGAATTTTGTTTTTATTTTTTCCGCGATCGTTTGCAAACTGGAAGTTTGCTGATGAATTATGAATGCTTAGAGCTGAATGAATAAGTGGATAGAAGCGATATACGATTACAGATTGATGACATGTTTGTTAAGATAGGAAATTTAATCAATAACTTGGACATATGAAAAAACGAATGTTAATTAATAGTAATAAGATATTGCCGAATGTCAAACATGCGGCTTTAAGACACCAAACGACTATGTCACAAACATTTTTAGGTGCTGAGGCTAAACCCGCGGCCTCTCATTTTAGAAGCTGCTGTTTAACCAACTGAACTAAAAACTTAAGTTACGTACTTAACTACAGCACGTAAACGTATTCATTAAAATAAAATCCAACTTGCTTATGCGCGCAGAATTAAATTCAACAACCCGTAAATCTACAGAACAAGGCTGATTTTTCATTTTTAACTAAATGTCCCTACGCGTAGCCCCTGCGGTGCCAAGTTTGCCAAGTAATAAAATATAGGGTAATTCCTCTATTTAGTGGAACTGCCGAGGCAGTGTTTTTAAACGGGAGCATTATCCGCGGATACTTACTGGCAGCACTCACCGCTGGGCCTAAGCCGGATATTGCTTCGTTCGTACTTGATTTTTTATTAATGTCCGCATCTAGAGGAGAAAAGATGACCGTGTTATTGTTACATCACAAGTCTTTTTAAATAATAATGATTATAACTTTCAAATAATAGATTAATAAAAAGTAGTCTTTTGTTTCTTTGTTAATAGCTAATCCAAAAAAAATCAGTAAACAAAATATCATTTGGATATTATATAATGGCTTCATAATTCTATGTTAATAAAAAAAATGAATTATATGAAAGGCCGAACGAAATAAATATCATTTATTCGCTTAAAGTAAATGCAACAATGCAATAGCAGATGCATTTTGTACATTACATTGTCAAGTATTACTTCAGCTAACAATTCCGACATCCGACAAAAGCCTCCAGCTTCACGTATCGGTGCCTCTTATTCTAACAATGGTTCGTCTGTAAAATCTTTGACTATGTCGTAACATGCTTACTAAACCTGCACTTGAATTGTCCTCCATTTGAAATTGGTAGCTCGCTTTGAATCCTTGCCCTGGCATGTTTGAATTCGCTGTGAACTGAACCAAAAGATCCGCTCCGGTCGATAAGACTTCATAACCTGAAATACGTGGAAAGTCTTAATATATGAAAAGGCTATTGAGTGCAGTTCAATAATAACTTGAAAACGTTCAATAGCCGCACGCTAATAACTCCATCGGAGAGCGGGAGACCCATTTACGGTCTATACGGTTCTGTTTTCATCGAAACTAATGTAGGCCAAAATTCAGAATTCAGTGCAGCTATTCACTGGAAATTTAAGGCAACGGTGCGATACGTATTTATTATTGCATATTGATGGTATGTTGCTAGTCTGATAAATTTGAAATCTACTTCTACCTTCTGCTGTAACATCATCTACATAAAGATACATAAATTATGTATCTTTATCGGTCTATATACACCTGCAAGTTCATTAGTCATCATTTTTTGGACTGTCACAAGCTAGTCTGCGTTGGTTGACATCACACGAATGAATGCTTTCTATCGGGGAACTATCACGGAGGATTATTTTCAGTACTTTCCACAGATTTTCCATAGAAGATAAAATTTAGAAAAGAGGGGTGTTCCGCTGAATTCCGCTTGACTAAATAAGATAAGTATTTAACTAACCAAAAATCATTTATGCGTCACATCTTTCACTCGTATATATTACGAAGCAATGGCTAATGTTTTAAATAAAGACGTGCCTATATTTATTATAAGAAATAAAAATATTGCCAGACAATATTACATAGAACTTTTCCTTTGAAGACGTTAACTTACCTATAACTTCATTGCACAGCAGAGCTAGCACAGGCGCGGTGGAGGTTCGACCGTCGAATACTTTTATTATATCGGCGCGGTTGAGACAACTGAAAGTGTTTCGTCAATAAATCACAAAGCATTTTGTGAATGCGAATAAACAGAACACGCCTTACCTCACATCGCCTTTTTGAAGGAACGATTCCTCGAAAACTAGCTTGATTCTCTCGTTTTGTCTGGAACAATAGAATATGTTCAAAACTATATTTCATTTTCATTTCTTTGTTATGAAAAGGTACTGTGTACTTGCGGCCTGGAGTCAAATTACTTATAATATGCAGCTTTGAATTTACCATGATATTCAAGCTTTAATTTCAAGCAGAAAGTAAATTTAATTTTATGACCAAGATTTAAAACATATGCGATTTTTTAAAACAGTTTGTGTACAAATGCATGTATCTGAAACACAAAACATAAGACCAAAATTTGTATGAAACCCGGAGTTTACTTTTAACTTAGAGAATGGAAAAAGTAAAGATTTTGAATATACTATTCATTAGAAAATGTTTCGACATCAGTATTTTCGTAGAGTTATACTTTCAATTATCGTACTATTACGTACTAGTGTCATTTTTTTAGTGGACTTCTTTTGCGTAGGAAAACTATTCTTTAGTCGTTTTAAACTATTCTTTAGGTAAGCAGGTCTTTCATAAATACGTTCGCAGTCATATTGCATCATTAATCAATTCGATTACATGTATTTCAAAAGTCACAGAGCCAAGCTCTCATTACGCAAATAAAATTGAAACTTTAATTACTCCGTAGCATATTTCGTTGGAACAGCTCCGGTATCGAGACTCATTAATTCTTCGTATTACCAATTGAGATTCGTTGCACTAAGAGCGGGCTAATGGGGCAATTACGATACCCGATATATTCATGGAACTGCTATAGGACTTCGTGTCTAATTTCTATTCAATGCATTGATAGCTACCATAATTCTTCATCATCATTAGCCTATAAAGGTCCAACTGCAGGGCACTGGCTTCGTCTATAACTGAAAGGGTTTAAGCTTAAGTCCACCAGGCTGACCTAGTGCGATTTGGAAGACCGCACACTTAAAAAAATCCTAAGACATTTTAGGTGTGCAGGTGTCATCACGATGTTTTCCTTCACCGTTAAAGCAAATGATATTACAATGAAAATAAACATAACTTCGAAAAGTCAAAAGTGTGTGCCTGAGGTAGGGATGCTCGATGAACATCGATGTTCGATGATCATCGATATTGAAAGCAAAAACATCGATGTTTTAATATCGATGTTACCATACGAAAAATATCGCAACATCGATGTTAACGGAATCGATCATCGATGTTAACTTACGGCCTCACCTCACGCACGACACGCACATTCAAACCAATGCAACTTAGGAAACAAATTATGTCTTCTATGAACGCATCCACAAATCAAGTTTTTTAATTCTGAACGCTTGCTTGATCCAAGATTTAAAAATATTCACTTTCAAGATCCCATAGCATGTTCGAAAGCAATTAAATATGTCAAAGAATTACTAAACACTACGAAGGAAACAGAAGTAATTGAAGAAGTTATTAGTCGTTCGCCAGATCCAACAGAAGTATTTAATTTGTGGAGCGAACATTATAAACTTGTAAATGACAAAACTCTACGCCTTTTTCTAGTGATCACGAAATGTCTTCAGAGTTGATTTAGGTACTTTTTGAAAAATCCAGTGCCTGATCTTAAACAAGATCCTCTCCAAGTTTGGAATAATGTCATCGGTTTCACTTACCCGAAATTAAAAAAATAGCGGTGACATATTTGAGTACTATCGTGACATCAATGCCATCCGAAAGACTGTTTTCAAAAGCTGGCTCTACTCATTATCAACAAAGTAACCGATTAAAAGGTTCTCCTTTATCAAAATTACTTTTCCTTCAATTTAATCCAACATCGATGTTCGGTTTTCGATAAATATCGAACATCGATGTTGAGCTTTCGATTATGACATCGATGTCAACATCGATGTTTTTTGAATATCGATCATCCCTAGCCTGAGGTACCAGCTCGCGACCGCGCGCCTTAACCTCGAGGCCGTCACTATTATGTACCTTCTTCTTCACTACATATTATAAAACAAAGTCGCTTTCTCTGTCCCTATGTCCCTTTGTATGCTTAAATATTTGAAACTACGCAACGGATTTTAATGCGGTTTTTTTTAATAGATAGAGTGATTGAAGAGGAAGGTTGATGTATGATAACATCCATTAAATATTAGAATTGCACCCGTGCGAAGCCGGGGCGGGTCGCTAGTACTATCTAAACAAATATATTCGTCCAAATTGTTAGTATTTGCATGCTCTCAAAAGATTCTGATCTCATGTTTATTGCATACATATTACCCGTCAATAACATGTACAAATACACTTATTTAATTAATTGCTTGATAGAATATTTCAGCATTAATGTGCAGGCTTGGAACGATATATCCATTTTATTTGAGCAAATATTTTTGGTTCATTAATCAGGGGAAGGTTTTACTGGTTGTGGATTCTATCCGTGATGTTTTTAATAGCTTCGTTTTTCTGTTGACTGATATTAAGTGCAAAGTACTGGAAATAAATATATTTAGCAAAAAGCGGTAGTTTTAGGAACGGGATCAATTAGTTTAGACTACTATACGGTCATGTCAATTATCGAGTATTTGTATAGGAATGAGTTATATTGAATAATCCTAAAACAAACACTTTAATGCATTGTTTAAATCTAAAAGACCATTTTTGAATTTAGCCTTAAAAAGATTCAAAGCAATGCATTTTAAATAAGACTTACATTTGCTTACAAATGGCCGAATAAAGAAATTATTGAAGTTCCTTATTTTTGCACTTCTTATTTCATCAGTTCTTTATGCCAGCAAAAGCTATTGCAAAAGGCGCGTTCCAGTTTTAAATCTCAATTTGTGTAAATATTCTTTTGCTACCGTTTTCTCGATTCGATTTTTAATTTTTAGAAGTCTTCTTTGGGTGTTGTTTTAAGAAGTGTAAAGAGAATAAATATTCCAAAATATTACTTCTCGGAATATGAATGCTTAACCCAGGTATCAAAAATTTATTTTCGATTTCGATTGACGTAATTTCCATTACTTGATATTGTTTAGATAAACATTTCTTTACGATTATACCGGTGTATGATTACTGTGTATTATGCCCTAAATGGATTATTTTTCTATTTTTTTTATCTTTGCCTTGATGTCGTAACGGTGCCATACTAAATAATAAATTAGCTTTCACCTAACTGTTCTTTAATGTTACATTTTATACCTACCTATTAAAAATTAGTATCTTAATACTTCCCTCTTCAATTAATACAGTCGGCAATGCAATGAATTTTTAATAAACTTACCTCGCGTTAAAATGATATGTGCACCTCACATTGCTCGGGTAGCTGGATGGATACCGTGGGCTGTAGAGCCGTCCGTGCGCCGGTCGATTTGGCTGAGAGTTGAATACGTAATCACACCATGTATCCGGAACTTGTACGCCGTCGATCTCGAAATTTCCTTGAAAACAACGGGATATATAAAGCAGGGTTCTAAGAACTAATAACTTGAATTGTGTGTGATCGGTTTTGAATTTAAAAAAATTAATAGTTAAGTTATAAATAGTAATAAAGATCTAAATATATATTTATAACCTGTTTGGTAATAAATGATTCTTTAAACGAGTATCTTAAAAAGCATTACAGGAATGGAGGACGATCTTAATAATTAATCATTAATATACTTTCCAAATCCTTACACATTAATTGTAGCATACTTCTTAAATTGTGGATACATATAGGAAAGAGAATGGGCGAATTAATGCGATCTTTAATTCATGAAAGGGCCGCGGCTAATTCCAATTTTATTCAGGTTATTTGTCGCTGTAGGCAAATTAATTGCTTAGTTTACGCTAAACGAAGTAAGCATTCGGCTAATGATTCATTTAGGCGAATGCGAAAAGGTCATTTACGGTAAAAGCAGGGGTTGGTTAATTAATTCCGTGTTTTTCACCAAAACAGGTTTTTCAAAAACATAGATTTTATTTTGAAGAAAGAAACATTACGCTTAACCCTTCTAAGCTGACAAATTTAAAGAACCTGATAGGTTACTAGTTAGATATGTGAACCAGTTTATGAATCCTGAGATATCTGATAAACAAAGAGTTTTAAGAATATATTATAATTTATTGCAAAGTAACCTGAAGCATTTCCGTTTTGATTTAATATAGGTACTTTGAATTGACTTAGTGGAAGTATATTTATTAAAACTCGCTAATACAATTTTTTTAAATTTCTTAACTAAATTGGACTGTTAATTTTATAAAGTCATGATTATTTTAAATGAATGAGTATTAAGCCGTTTAATACCAGTAACTTTAGATAATGGGACTACATCGTGGTTCAAAAGCAACTGGACAATGAGAAACATCTAGTTGAATAAAAAGATAAATGGCTCTTTATTGCAGGCTACGAACTTAAGATAAATACACCAGCATAAGTAAAGGAAGTGCTCCTATAGATCTTGGCGCTAAGAGCGATTTGTTCAACATTCTTAGTTCCTCACAAAGAACTTGTATAAAGCAAGAAGTAATTGTTGTTTACTCCTTATATTGCTCCATACATTTTAATTTCATCAGCATGAAGGTAATATTATGCAGTTAATAAAAATACTACACTATTATGTAAATTCTAGTGAAATCAAGCCATGCTCATAGCATTATTCACATTGATATGGGACTTTATTTTCGACCTTTCGACTTTCAGAACTATCTAGATAAAGTTTAGAATGTACGTATACATTCAAAACACATTGAGAGTTTCGATGGTTTAAACATTAAGAGTCATAATTTTTAAGTTCGTCCACATTGCTTTGTGGTAGACAGAGTCAAACGCTATCTAAATGTTTTATCTAGGGAATGCCTCAGGCATTAAGTCCACTTTCACATCATGTATGTACTAAGTGTAAATAAATAAATTAATGTGTCTACTGATCCATTATTATAAGGAAAAAATATGGGTATTTTTTCTTTTTCATTGCGACTGTTATAAAAAAACCTTATTGGGCTGTTCTTATTGACGCCTTATTTTATATTCTTCAGTCCATAATAGTATAGTCATAATAAGTCCAGCGGCCTTAAGTATAGGTAGTTATCAGCAATAAATTACTCTATCCAATAAGCACTTACTTCTATCAATAAACCTGTAAGTTCCGATGAAACCAGTGGCGTTTGACTCCTTGGCTCCTGTATGGAGTTCTAACACCAACAGAGGCCCGTGGGAGTACAAAGCTGGCGGTGCATCAGCCCTGCTGCCACACAGCACTCGGGACCAGGCCGAATACTCGTTGATGCCAGGCGGCCCTGGACCCTGGATCCCACCTTCAGAGTACACCTTGATGTAGTCGCCTTGGATGCAGCTGTGTGAAAAGATTAATCATTAATTAGATCACAGATCAACTAGATTGAGGATCTGATTGGGTACTTTATATTGCCATAGATCATGTTTTAAAAGGTATTTTAGAGGATATTTACCGGTATTGATTTGAGATGAGAATGGAAATTGATTTCGATTTAGTGCCTTTAGAAATAGTTAATTAATACCATCCACTGTTACCGCGAAAGGTGATTATGCTAATAGAATTGATCCTCAAACATAAATATTCCGTTGAAAAGATTGTCACGAACAAAACTTTTACTACTTGGCAACATTCTTATAAGAAGTTTTTCAAAGTTTAGCTTCCTCAGATAAAAATTTACAAGAAATTCAGTTCCCCAAGCTTTCCTTCAATATCAAAGTGAAGTTGCATTGATTTTGTAGAATTCTCTCGACGCAACTTGTCAACATAAATGTCGCTCCATATTCTTTCTTTAAATTTCCTATACCAATGTATAGCGTAGTAAAAATATTCAGTACAAATTCCAATGCATTTCAAGCATACCTACTCTTGATATTGTTCATGCGTGAAATTCTCTTTAAAGAAAATGTTTTGAAGTTCACGATGTTATATATTTCCAGTTTCTGTTTCCACATTCTCCGTTTTGTAATTTACGAGTATTTCTAATTTAGTATCGTTTAGTATAAAATCACTTATATCCACAAATGGACTCGTTGCCAGGGCTTGTCAATCAAGGCACACAATAAAACATCAAAATTTATTTGGCTTTTAACTGACATTAATCTCTTAGTGCAAATATTTACGAGTACTCGTTTTATTCGCATCGAGTGATAAACTGAGTGAATTGTTATACTTGATTGAAATTGGGAGTTTTATCGATAGCGTAAAATATTTTTGGGTTTATTCACCATCAAAATGAGCAAACGAGTAAGTAACTGTCATTCATAATTAATTAAATATAATATTTAATCACTGGTGATTTGAAGTAATCATGTCCTCAAAGCTTAGTCACGGGATTGAGATCCTGTGAGTTAGGGTTCGAACCCTAGTCTGATGTTTTAGTTACCAAAATTTTATTATAAAAACATGATTTAAATTAAAAATAAACGACTGAAAATTTTATTGTTCCTAAAACATTCAAAATAATTCACAAGACATAAGAACGACAGAGAAGGTTAGAGGATTTAAAAGAAGGACACAAGTATGTAATTTAATACAATGTGTGGTCTTTACAATAAAATAAACAAAACATCGTTAATAATTAGAATACCGTTAACTTTTGATATTTAGGCTTTTGACAGATCAGATGTAGTTTAATTTTGAAATTTAAAACACGGAATTCGGTAGTCCGCTACTCTCTCAAATAAAACATGCCTTTTTACTTCAATTGGCGCTGGAAATATTTTACCAAAGCTGGATTTAGCGTTTTGGTTGAAATATTGGAAAATGCGCTAGCTCCGAAATACACTGTAAATCCAAATTGTACCTGAAATTTTGGAATATATTTCACACGGATGCTAAGTTTACTCATAACATGCATATTGCAATTAAAATATTTCTTTTCTTTTCAATTTAAAATGGCAGAAATGAATTCCCATGTTTTAATTTTTTTATAAAAAATGGCGAACAATAAATACGTTTTCATAATTTTTTGTAATAAATTTATGAGTTTATCTCAAAAAGTCTTTTAAATGGTGAGCTGGATTTTAAAATTGTTAAATGAACATTACATTTGACCAAACACTTGCTACGTTTATAATTTATACAAACAATGCTTTGAGTTTATAAGTTTATTTTGTTTTGATCATTCCACGACTTTCAATCATATTGTGTCTCAAATCATGTCACATCAATAGAAGAACTATAAAAGTAGGAGCAGCATTATTAAACAATTAATAAAGAAAATACATACAACATCTTATTAAGTGAATAACAATTGCTACTCGCAGAAGTTCATATTAAATTAAACTACACCAAGAGCAATTCCATCCAAATTTGCAATGTATTATTAACACAATCTGTGCTATTATAGTACAACGCTGCGCGAGTGTACGATAGTTTGAGTAAATTAGAAAACAAAGTGCCCACTTGGGACGAACGCAGTGTGTTTGAGAGCCAAAATCCATCCTGCCTTAACAAGGTTCACTGAAAAAAGTATATTAAACGTAATCATATACCGTACCTTTGTGTGTCGTAAAGTATACTGTAAGAATTACAGCATCACCCGCGGGCATCATTACTTTCTTTAAAATATGACCGTGTTATCAAGAAAATGGCTTTAGACTTTATTTGTTAAAATTAACGCCCAATGTGTTTAAACAGGTTTTATTAACTACGTTGACGAACAATACAACAATGATTTTTAATCATCATCAGTTCTTATGCGTCTCACTACTGGGCACGAACCTCCACAACCATTACAGGTTTAGGGCCAAGTGCAGAATAGCGGATTATACATCTTAGAAATTCCTAAGAATTTTTACGAGTCTAGGTTTCATCACTATGTTTTCCTTCACCGTTCAAACGAAATAAATTACTTAATTTAATTCACAATAATTTTTAATCAGGACTTTTTTCGACATTTAATAATCCTTTTTTACGATATTCTTTGCTTTCAAAAAGGAAATTTAAAAAAGAAAACAAACAGTGAGACAATAGCATAAAATAAATTTCGAACGCGGAAAAAATACAATCATGCCTGTTACACGCATTGCACGTGACCGAAAAAACATAAAGAGTTAGGTAACGCGGTCTAATCTCGTATCGTGTCCGCCGCAAATGAGTTTCTTTTGGAAACGTCGTGTTCCCACCAATTTATTATTCAATTAGAACGCTTTACGCGTTGTGGATATACGTACATGCTTTTACAAGTGTGGGATTGAAGAATCAACCGCGAAAACCAATTAAAACGATCGGAAAGTATGATTTAAAAGTGACTATGATTTTTTAGGTATTTTTCTGGAATTGGAGTGAGAGTTTAATCATCACTCACATTTGTAATCGATGTGAATAATGTATTTGAACGTCTTTATTGAGCGAAAATTACAATTCATTATGTCAAAAATTTGTGCCCCTACCAGTGCAAAAGAAATGTCTTCCGTATTTTACATAATGAAATTTAATCTTGTTTTTAACAATATATCGTATTAATTGAGAAATTATTTTTTCGTTTTATAAACACCCGGATCTCGCCAAACCCCTAGAATTAATCACTTCGAATATTCAACATCAAACAAAACACGTGACAAAAACAACTCCCCATACAGGTTAACTTGTACGCCAAAAAATATACAGGTTGCCTTTGAAAAATACATTTCGCGCCAAGGGACCTTAGGACAGGGTTTAATTAAAGCTGACTACATAGCGCTGAGCCCTCAGTACAACGCATCAAGGCAACTCGTTAATTTACTGTACAACCAACTGAGCGAAACTTGGCCACATCACAACCAACACTGGGCCAATCTATCTTGCCTTTGATTAACTCTTTATTTGATATGCAAATAAATTTATACGTGTATTTTAAAAAGGCACTTTGATGACATAAGAACTAAAGGTCCAGAGGCCAATTGCCGGCAAAGTACTTTTATTTTTCACTAGGAAATGCGAACTACAGAACGATTTTTGACAGCCCCGTGGCGCAGATGACTAGACACCAACTTGCGAAACAAGAAGTCGCGGGTTCGATTTCCGCACTGAAAAAAATGTTTGTGTGGTCCATAGATATTTGTTTTGGGTCTAAGTGTTTGTGAGATTGAAATGTCTCTCATAGTTTTTGATACACAAGACTCGTATCTTAATGTAGGGTCAGAAATGTGTATGTGACTTTTGGATGTATTTATTTTTTTAGTTCATGGAAGAGTCTGGAAATTTACCTATTAACTTATTGCACCGTATTACATAACACAGCTGGATCAACTAAGTATACAGATACAAATACTTTTCGACAATACAACCGAGATACCTCATATTATATATCATATTTCTCGCAAGAATTGTCTGGTTTATCCCCACTATCCTTCCGCATCACGTTTACGACCCGGCTTAAGACTTACAATCTTCACCCGTGTGTCACAACGCACGTAAGCTTACAATCACCATCTCACAAGTTTACGAGAGCACTCCACCCGAGGCATCCGATGAAAATTCCTTCAATGAAATGATTTGATCCGGGCATCTTTGGCCTAGGGGAAGCCTTTTGAAAGTCATGATTGATTATACCAAAACGCTTTAAAGTTCCACTAAGGATGTGCAGTATAATATTTTGAAGAATAAAAGCGATTTCGGAAGGGTTTTGGGAAATATGCGTTCATGAATTAGTCATTGTCCCAAGAAATGATTATAAATGAAATATTTATGAAAATTATTATAGTCAAATGTAAAAAGTCGTAGAAGGCGTAATCACTTTTTTAAATTACTGATCATTCTGTAAGTAGAATAAAAATAATATATAAATAATTTATTCGATATCACATAAATGGTGATTCTAAGAAATTATTAAAATTCCTATGATGTTAATCGTTGAAAATATTATAAATTGGTAGTTTAGAGGCATGAGAAAAAAACTCATACCTATAGACAAATCTGCAAAGAGCCTTTTCTTAAATACAATTAATTCAGACTCCATTTAAAAAGTAATTAATTATTTATATTAATTTCTCAAGGGACATTTAATTCCGTTAATCAAGAAAGTTATTAAAAACAACACAAACAGTTAACAAAGAAGGTATTAAAAACATTTTCAAACAATACAAAAGACACAATCGATATAAATTTCAGAAACTAAATTTCAATCAGGAATAAACCTAATATTTCTAGAAAAGAAACTGTTCACGAAAATGACGAACAGAATAAAGCCCTTATAGATTGTTAATGTAAAGGACAGCCCTTTACTACGAAAGGACGCGATAAGGACCGCAAAGAGACATTCGATGCAAAGAGCGAAGATAGGGGATCTATACGAGTACGTACAACTCCACAAAGGTACGTCGGAAATTGGATAACTTCCAAGTGAGCAAACAGAAAAATAAGAACTCTTCTATTGGAGCTATTTTCCTATCACCAAGTATTCTTTTTAAAATTCATGTTTCGAACTCCGTGCACGAGCGAAAATAACAAAACATTTTTAATTTACAACCGCAACAAATCATCTTTCGGCCATTTTAATCTTTTAATCTAGTGGAGCGCCGTAAGGTTTATACCTCGGAATCCAGGGCCAGTCTATGAATCTTAATATAAACCTTGAAAATATGTTTTTAATAGCATATAGAAAAATGTTAAAAAAAAATTTTTTCGCGCTCTCAATTTTTTTTTTATTATTATAAACATTTATTAATTTTTTGGAGTTTTAATTGATTTATATTAGTCGAAAGTCATATTTTAAAAAATAACAACTATTACAAACTTGAAAACTTGATCTTGGATCTTTAGGGACTGCAGGTATACCGATGAATATAAATAAATACACTACTGGAAAAAATTAAAGGATCAAAAAATAAATCCAAATTTTTGGGCCGTAACTTCGAGAAAAATGGTCGTACAGGAAATTTAAAAAAAGAAAATTGTAGCTCCAAGTCTCTAGTTTTTGGATTAACACATTAAAATTTTGTAGCATCAGTGGTTTTTGAGTGATCTTAGGAAAAGCAGCAACAAAACAATTTCAAAATGTTTTATGCTTCTTTTTTTTACATACGGGCGTGGAGAAAAATGTTCTTGCTTAACCCTTATAAAGATCGGATACTTTGTTTATTTAGCTTTAATTTCTATCTTTTAACACCTCGATATGTTTAGTTCTCGCCGAGATATCAGTCTACAAATGGAAAAGGATCCTTTTGTCTTTAATTATCGATATCTCAGCAACAAATAATTGTATACCAAGTTTAAGGTGCGTTTCAAGAATTTGAATAAATATCCTTTAACCACCAGCTATTACTTTTTCGAAAAAACAAGAATTCTTCTTGTTACATGAATTTGAAAATGCATCAAAAATTTGCTTTAGATGGTGTTTTGGAAAATCGAGCGCTGGATCGAAAATATTGTGAAAACCAATAATATTAAGTGTGCGTTTTATAGTTCAATATGTCCACAAAAATCCTACAAAGTGCCAAATGAATCCATCCAGCCATTTTTTTGTTTCACTCGATAGAATTTTTGAAAAAATAAGGGATCACGTTTTTGCTCTGCAAAGCTCATAATTTAAGAAATGAGAAATATTCTTTTTAAGAGCTTTTTTCACATTTTGTTGTATAGATTTGTTGTTTTGGGGCAACTTGAGGAAATTCAAGTCACCAACGCCAATATTACCCTTTGTTGCTATTTCGTGTGATTAAGGAATTTTCGAGCAACAATATTCGCATTGACGAAATATTGAATTAATTGGGCGTTTGTACTAAAACTTAAAAGAGTATTTTTGCAAGTTCAAACATGGCTTGGAATGCGGAATATTGACACCGCAAACAATGACGCAACGACCAGCTCCAGAATCTTTATTAAAAATTATTTTTTGCTCATGCAAAACAGGATGTGGAGCATCTTGTGGGTGCAGGAAAAGTGGATTAAACTGCACTGCAGCTTGCTTAGAATGCAATGGTGAAAGCTGTGAAATGTACACGATGTAACAATGTGAATAGTTAATGATAATTTTTTTTTGTAACTTATTTTTTACGATAATCTAATAAATTACATTGAAGTTACTCTGCACATATAATTTATTGCAAATAAAACTAAATTTTTCACTATAAAAAAAATTTCTCCCTTTCGTCTCTCATTTTTCAGTAAATTGTTGTAAAAAAAATTGTTGTAAATCGAGATCGGTCAATTTTTTGTTTTTAACTTTTTTATTTGAGGTCTTAACAATGCAGTCTCATACTTGATATACAGATTCATTGACTGGCCCTGGGTTCCGAGGTTTGACCATTTTTATGCCTTACGGCACTCTACTAATCTTCCGCACAAAAAATTGCATTTATGTGAAACAATGTTATACCATACGGATCGAAATGGTCTGTGGGATTAACGTTTTATATTCAAATCGAGTTTTAGATAAATTTTCTATATCTGGCCAATACTAGTATGGAATATAGAATCTAAAATAATTTAAATAAATATTGTATGTATAAGACAACCCAATATAGAAATTAGTTTTAAAACTAAATGATCGTCGATTATTTTTAAGCCCGAATTTTTACCGAGAAAACATGGGATCAAATTTTACTACTAAAAAGGTATTTGATAGTTTCTTCAGAATTTGAAATCCATCAACCAGCGTAATTATGTAAGATCTTATCTTTTCTAAAGATTTGGGTTATACAGTCATAACAGTAACATTTGTACAATTAAGTGATTTAAAATAAAATTTCATTCGAAATTCAAAAGCGTAGACCAACGCTGGAAAGCTACAAAGAGTTTCGTGATATGAAATCTCACATGAAACAAATTTGCCTCGAGCAATTTCAAATTAAAACAATTTAACATTTCAGATTATGTTAAAAAGCGATTAGTACACTCGTCCACACAGTGCCAAATGCAAAGCAAACCGCTGGCCTAGAGTTCGTTGGCAACATCTGATTTGCATATTGTATGCATTGTGCATTCTGGTTGAGATTTACAACCGTACAATTGTTATTCGTGATGTGTCATTTTTAGTTGTCACATCCACAATAGAATGAAAGATGCTGTGTGCTTTGTCGACAGTGGCTTGGGAAATGCGTTTCGCCATCAAAATGTTTGCCATGCACTTTACGTGCCAGTAATGGCGAAAGCACGAATATTTTGAAATATTATCAATTTGCATACATATCTGATGGCTCTATCCCCGAAGGTTGAGCCAATCATATGTTTCTACATTTGAATTTTGTCAATATCAATCTCAAGTAATAAGCTGACCATGGAGTCTTA
The DNA here is from genome assembly GCA_030295005.1 of Cephonodes hylas. Classification (NCBI taxonomy): domain Eukaryota; kingdom Metazoa; phylum Arthropoda; class Insecta; order Lepidoptera; family Sphingidae; genus Cephonodes; species Cephonodes hylas. Next base: position 9,093,309 of record AP025372.1, on the reverse strand, counting down.
CTTGGGATATCTAGATACACGCGACCAATGAGTTGATCTTCTTATAACATCAATTCATTATCCAAAATCTTTCATTAAACTAGAGAGTATCAACATTCTTCGAACTTCCACTCATCAAACCAGCACAAAAGTATATAAAAGAAAGAAAAACTATTAAAAAAGTTTTGTAATAAAGCGTCCGATATTATTGATTTCTTCGAGTCCGTGATGGGCATCTTTCTAACGCTTTTGTGAGGAGATAAAAACTTAGCCCCTCTTGCCACCAATTATCAGATAGTTGGGCCACAAAACGGGAAAGCGGAAAGAAGAACTGTCTTAAGAAATTCCATACGAAGTTAGAGGAGGGTGATTATCTTTTGTTTCTCATGCCGTTGTAGTCTTACCGTCTAATAAAAAAACGTTTATTGTACATTACGTTTGTCTTTTAACGTTTACTGACTTATTTCTAGTTATTAAAATATGGTAGATACAAAGTCACATGATCATACCAATAGTTTACGAATCAAAAACTCTAAAACTCATCTTGCTTATAGACACTTCTAAAAAAAGCGTTCTGTAACTCGAATATAATTTTGTGCATAAAACCGATACTCATTTAATTATAATGAAAATTCTCACTAGCACTAATTAATGTGACTACGATAACTTGTACATCTTGCATAACAGTATTACTTATCCTCTGCCATTTTTCTAACTTTAAATTTTTAAAACAATTGTTCATATTCAATTCTATTTCGATAAACGTTCAGCCATTTTAACTTTTCTTGAACAAAAATTTCGAGTAACCTTCTTAGACAAATTCAAAAGGAAGAATTCTATTATTTCTAGCGCGCATATTATTTAATTCAGTGGTTTCCTCGTAGCTGCTCTATTTTACGGACTCGTCGTTTCCTGGTAAGAATCTTCTGTTTTCTTTATACCCCAGTCTATTGTCAAGGCCATTTTAGCTAAATCCATTCACAAAAGTTCTCTCACATAGAAAACATTTACGGAAACGTTATTTTAGTTCGTGTTCACTCACAAAACGCTAGGTGTGGTGGATTTTGGTGGTTCACTTCCAAAACGGTAGTGCTAAAATGTTTGGGATTAACCTGCGGGTTGAGATTTATGTGTTGTATCCGCTGGAACATTAAGCAATACTTAGACCAAAGTGTTTTTTTGAAAAGATAATACATGGCTATAGAAACGTATACGTCTGTCCTAGAATTATTTCGTTTTCATATTTCGAAACATGTGCTTTAGCTTCAACAGCGCCTCTATAGCAAATATGAAATATATTTTTTTCCATAACTGTACCAGCTTTAAAAAAACGATTTTGAAAAGGAAAAACTTTTATAACTCAGTGTTTTCTTTGGAAATTATATCTTTATAATTGTTTTTAAATATATTTTTTACGAGAGGTATAAGAATATATTTTATTCTAAATCATTGGTATCCTTAAAACTTTATTAAATAACTAACGGCCTAGCCCTAAGTATTGTTTTAGTTTTTCTATAAACTTCTTATGAGCTTCGTCTACATGTAAACCAATAAATGCTTCTTTCTTTATTCTACCTCCTTTCAATTAAGAGTAATGGCGTGATAAAAACACTTTTGTACTGTTCATATTAGCCAGATTTACGCATGAAATTAATATAACTTCCCAAAATTACGTACTTGAATATTCACGAAGATTTTAGTATTGCGGTGTATGAGGCTTGGAAAAACCGCGAATTGCGATCGAAAGGCGAATGTTGCAGAGTATTCGTAAGAAGTGCTTGTTATGCGGTATGCTTGCTTTTTTTTACATTTTTTGCTTTGAACCCGAGATATCATTTATTCACATGAGAATTAAAAGTTTCCGATTGGAGGTTGTTAGAATTATTCCTATTTTAAAATGTATGTTTATTATACTATTCTGTGTTTTTCTATTTTATATCGAGTTTTTAATATATTTAGGTCAGTGACCAATGCGTCAAGCATTTATTGGCTTTAGTTACCACCATGTTGGCCTGGTGCCGATGGGTGGTTTAAATATGCTGGAAAATTGTGTAAAACTAACAGCGAAAATTAATATGTCATTATGAATATTCACATGTAGGTACTAAAAACAACATAACAACGTACAGTCACACGGACGCTTAGAAAAATTTAATCACCGTAGCTAAAAACCTTTTAGGGTTAAAAAGCCTTAATAAATATAAAACAACTTTTTTTAAGCGACAAAGTGATCGTAATCACCATAGTATATGTATTTTTTTTATAAATTTGATGGATTTTAACAAGCCAGGAACAATTATAAAAGAAACATCTATTACTTCATTTCATTAAGATAGCGAGACTATAAATAACATCGAAAGTATTTATTAATCATACAACTACGCAGTGGGGAGAAAACTGAAACATTAATAACTCAACGTTGATTGTAATATTTCTATTCAGGAATGAAATTCAATTCTATTAGAAATTGCAGTTCTTTTTTCAATTATGTATAATGTAATGTTTTCTCTATACATGAGATCATAACGCAAGCAACTAGAAATATGTTAAAATGAGATGTCGTTTTTTGATATATATTATCTGGGTGTGAGTTTTTATAACTATTACCTCTGCTTGTCCTGCCTAAAGGGATCTTATCACCCATGTTTCATCAACTAATTTTCAAATAATATTTCTAGATCCAGTGCTGCGACTGAGATTTTCCCGATTGTAAAACAAAGTTCTTCTATATAGAATAAAAAATTGTAAATTTTTGACTGAACACGAATCCACTTTAGGCAAGTGAGATTAAACTTAGCACTTACATACATATGTAGACCCTATTGAAGATAATGTGAAATGTTACACCACTAACAAGCACGCAATACATTTTCGAATTTAAACAAATATATACACGAAAAAAGCGATTAAAAAACGCAGTCCAATTTCCATAATCCCGTACTCCGTCAATGGCGAACGCATCACAATCACAACCCACAAAAGGGGCAAAAAAGCGCAAATGTTGCAATTAACAGCAGCCATTATTAAAGCTAAACTTTTTGTGCGAAACACGTACAATTTAATCCGAACATAACACTAAATTAAGTTGTATAGGGAGTTTTTTTTAACATTTCGTGATTTTAGCAAAGGAAAACTGAAAAAGACCCGTGGACAATGCGAGCCGCAGTGCCGCCGCTCGGCTATAATTTGGCGCAACGAGCTCGGTTGGACACATACGCTTCGGATTCCGTGCGGCGTAAATTCTCAAAATTGCCTCACGAAGAATTGTATTGCTGCGGGTGACAAGTGTGTATTGTGTTTACTCGTGTTATTATACCCGCGGAGGGTTGGGCGATAAAACTATAAACTAATGGTTACTTTTAATTTTAAGCACAATTGCAGTGGGATTTTTGTAGAAGTCGAGTTTCGTGACAATATTTTTTATAGGTATTTGAAAAAAAAAATTCTAAGTACCTATCAAGATTTTTTTCTTACGCTGAACCTTTAATACAGTTAATAAAATAGTTAATGCAAAGAAACTTTTTGCAACGATGTAAATTTATCTCTTAAAGGACATAGCGGTGTTGTAGCGGTAGGCCCCCTAAAGAGAGGATGTCCAAGGATTTTAATGTTCTTACTGCACAAATAATAAAAATAAGTCTCATCTATAGTAGAAATAAAAATAACTTTTCGGTGTTTCAAACACTTAGATACGAAGCAAATATTTGGTTAGAAACATTTCAAGAGCCGGTTTATAGTCAAGTGCGCCAAAAGACCGTCTTGGAAGTAATTATGTGACTAAGGATATCATAAACAGACATCTATCAAATTTTCGCCAATGTTAGAGATATATCACCAATCAGAATACGGGTGTTCGACTGTTCTTTTGTCAGCAACCCGAGCTAGAGCGTTGCTTTATTTTCTTTCCATCGCAGATAGAAACTGCGGCATGTCGATGTTATCAACGTTTTCGCCGATGTACGTGTTCCTATTCTTTGACAGACCATAATATGTTATTGAGGATATGGGTGAGCAATTAAAAATATACATACATCTTTCCTCCTTAGAAAGTACCGTACAAAGTTATAGTACATGAACGGTAATGCTGGGATTTTTTGTGAACATATTTTAATAGGTCACATATTGCTGACGTAAATATATCGGTAATAAATGTATCGGTTTTGATATCTACAATTGTTTATGAGTTCGCGGGCGTAGCTTCCAAAAAATTGAGTTGAAGTGATGGTAAAGGTTAAAGTTGATAGAAGATCACATTTATTTAGTACCATAGTGGCTTTTAGCCCCCGTGGCGCAGTTGGCTAGACACCAGCTTGCGAAACGAGAGGCCGCGGGTTCGATCCCCGCACCGAGACAAATGTTTGTGTGTACCACAAATATTTGTTTCGGGTCTGGGTGTTTGTGAGACCGCAGTTCTTTCGTAGTGTCTGATATCCACGCCACAGGTCTTGTAACCTAGTGTGGGGTCAGAGCTATGTATGTGACTGTTGGGTGTATTTATTTATTTATTTTATAGTACAACTTATGCCGGTGGTCGCTGTGCAAATAATGTAATATAAACGCTATCCTATCTCATCCCTTCTTCCTTTCAAAGTGCAGCCTAGTGTATAGTAATCCTGATAGTGAGCGGCACGCACGGAAATGAAACCGATCCACGACGCAAAGCAATTCTCAAACATGTTTTTAACGCAATGCCGTCAGTGCTCGTAGCAAAATTATACTATCATTGGTAGTACTTTAATAGAAGCCAAAAAGATACACATGGTCACTACGTAATGTTTAGTTTATAATGATTTGTCTAAAGTCAGGTTATTCTTATTTATACATATATTTTTTATAAAATATGACATATATGTGTCAAATAGCTTTCGTTAAATAAGATTACAACATAAAATATTATAACTTAGATTTTTGTAAAATGAGCTGGACTTTCAGCTGTTAAAATAATGCTATATTAAAACATTTTTTCAATTTTATCCCAAAGTCCTCTGAATGTTTTACAGATTTTATATAATCCTTTAAAAAGCCGTAAAAACTCGACGAAAGCCTACATAAAGGTCCCGTCGATCAAGATCTTGTCAACGGCAATTAATCAATCAGCCTTAAACGTTCGGAAGTAGTAAAACAATTTTATCTTTAAAACGTCTTTCAAAAGGTCAAATCGGCCCTATATTATGTAGAACCGAAGTGCGGAGATTGTCTACCCTTTGTCCATGTTTTCGATGAAATTAATTAGCCTATCCGTTGATTTGATCGGATTTCTCAAATATTGGGACAACCGTTTCCTTGGTTACTTCTAATTTGGATCTGTAATTATTCTTCTGTAAATTGGATTATCTTCAAATTGGGAATTTATAATTGGTATGTAAAAGGCTATCAGGCTATTAAAATTTTATTGTCATTTGAAGTGACACATGTAAAGGGCTTGAGGATTAATCGCGTGACAGAATCAAAATCTATTCGCCACACTTTTGAGTTTTGGTATCGATTGTACGGGAAAGGAAAATATTACAATAACTTGTAATTCATTGTGAATGCACACTTGGAATAGTTAGAATACCTGGGGCTTAAACCCGCAATTGCAGAGATTCTAGATTATGTCTTCAACTATGAAAACTTTTGACTCATTTCCTCCGACAATATACTCATACGACGAATAGAATAAGCCAACCTAAACTCTTTATAAAGCCAACATGCGAAAGATCATAACATTATCTGCTCCGTAATATTATGTATGTATTTTTATTCACCGCCCCACATGTTACCTGAAGATTTCCCTCCATACTATTGAATATAATATTTCATACATGAATAGACTCACGCGGCGACAATAGAAGCATAAGGCAATACGGGCTGCCAGCAATCCCATATACAGATATAACATCATTTTATTGTGAGAAATAAATTAGATGAAGATTTAAATGCAGAGTTTTTTGTATTCGATATCAATGAATATTTATCATAGTAATACAAAGATTAGTTGATAATAAATTTGTGAGGTAGTTTTACTTATGACTAGAGAGAAGAAGCCTTTCGACAGCTCCGTGGCGCAATTGACTAGATACCAGATTTCGAAACTAAAAGCCGCAGGTCCGATCTACAAATAAATACTTATTTGGGGTATGGGTGCTTGTGAGACGAGAAAGTCTCTGGTAGTTTTTGTTACCCACGCAAAAAAGTTTTAAAAGAATGACAAATACCTTTATTGTTAAGGATTAGGGATGTATACCTAATAGTTTCAATAATCCCCTACAATGATACGAACGGGGAAACAGATATTCCAGTTTACATTCAAACTGCCTTAATTAGTACGTCGGTACAAAGCTTTGCATGGAAAATCTTGCGCTATGTTTATCTTCTACGTTCAAAATATTGAATGTAGACTCAAATTATATTATAAATTCAATGTTTTAGTTGCTTCCCCGAGCATGATTGTTAATTAACTAGTTGCCGAGTTGAGTTTGACAAGATCTTTATTCATCAGTTGGATGCGATGGATTTCGCCTACACTCGCTCGAAACAGACTGAGAACTATAATTTAATATCTTTCGATGGAAAATGAAAGACAATATTATTTGAATACTACGTTATTTTTAACTTTTTTATTTTTTATACACGTTTGAATAAATTAACCCAGAGACAGTAAAAATGTTTGTGGATTTACATAATATTTGAATGATGAAATCAGAAATTGAAAATAAAGACTGTATGTCCATTCAAATATTTATAGCGGATTTGCTAATCATTTTTCAAAACAAAATATTGTTGATAATTAGGCTGACGATTACTAACGTTAACAAATTAAGAGAGTATTGGTTTTTGATTCCTATCGTAATGATTAGATAGGCGGCTCCTCACTCAAGGCTCGTAACCACGTATGACTTGACTTGGGTATTTAAAAATGTGAAAAAAATATAGTAAAATAAAATGTATTAAATTGAATGTTGAAATTGATGTTGTTGTTTTTTTAAATGTACTATATCAAAAACATACAAATATACAAATGAAATATCAACCTTTATCTACCATAGAATGATTTGTTTCACATCGAAGGAACAATTATATTCCAACGCGTTATTGTGTAAAATTCTACAGGTAAATAAACACAAAAGCTCTCCCTTTAGTTATCCTGGTGAATTCTCCAGCATTAGTTAGTTCCACACGATTTGAGGCCCCAACACCGGCAGAAACGTCACCACAGCGCGTCAAGTGATATACGACGGGAATTTGGAAAATGAGAATAACAACCCATGAATAATTTGCTCGCGTAAATTACTGCTTCGCAAAACTATGCACGAGTTGCCGCTGATGACGTGAAGATTAAGAGTAATGTTTGGATGTTAGACTGAGTTATGTAGTGTAGGAATGGTACATTAAAGTTCGTATGGAAGTTACTATACAAACAAATGAACACGGAAATCCTGATATAAGTAGACGGTTGATACAAAAGTAAATTAAGGAAGGGTGATTTATAATGAATAAAAGGAATCCAATTAAGAATTAGCTAATTAAAATTCACTCGACTTTTTGGAGAGTATAAAAATGCAAAGGTAAATAAGGAGATGGATATAAAAACGGAACAAAGAGAATAATGTATATCGACACTAATAAAGGGGAGAAAGTTATTCAAACAAAAATTATTATGAAACCTGCACATCTAAAAAATCTCACGAATTTCTTAGGTGTGCAGTCCGTCAAACCGCACTATGTCAGCGTGATAGACTAAAGCCTGACCATCTCAGTTTTAGAGGAGGCCCGTGCTCAACAGTGGGACGCATATGGGCTGAAGATGATGATGTGGATGTGTTATTAATTATTAAATATAATTTTAATAACCACATAAAGTCCCTGTACTTAGGTCAATTAAATGATACATAAAACGATAGAACACATGTCAAGTTTATTATATTCGGCCTTTATGTCCCACGCTTGCCGTAAAAGCGGTTAAAAGGTGTCACCAAGGTCATTGAGTGTAAGCACCGGTCACTCACCTAAGCTTAAGATTCTATAGCAAGAAAGTATGTATGTATATGCCAATTATGAAGAGTTATCGAGGTGTATTGTACTTATAATATATTTGAATGACGCCAGGATGATTTGCTAGGCTTAAAAATGTTCAAAAAGTACATTCACCTATGAAACGTTAAAATAACTGTGAGTTTCGTTTGTTTTTCCATTATTTGTACACCTTTAATATACTTCATATTTTTAGTTCACTGTCAATTTTTTTGTCACACATACACTAAAAAATCATATCCACATTATCCCTATCTTTGAAAAATGTGTCCATACGGTCACTAGATCAGTAGGGCTACCATGACCTCTTATTGCGATTCAGTTTACGACCTAAACTGAACTGAATTGTTATTTTGTACCATGACGTCTATAATGCGACTCAGTATAGGTTCAACAGCTTTGTAACAATTCAGTTTAAGAATTGAATGATATTTGACTATTGTTCGTTCATTTTCGTACCATGACCCTCTGAGACGACCTAAACTGAATCGCTTAACTGTCAAAATTTATTACTTTTAGCGATCCATTTTAAGTTACTATTTTGTCAACAGAATTGAAAAGTTTTTATATCTTTGAGGACTTTTGTGACAATTTTTAACGTTTTATGGTAAATAAGTGATTGTTGTTGAAAAATTGTGATTGGGTGTTGTGTTTTTTACAATCAATTTTCATTCATACATGAATAATAACAAGGGTGCATGAAGCTGCTGTAAAAATCGTTTTAGAATTTATGAAATGTGATAATGAATCCTGTATATCACGACGTAAAGAAAGGTGTAAACTTAGGGAACACTCGGATCCATTTGAAGAATTCGATGATACAGAGTTTAGCAAAAGATATCGACTTTCTTAACAATTGACTTCAAGTTTGTGTAAGGAGTTAAGACCTATGTTCAAAGAGCCGCTAAAATCTACCGATCTTTCTGTGGAGAAAAAGGTAAGAAACATTAAGAATTAAATATTTGTTAGATACTCCATTGCCTACATGCTTGGTTTTATCTCATACATGTATATCAAACAACTCAAAATTAACCTAAGATTTCAATATTAATACATTTTCATGTACATTATACTACTCACACATCTAAAATTGAGGATTGTAAGGGCTTGCCCACCGTACTGTCTTATTACAGGTTGCTGGGATAATACATAACAAATGTAGTTTCTTTTCTTTTTTTTATTGATGTTAGTAATAATAATTTGATGAACCTTTATTAGAATTTTTACTAAAACAATAATTTGTTGCAGGTTTTATGAGAAATTCAACTTTCCTGTTTTGGGGTGCAAAGACTGTACAAATAGCTATAATAAAGCCCACTGAACATGAAAAACAATTCTATTGTAGGAAACACTATCACTCATTTAGTAAGAAGACTAATCATCACTTAAAAAACAATAATTGTAATAACAAAAACTTTGTTCTATCCATATGTATGTGTCATGTTTTTCTAGATATGTGATGCAGATATGCAAATCACCAGGATAGATGCCAGCTATAGAGGCGCTACACATGATTCATTGATATGGATTGTGCACCCTTTAAAATATATTTGGACAGTCTTTATGAATCTACTTGGTTACTTGGTGAGTTCTAATATTATTAATATTATGGTTGAAAAAAGTAAGACTCAATATTATAAAGTATAAATAATTAGCTTAGAAAATTAAGCTAAAAAACAAAATTGTTAACTTGTGTGTTAAAATGTTTACTTATATAATATTCCTTTACATTTTACACAAAAAGACCACAATAAAGCATCTAATAAAATAAGTATGTGTAGTTTTGTATATATCTAATATTAGCTTAATTGGTTAAACCCAAAAGTTTATTTCACAAATTGCATTAAATTAATTACTATGACACTTTAAAAATTGTTGTTGTTTTGTTGCAGGAGATTCTGGATATCCATTAAGAAAATATGTCTTGACTCCAGTTATTAATGCAGTCCCAGGGATACCAGAGAGCCACTATACAGCTCTTCATGTTTGGATGAGGAACATAATAGAAAGGACTATTCAAGGCTTTTCAAGGCACATTTTCATTGCCTTTTGGTGCATTACGAACCAAGAATGGCTCCATCTTAATAATAAATGCATATGTAATATTGCATAATATTTGTGTTAAGCTAATATGCCTACCATAAATTTGATTGATGAAGATGTCACTAGAGAAGAACAATTAGCTATTATTGCCATATACTGAGTCTGATAATTTGAATCACAACTACCTTAGGCAATGTATAGCTACAAGGAACAGCATCATACAATGTCTGGAGCATGCCAATTTAGTTTAAAATAATATCGTATTTACTGTTAATTCAATATATTTTTGTAAACCATCTTATATTTGTATTTTATGTTTTATAGTTGTTAATAAACTACATCTATCTTCGTCTACCTCTTTCTCGCATAATTTCTTTTATTTCTCTTAACAAAAGTTTTAAACTGTTTAATTGTTCCACCCTCATGGGAATCCGCAACTAAGGCGTGACGGGCTTTTTCTGCCGTCATAGGTGGCTCCCGACTTGGTTGTCGTCGGCGTAAGGCCGTAAGTGTTCGCTGAATTTTGATGGGGATGGGGAAATTATAATACTACTTTACACCCTTAAATACACCACCCTTTCCAATCTTTCACAGCACCATAACCATTCATCAAATATTCTTCGCGAAAATTCCCTTGTTAGTGATATTTTGTTATAACCCAAGAGTGCCTATATCTTTGTGTTTATAAAGAAACAACCATAAATGCTTATAATATGTATGTTCAAAAAGTCAGTTACCCCATTGTTTAATACCATTTTAATTGAAATTTATTATAAACATAAAATTGACACATCAAATCCACCGCCACATCAACCTCGACTTGATGCGAAATATTGAATAACACATGTTCGAAACTTGAACCAAGTTTTAATGTTAAATTCTTTAAAAATTTTGTACCGATATAATTTATCTTACTACAATCAAAATAATTATAAACTCCTTTACACATCACTACAGCATGTTTTTTTACAAATGAAGTATTATAAATAAAAAATAGACGTAATAATTAGGATTCAAATAGTAATCATAAATACCGACAATTTGCAATGTAGAGTTTCAAAACGCACTCTACTATGGTGGATGAAACAAACGATAAATGTATAGCGTTATCTCTTTCAATCAAAACGTTTCAGTTTTAAGTTTCGTTCATTCAAACGATTCAATTGCGACTTTGTTTAAAGTACGTCATGGTACGAATATAAGCGATTCAGTTTAAGAACCTAAACTGAACTGCTCTGCAATTGAATCGTTTGTTAAAAGGTCATGGTAGGCCTACAGGAAAACAGAAAAAATCACACTAAAAGCACCACTCATAATACAAATAGAGGGGAATCTTTTAAAAAACAAAAATGTCGCACCGAAAAATATCATCCTGTCCCCGGCAAAGTGAACAATTTCCACTTACTTCCACGTGAACATGTTATATTTATGAGCCACAATAGCGTCGTCCGGACAGAGACAAACGACGACCAAACAAAAGATAGTTTGTAAGTAGCGAGCGGGTTACCACGGAAACTCGATGTTCACTTTCACATCCACTGACAATACAGGTGTTTTCAATGAGAAGTTATGAGTTCCAAAGATATTTATAGACTTTGTTACTGTGCTAGCGTCAGGGCTAGAGGACAAATACTGCGTCGAAGCTAGGTAAAAGCTGACTGAAATGAGGTCACAGGGTTGTAATTTAAAACGGATTGCTACATTTCAATGTGATGCAGAAAGTGTGCTCAGAAATTTGTGCTAGATTTCTGGATGTGTACAGCAAAATCTTCCCTTACGTGCTATTTAGGTATTTGAGTTTTTATAAAATAAATCAACTAAAATTTAATGTCATCAGCCCATATATTATGTATGTATACGTTCCACTGGTTGGCACGGAACTCTTCTGCCATAGAGAGGGTTAAGGCCTTAGTCAACCACGGTGGTCTAGTTTGGGTTGGCCTAAACCAAAATGTAATGAATAAATTAATTTCATAGTGTCCTTACTTGTTCTACGCCATTATAGTAGGTTGTAAATGTAGGTATTATAGTAGGTAGGTAAATGGTTAAATATAAAGAAAGCAAGAATCAAGCTACGGCATAAATCAGTATCAAACCTTAAATTCTAATGCCCGAGATCATCATAAAAGCAGAAAAAAGTATATTGGTATCAACGAGTTAAAAAGGAATTCACAAATAACCCGTTCACATGGACACAGAATACTTACTACAATAGTATCGATGTTTCCATATAACAAATCGATAACAAAGGCCCAGAGAGGACGTTCATGCTCGGTTAGCAAAACGTCATAGCAGACAGTAACTTATGTCAGACTCTGCCTGGATTTCGTTACCAACTGCCAAAACAAATCACGTGGATGCAATACCACGGATATTGTATTACGTCGCATATTTGCAATATCACAACGAAACGGCTAATTGGAATAAAAAAATGGTTTGTCATAAATTTTGTTGCTATTGGAAACAGAAATTTCAGCTTTAAAATAATCTACACTTCAGATGAAGGAAAACAACATTAGACCGGTTTACAGTTCTTTATCGATTTGAGGTCTGATAGACAAGCTTAAAGGAGCGGGAAGATTTTTTTGGCACATTACCGCTCTTTATAAAATGTATGGAAAGGGAAGAAATAAGCGTTCAAGAGTGACATTTTGATGGCGTTTTTATAGAATATTAATGTTTCATGTACTAATATTTTTGTAAATAGCTTTATTCTTCTGTCTGTTTCACTTTTACGCCTTAACCACTGGACTATTTGGTTGTTTTTTGGTACACATAGAATCTTGACAATAGACGTAGGCCATTTAAAAATATACGTTTTATTGGCTAGACTGTACCCAACCCCTATTAAAAAAAGACATATGCAAATTGAAAACATTCCTATAGTCTTGTCTTGTCTAGAACTAAAAAATAGAGTCATACACACGATTCAAATGCGCCTGCGAACACATGGTAATCCCAAAGTCAACATTACTAGTGTACGGAACATTAATTACCACGTAATTGTTTTAGGTTACGCGGGTGGAGTAGTTATCGGATGTGATTTTTTATCTCAGATATATTATGGATACTTAACGGACATATTTTTGTTTTGGAATAATATACTTTTCTTGATACTGAACGAGCATTGTTTCAAATAAAGCTATAATTTTGGTATTTTGGATATTTTGGTATTTATTCTTTTACCAAAACTTTATCCTTCGCTCAACGATATTAATTTAGACATGAAATAATGTACTCTGTAATCTTTTCTGGATAGAGTCCCCAAGCACGTATGTTCAGTATAAGATTGAATCTCTACAACATAAAGTTCTCCGCAAGAATGCATAGTGAGTAGTGATTATCATAATCTGCGGAGTAAGCGCAAGTTTTACTTAATTCCCACACCTCGTAGAAGATATGCATATTTGAGACTCATTTGGAATTTCTGTGGCTAAAATTACATTCATGTTGAGATGATATGTGTTAAAAAATAACAATAATAAAAGAAGCGAAAATTAATGCTTTCAACGATGAAATAAATGCCCTCTAAATCCACCATACCATATACACAAATTTCCATCTTAGTTGCTAACAAACATTTATTGGCTGATTGGACTGTCAGTTCAATTCATTACGTCAGAGCTAATTAAACAAAAATATTCCGTTCGTTCGAAACTCAGTATTTGCTGTAAGCCTCTGTTAGGAGTATCTATTTAGCTGGATCACATAGATCGGATTATCTGCACGCAGCTTTATTGCATACAATTTGCTACCACTCAAATTGCAAATTCTAAATGGCATAGATAACAGTATATTATATATGTAATATATGAATACGGTTGCTGCAGATAGTAAAGATATTTTTGATAAGCATGGTTAATTTAAGTATATGAGACCAACACAACAATAGCCAGCGTTGTGTTTTAGCTGAATCCTTGCTATCAGACTGCTGAGGTTTTGTTTTATGAAAATTTTAAATAATATCTTTGACAAAAATCTGAGTTTAATTTTAGTGTCCAAATCAATTAAAAACCCAAAATTGATATTGTTTTTTTTTTATTCCGTAACGCAGTTAAATCGTACGCATTTTGAGATCTTTTTTCTTTCATTTGGTCATTCATATACGGCTCCCAATACATTCAAACAACTTCGAGCTATGGCGTTGTCAGAACCATTTCAGTTGATAAAATTTTCGAAAAAATAGTAGGAAAATACAAAGTCAAATAAAGCAGCCATGTACATTAGAAAGACCAATAGTGATTGTACCGAGCTCACGATGGAAGCAATAAAAAGCCGAAACAGGAATCAACAGAACTGCTCGTATTATTTCAAAGTCACGTATTCAGAGATCTTTACAGTTAAATGAGCAATACCGGCTTTCTACGGCTGTCTCGGAATGCTTCCATCGGCAGTTTTACTTGTATTAATATCGTTACAATGGGAATTGACCCTCATATGCATACTTAAGTAGCATTGGATTGTTCGAGAACAAAATGCTTGTTATTTAAGTTTACGCCGTTGCGAAGACGATGTTAATTGTAGAAATGTATTCAGACTTAAGGTTAACAAGGTGAGCATGTTTTGAAACAAATTTAACTATAAAACGAAACATGTTCACAGCTACTGCCTAATTGGAATTAAAATTGTGAATGACCGTTCTCATTCATTTGACAAAAGTTGAAATTTTGAACTCAGGAAATATTATTTACATTTTGAATAAACGTGCTTATCTCGGATTCGTTAAATTGAATTCACAATCCGTTTCATTGAACACAATTCTATGATTGACGTGTTTTTATTCATGATTTTATACCAAGCTCTTCAGTCCAGATTGAAAAAGAAAGTTTTGGCGTAGGATATATTATTTTAGTACGTTACTACTCTCTGCTCAAACAAGGACCTTTAAAATTTTAATCACTTTTTGCTTTATAAAGCAGATATAAATTAAGATGTAAAATATACTTCATAAGCGGATCTTCAAGGCCACCAAGTAGCAAAAAAATGTAGTATACTCACTCAAGATGCTCCTTATAAATGTCGAAGTCGGTGAAGACGATCTCGACGATCTCGTGCGGCGCCGCGACGAAGGTGTAGAGGAGGCAGTCGAGGCGCGGCGGGTAGGCGCGCGGGTAGTCAGGGCTGCTGAACGTGCCGCGCTCCTTGCCGTACGTCGACGTGAAGCGGATGCACGTACAACCTGGGAAACAGATATCATTGTAAAGTATTGTAGGATCTATTAAACCGGCAGAAGAACTGAACACTTTAAAGTAATCACCAACAACATATACAATGGCAACAAGACTTTAACAAAATATGTGATGATTGATCCATTTCATCATCTCCATGTATCAACTCGCTTGATATTTTTACTACGTTGGTCGGATTGCACGTCTGATATTATTGCCATCATACTTTTTATTACATTACTTTTAAATCATGCTCGATATATTGTTCTTGCAAATCTAGCGCTCTAGCGTAACGAAAAACAAACAATTTCTTCAGATTTATAAAAACTGTATAACATTCCTGTTATTTTTAATTTTCCATCAAATATTCTCACTTTTTATGTAATTTCCGTTGGAGGATAATCTGGATTCAGTTATGCAAGCCGCTGTATCGCTACCTAAAATAGTGAAGGGACAAATTGAATCCGTTGTATGCACGGCTGGAATAATTTTACGACGCACTTTGATAAGCGTAAAGCTGTGACGAGTGAGAGTGGGAGATACGCTCAGTGACCCCGTTACGTCTGGCTGACTTTTATCGCATCAGAATTCTACTTTACTATTTCAAATCTCTTAGCATTTAGATAAGTATGTGCAATTTACAGGGGTGTAAATAGACACTAAGATACGTTGAAGTTTTATATCTAAGCATTTGTGTTTTGCTTCGTGAGAATCATTCCGACTTACAACCAGGACCTTGGAGAACTACTTCCTAATATTGGATAGTTATTTGAATAATAGTGTTACATCTTTCTTTTCCTTGCTTATTTCTTAATATTATATTGATGTGTATAGTTCGATGCGTCACACACGCACTATCAAATTATGGTAAGATATTAAATAAAGTCGAAAGGGTCACTATATTTCTTACCTAATGAATTAAATACCGTGAAATGCACAAGTTAATTATCTCCTGTTATATTTCATTTTATTACGGGTTGGGGAAGCTCTTTAGGTTATTTGATACTGCGTTCACTTAATTTAATAACTGAGCATTTCAGACGTTCATTTCCAATTCCCAGTAAACTCGTTTGAGTAGTGAATTCTCTGAACAAAAGTGGCAATGACGAGCATTTCTCATTTACACTTGCTTTATAAGCAAGATAAATCCAATTGCTAGGAAATAGCTAATATAAATTCCAAATGAAAATAGAAAGTCATCGGATATAGTGGTGAATTTAATACATTACTGTATTAAGCAAAGAATGGCAATGTAAATGGCAATTGTAATTATTGCCGTGCCCCTGATTGGTACCTCTTCTTAATTCTATCTATCATGAAAAATCATTTAATGCCCATTAATATTTTACATTTCTAAAGCACAAATACAATTGTACTTTTGCAAAATAGCTGATACATAAAATAGCTACGGCGGCAAACAGGAAAGTAATTGAAAAACCTCATTGTGTCACTAAAAAACGTGATTGTATAGCGCCTCCGATAACAGCTGTTAATGAAACGCCAAAAAGGGAAATAAAACATGCCACAAATAAAGGTGACGACGCATAACATCACGCGATCCGGAGCTTTGCGTTGATGAATATTTTATGTTAAAATCCTTTCCAGTCGTCTTCGCGAATTCACCGTAATCTAAGACGTTGTCGAATGAGATATTCAACGTGTTATTTTGTACTGAATTGCAGATAAACTTTGCTTTATACAAATTTTGTCGAATTACATCAGGGGGAATGTTTTCGTATTCTGTATTTGCTTGTTTCCGAAACCTCTTAGCCATTCTCTTGATGTTAAGTAACTTCATTTCTATTACTGGTTGAGGTTGCTTTTATTGTCTTATATTTTGAAATAAGCAAAGTATTTTCGAATTAACCTATGTTTGTACAAAAAATTACAATATGCATGGCGAATTATAATGACTAAGAACTAAAGGTAATACAGAGGCATTAGTAAATAAACGAACATTTTAAAAACACTGACCGTCACATCGCCTGCAACTCTTGGGAAATTACAAGCAAAATTGGAATGAATAAAACGTGAATAAAAGTGAAAATCAGAGTTCAACCAGGCATCCCGCAATATCAGCACGAAACAGTGGTGTCACTAAGGTAAAGAACTACTAACGAAAATTGCTTTATAAATAGTTTTAAATACAAATTTAAGGCCTTGGATTTGAATTTGGTGATTGGAATTTCCCGAAGCTAACTCTCAAAAGAATTAAGGCCTCTATATTTTTTAAATGAGTGTAGAAGTTACACCTCTGCCTACTCCAACAGAATATAAGCGAGCATATACATGCGGGTACATCTATATAAACGATGCAATTAAATAAATTTCTACATAAGGTTAATTTAGAAAATGCTGAATCTCGCTGTATATCAGGTTTTTATTTCGTGCGTCGTTGTTGTTATATTAGTTTAGTTAGTAAGTACGCTCCATAAAGTGAATGCAATTCTTGAGTACATTGCTCGGAATTTCAACTGTATTCAACTTTCTCTGTAAGTATGTAACGTTAGGACTAGATTTTAGTCGACGTTTGTAAAAAAAATATTTTATAATAATACTCGTAGCTATAGAAATAAACACTTTATAATTAATAGCTGATAATTTTGTTTGGTTTTCGAATTTCACAATACTCATGTGGTGGTTAGTTTCTTTAAAAAAACTTTTTTTTGAAGTGAAAGCTTAATACCTAGATAGTGACATACTGGCATGTTAACCTAAATGAATGAAACATTTAAATTAGTGCTAAACCCCTTCCACCCTTCTCTTTTTGTACTAAGTTTTTACAAACCATACCGGTTGTGCACTGCTACTCAAATTTCCAAAATTGTTGGATTACGTCACTAAACCTGATCACACGGAATGGATAATGGCCCACGTAGAAGATATCAATATAACATAACATCGAAATAAAAACGTTAATGTTATTGAAGCGAGGTCTGTTTACGATCACGAAGTTCATAAAGTCAAATCATTAAATTGTCTGAACTGTGTCTTTGAGTTGGAAGTTGGCGTCGTTCTGTTGTATTTATATATTCTTCGTATGGGGGAAGTTTATTTGTTCCTGGTGATACTTGATACGCGTTTTATTCGGATCTATTTTATTTTGAATTTATTTATTAACACTGAGTTAATTTTATTGAAAAGTAATGTATTTTTACAGCAGTGATGGCTTCGAGGTTTAGGCGCGCGGTCGAGAATCTCGGCGGTCGCGGGTTCGAACCCCAGGCACACACCTCTGACTTTTCGAAGTTATGTGTGTATTCAAATTGAATTATCACTTGCTTTAACGGTGAAGGAAAACATCGTGATGAAACCTGCACACCTAAAAGTTCTTAGGAATTTCTTAGGTGTGTAGTCCGCCAACCCGCACTAGGCCGGCGTGGTAGACTATGGCCTAAACCCTCTCAATGGTAGAGGAGACCCGTGCTCAGCAGTGGGCATATATGGGTTGATGAAGAAGAAGAAGAAGAATGTATTTTTTATGTTTGCAGAGTGCGCTCGTGGCCTCTCGTTTTATAAACCGAAGTTTTATATGTTTACCTAGAAACCATGACTGATTTTGATGACGATGATTGGTGTAGTTATAACTTTAATAATGACATAAGTGACATTGTATACCAACGGTTTATAGTATCTTTCACTGCTGTAAATTTAAAAATATACCTTCATTTTGTACCTTTTAGGCGCAAAATATATTCAAGCTTATTTATGCGTACAATTCGTGAAATATGCAAATAGGAATTCCTTGGCAAGCGTCTGACAGATGATCGACGTTTCAACTTATAAAAAAACCGACACACAAAAGAGTTATTACGTGATGAAAATGTAATATTCATTTTGTTCTGCTAAAGTGAACGCGAAATGAAATTATGTTATGTGCGTAATGCTTTGTAAATGTTTTGCTGGTGTATTTGTAAAGCCTTGAACGAAATATTCGGGGTTTATTTGAAATAATTTGAAATGTTGATGATGCCGTAAGGATCAGGTGTTTCGTGAATATGTTCTAAAAATAAGGGCTAAAAATAGATTTTATTAAAGTGTTAAATTATTTTGCCACCATAAACAATACCATTGTTTACGAGCAAGGAATATCAATAGTAACTTATAAATATGATATGGCAGTTATTTACAATGCGCTGGTATACTTTTTGAAAACCTATATGGTATTGAAAGAAAGTCCATGCCAAGTCCATGAGCGGCGGTGACCGCTTACCATCAGGCGGGCCGTCTGCTCGTCTGCCTGCTAAGGCATTTAAAAAAAAAAATTATAAACTTCATTAAAAATAGAAACAAAATAAATTGAACGATATATTTAAATAAAATATTTAATTCATTCTCTTTCTATGTTATATTTATTGTTTATTTTCAATAGTCCCAATATTGTATGATACAAAAATATATTAAATCCTACGGGGAATTCCATACAAGAAAGCGTAGTTCGGAATCTCGCAACGCTACTAATTCCCAAAGGAATAAGTAGAGGCCAACTGCACCCACATTTTACCTATATTCCCATCCCATTTACGGTAACGATATCGTCAAAGCGGGAGCAAATGCAATTCCGGGGAAATATCGCACGAATCTACCTTATGTGGCCTGATTTATTATAATTTTTTCGCCTTTTTTCTTTTTTTTAATTTGGCTTATTTAAATTACTGCTTTCGTTTTTACTTCAATGTACTCGTAATTAGGTAGCAAGATTATTCGTTTCGTGGATTAAAATGTATGATTAAGGTAATACTACGTTCCGACTCCACATAAATAAATAACTTAAAAATATTGGGGCAAGGTCTAAACCCAGAACTCAGACTTCAAGAAGGTGCTCGCGTTTTTGCTGCCACTGAATAGAAAATAGCAGTGATTTTGAGGCTTAAGACAACTCGTACTATGTAAAAAATGGTTCGAAAAATTGTATGATAATCGTTGTCTTTCGAACAATGTTGAAATAGAATTAGATAAGATTCTTAAAAACAATCTTATGCAAGCTTACGAACATTTTAGGCCACCAAATATTTGAATTACATAACGGAATTTCTATTTACATCCCGGAAATCGAACTCGAAACATCTCGATCGCATCCTACAAAACATCCGAGGTAAAAATATAAGTAAGGATATTAAAAGAACATCTAACGCAATCTGAACAATTTATCTGACAGTATCCTTCGTGTAATCGATAACAAACAACGGCTGGCTCTGACAGAACGAGTATAGTCTTTGCAAACAATTTCAAATGCGATAAGTGGGAGGTATACTTACTTTAAGAAAACATAATATTGAGTATGTACAAGAACTTAGATATTTATAATATAAGAAAGACTGCCTGTAACTTCTCAGGCCCTCAGTTCTTATATATGTCTATGGAAGCCGAAATTAGTTTTAAAAAAGCTATTTCATCAAATGGGTTCTAACTTCTAAGGCGAAGTCCGCTGTAAGCACAAAAATAAATTTTATTTTCCTTTTACTTTTAGTACCTGGCTTTGAATTATATCTTTCTTATTATTTCTTAGTTGTGTAAACAATATTGAACAAAATCAACGTGAATATTCTGATATTGAAATCGTACGTGAGACTTTCCATAGCTACCTATGCAAGTAATTCAAATTACAGTATCGGGTTACGTTTGCCTGTTCGCCGGCAAGATCCTATTCCTTTTTTTATAGTCGACCCCATTTCTATAACCCGATGCAAGTAGGATCTCTTTAGAGATTCTATAAATTTAGACCTGCACTCTTGGAGGGGGCAGACAGAGAACCATTTCTACATCTATATTTCGACAGGTATGTATCAGTCCCAAATAGCAGGGGGCTAGCCTATTGACATAATTTGGACACTTTTCCAAACGTCTCACTGCTCCGTGTTCACGTCCTAGTAAAGAAATATATACTAACTAACCAATGAAACCGCATAATTACTCTAAAAGGAAGACTCGTCTGCAGCCAGTCGACACTTTTTACCGCATTGATTTTAACATCCATTACTATTTACTACGTTCACTGAGCAGTGATGCCTCGAGGGAGCAGTGATGGCCTCGTCTCTCAATGGTAGAGGAGACCCGTGTTCAGCAGTGGGCGTATGTGGGTTGATGAAGACTACGTTCACTGCTTGCCAGTAAGGAAGAAAATGGGTTCCTTATAACAACATAATAATCCCACGATTCCCTCACAAATATATCAGTGTATATTATGAAGTGTCAAAACACAGCACCGGAGCCTACGAGACGTGGCACGATAAATAAAACGACAGCCGGAGTCAGTAAGCCAGTGGAGGCATGCTCTTATACTCACTGGGATTTATGGCGTGCCCTTCGTCAACTGTGTGCAGAGATAAGTGGAGGAGCAGGATGAGCGCTGTCGACGCCTGAAACAAGACGAAAATAATTATTTTTTAAATGGTAACCAGGTATGTTCTTTTTTTGAAATCAGTATGTAACTGGCTGGTTTGATTTGTATGTTCGTTTTTTTTTTCTAGTTTCAATTTTATTTCGTCTACGGAGGTTTTATTGCATTTAAAAACAGGACCTATAGTTATGCTTTAAAGAACTGGTACCCAAATAAAAACTATCGCCAGCAATGTCTAGGCCCCTCATAGTTTTGGGTTTCGATCGGGGATCAACTTGCTTAATCACATTCTTAGAGGGCCGCCTAATAGTTTTGATTTATTTTAAAATAGTTCAGAATAAGCTATATTTTAAAGGTCAAAGTAAAAATTATAATTATTGAAATAAACTATTACAAGTTCTTTTGAATCGTCTATTGTAAACAATTGAAATATCCCGAAATGTATCTGATTGTAATAGGCATTGGATTTAGTATATGTATTCTTTAATGTTTTTTAGTTATTCAAGCAATATTTATGAATATAATACATGCGTAGGGGCTACATGATTGTTTCATAGCTTGACAGAACGCCAGAAAAATGGGGCGAACCTCTTCATGTGTTTGCGTGTTTTAATATTACAATAACAAAGCGATGTACCAAATTGGAAACAAACAATACCTACAGCGATATTGAGATGAAAATATTTTTGTTTCTGAGAACATATTTTGTGTAAAGTATTTGAATATTACATATAAGATATCCAAAAATTCTACGATGTTCGAATTGATTTTTGTTTACCAGATCACTTAAGTTCCTGTACATACAACGCTGTAGCAACGTTAAAATAGTAAATAATATTCTATGAATGAAGATAAAGCTTTATGGAACAAAAAGAACGGAATAAATCCATAGAATTTTATAGTTGTCATTAAGAATAGTTTTAAACTAAACTAATAGAGTTATGCTATAGCTCGTTAATGTTACGGAATGTAGTATGTTATAGTTAGGGAATGCAATCCCGACTCGAGATTGCAAATTCGAGATCCCGCGGGATTAGAAATATCAATCCCGCGGGATCCCGGAATTTTCGGGATCCCGTCTAGTTTTAAAAAAAAATTAATTTGGATGACTAAAGAAACTAATAACTGCTTGTTTGTGATAGTGAGGTTAAGTAAAATAACATAATAAAATATGACATGACCACGTCTCTGAATTTCGTGATAAACTCAAGTGGGTATCTATGCGCCTTTGCCGGAATACTCGTATTCTTTTGCTACTTTTTCAAATTTTATTCAATCCCACTGCTCCCCGTTATCTTAAATATAGGTTCCGTTTTCTAAGCGCTACACATGCACGACCGCTTAGGTCCTCAGAAAATTTAACACTTGAAATAAGCATAGCACCAAATTTCTTAATAATTCTTTTACAGTCCATGCTGCACGTCTGTGGAATGAATTACCACTAACAATTCGTAAAGCTAAACTTCCACTTTTAAAAAACTTCTCAGAACTTACTATTCTAAACTTTATATTTTATTTGGTAAATTCGTATTCTTATATGTATGTCGTTTAGTATTTATATTCTTTTATTAATAGTGTTGCTTTTATTTCTGTAAATTACTCATGCAATCTTTACACTAATATCTTCTATTCAATGTTAAGTTAACATATCTTCTTTTTACATTCATGTATGTTTATGTATGTATTTGTTATTGATATACATTATTAGATTTTTTTTCTGTTTCTATTTTACAATTCTGAAGACAACTGCCAGAACTACGACCTTTCATTCCAGTCGCGTAGCTTGTCAAGAAGAGATCGCAGCTAGCGATAAAACTCGTATTCGTTATGCTTCATTAATGTTTTATATTTATTTTATTCTATAGTGTACAAAAAGTACATAAATAAATAAATAAATATTACTCCAACGAAAATAAAATCCTTTTTTTTAATCTTACCAACCAAAAATAATTATCAGGTTTTAAGGAAATTAACATCGGTAAATTAGATAATCAAAATAATAAACATATTTCAAAGGAATTAGGAAGTAGTTACCAAAAACGAGTGATTTTGAAAATGACTCCTTAAAAAACAAAGGCTACCAAATAATAGTATCATCTGCTAAACGGCATCTAATGTCCTTTGCAATGTATCGCGCTGCAGAGAATGCCCTCTCCGACTCAACACTGGTTGGCAATAGCGTGGCGAAGCAATTATATGCAAACTGCAAAAATCGCCCCCTTGTTCCTCCACACTGAAATAAATCCTGACTACTGCCGCCCAATCCCGTCAATCTCGAACGGGATCTCGTCATATGATGCGTCGGGATTGATCCCGAAAAATTACTCGGGATCCCGCGGGATCCCGATCTCGCGGGATCGGGATTGCATTCCCTAGTTATAGTATAGTAGTAGGATTTTATTTACTTCATTAATGTGTTAATAACAAAAAGTCTTGAATGATGGTCTGCTTTTTTCGATTTAAATTGAAAAAAAGTCTCGTGGTCTTACTGCACAAGTGAGGACTAAATTTAAGAGAAAAATGGAAAAAATCCAAAGTGTATGCAACTATTTCTTTAATCAAGTACATTTATTTCCAAAATTATTAAGAAAGCATTTAAAAAAAAATCTGTTAATACATCAATAAATTAATAATACGCAAAAAAATATTTCATCGTGCACAAATTTTTCTCGGCGGAATAAATACAGTAACAGAACAAAAACAAAGTTTGTGATCACGAAAGTATAATCCCGTATTAGGTAACGACCTGATTTTTTCCTGTTGAATACAAACATGAGGCTGTTTGGCCCGTGACTGACGCGAGTTGTAAATAAACAAACAAAAACGCCACAACTTGATGTCTTCAATTACGGTCACTGCGCAGCGAATACATTTTTTGGACTTCAAGGCATGATTTTTTTAATATACTTCGCATCGTAACTTTCGAGTAATATTGTCTAAGTAACTACCAATAAATCCTATTGTACGACCATAGAATTTTATTTAAGAGGTTTTTTTAACGGCAATTAATACAAGAAGATTGACTGTCTGTAGATTAAATTCCCTTACTCTACAATGTTTTATTACTATATTAAATATTACATTATTTCATATGTCCATCAGTTATAACCCGTATGTTTTGATCGTTGTTGCACCATACAATTGAGAATGATTAATCCATAAAGAAAATCCTAACCCGACCATCGATCTTACTCCGAAAACTGAGAAAATATCACGGTGGAACAAAATGTTGCCGTAATCAGTCATTCCACGCAATACGGTAATACCGCGTGCGAAGATTTATTTTCACACATGTTCCCAAGCCATCCGCAGACGTCGATTACACTGCACGGCTTCCTTTTTATTTTTACCAGAAGTTCCCAAGGGAAATCTGAATTAAAAGTCCCTCGGCAAGTAATTAAAAGTTATACAAATGGATTCGGATAATTATGATTTATACGATGTTACAAAATTAACTGAACATTTCTTAAATCATTATTTATGAACCTTGAAAAAGTCCAAGAGTATTTATTCTAAGTTTCGTTTTGAAATGTCTTTTGTAAGTTTGTTATTCATTTATGACTTACATTTGAGACTTCAATGTACTCTAAAACATAAGTTACGGATTTAAGTTCACTTTAAGTTTGATGGTTTTGGAACAACGTTAGAGCTAGGAGTAGGTACAGAAATCGAGTGAGTAAATTAAATAGTCTGTATCGCGTGTCGAATATTTATTATAGTAATATTAAACCCTGGAAGTATCTACTACTGAATCTGTCAATATATTTTTTCTAAGCCTACTTTGACTCTCCGCTGAAAATATTCCTTATATTCTTCGTTATTCATTTAAATGTAGCCAAATGGCGCTTTATCTAATAACAACTTATGTTCATTTAACAACAACAAAATTAAGGTACATTTAAACTAACGGCTTTAACTAATTCTTAGGCTTATTTTCTTTCGTAATTTTAAATTTGTTATAATGAACAGCAGACATTCTTTATATTTCTGCTCATTCACAAACTACAAAGTTATACTACACAATTATAACTAAGATACACGAACGCTGTGTTAATAAAATCTTGTTAAAAATAAAATGTATTTCGAATCTGAGTTTCAGCGCAGCTTTGACTAAAGTTTGTAGCAAAAAGTTTGTCTCGCTGTCATTGATTTATTATTTTCATTTCTTGGAGCAATACACACATTACGCTGAAATAAAAAGGATGAAACATATTGCGGACGGGACGATAGGAAAATAGCAAAACATTCAACTTCACGATACAGTTGCGTTTTATTTCATCTTATTTCTTATAGGACTTTGTAGAGTTGTTCAATGATATATGTATCTAGGCTCGAGTAATAAGAACGCGTCGTGCGAGACCATTGGTTTTCGACCCTTTGGTTATCATTATTAAGAAGTTCTCGTTTGCCAAAAATGATCATTTAACCTTAAAAATATCCGGGTGACTTGTTTTATTTTTTTATTAATTAACAAATGTGTAACCTTAAAGTGTCATATTAATCAAAAACTAAAAGATTTTTTTTTGAGTTTCACAAACAGCCAAACCCGACAAGCAGGCAAACTGTTTAATAGTTCTTGAATGTAATATACATATATTTAACCAACATGAGCTAGGGTGTAATCTTGTTCCAAAAATACTCCCTTTTTATACGAACAATGGTTCTATATTTCCATCCATAATTTATTTACAGTCTGTTTGACAAGAGCGTGTACGGCAAAACTTTTTTTTAGGTACCGCTAGAAGCTTGGTTGTAAATTTGGCAGGTAGCTAGCCCCTTCCCCTCAGATGCTTTGTGTATAGAGTTTCAGTTGTCGTTCAATCTTTGTCAGAGGAGGACGCATTTCGTCATGAGTGCTACGTACGCATCACGTTATGAAGCAGTGTTCTTGTGTTTGCATCCAAAAGGACCCAAAATGTCATACGCAGCCGCTGCAAAATACATGAAAAAGTCAAAGACATTTGTTAGTAAGTGGGTGAAACGCTATTCTGAAGTAAAAAATGTCGACGATCTGCCTAATCGTGGCTCTACGCAAAAAACAACGAAAAAGGAGGACAAAATGATTTTACGGGTATTCGAGAAGAATTCTCGCCTATCGTTACGTGGTGGTCAAGCGGTTTTGCTTAAAAAAGGCCTTAATGTGTCATGTGATACTATAAGAAGACGTTTACTGGCTCATGATGTAAAATTTCGTAGCATACTAAAGAAACCGCTACTGTCGGAAAATCATGTTAAAAAGAGACTCACTTGGGCGCAGGAACATTTGGACCGGGATTGGGACAATGTAATTTTTTCGAACGAAGCTTCTTTTTGGGCACGTTCTTCTATCACTCATACCTGGTGTACCCACGCCAATAAATTCATCCAGCGGACCGTTAAACATCCGGTGAAGGTGCACGTTTGGGGTTGTTTTTCAAAACAGGGATTTGGTACCTTGCACATATTTACAGGTAATTTAAATGCAGCTAAAATGCTCAAAATATATCAAATGGCTTTATTACCATCTGCTCAAAAGTGGTTTAAAAGGAAAAACATATATTGCCTATTGCAAGAAGACAATGACCCGAAACATCGGAGTCGTCTTTGTACAGCGTGGAAACAAGAGAATGACGTTGAAGTACTAGATTGGCCATCACAGTCGCCGGATGCAAATCCAATAGAAAATGTTTGGGCACTCATGAAGTTGAAGCTTCGAGGAAAGAAAATCTGGACTTTAAAACGATTAGTTCGTGAAATTAGACTTATTTGGAGGTCTTTGTCCCTGGATTATGCAATAAAATTAGTAGAAAGTATGCCTCGAAGACTCCAGTCAATTATTGATAATGGAGGCGACTGGACAAGTTATTAATAATAAAGCATCATTGTCTATATCATGTATAATGAGTGTATTTTTTTTCTATTTTTTATCCCAATTCATTCCCGAGTTTTGCCGTACACGCTCTTGTCAAACAGACTGTATAGCCGTGATAATGGCACAAGACACGTCGTCGGTTTTGTGTTCGAAGGGATTTGTATAGTGTATGGAATTAGGGATAATGCCCTGTGTCTGTAATCCCGCGATGTAACTCAATCCTTAACAGGCGCACATCTGACGAGATGTTTAAGGGATAACAGCTCTAATCAACGCCATAGATACATGACATTATTGATTCGAATTTCACGTATTATATGAGCGAAATTGTTGATTTAAATCGTATATATGCAGGGAGTATAAAGACCGTGATCTAAAACTAAGACAAACGATAGCCACGGTGATTACAAATACCGTGACATTAAAAAACCGCGTGTGTATTCTTGTAAAATATCAATAACCTAAAAATCGTAAGGAATTTTGCTTGCTTTTTGCTTGAGAGTTCCGTGAGAAAGCATTCCCAATACTGCAAATGTGACCTGCAAATAACCCATATTAAGCCACCATGATTAAATAGTAGTTAACTTCTCTCAAATATGCAATATACGGTAACAGATTATAGTAAGTTAGTCGGTTGATACTTTATCTAATAAAAAAAAAATCTTACTATGGAGAAGCCGCTCACAGCTTTTTATGTCTAATTTGTTATGAAAACTATCTGTGTTATATATCTATCCTAACGTCACTCAAACCCGTTGACCTTAAGCCTGGGATATTAGCACATTATCTACGCCGCTTAAGTGGATTAATATTAATTATAATGAAATCCTTCTGCTATATTCTACATCAACAGGTCCCTATGACCTCAATTAGTTCTCATCAGATGCTGTTTAGCGAGATTTCAAGATGTTTAATCATAGTAAAACATAGTAAATTTTATTATAATATAACTTATAATTATTAGGTTCCAATAATTGCATTGCCACGACAGGGTAGTGTTCTCTGTTCTTCTTTAAAGAAATTCCCAGCATCGAATTTGGAAATGAGATCGGAAAGCGGCAATAGAAATTGGCCTCTGTTAGTCGATGTTTAAAACACAATTAACGAAATTGTATGCAGTAAGAAGTTTAACTCTGATTCAGTAACTAACTAGAGGTTAGAGATGTATATTAATTAACCTATTAATTAATTTCCTCTTAGCAACACAATTACAAGTATTTTACAGTATGATTTGGAATGTGGAATATAACGTATAATTTGGCCTTGGATCACAATTATGTTAATTAATAACAGTAATTACAGGATGTTTGATGTCTGCAAGACCAATTTAACCATAATAGCGTCAGTATAGTGAGAAATAATTAAGTGGTCTTATTAAATCCTTTATTTATTTGTGGGTAAAAAATATAAAAAAATAAATAAATACCAAACAGTCACCAACATATGTATGTAGTTTTGACCCTGACTATGATCAGTCGTGGGTATCAGAAACCTAGTTACCGGTTGCACAAACACCTAGAAAACTGAAACAAATATGTGTGGATCACACAAACATTTATATCGGTGTAGGGATCGAACCCGCGGCCTTATGTTTTGCAGGCTGGAATGGCTCATGGCTAGATCATTTTGCCATGGGGCTGTCGTATAAAAATTACAAGAGCTCATACTCTGACTAACGTTAGTAGGTCCTTGGGTTGTTCTTTGACGTGCTTTTTTATTTTAGATCTGTTTATAATATGCACGTATTAGGGAGCAACGAAATTTAAAATTCCAAACTGAATAGGTACTGCTTCTTAGAACTTTATTCACGAAATCCTACTTTGCTTGATCAGGGAATAGAGTCCCTGACTTTGAAGTCGGCCGTGACTCGAGCCAGTCCAATAGTATTGCCATAGTATTGCTATTGCGATAGTTTCCACACTCCATGACAATTTTATTCACGTCATAAATTTTTAGTTAGTTTTTTGTTTCGCGTCGCACGGCCAATTGGTTTGGCTATTTGATCGCTATCCGCGTCGCTTGTTAAACTGAATGACGCAGAAGTTACAGCTATGACGTCAAACAAGTGTGACGTGTATTTTTACACTAAAAAGGATTTAATCTGTCAACTGTGAGCGAGACATTTATAGGACCAATAATTAATTAATTAAGCTGTTTCGTAATATCATCAGTACTTTACTTCACGGGGTACTTAATTATTTATAGTTTGCCAACTTACACTGGGCTAGCGAGTTGGCCTAATTCGTAATCCCCTTTCGTTGTAGAGGGGACACTTGTCTAGCAGAGGGACCAACATGGGCTTATGATGATTTTATTTATAATGCTTTATTGTACACCATTAGGATAGTAACAACATTGTTTACTGGTCACAGCTTAATAACATAGTATCAAAAATGGCGATCTTCTCGCTATAGACGGTTTCATCCATGCAACCGTTAGAAGAACTGGAGAGATCAGAAACATAGAGTGGATGATATCAATTGCTGTCATTTCAATCACAGAAGGTCTTAAAACCTTGCTTTAATAGCTCGCACCACTAATATTGCCAGAAAAAATCACCTTTACAATTACAATTAATATCAGTATTAACTATGTATCGTATTGGAATAGAAACAAGAATTAACATTACCAAGTTATTGAACCTTCACTAATACTCATTACAGGAATACCTAGGGCTTCGTGCTAACGGAGGACGCGCTCTGTACGAGCTCAGTACTAATGCATTAGTCATGTACATTAGCGGTATCAATCTGTTGATGTTACGTATATATTATAATTCACGGTTTATTTTTTCTACTTGTTTATCTAACAGGAGTACCAAAGGCTTAGTATACTTCAGTGGTTAGTAGAAACCAAGTGTTTTGAAGCATGGCAGCGAAAATTAAGATTGGGGATTTGTTGATTTGCGTTTTTTATTATTATTTTGTGGCCTAAAGGCCACAATGACATTAAAATGTCATTAAAATGTTTTTTTTTTTAGTTCTTGATGTCAAAGGAGCCATTCTCACTACACTTTTTGTAAGTGTTCGTTAACACTAACACTTATAAAAGTTAAAGGTAAATATAGGTATACATATATTCGCCTACCCTTCAATAACATAAGCAAAGAAGACATTCACAAAACACTAGTGTTCAATAACCATCCTTCTATTAAACCAATACGGCGACAAGGTCTAAAACTACCCAACTTAAAACAATTAAAGCCGGCCTAAGTCCTGTTAAGCCCCTTAAGTCAACATCCTTACACAATACAGCTGTTATAAACTAATACCTAATCCCAGATCAACTTCCCGACAATCCCTGAGATAAGTTTGTAGGGCGACATTTGCCGCTTCAATCAAAACACAACTGCCCATCCATTTCTCAACCCTTAAAGGGACTTCTCGTAACCTATGTCACAGTCCCTTCAAGATACTTCAGCGGGTCTAACTAACCCATTGTTAGTTCGGGTCGAAATATGAGCAGAATACGAATTTGGCACAAAGATTTTGCGACCTTTGCGTGTGTGGATTTCTTAATTTGCTTCGGTTGCAAATGTTTTTTTCATATTTTTATTGCTACTTTGGAACTTGAGGTTGAGCGAAATATATTTTGGATATGTAGAATAATTATAAATATAATAATAACTATCTGTTAGGACTTCATCACTAAACTATAAAGTGGGTTGAGTGTAGAAGAAGAAATTAACGACAGGAACTTATACCAAGGTTAAAAAAAAAATATTATCAGGTAAGAAATGAAACTACAACTTCATCCATTACAATGCAAAAGCCTAATAATATCTTTTAAACCTCCTATTTATATAAATCATATTCACATTTAAAAGTATAAGACTTTTCTAAATAAATCAACTTCTACATATCATTTCAAACTTAGTGACCAAAAAGCAACTTCGTTAATATTCCTTTTAAGGAGAACGAGCAGGTGACACACATTGATCTATGACAAAAACGAGCGAAGTGAAAACTTAAATCGATTTGGCTTTATTCGGCTTATGGGAAACTCCGCAGGCGTCGGAACAATGACTCGCTTTACCTCAAACGTTTTAAGTCAAATTCGGGACTGCAATTCATATCCTGAGGGAAATAGAGATGACTGTCAAGGGGAATAATTTATTTCTTATCGCGTCGTGTGTGGATATACGTAATGTTTGGGTAAAATGAAATTACTCTTGTCAAATATGCGCTATATGTTTTAGCCGAATTCAAAAAAGGAGGTTATTTATTCTTCTTTTTGTTGGATACCTGGGAACTTATGACTGGGTGATCAATTTTTGTTAGTTATTTTTATATTTGAAAGCTGGTGCTTCCAATTTCATTTTTTCATTAAAAGTACTGTTTGCTTACTTTTAACTCGTACTATTTGAACTAGGAGATTTCTCGAAGATTAAGAAATAAAGATGTGATTTGTCTAAGGCATAATCATATTATGACAAGGAGGTAGTGCCCAGTGGCTTACCATAGGAGAAGCGAATTTCGAACAGTGTCCTCTTTTAGTAGATCAAGTTTCTGTTAATGTTCTACAAAATATAATTCCTATTTTTCGGACGCATTACCAGACTTCGTGCTGCTAATGAGAATTATCTGGAATAACTAACCTATTACCTTACACTTTGTACAATTCGGGAATCGGACCTGAAATCTTTCGACCGCAGGGCGCACAACATACCACGTTACCACGAAGCTTTTAAAGCAGTATTAAAAAATATAGATTTTTAAGTGTAAAATCCCATTTACAACATCTGGCCGTTCGTAGCAAAATATAGAAACAGTTTTACGACACCGCGGCACACGTGATTCATCTAGTTGTGATTTATTCCCGAGTACTTGCGAAGTGCACTCTGTACGTGCCACGATGTTAAGACAAGTTGCCCACTTTCTCCTTAACTTAACCGCTGAAGTTTTCTCCAAGCGTGTTGCGATTTAGAAATATCGATTTGTAATTTCTGTCTTGGAAACCGGTTATGTGTCGCGTTGATTGAAGTGTTTTATTAATTTATGTATTGGCTCTTTATTTTTCACCAAAAGAGAAGTAAAACAGTTATCGGTGTAATTAAAAATGTTGTAGCATTGCAAATGGAGGACTTATGGTTATCGGAGATTTCTTCTAAGCAACCGTCTATTGTCGGACTTATTAAACTACCAAAGATGGTTGGTTGGGTTACTTACAAGCAAAATTTTCGAATTAAATATTTTTTTTTTGCCAAAATGAAGAATTTGCTATAGACATTACTTGCTCACGCTCTTATCATCCTTATTGTTTATACACGATTGATACAAAAACCGTAGTAATATATCATGCACAGCGCAATATTAATTTGAAAATGAATATCACAGTATCAGTTTTATTACACCAATACCATTAACTTGCATACATATTGTGTGGTCAAAATTTTATGGCCTGCGATTGCGTTGTTAATAATTCATTTTTATCTACAATATTATTTCAGAAATAAATAATATCACAATGACCCATTAACGTGGATGGAGAAATATAGTTCCTTTCCATCCGCTGTGATGAAGAGTCTTTTTTGTTTTTGTTTTTGCTAGTGGTAGTATTTTTATGCACCCAGATTGGCAAATCAACTTTAAATTTTCATTTACCAGCACATCCCACTCATTATCCCAAGTAGTCATATGCAGCAGTCGTCTCTTTGTCTCACAGTACAAGTATGTGTCGATATAAAGATTGCGGGTTCGATTCCCGGGACGGGCAGTGTTATTGGATTTTCCATTAGGTAATAAACAAGTCTCGTATCACTAAGTACGAAAACATAATTGCAGAAATGCATCCCTGGAAATAAAGGCATGAGGTTATCTATTTAGTGAATTTGTATCTGATTTACTAATGGTATAAGATTTGCCTCTACGGCATCTTAGTTCTAATAAAACTAGTGCCACAGATTCGATGGATTGTAAAATTATTTCAATAATCCTGCAAGTGAAATATTTATTTTCTGATATGAATGTAAGAAAGCCGAAAAGCAAAGAATGGACAAAAACTGTTTTGAATTAAGAAGTTGAATCTCATACTAATAATAGAATCATCTGAATAAAATATTTGAAATTCAATGATTTTAAACTTAAACAAATCTTGTCATAAAACAAGGTATTTGAGGACTAATTGCGTACTAATTGCGTTGCTTTTATTACCTTTATACCGTCGCTGTTATTGTTCGAGCAGTCGAGGAGACAGCTCAATTTTCATCCAATTCCGATAAGCCTTTTGAAGTTTTGTTAAATTAGTGCGAGGCAGAGGCCAGAGACTTTAATTGGCAACGACTTGACGGAATTGTCGAGATGAAAAATCAAGAGCACTCTATAATTGGTAGAATCCAGCGGAGATATTGCGACTTACAATTTCATAAATAAGTTTCCGCCTGTATCCACTGAAGGGCTGGCTATAGTGTTTTACAATAGTCTCGTTATTTGTCTACATTCAACATTCACGGTACACTTATACATTGAAAAGGCTTATCACTTTTCAATCACTATTTTTATGAATATAGACAAAGTTACATTTAGAGGTAAGTGAAGCCCTTATCAGGAGTGTCAAATGGCATGAAATGGCTACGACCATCCCTCTCGAGCTGACAAGGTTAAGTGACTATTTCAGACTTCGAGATTTTTTCCAGTCCAAAAAATCCAGTGACCCTACATACTTTTGTTTGACTCTTTTTGAATGGGGCTTGGGACTTTTCGATCGCACGCGGTACATTAATCCGCCCCGCAATGAGGAAGCAAGCATTAAATTTTATTTAGAATAAATCTTTGCCACGCAAAACAAATGACTGTCACACCTGCTGCGCAACGCCCACACTCAGTACCATTTTCGGCAAATTGCATGAAAATTTATAAACCGAAAATAAAATCGGGTATCTGAGACTGTGGAAACATTTGCAGCTTTAAGATGATTTGTGCTTTCGTTCGTCGAGTTATATTTTATGAACCTTTTTGTTCGTTCATAATTTATTATAACGACGGAATGAAATTATTACTTTTTTAAGTTGGTTCTTTCGAAGATATTATGTGTATTATCATTATCGGAAGCCTATTATATTAAGTCTAATTTCAAAAGTATCTAAAATCAGTAACACGGTCTAACCGAAGACGCGATCCTCGATAGACACAATCTAACGGTATTTAATAGCGTGGTCCGAGGCAGCCCTATACTTCAGCTAAACAAAAAATTTTATGAAGTATCTGCTGTGTAAAGTAGTCGACGCAGTGTGCACATAATGAACGTTATAACCTCGTCACACTTACATCAAGTGCACTACATCCGAGCGTTATTGCATGCAATACTTAAGTTTCATTCGCAATGCACCCTTATCAGATTTTCCAGAATCACAAGTACTGGCACAATGAAATAAAGGTAAATAAAAAAGATTTTCAATAGGTGATTACGAAAAAAATTCAGGTGAAGTTTGGCTAAGAAGGTTTGAAGAGAAGAGGAATGTGTTGTAAAAGTGAATAATGATAAATAAACCCAAGACTAGACTGTTCATACTAACATTTATTGCTTTCACATTTTATGCACGCAATGAAGACACGACTAAATGTCGGTTGGATCGAGTCATTAAACGTAGGCATCCTATATACGATTTGCTTTCCCTAAAGCAGACAATTTAGGCCGGTCAGGACCTTTTCGAAGAGATGTGAGATATAACCTATAATGTACTTCTTATGGCAAATTTTCGGTACTTATTCAGGCTTTTGGAAACATTTTATCATAAGAAAATTCTAACGTCCTTATGGTCACCTGAATAAATGCTTATAGTTTCTTCCATTACATTTCAAATAATTTGCTGCGAGCCCGCATTGAATTGTTCAATCTCAATCGTTAAACCCACGTGTTCATTCGACGATTGGACCTACGTTTCACTATTGACTTCAATATTGTTTGCCGTATACCGAACGTCAAATTTTCGAACCAATTTCAACGGTACATGCCTAGTTCAGTTTCATAGTATATTTATGTCTATTATAGAACAAATTCTATTAAAACTAGGGACAAAACTCTCTTTATTGCCATGCAAATTCAAATTGCATCTAATCGTATCTTCTTTTGAGTGATCATTAACCGTTACTATTTGAATGTAATAGTACTAACCATTAGATGCAACGTGACGCATTTATGACATATTATTAGCATAACAGCATTAAAAATAGTCCCCGTTTTACTTCCTCGTAAATTGAAGTACATAAAAATGATAGAGGACATATTAAAAAAATGGCGAAAATTGTTCGCAAAAATACCGCTCTGCCTTACCACTATAGCACTAACATGGTGATTCAAATGGAAATGGTATACGCAGTTTTTGACATTAGCATAAGCTGACCATTGGCACCAGGTTTTAAAGAGATCACTTATCGAATATTAATCTCCTATGGACAATTGCGGCCTTTTTAAGATAGTGCTGGATATGTCAAACCCAAACAAACACATCTTGTTTCCTGAAATTAAATTTCAATTTTATTATAACCACACATTTAAAGGATGCCTTTTTTTTGGGTGTAATCACTTTGATGTGCAGTAAAAAAAACCCACTACACAAAATTTTGTAGTTCATCGAACTGTACCATCTTATTTTGTCAAGAAGATATATAAGTTATACCTATATGTATAAGTAACGTGTAACGTGCTTATATAAAAGGCTTCTCACATCTCGCATTAGGATAAGAGGATTAGACTCCGCGCGTCTCGTTGGCTCTTACGACCCGATCCAGCCTCGTGGCTTCACCAACCTTTTTTTGTTAACCCGTGATGCTAAGAAAAATTATCTTGTGGAACTAAAAAAAATTTCGCTAAGAATTTGAGTAATAGAAAATTGTTATTGCTGGTGTTGTGGTAGAAAAAAAAACTTGAAAAAATAATAACAAATTGCAATATCCCTCTGCATTCAAAAAGATTTAATCACATTACGCCAACAAAAAAACTTTTTGACCCAAGTTCCAACGTGGCGTTGAGATAGCATACTCTGAAAAACTCAAATGCGAATAACCTTTTACTTAATACTAAAAGTTTGCTGCACCACTGAACCCTTCATGTCTTGAATGGATTTCTATAAGTCCATTCTAGAGTGAGTTTTTATTTGGCCTTTCAATTCAAATGACGAAAGGTTAGTCGTAGATTGTATTGAAGAACATTATTAACGCACCAATTTACATCAACACATAAGAACCATTTACTTTATTAAAGGGTTAAACCTTGTTAGTTTTTGTGAATGAGAGTGGTGTACATGGCTTTGTTAATGCTTTTCATTCATACCTTTTAATGTACAAGTCTCTTTTATATTCTAATAGCTTATGATTGTACAAGTCTTTTTAAATGACAAGATCTTGAAAGAATCAGAAAATTTTGACAAATAATGCGCTTTCGCGAATTCGGAATCGAAACCGTTTTTGCATTAAATTAAAATACAATATTTTGTTACTTCTCCGACATATTTATTTTTCTATTCCTCTTCTAAGGCTTTTCATAGTGTAAGATTTTATTCAGTACATCCAAGAAACAAGCAAAAACATTGTAACAGTCACAAAGATAATATTCGTAAATCATACAACGCGTGATACATTTTTTTTACTGTTTTTAGAAATGAAATAGCCACAGGAAAAAGAGGTGAGAAAAAAACAGTAATAGTAACGTTTTACCAATGTTTTGTTTACTGATCCTTTACACCATTGTCACTATAATACGATCGAACAATTGCATTCGTACTTTATGTGAACCTTACTACAACTCTTTTTTGCCACACAAAAAACGTAAATACTGTCAATTCAACGCAGCCTCAGCTCACGTATCACAGAAATACGGTGCGTGTATACATAAAACGCTTCAATATTGTGACAACAAAAACCCGTGATGGCACAGACAAAGAGTGACAGCTAAATCAAAGCTGTTCAATACATTTAGTTTTGATCCGGCTTTGTATTTGTGTTCGCGTGCATGGGTTACGCGGAACGTGTCAAAATAACGAAATCGTGATAAAATTCATTTTTTCACACCGAAATCGAATATCGGTGATAGTTTTTTTGTGCGTGGATTCAGCGCTTTCCAGATTTCCTGGAACTAGGCCCATATTGTTTTTGTTGAGGTCATAGGACGTGGTATATTTTTGCATCACAGGTCGCGTGATGTCTGCTGTTGAACAAAATTTGAGTCCTATAAAGCGACCGATTAGAATACTCTTAGTGAAGAGATATTTTTCGGGTCTGTGCAAACTTTCCAACTTCTTTCACAACTTTGCTTGCAAATACGCCAAAAATTATGTATTGATTTTTTACAGAAAAATAATACACGTTGGTTCAAGAACGGCTTTTAAGGAAGAAATATTTATGGCAGAATTTACTTATTCGTTTTAAGGTTTAGAAAAACACAATTATCTGTAAATAGCGTAATTAGTTTCATTTGATATATTAACTAATCAATATTTAATTTTACCAACTTTTCAGCACCACTGAAAATTTCAAGCAGAGAAATTAATACGATCTTCAATATGCCAGAGCTTGAAATTTTAATTGGTTTTAACTTGTTCCAAAATCTCTTATTGGCATTGTTAAATGACTTGTCTAAAAATGGCGAATCCCACTAGCTTTATTATCACGTTTCGTTTCCTCAAAGAGATTACTGAAGCCTCATACCTTTTCTCCTTTTTTCTCCATCCATATTTTCTCATCAAAAACCAGCCACGTTTCGCAAGCTTTTGTGTTTTTGAGAGCCGTCGATTTTTCAGCATCAACTATGTTTCTTACTACTTTCGCGTTCGAATTTCATACAGGCATCTTTTAAACAATGGAAGGCTTTTATGTTGCAAAAAGAAATGTATGAATTGAATTTACTTTCATCTAAAGATAATTGCATTTTAAAAAAGAACTGACATAAACACTGGGATAAAACACGCTTTGTTACTATCTTTCATAGTGATAGCCGGTGTACAATGAAACAATGAGAGAGGAGAACTAATTAAAGCTACAGTACAAAGGCACTACACCATTATAATGAATTGAACATCAGCCGACAATGTTTGTAAAACAATCGATCAATTTCAGTATTTTCACAATGATCTTGTTGCAAGAAATTTTGATTTGAGAACTCCTAAAAATAAAATCAAAGCTATCAATAATTTGTAATAAGTTCTACATCGCGAGTATAATTTACCATCGAAAGTCATTGAAACAAAATTTGTAAAGACGTCTCGAAAAGCAGAGCACGTTCAATCGTGTGTGAAAAATAAATTAAGTACATTTTAAGGGTTTGGAAGCACTTTGATCAGGCAGATTCCCTTTGCCATTTGAAGTATACAGCGAGGTATTTTTGAAGTATAAATGTACGTGGGACGTGTTTTCAAATCAAAGGCGATATGAAATTGAATATATCCACGAACGCGGAGCTATCATTAGTTCAAAGAAAAATCACAAACCAATAATTGTCCGTAGGAGTGTAAATATTTATTACCATCACAACGAATACGTTTCATTAGCGTTTGTGCCACCCAGCTGATTGATGTGAATTCAAAAGAAAGATGTTGATTGAGAAATATACAGAAATTTACACAAACAAGAATAATTTGTGTTTCAAAATTGGTATAAGATTTTCCAACAAGATTGTGAAGTATATATAACTATATTATGTATTATCCAATATTAAGGTGGCCAGCTTGCTAATCCTTTGGGCTATGTCGGCAACCTTCGTTCTCCTGCGGATCTCCTCATTCCTGATTCGATCACGCAGGGAAATACCAAGCATAGCCCTCTCCATAGCTCGCTGAGTGGGAAGCCGCTGGATGCAGGCCGCTTCCAATAGAGCGCTTTGGAAGTCTCTGGGGGAGGTCTATGTCCAGCAGTGGACGTCCTTTGGCTGATGATGATGATGATGATGATGATGATGATGAAGGTGGCCAGCGTCCTCAAAGTTGAGGGGTATAATCTTTTCTCAACACTCTGGTGTTATACAAATCTAATTAGCACTTATAAATTCTTGTGTATAAGTCAAAGTATTTCTTATAACATCCTTTATTAATAGACTGAGCTATACATTAAATTATGAGCACGTAACATTATAAAGTCGGAAGTCTATAACGTAGTTTCGAAACCATGACATTAACGAACCACTCGGCTTCTAACCAAGGTAACTCACTTAATATAAATGACTTATACGAACAAACAGAAGACAATAGGACAAATTAAATAACAAACTAGAATTTTCTAACAACTCACATCGAGTTCTTAGAATAGTTCCCGTGAAGAGAACGGGAGTTTAAAACTAGAATGTTTCTAAGTTGCTTTGTTTAACGAACTAGTCACGCTGAGACCACTATGAGAGATGAAAGTCTAAGTCGAACGTTCCTTAATAACCACGAAGCAGGGCTGTGGCCAGTGTGAGTTCGAGCTAGTACAAGCTAAAAGTTAGTTAACGAACGGAAAGAGCTCGGAGTTTCTACGGCGACAGCTACGAGGTCAAGAGATTCAAGTGAGAATGTGATAGTTTTTAAGGGTTTTGTTGGAACTGGTTATTGGTGTAAACTAAATATTACTTTTTTGTGATGCTATTGAACATGTATTATTATTCATTTTGAAATATTTATAGTTTATCTATTTATTGTTTTATATAAATTCGATCTCGAGAACTTAGGAACTAAGTCAAAAATATTTTGAACTTAACACGGTCTTGTTAATTATTACATGCGTTTTATTGATTTGCCTTCCATCTACATGTAATAGAATTTTTTACTGCAGCATTTTACGATCGTTAAAACATCTTTCAATATAAGTTGTGGACCGAGTCTTTTGAAATTAGAAGTCCTAAACCTATCGAACAATTCTTCACGCTATCTGTTATCTTCCTATATAATATATATTTAACCCTATATCGACTGTTTATTGATTCTATTCAGTTGTTACGCAATAATATCAAACAAGTTGATTGTTCACATTTATAGTGTAAAGTGATCTTATCTTTGATATCATTAACATATCCTTTTTCAATGGTTTTAATTTTAGTTCATTAAATTGCCAGTTAAGGAAATATAACTACGTATATTTTTTATGCAGATTATGAAATTTTATGACATATATTTTTGCTGTATATGCGTGGCATGACATTTTAACAGCTAAACCACAAGACAAATTTAAATGAATAATTTATAAAAAAAACATCGGACAAATTCTAGCCGAATCGTTAGTAATAAATTCCCTAAGTCTTATAACCTCGTTCTATAAAAAGCTGTATTGGGAATACTAAGCAATTGTCGCTAAACAATATCTTTCACCCAAGCACCGCCTACAAAACCTCACTGTTACAATTGTTTCGTTTTATTGACACAACTAGAGCTAGATTTAGGATTCGTGTGCGTGTAATTCTCATATACTAAGCCTAAGCCTGTTTACATACAGTATTACACTAGAAATTCTCCAAGGGCTTGCTAACATTATTTATTTAAGCGTAGTACACACAGTGTCCCTTAGTGTGGATATTCAACACTTTGAACTAACTACATTGTGTTAATTATATGCGGTGAGTTTACGCTTAGAACTACTTCAATTAGTATTTTATAAACTGCCGAGTCAAGGGTCGTCAGTTAAAAAGGCGGTAAACATGAATAATTTTGCCATTTATATGTTGTGATTGTTAAAAAGTTAATATTAATGAAAAAAGTCATGCGACAGAAAGTAAATAGGGGTAGGCCAATGACATTGTCCATCAAAGATGTCATAGAGGCAGATGTAAACTATTTAGTGCGATGGATTTTTGACTCTTAAATTCCATTTTTGATTCTCTTCTTCTTCTTTCACCCATATTCCCTCATAAATTTCAGCGTTGAACTATTTAAGAATTGCCCTTTAGGAAAAAAGTGAACCTTAAATTAAGTTCTTCTCTAATGTTTCGACTTTAGCTAACGGGTAGAAATAAAAATTGATTCTTATAGTATTTTAACTGCCTATTTGTTGAAAATGAAATAAACATGATCCATATATCTAGTAAACAAAACTGTAAATATCGCAAACCGACAAAACCTCGGATATTCTCAGAAGAAATAACTTCAGCAAATAAAAACTTTTATTAGAACCCGTCGACATTCATCACAGTTCGCTAAGTACATTTTTTGCGGGAATGCATCACAATTTGTCATCTCCCGAGGCCAAATATTAGCATAACAAGAGGCCCAAATGTTGGCCACATTTCTCCACCATTTAATTCCACTGGATGCCCATTTGTTAGTCGAGTTGGTAGAAACTACCTTTGTTACACAAACTGAGCAGTAGTGGGGTAAAGTGCTTTAAAAGTTCCCCGAACTAAAGTTTGGGTGAATAAATACCCCAAGTTGGGTTAAGTTGGAGATAAGTTGGATGTTAAGTACATCGACGGACATTATGCGGTTTGTTTATGTACAAAGCTAGATAATGCTGTGGTATCGTTTAATTAAGTAATAGATATTACAACTTCAAATGGATTTGTAAAGATTCCCTTTGGTATTGTTCGTGATTGCCTTTGTTATATTGGAGCATAATTCAGTTCGTTTGAATAACAGCGATAGGAAAAATAATTCATGTGACATTGACTTTGTGGACTATGCCCTTGTAATTTCTTGGCAAAGTATTTCAATGTCAACAGTTTAGTGGTCTAGGAGCACAAGTATGTATGCCACACCATTCCAAGTATGGCAAAATCTTATTGGGTTGTTAAAACTAGAGAAGAAAAAAAATTGTGCCGCTCAAATTGCTCTTAGTCGTGAGAACGAAAAACCGTGACAATATGGGTGGTTTTTATTACTGACGTCGTTAGAAACATATTTCGTCAACAACAAACTCTTTTATTGCATCCTTTAATCATGGTTGTAACGACTAAATAATACCTATCTCGCGTATGTCTCTCAAAGAACGATATCACTTAATCCAAATCATAGGAGCGAGGGTATCAAGCTGTACGAAAACATAGAAAGATTCAAACATCACAACAACAAAACACAAATCCATCCATAACCGGTATATACCCTGGATAAACTGAAAATCTTATTAAAAAGACATGGAATCATTAAAACAAGTTCGGACGCGAGCCAAGAGCCCAAACAAGCATCGTTGAGGCAAGTCACGCACTCGCAAGATTTGGCTTCAACTCGAAGCAAACACTCGATGGGCACGCCTGATGGAAACTTTGAACAATGGTGTTGTTAACTGAAGATTCGTTTTGTTTATGTACAAAACAAACGGAGTTTATAATAATCAACACATTTTGAATGCCTCGCGGTCTAAAGTATGTATGTGCCGTGAGATTTAGAGGTCCCGCGTCGGGCAATGTGTTATTGAGTTGACTGTTAGGAAATTTTAAGTCATAGCCCAAGTCTAAAAGTGCGCCCGAAAGCGGCAATAGACTCGTCCCCTAATACGAGGGACTGATAGGTATTGGCGTAATGTGGATGCAGAAAAGCACCACTGCCTATGTAAGTATGTTTTATCTAACATAAATATTTGAGATGCATAGTTGATGATGATTCCATAAATATACAGCTATATTCGTAAAAAGATTTATCGATGAAACAACGTCCGATTTACTGCTGAAAATATTAAATAAAGTCTTGCCTATAATATGCTTAACTGTCCTACACCGATTTAGTGAGGAGATTTTGAGAAAAATGAAAATCAAATCAGGAAATTTAATATGTTTTCAACGGCAACACGGTTGTGTGGCGGAAATTATATTTCAACAGATGTATTTAAACTGAAGGCCGAATTCAATGCAAGCTAATAAAATTTATAGTTTCTACTTCAGCCCTTGTTCAGCTATAAACTATAAGCTGGTGACTAAAATTTATGTGGGTTAAATTGGTCCAACCTATTTCTTTTTCCAACACAAGTAGATATGTTTCAATTCACTTTTGAAAATTATATCAGTATTTTATACATAAGGCTGATAGCTAGTTTATTGTACTCATTAAAATGAGTAAAAATATTTAAGATCTACCATACGCCGACGCCTGTAATAAACCTAAATTCCCAAAATCAATCAACGTGAAATTTAAAAGCGTAGTTAGTAACCACGGCTATTACGATGATAAAATGGCTGAATTAAGAAATGCGGAAGATTGACCGGGCTTACTAAAATTTCGAATCCGCGGGCCTAAGGGCCGAGCCCTCGGGTTTTGTCAAATGGCAGCCATTAAATCAATGTATCTTTTGAGTTTAGAAATGATGGTATGGAAGATGGCAGTATTTTAACAAAATCCATTTTACCGGACGAAGATATTTTATTTTAAAAAGACTTGATTATGACACTGCCTACTTAATAGTATGTACTTTAGATGTATCGAGTATCAAAGGAAATGAGATTATGTCAAGCTAATTAAATGCTTCTTGTTTTCTAAGATTTTCTCCGAACTACAGGCTTTAAAGGCGACTGCCCTGTGGCAAGGGGGCGTTAGAATCTCACTACGGTAGCCCCTGCCTGTCGTAAAAGGCGACTCAAAGGGGCCCTTGGGGTCGCTGGGCGCGTTGCGGGGGCGGCGCGTCCTTACTGAAAGTGACCCCGAGAGGGGCGGCGGCACTGTGGCCTGTGTACGTCGCGG
This sequence comes from Cephonodes hylas, assembly GCA_030295005.1. Taxonomy (NCBI): domain Eukaryota; kingdom Metazoa; phylum Arthropoda; class Insecta; order Lepidoptera; family Sphingidae; genus Cephonodes; species Cephonodes hylas. The sequence goes on along the minus strand of AP025372.1, from coordinate 9,049,354 downwards.
GCGCCCACACACAACCGGGGCGTCCGAACAAGCTGGTGGGGGTGCAACTGCGCCCCCTATAACTCCGAGACGGCCAAGACGTTTACGTCTCGGAGGCGCACAGGGCGGCTGCGGTTAACGGTGGGCGCCTCTCGCCCGCGTACCGTGGTCGCCCCACTCGGCGCGGAGATGGCCACCGGGGGGTTTTGGTCGGTATGCCGGTTTAGGGATTTCGTTAGGGACCCAGCCCGGCACTAACATCTGCGCGGACATGACATCGCCGCGCGCCGGGCTGGAAGACCGGTGACCCCGACATACGCTTCCCGCCTCCCACTGCCCCCGGGCTGGCGGGAAGTAGAGCCATAAACAGCTTTCCCCTCGATAACAAAAAAAAAAGGCTTTAAAGGCGAAGCATTTCACAGAAAAAAATATCTGTAAGAGAACAAATAAAAGTTTTTAATATTTATGTTTGTTACTGGTGTATACGAATAAGAAGAAATCAATGTGTTATACCGATAAAAAGATGAGCTGTCCGTTGTAGCTCACGTTTGCGAAAAAAAGTTATTACTCAGATAAATTACATTAAACTTCATATTCTTATTGCACTAAAAACGAAGTATAATAACTAGTCCTCAGTACAATATTTTAGTATCGTACAGACGAAATGAAACTTATGAAATCTGATAACACAGGCTTAATTCCAAAAAGGTATTCTATAAAATATACAGTGTAATTTGTCTGGACAATTACACCGAACTACTTTCTCTATCAAACCCTCTGACCTGTTGTTATTACAAGTCTGTCTTGATTATTAATGAAACAGATCAGACGGCCAAAATAACGAAAGTAACGATATTGGTAATATTATAGACTTTTAGTGCCCTTGATCTAAGTACCGTTTTAGTCTACAGCTTTAATGCGAAAAGTTATTTGTAACAATATGTAGGATAATGTATAAAGTGAGTAATAATTATTTTTTTGCATTACATAGTATATACAGGGCTGGGCAAAATACATGCTTAACTTTAATTGAAATACAAAATACAGTATTTTAGCTATTTGTAATTAAAATACCAAATACAAATTACAAAATACTTAATAAGTAATCTGCATGGTTTGGAAAGATAAGGAAATAAAGATTCATCATCATCATCATCAGCTTATTGAAGTCCACAGCTGGACATAGGTCTCTCCCAATGACTTCCACCGGGATCGGTCGGAAGCCCCCTGCAGCGCCCCCCCCCCTTTCGATAGCGGTCACATCCCTTCTCTCCAAGGTCATGGAGCGAGTTATTAATACTCAGATCCTGAGGTACCTTGAGGATCGCCAGCTGATTAACGACCGTCAATATGGCTTTCGACACGGTGGGTCAGCTGGCGATATTCTTGTGTACCTCACGTACAGCTGGGCGGAGGCCTTGGAGAGTGAGGGTGAGGCTATTGCCGTCGGCCTAGACATTGCGAAGGTGTTCGACCGAGTATGGCACGGCGCCCTTCTGGCGAAGCTTCCAGCATATGGGATCCCCGAGGGACTCTGCAAGTGGATCGCCAGTTTTTTGGATGGTCGAAGCATCAAGGTCGTCGTTGACGGCTGTTGCTCCGAGACCATGACCATTAATGCTGGCGTTCCTCAAGGTCGGTGCTATTGCCGACACTCTTCATCCTGCATATCAATGACATGATATCTATCGAAAGCATGCATTGCTATGCAGATGATAGTACGAGTGACGCGCGATACATCGGCCAACAGAATGTTCCTCGGAGTACCGTTGGGGAAAGACGGTCACAACTTGTGTCTGAAGTCGAGAGCTCTTTTGGATATTCTGAGTATGAGGTACACTGCCTTGTTCGACACACTTTCATTGGATACGATGTTGTTAATGAGAGACCTGTGGATGAGAAATCCGACTCCTCCTCGGGATACCGGACTTCAGGGTTGTCATGTCCTCCCCGATCTTTCGGACTTCCGACAACCCCAGTATGTCCCAGTGTTATCCACTCAATTCAATCAACAATCTTCTCGTTTGTCCTCAAAATGCGTATTTTGTGTGTAACCATGGCCAGTCGTCGTTGGGTGTGGTAGCCGGGGCCAACCCGGGGATTCTTAGCACCCCCTGCCCCGCCCTTACCATGGCCGCTACCATAACCAGGAATAGTAGGGCTGCCGGGCACTGGAGGCCTGGTCCTAGTTTCACTTATTGAGAGGATTATGCCGTTTCTCGCCACCTACCACTATTGCACTCATGGTGGTTAATTGTATTTTAATATTAATGTATTTTAAAGCCTCAAGTATTTAAAATACTAATTACAAAATACCTCGACGTCAGGTATTTGAAATACGAATTACAAATTACATTTTAAGGAAGTAATTGAAATACAAATACAAAATACGTATTTGTATTTCAATTACGTATTTTAATTACAAGTAATTAAAATACTGCCCAACCCTGAGTATATATACTATGTAATGCAAAAAAATAATTATACCTAATCGATACATGAGTACAATATTTTTAAGTGATGGTGTATGGACAAAATTAGGCCTTGTTTTAATAATTTAGCGTATAAGAAACACTCATAATCCTTGCACTGATTAAACATCTGTTGCCGGCAATAAAGTATTTGTAACTGTCAAATGACCTGCCAATTATTATTAATTTTTCAAAGCAATATAGTGTATATTTGAACAACGTGATTAGATACTACAACTCCTACAAAACACCTGATCCACAAGTCACAAATTTCAATACCAAGACTATTGTAATTCATTTGCTTCAACAGAAAAAATACAAGTGAAGTTTCAATGCCTATACAATTTTTCAACACGTGAAGGAGTACGAAGCCGTCAACTCGACGTCAATAACTATATTCCATATGCACGAATGCATGGAATATTTTTTCGCTCATATTATTTATATAAAACGGTGCGGTTGGTGATTTTTGAAAATGGAATAGCAACCCGTTCGACTTTATTCAGAATTAATGAGGTTTTCGCATGTGTAAGGTTGAATGTTTTTTGTCATGTATTTTTTGGCACGTGGAAACGTTCGGGGCAAATATTAAGCAAATATTGATATTTAGATTGGAAACATGTGGTCGAGGTTGGAGCATGTATTGTGAACCTAAAGTAGGGGTAGCCGGGGTACTCGGTAAGGTAATATATAGTGTATGAAGGCAATAAGTTGGGCCTAGAGGGTCATAGGTGGATTATTGGCAAAGGGTCAATCGCTTTGAGTTGTACCGTGTTCGGCCCGATTGAGTCTAGTGCAGGTAGGTAAAAAAAATCGGTGTTAATTTCATCAAAAGTAAACATTGAATGCCGCTTTTAATTATGATGATATTCTGTGTGTGTGTGTGTGTGCAATTTACCTAGTAAATTTTGCAAGTTTTACATTTTTTTCATTATCAAGCGATATAAAATTGTTCAAAAAAAACATCTTTCATCTAACACAAAAACCATCAAAGTCAAATAACTCATCAACTTACCTTCATATCCTTGTAGCCTTGACGCATCCCGGTCTGGAACAAAAAGAAAACAGTTACAAACGATTTATGGCACAAAAGAAACCGGATAAATCCGGATATCCCTTAATTAACTTACGAGTATTTCGGCAAAATGCTCCATTACAGTTAATACGGTCGACGAGAGGGGTGTCCAGCTAAGATCCCATACAGTGGCTAAGAAAAAGACTACGTTCGCCTGTGACCTGCCTTCACAGTTGGCCATTAATTGAAGACCTTTGACCGACTGACTCATAACGGTATAAATTAGATTTGGCAACGCTTAGAGGCTTCACTCTACCCATTCGTCGTCCAGTTAAGGCTTAGCGGTTTATAAGTCAGTAGTGTTAAAGGTTATATCGACACTTATTTGATAAAGAAGTAAGCTGTACGAAGATCGCAGTAAACTCAATGTCGTTACTTCTTGTGCATGAGTTTACTATGCGCATAAAAAAGTTTATACTATACTGTACTCATTTTTTGATTATATATCAATTTATGTACACATGTACAATATGTTTCCTCATTTTAGTTATTTGAACATTAGGCCTTTCGCAGTTCTTGACTACTATATTCAATTGGTCTGGAGGTTTTTAAAATGATAAATTCAAAACTACTCAAATACACAAAAGCTGACAATACATCTCACAAATATTATCTTACCTTAAACGACTTACTAATAACATCACAATAGAAAAAAACTAAACTATTGATATTTCTAGAACTGAAATTTGAAGTTCGCTAGTTCGCATTAAGTCAAACAGTCCAGACTAACGTTACAGGGTCGAATCGAGGTCAGGTACTATCTAATGTCTTGAATTAATCACTCACTCGCTAAATGGGTGTTTTAAACTGCTGAACTTGAATCCAAGACGCTTTTTCACATCTAAACATCTGATCAAACTTTTAAATTCAAGCACTTTTTATAATTTATTTGGCTTTTAAGTGAACTATATAAATGTAGTACATATTTACATACGTATTCACGCTTCTATATGCAAAGGGGCAGCGGTGCATTTCTGCGCATAGGTTTTAACTATAGTTTTTCATGTTCAACGTTATACGAAGAGCCTATTGCCTTGTTTCAGGTACATTTACAAAAATTATGCTGCCATTGAAAATTGTGTAAAAAGCAGATAAAATTTCGATCGGTCCGGAAATCGAACCCGACACCTCAAGTTCGGATAATTCAATCGCGAGACCATGATGCATGCATGTCTTCGTAAATACTGGCATATGTATTTAACGTATTATTTTTAAATACTTCATTTTTGCAATTCTTTTTCTTACAAGAATGAATCCTTACCCCTTAAACGAACCGCCGTGGATTAAACGAACCATTTCAAATGCTTCTAAATAACTAAAAATCCTTCATACAAATTTCACTTTAAAAAACTCAAACTCAAGTAGCAAACAGTACTAATATATGTATATTTTAATGTGGAATATTAATTCCAAGTACTCAATTAGTCCGTTGCGTCGTCTTCATCTAATCCAAAGCTTGGCTAATGGAAGTCAAAGGTATTGAATTCGGTGCTTCAATCAAATCCTGTTTGTAGCAATGTGAATGAAAGCATTCGCTTGCTTTATCTTAAGACGGAATTTGATTCAATAGAACGTCGCGTGTGGCTTATCTTAAACTAAGTCTGGCATCCGTCTCTACCCGTGCAGAAATTTCTACGTCTGTGATAATTTTCTTACTGGTTTTAAAAGAAATGAAAGTTTATTTGATTATTAAAAAGATATTTTTAAAGTAATGTATTGTTTTCCTTAAGTACATATTATGTTGTAATAACAATGTGTCGTATGATGCTATTAATATGAGAGAAATATAGTTTCAAAAGTTTTTAAAAATACATACACGACAATAAAGAAATATCGCAAAAATGAAATTTTACGTCGCACCTACTTTCTCTTAATAAAAAATATTTTAGCGCCATCTGTTAACCTAACTGTTCTGTATACCTAAAACAATTTTCAAATTTCGAAATTGACGTAAAAATTTCACCACGTGAAAAACAGCTACCTAAATTGAATTTTGCATCCACTAACTCGACCTAATTAAGATATCCCGCATCCCGTATATCCCTTTTCACGTATTAAGCAATCACAGGATTAGAGTTGCCAACATACGCCTTGCGGTCGACCCTGGCCCGGAGATACTGGCGACCCTAAACTTGGTCATAATCACTAAGCAGCGTAAATCATTCGGGATTCGCTATATTAAATTGCTTTTGATTTGTGTCTTTAATTAATTCAATTCGTTTAGTGGATTCAAATAGTGATGGTCGCGAGGCTTAGATTTAAAGATCTCTTTTTTAGAGAAGACTTAGTAATGCGGTTTTAGTGATGTGGGATTTGAATAAATTATTGTAAAATTTAACTCTTTCAGTCTAGGTGGTTAGTTTTCAAACCACCTGTTTGAAGTTGATAAAAATTTATTTCCACAACATTTATCGGAGATGTGCTGAACTTTTATAGTTTATTATATAGTTGTTTATCATTTGATACCATTATTTGACGCAAAACCGCGGTGGTTATTTTTATTCGAATTTTTAAGAAAGGCGTGCAGTGCTGTTTTTAGAATAGGACATTTTAAAATTCCACAATTAATTTAAGAATATTTACTATATTATAATTTCAGTATTTATCGGTTATTTAATATTTAATGAGTACATATATGATATAAAATAAAGTTTGCGGTTTATATTTTTTTTATAAAAAACGTAAATAGTAAGGTGGTTAGTTTACTGACCACCGTGACTATAGTAGGTTTTGTATTATTAATTTTGTGTAAGTATTTTAATAAAAAACACCAGAATAGGATCAATTAGACACGAAAGACTTTCGTAGAAGTGTGTTTCAAAGAATCTTAGCACCAGTTCAAGCAAAGAAACGCAACTTGAGTTCTTGACGTTCTCTCAATGGCTCTGATTCGTCTTCTCCTTTGCTAACATTCATAGGTCAACAGTTTGGATAAAGTTGCGGATGGAAAGCAATACACATCAGCCAAAGCGATCTACTTCACGAAAATGTGCTAAATGCAGCACCAAAAGGGGCAAGAACGTACTGACTGGCAATGCAGGACTTGTAGAGTCCCCCTTTGTATCCGGAAAGATTTTTACAAGAAATAAGTTACATTTAAATCTAAATATCATAAAGGATACATAACATACAAATATACATATTTGCACCGTAAATATATAAATAACTTATTTCTAACTTAAGTTCTGATAGTCTTTTGTTTTCATTATTTTTCTGCCGTCCGTCACGGTGGTTAGCAAACTAACCACCATATTCCACGAAAGCCTTATGTGATATTTTGGCAAAATATTTTTTTTCCTTGTAAATAAACCCCAATTACACTAAATACGTCTTTGTTTGATTTATAAAATCAACAAATAAAAAGTGTGACTGAAAGAGTTAAGAGTGAGGAATAAATTCCGAGAAAACCTGCCCACGTTTACAGGATTCATTGATATGAATTTTGATTTCAATAACTAAAAATTTGATAACGAATCTTTGTGAGAACGAAGCTTTTTGGGGACTTTTTTAAAAACAAGATTGTAAAACTTTACACTAAGTTTCGAATTTCCAAATAGAAACTAAACTTAGTGATGTAATTCATCATTAATATTTCGATCTATTATAATTTTTTGTGTATACGGCCAGTCTCGAGATTTTTTGCACACAATTTACAAGAATTGTATCTTAAATTTTTATAACTATACTCGGTGTATTAATTAAATGAAAAATGACATCGATTAATATCAACGTTGTAACATTAGAGGGACGAAGTATGAACCGGCGTCGAGTATGGAGGATTAAGTCTTATCAATGCGTGGACAGGCTGGTGTAGGCATATTCAGCCTTGTAAAATACACACTGGAATTTTGACGTGATTTCACCTGCACATGGTTTATATTCTCTCAAAAAAGTAAAAAATAATGGGTCGTAAGAGTACACCTATCTTGCAGTGGAGACAAACAGATCCAGTTTGATCGTGATATATCCAATTCTAGTACTAAAAATGTTTTCATAAATACAATAAACAGCTATAAAGATTCCCGATACTTTTATTTTTTTGTGGCTTCATTTTTGCAGAATAAATTTAGTTTAATTTATAAGATACGTCTATTTAAAATTTAAAGCATCCATATGGCTTCAATACTTTGTTTTCCTATAAAACCGGCAGGAGCCGCAAAAATTTTTCTTCTTAAAAATACATTATGCAATTTATCTAGGAAATAATTCATCTGCAATTTTAGCGCCTAAATTCAGCTAACAGAGTTAATTGAATAAATACAAGCATCAGCTTTTCACACAATATCAGCAGTATATACTGCTTTTCACATTCATGCACCAATATAGCTCGTTAAAGTGCCCTCGATGAGGCAACATTATTTTGCAATTAAGAATATTAGTATGTAACTTGGCTTTGCAAAGCAAACCTCTCTGTGCTAATAATTATGCGGGTTCACCATTGCAATTACTCTCAGCTAGATATCATTTATCATGCTAATGACGTCATTTTGTGTGGGGCTATGTGGTAGTATTCTACTAAAGTGCATACATATATACAGACGAACAAACATATTACGCCTATATTACACCAATGGCGTAGGCAGAGGTGCATTTCTACACCCACATTTCGCCACATATGTATCAGTTTCATGTGTTAGGGGGTGAGCCTATTGCCGTTTTTCAGGCACGTTTCCACACTCTGCGCTGCTACTAAGAATTTCGTAACAGAAGAAACTAATAACACTTTTTCCGACCTGGGAATCGAACCCAGGGTATCGCACAGCACACGCAACTATAGTAATTCGGCTTTATTACTATTGAAAGGAAATTGTGAATGTTTTGCTTAAAATTAAATTAAATGTCATAAAATGAGGAAACTAATCAACCACTTAACAGATCTACAACTTGTTTCACCTGTAGCCTACTATATTGAAAATTAGGACGAATGATCAAAATTCATCCGTAACACACCGTGCAATGAAGAAGTAATCATGATCACAAATACTAAACCTGACGATCTGTTTATTTAAACTTTCAAATACGTTAAGAAATTCTATGAGTTAAAGTGTGTGTTCTCAGGACTTTCCTTTTCAAAGACCCACTTGCTCATTTGCTGATCATAGTACCATAAAATATGCCAAAATAAAAGAGATTTGTCTCATAAAATTTGTCAGCAAATGGATGACCGAATTCATTCCAATATTCGTTCATAACCAAATTTTATAGACATTACCATAAACATAAAGATCTTCTCATAAAAATAAATTCCGATTGAAAATATTCAAGAACTCTCAAAGAGAAGCACAGGAGGAAATATGGAAAAATGCTGATCGTAAAAAAAGATGTCGATTTGAAAAAATTTAGGATAAATTCGAAGGCGAAGCCGGGCCAATATCGGAAACTCATTAATAACGCTACAGGGTGTGCCTAATTTCATCGTGACTCAAGCATATTTTCTAAATGGATCAATTTTGTGGATCCTATCGTTATGATAAAAAAATGATTCGATTAGACACTTTAGGCCCAGATTTTAATCTGCATTATTAAATTCCGTAATCTGATAACATCTAAGACGTTTTCTTTCGTGTCATAGATTTAATATTTCATCCTTTTTCATCAGATTTCAATCTCGGACTTTTATTGTGCTGTTAATAATTTTATGCAATGTTTTTACTATGAAAAAAGTAATTAAACCCAACCCATCCCAGGTTGAGTTTTAAAACTTTGTTATAAAAATTCCGTAATAAGATTCTTAGGGCTTCTTTATTAAGAATGCACCGAGATTTCATTAATCATTTCATTAAACCCGTTAACTATTATAACTTGATATTAAAGCTAAAAATATAAATTAAATGTTGATCAATTATTACCTTGGGTGTTAAAATAATTAGTATATTATGTTATTCTATGCTGTGTGTGTGTCTATATAATTTGTTTTTCCTTTATGATTTTAAAATAAAAAAAAATGAAAGGTTTTATCTGATTGTATTTGATATTCCTTGTTGATTGCAGAAACAAACTAAACTTGTAACTAAAACTTTATACAATCAGGTTTTACAACCAGCTTCGAACGTTTTGACAATACAAGTCTACTAGTAAAAGGACACTGTGATTTCCTTTCTTATGTACTCTTATACAGTATAAATCCACATTAAAAAATTACAATACTCAAGTCAAAAGTAGAAAAAAAGGCAACGTCAAGTTGAAATGATGGACATTAGCGTGATAATCTTCGTCTAACTAAACAAATCAAAACAGAAGTTATCCTTCAGTTGTCTTATGACCTAATAACAAGCGCACAATACTACCCACATCGGCTTATTACCAATAAAATGTTCAGTGCGATAGTTGAGACATTATCTCTTGAGTCCAAGCTCTTAGTATACAGATAGCCGCCCACTAGGACATCAAATGATAGAGATTACGAGAACTTAAGACGGGGATAGAAGAGCATCAATGATTTAACGATATTAAAGTACGTAAATAGCAAAACATCAAGGGATTTAGAAAAATAATACTTTTATTTTTAGATGTACAATGTCAAGGTGCTTATAATGTTTGAAAATTCGTTTTAATATTCGAGAGTTTACCTACACGTACTAATATTAAACAAACCCACTGTCTTCTGTCTTAATCAATCAATCAATCAATCTCTGAAATTCTACTTCGTGTAATTGTGTATATATTTAATTTATCTATTTTAAATGCTTTTCTCTTATTTGTCTACAATTCCAAAATCTCTGTGTACGTTCAACTTTATAAACTAATTTTCTTCAATTAAATACCTTTCGTATTAATTAACTCTAATAGCCAACTTTGGGTCAATCATTTGAATACAATACTTGTCAACATCTGAAAATGTTTGATGTGTTTTTGTTTTTAGCACGATTTGAGGATGGGGTCATATTGTTAAGAATAAAATGTGTATGAAAGAAGCTTTCATCTGAGCAATTAGGGGACGCCGGTTTGAGACCCAGGTCAGAATTGTCCACTTTAAATGGACCCTCTGTTCGCTTCTAAGAGCCTGTTGAGCCGCTGGCCTGGTTTATTACAAATGACAAAGAAAAGTTAAATATATAACATTTTAAAAATCATTATGCACATTTACACCTTATTTTGTACGCGCTCTATTTTTTTGTTTGCACGCAAAAACTGATACACTTTTATTTTATTGGTAAGTTATAATTTTAGTTATAGATTATAGTATTTGATGTTGAAAATCAGTTGTACATTCACTACCTTGTTATCCTTGTAGTTTGTGTTAAACTTTACATTGTTTCCTGTATATGTTTTATGATGCTAGAAAAAACCAGACAACAACGTTTGACAATTGGGCCTATTACTATTTATGGGTACACCAAACTGGTTCAACTATTTATTCTGAATTCCAACGTAATTTTGCTTTTTAAATATACCTTCAGAAATACGTGCTATTTAAATATTTATAACTTTCACAACAATATGCTCATCAAAAATACATTCGATAACACGTGGAGTGAGCGCATTGAATACACGTGCCTAAGTAGCTGAAATGATTCAAAATATTTTTTTACGAATTAAATAAGATATACATACTTTAAAATATTTAGTTATTACTTGAGTAAAAAATATTTAATTTAAAATATTCAATAAAATTATTATAAATACTTTCTGAATAAAGATTTATTATATTAATTCAGAATTATTACCCTAATAATCCCTTAATTTCATTTCACCTTCAGATCTATGACATGCTGTGTTACAATGTCACATAATAATGTTATTTGGAAAGACAAGGACACAAGGAGTAATTTGTTTGACAATTTTGCCGCGAAATTACTTTCCCTGAAGATCATTTTCACAAATTGTTATAAGATTTATTATAATCACTTTATAAAAAATATTTGCATTAATTACCAAACGCATGACCTAAAAATGAGCTGTTGATAAATAAAAGACATACTATACACTGAGTTTGTGATTACCCTCGCTATTACCTGCCTCAGTTTTCGATCACGGTCTAAATACACCCTGTATTATATTGAGCAGTAATGATGATGTTGATGGCTTTGAGGTTTAGGCGCGCTTCCAACAATCTCACCGGTCACGGGTTCGAACCCCAGGTACACACCTCTAGGTTTTCGAATTTATATATGTATTCACCATGAATTATCACTTGCTTTAATGGTGAAGGAAAACATCGTGATGAATCTTGCGCACCTAAAAGTTCTTAGGAATTTCTTAGTTGTGTAGTCCGCCAACCCGCACTAGGCCAGTATCATAGGCCTAAACCCTACAACCCTACAACCCTTGTGGGACATATATTTATGTCCCACTACTTGGCATCCTCTATATCCAAAAAGGGTTAGTCCACCACGCTAGCCCAGTCTAGGTTAGAGCACTTTAAGAAGAATCCTTACAAGTTTCCCAGAAACTTCTAGGTACAGTCTTCTTCAGAATTTATTTGAGAATGGCAGACATAGCTTGAATAAGTCATTAATATTTCGTTCTTCAATCAATAAATATATTGTAGACCATAATATATATAGATAGTTTGTATGTTAAACTTTCGTATAATAATATCAGTCGGTCAAGATAATTTGTTCTTGCCAAAAAACAATCATGACATGAAAGACACTTCACAAACTGGATCGAGGAAAGTGAGTTAAGTGATAATGTTCTAAGAACGGGTCGGTAGAATATACATAAATATATAAATGTATTATTTACAGGCAGTATAATAACTTAATCTGATTATTTTAATAATATTATCATAAAACTCATTTAGTTAATATGCATCGTATAAATTTGAAATACATAAACTGTCTGCTTGAGCTGTTATTGAGTTTAGTTATTATATAAATTAAATTGATTAACACTTAATCATAAAGTAAAGTAAACTATAAAAATAATTAATTTAATTAAATATAAAAAATAAAAACATTAAAAAACTGACTTATACTTACTTTTACAAACAAACTATATAAATTAAATCACACACTAAATAATACACATGCTCGAACTTTTCAATGATGGAGACTATAAGGTTTTTAAAACTCAATACCACTTTAACGTACGTAGAACGATCTACGCGGCTACAGATACGCTACGCCGTAGACGACCGTCCCCGGAGGCTTTAACGCTACACTGACTGTTGGAGCAAGTTGTATGCTCGATTCGCTTTGGAAATATACGTATGTTACGGTATATGTAGAAAATCGAGTGTTTCAACATAGTTCTTGGTAATACATTTCGCATTAGTGTTGCTGTCAAGTTCTGGGAATTTGATATGTAAGTTGTGTTAAACTGATTGAAACAATAAGATTCCTCGGATAGCTACTACACATTTACATTCAATATTTACTTAATGTATCATTTTGTATTTATTCTCCTATTGAGCCCAGGCTTTCCCTTATGTTGTAAATGTATATAAATAAAGCAATAGAGCAATTTAATAGTCTAAGGTGGGTGTCTGGGACAAAAACCCGCGACTAGTATGGTTTGATTCGACAACCTTACTATTTAATCATCGAGGCCACCACGTGTCCAATAATTTAAATATACATATTTTACTTTTAAAAGTTTGTAAAAAGTATCATTTTACGATGACTTGCCCACCCTATCAATATTTTTTTGGCTGTTAAAGCCTTTAAAACATCGCGATAAAACATGCACTCCTAAAAGTTCCGAGGAATTTCTCATCAACCTGTGCTAGTTCAAAGTGAGAACTAAGGCATAAACCCTCTCAATGGAGGAAGCCTATGCGCTGCAGCGAGGCATATATGGACTGATGATAGATAAAAGCCCTTAAACAAAAAAAATACTATACAGTTATTTTTAAAGAATTAAGTTTTGGAGAGAACAACTGATTTTCTTTAAATAAACGTAGACATTATATAAATGAACTTAGTGTGCAACAATGCCAGTGTCATGCACACTCGAATATTTTCCACTTAAGTGGGGAGGTGAGGCGTAAATTTTACATTTTGTGACCTAAACATGTATATCGTTGTTTACCGCCGTGAATATTTAATGCGCATAAAAAACTTTTTAGACGGTTTTTATTTGGCAAAAAAATATTTTTATTGCCGTATAAGTTTTTAAGGGGCATAAAAATAAAATTGTCTGTTTATTATTTCCCAAATGTTTGCGAGAACGTTCGAGGGTTTATTAGATGTTTTTAAGTAAATTATTTTATTGTTAGTGCTCATTTTTAGTTTAAGAGAAAAAAGTTTGCGTTTGTACGATCTGACACTTATGTGATCATAGCAAATTTCTACTGGTTTATTTTATTTCAAATGTTTCATGCTAATGATATTGAAGTAGTGATGTTCTCGAGATGCAGCTGCGCGATCGAGAATTTTGGCGAATGTAGGTTTAATACCTTTGAATTTTCGGAGTTATTTTTGTATTCTGTATAAACTATCACTTATTTTACGCTAAAGGAAAACCTGGTGTAACCTGCACACCTTAGGTATTTAGCCCGCCAACCCGCACTAGCATAATAGACTTAGGTCTAAGCTCCCACAAATGTAGGGGTGTCCACATTACCAATATTCAAGGGGGAAAAGTAGGTAGATACCTTCTTCATCAACCCATATACGCCCACTGCTGAGCACGGGTTTTCTCTATCATTGAGAGGGTTTAGGCCATATTCCACCGCGCTGACCTAGTGCGGGTTGGCGGACTACGCACCTAAGAAATTCCTAAGAACCTTTAGGTTTGCAGGTTTCATCACGATGTTTTCCTTCAGCGGTAAAGCAAGTGATAATTCGTTTTGAATACACACATAACTTCGAAAAGTCAGAGGTGTGTGCCTGGGGTTCGAACCCGTGACCGCCGAGATTCTCGACCGCGCGCCTCAACCTCGAGGCCATCTCTGCCTCAGTATTAAGCAGTTGCTTAATACTGCTAATTTTAGATTCCACAGAACCATTCCCCACACATTCATAAATACATTCGTCAACCTCTAACATTTCCATTTGGATTTACTGCCGGCTTTTACACAATCACGCGTACTAGATGCGACAAGCAAATGAAAACGTATAGCCCAACGGGGGAATCCGTATTCCAACTTTATCAATTGATTTTGTTCCTCTCCATTGGGGACGGCACGTCGAGCATTTTATTTACAACACATTTAAATATTTATTGTAACTGCATATGTGGGTATCATATACACGCGCGGCAAATATATCTTTAATAATGCTGATATCGTATGCGTTCAACATATATTGTAATATTATAAAATGCGATAAATTTTACAAGTTATAAATTATTTATTTATACAGATTTATATTTATACTGTTGTACTCATAATATAACACAGAAAATATTTGAGATTTTATTTGTTTGTTATGATTTAATTTACAAACTACTTGACCCATTTGAGTGATTTTTGAAATGAATATTTTTACTTCGCTAAAAGTTTAGTTTACTGTAGATTGAGCGTAGTTTGATTAATTGAACTTTTAACATTTTTACTATAGCACAGCAAAATTATGCTATTTCATTTTTATATACTGTCACAAAAAAAACTAATAACATCTAATGGTGCCTACCTTATCATCGATACATACTATCAAGATTTTCATCTCCATTTTGACAACTCCGCACTCGTAACATGAGATTCCAGTACATTAACATTGGACCTAGATTACTATAGTATCACTCCACTACCTCCAACACAGCGCCTAAAAGAATTCTATGAAATTCCTTCAGTCCCAGAATTAAGCAAACATAATATTCGTTTTACACTTTCATCCCGAAGTAGGTTAAGATGCTCTTCATAAAATTACCACATGGCAGCAGTAAAAATCCTATAAAATATGTAAAACGTTATAAAACGGACTGAATTGACATTCGCAGGCACTCATCTATGTTAAAGTCGTCTTTTCATAGTTAACTGCAGTCACAGGCTACAGAAGTTTTCTTATAAGGCTATTTCATATTACATATAAAAAAAAAGGAAAACACTTCTCAGGATTTTTTTTTGTCTGGCTAGGTGGGGTGACGATATCCGCAAGGTGGCTGGCAGTGGTTGGATGAGAGCCGATGAACGAGCCTAGTGGCGTGCCATAGGAGAGGCCTATGTCCAACAGTGGACAAGTTGAGGGCTGATGATGATGATGATGATGAAAAAAACTATGTACATATGACTGTTAAGTTAGATGTATTTATTTTTTCATACACGAGTATATGGATATAAAAAACAGGTCGCTAACAGTTTTTAAACAAAAAAAAGTCCCGCGGCTGTCTCCAGGGTCTCATCAATCAGACGGTATAGGCGTAAAAACGCAACAAACGAAGTTATTTTTTTATATAAGTAAGAATTATTTAGAAGTATTGTAGACATTTCTTTCGGTGATTTGACTTATCAAAAGTCAAAATGCAAACATGTATTTTATACAACCATGTGTTCCGTGGCGAAATCAAATGGTTTACCTCTTCGTAAAATGAGAGTTATTATTCTAAAATGTCCTACAAAAAAAATACAAATACAAATAATTTTAGTTTTATATAACCTGGAACCTCACGGGCCACGACTATTCATGTATTAAACTTTTGCCAGTGTTATAAAATCATCATCATTATATTCATCATCATCAATATACATAATATAATCCAGAGCAGGGCACGAACATCCTTAATAACTGAGAACCTTAATATAAATTGAATACATTTTATACTCTGGCCGTAAAATAAAGTAGTTTTACCGAATTCCAATTAAGACTCTCGTACGTATGACATTAAAACTAAATTGACAACTCAATTTAGAGGAGAGTTGACCGAAAATTGAAAATTAACATACACATTTTTTTATTCATTTTAGAGAATGCAATTAAATGGATGTCAACTACATTGACGTAGTGATTTTAAAAAATGATGTTCGGAATTTATCACAGTATAATTTTTATACCAATGATTTGTTTAAAATTTTACTGTACCCAGGAATCAAACCTCATGTCTCTTTATCGCGGGATATGATATGAGGCTACATTTATTTTTAAAGTATCTACTTATGGTCTTAAAAAAGAAGATATTTTGGTAGTCACGACAATCACTATTTGCTACTGAGACGCGATGTGTAGAAAATTCAGCGCTAGTATCCCTAACCGACAAAAAATTCCTCTTCATACTCAAAATGGAACAAACTTATCCGCACTAGAAATATAAATGCGAATAGTTTATTTTGTACCGAAAAAAGTGTTCCAAGTTAATACCTTTTTTGTATATTACCTAACCTAGATGAATAGTATTGAAGCCATAAGTAAAAGCTGGATTAGTCGTAAAATATAACTTTATTAAATTTTTTGTATATGCATTATCTACAATAAAATGAATACACACTTCACGTGGTGATTCCTTTTAAGTTACAGAGTAGTGTAATCTACGTTTATTAGTGAATCTTTTGTCGTGATTCATTTATCTTAACCCGAGCCTCTAGATCGTACGGTTAATACTTGTGCTGTGAAACCACGAGATAACCTATGAACCTATGAAAACTCAGCCATAACTGTGATACACACACACATGAGTTATCTACATAACTTTGATTTAAAAAAATATCCAATTTATATCTTAAATGTAAGTAAAACAATACAGATTTCACATAGTCAAGCGCAACTTTTCTATAGTCTTACATTACTCAAGTATCAAGAATTCAAAATTGCAAGTGTTAGGATACTTGTTTGTCTGGCGAGCGCGTCTGGCAAAAAGTATTGATGTGATTTTGATGAGAGTTTAATAGTTGCCCGCCAGGGCTTAAGTCAACATCTGAACTATGTTTAATGACTGTTGTACGTTGAAACTTATATGTTGTGTACACCTAAAGTTTTGTTGAAAGCTTCGTTCTTAAACACTGGCATTAGACTCAGAATGTTGATGGAAGGATACAACTTTTACTGCTGAAGGTGCTTTTGGTGACTACACCACGTTGGCCTAGTGCGGGTTGACGATACATTACCTAATATATTCTGGTGAAGAAATTTTATTCTTCAGACCATCTCGTTCAAATCACCATGAAATGGTAAATATTGCATGCTGTATGAACTTTGTTGAATTTTACAATAATAATAAAAAATTATCTTAACGTCGCGTTTAGCGCATCTGAGTATTAAATACTTTAGACAGATCTTTTCACCGTGACCGTCTGCTTGATTTTACTCTGTACTAACGTTTCTTTTCTATCACTACAATAATGTTTCTATTATACATATAATTAAATATTAATATCTAACGTTTAAAAACAACAAATCCCATTACAATAGCAAAACATTCACGACCCCCAGGTGGCTTGCAGCGAAAGTGTTATCACCATTATAATATAGTTTATATGAATACCCAAAATTGTGGCATAAATCTTGATTGTAGCGCAGATAGTGAATAATAAATGACACTCGTAAATCCTGTATGAAAACCCTATAAATCTAAACGGGTGGTGTGGCTTGGGTCAACCACGGCAGACCGGTAGTTCCACCAGCATTAACTGTTAATGTTTCCATTAAGGGGTTATTTTTGTGGCGGCGTGTGCGGTGCATTAATGAAACGCAGTGAATTCTCGTTAAGGTTTACGTTAATGATTTGTCGGTTATGTTCGCGTTTGTTGGGCAATTTCGTCAGGTAATCGTTTTTAATTAAATCTTGCTAGTTATTAATACAGTAGTGATGGTCTTGAGCGTGGTGGACTAAGGCATAAAACCATTTCAGTTGGTGGGCCATGCGCACCTGTGGGACGTACATTCTGATACCGATAACACGAGACTTGTATCCTGGTGTGGGACCGGAACTATGTATTTGTGTGTTGGGTGTGTTTATTTACTTGTCTAACGTTCATCGTATTTTTGATGAATTCCAAAGGTTATTTTTTGTAATGTAATTTTTTAAGTCTCTGTGAGCATCATTGGCCTATAGTGTTATTGCTATAATATCAGTTTAGGTATATAAGTCTTCTCAATAGCTTTTGTAGGCATGTTTTCCAGCAATAACAAATTAACATCGACGACGTAAAGAGTGGTCAGTGTATTCGACTGATATTTCGAGAAGATTTTCGACATCAAAAGGTTTTAGTTATTTATTTTTCCATCCTAAATTTGGTTTTCTTAGCAATTCCAAAATTAACACAAAAGCTCCACCAAAATGTGAATGGGATGGAACAAAATTTCTTTTTAAAAATAACTTCTTTTACAACCTTCTAAAGTGAAGGACCTTTATCGAATGTTTAAGTAATTATTTGATTCTAAAAGCAAATCTGCCTTTCAATGTATCTTTTGAAAGAAAAATAAAGTTATTTCGGTAAAAGCCTCCTTGGAACCAAGGCTAAAGTCAGAATCGTCTTAAATCAATGTATTTGTTGGATCGTAACTTTATATTTGTTAATTGTGGATGACTGAAAATGTTCAAATAGGGACTGGGGTGTTTATTCTTGTTCGTTAGATATAATATTGATATGATTTCGATGTTTAATCACACACAATTCTGACTTATTCGTATTTTCAAAACTACAAATCACATTGAATTGTCCTGTACTTAAAGGGTATTTAATACAACCATATTAAAATGTATTCTAGTTACAATGCAACATAAAAATACAGCGCTAAATGATATTTAAAATGATACTGCAAATTAGATTAACATGTAGAGTAAGCTATTCATCTCACTTCCCTTGACACAATCCTGCCAGTTAGATACTCTATGCAACGTTTAAAGAACTTATTAAAGCAAAAACAAGTTAACTCACAAACTATTCTACAGCTTAGTGGTACGGCAAGAAAAAAAACATCTCGCACAACTTAAAGAATAGGACGCCTGCTAAGAACTTTTAAGTCTTGGATTTAGCACTAATTAGTGTAAGCGAAAAGTATAATTCACAATCTCACAGACAGTTATGGAAAGTTCTGCTGTATTAAAGATATGGCGAGCCTGTTTTTTCGTTCATTGTTAATTGGATTATCGGATGCCCATCTGCGAAACTTTTCCATTGGTAAGATTAAAACATTGTTGCCAATATCGTAAAATACTTTTAGTGGAGCGAATTTTACGTGGAGGAGCGTTTCTATGGAAAATCGGGTTTCAATACTGTATACAAAAGGTTAAAATATAATTTGACTCCTAAAAATATTGTTAAATAATCTCATCATTATTAAGTGCTGACTGACTTTGATATAAAAATCGCGTTCCACTTTTTATTTTATTTTTTCGCTTGTAAGATAGGACAGCCTTTATTTTTGATTTTTAATGCCAGCCTTTACGGCGCAATTGACATTTAGCTACAATGTTTTGCACCAATTATGATTTTTAATTAACATTATGAGGTATAAGGATAAAATAAAATACATTTTGGATTTACCTTTAAATATTAAATAAGTCCTTCTTACCTCTTAGCCCATTTTGTATCATACCTCTCATCACAATTTTTAGGTCAACGTAAATTCCTTACAGTAAGTTTACAAGTATACCATGTGTTAATTTACTACAAAGGCTGATACACCCTTTTACATGTGCTGGTATGAACAATGTAACATCCACACACGACTGGCTCCATTCACGGGGCGCGATGACATTGACTGACCGTTTTGCTTTGTCCTCTTTTTAATAAAAGCACTCGCGTCGGTGCATGTTATTTAACTTTTAGACGTTTATTCCGTGATGGATGTGCGCGCTCCACGATGAAGTGTGCAGCAAATGGATGTGAATGGGAAAAATGACAATTGACACTGATGCTTCTAAAACGGGTTTTGAATGGTTTAGTAAATTTGCTTTTGTATTATTTTTATTCATCTTAATTAACTGGCAATATGATTTGATATAACCAAAATTGTTTACGAAAAGTATCTTTTAAAAAGCTCTTGAAAAAGGCTAAGAATTTCATTGCTTTATGAAAGATAAGATCAGATAAGATAAGATAGAATAGATAAGATCATGTATGTAACATTCATA
Source organism: Cephonodes hylas (assembly GCA_030295005.1). NCBI lineage: Eukaryota > Metazoa > Arthropoda > Insecta > Lepidoptera > Sphingidae > Cephonodes > Cephonodes hylas. The sequence goes on along the minus strand of AP025372.1, from coordinate 9,028,933 downwards.
TACATATGTTTGAATGTATGTACCTTTGTGCATACATAACCAAACAGCTGAATTCCCCAAAGGAGTAGTCATTACTACATCTTCATTACGTCAGGTGTCAGTAACTTGTGCCACGAGACCACGGGGCAGTCTAAGTAAGATAAGTATAATCTGTTAATCAACTTTTCACACGTAAATAGCGCGAAAGTATTGAAAAATTTCACGCGTACCTTATAGTACGTACAACTTCAGTATTTTACTATTGTCCTTCATGATTTTCCAGTGCAGTGTTATTTTGATGGTTGGTTTTATGAAATTTGATTCGACAATCGCCATGCTTAAAAACCACATAGAATATATTTTACGTAGCATGTTCTTAAACCTGCGAAGCACCAAAAAAAAAACATAAAGGTGGCTTTGAGTCATTACGTCTTTTGAGTATCTTAAATGCACGCTTAGGAGCATGAAAAATATTCCCTCTATTTTGCAAAGAAATAAATAAGCCCACTGACTGCAAAGTGGCGAAAGTTTTAAAAAGAAACCAGTTTTTTTTCTTAGATGTTGTGGAAAGTTTTATTTTATTGCATAGGTCGTACCACCCTAATGGTGGCATAATTCTAAAATGCGAAAACTTCCGGGTTCGATTCATGGTTCGAGTAAAATGTTATTGGGTTTTTCATAAATTCTCAGGGCAAATACAGTGGGTAATATGCGATTGGTTAATGTGTCGAAAACAGAACATACACATTTCATGATTAACAAAAAATTGGAGACCTTCAAATCACTGCTCAAAGAAATTTCATAACTATAAAGTTGCTTTATCTCAGTTCCCTGTGATACAGAAAGAAATTGATTAATGAAATCGAATATTTTAAATTTGACGGAGGTCAGACGTTACGGTACCAAGATGACCGAGTATTCGTTTGTAAACCTCAGTATACATGAGATAATGTGGTTGGAACTCCAAAGGCTTGGAGATTACATAAATTAATTCAGCTAATAGTGGCATACCTTTTACTCTTAAAGTTATGTATCATTTATGTTGTACAGTTCACAAAGAAGTACATATAATTTAAATAAATAAATAAAACATTTATAACTCAAACTATTCTTCCTCTTGTATCCTATCACAACCTACGCGAGACATTTCAATCTCAAAACCATCTCGAAACAAATATTTGTGGCGGAATGAAGATCTTAAATATTTTCACCACGACACGTATTTCATCCTCTGAGCTGCGGAGAACAATAAACAAAAATAACGTTCAAAGCCGCGGCGACAATGTTCGGAGACGGTTCCCAGGCTCGGGGGTGTATTAAATTTTTCATACACCGTGTATTTACGGGATAAAATATGCAAAATGTAGATGTCAGTGACGTGGACTGTACTCATAATTTATGTTAAATGTGCAACCGTGCCTGCATTATCGTGTGACAGAATCTGCATCACCGAAGGCGGTATGCGCTTGCCAAGAACAATGCTTTTAAATAAATGCATGAGCTGTTTGTAGGCTTGTCTGGTAATTGGTCATTGCAGAATCACCTCATTAGCAACACGGTGTTGTGTTCTAGCTATAGATGTCTATGGCGTGAAAGGTGATAGCTATTTCAATTCCTATCTAGTTCAGAATCATAAATGCGAATCTTTTTCTTTATAAAAGGGAATCATCTTCCCACATAAAACTGACTTTCACTTTTTAATTTTGTTTATCCTACTATTATTATAAAGGCGAAAGTTTGTAAGTATGGATGTATGGATGTTACTCTTTCACGTAAAAACTACTGAATGGATTTGAATGAAACTTTACCACAATATAGCTTATACATCAGAATAACACATAGGATACTTTTTATCCCGGAAAATGTCGTATTCCCGTGGGAATGAGTATTTCTGGATCTACCAAAGCGATTTGAATGAAATTTGGTATAGAGAGAGGTAGAGCTCACAGAATTAACATGGGATAGTTTTTATCCCGGAAAATGAAGTATTCCCATAGGAATGGGTATTTCTGTATCTAGCAAACCGATTTGAATGATTTTTGGTATAAAAATAGGTAGGGCTCACAGAATTAACATGCGATAATTTTATCCTGGAAAATGTATTCCCGTGGGATAAACATGTCATAAATGCAAATTCTTTCTGCACTTAACCTAGAGTCTACGCGGACGGAGTCGCGGGCAAAAGCTAGTTTATAATAATTGTCTCGTGGTCTTGCGGCACAAGTATGTGGTCTGCCTTCTAGAGGTTCCAAGTTTGATTCCAGGGTCAGGCAGTGTTATTGGGTTTTTACATCAGACAGTTCTTAGCAGCAGCACGCTCGCTCCTTATTAATTATTTGAACCGACACATACCTGACGAAATGCACCTCTGCCTACCGCCTTTAAAAACACAGTCCTCATTGTACCTATGAATGCATGCTTATACATGCAAATAAAATGATTTGTATATTACAACGAAATCCAATAGCCATAAAAAATACATCCAAATATTTCCTCACGAAAGATTTAATATTATATGTAAATTGCGGTGCTGAGGTGTGACCATTTACAAAATGGCAACGTTTGGCCCGACGACCGTAATGACGTTATTACGAGCCCTTATTTCTTTTCTTTTACCACAATTCCCCACAATGAGGAGCGTCGAAAATTATTTGACATAAAAAGAAAATATCTCATTTAGGTATTCCAGCGCTAAATGACACTCATGATCATAATTTCTTTTGTGTCTTCGCGACTGGCACGACAATCTTCGGCCATTACTTTCAGCATGTGAAACGTCGACGCAATTAGCCACATGGAGCGATATTAAAAATACCATACTAGACTGATTAAGCCCGTTATTGGTATCTTTAAAAATTTCATTATTTCTTTGGCATGTTTTATAGTTTAATTTAATCGGGCTATTGATGTTGTTTAGGCAAAAATGTTATTGGAAGGATAAAATAATGAAACTTTGTTAATCATCATCATTGTCAGCCGTATACATCCCACTGTTGGGCACGGGCCTTCTCTATAATTTAACTGAGATAGTTTAGGCTTTACTCGGCCACGTTGGGCTAGTGCGGATTGATGGATTATAGACCTACGAAATCCCAAGAACTTTTAGCTGTGCAGGTTTCCTTATGCTTAAAGTTGATGATTATTTGATCTCCACGTGTTTACCATAAGGTAGACTAGAAGGACTGGACACTTCCTACCATGTAGCTATCGTATAATACCAGATCTTATTGTTTATTGTACAAGTAACAAAATGTCTGTAGTCATCAGAAGTATTACTTTCATGTACGCGGACTGAACAAATCCTATAATTTTATAATTGGACTGCCTGGTTGGTGTCGTATTACATCGGCGAGGGAACTCGAGTTGCCTCGCGTCAAGCGAAGTATTTTCTATATTTAGACATTTACAGTATATGAACTCTGGAAATATTTACACGGAAATAGACTCGTTTATCTTGTCAAAATTTAGCTAAGCATGGGGTTGTTATTACATTGTGAATTATCTTTATCCTATCGTTCTCGCATTCTAAGCTTGCATTATAAAGTATTTAGGTCTTACAAAACGCGGCCCTAGAAATCTTCTCACGTCTACAAGAAAATACAGCCGTGAGTGAAAGCATGTTATATTTAATTCATATAACCTATGTACCACCATATCCGGAGCCCACGAGCGTGACGGATAGTGCATTAGTTAGCGCTTGGAAACGCGTTCCATTGCACCCCAATATCGGAAGCTGACGAAACACGCATAAATTCCAACTAAATGGTTTTCAAAGTGAATACACTGCGCGCCATGTAATCAACATCTGCTACTGGTCTGTACCAGTAGTAGAGGGAAATAAACGAGAAATAGCTTGCGCGAATATTATAAAAGTAATCATATGGAAAAATATTTATAAAAACTCAAGATATATCCTCACCCGGTACTTAATTATACAACTAAATATTATCAAAGAAATATAATAATATATTATTGTCTAAGCCAACAACTCTACAAGACCTACGAAAATTTAATGAAAGCGGGACATATTTCCCGGTGTGCTTATTATGGAGGATGTGAATTTATCTTTAGAGAACGTTATGCATTATTTTTGGTACGCCTTATATTTTATACGTATTTTCTATTCCCATCAAAATGCTGTCACTTTTCCATACATAACACAAAAGTATTAAAAGTATTTTCAAGAGAAACTCCAAATATAGATGAAACATTGTGCTCCCGACGCTCTGTGACCTTTTAAATACATCGACACATGCCAGTAACATGATTTAATTTATTACTTAAAATAATCATGACTTGAGTGGGCGGATGAAAGCGAAATTTCGAAGGTCGCACATCAAATCTCACTTTAATTTAAATACAAATTTAACTTGAGACGTTCGTTAAAATCTGTCGCATCGCTTAACAACTTGAATGCTTACAAACAGCGCTGTCAGCAAAAGGGCTTTACACCGTGGACAGTTGTTCGACTCTTCGACCTTTTAGAATTGAGTCTTTGATGTCTATAAGGATGTCTTAGGTACCTTGTTAGGTAAGAGTTGTTGCCTAGTATTTTGATATATATTTCTTGTTTACGCATCCTTGCTCAGACGATCATTAGGTGAATAAAGAATGTTTTGAGTCTTTATAAAAAATGACAGTTTCTTTGGAAATAATATTTTTTACAGATAAAATAATATAATAAATAAGAAAGAAACTATTATTTTTTTGGAAAAGGAAAACATTGTAATTTACGCTGTAAATTATTATAATTTTTATATGTGTGATTAAATAAATACGATATTGCTTTTAAAAGAATAAGAAAATTAATTTAAAAATTATTACACATAGCTGTGAACTGAAGTTAACACAGATTACCTTGTAATAACAAATGTATTATTCTTAGAAATTCTAAGACAAAGCAAAACATCTCTCAAAATTTCGGTCATTTACAACTTTACCTAAAAAATATTCGACTGCAGTAAATATATGGGCACCCCAAACCTTTCATACTGACCTAATTAGCAGAGGAAAACAAACACAGGTCAAAATCCAAAAAGAGTTCTTTGAACCTCGACGATTAAGACCGCTTCCAGATGACCGCTCTTAGTTACCTTAAAAAAAGTTTTCTAATAAAATCCCCGTTTCGTACTCAACTCCGAATAAATTTGGATTGGAATAGCCCGTAGAAAAAGTTGGGCCTTGCAAATAATTTATGTTTACAAAGGACGCTAGAGTTGGTATAATTAAACGGTCGGCGAATATTTTGATAAATTATTTGTTTTTAGAAAAATAAGCCGATTTACTTTTTAGTTAACCATATAAGCTGTTATTTCTAATCTACGATTAAGGAAAAAAAGTTTATAGTTATTACCTTGTGTTTATATATTTTTTTTCAGGTAAATTATAAAAGGAAAATGTAGGGATCCACCCAGCCTCGTTCAGACAATGTTTTTTATAAGTATTTTGTTTTATTATGAGTTGCATTCATATTTAATCCTGGTCATTATTTAGCCTGGCTGATGATAACTAGAAAGAATAGGTAGGTTCTGTTTGTTGGATTTCTCCAAACTAACGTAAATTTTGCAAAGTTTTCTTTTAGTGTAAAAAAAATAGTTTCAAAATGACGATTCAAAGGTACTTGTAAAAGTCTACTTGAATAAAGATGATTTGACTTTAACTTTATATTTTGTAGTTCTAAATCTATTTAAGAAGGGCAAAATTATATATGGTAATTGGTAGGCTTAGCGTATAAAAACCCTAGCGCCTAGAAACTTATATTTTTAAAATGTTATACATGAGTTTAATACTCAAAGTTAAATTAAATTAACAGTCGTCTAATTAATTATTACCCTTAATATTGTACAAGACAATAAGCCCACTGTTCATAAATTTAATTCAAGCAAGTATATACTATTTGCTCAACACACTAAGCAAACATTATGTAAATTAATTGTTCCTCCGTTTAGAGTTCAGTTGGGGCTACACGAGTGCCAACAATTTACGGGTATCGTAAAAGCCGAATAAGTGTGGCATTTGATTATGTTTTAACTCGATTATAATGAAGGGGCCTGGGTGCTCTTTTGTTCGGAGTATGAAATACTTTTTCGAGGTTTTTCACTCAATGCTATCAGATTGTCGTTAGAAATGAATTTGTCGCGAGGTGACTCTATAGTCATTGTATTAACCCATTAGGTACCAACTTTTTTCTGTATTGTTTGACATATTTTTCAAAGAGTATATATAATAAGGAGCACATAAAAAAAATATAAAAAAAAAATAACAAAATAAATTTTTAGTCCATCAGTCCAATGTTCCCATTTGGGAACATATTTCAATAAAGAAATTCAATAAGTACTGCCATCCATTGAATCAAATTACTAGTTACAAGCTATTATTTAGATACTATTTGATATCATTTTACAATAATTATAAAATACTTACATCGAATTACAGAATAATCAAAATGGAAACAATTGAAAAATTCGAAACTCGTAAAAACTACGTTCTTTGATGAACAACACATAAATGACAATAATTTCAAGTGAATAATTGGCTTGATATTTAGCACCACACAGTGTAGAAACTAATGACATGAATAATTATTAAAACATTGCAGGTAGTTATGAATGAATCGACAAAAAGTGAGATGTCCCAAATGGGAACATTGGTACCTAATGGGTTAAAATGTAAGATTGCGAAATACGAGGCCATAGAGGTTCTATTAAAATTGGATTTGCGGATTTGGTACCTGTGTATATGCAAATTATTCCATATCTAAGTTTCGTAAGACCGAAAACCGATTTATATATTATTCGTGGCAAGGTAGTTGTGATTCTATCGCCTCTCAACTGAAAATTGAGAAGCCCAAAAACCAATTTTTATAGGCTGATGTAATTATCGAGTTACTATTTTGCACACCACCCCATCTGACTTTAAATTTCACTTAAAAGTAACAAAGGAAATTATCCTCATATTTCTTCCGTTTAAAGTATTGTTACAAATTAAATTAACAATGCAATGCTCCCGAGAAATAATTCCTTCACAATGCTCGCGCTGCTTGTAAGAGCCAAGTTAAGATGCTGAGCATATTTTGCACTCTAAGAAGTTTACAACGATTCCTTCGGGATAGGAATCTTGGACGTTTATCTAATGCATCCCGAGAGGAACAACTTGCAACGCGAATATAAATCTAAATAACTGAATACCGTCACTAATGGCTTGTGAAATATTGTGTATGTCGCTTTTTGAGACTTTGTATTTAAGTTTGGTTTTGTTCTTAATTATACTAATGGATGCATTATTCTTGTAACTATAATTAACCAATTATTTCTGTGGTTTGGTTCTTAAATAGAATATTTTTTATAATTTATGATTTAATATATGCCGAGCAACTGAACATTTCTTACGGGAACTATCTTTACATCAAATTTACTTTACAGCCCCGTGGCGCAGTTTGATCCCCTCACTGAGACAAATTTTTGGATATTGACAAATGTTTGTTCAAAAAAGACTCTCGCAGTTTTTGATACCCACGACTCAGGAATTCTTGTGTGCGGTTAGAACTACATATGTATGTGATTGTTTAATAGAATGCAATTAAACTATTCAATAAGATTTTTTTTATATTATTTAATAATTAACCCTTCGTAGCCCAAGATCATAAAAAATTATAATACTTTGATATATGATAGGCTTGAACAAATAAAAAAACACGTTTTTCGTGGAAATTCAAAAATATTTTTTATTCCGTATGTATTGGATCTTTTAGGGTTTGTAACATTACTGTCACATTGGGTTAAAATGGATGAAAATGTTTTAACGTAGTATGGAAGGATCTAACAGATTTATTTTGTTTTTTGTAACAACTACTATTCCGAACTTTTTAAAAATTGTTTGTGCTACATCAGGACATCGAAGAAACTTGGGCCAAATGATTTTCCAACCTAATTCGGTCAGTAGCCAATTTGATACTGCCCTACCGTCAATGGGGGGACATGTTGCGCCGGACTCTTGTGATTTTGGCTTGTATTTCATTTTCAATTAATCATCGCTGTTGGACATTAGGATTCAAGGATAGCTTACATAAAGTCTCCAATTTCAAGTTGAAAATCTGCTGAAGACATTTGTTTGTCATTGCATAGTTTAGTCTGCGTTACTCTCACATACATCAGCCAAGAACTGGCCATGGTTAGGTCTAATAATTGGTAAAACATCCAAACCTGGCATCTTTTAATTCGTGTCATAATACTATAAGTTCCCATAATCCTGTTTATAAAATCTACACCTCCAATATACCCATTACATTCTTCGACGATATGAGACCAATCAATGTTGATGTACTTCTATTGGCCTTATCGTAACGACTTGGACCTTCGACCACTCACCAGCAAAAGTTGAGAGAAGCGTGACAAGTTTGTTGTCTTTTCATATATATTTTGACACATCAATTGCGTCCATATTTGCTACGTAATCAACAGAAAATCTACATTACTTTTTATTACATCCTCGTCAGGGGGTAGTTTGGAATCTGGAACGAGATTATTCCGTACGGTCCCAGGACTCCCCAAGTCCAAGATATATCCACTTCTGCTAAGTACTCCAGTAAAGTTTCAAGCCACGGAAGTAAAGTAATTATCCAAATATCGTTGTTATTTCTGATGTCTGGGGTATGCCCGAGTCATTTTAAATACGACGTTTCAAGATGCTCCTTTTTTATTCTACCAGGAGCAAAACTCTTTCAGTTCCTGTTTCAGGTTCAATATTATAGACGAAACTTGAAACTACGCTCAGTACATAAAACTTTCAACGCAAATTGTGTTTTTTTTTTGGCATATATCTATTCAAATTGTCTCTTCTCTTAGTGGAGCAAATCTATTCATCTACACAAAGGTATACCTCGAATAGAACTCCACTAGAAGTTCTATTTAAGGCTTATATTATAGATCTAATTTTTGTGTAAATACTACCCCTATCTTAAAAAATAGGAGAAAAAATTCATCAATATATGGATATACATTAGTTGTATTTTTTATGACATTGTCACTCAATGTGACAGAAATGTAACAAACCTAAAAAGTAACTTTTTACATATAAAAAATCAAAAGTATGAATTGGTAACGATATATAAACCAAATTATTTACTTACCTACGGGTATCAACGAAAATTATACAATTTTATATACTTTTAGTATTTTTTTATAAATTTTAAACTTTTGGCAAGTTCAAACATGGCATTTTCATCAAAACACGAAATTCAAAGCCAAAAAGGGAGCAAGTTACGCTACCTATGATTTATATTTGATGCTAAAATGTTCGGTGTGTTATTTAAGAATATATTGATATTGATTTGACAAATCTTAAATGTTTAGTTTAAATTTTATAGAGACTTTTTGGGTTTGTTACAGAAATGTCACCAGGGGCTATAAAGGGTTAACTATATTGGTGTTTCAAATACCTATTTAAAACTTAATACTCTTATTTTTACACGCCTATACACAACAATTTTGTATTATAACTTTCTAAGGAAATTCTATTTTCGCGTCGTAAATTGAAAAAATATAACAATAAATCTGATAGAATAAATAGTGTGGCTAATTCCCACTAACAGGAAATACATTCAATATACTTACAGTTTTCTATTTCCGACCGCACAAACAACCGTGAAAGGTCGCCGACTGTGGCTTTGTAGGGATGGACTGTTATCTATCGATGTATATTTTAATTATATATTCCAAAATTGACAGCCCTGTGGCGCAGTTGGCTAGACACTAGCTTGCGAAACGTGAGGCCGCGGGTTCGATCCCCGCACCGAGACAAATACAATATTTGTGTGGTCCACAAATATTTGTTTCGGGTCAGGGTGTTTGTGAGGCTGAAAAAGTCTTTCGTAGTGTCTGATACCAACAATATAGGTCTTATAATCTATTGTGGGGTATTTAAAAAAGTTATAAGAATAAAAGTGGATTTAGAGTATAGTAATCTATAGTAATTCCTCAAAGGTGTCCGTAGAGTTTTATTTCGGCAAATGTGTATCACTCCCACGTAATTACGGTAAACCTTTGCTTGTGTCTAAAAATATTGTAATTTACAGTACAATCGGTCGTCTTTTGGCGATTTTTAAAGACAAGCGAAGGTTGGGATGATGTTGAAATAGACGAAAATTCTAGGAATTGATTATGGGATTCCTCGGACATTCAATCTAACGCATGTTAGACTATCGCAAATTACTTGTAACTCATAAAAAGTACTTTAATATCGATATAGATTCAACACATCCCTGACATCACCAGCGTACCCACATTATCTGTATAAAAGAACACTCGATCACTGGCGAAGACAATAAAAGTTGCATTTACCCCACAGAGCCCTACAGGCCTCGTGTTACGTTGAAAGTTTTATGGTCGCCTCATTGGGCAAGAAATGGCTTTATTGCACCTTTGATGTGGATCACACTTGGCGCGAAACACAATTGTTTCAGTGTGGGAATAGAATTTACCTCTACTAAATTTCAGAGAAGAGTTGAAGCGCAGCGATCGCGGGTTCAAACCTTTCACACAAAACTCTGACTTTTCATAGTTATGTGTATTTTCACAATGGATGAAGATGTTCTTTAACGGTTAAGAAAAAAGTCTTTAAGAAACCTGAAAACCTAAATTTCTTAGGAGTTTCTTGCATCCCCCAACTAAAACCTAATTCTTCTCGCTTGTAGAGATGGCTCGCACTCATCTATGGGACAACTATATGATTCAGATAATGATTATGAGGTATTGCACTTATATATTCTAGTTTATTGACACCGAGATATTAAGAAACAAGAATCGGTCTATCTTTAAATAACATTTTACTTGGCTTTTTTATCTGAAATTTAACTTTATGTGAGTATTCACTATGAATTATCACGCACTTTAACTGCGTAAGGTAATATTTCAAGGAATTCTGCACACCCAATATGTTGTTTTCCACAAGGAATTTATTTGGTATGTGAAGTCCGCTGGAGTAGGCAATAAATTGTAGAGAAGCCAGTGGCTAGCAGTTAGACATGTATATGTTGATATATAAATAGAGACTATAAATCTCGATGAAAGACGACTTAGAAAATGTATTTATACTGCAAATGGGGATGGATTTTCCGAAAAGTGCATATTTGGAGTGCTCTGAATTGTAACAAATACAAGTCAAGGTGCATAAATACGAATGCTGAAAAAGAACGAAGGTATACTAAGGTAAGGGCTGCCTTTAGTAGTACTAGTAACTCCTTAGGTTCTACCTACCCTACAGTGATGAGAGTATGAATGTACATTGCATATACATATCTACTATATGTTATTACTCGGATATATAGGTATACTTCTGAATTTATAATTAACAAAACTAGCAAAAACGGTCAAGCGTCCGCCCGGCGCGGCGGGTAAGTTGGTAATTTGTTCAACTTTGGACTTACTCTTTCGCCACTATTTTCTGTGTTCTGTCAGTTGCCAGTTCATTTAACCGGTTTAAACCGGTTTTGTACGTCGAGCCGGATAAATGAATAATCAGCCCATTCATACCACGTAACTAAATTACGGCACTCCGAGTTTTGATGTTGCGGTAGATTTAATTGTTTCAATCATAGTCGGCTTCTGGGTCTTATAGCACAAGTGTATGCGATCTATAGGGTCCAGGTTCGACTCTTCGGTAGTTTACTTTTATTTGGTTTTCCTATAAAGAAATCCTTAGATGGTCGTTCACAGTAGGACCTTACTAAAATGTACAAGGACATAAGCGGGTATGTAGTCTCCCGTAGTTTCTTACAGTCACGATCTACGTAGGCTGCTGATTACACGTGTATAAAAGAAAAAGCTTTTAATTAGTGGGAGTGTGAAAGAGTATCCAACAATAGCGACTTAACCTTGTCAAAATGAATGAACTTCATGAATGTATAAGGCCAACACGTGGACGCCCACATAAGCACACCCATTCGCAAAGTCAATATTTTCTCTCTTCGTATAATCTAAGGAAAGATCCTTTGAAACCTCAAGCGAAGTAAACCAGCGGTTCGAAATGCTATTAATATCACCTTATGAATATTACATAATTTGTGAATGTTGTAATGTTCATTGAAAGATTCATTCGTTCATTCACTGTCTTGAGGGTGTCTGGGCATAACAAGCGATCGCAGTCTTCTGTTCCATTCATCAGTAAAAATGTATAGTAAAATCACACAGGGTAAAATCTGTAGTAGGAGATGAGATTTTTTTATAAGTAAAAAATCTGTGAAGTATGAAGTATGTAAGATTGACCATGACATTAAAAAATAGAGCTGGCAAAACATGATTAAGAAATTCAAGACGTATTGCATAACTCACCACTTGAGGCATCTGGACATCATTAAGTCTAAAGTAAAAACTGAATCCCTCTCCTTTTTTTTATTTTTCATTTGCTTGCCCTGTTCTTTATGACGTACGGACTCATGTTTGTTTATGTTTTATTCTTCCAAACGTCCCTGTCAGCCGTCAAATCTTTATTCACACCTTTTTCATTCCCATCTTCTCTTACGCACTCCAGCCATCTCTTATTTGGCTTTTCTCTGTTTGCCCATTCTTCAACATTCATACCATTAGCTTTCTTATCTACACTTTACTTTTTATTATTGTCTCATTTTTCACTAAAATTACTTATGACTTCAAAACTAATGAAAACCAGGTCAAATATCCGCCATATAATGTCAAAGCAAATTCAAACCAGTATTACAGACCGCATCAATGAATTTCCATTTTATCATTCAGTTTAAGTCGAAACCTCAAAGTGCTGAGTCACCTTTTGTCTTTTTTGTCAAACGTTTAAAGTCTGTGTTGTTTTTTCCATTTCACGTACGGCATATCTTTTAATTAACTAAAATGGAGCGTGGCCTACGTTCGCAAGGTTAACATTCGTGTTTCCAATGTTTTAAATAAATACACTGAAGTTTGGTTTGACAGAAACGAAACGTTATTCAGAATGAGCGCTTGCTTTAACTTTTTCTCTTTTACAAATACTTTAAACGTTGGATTGAATAAACGAATGACGCACTGCAGTTTGGTGAATTAATATTTTAACCAATTACTATATAAGGGAAACATTGCAAAATATTTGTTTATTATGGATATTGGTCTAATTGACATCAATATGTTACTTCCTGCAATAGTATTTGTAGTAGTAACGCATATTTTCACAAATTTTAAAACAAATTTATCTCACTAGAATTTACGGATTTCAGAATAGCATCGTTGTGAACCAGTTCCATCGTTAAAAATACAATTGCGAATTAAAAAAATGAATATTCAATGAAATAAAAGTAATAACCTACATAACGTGTTTCTTAAATTTCGAACCAAACTTTTTGAATTTAATTTATTTGAAAATAAAATCAAATACACGGAGGACATTTTACATCAAATATTACAAAATACATGGGTACCTTTTGTTTCATTAAAGGTATCACAAGATTATTTCTAAGCCCTTATGTACACTGTTCTGTAAAAGCAGGTATATTCCATAACCCTAGAGACATTACCACCGCTTGATGTTCGTCGGCTACGTGCCCGGCCAGCGTAATGTCTCACTCGTAACCAATTCGGGTAATTACAGATTGAAACAACGAATAAAATGTGCAAGTAATTGGACAATTCCGAACAACGGGATAATTAAAACTATTTATTCAGAAGAACAATAACAGGGGTTTGTGTTAGGTAAAGCTGTGGTGATACTGAAAGCGATCATTATCGGCTGATATAATATGGCCACAACTGAGAGGGTTTAGGCCTTGGACCACCACGCTGGCCTAGTGCGGGTTGGCCGACTAAACAACCCAAAATAGCCTAAGCAGTTTTAGGTTTCATCAAAATATTTTTCTACTCCGTAAAGTAAGTGATAATTCATTATGAATACACACATAACTTTCAACATTCAAAGGTTTATTCCTAGGGTTTGAAAACTCAATCGTTAAGGTTGTCGACAAAAAAAACATACCTCACGCCTATATTCCCCGATGGGGTAGGCAGAGATGCATTTCTGCACCCACATTTCGCCAGGTATATTACGTGGTACTGATACATATCAGTCCCACGTAATAGGGGGCGAACCTATTGCCGTTTTCGGGCACTTTTCCAAACTCCGTGCTGCTACTGATCATTTCCTACTGGAAAAACCCAATAACACTTTGCCCGACCTGGGAACCAAACTCAGGACCTCTAGATTGCACGGCACATACATGTACCATGAGACCACGAGGCAGTTTGTCGACCGCATGCTTAAACCTCGAGGCCCTCACTACTTCAATTATTAATTTTGACTGATTAAAAGATTCTACAATTTATATCAAACAGTGAAAGCTAAACGTAAAATTTATCGTAACTATAAGGGTTTTTAAAAAGTTTATGTCTTTCATACAGTACGAGTAAGCCAGAATTTTTCTGGTATTACAATAATCAAACCGCTTTTCTCTGACAGTAAGGTCAGCAGGCTGTGGAATGAAACTTAAACAACGTACGGAAATTAAATTTCAGTATTTAATTAAGATACAATTTAACGATAACAACGACTAGTAAGATACGGGTCTTGTTTTCATAATTTTTATTCAATTACATTAAATGTAATCGTAAAAAATTGAATACTTTATATACAGGTTGTGATGGCCTCAAAGTTGAGAATCATGGCGGTCGCAGCTTCAAAACCCCAAGGTTAATGCTGCAACTGAGAATTTCCTAATAAAAATAACCGGAAATGGAACCGAGGACCTCTAAATCATACAACACATTTTTATGTCTCCTGCTGAGGCAATCACACTTAAAGAACACATTTATAAGTATACGAACCACTACGATTAAAATCATATAAACATACTATAAAATAGATAGCCGTAGGAAATTTAAAGTCCAATAATTTCCTTCCGAACGCTTTATCGCATCTTAACACGTACTTAAATATTATAGCACTAATTTTAAAAGGAAACCCCTCAGCACTAAAGGAGAAACTTATAACGGCAGGGTAATAAACATTCCCACTCCAACATTTAATGTCAACGCGAATGACTGCCACGCTGAATTTGCATTCCAAAGTCACTTCAATGGGGCTGCATAAATGAGGTATCCATGTAAAAATGGCAATGGATAGCGATTATGCCGGCAGCGTTGACATTCACAAAGTGCCGTGGTGCGGGGCTCCAGAAGTTCGTTTTCCTTACGAGCCTTTATTATAAGGGCACTAGCGTAAATTCTGACCAACTGTAGCCGATTTTTATTGAATAAATCCTTGGCGTAATTAAGTAGCGGCCCTTGACGTTTCTGTTTGGGTTTTATTCCGAGCGGAGTACTGAGGCCCTGGATTTTGTGACTTACACGTATGCAATAAAGTCGTATTTATAAAACCCGAGTCTTGGAATACTCTTCCAGTTGCAAAACAATTTTGAACCTGAAATGTTTATTGTAATTATTTCTTACTATAATTTAAAATTATTTCGTAAATAGGGTTCAACTCCCTAATCAGTTAAAGTTATTTTTTTCGGTAGATTTTGTATACTAAAATTTAATCAATGAAACGAAACAGAAGTCCAATATTTAGTAATAAATAAACATTTCTCGAATACTAACTCCGAGAACCGAAATATGTATTTATAAGGTGCTTCAACAGTTCGAACTTGCAACCTGTTTCCTTCAATTTCTTGGCAGTTGAGCCAAATGCTTGTCAAATTTCCACTTGGTATTAGTTCTGCAATGGAGTTTAATTTAGCTAAATTTAACTAAATTCATTGATAATGTTTCCATATGTAATGTATTAATGATTGAAAGATATTATGCCTTTTTTTAGTATGCTTTTTTATTTATAATTGTATTTCTACTTTTTAAGTCCTGCCCATATCCGTAAAAAATATATTCAAATCGGTCCAGCGAGGCGGTTTAGGCGTGGAAGCGTAAAAGACAAAGTTTCGTACTTATATTTATAGCTTATTTATAACAACAATTTTATAAAGCTACTGAAACCAACGGTTCATAATAAAAAGAGTTATAACACACCCTATGCATTTGACATTTCCTTTTTATAAAGAAATAGCAGGTCTTAACCTGCCTTAGCGCACAATACAAAAGGCTCAGCTCCTTACACGGCACACAAAAGAAACTCTAATATAAGAACTAACATGAGAACACGCGCCTCTATGAAATACATCATTTAAAAGAAAGTCGTTCACTGCTGCATTGAAATATGTTGTAGAATGGAATTAAACAATTTGAACAGTGTACGTGGCGCTAAATACCAGCTTGCAAAACGATTCGGCGCTACGAATGTTTGTGTAGTCAACAAATATTAAATTACTGCTTAAAAAATAATACTAAAGTCAAGAATGTGACGTGATGATCCCATAGCCCACTAAACAACTCTGATCAACATGTGGCTGATATTCGAGCATGTTTATCCATCTGCTGAGATTTTATATCATCTGCAAGCCTAGTCGAGAGTGGTGGACTATTGCCTAAACCCTCTCAATGGTAGAGGAAGCCCATACCCAGCAGTGGGATGTATCTGGGTTGGCGATGAAAAAACACACCAACGGTCGTCAAATACTGTCACTTATAAGTCTCTAAATAAACTTAGAAAATGCTGTCACTCCAAACAAACTTGATAAACCTAATCCCCTGAATCAACATGCGTACGGCTAACCAGTGTAAGTAAAACCTTCGTTCGGAGTGGATAAATAAACAAATATACCTGAAGAGACTATTCCGCCGCGCAGGCCCACCGGGAACCCTGGGTTTGCTTAATGCAAGGGTCTGAAATAAGATATCTATCCTATTATTGCGTTAAGCCTAAGTGTATCTCAGTTTTGTTCTAGGCACTCAATTCAAATACAAATCTGGGATTTTGTTTGCGGGATTTATTTATTTCAAGCTTTATGTACTTGACTGTAAAGGCGGATTTAATTGCTTAGGCATTTTATGTTGGTCTACCTTTGGATGACGATGGATGGAGAGGTGAAACGTGGTCGGGGTAAGTAGGTTTAATAGATTTTAGCCTAGACGGATGCGACAGTTAAGTTAATTATCACCTTTTTATCTAAAATTCTAAAATACTTTTTTCCCATTGCATTCAAAAAACATAGGTTGACAAAACAATATTAAAGTGGGTCAAGTCATAGATAAAAACAATCGCCTATAACTATTTTGAAATATAATCAAATTATACTATAATATTTTTACTAATTATATCTATTATCAAGAGATAAATATCAAAATCTGCCCATCAAAATTATCTAACACACTTGTTCCAACACATGCGTAGCACGATAAACCAAGCTACATTTTAGAAGCAGAAAAATAATATTTTCCAATTACCATAAGAATGCATTGCAGTTGGATTTAAATTCTCGTATACAGGAGGCTTCATAAAATCTGCTGTGAAATTGTCAACCATTGTGCGGATGTTTCACTTTGTACCTGGCACTACGTTATAATTTCTCGGAATCTCTTTCATATTCGTCTTCTGCAAATATTTCAGCCCGTACACAAGCTCAGAACTGTAAGCGGTAAAGTTACTGGACGAGACAACTTTTTAAATACGGCCAGTGTAACAAAAATACATTAATATAATTTTTATTGTCACATTAGATATGGATTGCCATTAAATTTTATTTTTATTTCAATAAAAATCATCACATTTAAAAAGAAATAATTTGAAACAGGTTCTGCATCTATGCCATGTTCCAAAGCGAAGGTGTTAAGTTCATCACGGTACAAATGGCCTAGATCTTATGTATTGATTACGGTAATCGTTTTTCATGTGTTTTTGAATTAATTAGTAAGACTTTTAACATCCAATATTTTTACTCAATCATACTTTTTGATAATAAAAATTATAATACCTTTATACATATTTTGATTATCAAAGATGTGACACGTTCTACAGTAAAAAATGTGACATTATAAGTCCTTCATTAACAGTCATTTTTTTATATTCCGCCATCTTAAATTTAATTTACTCGTTACATTCATCATTATCTCTTATATTATTCTCAAAAATATGTTCTACATTCATTCGTTTATTCATTTATATATCTCTGTCAAACAATAAATTCCCACTGTAGGTGTTGTCGGCGAGAACAAATGCATAGCACCTACATTGGGGACAAGAATGCGGTGCTCTTCATTTCGCTGACAAACAGCGGGATGAGACGACTGCCGAGCGACTACACCAAAATGTCATTTGAAATATATATTGTTACTACGTGAAATTATGAGGGCGCAGTGACAAACGAGCTGAGCGTACAACGTAGACGACGTAAATGGAATTTAACTATGAATAATTAAACCAGTGCTTACAACACGTCGTAAATTATCTGTGTTTTGGTTACATTGATGGTCACAAAGATGTATGATCGATGACGAGGATATTTACTAAAATATCACAAAGAGAAAATATGTGCATTCTTCTTATAATTAACTTATTAACTACGGGACTAATGCTTATCATTATTGTTATGAGGCGATGAAGGATATTTCATGATAATAATCATTAATTTGAACATAAAATCGCTTCCAGCATGAGGCGAAATAATTCATTTTAATGAGTTCCATCAATTTTAAAAAATATATATTTTTTCTTCCGAACATTCTCATAATAATAATCAGAAATCAAAATCCCATTGTCCATCGTAACAGACAATCCAATTTATGACACCAACTCTATGTACATAAACACACACGTGGGGCTGAGAACAGGGCAAACTACAAAGTTCTTTAAACAAGAAGAAAAAGATAGAGGTTCCTAAACAAATAACAACCGTCTGTTATTTAGGCGTTGTAGTACCGCGCTCGAAGTGTTTGAACAGGATTGTTTGCGTTCAAGATGGAGACTTTAGAGGTAACGTAAATATTCACTGGAAGTAAGGCCATTTTCTTATGGACTAATTTTTCTTGGGTAATTTTTGAAAGCGATTTTTTAATGGAAGTCAATTCAATATTTACCTTATTTTCTTACTTACCTTTGACTGTATAAACTTCCACAATTCAAAGCGTAGGAGCCGTGTTAATTATTCTAGCCTTATACCTACTAAAAAATGGTAACAAAAAATAAATAAATTCTTGCTACGATTTCGAGTCACATCCAATGGAGAAAGAGCGTATAGTCGTTTATGATGTTACTAAAAATATTCAAATGGAAAATCCAATAAATCAATCGGACCCGGAATCGATTCCGACACCTCTCGATCGACATTCTTGCTTATTCGTCAAAGCATATGGTAGGTTTATGAATAAAAAAGATATTTCATTCATACAAAATCATATTTAACTAACCTCTAACACAATAATTATGCATCTAACTTAAGTCTAATATTACATTCTGCTCCAATAAGTCATGTACTTTACGAGTATGTATAAAATTATAATATAATGATGAAGCTCAATAAATTTATTTGCGTGACAAGGCACGACATTCCACATTTCCTTAATGCGGACGTTGCTTTAATATGTATAAACTGCATATCCGCTGGTGCAGCATGATAATGATATACAATCTATATATATAAAAATGAATTGCTGTTCGTTAGTCTCACTAAAACTCGAGAACGGCTGGACCGATTTGGCTAATTTTAGTCTTGAAATATTCGTTGAAGTCCAGGGAAGGTTTAAACGGTGAGAAAATATGGAAAAATTGCGAGGAATATGATAAAAACAAGAATTTCATTTTCCCATATAAACTGTTCTACGTAATGTCCTGTCAAACGTTAAATGATTATCCCTTCGAAACGGTTAATTGTTCCCCCAAATTAAAGAAGGGATTTAAATAAAGGTTTTGAATTGACAACATATATCTACAAAATTCGGATAATTGCATATTTTACATTTTAAAAACGAATAATCATTGATTAATAGGGATTGACATATTTTGTTGGTTGTCAAATATTTATGTCAGCGTTCCGAACTGTTTGTTGTGTAAAATATATCAAGCCTGATTATTATTATCGCCTTGGATGGGTCTGGTTTGCAATTTATAACTGAAAGACCGAGGTCCCAGAGCCGCCAGGCGTTACTTATTTTTTGTTAGTGTTACTAAGTACTCCCTAACTTGGTCAAACGGCCAATTTACAGATATCAGCTGGTCAGGGTACCTAAAAGCGTGACGTAAATTCTCATGGCTGATTTTCATGTATGTTTTAAAATAATGAGTTAACTTCACCTAAATTCTGATGCTCCATTTTTATATACGTTCACCAAACAACTATTTTAAAACCTTTGACAAGAAGACAGACCGATTCAGGGGGTCAATTTTCCCTAAATTCATTAAAACGCTTTTAGGTACCTTGACCATCGATATGTGGAAATTGGCCGTTCGATCAAGTTAGCGATTATGCATATGATGATAGTACATACGAACACTACCCAATGGTCCACATTTCGTCCATCAGACAATAAGTAGGTAACGTATGGCGACTCTGGGCTCTCTGTCTCTGAGGGCGTCCCAGCAATAAGACCAAGGCTGAAGCCTTTATGAATAGTAAAAAGCAAAATAAAATTATATTAGAATGAAAGGCATTGGAAAAGGAAGAGAATATAACAAAAATGGATGAATCAGTTTGTATAATCTGTTTATAAAAAAATGAACAGTCTCTCCTTTATGTCTGTATTACCTTTATAGAATCGTAAGCTATGCATTTGATCATATGATAATCTTTATTAAAGTTGTTGTGCATGAGCTAAAGAAAGTTTCTGAGTTGGTACGACCAATCTACGACAGGTGGCGTAACGGTCATTTAAACTCCCTTAAACTTGACCGATTGGGATAAAAATTTCTATGTATAGGTATGTGAATAGGTTCCTAGATGATTTCAAAATACAATTGGACCCGCTGATAGCGCTGCTGTTGGCATATCGCTTAAAGCTTTTCCGAGCAAGACGACGTCTGCCGGAACAGCTAGTATATGAATATTATTACGAATACAGTGGAAAATTATTTTAACAATCCCTGTTTCCTTACTTATTGCTCATTCGTTTTTGTTTAAGAAGGACCTATTGTATTTTTTCGGGTGTCCGAAAAACTGTTTTCATGACTTCGTATTCATTTGCCACAAAATAGTTAAGTAAAACTAGAAAGGAAATGTCTGCATATCGAGCATGCATAATATAGATATGTCGGAGAAGGATGATTTTCACTATCATCTTCATTAATGATTGCGTGTTTCGTGGGCGTCATGAGGGTAAAATACGAGCACAAAACACAATGTTCACAGTTATTCACAATTTTATTACGTAACTACAAAATAATTGAACAGCAAGACCGAGCAGCGGGTTCAGGGCACCGATCTTGCATTTACTCTCTACAATCCAACTCAATTGATAAGCATCACTCCAAACAATGTGCAACACATCTGCCAGCCAGTCAAGATATGACGGCCCCGACCACCGCTTCTAGAACGTGCTTCTACACGTTCTCAGCTCTGATTGGTCATTCAAGCTTTTCATATTTATAATACAAAACTAAATTTAAGAAACATAATGAAAGTGACATCTAATGAGGTTTGTACATTCTTCTTGCAATCAACTATGAACTCGACTCATGGCGTCCTCCGACAGATATAATATACAAAATAGAAGCCCTTCAGTTTCGTTTTAAAAGTTAATTGAGTGTATGATCGTAGTGGAACGAATAAGTGACAGACAAGCGGCGACACTCGTCCCCAAACGAAATATATTTGCCTTCTAATCTCATTTAGCTGTTCTGTGATCACAGCAGTTACCACAATAAAGACAACTATAATGTGTAACCGCCAGACATCTTTTATTTCAAGCAAACCCGTTACTTTAAATAACATCAGAGGCACAATGGAGTCTGGATAACTAAAAGTCGTTCACCAAACTCCCTAGCCTAGATACAAACAAAACACAAATTAAAGGCAATAAACTAAAACGGTAAGGAGCCAGCGCTTACACTTCAAGCGAAAATAATGGCTGCAGGAATACAGCATTGTTCCCCAATTTCACCTTTGCTTATGCAAATGATGTCGGGAGCCGGTGTGCTGAACAATAGGCCTGCGTGACACTGTATTCTGGATGCGGAGGTATTGTACCTCCTTGGAGAACCTGATTTAGTATTAAAGAGTTTAATTACAGGCGCTTTAAACAGGGCTTATCTATATGCTGAATTCTAATATAATCTTGAAGAGTTTGTTTCTTTGTCGCTTATCTGAAGACCTATTTGTCTGATTTAAAAATATTTTCAGTGATATATATAGTCCATTTATTGAGGAAGGATTTGGTATATGTGTTATCGCGCTGTTGCTTATATGAGTGAAGTTTGTAAGCCTTCATGTTATACAAATGTATTGTAATTTTATAGGCATTTTTAAGCACATACTTATACTCGTATAACATATGAGGCACATAGATTATATTAATTTTATATTATATTATATTAATTTGTCAGTCCATAGTTCCTTCTTTTTTATAGTCTGGAATCCAGAAGTATAAGACTTCGGCGTAACGAAGAAGCTCAGATGAGCAGGCAGATATGGGGATATCAAGTGACAAGACTCCCATCTTTTGCCACTTGATTATATATTTGGACATCGTATACTAGATGCGGTATTATCACTTTGTCGTGTCATA
Organism: Cephonodes hylas; assembly: GCA_030295005.1. Lineage (NCBI taxonomy): Eukaryota > Metazoa > Arthropoda > Insecta > Lepidoptera > Sphingidae > Cephonodes > Cephonodes hylas. The sequence continues at coordinate 9,006,362 of AP025372.1, read as the reverse complement.
AAATACATTTTAAATGGAACAGACAAATCTCGAAGGGTCCACACCAGATAGAAATGTGTAACGAATTGTCTACAAAAGGATAAGATTTTGAACGGTGGCTTCAAGGGTAATTGTTCTTCTTGTTTAATTGACCTAATATCAACATCTTGATTATAATTTAGAATCGTAGTTGCTATTCGAAATACTATTTCTATCTATCGAGCTTATTGTAATTCCGGCTTTGGTTGTCAGTTCTGCTTAAGGGTTATTGGGTACTAACAATTTTTTTTAAATTAGTATCTGGTGTCAATGTGAGCCCGAAAAATAACAAAAAGCTCGTCACTTATTATGTGGAACCAAAAACTCGTGCAATCTAAAAGCAAAGCAGAAATACACAATTATTTTTTCAGAAAAATATTCAACTGTGTAACAATCGTTGTATTGTTTAAGCAGCATCAATTGGTTTTATATAAATCACGTTGTAAAATCAAAACTTGAACTGTAAAAACAAAAATCAAAAGCCCGCTTCCAATATATTCCCTAGCATTAATAATTAAAACAGAATAAAATTGAACCCTTTATAAGGAAACGTTCACTCACCGCTGATGTCCTGTCTCTATTCATGAAGCAATTTAAATACCATCGTTACTGGCTCTTTATGAATAGCCCCCAAATATTTAAGCTTCAAATATGCACACGTTGCTGCGGGCTGCTCAAAAAAGGTTTGCTAATGCAGCTGCGGTTACAAGAAGTATCCAACTTTTGCTTCCTCTGTCGACTCCATTTTTATTCACAGTTGGCGAAAGTTGAATGCAAATCTCTTGACTTTTTATTTGCTGGTGTACGTCTGAATTTATTTTAAGCGTTTTTATAGACACTCTGGTACTGTAAATGTATGTACATACATAACCTGGCATTTAGGCATATTTATTTTATTTTATTTATTTTTATACCGCGAGACTACGAGCCATAACAGTGTAACGGTAATTATTAAGTCAAAGGGGTTTTATTGTGTCAATCGCTGAAAGCTTTTTGAAAATAGTGGCGTATGTGAATGGTGGAATAAAGGTTTTCATTTCCCCCTGAAGTGGTACCCCATGCTTACAATATGTTCAGAAATATTCCTTCACTAAAAAGCTTGAGAACTCTCTATAGATAAAGCTACTAAAAAAAGCAAATAAAATAAAATATATTTCATAACAATTTTATTGCATAACCGTTAGAATAAACAACAGAAAATTCCTTCAGATTAGTGATAGTTTATAAATCTTCACTCCATGACTTCATTAGAAGAAGTTATTCCTGTAAATAAAAATAAATTATAAGTGGCTATTTTATTATTAAGATTACTTGTGGATTATCCAGTTTAATTTATTAAGTTTGATTTTTTTAGATTTTAAGAAAACCATACGAGTATTTAATGGTAGATAATGACGGAGGCCTTTTATCTTAAGACCAAAAAAATGCTTACGCCTGCATCCGTCAACGGGTTGGTAGAAATTTCATACTCGCATTTTGATAAGTGTGTAGCCTACGTTTTTAATAGGGCATTCATAGCAGCGAACAGTCTTATCCACTAAGATTCCTTGAGGTTTCCTTGTGTAAACTCTTCAAGAGTACCTATAGATTATATCGCAATATTTGCCTTCATATATCGTACAATTATTTATTAATAAAATCATCCCGAGACATATCTACAGACCTCGCGCATAATCTCTAATCAATCATGAACTTGTGACCAGAGTTCACATCACACAAATACATTTAGATCGAAAACACTTTCTCGACGCGAGGTGCCCGAGTCGTGTTATGTAAAACGGCTTTGGGGACAATCGTGTTTTATCATGATCCTACGCATGCGCGTCAGTTTCCACCAACAGCATGACTCTCACGACTTTATGCTTGTGACCTGAGTCTGCGAACATATTTATATATCGTCCGTGAATCTACGTTTGTCATTTAATTCGCGTCGACCAATTTAGGCACGCGTTGTAAATATTGAAACTGTTGTTTTGCGTTTCTATTCACCATAAGTGTATTATGCTTGACAATGAAAGTAATTGATTGTTAAATGTTGTATTATCAATGCGGTGACCTCTACACTCTATAAATATATTAAAACTTACAACACTCCGCCTCCGGAACACACACTCCCTGTGCGTTGCGTAAATAACCTTCTTTACACAAACAGGCTTGGTGTATACAACCACTAGCGATCATCGGGCAGCCCGGCGGATTCTTCAAATGTTCGCAAGTCTTATAACATACCTCTAGCGCACATTTGTAATACACCTCGTTTTCCGGACAATCTAGAAAGATTCACATTTATTCTATCAGTATATCTATATAATATAAAAGGTCCATTGCTAAAAAGTACCTCCTACAACAGAGAGGGAAGGAATTCTTTAAAATTCCCTTCTTTTCAATAATGCGACAGCCAAAATGTTCATGAGTATTAAGGTATATCATTTCATGACAAATTCAGGTTCTCGTTTGTGTCTCCTGGCATACGACTTCGATCACAAACGTAGTATGAACCCGCGACTTATTATTTTCGTCGCAGGAATTGTAAATAATGAAATTAAGCCTGATAGGGATGTATGAAAAGATAAAACACGGTGCGCCAAACCCAATCAAAAATTGTGAACAGGGCAAGAGGATGATGATGAATTCTAAACGATGACTTAATCTAGAGTTACTATAATCTAGAGATCTATAAAATACACGTATTATTAATACTTACCTAAAGGCGCTGGTTCCTCAGCTGGAACCGAAAACGCGACTCCTAGAAAGGTAATAAACAAAAGAACGCGAAACATATTGACAGACAGCGATCTAGTACAATCAACACTCTGCATACGAATAATCAGTATATTTATATACAGTGTTTATAAATACAGGAAAACATCATAAAAGATGCAAAGATTATTCGCGTAATTACGTCTAATGAGACGATCATAAAAAACCCAATACGTATGCTCATTACAACAATATCTTATATCGTCATCTCATCTCAACTTGACATATCTATATGTTTAAAATATTCTTTACTTACAATATGAATATTAATGCGAAGTCATTTTTGTCTGTTTGTTACAAAATTGAAAGAATCTTGGTTAGGATGGAAGATTACTATAACTAAATTAAATAGAAATACATTCATGCAAAAATTGCTCAGAAATATTTGACAGGCGTTGTAAATGTTGATTAATATTATAAAGAGCAAAGGCTTGTATTTTTGTAATAAGTGTTACCACGGAATTCACGATTGTGAATGGAGTCAGTCATATCATTGAAATGTCTATATGTAATGTTTTAAAATTTAGCTTAATGCCTGTATTGATACGAAAGCATACGCATTGCCTATAACGAAAACCGGATTTAAAAATAACCTGTCTTATCTACCCGTCTCTAAAAGCAGTGATGGCCTCGAGGTTTAGGCGCGCGGTCGAGAATCTCGGCGGTCGCGGGTTCAAGCCCCAGGCACACACCTCTGACTTTTCGAAAGTTATGTGTGTATTCAAATTGAATTATCACTTGCTTTAACGGTGAAGGAAAACATCGTGATAAAACCTGCACATCTAAAAGTTCTTAGGAATTTCTTAGGTGTGTAGTCCGCCAACCCGCACTAGGCCAGCGTGGTGGATTATGGCCTAAAACCCTCTCAATGGTAGAGGAGACCCGTGCTCAGCAGTGGGCGTATATGGGTTGATGAAGAAGAAGAAGAAGATCTACCTGTTATTTTTAAAATGGTTAGAATAAGGTACACCCAGATATTTCCAAGATCACATAAAATGTTTCATTAATGTAGTATGACGATGAAACGTAAAATAAATAAATACAGCCAACAGTCGTAAAGTCCCGACACTAAACTAAGATTCATGTAGAAGCGTCAAGAACTACGAGAGACTTTTCAATCGCAAAAACACCCAGACTTGAAAGTATGCTTACGACATTACAAGGCTGAAAATAGTGTAATAAAAACTTCAATGAAATATTTCAAAATATTTACTTTTTGGTTCTAGGTGATAACATTTGAGTATACGATCAAGTAACTAGGGTTTACTTTGATTTAAGGTTTAAATAGTATTGGAATTTTCAAATAAATAAAAAAATATTTCAAAATAATTTTATTACACAATATATGTAGGTAATAGGAAATCAATCATATCAACGTTAGTATTTTTATGAATCTACTAAAAGAAGACATTCTGGGAAATGAAATGACATATGTAGTACAATATCTTTGCTGGAGGTCATTTACAAAGTGCATACAAAGACACAGGTCTTATATTTATTTAATTTAAAAATTATATAGGTACTCCCGAGCAGATGAACAGACGAGCATTGTTATATTTCCATTTTGACGTGTGTTTTGAATTTCTAAGTGTAATCGAAGCTAGCTTATTGCATCAGCCCATATACCTACATAGTATGTTTGTACTGGTCACGTGCTATCTCTGCAAAAAAGAGAGTTAGACATTAGCAAGTACACTACCTTAGAGGTATGGCAGATTACTTCCCTTAACAATTCATCATATTCATGTGCAGGTTGCCCGACGATATTTTTTCCAGCATTTAAGTAGATGTCGTTTCATTTTAATTTAGACAATTTTGAATAGACAGAGTTTGCGCCAGGGTTTGAACCCATGGTGGCCAAGACTTTAACTCGACCGCCCGCCTAACTGCAAGGCCATCACGAGTATTTCTATGAATCGGAAACTCTTTAATAAGAATACCTTGTGATTTTAACTTGAGAACTTGAAGACTTTTACGTGTATCGTGCGTAATAATTATTAATTAGCGTGGCAGTCATTTATATTTTTCGTCAAATCACGTGCCTTAACTTTGATCTACCTTTGATATATGTATCATTATATAGTAACAGAACTTACAGCACATCAAATCAGGAATGCAGACTCCCTGTGCGTTGCGTAAATAATGTTTTCTACACAAACAGCCTGGGTGGTCACAATCTCCGCTGATGAAAGGACAGTCCGGCGGATTCCACAAGTGTTTGCAAGCCGTAACACACGAGTTCAGCGAACATTTGTGATACTCTTCGTTTTCCGGACATTCTACAATGATACGAATGTAGGACAAGGTGACTATAGGATACCTTTTATGGTGGTCGATAGTCGATGGTCAACAAAAGTTTTTTTTTAAAGCTAACTGTTTTAATGCTACAATGATTAATTTTTTTGAGGTTTGTGACTGAATACTGACTCACATAGATATACTACTAAATGTAATATTTAAGTCTGTGTATTATAACATTTCTACTTACCCGTCGGCGATAATTCCTTGGCGTGAGTCGAAGACGGGGTCACTGGAAATGGAACAAATAAAATAATGAGAAAATTGTTGACAGTGAAAAGGGCTATAAGTAGTATAGTCCGGGTGTTAACCCGCGATAATCGAGGCTTTATCTTGAACGCGTGCTTAACTTCAAGGTCGTCGGAATAATTATGTTAATTTGGAATTATTCAAAACACTGAACATTCTTCTATTTATTTATTCTACTACGACCAATGATAATAAATGAAACGAAACAGAAGGACTGCTATTGGTTGTCACAAATTTATTACACACTACCCAAATTCCCAATCGTGTCAAACATATGATAGTCTAATCGTTGTTTCGGCACGCTGGGCATGCTTACGTTTCCTTTCTACTCTTATCCAACGGTTCTGTTTATGTGCCTTAGGTGATTAAGCGCCTAATATTTAATCAATCAAGCGGTCATTACATACTTACATGTACGATAGAAGTTTCGGCATTCCCCAACTGGAATACACACTCCATGTGAGTTGCGTAAGTAACCGTCTATACACAAACAGGCTGGGTCAATACAATCATCATCGCTAATCATGGGACAGTGCGGCATGTTCTGCAAATGTTCGCATGTTTTAAAACATTTTGCCTGCTTACATTTGTAGTACACCTCGTTTTTCGGACAAACTGTAAAGAAACACAAAGATGTACAATTACACTCACGTCTCTCCACGAAGGCATAGTTGCTTTCTAATCTGTGAAAGAATAGCGTGAAGGCGAAAAATGGGGGGTTCGCTATGCGTGCTGCAAGGACGGAAAGCGATCCTTAGATTATTGGCAGAGTATGTGGCATCATGGTTGTCCCTGACTGCAGGTCGAGGAAGACCCAAAAAAGATTCTAATTTTAAAGAATCTTTTGTTCTGACTGCCCGCCGAGTGGCAGTGGAGACCAATAATACTTGAGTCTATGTGTAAGCTGTATTCATTTTCTGCACTATAGTACCTTGTGGTGCAAATACACAAAACGGAAACCGAGTCATTTTAGTTTTCGTGACGAAAAATTTTAGTAAGGAACGCTGTCCTCACTGGAGCAAAAAGATGCCCAATTTTATTATTGACATCATCATCATTCCCCTGCCCTGGTCCCAATTTATTCCTTGGGGTCGGCGCAGTATGTTTTCTCCTTCCACACATCCCTGTCAGCCGTCATGTCTTCATTCACTCCTTTTTTTCATATCTTCAGTCACGCATTCCATCCATCTCTTCTTGGGCCTTCCTCGGCTCGCCCATCCATCCACTTTCATACTCATCACCTTTTTTCCTACATAGGATTCATCCCTTCTCATTATGTGCCCATACCACGACAGACGGTTTCCTTTCATCTTTTCTATCACAGGAGCTACTTTCAAACTTCCCCTAATGTATTCATTCCTCACTCTATCACTCCGTGTTATAACACACATCCATCGCAACATTCGCATTTCTGCTGCATGAAGTCGTCTTTCATCCGTCTTCTTCGTTGCCCAACACTCTGATCCATACAGTACGACAGGTCTTATAATGGACTTGTATATTCTGCCCTTCAATTTGAGGGGCATTCTGGGCCCATTTTTATTATTGACATCATTATATTTATTGTTGTTCCATATACTAAGAACGAAGATATTTTAAGTAAATCCATAAGAAAGTAACATAAAAACATTACCTAGTGGCGCTGGTGTGGAAAACACGACGCCGAGAAATGTAACAAACAGAAAAACGCAAAACATATTGACAGACAACAAAGATCTAGTATAGCCTACACTTTGCGTACTAATAACCAGTATTAATTTATACCAGTGTTTAAAAATACGAGAAAACTGCAAACCGTATACAAAGATTAGTTACGCAATTAAACATACATGCTTTTATGCGTGTTTAAATTATAGTACACCTCTGTGTATATAAATATAGGTATGTATATATCGAAGTTAAATTGCAACCTAATAAATGATATTCAGTAAGTTTAGTCCATTGTTTTATTACAATATTTACAATATACATTTTATATTGTTATATATAATATCCATGACTAACAGTATAAGGAAGTTATATAAATAAGGAAATATACTTAGACATTTTACAATATTGCTCCAGCCATGGCCACTACCAGAAACGAACTGTATGTCGTTCCGGTCGAGGACGCTTTCATAAGGGTCTGCTATGCCCACTAATTGCAACAGGTAGTCGGGTAGTTACAGTACCTTTATTGAGCAATATTCAACTTAACGAGAAACGCGACCACCGACAACGATATTCAATAATTTACTCTTCTTCATCAACCCATATACGCCCACTGCTGAGCACGGGTCTCCTCTATCATTGAGAGGGTTTAGGCCATAGTCCACCACGCTGGCCTAGTGCGGGTTGGCGGTGTAGTCCTAAGAAATTCCTTAGAACTCTTAGGTGTGCAGGTTTCATCACGATGTTTTCCTTCACCGTTAAAGCAAGTGATAATTCATTGTGAATACACACATAACTTCGAAAAGTCAGAGGTGTGTGCCTGGGGTTCGAACCCGCGACCTCCGAGATTCTCGACCGCGTTTCCAAACCTCGAGGCCATCACTGCTTAATAATATTGCTTAATGCAATAATTTACTAAGATATAAAATATAAAATAATGGATATATCTATCACGCGCATAAAAATCCAATCCGTTTGCTCATTATTAACAACGGTCAACGTATCAAAGTTAACCTCAATATCATCACATGTAGATGTACATCTTCTTTACATATAATCCACACTAGTAAAAATGTAAAAGCAACTCTGTTCATGTGATACGCTTTCACTCTTCAACCGATGTCCCGATTGAAATTATTTTTAGTATGGACATAAACTAGGACGTGGGAGAAGGCTATGGGATATTTTTTTACTAATGGCTGTATATTCAAAAATATAAAAATACAAATATATGTTGCAAGCAAAGTCGGCTCGAACTGCGTGTTCTTTAGATGAGGATCACATTAATTAATCATTTCATATAAACAATGCATAAAATAACATAAACAAGGGAATCCCAAGTGATTACAAATAGTTTTGTCTAATTGCAATCATCTTTAATGTGTAATCTTATACCTATTCCTTAATGATTACAGAGTCTATCTTACAGTCACATTTAACTGCCTGACTGACTGCCTCGTGGTCTCGCGGTACAAGTATGTGCCGTGCGATCTAGAGGTCCCGGGTTCGATTCCCGGGTCGGGCAAAGTGTTATTGGGTTTTTCCATTAGGAAATTCTCAGTAGCAGCACGGAGTCTGGAAAAGCGCCCGAAAAACGGCAATAGGTTCGCCCCCTATTACGTGGGACTGATACATACCTGGCGAAATGTGGGTGCAGAAATGCATCTCTGCCTACCCCTTCGGGGAATATAGGCGTGAGATGTTTATGTATGTATGTAGTCACATTTAAGAAGCAAAAAACTCTTTAGTTACAGGACTTTTGTATTCGTCCAAACAATGGCATGTGCATATAAAGTGTAGAACTAGTCATGACTCTATTGTTTGACGTTTAGGATAAATTTATGTTTTATGGGTTTTTATCCTGATGTCCGGAGATTGCTATTAGATTGACAAAGAGTGATAATAGATAGTCAGATAAAGGTTTCAAATCAGACGAAAGGCATTCTAAAATTTTGTTTAGTTACCCTGCCACCAAATTTATGAGTTTTAAAGCTCATTTCCTCACTTTACCTTCATCATGAGCACCTTCAAGTCGTGACCTCCGCTCCAATAGAGAGGGTCTTACCTTAATCCACCACACACCGGTCCTAGTGCGAGTTGACGGACTAAGCAGACCCAAGAAATTCCTTTTAGCTGTGCAGGTTGAGTAAAAAGCAAAGTAAAAGTTGGAATAAGTTATGTTCATTGTGAATCCACACAATCGCGAAAAGTCAGTTGTGTGTCTGAGGTTTGAACCCACGGTCGTTGCGATACTCGACCGCGCCTCCATGAAGCTATAACTACTATCAATTTACCAACAAAAGATATTAGATAAGATTCTATACATTAAGCATCTATCAAATACGAAAGAACTGTACACAAAACTACAAAAAATGTCTCGAAGCCAACACAGATGTATCCCAGCCGTAAACTCAAGACGATTATATTTTGATCTCGCTTTTATCACTTTTCTTTATGCGAGCGTAATAAAATAACGGCCGTATACTATGAAAAAGTTGCAATCTTCGGGGAAGATGACATACTAAACTCGAAATCTTAGGTATCACTTGGCAATTTCTTCGGCAAAATCCATTAGTGTTATGACTCGGTACAGGACACATTCTTACTAGAAGTGTCAGGTTATTTAGGGATAAGAAAGATAGGGAGAAATGTCGTGTTAAGCCAAGTGATACCACGAACTTTAACCATTTTTAATACATTAGTTATAGAACGTAAATAGAGTAAAGGAGCAGAAATTTAATATTTGTCCATCATTGGTCTGGCATCGTGGCAAATACACATACCTATGTATGTTTCGGGTCTGAGTATTTGTGAGACCGAAAAGTCTCTCATAGTTTCTGTTACCAACGACTTGGGATTTGTATCATAGGGTAGGGTTGGAACTATGTTTGTGACTGTTGAGTGTTTTATTTATTTATAATGAATTATCTCGTACCTTAAAAATGAAGGAACATCATGAGGAAACCTCCAAACGTTAAAATTCTTAAGAATTTCTTGGGTATGTAGTCTGCCAACCCGCAGTAGGCTAGGGGGTCGGAATAAGGCCAATACACTTCATTATAGTAGAGGCCCGTGCCTAGTACTGGGACCTACTCGTATATGGGCTGATGATGGTAGATCGGCCCACTCGTTCATAGATAATGTGTTGCCATATGCTTTTAAATGTCGAATATATTTTTATAATAATTTCGACCGTAAATCTTGCATTAAGGGCAAACTTTCACTTTCAGTAACAAATCATTTCCAGGAGGACACATCTATGTCCCATATGTTACAATTTTTCGTTCCGTGGACACATTAAGAGGAATATCATTTCACTAATGGACCGTTGTTTATATGTGTCCGCGGAAAAAACTGGAAATATAACGCCTTAGGGGTGCTCTTTTGTTGCGAACGTGGTGTTGACGTGAAAAATACTACGCTCCATTCTTTGGTGGCTTTATACGATCAAGAATTGTTGCGGCTTAGACATTTTTGGTTTGTTTGGGTGAGATTATTGTTGCTTTTCGAGTCTTAGTGGTTATGCATATCGACACTTGTATTTAAATGTTAACCTTGATTATTATCATTACTGTATGATTCTCGCTTTTTAGTGTACTAATAATATTATGATTTTTTATCCCCGCCATTAATTTGGTTTTAATTTTGGTATTTCTTACTGTTTAACTATTAAACATGAGATGAATGATAAAGATCAGATGGTTACTTAAATAGTAAAGATCACAATTTTACCATATCATATCAATTATTTTACCATACGTAACGTTTTCTAATATCATAATAACAAACTTGAAAATTCTAAATACAATTTTTAAATAATAAATAGGTACGTTCGACTGACGGCTAGCTAACGAAGCTCTTGCATTTTAAAATACGCATTAACGTCGGTAATAAGCGAACAAAATGGGTGGTCGGTAATAATGTACCGTACGAGACCCGGTGGCGATACCACCGCAATTATTCGAGTAATTGCCTCATTAAAATAAAGTTGGAACCGCTCGCTTGCTTAATTAAATGGTGGATATTCAAATGCTATTACGAGTGCATCCCCTTAATCTGATATATCTTATCGTAATTTGGGGGAGATGAAAAATATTATTTTTAGTAAAATATAATGTTTTATACATATTTTTAAAATTCGTCTTTACAATTTAGTGCTGGAAAAAATTAAAGAGTTAGATCTGACTGTTAAAGTAAAGAAGTTAATTGTTAATCCCGTTGTCATGAATTTTTAACTGCTCGAATAATATTATACACTTTCTCATTGGCTTCAAGGTCCACGTATTACGTACATTACGACTTCCTTATTTATCCATCAATCAAAGGTAGAGTTTACTACCAGTTTGGATATTTACGTTGACAAAAAAAAATGATTTTTTTACCGGAAATCAATTCTATAACTCCAAGAAATATTACAGAGAAATTCAGTATGACTTTTATTAATTAGAATTCTTATCAGTTTACGTATGCGCAGACCAAGGTACAATTATACAACCTTGGCAAAAACCGCTCGTGTATATTATGAAGATAAGCTGATGTGGAGATTACTAAGTAACATATTCTTGTTATGTCCACGGGAAAGTACTTTTTAATTTTTACAGTGTAACTTAAAAACCGATTGGCCAATGCGAATGATTTTTGAATGATTTGGTACTTTGGATAGTAGAATAGAAATACTTTTAATGACGAAAACTAAAATTTCACGCGAGAGAAACCGCGGAGCATAATAAGAAAGATTTTTTTAGGTTGCCAAAAAGAAGCAACAAATTTAAATGCGAAGATATTACATCGGTAAACACACGTTGATACCAGAATGGCACACACCTATCACAATGGTAGTCGGTCAATATAAACACGAATTAAATAAATCTCCTTAGCCTATAATACAATTATATACATTTGTGAAGTTTATTAAAGTTCCACAGAAGGCTCTCGGTGCGACAGACCGTCACTACTCGACACTTTTTCCTGTTACTTCTTATCATTTTTCTTTCGAGTTTATTACTTGACGACGCTAAAATGAAATGTAGACGAGATTTTGAAAAAAACACTATTCGTTTTAAAGTTGTGACGTAATTATGAAATTCAGACTTATAAAATAAACATTCTGGAGCGGCTTCGAAATGTGTTTGTGTAATGTTTCGTGAAATAAGGAGAATGCATGATGCTTTCATATAAAACTGATATGTTGTCACATTATTTTGTGAAAAAATTAATACGCTATATTCCTTGGTAGAGATTTTTGTATAAGATCATGGTTATTTGAACGAACTGGTAATTTATAAGACTAATAACTGACCTAATTGCTTTACGAATGTAATGTTTTAAATAGTGCAAAGCCATTGTCTCAGATCAACAGACTTAATTAATACACAACCAAACACACAAAGTTTTAACCACACACTAAGATAGACGTCTTATGTGAAATATCTGAAACTACGTGAGAATTTTCGGTCTCACAAACACCCAGGTCCGAAACAAATATTTACGGATCACACAAAAATTTGTCTCTTTGCGGGGATCGAACTCGTGGCCTTTCGTTTCGCAAACTGGTGGGCATTTGACTTTGCCAAGGGGCTGGTAAAATACATTAGTAACAAAATTTATACCACTCAGGGGCCATGGCTAATGATTACTATATTTCATCTGTAACGGAAGCCGATTACATGCTCTCCAAGGCATTGAGATAATTAGGCCATTCAATAAATTGATCCCCCATTTATTATTCTTCTTCTTCTTCTTCATCAACCCATTTTCGCCCACTGCTGAGCACGGGTCTCCTCTACCATTACAGAACTTTAAATTGAATAAGAACGCGCGTAAGCAGAATTCTTAATTAAGACCAAAAATAAACAGGTACTCTCTTTACGTGAACTCTTTACGTGAATAAATTAAACTAATAAATTTAACAAATTAAACTAAATTAAACAAATTAAACTAATAAGCTATAAAATATGCTATAAATAATCTTTGAAAGCGTTAAGCCTCAAATGATTCCAACTTAACTTAGATCTGTATCCACAAGGTATAATAAACTTTGTATGTATCAGTCCCTCGTTATAGAGGGCAAGCCTATCCAAGACTTCGTGCTCATATTTTTTGTAATCATCATCATCATCATCATCATCATCATCATCATCAACAGCCTTTAACGTCCACTGTTGGACATAGGCCTCTCTCATGGCACGCCACTGGGCTCGATCTTCGGCCCTCCTCATCCAACCGCTGCCAGCTACCTTGCGAATATCGTCACCCCTTTTTGTCGCAGAACTGATGGCCGTTGGGGGAAACGTGTTCTGGAGTGGAGACCACGGCTCGGCAAACGTAGTGTAGGACGTCCTGCGGCTAGGTGGGGCGACGATATTTTTTGTAATGGAAGAGCCCAATTACCCAATCGAACCCAGGTCCTCTAAGCTGCACGGCACACATTAGTGTCACGAAACCACAAGGCAGTCTATATACTTTTCCTTAAACCTGATACATTTCTTAGAATCGCTGATTGCAGTACGATAACGTTTACTTAGTTTATTTATTGCATCACAATAATTCTTGTCTGGCCTTGTAAGAGGAGGCTGACTAATAACAATCTTAGTAATATATAAGTTTCCTTTCATTTTTTGACAGCCCCGTGGCGCAGTTGGCCAGACACCAGCTTGCGAAACGAGCGGCCGCGGGTTCGATCCCCGCACCGAGACAAATGTTTGTGTGATCCACAAATATTTGTTTCGGGTCTGGGTGTTTGTGAGACCGAAAAAGTCTCTCGTAGTTTCTGATACCCACGACACAAGACTCGTATCTTAGTGTGGGGTCAGGACTATGTATGTGACTGTTGGGTGTATTTATTTATTATTTATTTATTATTTATTGTTTTCCTTCAATAATAAATGTGTAATATTACTCATATACACGTAACTCTTAAGCCAGAAAGAAAAATATTTCATAAAATTATATGAATATTCAACCTCATCATCACCAGCCTTTCAAGTCCACTGCTGGACATAGGCCTCGCCTATGGCACGCCACTGGGTTCAATCTCCAGCCCTCCTCATCCAACCACTGCCGCCAGTCTTGCGAATATCGTCACCCCGCCTAGCCAGAGAACGTCCTACACTACGTTTAAAGATGAATATTAAATTCTCCCGAACTTTGAAGTTTTAGAATTTATATGATTTGTTTTCATCTTAACTCGTAATTTGAAAAGTTAACTTAATTTTAATTTCGTATTCATTTCAACGTACCCGTGTATGCAAATAACCGCGGACTCTTTTTTACAATAATCAAGACCCAGCACACGTCGCTTGGACTTCGTCCCGACCTAAAAAAGATCCGTATAAATTCCAGATACAAAATTCCAAATCTTTATACCCGCATTCTCTGTACATTGGATAGGGTGAATTCCAAAGCTCTGAATAAAATTTAATATTACCTAAAGCAATGCGGTTATTTAAAATTTCCTTTTTGATTAGGTCCTTACTTAGGTGTCCAATGTTTTGATAATTATTTTCAAAGTATTCTTTGGTTTTAACATGCTGTAATTTTTGACCGCGAGTATTGATAGTATTAGCTCCCTTGCTATAGTGGGAACATTTTTCAAATACCGACACTTCACTTTACGACGAAATTGTTATTATTTTTGCTTTGTAAATTATACTTTTGCTAAGATAATTCGTGATAAATAATCTAATTAAAATCAAATATGCGGTCAGATTTCCTTATTTCTCGTAGAGTAAACTATCACACAAAAGATACTACGGCAAAATAAAATACGAAATCAAATGAAAAGGAGGAAATCATACGAAACATACAAAGAACGCTCAATAGTTGGGCAAATTACGTAGAGCCCGCAAATAGTACGGACGCTATCTTTACGTATGCGTAAACTTCGAGCCTATCTGAAAATTGAATGGCAAAAACTCAACCAGTGTGAAATGAGGTCACATCGGGCCGAATCGGATGGTCTCGTCTCTTGTCGCTGCAAATTATTAAAACTTTTCATTTCTCCTACAAACCGACTGAGATATCTGCAAATTTGTTTGGATGTTCCATAAACATTAGTCATGTCGGGCAGACCTTTTTTATCCCAGGATTCATCATAAGCGAACTCGATGTCGAAGTTTATGAATAATTTTATTTGGAATATTTTTTAAATAAATCAACAACAACAACAACATACCTCACGCCTATATTCCCCGAAGGGGTAGGCAGAGATGCATTTCTGCACCCACATTTCGCCAGGTATGTATCAGTCCCACGTAATAGGGGGCGAGCCTATTGCCGTTTTTCGGGCACATTTCCAGACTCCGTGCTGCTATTGAGATTTTCCTAATGGAAAAACCCAATAACACTTTGCACGACCCGGGAATCGAACCCAGGACCTCTAGATCGCACGGCACATACTTGTACCGCGAGACCACGAGGCAGTCGCGACGATTAAATAAATCAGTTCATAGAAAAATTGATTTGGGGAGTAACCAGAACCTTTGGTTAGTTACCTACTGTTACGCCAAAGACAGGTCCATTTTTGGCCTTACAAGAACAGTAAATATTGAAGATTAGTAAAAATTAAAGTATGTGTCCGTGCATGTGCGTGAGGTTGTGCTTGTATGTATGTGTGTGTGTCTGAGTAAATATGTATGCACAAATATTTTTTTCAGAACGAAAAGGCTCTCTCTCAATTGTTTCAACAGCACAAAGTGTAATGTCATGTATATGATTGAATTTATTTACATTATTAACATAAGAATAATAAATATTTAGTTCGTCATTTGCCCAAAGCGCACTTCGCCAGTCTGTAATAAAGTTTTCCGTCGGAAACGCTGAGATGGATTTTTTACGGAGACCAAGCCATCTTTAATTGCATTGGGCTATGCAATTCAGTAACTGGAGCGCTGAATTTAAAAGTCTAAAGCGCTGAGTAACTAGCTTAGCCAGTAATCTAACTTTCATAAAGTTGCCACTTTATAAAAGTTAAAACTGAACGGGAAAAGTGATTACTGGGGAAATTGATAAAAACTCCGATAGATGGAATTTTGATATTGGAAGTTTGTTATTGCAACACGGTATGCTGTATACACTGTAAAAGGTTTATTATGATTATATCTTCTATAAGCGGTCATAGTACACCATATTGAAAATACTAAATATAGGGAAAACAGTATAGTTATTGGCCAGTTAAGCGACCAGTTGGTAAAAAAACATAAATAAAAAATTATATCCTTACTGAAAATAAATAAAACTCACGACATTATGTTGCTTTGTTAATGTACTACAAAAGAAGGTACTTTATATAAACTTTCACTATACATGTTAAGAATAGTGTGAACTCAAAAATATTAAACTCAAAATCACAGTAATTGGCCATAACATAGTAGTTATAAAGAAAGTAAGTTATATTGCACCTTTAATATGGTTATAACGCATAAAAAACCATTTATTGTGAAGTATAAATCATTGACAAACTACATATTCATTTCAAAATATAGCGCCAAAAAAAAATATACAGTCTTATTTATTTATTTATTTATTTATAAAGCTTCATATACACAACAGTATATAGGCGGACTTAATGCCATGCGGCATTCTCTGCCAGTCTACCTTAGGGTGGTGGAGAGATAAAGCATGGTTGGTGTAGAAAGCAACTTTTAGTGTAGACGAAAGATAAAAGTACTCGCATAAATGCATACATACATACATACAAACTCATAAAAAAAAACTCATAAAAAATATACATAGCTATATAATATACATAGCTTAACATTATTTTTGATCGCTTAACTGAATTTCTCCCTCCGGCAAAACATTACACATCGAAAAACAAACAAACCACATACCTAGCGGAATTTCGATGAGACTTTATGACAGAGAATAAAAGTTTCGCCATTATATAATTTTTAAATCTACTATTAGTATAGAATATTGCTAGTTTTTTGGTAGCAAAGTTGAAATGGCTAATAACTGTACAGGGGCCAATAACTATACTGTCTCCCCTATTTCTTTATTTCTTTGGATATGCAATCCAACGTACAAAAGACTAAACATTAAATTATTTATCTCCAACTGAGAGCGGTTAGGCCTTAGTTCCAGCGTCGGCTGTCCTATTGCAGGAAAGTGGATTACACACCTAAGAGGTCTTTAAGATCGCTAAAGCACGTGATAATTCACACATAAATTTAAAAACCCAGAGTTCCTGTCCGGGGTTTGAACCTGCGACCGAGGAGTTTTCAAATCAACCGCGCGCAAAACTTAGAATGCTAACTTAGAATGCTTATATGCTATCTTTTCTGGTTGAAAAGGACTGTGGACCTAGACAAGTGCCCACTTGTCACGTAATTAATTGATGAAATCTGAAGAAAAAATATGTTTTTTTTAAGCTTCTGCTCAAGATATTATCTATAATTCCAATTATTGACAAAGATGTCCTACTCGATTGTCAAAATATCCAACTTAGTGAACAGATGCATAACTCCTTTGTCAAAGTATATGAGACAATGAATACGTATACACTTTTGCGAATCCAATAGCTCAACGTGTTAAGGACTTATGTATTGACAATTCTGATGAACAGATAACAGAGGTAACGCGGATGCTTCCCATAGAATATCCTTAATGTGTGTATACGATAAAGGATTGCTCACTTCTCTGTGTAAATAAGATTACATTAAAATGTACTTACGTTTTCAAAGAAACATTAAGGATCATACATATATTGATTTCTAACACTGACAATGTTATTAAAACATTAAAGGAAAATGTATAAAAAAATGTAGCAAATATTACTTAAGTTGAAACTGCAATATATAAAGTTATAGGCGTATGAAAATATATAAAAGCTTATCATAACTTTCTGAGCAATATGTAAAATAATTTGCGGGTTGACAACGACTATAGCTACTTTTAATACTTTTATTCTCGGGCAAAGCTGAGGCCAGTCGCTATCTCTACCCTGAAAATAAGTAAATAATTTGCTACAATCACAAAGTGGTAATTTGACCTACAATTTTATCTCACAATGGAAACCCACAAACAGCGCACAAAGCTGCGTGCGTACTGGAAATCACCTTAATTTCAACGATTTTTGCTGAAATCGTGCAATTGTAAATCACGTGCGGCACTCGCTGATCGCCAACCTCGACAATTAATATCAATTTATCACTCTAACACACACATCTACGTCCGCTTCGACCGCCTATTCACCAATTATTCCCTGCACCAAAATCAATTGCAATTTGGAAAATTTGGGCAGGGATTCCTCAGACTGTCTCTTGTCCGTCTTCAATCGTATAACCGTCTTCAAAATAACACTGAAAAGTAGATTTTTTAGCAATTCAAATTAAGGACATAGTGACAAATAAAAAAAATATTATAATGAAAAAAACGAGGGGTGCTTGATTGGCTTAAGTAGTCTAATACATTTTTTCATTTTACTTAGAAGTCTAAAAAAATAATCATTATTTGTTGTTAATAAGTATCTACGCCTTAAGTTACATTAAAGGTGAACTTCAAATCCTATACCTATCTTAGTTCTGTTTCATCCATTGCCTACCGTAATTCTGTTTCATGAGCCTGAAAAAACTAGTATATTTTTATATGAAATTATTGATAGTAGCACGGAGTATAACAAAATAGCCGTTAAATAGTTATAAACACGCCCTATAGCTACAATAATACAAATGGGAATTGAAAAGAAAAATCTCATCTTACAAATTAATTACGCTTAAGCAACCTTTTAATTCTTTAACGCTATTAAGGAAATTGTCTTCGCTCGTAATTTTCTACCGGAACGAACGGAGCTGATTCGCTCCGTAATGATTTGGAAGTACACAAATATTAAAATTATGTGAAGCAAAACTTTTTAATTTACTTCACATCTAAAACCCAATCCAATAATATGTTAACTTAAGCTATGTAAATTAAAATACGATCACTTCAAGCAAATCCTTATATGTATAAGTATTAAGTATATCACTACATAGTATAAAACAAAGTCGCTTTCTCTGTCCCTATGTCCCTTTGTATGCTTAAATCTTTGAAACTACGCAACGGATTTTGATGCGGTTTTTTTAATAGATAGAGTGATTGAAGAGGAAGGTTTATATATATTATAACATCCATTAAATATCAGCATTGCACCCGTGCGAAGCCGGGGCGGGTCGCTAGTTTAATATATGTACAAGTAAAGATAACTACAATTTATCCCTAGAAAAAAGGTCAAATTACCGAACACGAACTTACCTACTTTAATTACATTAAAGAAAATTTCATCTATCAATCTAATACGTTTTTTATTGAAAATAAATCTTCCACTTTTAAGTACTTTATAAAAAGGAGGCATTACTCTCAATGATTACTTAAGTTCACGGAGCTAGATTAATTATTATCGATCTTTTTTGTAGTGAAGAAAAACATGTCTTCGAAAGTTTATTAGGTTCGAATAATTTGTAGACAACGACATGACTCATCGTATTAAGAAGAATATTTCATAACTGTAAGTACAAGTAATAGGTCAATAGACCATACGCTTAATAGACCTTTTTAAACTATCGCATTTATTTCTATTTACGACAGATTTCTCAATATAACAAAATTTCTAAAACAATTGAAATGCCAGATAGACGACTTACAAAATCTAACATACAAGATTCGAACCTACAGCATGTTTAAACTCAGTTGTAATCTAGGTCCCAAGGCTATCAGCTATGACAAATATGAGTTCAAAAAAATATTCGTAGTTTCGCCATATGTGAAACCACGCGAGATAAAATCGTTTTGGGTTACAAATTGCGTGGATGTATGGATAGCGCTGAAAGCTTCGAGCTTCCAAAGAATAAAATATACGAGGTACAGTCTAACACATAAGTCGTTGTTTTCATTTGTAGAACAGATGCGAGGAAAGTAAAAATATCCCAAACAAGATTAAAGAAAAGAAAAGAATTTATTTTTAATCTGCATTTGATTACCACTCATTACAATAAGTGTTGTATGAAGATAACTAGGATAAAAAGCAATAAACTAAATATTTTAGTTAATACAGAAGTCATCGAATGTGAATCATGTTTATAGCATTTATTATTAAGAGAAGGTATTTTTTGTGACACAACCAAACCATATTTCATAAAATAAAATATTTTTGTTCAGTATTATGACCTAACCCGTTTGAATCATTTTTAATCAACCAAACCGCAAAGAAATAGACACTTCAACAAACAATGTAACATACGAAGCTCCTACAAACGGGCTAACCGTATAATGAACATTTCAATATTGCGTAATTATAATTATTCTTCAATAAAAGTGGAATCTTCGCTTTATAAATAAAGGTTTAATCAAAAATGATATTTAAAATTTTCGCAAGAACTTTTTCAGTAATATAATACTACCAGGAGCCCCATACAATCGTCGAACTTCATCTCATTTTGCTTGCACGTGCAAATCTTCCAACGGTCAAACCACTTCAGGTGACCAAGGCTTTCTGTGAGTGTGCGTTGAACTACATCCTTCCAATACTGCAGGAACGTGCTTACTGCGGAAACACTGGCCAGGTAAACCGAGATTCAATCGATATTTGAGTGTACTACAAAGCTATCGATTTCAAGACTATCGATTTCGAATTGTTTCCTTGGTGTATTAAGTTCTTTGATACCGAATATCATGGAAAAGTTAGAACTAAAGTTATTTGAAGTTTTAATGATTGGATCGAGTTATGGGTGTAGCGATAAAGAGTAATACATTGTTAACAGTTAAGTCTAGAGGACAAGTCTCGGGTCATGTAACAGATATACATTTTTCATAAATGTAATTTGAACCATTTTTATGTGTCCATTAGGACACTGGAACTAAAGTTAACGTAGTAATTGCTATGGTAACATAGGAATGAGAGTTGCGATACGACTAGAATAAAATAAAACTATACGATACACACGACTACAGAAGGAAGAACAATAAGATATTTATCGCGAACGTGTTATTTTCAGTTATATATAAAATGTAATCATCAGTATGGATCCAGTTTGTCAAATTGTGTCATCACATTCGACAGTACAAACCTGCTCAGTTGCTTCTCTTTCGCCATTTAATCTAAATCGGAGCAGGATAATACATCTCTCATAAAATAGTACAAGCGAACTTTTCTGTTGAACTGCCCCAATTTAACTTAATTCCCAGCTTCGGTGGAGTGTACGCGACAAAACGAAGTTTGGAACTCCTGTCCGCAGGGATGTCTATGAAAATTGTGACGATTCTGATTCATAGCCCTTTGCTACAGTCAGAATTCCCATAGCTTCACTGTCTGTGCAAAAAATAGTTCCGAAGATTGTGTTAACTTGGAAACTCGTCCGAGTTTATATTTGAGACTTTATCTCCCATATTAAAATTTGTTTATACGAATGTACGACAATGTAATTCACATTTTGGCCTGTCTCTTTGAAGGTGTAAGCAAAAATGTATTAAGCATAAAATTGTTATTAAACTCGATTGCCTCGTGGTCTCGCGGTAAAAGTATGTGCCCTGCGATCTAGAGGTCCTGGGTTCGATTCCCGGGTCGGGCAAAGTGTTATTGGGTTTTTCCATTAGGAGATTCTCAGTAGCAGCACGGAGTCTGAAAATGTGCCCAAAAAAAGACAATAGGCTCGCCCCTATTACGTGGGACTGATACATACCTGGCGAAATGTGGGTGCAGAAATGCATCTCTGCCTACCCCTTCGGGGAATATAGGCGTGAGGTATGTTTGTTTGTTTGTTGTTATTAAAATGGACATAATATTATTTTGTAACATTTCACCATTTTATCCTTCGATCAATTTTATCTGAATTTAAATTGTTGGTCGAACCATCGTCGTTTCGGATAAGAAGTCAAACAGTTAAAACAAAAATATTTCATTTAAATTGAATTAATTTTTTAATTTTAATAATTTTATAAATGAAATTTGTTTCTCATATTAAAGGAGTATTTACTTAGTACTTATCTTATGCCATAAAATATAAGCTTTATAATTGTGATTTTCCTTATTATTGTCTAAGGTAAATAAAATATTTTACTTCAAGAGGAAAATATCAATATTTTAGGTATAAAAACCATGTGTTATCATTTCAGGTTATTGGAATTTTACTCGTGGAAGATTTTATCAAGAAGTTTTACCTGTTGTCATACAATGAGGAAACAAAGGTAATACAGCTTATGTACTTCTACTAGCTTTATCCTCGCATCAATTTACACATATAAGTATATTTTGTTTAACTACTGGCCAGTAAAGTTTAATTCTAGTTGTATTGCATATTTTTCATACAACTTTATAGTTACATATCAGGTTAAAATTAAAATCAATAATTGCACAAGTCAGTCTCTATTATTAATATCGACCTTTATATAAGTGAGATCAGAATATCCTCATTATTAAAACAGTTTTCTCAAACATCCAATACACTGGTAGTATATACTACTTCTGCATAGGAATGTAAACATTAAATGTAATAAGTTAAACTACCTTACAAATTCTCCGAAGAACACAATGTTATCGTAATCAAGAAAAGACAAGTGTTCAGAAAAAACTAAAGATTGAATTACCTAGCTCAATCTGAGTGTAGTTAAATTACCAACAACAGTTAACCCTAATGCTGTCTGAATGCGTAAAATCTTAGATCTTCCCATAGCTTTATAATGGTGACCCTCAACCGAAATCACCTCTTAATTTAGCAGGAAAATAAAATAAATGAAAATATCGTTTCTTATATTATTTTTATACACTGGACGGCTCTTTTATAATTGAAAAAAGACAGAAAACAAAACAAACTTAATAACAGCAATACCAAAAACCAACGCTGCAAGTCAAAAGCAATATTGTAATGCGGTCGCTCTGAGAAAACAGCGTAAGAGGATTCCACAACAAAATCCGTAAAGCTTCAAAGAATACTGTAGGCAAACACAGAAAATTGAACGTAAAGCTGTTGAATATTTCGATCGGTTCAACGACATCAAACGCATTTATGGACAAAGATATGATTGATACTACCAATTTTTAAATGACTAAAAGCAGGGCTTAGGCTAAATAGAAATAAAATTCATCAATTAGCTTTATTGTTGAAATAACAAACCGACCCAAGACGCATTATAAAATTATTGGTAAATGCCCAGTATTAGGTTATACTTACAATAACCGGGAAAACATTAATGCAGAAATGCATTTCTTTCTACTCATATTCAACCTCACGCATGTATTCTCCGAAGAGTTAAGTAAAGGTGCATTTTTACCCCAGATTTTGTCAATTATGTTTTCATCCTATGTAGCAGAGGGCGAGCCTATTTCCTTTTGTCGGGATCAACTCTAATTCTATGCAGCTTCTAAGAAATTCCTATTAAAGCAAAGCATTAACATTGCTCAATCTGGGAATCGAACAATACTTGTTCCACGAAACCATGAAGTAGTCTTTCTATTCCTTCGGAAATAAAGACTGAGTACGTGTAAGTAGTGCCAAAACTATTTTGTATACTTTGTATATCCATTTAAAAAACAACGCCAAATTAAGCGCTTTAAATTAGTGTTCTCGGAAAGCACGCTGACTTGAGGTGGAGGAAAAAATGCATATCTCTATGGTTAGCTACAATAAAAAAAATTCTCGGTACCAGCCACGAAGAAAAATTTCAAATACCTTTTGAATAGTTCTTTTTTTGACGGATTATATGCAATTATTAACAAAGCAAATTCTTTGAAATTGGAACCAACATCTGAATACATAAACTGAATACATTTCAGTACATTGTTCTTTGACTAAACCTCATTTGCGGTAAACAATATGATGTGATTCATGTAATGGGATATCCCATAACATGCGGTGACGAATTGCTCAGCCTATAGGCATGTTTTACTCGGTATGATTATGCAATTCCTTTTTAAAAATCTTATGGTCTACTCAACATCACATTCTTGTAAAAATTTACGTTATATACTTAGCTTATCGCCGTTCACTGCTGAAGAAGAAAGTGCCAACCATAATTAATTAATTTAGAAAAGGTAGAACAAATCAATATCAGTAATTACCTCTGCAGCTAAATGCGATACGCCAGCCTGCAATTTACTGAAAATAATTAGTAATCCGATAGTCTCAGTTAATTTCACACTTGAATCTAAATTGATGAATGACGGAATGTCGTACGGCCGCGTGATTTTGTTTGAGGAAAAAAACAGTTTAATTGTATGAATAATTTACTCAAACTGCAAAAGGAAAATTGCAATTGGACAATAGCAAAAGTTTTAGTAAGTGCGCAGTTCACGACGAAAGTGGACGTTTAGTTTAAGATAGTTTGTAGTTTTATAGTAGTTTAAAGTCGCTCAGACATGTCTCAACTAACAATTATACTGATAGTGTGTTCCTTCTGGATTTACGTCATTCAAAGCGAAGGTAAGACTTCTTCTTCTTAGTTAACGCTTAATCTTAAAATGTTGAGCTTGTTTGTTTTGGTGTGATATCAAAATAATTTAAAAACATCAATCAAACTTTTAACATTACAAAAATATGTAATAGCTATCTATGGTGTGCAAATGATTTTTTGACATTTTACAACTATCGTGATCCAAATAAGTTATCCGATCGGCATAATTTCTTTTCATGGCGAGTCTCGGAGTTAACTTACGAATTGTTAATTTAAAAATAAATCACTTTAATACACCTGGTGGACGTGTTATGCAGTATGCTGCTCTAGTGATATCAACTTAAACCGTATATTCCCTTTTAGTTCATCTATAAGTAAACATCGTTCCAAAGGATTTCAAAACGTGTGTACTTCTAGAAAATCGCATGTTACACGGACAATACTAAGTCCGGACAAATATTAGCAGATCACACAAATATTGTTCCATGGAAAGATGTAGCTTTAAACCTTACTAGCGTAAAAAGCTAACAACCTCTAGGACGAATTGGCTGCCTTTATTGCAAGACTTCGCTACAATAGTTGCATTTCCAAGATTGTTTAAATTGTGTTTAAAATTAAATAGTTTTCAATTATATTCTTCAAAATTAAACTGTGACGCCTGACTTTCTTTTCGAATCTTCGACGATTCTTGACAGCAAATGGCAGCAAATATGAAAAATAATGTTTACTTTTCTTTTCATTGATCAGCTTTGCTTGTAAACACTACAATTAAACCAACGACATGTGGAATTTTTATAATACCTTAAACTCTATAGAATTTGACTGTCACTGCTTCTCTTTTTATATAATTAAGCCAAGCTATTCTTTACAGTTGTAAAAAGGTCCTTATCATGCAAGGAGAACGAGATGTTTGTAGAATGCTCCCACTGCGGGCCGAAGACTTGCGACGACCTCGGCCATCCCGTGCCCTGCGGCGGCGGGACGGGGATATGTAGGCCACAATGCGTCTGCATCGACGGCTATGTGAGGGATGCGAACAACACCTGCATACCGAAGGTGGACTGCCGTGAGTATTCCCGTTTGTTTGCTTAGCTTGGAGTAAATTACAGGAGCAGTTGGTTAGCCAATACAAGCTATAGAAGGTTTAAAACGTCTTAGAGAAGAGGCTGTACGTTCGATCTGAACAGCGAGAACTATGTTTGTGTGATCCACAAAAAATTGTTTCGGGTATATACGAAACAAGACTCGTATCTTAGTGCATATAATTGTTGGGTGTATTTAAATGTTTATTATTGATTTATTTTATACCAGTGTAGCGAGAGATTCTATTACGAGTATTAAAATTATGAGTTAATATAAAACCTGATAAATAACTTTATCATGAGGGGATTGATGATGGATTTCATTTCCCACTTCTTGCTCTATTTGGATAGCGCAGTGGAGGTTTAGTAGGTGCAGTGTTATCATTTTGTACTGCCAGTATTAAGATAATGTGACGTTGATGACTGAATGGTTCTTGATTTGATCCTCGAGTGGGGCAACGTGATATTTGGGTTTTCTAATAGAATGTTATTAAGTATCCTTTCTGGTGACACTAGTTAGTAAATTAATTATAGTAATTGAAGTCAATGGAAATAATCATGAGGCCAGCGTGGACGAAATTAACACTCTCATTTACTTTGAAATCCATGCCTGAAGCTCGTGTAGTTATAGTGTATCTACTCTGCAATATAAATCTTTCCTCACTAAATTTATTAAGTTAAAAGTCTAAATTAAGTGATAAATCAACTTTAGCCGGATCGTTAAATATCTTTAGGGATTGTAACGTTAAATTTCGACTATGGCAGATGCAAATAGAGCTCTACTCGTAACTTAGAAGTAAGCCAGACATCTTTGAAAAGTTAGTTATTTGAAATCGGCTTTAGAAGTTGCCCGGTACCGAGTAAAGTAAAGCCTGTGGTCGCTTGGTATTACGAGGAACCGCAATGGTTACCAAAAGTTAGTCAAACCATGGTATCATTTTATAAGGATGGTTTCTAAATTCAAAACCTTTGTGGTGGTCTTTGGCACCAGGTGGCAAACGGAGTATTAGGGCTTCGATTTCATCATCGAAACATTTCATGCTGGGTTAGGGCCGGCGCTCACTGCCGTCATAGCATAGCAGATTCAACTGCAGCATGCCGTGGCATGCCGTAGCATCCCGCAGCATGCCGTAGCATGCCGCGGCATGTCGTGGCATCGCTGAAAGCCCAACCACTCCGGTATCAGTTTTGCTCCGCGCGGATTCGAAGTTGGTTGTGTCGTTGCGCTACGGCATGCTGTGGAATGACGCGGCATGCTGTAGCATCCCGCGGCATGCCGCGTCATTTCACAACGTGCCGCGCCATCGCGTACCGTAATAAATTAACTTGAATTTTGACTTCCTTGAAATAAGATTCAAAATAGCTTTATTACTAAAGAAATGCTTTGCTATGCTATGACGGCAGTGAGCGCCGGCCCTTAATGTTTAATGTAGATACGATTTTTGCATGTATTCCTGGATAAATTATTAAGAAATATGTCACGTTATATTCAGCATTTCCCAGGTTTCTTTAGATGACTCCGATGAATAGAAAAGGATGTTTGGTAACAGTCCATGTCGATCATAAATACATATTCTCTCGCTCCCGATGGGGTAGGCAGAGTATATTTTAGTCACTTTCAAAGGCTATTACAGCATATCCACTTTCAAAGGCGTATCAGTTTCAAAGGTCTTACTAACGGCTTCTGAAAATTTTCTAACAAAAACTAAACATTAAATTCTCCTGCCCAAGAATCGAACCTAGAGTAATTTCAGATCTAATTTATATAAGTATAACCGGTCAATCATAGATATCATCAATAGGTATGACCCAAAAACTGGACCTAAACAATAACAAAGCTGTACTCGTAAAGTCTTGGATGGAAATTAAATGTGCGTGTCTCATTATTTTCTTAGTACAAAATCCTTATCGTACATAAATTACGTTTCATACTATGAATACCTTTTCCTTTGTTTATTTACGTAAGCAGTGATGGCCTCGAGATTTAGGCGCGCGGTCGAGAATCTCGGCGGTCGCGGGTTCGAACCCCAGGCACACACCTCTGACTTTTCGAAGTTACGTGTGTATTCAAATTGAATTATCACTTGCTTTAACAGTGAAGGAAAAACATCGTGATGAAACCTGCACACCTAAAAGTTCTTAGGAAATTCTTAGGTGTGTAGTCCGCCAACCCGCACTAGGCCAGCGTGGTGGACTATGGCCTAAACCCTCTCAATGGTAGAGGAGACCCGTGCTCAGCAGTGGGCGTATATGGGTTGATGAGGAAGAAGAAGATGATTTACGTAAGATTGTTATGGTAAATGTTTTTGAATTTTAAGTTTATATAACTTCAAAAATATGTTTTGCAACTTATGTGAACGTATTTTTAGTAGCAAGTATGTGCCTTGCGCAAACTTTTATAAAAGGTTCATAAGTGCAAGTTATTGATCTATGACTAGTAGTTCAAAATGTCATTTGACATCATCATCAACCCCATCATCCACGTCCACTGCTGGAGATAGGCCTCCCCCAAAAATTTACAGTTTTCTGCCAGAAGCGGCCTCCATCTAACGGGTATCAAATCCAAATCGCCGGTCCACGGTTCTAAGGTAGGGTGGAAGTCTTGTGTTGTTTGTAATTGAACGCCTAATTTTACTCAGAAATTGTCCCAAACTTTTAATCAATGTGATAATAAAACACAAATACCTATAGTTCATTGTTCTACAATTTCTAAGATATACGATTTTCTTATATAATCTCTTCAGCTAGTTGCGGAGGCGACTTCAACGCAACCACCGGCTGCGGCAACCACTGCAGCAACTCCTGCTCCGACTACAAAGACGTTAACAAGACGTGTCTGAGCGGCTGCAGGTACAACAGCTGTGACTGCAAGGAGAACTATGTGTTCCACGACCAACTGCAGAAGTGTGTCCTTCCTGTCGATTGCTGTAAGTATCCCTCGCTTTTTTCTTTAGTCGTGTATATCCAAACTGAGGTAACTAAAGGCGTTTTAATAAATTAGCAATTGGATGATTTGACGATATTTTTTTTTTGGTATAGCAAAGTGTGTCCACTAATCCAATGTTGGTATAAGGCTTAACTCCTATGAACTATACAGAAGGCCCGTAAGCGGGACAAATTTACAATCACATAAGTATATACAGCCGACTCTTCTTCTTTCTTCATCAACCCATATACGCCCACTGCTGAGCACGGGTCTCCTCTACCATTGAGAGGGTATAGGCCATAGTCCACCACGCTGGCCTAGTGCGGGTTGGCGGACTACACACCTAAGAAATTCCTAAGAACTCTTAGGTGTGCAGGTTTCATCACGATGTTTTCCTTCACCGTTAAAGCAAGTGACAATTCAATGTGAATACACACATGACTTCGAAAAGTCAGAGGTGTGTGCCTGGGGTTCGAACCCGCGACCGCCGAGATTCTCGACCGCGCGCCCAAACCTCGAGGCCATAAAACAGAAATACCTATAGTTCATTGTTCTACAATTTAAAAATATTTTTAAGATATACGATTTTCTTATATAATCTCTTCAGCCAGTTGCGGAGGCGACTTCAACGCAACCACCGGCTGCGGCAACCACTGCAGCAACTCCTGCTCCGACTACAAAGACGTTAACAAGACGTGTCTGAGCGGCTGCAGGTACAACAGCTGTGACTGCAAGGAGAACTATGTGTTCCACGACCAACTGCAGAAGTGTGTCCTTCCTGTCGATTGCTGTGAGTATCCCTTGCTTTTTTCTTAAGTCGTGTATATTCAAATCGATATAACAAAAGGGGTATCGGCAAATTGGCAATTGGATAATGCGACGATAGATATTTTTATGGTATAGCAAAGTATATAGGCTACTTATCCAATGTTGGTAAAAGGCGTAACCCCTTTCAACTGTAGAAAAGGCCCGAAAGCGGGACAAATTAAAGATCTTATAAGATCTTATAGAGCCTATTCCCTGAACTGCATTTAATAGTAACCGCAACGTCGTCTAGATAGAAGCAAAGATCATATCTTACTTAAGAGACAATAATGGCGAACTCAGAAATTTATTTGCGGTCAACGGAATAATTTAAATAATGGTCTGACAATATTTTCTGTAACCCGATTAATCTTGCAAAGAATTTCATGCTAATAAGGAATTAATCGCGTTTTGTCTATTTTCGCAAACAAATATCTCCAATATAACCAAATTCCTAAAGAAAAGACTTTACAGTCCAAAATATTGAAAGCAATGATGCTATCTTTATGACGATCATACTTGTCAAAACATGTTTGGGAAATTCTAAAAGAGTAACTTTATAACTTTCACATTCATGAACTCAAAGCGAGATTTCACGTGAAAAGGAGCCGCCGTGAATGAACATTGGCATAACAAGCGAGTTTATCAACAATATGGTAAACGCTACATAAACTCATATTTTATTTGCAGGAAAATTAAATGAGCTCCCACAAAGCGTAAATAGCGGAAAAGTTGGGATAATTGAGGAAAATTGGACGTGAATGTCGCCGACAACACATCTCAGCGGGTACTTGTAGTAATGAGAGTGGATTTTATTTACAATTGTAGACTTAAGTGCGTTTGTTATTAATTGATGTGCAACAAAGAAATTGGCTGGCTTGGTTTGTGGCCTGAGAATCAATGTTTTTAAGCAATAAACTCAAATTAGGATTACAAAGAATTTTTCTTGCTAATTACATTTTTTATAACAACTTATTACCACTACCAAGTACAAAATAATAAAATTCCTAAAATTTGATAGGAATTGGATGGCCCCTGAGATATTGAAGATTAGAACCAGATTCAGTTAAAGCATTTTACGCATTTGCTCAGCGTCTTTGATTATGTTCACCGACATTATTACGATAAGAAAAATTTATTGTAAAAATATTGCAGCTAAGACCAAGATATAATAGATATTACATAAGGCCAAGTCTCGGTGTAAATAAAGTAACTTTTGTTTATGAAATGTTTGTTTTATTCTCTTTGCTAATTTGCCTGTTTAACTTTAATTTCTACAAAAAAATATTATACAATATATTTATAATAGCGTCACTCCCGGATGATACTCGATAAATAAATTAAAATGAATTCGAAATATCGTAGCAAAAAGGAACTATTCCAACAACAAATTTATTCCCAATACGATCGAGACATGAAAATAATAGTACCAAAATAAACCCTCAAAGATATCAAGGCGAGCTTACTAGAAAGAAATAAAAGACAAATGAGCATAGTAACCGTGCAAAACAAATATGAGCGTCCAAAGCCAATTACAATTGGGGGAGAAAACGTTTTATCCCGGTCAATTATTTAGTTTGCGACTCGGCACCAATCACAAGTCAATATACATAAGAACGGAACTAATAAGATAAATTAATCAGACGTTACACGGGTCACGACTCGCATTCGGTACTAAAGATATATTTCTAGATAAATACATTTGTGGGAAACGGCGTATGACTGGATTCAAAAGATCATAACATCAACAATTACCCTTTCAATGGTAGAGGAAGCCCGTATCGAGCAGTATGTTAGTAATGTAATTCTCGCTTACTTATTTTCAACTATTAAGTGAGACTGTATGGTTAAGAGGATCGAAGGGCAACGGATTATAGGACATCACACGCTATCGAGCCATATAAGGCACACTACTCATCAGCCCATATACGCTCCACTGCTGGGCACGGGCCTCCTCTACCATTGGAAGGCTCACTACATATTTATTTGCAAGATTCGAAAAGTGGACAGAAGCCACATGGGATTTTAACCCATGGCTTCTGAAAATCCACAAATTCTATCTTAGCTAATCATCCTGCTAATCTTGAAGTTCGTAACTTTTCTTACATCGAATTTTGATAAATATACTTTAAAAAGCTGTCATAAAACTACCCATACTGCAAACAAACCCCGAAATCTCAGAAAACAAGTGGAATATCCAGAAATTGGGAAAAGGTTCGACAACTTACTACAGCGTTATCAGAACACGACCCTTAACAAAAACTTTAGGGGATCCTTGCAGAGGTTCCGCGCTCAAGATTGATTTATGACTAGCAAAAAAAGGAATTTCTTCCTCATACGTACTCACTAGAAAGGAAAAGTTCAGAACAAAGATCTATATATATAGCATACGCACACATTTGTCAATATAATATGATGTCTCTTGGCTTGATTAGACCACACTGTTAATTCACATTTATTGCAAACATACACATACAACATATTCGGAGACGGTAGTCACTCGTCACTTCGTCGTCAATTTTGGTAGTAAACTTGCATTCTAAACTACCCATGACTTGTAACTTATTTTCTATATTAACGTATGTCTATATAAACTAATATTTGTGAGATATATACAACAACAACGTTCTATTATAACAATAATCCTTGAATAAGCCAATAAATGTTACTTCCCAAAGTCCCCGAATCTTCTGAATGGATTGGTTGTGTCAACTTCTCAGAACTTCGCAAGAGTCCATAGAAATCATTGTATATTCACGGGGAAGTTAAATAATGCAAAGATTACTTTGAAATTTCATTCAAACTGACAACAATATTAAAATATCAATTTTACGTCTTAACGTCCAACAACAAGTTTGTACTTACTAACTTTTATAACTTTGAAATTTGACTTATTATGTGACGGAGAAGTTGAGGTGTTGAGAAATTCTCGTTTGTATGTCAAGGTTCATAAATTATGCTTTATTCATATAATCGTGATGTATATTTAGCGGAATTGTTAAAGTAACGAGGTTTTACTATCATTTTCTAATAAAGATAACAGCTATACGGGTAGCTAAGCATTAGTCATAAACTTGGCGATCACGGATTAAAACCCCAGGTAGACACCTAGCTTTTCGATTCATGGGCGTATTCATGTGTCCTTTAACGATGAAGGAAAACAACGCAAGACAACCTGCATACCTGAAAAGATCTGCATAATTTCATAGATGTTTAGTACAGTACAATAGGCGGCATCATGGATTCAATGAGTAATGTAATGTCAAATTTCATCAACTTAGTGCCGAAAATGTATTAAAGTAAAGATAAATCTAAAGTTAATAGCGTCGAGACAAATAAAAAAATATTTAAATAGCACTCTATATCCACAACTTTGTTTGGTAAACACGGCTCAGGCCGTCCAAAAAGCAATTTAATTTCGAGCTTAAGATTGGGCTCTTTAGATGTCCTAAAGTACATAGCTTAAAGGTATTTTAGTCTAATTGAAACAGTTTGCGACGCAACTGAGGAAAGTGCTAAGGCAGAGACGAATGATACTAATTTACTGGGACATGATTAGTGAGAGAATTTTAGTGATTGGCGTGTTTGCTGCTAAATTAGAAAACTTTATAATCCATTTAGTTCCTACGATGTTCAATGTCTGCTTTTATGTTATGAGAGTGGCACGATCAAAATTTTGTGGAAATCATCAATATATCGCACGCTTAATAATATAGTGACCTAATTCAAAAAGCCGAGTCTAAGGTAAGTAACTGAGAAAAAAATGTTACTTCGTCAAATACATTTTGTAGTAAATATAAAAAAATATGTATACTAAATAGTTACATTGCATACATTACAATTTTATTATTTAATCCGACTATATTTAATCACAAAGTGAATGAAGGGGAAAATACAAAATTTTGAATTGGTCACTATATTTTTAAGTGTGCGATATTATTCTCAAAGATTTCGTTAACCACAATTAACGAATACGTAACAATTTATTTCTACAATGAGTGACTTTGTAACTGATAGTGAATTATATTTTTTCATGTAAAATTGAATTGACTGTTTAAAAAAAGTTTTTACTTGATCGTCCAAACAGTATTTTTTAAACAAGCGTTCTCTCATAACGTATTTACACCGCGGAACAGATTAAATCACATTCATACGAACATTTGGAATGAAAACTACCGTCCTCTGTGAATAATATATTGTAACTGGTATAAAACTGAAATTGTGAAATACTCCTCAACTTTTAACGAACACTGTTTGTCGCAACTCCAACTGCAAAACGTTTAAAAAATACTACGTTTCAAATCGAAAATGTGATACTATTTTTAATGGTGTTATTTTCTGGAGAAATTTGGACGTTCAAAATTTGAGACGAAAATTTTTAGTTGGGTTTAAAACATCTCCCACACATAGTACCAAATATTTGAGACAGAGAGATAAACACGATGAAAATATCCACATACATATCGCCTGTATAGTCATCAAAATAATATGATTCTTTAAAAATGAGCAAACAGGCAATTTTGTAATATTTTTATTTTCTATTTTGACAATGTGTTTGTTACATCAAATAAAGGGAAGACAACATTCGAATTTACATTACGAACATTCAAACTGTCAATAATCTATTTCTCCTCGTATTTTGCACTCTTTCTTCGGGATGCATAATTTGTTCTCATCCCTGTAATAGCCGTCAATGCAGACACATCTAGGATCGCAGTTAATCCCCGGTGGGTCGTCGCAAAGACGCGGCCTATTAATATCTTCGCATCCTTCTGCCCAACATTGGGCACATGGATTCCAGAATTCATTAGGCCTCGTACAGTTAACGGGGGCTGTAATGAATACAATATTTGCTAAAAATGCCAAAAATGCCATAAATGCCTTGAATCATTTTGAGAAAGAACTAATAGTGAAAGAGACACAGCTGGATTGATATTAACCAAACACAGCTAAAATCCACTACGCAGCTGTTTTTTCGTCGGTGGTTAAAAATAAAACCTACACGATATATCAGCCCATGTATGTAAGTCCCACTACTGGGTCCATGGCTTAAATGGACTGAAACCCTCACTGGTTTCGAAGAAATTAGTGACCTTGACATACCTAAAATATTTCCGGAGAAAGATGTCCTTGTTTTCTTCCAGTACTGTTTCGCGTGAAAAAAATACTATGAATAAGTACACGCAATTTTTTGAAAATTCATAAACCAGTATACCTCTACAAATGAGATAATGACCTAAGCAAGTAGATTCGCCAAAGCAACTGCATATCTCAGTTAGTACTTACGACAATCATAAGCCAAAACGCAAACATTATATTCATCGTAACTCTTCCTTCGATAGCCCTCTTTACATTGACATCCAGGAGGACACGGCCGCCCAGGTTTGCAAGCGTACTTTTGGAGACTATCGTCCTCAGGACAGTACTGATTTGGACATTTGAAGCCACAGTCTGAGAAAGTACCATTCACTCCACATGGATTTCCATCTAAAGAGGAAAAAACACACTTGACACATGAGTCTTTTATGAATTTCTCCTAAAGATTTATTATGTCTTTGGGAATTTTATAAATGTTTGCCTCGATGTGTATTGTATCACAGCGTAATTTCTAACCAACTTCCACATTAAAATGGAAACTAAACTATTTAAACGGATGATTGATGATGTTACCACCATTGACAAATGTTGATGTTTAGGCGCTCTAAGAGAGGAATGAGAATTGTTCATAATCTTGGCTTTAAAAAATCTGTCGAACACACTCACTTTTACATTGTTCTGGCAAGACACACGTTCCATTCTCTGCTGAAAGAATATAACCGGGAGCGCACTGGCATCCAGCAGTCAAGCACGCTTTCCTACAGAGGATTGTGATTGGAGAATCACAGGTCGCTGGACAAGACCACGGACAAGCTTTGACGACAGCGTTGGGATCACCGTTGCAGCCTGTATCTCCTGCAATATAGAATAAAAAATTAATGAGTATGTAATGTTGCAAAAGAGGTAGCTGTAAGAGATCGTCTTGTTTGAGTACACTATTATGTTATTAGTGTACTGTTACTTTATTGTAATCTGTTTTTGATATTTTTAATGTGCATTTAAATATATAATAGTGTTGTTTACTTTCTACCTGACGAGTTTATCATTTATGTACTAGTTTGATTGTTAGTTCATAAATTTTGTATTATATTATAGTTTTAATGGAATAAACTACTGATACCCGTGATACATTTTCCTTAGTTAATCGTTAATAATTTAGCAATACTTACGAGGACACTCCTCAATTTTAATGCATGTTCCGGTTGCATTAGCCAATATATATCCCAGTTGACATTGGCAGCCATCTTCGTTTTTAGATGGAGGATCTTTCACCGGGCAGTTTGGAGGATTCGGAACCGCGCAAGTAGGACGACACTCTTGAGATATTGCGCACGAATCGACTATAAAAATAACATAAATATAGGAAAAATTCTGTAAGTGGCCGGAAGATCTAGAGATCCAGGTTTCGATTCCAGGGTCTGACAAAGTGTTATTGAGTTTTTCTATTAGAAAAATTTTATTTATTTATTTATTCACACTTTATACACAAATTGTATAGGTGGACTTAATGCCTAGCATGGCATTCTCTAACAGTCGAACCTAGGGTGATGCAGAGATGAAATGAGGCAGGTGTGTTGAATGTTAAAACAACAATATTAAAGAAATATAAACATATAATACACATACATATACGCATACATATATACATATATAAATACATATAGATATAAAATAGATACATATATAAAAAACATAGAAAGAAAATTATAGTTGTGATTATTCCGCAGTTTCTCGAGCCAGCAATTGACGAACTTTGTTCTTAAATGTACAACGGTTTGAGCACATCCTGATCTCTAAAGGGAGAGCATTCCAAAGGCGTATTGATTGTACATAAAAGGACGCATCTATAAAGCTAGATTTGTGTGAAGGGCAAAGAAGAAGAGAATTATTTGAAGATCGAAGAGATCTCTCGTGGTTAGCATGTAAGGATTGAAAATAGGGCGTTAAGTAAGTAGGTGGGGAGGAAGACGTGAGAAAAGAGAAAAGAGTAGTAAGGGCACGCAAATTACGACGCTGGCGAATAGTTAACCACTTAAGTTGTGATCGAAAGTTAGTTACGTGGTCGTATTTACGAAGATTGAACACGAATCGAATGCAGTTATTAAGAAGTCGGTCGAGTTTATTGAGCAGATCTGCATTCAGGTCAAAATAGCACACATCACCATAGTCAATTATGGGAAAGATTAAAGTTTGCACAAGCATAGTTTTGGTCCTGGAGGGGAGGAAGTTCTTCAGGCGATACAGAAAGCGGAGGATATCAGTCACTTTTTGGCAAACGTAAGTGACTTGCGGTTGCCAGCTTAAGGTGCTGTCAATAGTCAGACCAAGGTCCCTAACAGTTGAACATAAAGGAATCACTGAGCCATTAAATACTATTGGAGGAACCGCTGCAGTATCCAAACGTCCCACTTGCCGATGACTTCCCACTATAATTGCTTGACACTTAGAAGGATTCACAGCTAAACCAAAGTTCTCTGACCATCTGCTAATAAAATCGAGGTCCTTGTTAACATCTTCTATGGCAGCAGAGATGGACTTAACCCTGGCCTGAGCATACAATTGCAGGTCATCGGCGTAGAGATGATACGAACACTGAAGACCTTGGGTTATGAGATTAATAAATACTGAAAACAATAGAGGAGAGAGTATGCCACCTTGAGGAACGCCAGAGTCAAGGGTGTTCCACTTCGATGAAACATCACCGAGGCGTACTGACTGCTGACGTCCACGAAGATAAGTAGAGAACCATTCCAGCGCTTCCGATGAGATCATAAAGTAGGAGAGGATAGATAAAAGGATATCGTGATTGACGGTAGTGAAGGCGTTCGAAAAGTCAACCAAAGCCAAAACGGTGACTTTGGTATCCTCCATGCCCGCCCTCACATCGCCAGTCACTTTAAGGAGGGCGGAAACTGTGCTATGGCCAGGTCTAAAACCGGATTGGTAGCAGCTTATCAGATTGTTTTGGAAAACAAACTGCGACAGTTGTTTGTGAACACAAGCTTCGAGCACTTTGGATGTAAAAGGGAGTATGGATATGGGACGAAAATGTTTGGCAGTAGACGGGTTAGGAATTTTAGGGAGAGGAATGACAAAGGCATTTTTCCAAAGAGAAGGAAAAGTACCAGTGCTAAGGGAAAAATTTACGATGTGAGTGAGAGGAGAGAGGATATGATTAAGGATTGCCACAATCATGCGACGACTAATGTTGTCACATCCAGTGGCATTTGATTTTATGGAGAGGATAATCTTTTTGATCTCGTGCGGAGCAACTGGAGAAAAGGAAAATGGGGGAATATTGGGGCGAGGTAGCCCTGCTAAGTAAGCCATGGTACGGTGTTTTACTTGGCTTGCCATAGGCTTGGTAGTAGCGAAGTGATTGTTTATATCGTCCACACTAACTGTTTGCTCGACTGCAGTGCTTTTTTTCCTGCCGATACCTAGAGATCCAAGGAATTTCCAGATGTCGGCAGGCGTAGAGGAAGAGATATTATTAAGAATATGGTGGCGTTTAGCGTTACGTACCATCTGATTACACCGATTCCTAGCGATCTTATACAGGCTCCAGCTATTGTCAGAGCGATTCCTTCTGTATTTACAGTATGCCCGGTCCCGCCGCCGCATCGCCATCCGAACCTCACTCGTCATCCAAGGAGCAGGAGGACGTCTCAGTTTAATCTTTACAATGGGAGCATGAATGTCAAAGAGCTTAATAACAGTATCGTTAAAAGTACGGACTTTTTCGTCAATTGATGCAGCTTTGGTCACATGTTCCCATTCAAGATTCTGAGCGTCCGAGCACAGTTTTTCTACATCGATGCGTCCAAAACAACGCATGTGCAAAACTTTGGGGGACTGTTTAGGAGGTTTTAGGGAGTAGGATAAATAGACCAGATCATGGTGGGAGAAACCAGGGGCGAAAAATTGTCCATGACTGGCCACAAGGGAAGGTTGAGAAGTCAGCATCAGGTCCAGCCACGTATCCTCACCATCAAAATTATGATGTGTTGGCTGCAATGGGAGTATATGTAGGCAGGAAGATTGAATGATGTTAAGGATTTTCCGGGAACGAGGGGAATGAGGTTCAAGGATATTGGTATTAAAATCTCCCATGATGATATGATGTGCATATTCAGACCCTAAAGATTCCAGAATCGATTCGAGACTGGAGAAGTAGTCTATAGAGGGAGGACAATAAACAACACCAAGAACTAATCTAGCTCCCTTGACACAAACCTCAAGAAAGAGATATTCCGCAGTGACCGTATCGACAGAGGAAGAGGTAGCTATAATCTTATAGTTTATATCACAATGGAGATAGATAGCAACACCCCCTCCTCTTCTGCCAACACGATCACTACGAATTAGGGAAAAGTTTGGAAGTGGGTAAAAGGTGGAGGGTAGTTGAGGTTTGAGCCAGGATTCAGAGATCAGGATGGCATGCACATTAGCATCTACAAAAGTCTCATACAGTTCGCTGTAGTGACTCGCCACGCTCTGTGCATTAATGTGACAGACGTTCAAAAGCTTGCTGCCGGGCTTATTAAAAGTTTGGCGAACCAAATCACCGAGCGAATCAGTCACAGAACAAAAACTGCTGTCATTGCTTGAAGAAGCATAATTACTAGCGGAATAAAAGGACTCATTATCAGATATCATATATATATATAACTACTGTAATACAATGTATAAATAAAGAAGCTTTAAAAACACTATAAAATAAAATATAAATTTAAAAAATAATATAATAAAACGTACCAACTACTGCTTTCTTCAGTCTCTGCACCACCCGCCAGCCATTACACAAGAACATAATAAAAAGAGAAAAAAAAAACAAAAAGATAAAAACGAAGAACTAAAAACAAAACTTAATTACTCATCAACATTTCTGAACGCAACATTAACATTATAAATATCTGAATGACATATGGGGTAGACGAAAAAAAAATAATAAAAATAGGGAATACAAACAAAAACACAAGACTAGTACAGTACACAGCGTCATTGGCACCGAGATATACGCGTTTCATATACACGCAAATAACTAAGTTTTTCGCGGTTTCGCGCTTAAATTCGATGTGCCTGAGCGATCAGTGCCGCGTTTGGTCGCATGTGTTGAGGTGCTTGCAACCTTTTGGTGCTTCTGTGACAATGTATCGTACTCCTCCAGTGTAGTGATTTTTACGATGTCATCTGCGATTTTCACTACAATGGTACCATCTTGCGTCCAGCAAGCACGCATACCAAAATGTTGGCGAGCTTTAGCAAAAATCTGCTGCCGAGGTTTCGTCAGAAACTCCTTCAGCGACAATGAAGTGCCCTTCAGTTTGGACTTGGCCTTCCAGACTGCTGACCTTTGCTGGCAATCGGAAAACTTCACTAGTAAAGGCCGGTGATGTTCCTTGTTGCGGGCTCCAATACGGTGACACTTCTTAATATGAGACGATGAGATGTTCGTCAGCGCCAACTTTTTGTGAAATATCTCCAAGATGTCCGAAATGCTGTCAGTCTTATCAGATTCAGGGTGGCCCAGAAGAAGAAGTGTCTTCCGTCGATTTCTGGTCTCCATTACGTCAAGTACACGAGCACATTCCGCGATTTGCTGTCGAAGTAACCGCAACATATTGAACATCAGTTCTCGGAATGTTCGGAACTCCTCGGCTACGCGTGCCACGGTGTCTTTAGCGGGAACTCCAGTGTGAAGCTGAGCTTCAAGTTCACTCATCCTTGCCGCAAAACAGTCCTCCAGCCTGCACTGAGCCTCCTGAATATCAGCCAGTTGAGCCATAACGGTTACGGTAAGATTTGTTTACGTTATGTCCGTGTATGTGCCGGCAGGTGGTGCAAAATTATGTTACAGTCACATATAAGTGATACAAAACTCTTAAACGAAGTTGTGAAGTATAAATAAACTGAAAACTATTTTAAAATTTAAATTTTAAGTCGAGTCGATTTACGAACACGTCTATAAGTTTTGTCTAAAATTTTAGGTGCAGCACGGAGTCTAGAAATGTCTCCGAAAGACGGCAATAGGCTAGCTTCTAATTTACGTGAAGTTAATACAAAGCTGGCAAAATACGGGTGCAGAAACGGGCGTTAGCTTATGTATGTATGATGGCCTCGAGGTTTGGGCGCGCGGTCGAGAATCTCGACGGTCGCGGGTTCGAACCCCAGGCACACACCTCTGACTTTTCGAAGTTATGTGTGTATTCAAATTGAATTATCACTTGCTATACCGGTGAAGGAAAACATCGTGATAAAACCTGCACACCTAAGAGCTCTTAAAAATTTCTTAGGTGTGTAGTCCGCCAACCCGCACTAGGCCAGCGTGGTGGACTATGGCCTAAACCCTCTCAATGGTAGAGGAGACCCGTGCTCAGCAGTGGGCGTATATGTATGGGTTGATGAAGAAGAAGAAGAAATGTATGCATCTTGTTTAAAATCGAATTACTTGCTTCTCATGACTGTCATAATGTCTAATCATGTATTTCTATCCCATTCTATTTTTGGTTTTAGTACATACTCCTTCCTATCGCCTACGGATACTAAAGTTTTACTTACATCCAAAACATTGTTCACTAGGTACACAAATCCCACTCTCATTTCTTAGATGTTGGTCAAGACAGTTGCACCCCACAGAACATTTAGTTTTATTACAATCGTACGAAGTGAAAATACTGTCGCAAGTTTGTGGCGGACACTCTATAGCACAGTCTGACAGTTCTTCGTTGAAGCCGCATTTCTGTAGCGGTGGTTTGAATGCTGTTGAGAAGGAACATGATCAGTCGATCGGTCCAGTTGATCTATTATTTGGCGAATACTAGAATGTTTTTTATGGGATAGGAGGCAAACGGTAAATAAACGCCCACATAAGAATCAACGGAGATACACTCTTCTTCATGTTGAATATCAACGAGTAAAATAGTCTATGTAATAATATTTAATTAAAATCTAAATGTAGAAATAATAATAGTAGGCCGTGAACAAAGTGGCGATAGTCCCTAGCTACTTGAAGCTCAATTGGGACGGCATCATTATAACGGATACCGTGCTATCAGTTTATTATGTAAAACGAAAATTAACTTACGAGGAACACACTCGGATTCGGGTATGCATACACCACTTGAATTTCTTCGATAGTTGCTAATGCAGTCACATCCTGGCTCACAAATGGCAGGATCGCAAATATTATCCGTAAAGAGACTGTCACATGTCTGAGCGCATGTGTCTTTACATTTCACTGGATTTTCGTTGAGACCACACGCTTTTTTTCCTGCAAGAATTACGGAATTAATACACTACTAAACTGAAACATTTAAAAGCTGGTATCGTAGTTTAACACGTCCAGTAGGTGAGTTAGCGATCACAGTTAGATAAAGTCACTGAATGTGTTAATATTAAATTTTAGTTCTTCATTAAAGAGCAAACCTAATGAGAATATCTAAAAAAAGATACCCTCATCCAAGATACACCCAAAAAGTAAAAAAAAATCCCTTAAGCACGAATTATGTACAGCTGTTAATATTTTTATGGCCGATGACACTTTTTTCCGAAAATCTTTTTGTTATTTCAACAACCGCTACCATTATTGATGTGAAAAATATTTTTATAGACATAAATATTAATGAAAAAGCACAAACACAAGTGTTAATTATAAAACAATATTCAACTCGTAATACTTACAAATATGTTGTTTTTAATTTCACAAATACACATGAAACCAACGTACCAGTTTTTATAAGGGTAATATTTCAATAACATAAAAACAGTGACCAAAGTTATGGACCCACATTTTTATTTTTATTTATTACCTATTTTCCCTGGAAAGGTTTTCAAAACCACATTTGAAAATATATTAATTTTGTATACGTAATGTACCCCAGTGAATGCTTAATAACGTTTTATTCTATTACATTTAATTCATCATCATCAACAGCCCATATACGTTCCATTGCTGGGCACGGGCTTCCTCTACCATTGGGAGGGTTAAGACCTTAGTCCACCACGCTGGCCTAGTGCGGGTTGACATTTAATTATTCCATCGTGACTATAACTATATACCAACCCCAAAAAATATTCCAATAGTTTACGTCAATGGCAGCATTTTAATAAATCATTTTAATATTCTGGAGAGTGCAACAAAAACGCATCGTAAAAATATAAATGATTCTACGAAATATTTTTTTATATGTAAGTACTAAATGTATTAAAACATTGAGTTAAATAAAATAATGACTGTTTATTAATGCACTTATTCAAACGTTTATTTTCAATAAATAAATAAT
Source organism: Cephonodes hylas (assembly GCA_030295005.1). Taxonomy (NCBI): domain Eukaryota; kingdom Metazoa; phylum Arthropoda; class Insecta; order Lepidoptera; family Sphingidae; genus Cephonodes; species Cephonodes hylas. Next base: position 8,963,832 of record AP025372.1, on the reverse strand, counting down.
TAAAAAATTACAAGTTGCAACGAGTTGTGATATCGCCGATCATTGAATTATATATAAAAATGGAGTAATTGCGTAAGAACCATTCTTATTCGTACCCAATACCACTAACTACGTTGATAAGAAAAAACATAAAATTGGGTGCTGTATTATCCCTTGATTCCCCATAGAGTTAAATACTACAAAAATGGCGAATCGCCATTCTTCGCGTTAATCTTACGGCACTCCTTGGCGCTGATACAGATGTCGGAGTCATTTCTGTAGTAGTTTTTGATGCAGACACAGCCTGGCTGGCAGTTCAGAAGGAGACTATTGACAGGCGGAGAATCGATGTCTCCGCACGTTTCACCCAGGTAACTTCTAGGACAGGAATCCCATACTTCATGCCGACGCGTACATTTTACAGGAGCTAAAAGATTGAAGGAAACTAAGTAAAACCACAGCAAATCTTACTGATGCTGATGAAATGGGTGTTGGTGATTGGTTACTGAACAGTACTCATCATCATAAAATGTTTTTGTTCACGAACGCAAATTTATAACCGACCAATGATGGTGCGATCTCATGCCACAGGCAAAAGCTACCACAGTGATACCTTTCATCAATCAATTATATTTTTTTCGCTGTATCAATCCAAAATTAGTTGCGTCAACAAAATGCCAAACAAGATTTAACTTACGACAGTCAGCAGCTGCAATGCACCTCCTATCTTCTCGACTCCGTCTCTTATGGTTGACCTTACAGATACATCCAGAAAAGCAAGGGCTGAAGGGATAGTATTCGCATATGACGAATCCTCGACTATCGTCTACAGGACAGTAATCGTTCGGGCAATTGGATTTGCATTGGACAAAGGTTCCGTTGGGACCACAAGGATTACCACCTAAAACATATAAGAAGCAGTATTTAGTAAAGAAAAAAATATAACCTGCTAGTACAGAACTACAGAATATTACTGGTTTAAACAAAAAAACAAATTTAAGGAATTTCATAGCGAAATTTTATGAATTTCATAGCGAACCTTGTTCCTTCTTTGGTTCTGACTGTAAAAAAAAAATATGACGATAAACTATTTAACAATTAGTCATCAAAAATAATGCATGTAATCTTGATCTGCCAAATTTAAATTCAATAAAAACATCAAGATAAAACGAATATCTAACAAAATAATACATAACATGAATAGACACGACATTAATAAAAAATAAATATACCAACTTAGATAATTACCTTTGCATTTACCCGGCAGAATACATTTTCCGCCATTTTCGGATAAAATATACCCAGGCTTACACTCACAACCTACGGCAAGACAAAGTTTCTTGCACGGCGTTGCATCTGGAGAGTCACAAGTCGAAGGACAAGGAGGAGGACACTTTTTTACAACGGCATGAAGATCATAGTTACATCCGAGGTTATCTGAAACAGAATTAATTTGTTCAACCATTTTATGTCCATCGATTGTTATAAAAATAGAAATAATAACTTTTTTTTTTCAATTTTTTATAAATAGTAAGCTGCCTCGTTTTACTTTAAAGGAATTAATCAAAACAATGATCGGTTGACACTTTTTCGACAATTTCAATGCCAGAATAGTGACAATAATAAAATTTCGTGTTAATTTTTTGCCATAAAGTAACCAAACCTAATCATCTAAACATATTCATACAGTCTATGGCGGTCATTCATGAAAAACAGTTGCCACTTACCTGGGCACTCTTCAACTTTAATACACGTTCCCCCTTTCTCGGATAATATGTAACCGTTTTTACATTGGCAACCGTCTATATTTTCTGTTGGTGGTGCAACATACGTGCAATTTGGTGGATTAGGAACAGCACATCTAGGTCTACATTCAGGCTTTACTGGGCACTGGCCAGCTGTAAATAAATCAAAGCATATTTATAAAAAAAGTCTTGTTCATCAATATTCCATTTATATTTTTGATATAAAACTTATCATGTAACGTTAATTTTACTTTTTTTATTTGATAACTTTGTTAAAATATTTAACGGACTTGTTATTCTTTTGGGTTCAAGTCGTAGTCAAACTAACATTATTAGAGATTAAGTATATAGGTAATAAAAGAAATCGACATACCAAAATACGTTGATGCGTAATTACACCCAATCAAAACGTAAAATAACGCAAAATGAATGAACATGACAACAAATAACTTTGATATCCATACGTAAAATGAACCGGCAGTAACAAAACCGTTTAGTTTTAAAAGGCGAACAAAAAACACACGTTGAGGAAAACGAGTTTGATTCAAACATTCGCAATATACACGATCTGTTATTCTAGTCATAATGGAGTCTGGGAAGTCCCGCAGAACAGTGTGCCGTGCTTTGATTATTTTTACTAATATTTAAAAACCAAAGTACCTGTTGTACTTTGGTATGTAGGATATACTGAATAAGCCCAAAAACTACTGGAATCAATAAATTGGTCATTGATTATTCGTATAAAACTAAAATGTAAAAGGCCGAAATGTTTTAGTATCACTTAATGGTTTTAAATTAGTTTAAGCCCTTAGTAATAGATGAACTAATATTTTTTGTGCCTGCCCTAGATTGGAATCTAAAATCCGAAGGTCGACTGATAGAAATATCTACTACTATTATAATAAAATTAGAGCAATATAGCATACCTACTGTAATATTAATAATAATAAATCTTTTGAAACAGTTATATTTCTTATCTTACGTAGCGCAAACCATAAGATTCTTGAAGATAACTTCAAGTTCATATAATATAGGAACTTTTATGGGACTTATATTTGTTTTGCCAAACAATGAACTTTCATGTACATCCACCGCTAAAGTAAAATTAAAATTCCTTTACAACTTCTTAATATTTTACCACATTAATATTTAAAACAAAGCGTATAATATTGAAAAATAAAATTTTATTACCTCATAACAATAATTTTGAAAAATATTGGCACAAAAACTACCCATAAAACTAACAATAAAAACGAAGTGCAAGAAAAAATATATGAAGTCGAACGCACGATATGATACTTAAGATAATATTAAACACGAACAAATTTGCTCGACCTCAGTAAAAAAAACTTTTCTTCGTGGGTAGTTGCCTGAAGTACGTTACTAACTTGTGCTCCCCGGGATAAATTTAATAAAAATACGTATATCACAGTTTATAACATTTAATGAAACTTTAACAATCGTATTACTTGCCGGTATATTGTCTCCTTTATAAAAATCCTCTTTCAACTGCAATTTACGTGTACACTTCTACGGAAAGTCTTCATGGATTCCGTCAAGGATACATTGGCCGAAATGATGGAGATGTTCCAGAAGAGGATGTCCGACTTCGATGCCGAGTTGCAAAAATCCCACGGCGCGACCTCCACCACCTCCAGCTTGGCAGCAGACTTTGCATCATTCCGGGCATTCATTACAAATGCCCTCGGCAATCTTCAGCAGCAAGTACAGCTCCTTGCTCGCTCCGTGGATAATATAGAGATGAGAGGGCGTCGAAAAATGTTATTACTGCACGGTGTCCAAGAAGTAAGCAAAGAAGACACGGCACTTCTTGTGGCCAATGTTGTTAAGGATCACCTTCAAATTGAAGACTTCTCAACTCTTCAAATTAAGCGGTGTCACAGATTGGGACGTTCCACAGATGCCAAAAAACCACGGCCGGTTGTTTGTAAATTTCACGACGTAGGTGTCCGAGACAAGATCTGGTTCGCCAAAACTAAATTAAAAGGTTCCGGCATAACTATGTCGGAATTCTTAACCAAGATGCGTCATGATGTTTTTATGGCCGCTCGTGAAAAATTCGGCATCGCGAAGTGTTGGACCCAGGAGGGCAGCGTCTTCGTCATTGGTGTTGATGGTGCGCGCGTCCGGGTTGCTACTTTGCAAGATGTGAACGTTTTGGATGCGACTAAACCGCCTGCACTCCGAGCTAAGGCAACGAAACCGAAGCGCGCGGCGAGTGCAAAAAAATAACACGTATCACTGCGTCTAATATCGTGTCAGTACTGGCTGGGTAATATGTTTGTTTTTGTTTTCTTGCTTATAAGTTTATATCTGACTACCTTTCTTTTTTTAATATCCTAAGCTGTCAATTTGATGCAAGGTTGGTGTACGGTCACTAATTTATGTCAACAATGACATTAATCTGTCGTGTTCCATTGTTCAATTATTGTGTATGTTGAGCATAAAAACTATCGTCAAACATTTCGTCTTCCATTGTAATGTATTTCTGTGATTGTTACTTTTGTTATTAGCGATGACGTTTTATTTTTGCACGATGTTTTTTATTATTCGTATAGTGTGATATTTACTTTTAGATATGATTAATATCATAATGCATATTTGTAATGTTTATTTTAATTTTCATAATTTTTGTACGTATTACCCGCCAGTATTTGCTTTTTTTTATTTTTTTAAATTATTCATTGTTTTTAGTGTGTGTTTAATTCATTTTTTTACATTGTAAATGTAGTCTAAATTATATAATTGTTTTTAAATTTACCGGCTTGTGAAATGGTTGTAGTTCAGTAAGTGCAAGATTGTATTTAGTATTTTTTTTATTATTATTATATTTATTTGTGTAATAAATTGAATTGTATATGTTATGAGTGTGTGTAGTGGTGACTCTGACGAGTTTCATTCCGCTTGTAGTGACGATGCTAGTTTTACTAGTATTCCAGCCCTTTGTGATATACTCTCTTCCCAATTTAGTGGTGTTTCTAAAAATTTCAATGTCGTGCATATTAACGCTCAGAGTATTCCGGCTCATTTCCCTGATATGCTAGCTAGCTTTGACTGTACGAATCTTCATGCTATCCTTGTCTCTGAGTCTTGGCTTAAGCCCTGCCTTCCAACTTCCTCTTACTCTTTGCCTGGATTTCAGCTTTTCAGGAACGATCGTGCTGCTGGAAATGGTGGTGGGGTGGCCATATACTTGCGTGCTGGGCTTAAATGTTCTTTGGTAGACTCCTCGCCCCAACCGCCACCCGTTAATAGTGGTGAGCACTTGTTCCTGGAAGTTGATCTTCTACATGCAAAAGTTCTTCTCGGTGTATTCTATTCCCCTTCTCTTCGCGTTGACTACTTCTCTTCTTTAGAATCTATCCTCATTAATCTTGTCCCATCGTACAGTCACACTATAATCATGGGTGATTTTAACACTTGTCTACTTAAAAACGATCATCGCTCTTCTTCTTTATCTGCTGTTCTAAATTCCTGTAACCTGTCTATCCTGCCTCTAAATGCCACTCATCACTTTCCCAATTCCACACCTTCTCTGCTTGATCTTATTCTTGTTTCTGCTCCTCACCTTGTCGATAGCCATGGGCAATGCTCAGCTGATGCTTTCTCTTACCATGACCTAATCTATGTTTCATATAAACTTCGTCTTCCTAAAACGAGGGGTAAGATTCTGATGCAGCGCTCTTTTCGGGATATTAATTTTGCAAACCTACGAGAGGATGCCGGCAACATTGACTGGGGCCCTTTGCTTAATTCGAGTTCGATTGATGAGAAGGTCGAAATCCTTACAGCTAAGCTCAATAATTTGTATGATGTGCATGCTCCTGTTCGACCGATTAAGGTAAAACATTTCCCGTCACCCTGGCTCACGGATGAAATAAAAACGGTCATGTCCAAAAAAGCTGCTGCGAAGGCAAAATTTAAACGGCGACCTACTCCCCTTAATTGGGATAGGTACGTAGCAATCCGTAATCACTGCAACAAGATGTGTAGGAATGCCCAACGCCGACACGTCCACGCTTCCGTTGAGAATGGGAATCCAGCTAAAGTCTGGAAATTTCTTCGATCTATGGGAGTTGGAAAATCGCGTCCTGATTCTATTCCTAATCATTTAGATATTAACTCTCTAAATACACACTTCACTGATGTGCCACTTTTCAACAGTGCTACTAAGCATAGAACTATTACAAATCTTTCTTCTATTCCAACCCCGAAGTATCCTCAATTTTTCTTTAGTCAATTTACTGATTGTGATGTTAAAAAGAGCATTTTGTCGATTTCCTCTAATGCCGTCGGAGTTGATTGCATCAGTCGCAACATGGTGGTGCATATCCTCGATGAAATTCTTCCTACCATTTGTCATATCCTCAACTTTTCTATCACCCATTCCGTCTTTCCATCCCTTTGGAAAGAAGCTGAAGTTATCCCTCTCCCTAAGCGTTCCAACCCAAAATCTTTCGCTGACTATCGTCCTATTTCTATCCTACCTTTCCTTTCCAAGGTCCTTGAAAACCTCATCCATCTTCAGCTTAGCTCCTTTGTAGACATCAATAAACTCCTAAACCCATTTCAATCCGGATTTCGTCGAGGTCACAGCACCACTTCTGTCCTGGTGCATGTCACAGATGATATCCGAGCGGCTATGGAGAATGGAAAGGTAACGATACTCGCATTACTTGATTTCAGTAACGCTTTTAACACAGTTGACTACGATGTCTTGCTGAGTACATTAAGCTCTATTAACATATCTCCAACAGTAATTGACTGGTTTCGAAGTTACCTGATGGGGCGGCAGCAGCGTATACGAGTTGATAATACTGTTTCTTCTTGGCGTAATACATATGCTGGTGTCCCTCAGGGCGGCGTTTTATCTCCTTTGCTCTTCGCGTTATTTATTAACTCTATCTCTAATAATCTTATTTCCTCCTACCATCTGTATGCAGATGACTTACAAATTTATTATCATGCTCCAGTAGACAGGGTGACTGAGGCTGTTGCTTCAGTTAACAAAGACCTTGCACGAATTTGTGACTGGAGCAATAAGCACGGTCTAAAAGTCAATCCTTCGAAGACCCAAGTCATTGTTGTTGGCAGCTCCAGGATGATTGCCAAAGTTGATTTCGTCGCTCTACCGCAAATTGTGTTTAGTGGATGCGTTGTCCCTTTTAGCGACAAGGTTAAGAACCTAGGTGTTTACATCGACAGGCACTTATCCTGGGGTCCCCAATTGCAAGAAGTTAGCCGTAAATTGTTGGCTGCTGCGGGGTCCCTTCGTAGGTTGCGAAATTTTCTACCGATTCCCACAAAGATTGCGCTGGTTCAGTCCCTTCTCTTTCCTATCCTTGATTATGGTGATGCTAGCTATCTTGATCTCTCCGAAGCCCAATTTGAAAAACTTGAGCGACTTCAGAACTTTTGCATACGGTTCATATTTGGTCTTCGCAAATATGACCACGTCTCCGAATTTCGTGTTAGACTCAAGTGGGTATCTATTCGCCTTCGCCGTAATACTCGTATACTTCTGCTTCTTTTCCAAATCTTATTTAATCCCACAACTCCACGTTATTTAAAAAATAGGTTCCGTTTCCTTAGCGCAACACATGCACGACATCTTAGGTCCTCAGATAATCTTATCCTTGAAATACCTAGGCACAGCACCACATTCCTCAGCAATTCCTTTACAGTCCATGCTGCACGTTTATGGAATGAATTACCACTAGAACTGCGAAAAGCTAAATCGCTTTTAACTTTTAAAAGGCTTCTCCGAGCTCACTACGCTCAAATTTAAATTTCCTATTTTTATATATATATATATATATATATATATATATATATATATATATATATATATATATATATATATATATATATATATATATATATATATATATATGTATTTATAGGTATGTATATTTATATATGTGTATATAGTGTATATTATGTATGTATGGTTATGTATGATCTAGTTATATATAATATTATTTATTTGTATTTACAAGACAACTGCCACTACTACAACTTTTTTTTTTTTATTCCGGTACCGTGGGTTGTCTGGAAGAAATCGCAGCTAGCGATAAGACCGCCTGTTGTAGCTATATATTTTTTTTTATTATTATTAATTATTGTCAAAGTTGTTTGTTTCAATTAGTTATTAAGGTTATGTTATGTGTTAAATTAAGTATCTATATAGTGTACAATAAAGTATATTAAATAAATAAATAAATAAATAAAAACTCGTAACTTTTTAAGTAAAATTAATTCAATCTTTTAAAGCGTTATTTAATTTAAAATGTGATAATTTATTAACAAACAAATGATTTTTCTTCCATTTGGATTCATCCATTGCGTCAAATGATACGTTGTCGTTAAAGATTGTACGAGAACTTGAAATAAAAACTGTAAAAATTATTACTGACAGTATAATCTGTGTTATGTAAATCCATTAAATAGCAAAAACTCTAAATTCTCGTGCTCGACACAATTAGTCGTCATCAGTCCATCATCACTCTAGGTTAGTGCGTGTTGATAGTACAATTGCGACAAACACACCTAAGAAATTTTTAAGGATTTTAGCATTACTTTCCGTCGAATAAGAATGACTAGTAAAAAAGAAAACAAGACCGAAAAACAGTGCTAGTATATGAAAAAAAATTAAGGACTAATTTCGAAGCCTTTAATGTTTAAATATTGTATATCCTCGAAATCTAATTTATTGATCGTTGTTTCTAACTTTGCTGGCCGTGGGACTGATACGTCAAAATATTCAAACATTCAAAAGTTTTATCATATTCAAAATTTTGTTCGAAGAGAAAGGCCGTTTTAATCAATGATCTTTGACCGTACTTCCGCGAAATGAAGATAAATGTCCATTGTATATATGTATATAAACAGGCTAGCAATTACTATATGAATATTTTTCTGTACAAAATATAGGTACAAATTAATTTAGTAAGTGAGCCACGTAACAAAACACAATACTTCATGTTTTTCAGGAATAATTTGTTTTATAGATTATTTAAATTTTATTACTTTTGTTTACATAAATTTGAAATGATTCCAATCAATTCATATCAATTAGAGCACAGACCTATTGACAACTGAAAGTGTTCAGGCCTCAAGTCGCAAATTTGTAAGCTTGCGGACAAAAGGCATAAGAAATGTTTAAAATGCGTGATGATTCATTATGAATAACTGTTATTTAAAAAATCTGGGGTTTTCCTGGTATTACAATCCTTGATTACCGATCGTTGAATTCTCTATATTAGTAACTATTCGATTAAGTACCTGGTAAATTTTAACATAGTAAATATCCAACTTAAAACGACGAAAGGCATTAACATACCAAGTATTTTGGTATTCAATTTCCGTTTGTTCGAAATCGTAAAGCGATCTCGCAATTGCCGATCCGTGCTAGTTCGAAATATTTTCTGTTAGATTTACTTAAGCCGAAAGAACCTGTTTCACTTGGATCTTTGGCTAAGCCATTGAATTTCCTCCATAAAGCCCGGATTTATTTCCACTTTTCAGTTTTGTGTTATTCGCTCAAAGGCATTCGGACAAAGAGATCCGATACAGGTACTTACGCATCTACTGGGACCCGAAATTCTTTTAGGAATATTTTCCTTTAAGCGTTCGAGGGGTATCGGTTATTTATTATGAATAATAAAATATTGACATCGTATTATGAAGTATTGATTTTTATTTTTGTTTCAGAGCGTTATGAGACTATCGTTTGGACGCGTAGTACAAAAATAACTCAGAATCACTTGTTCAGATCTCAGGCAAATAATATGAAGCGCTTTTTAAAGTAACATTATTAAAAGATCATAGCATTCTTGGCACTCAGTTATAAAAAATTTGGCTCAAGCGTTTTTATACCTAACACAAATATTACTTACAAATATTTGAATAAAGATTAAACCAACTATGTTTCGTTAGCACGCACTTAATCTAAAACATCTATAAAATAAAATAATCATTAAAACACTCACGGCAGTCAATAGCGGGGATGCAAATGTCGCTGCTATTTCTATAGAAGCCCTTCTTGCATACACATTGGGGATCGCAATATGAATACGGCTTGTTACAAACAGTTTGATTCTTGCCGATGTCATCACATCTTTCGGCCAAACAGTTTGACGGGCAGGAATTCCATTCTTCATTTTGTCGCTTACATTTTACTGGAGCTGAAGTAACAAAATACATTGGGTTAGTGGAAACTAGGCCCGTTAGTCAAACCACAGACATAAATGATTCCCTAAAGGAATCATCATCAATACAGATAATATTTACGTCCACGTTTAAGCAATTGTGCCTGAAGTTCAATATAACAGGAGACAGAATTTTTTAGGGCACATTTCCAAAACCCATACTTGGCCTTAAAATTTTCTACTATAAATATCCAATAACACGATCGATTCAAGGCGAGACGAGAGATTTATTTGTATGTAAACCACTTTAGGTACTTACGGCAATCTGTAGTTCGGATACACTTGGTGTCATTTTGATCAAGTCTCCGGTAATTAGCTTGGCAGACACATCCAGAACGACACGGGTACGGTGGAGAGCAGGCCACTCTTGCTCTGCTATCGTCCTTCGGGCAGTAATCGGTTGGACAACCCGCCTTACACGCAACAAAGGTTTCGTTCTTCGTACAAGATTTAGCACCTATAGATTAAAAATTATGATCATCATCACTACCATCATTATTAGAAAATAGAAGCAAAATGTTGAGTGTGCCATTTTCCTTACAGATCATTAGGAGACGAGACTGTTATCGCTCCTCATTTGCTATACGCATGCTAAATAAGATTATCTACTTTAAAGAAATACTATTTATTATCTCTTCTACTTTAATAAAAATACCAAAATGCCATATCGTACAATACACATGTATTGATCCAATACTTTTCAAAGTCTTTCACACACCTTATCTCTACTACCCCAATTAAGCAAATACTTTTAGATCATATTTACCAGGACAGTCCTTCAATAAAATACATTTCCCTCCAGATAATACGTAGCCTGGCTCACACTCGCAGCCGACCTGAGGACATAATCTTGTACAAGGTCTGATGCCAGTTGGATATTCACATGTACCCTGGCACGGGTTGGGGCATTTCTTGTAAACGGCATTATGAGGACATTTCACTGAAATCAATTTTCATATTATCTTACTTGTGATTAAAGACAGTCTGTTAATGCAACCTAGTAAGCGTTTACGCAATTTACATTCAAAAAACCTCATAGGCATACAAATGCCTTCTTTGATAAATTAAGTATTACTAAAGATCTTTATGCTTGAATTAGTAATCGTAATTGCCTAAATGCTAATTAGAAAATAGAAGCATATTACAAAGACGAATGCACAAAACATTTTTATTTTGGGTAAAAAGTTCTAAACTTTAACAACCATGTTGCCTTAACACATATCAACAGTTGAATGAATCAGAAAATCTTTGAGTAAAAAAATTATCATTTTTTCTCCTCACCGCAGTCCTTTGCTGGAATACAAATATCACTTTCATTCCTGTAAAATCCTTCCTTGCACACACACTGAGGCTCACAATAGGAGTAAGGCAAGTTACATTCAGTTTGGTTCTTGCCAATGTCTGTACATCTCTCCGCCAAGCAGTTTGAAGGACAAGGGTTCCACACTTCATTAGGTCTTTTGCATTTCACTGGAGCTACACAAAACAATTTGATTTTTAACTAGTTTTTAGTTATTTACAATTTTTCCCATCACTGTTAAAGCACATTTGAGATATTGTGAATACCTACAAAACTTAAAAAATATCAGAGGTGTGCCTGGGACTAAAACTCGTTACCGACGTGATTTTCAAACTTCTCGGGGGCAAATCCGTATTTAAGCATAAAAAATTGTTCGTTTTTTTTCTGTATTTAAGTCTGTTTATAACTTTCAAATATATGACACACCAAAAATATTTTCACAAAAATACATGTCAAATTACAAAACAGTGGACTAGGGATTTATAGTGGATTAGGGAATACTTACGGCAGTCAGTGGCCAGAATGCATTTTTCTTGGTTTGAACTTAGCCGCAGATGATTAGCTCGGCAGGCGCACCCAGACCGGCACGGGTTTGGCGGATCGCAAGCTATTATGGCCCTACTGTCGTCCACGGGACAGTAACTATTTGGACAATTAACATTGCATGCCACGAAGGTTTCATTTCTCTTGCAGTATTTGGCAGCTACAGAATCAGAAAGAACATAGGAATACATTACTAACATGTACATAAGTAGTTAAATTGTTATGATACTTCAGTACTTTACAATGAATTATAACTTGTTTAAACGATGAAAGAAAACATAGTGATGATACCTGCAGACCTAAAAGTTGTGTAATCCGCACAAGGCCAGCGTAGCCTAAGACTAAGGCTAACTGTAAAGGGCGCCCGTGTCCAGCAGTGGTAGGTATATGGGCTGATGATGAGTGAATGAATGAATGATTCTTACCGGGACAGTCTTTTAGTAAGACACACTTTCCTTCAGATAAAACATAGCCTGGTTTGCATTCGCAGCCATATTGAGGACAAGACTTTAAGCAAGGTCTGGTGCCACCAGGATATTCACATGTGCCTTGACAAGGGTTTGGGCATTTTTTGTAAACAGCATTAGGTGGACAGGTTCCTAAAAACACACCATATTATACTTATTATATTTAGCGTACACCTGAGTCTAGTTAGAAATTGAGATTCTGTTAGAAATTGGAAGTGACTCCAAGACTAGTTCATTATTATTATTATATTCACTATTACAAGCCTAGACTAATATGTGAACAAACTAAATGAGTAATTAATGTAATTTAAAATGTAAACCAAAATAATAATTAGTTATATTGGAAAAAAAAAACATTAAAGCAAAAAAAAGAAAGTTGCTTTAAATAACACATTTAACTTTGGAATAAATATTAATATTATTATCATTCTTACCGCATTCTATTGCTGGAACACAGATATCACTTCCATTCCTGTAAAACCCTTCCTTGCATACACACTGAGGTTCGCAATAGGAGTACGGCTTGTTACACCCTGTTTGATTCTTGCCAATGTCAGTACATCTCTCCGCCAAGCAGTTTGAAGGACAAGGATTCCATACTTCGTTGGGTCTTTTGCATTTGACCGGGGCTGCATGCAAAAATTTAATAGTGCAATTGTAATCGATTTGTAATTACTTCATTTACATCATAATTCTAAATTTTGAGATCTAATTATACAAATAATCGATATGAACACCTGTGAATGGTCACAAAATTAATACGACTGTTACGTGGGGCATAAAACATAATTGTCTAAAATTTCATTGTTTTTACTTATTGGTGTACGCAATTATGTACCTATTGTTCTCTTAGGAATACAAGTGTGTAAGTAAACTTACGGCAGTCAGTGGCCAAAATACATTTGTCTTGATCTCGACTCAGCCGTCGATGGTTGGCTCGGCAGGCGCACCCAGACTTGCACGAGTTAGGTGGATCGCAAGCTATTATGGCTCTACTGTCGTCCACTGGACAGTAACTATTTGGACACTTTACGTTGCATGCAACGAAGGTTTCATTTCTCTTGCAGTGTTTGGCACCTGGATGAAGTAAATTAATTTATTTATCATAAAGTAACTTCTAATCTCCGTTTCAATACTTTTCTAAACCACCTTTTTAGTATGATTGTATCACAAAATGTGACATCGCAGTAAAGCATCCCCTTTGCATTTATCCTAAATTACGAGCGTATTTTATACTACAAATTCGACATTCAGCCACAATTGGACCTAGATATTTTTTCAGGGCGAGAATCGTACATGCGACACATAGTGGTGAATTATCGCATTGACCTCGTCTAACGAAAATCAGTATCAAAAATGTAATAATGAATGTAGGTAGTTGAAATATAGCTTATATAGTAAATGACTACGTAAATAATTTACCTGGACAGTCTTGGAAATGAACACATCTTCCATGAGGTGACAAAACGTAGCCCGGTTTACACTCGCAGCCATACTGCAAACAAGCTCTTGGGCATACCTTTAACCCGTTCGGATATTCGCAGGTTCGTGGGCAAGGATTTGGGCATTTCTTATAAACAGCGTGTCTATGACATATTACTGGAATAAAGCATTAAGTTCAAATTCTAGATATTAGATTTGACAAACTTCGTTAACAATGTAAGAAAAATTGCAAGCGAATTAACTACGAAGACAGACAAGGACAGGTAAAGATTTCAGGATTAGAAGAAAATATAATTACTGTGGTTAGTGAAGGCGAAGTTTAGAAAATTAATAAAGACGCCATAGTTTCGAATGCTGTCACAAGCAAGACAGAATTTGGAATCAATTAAATTCTTTTAATTACTTTTTACATCGCAGAAATTCTTGGAACGTTTTTTAATCCAAGTTTTGGATCCGTGAATTTATTGGTCCAGTACTCGTGGTTATTAATTTTAAACTGAAATTAAAAATAAACTAAGAAAACATTCATAAAATTCGTAGTTTTTTTAAACTTTACAAGTAACAATTTACAAAAGTGTTCGGTTTATCAGTAGAAGTATGATACATAAACATATATTATCTATAACTAGTATATTAATATTCTTAAGTGATCTAAAAGCTCGTCGCGGCCGAGGTCTTTGTATTAACGAAATTGCGCGACAAGCTTTTAAATCATTTAAGAATATTAATATACTAGTTATAGATAATATATGTTTATGTATCATACTTCTACTGATAAACCGAACACTTTTGTAAATTGTTACTTGTAAAGTTTAAAAAAACTACGAATTTTATGAATGTTTTCTTAGTTTATTTTTTAAATTTTTCGTGCATAATAAAAGCTTGATTTTAAAATATGTTTTTCACCGTTAATTTATTTTCGACTTTTTAGTTGGAAACTAGTGTTCCTATGGGCACCTTCCAACTTCTCATGACACCAGATCAACGATACCTTGTTATTATGTTGTCACTGAAAATACAAAGGCATACCAAATTTTAGCTTAATTGGTCCACAGGAATCGGAGTTCCTATGGGCTTCTTCCAACTCTTCGTCAGATCAGCTCTATGATACCTTGTTACTATATTGTCACCGAAATTACATAGGTATACCAAATTTCAGCTCAATCGGTCCAAAGGAATCGGAGTTCCTGTGGGCTTCTTCCAACTCCTCAATAGATTAGCTCTATGATACCATTTTTTGTATTGTTACCGAAATTATGAAGAGATACAAAATTTCAGCTCAATTGGACCATAGGAATCGGAGTTCCTATGGGCATCCTCCAACTCCTCATCAGATCAGCTCCATGATACCATATTCTTGTATTGTTACCGAAGTTACGAAGAGATACAAAATTTCAGCTCAATTCGATCATAAGAATCGGAGTTCCTATGGCCATCCTCCAACTCCTCATCAGATCAGCTCCATAATATCATATTTTTGTATTGTTACCGAAGCTACGAAGACATACCAAATTTCAGCTCAATTGGACCACAGAAATCGAAGTTCCTATGGGCATCTTCCAACTCTTCGTCAGATCAGCACCATGATACCATATTTGTGTATTGTTGTCGAAGTTACAAAGACATACCAAATTTCAGCTCAATCGGTCCACAAGAACCGATGTTTCTATGGTCATCTTCGAACCTCATCATCAGACCAGCTCCATGGTACCATATTATTGTATTGTCATCCAAGTTACGTCGGTATACCAAGTTTTAGTACAATCGGTCTATTGGAAGTGGTTCAAATCTTCATTGCAAGATTTGTAAACATACAAACATACATACATACATACATACATACATACATACATACATACATACAAAAGTGAAGTTAAATAAAAGCTTGTAATAATTATTAATATAATAATTTTCGATATTGATTATACCTGGACAGTCCTTAGGTAGTATACATTTTCCGCTTGATGATAACACGTAACCCTTATTACATTCACAACCGTACTCTGGAGTTGGTTTGTCGCATTTTGTTATGTTCTTGTGGTTGCTACATGTTCTCGGACAGGGATTGGGATACCTTGTGTATGTGGCATTTCTGTCCCCATGACAGGAGCAGCTTTCTGTAAATTACCGTCTATATTAAATCTCCCGGATTTATCCCGTATATACGTAGAATATAAAAATATTTATTATGCGTGTATTTGTGTTGTTTATTAATTTAAAAACTAGCCATCTCGATACTCCCATTTGAGTATATCCTCAAAATAAACACTAAACTATGTTCTTTGTTGACAAAGTCTTATTCAGAGAACACCTTCATATTTAAAAGCCATGGTTCAACTGTCTTGCCCTTTTGTTTTGAGTTTATTGTTTAAATTTTGTGTAAGCAGTCTTTTTAATCTTGTTTACTTTAGGCTTAAGATTTTCATACTGGTTATTGCTATCAATAATTTATTTTTGTACAGAATGCAGATCGAAACCTTATATCGAATATTCTCATTACAGCATGAACATAATAATAATTTTGGAAAAGACATCTTTGTATATGTATTTGTTTTAAGTAAATATATCACAGAATGAAAACCAAAATAATACACAATAACTTTATTTACATAAATTACAAAAGAATACGCTGACAAAATACATTATGAACAAATATCCTTAAGAATAAGATAATGACGCAGATTCCCCCAGCTCCATTAGTCATGGTTGATGTAGCTGATGATACATAAGATGTTACTTTCGTTGGACCTGCATGAGCGTGGCCGTGGATAAAGCCAGATCCGCTTCCTGATGATGCTGAATAAGACTCGCCATCTGAACATCAAATATTAATCTTCAATTGTTTTTTGATTTTTAAACACACTAGCATTGCTTGAAAGCGTTTTTTGCGACGAGGTTGCCTGTTTGTTTGTATTTAAATGTTGTTCTAAAATTGTGATTCTTTTTTGTTACTTTATTGACGGTGGTAGTCAATTATTCATATCAAGTGACTGCTTTGAATCAGTAAATGCAGAGTAGTACAGAGCGCTAAAGTAACTCTTGAGTGTAGACAAAATTATGCCATCCATTACCAACTCTATGTACTCCATTATCAATAGTTTACAAACAAAATTTTCAATCGTATTCAAAATCCGATTCTCTATTTGCGTGTCTTTGTCTCGGGTGTGTGTGCTCTTCAAAGTGTCATGTGGCTTCTTGATGCTTTAAAATTTATATTGATTCTGTGAGACTCTAAATTCAGTAATAGTTTCTAATCTAATATCCATAACATAAACTTTTATGGTATTTTTATGACTTCGTAAAATTTAACTTTCGTATTAAATAATGCAAACAATCATTTTCTCGCAGCCAACCATTTTAGCCGGTCGAATTCTCAGTAAAATTTAAAACTTGTTCAAGGATTACCTTGATTAGAACCGCAGAAAGGTAAGATTACCTACTTCAACCTTATGTAATTTTATAATAAGTAACGACATCTAACATTAATTGCGTCTCTTTATTTACCCTATATTTATAAATATATGGTAAACAAGCATACAGAACCATCGCATTTTTCTATAATGTTGTCGCAGAACGTTTGTATAAAAGATTGCACCTGTTCGGAGGTCACCCTGAAACTTCAATACCAGTGTGCAAGATTATTTATTTGTATACATTTTCCGCTTTAACAAAGAACTTCGAAGAAATAATAACAATTAACAGCTGTTAATATATGCCGTGAATTGCTTGTTTGTAAAACGTCATATTTAATACATTCAAGCAAATGATACGCAAAGGGAATATATAATAATAATTTGTGAATGACAAACCCTTTGAAAAAAGCATGTATTTCGTCGTTACTTAATAACTCCAAGGTTAAAAAAATATCGAAACTACGAATGCATGATGTCTAAACAAGTTTTTTAGCTGTCATAAAACTATAACTACCTAAAAACACGACTTATTTTATGGCTTCCGTGACAAACTGTTATCATCAAATATAAAGTATAAAATTACTATTAACGGCTTTTAAAACACAATCGTTCGGTAAATCCACAGATTTTTGATGGTCACAAATTAACAGACATTAACAGATGAGTATGTTTCCATTAGACATCTCGGTCCTTTTGTTACATAGGTACTCATAAATATTTTCAACGATAAAAAAGATGAGGAAATTTAAATTCTTTAGCTAAATGAAGTTGAAGTTGATTGTTCCCATCACACTTATGTAACAATTTATTTTCGAGACAAAAACTCTACGTCAAGATACCCACTTAAGCCTTTTGGTTTTGTTAATTAACTGTAACAACAAATATCTTGACGGGATAAATTTAAACGAGTAATTATAAACTTAAAAAAAAAAATAAAAAAATCCCACTGATGACGAGTCCATGACTGATGAGTCCATGTGAAATAGCCGAAACCCTTTCGACAAAAGATTTTTTACATCAGATTCCTTTAAAACTCTATATAATTTTATTAGATACAATTTAAATAAATTTGTTTTTGTATGAACAATTTAATAAAGCAAATCTACTCAACAATACTACTGGAACAATACTAGTGAACTCCCGCATATTATAATGTTACTGAGAACAACGAAAACTTCAATTAAAGCAACGACTGCAGCAACACTTATTTGTGTTTCAATCTTCTCGATTTTGAGGATACGTGTGTTATGAAATTATTAAAACTAGTTGAGCTTTACCAACATTTGCGGAACTCTACCAATATTGAAGGAAAACACAATTTTGGAAAATGTCAAATTATGTTGCTACACCGTACGGGTAAATGATAACACTGTCCCAGATTGCAAGTGCAGGGCTGTCCATTATTACGCAGTGAAAGACGTTAATTTCACGAAACTGGATACTATAACGTAGGCCTAATTAGAACGTGGGCTGTTCTAATTAAGCTTCGATGAAAGAATAATATTCGTGATTATTTCTAAATGTGTTGTGAAGATGTTGTAGTCACAAAATTAACCAGAGTACATAAATATTAATAGCTAAAAACATGTTCAGTTACATCTTTTCAAAATATTCCTACTAATCTAAAAATAAAATCCAAAAAAATTAAAATCTGTTATGAGTGCTGGATCTGAGATCAGCCTGTTTATATATGGGAATCATTAGTCTGACAAAAATATATCGAATACTGAGGAATATACATCTATTCACATGAATACACTGATTTACATTTGTATCAACAACCCACGTTTTTGTTTTAACTCCTTTTGTTTGAAAAAACCCAACCTTTCGGTTGACTCCACGGGCATCGTCGATGCTAATAGCATAGCTTAATAAAATGGATACCAACGTTACTTCGAAAACTTAGGGGCACTAACTCCAGGACAAACATATACAATAGATACATTTTACAAAGTGGAACAAAATTAACCAAAACTTAGTAAAACTATCCAAAAATATTCTAATAAAATATTGTATCCACAAAGGCCAATGCTTCAGCGATATGTATCTACAGTGATTGATTCAACGGGGACGTAATTTGAAGCACGCAGAGCGCACAGCATCATCAATCATTTTATCATCTGCAGACCACTACCACGAAACGGGTGGATACCAACTACGATTAATTGCTGCAGAGGATACATTACACTTGCTTTCTAAAAAGGTAAAAGTTTCAATAAAGTTAAGGATAATATATCAAAGGCACATGCAAACTCCAAACAAAAAAGTTAAAAGAAACTCTTTTATAAACATTTGCTATTATTACGTGAACTGTTGAGTGGTTTTTTTTCTCCTTTTTCACCAGAAATAGGTATTTTGTAAGATTAACGTTAAAGGTACCAATCCTCTCATAATGACACGTGAAGTTGACTACAAAATACATTTTAAGAGGTTACTAGAAAAATTCTGAAGTATCACAACGAAATATTTGTATTCATCAAGTCGTTAATAAATTCTCAGTACAAGTGTTTAAATCTAGGTTAAAACGTACTAAATAATTCGGGAAGTGTAGTGGTAATGAAAAAAATATCCAAAATCCGTCTCATTAAAATGAGCGTAGCTTTGACGAAGTAGTTTCAGAAAGCAGAATCCTCTCTCTATAATCAACATAATCAAATTCTTCACGTCGGGGCAACGCATTTGTGCTCCTTTTTCACCTGCACTTAAATTTTAACACAAACGACATGCTTTTAATATAGAATTATACTGAGAGCTCCCAACATTTTATAGTGTTCATCGTTACAAAATTCAAAGCATAAAATTTTGCTAAAATTTTTTGAAAGTCCATTATTTTAGAATATGTACATTTTATTATAAATAGGAAACAAAGAGAATACGACATTAAAAAAAAAGGATTTCTATTAAATTTAGTAGGATTTTTTAAAATAGACACGAAACTAACCAGATTAATAAATAGAACAGTTTCATAAATAATTTTATAGATATGTAGGATGAACATAAAAGACAAACGAATGTTCAACAGAAATTGTAAATCTCACTAGTACATAACGAAGAATTGGATTAGGTAAGTTTAATTCATTTCAATTTTGAAAATTAAAGTTATATAACATTTTGATGACATAGGGGCCTATCAGACTATAACGTAATTTTTAATACCACACCTGCAACAGCAGTGCTTCTGGCTCCTCCACCGAAGGCTGTCCCTGCAAGCGCCAAAACCCCAATCCACACAACCAACATGTTTCTTCACACTGAACTGTTATTACCACTCATTACATTATATACTTGAAGCACGACGCGGCTCGTTTTGTTTATCATGCCAACAGTTGTGCAAAAGGAGCTAATATTTTATTGTCTCTTTAAAAAGAATCATAAACACTTGAGTTCGCCGGTGACTCACCATATTCTGCGAATGTAATTTGAATTTTAATGAGTTTATGACAAATATTTGAACATCCTTTCAGGGGACGCCTTTAGAAAAATACGTAATAGTTACCAAAGACGTATAAATAAATACAAATAAATACCAGCTTGTCGAAGAGTTGCTGCTAATAAATTATTTACGTCAAGCCGAACGAATAAGGCCGAACCATTCATAATAATATAAAAGGCCTTTAATAAGCATCAAAATGAAATGCCCTAAATCTCAATACCTTTGTGAGATATTGTTTTGTTTCTTGGGATCAGTAATTAATCACCGTATTTATTCATAAGTATGTTTCTAAAAACTGTTTTATAACACACTGTGTCAGTGAAGAAAAACATAATCTATTTAGAAATTTAAAACCACACTTTATGTTAACTGAGCGTATAATTCACGTAGAGTAATATTTTGAGTAAACTAATTTCACCGACAATCTAGTTCACATAGCTTGGCTCAACTAATTTAGTAATCTACTTTAGAGGTGCCCAACTTTACGCGGGACCGAAGTGTTGAAAACCTACTATGTTGCTCCTAATGTAATCAGAATTTACTCATCTTTTGCCACGAGGGAATGCATAGAGAAGCTCTATCCCGTACCTGATTTGTTACCATGTTACACACAACTCGTTGCATCCTCGAAGGAGATTGCAAAAAAAAATCTTAACCCACACTGCGCTAATTTTTTTCTAATCCCAAGGAATAAATGCACATGGCTTAGGCTTTATACTATTTAAAAATAATAAAATCTAAATAAATGTCACAAAGTCTGCCTTATGTATATGTAATGCGTTTTTGTATTTGCGAAAAAAAATAATAAACTCAAAAACTACTGAACCAATCTGAATAATTTTAGTATGGAAATAGATGTAAAGATAAACTGTAGTGTTTTCGTGAGATGAACACGGAATTTCAGATTGCGCCCGGGCGTAGTTGGGCCTCATAGCTAGTATACAATATTTATGAGAACGTACCAGCACTAAAAATCAACCCAAGACCAGAACACCTCCACAATAAAAACGTATTTACTTTTAATACAGCATCAAGATTGGACAAGCAGTATAATTTTATTAGCCAATTCCAACCTTATTAAATAAGTATAGATACTATTTTCACGTGGCAAAATAAAACTACGGCATTCACGACGTAAATCCAGCAATGAGCCATTAAGCGAGCCAACGTAGAATTTTATATTATTCGACGTTTCTGTAATTTCGTAGCATGTAATGCTCACACGGGACCACACAAAGAGATATTAAATTTAAAAATGTACGAAGGCGAGATTGTTCTGTGAGAAGTATGCATACTGAAAATGTTTGCTGAATCTCCCGCCTTCAAAGGGGTAGCAAGAACTGCGGGAATAAGTGGATATATTAAATTTCGGTTGAAATATTACGGCGGCACCTGCATCGCTCTACGCTCTGCCTTCTCTTTTATGTTCTTATCATGTGCACTGGTGGTAATAGTTGTGTTTACGCTCCTATAAACTCATGAATGCTTAAAGTTTTAAAACATAAGTATAAAACACTTTATGATAAATAACGTCATAAAAATCATGAATAATATAATTAAAACACATGAAAATTGGTAATCTCTTGGAGTTGAAGAGTTAAAGTTGCTTACAACTTATTCCCTTTGATTACAGAGCAGTTGAAGATTGAAGCTTTTATGTCATAGGAATTAGCAGAAAATGGAAGAATTTCGATCATCAGCTTATATTGACCATTGAATTGTCTAGTGAATTAGAAGAGCGGATTTTTTTCTGGTTTTACAAATATTAGCTTGAACAGATGTTTTCTCTTACATTTGTAAGAGAAAACATCTGTTCAAGCTAATTAAACCACTTCAGGTTTGTCTCCTTGAGTAATACTAGCCCGTGGGGAGTCGACGAATCTACAGAATACCGGAAAGATGGATTACGATTTTCAGTGAAGTAGGTCACCCAAATGGTTCGGTAGTTTTTTTGTCAGTATTATTGTAGAAATGTTTGCCAGTCTGAGCTTATATTTTTTACCAGCTGTCTCTGAACGCTCGGTGCTCTGTTTGAACAGCACCGCAATTCCCATCAGAATTGGTCTTATCACTTAGTATAAAACAAAAGGGTTAGCTATTAAGACGAGTCAAGTATTGAAAACTAAACTTCTTTTAATTTTATTAAAAAAATATATTGAAATCGTCTATCTGGAGTATTCCTTTTTTTAAATAAGATTTTTTTTGTTACGCGCCTGCGTTGACTTTCGATTTGGTTAAAATAATATTAATAAGCATATGTATGTAACAAAATATTAATATGCTAATTCCGGTCTTTCACAGAAGCTTTTTAACCATCAATATTACTTTCGCTTCGAAGTAGAAGCTTGAGAGCTTGACGCTGTTTACACTAATTATTCGTGAGTGGAGGTAAGGTGTTTTCATTCCATTACGGTTTGAAGCAATTTTGAGATAACAAAATTCGACACAGTGACCTAAGCTAGACTAACTTTGACGACTTAACAAAATTTCGCCAAGCTATCGAAGTTAGGTACGAATTAATACTCTAAATACTTTGCAGCAAAAACAGAAGGTAGGTAAAGAAAACAAAATGATGTCACAGGTAATAAAAATTAATTTATTCAAAGAAATTATATTAACAATCTAATTTATATTACTATACAATTTTGAACATTATTCAAAATATATTACAAGATATACAAATTATTATAGGTAACATTTGGCTCCCGATTCGCGGAAAAATGTGGGTTTGAAAGTTTGGCACGCCACATTCTGAGCCAGATGGAGACAAGATCTGAGCAGTTCAGTATTATTCTATACCACTGAGCAAAACAATAAAAATACATTATATCAAATAAAATTCCAAATGGCCGACAAATTGATTAGAATATTTGGGATGGTCACATGTTCATCTATAGTGTTTTTTTTGTATCGAGTTAAAATTTGATTTAATTAGTTTTAGTTAGTTAATTTAATTGTATTTATGAATGGTTTTATTTTTTTATTTAATAATTACTTATATTAAATAATTACCCATATAAATTTGTCTGCCATTTTAAAGAATATTTTTCAAAATTATTAACCACTAGAAATAATGAGTTATTTCCTACAGCACGACTTTATTCGTCACACACCATACAAAGACATAAAGTGGACGGATTATTTGCTTGTGGAGTATAATATCACAATTTTAAGTCATTTTAGCGCTACGTATGAATGCAAATAAAATATCTCAGTAATATAGAGATTAATGTATTAGTTTTTATTATTTTGATCAGTTATTAAGTACTTATATACAATTTAAAAGTAACTGGCACAAAATTCGTACATAAATTGCAGATATAAAAATTTTATTATTCCTCTACAGAACATATCTGTATATTATGCAAGATTAATTATTGAATACGTTAATATATCAAAATATATTTGATTTTATTAATTGGATTTTGGGTAAAGAAGGCATTGTAAATAAAAATGAATAATTCCTACAAATTAAACGGTGGTATGCATTTCGCAAAGTGAATGAAAAAGTAGTTAAAGAATAAAATGATTATTAAAAAGATAAAATAATAGAAAAAGAATATAAATCTGTTTAGAATTATTATGTAAAGATTTAAAAATGCAAAAACCACATTCCAGGCAAGATATAAAATTGTTTACATTTTGTAAAATATGTAAAAAAGTAAAACTTTGAGAACCTCCTCACCCCATACGTATATCTGTTGAAATATTAAGAAAACATTTCGAATATTTCCTGTATTTTTTTCCGAAGAATTTCCCCAATTTTAAAATGGCACAAAACGTAGCCAGTATTCATATATCAGTCTAAATAATGAAGTGCGCAGTACAAACAATAAAGTTCCATATAAAATTGATATGATTCATTTATATTATGAATACATAAGAATATCAGTCTGTTTATTTATAATGCCTTTTATATTCGTCTTCACAAACAATGAGGGATATATAAATAAGAACGAAAATAATATTTGCTAAGCATAAGTATGTAATTTATCATTTATTTCAATAGGTAAATAATTTTGGGCGAAGTTTAACTAAGTATCGACTAACTGAAGTAACTTTTTTTAATATTGCGGCCATGATTTTGGAAAAAAAAATGAATTTTTGGAAAAATCAATTTTACCTATTTATAACGCACGTTGTGTTCAAAGTTACTCATATTTGTGAAGACGAAGATTAAAGTACTATTAAAGAATACATCCAGTACTGCGTACTCCACTGTTTAGTCAGTACAAAAGTTATAACTATTCCACGCCACAACGGCTTTATTTACACATTCCCACATAAACCGAGTATAAAAGACTAGCCTTTCTATACGTTTAGAAAATTCGTTATTCACACTAAAGCTTATTTGTCAGTCCGTCATCCATATTCGTTGAACACATAATTATTATGATAAGACTCCGATGGACGGATGTATCACAAGGTTCACTTGAGTCTCACAGTTCATTCTACACTTGAGTATGTGGCTAAAGTTCCGTGGTGGTTTCCACGTGCTGGTCGTAACCATAGCCGCCGAAATTCCTCTTGCCAAACGTCACGTTGTCGTTGTCTGATGCTCTGTGAAGGACGAAACATAATTGAAAATATAATTCACCCAACAGTCCACACCCAGACCCGAAACAAATATTTGTGGATCAAACAAACATTTGTCTTGGTGCGGAGACCGACCCCGCCGCTACTCGTTTCGTAAGCTGGTGTCTAGCCAACTACGCTACGGGGCTATCACGTAAATTATTTACATATTTATCCCTGAAGGTATGTAGGTATTGCTAAACCTCTGTATTAAAATTAGAATTATTTGATTATGACTTAAGAAATCATCATAGACTAACCAAGCAATTTGGAACTGAGTAAAACCTTGATTCCACCTTCACATGAATGAAGTGTATGAAGAAGAAAAGTGTGATCTCATAACCTAACATGACTACAAACAGAGTACATTAGACGCGCCATGCTTCATTTAAAGTAAATAGCACGTCACTGTTACAGTGGTAAACACATGACTAACTTAAGGCTTGCTGTGAATAATAATGCAAATATGATTCAAGCAATATAGATTGCGGTCTGGGGAGAACGTATATTTTTTTTATGTGTATACTGGCATAGAAAAAGAAGACAACACTGATACGGTGAAAATAACATTAGTAATTTTTAGCACATCCCTAGAACTGTCCAGTTCAACAAAATACTTCAGCAAAGAATAAAAAATATTAAGAAAATAATTAATAATTCAAATTATTTTTTTCGCAGTGATGGCCTCGAGGTTTAGGCGCGCGGTCGAGAATCTCGGCGGTCGCGGGTTCGAACCCCAGGCACACACCTCTGACTTTTCGAAGTTATGTGTGTATTCACATTGAATTATCACTTGCTTTAACGGTGAAGGAAAACATCGTGATGAAACCTGCACACCTAAAAAGTTCCTTGGAATTTCTTAGGTGTGTAGTCCGCCAACCCGCACTAGGCCAGCGTGGTGGACTATGGCCTAAAACCCTCTCAATGGTAGAGGAGACCCGTGCTCAGCAGTGGGCGTATATGGGTTGATGAAGAAGAAGAAGAAGGAAATTATTTTTTTTAATAAGGGAAATATGGAATTGCCAGAACAAAAAAATATCAATGTGCTACTAAATATTCATCTAGTCACATTTTTTTTATTACCCATGAAACTTTTTTCCTACTGGTTAAAAAATCTTTTTTTTTCGTAAAAACTGGTACCAACCTTTGCATTCCAGGAATTTCATCATAGGCCATAATTGGCTGCGTTTTTTTCTTATGATTATTTCCGTTTATCTTCCTCCCTAACGTTGCAGCTAGCAGCCCCCCACCAACATTATTATTATTAACTCGCGGTAATGTCCCGAGAGCGTTATTCAACGCTTGCGTATTAGGCATCCGCCGATTCAAAGTCTGTGTATTACGCACAATGGATGCGTTATTGGCGATAGGGTCGAACATTTGGCTATGGTGGTTGTTCAGTGTACCACCATTTTCATTGACGCTTGAAGCGCGCGCGGTTGTAGCTGTTTCTGACAACGTAGGACTGCGTTCTCCTAGAAATAAAAATAATGTTTTTAGTAACAGTATAAGCACCACTTATGGAGACTTGACTAATAAAGATGTCTTTCTTGAGGGTGATCTTTAGATATACACGTTTCCTAGGTAAATTGTGGGGAAAGTATTGGTAAAAAACTGGTACTTTCAAATATATAGATAAGTCCCTTCGAGTGCCACATACATAACACCTATTTTTTAAATATTATCAATATTGAGCATAACATTTCTTATTTAGATACATTCAAGTTAACTTACCATTGTCTTTGGATAAGTATTGGACGCTATGAATGTTAAATGCGTGATTATTTGGACTAAAGTCTAGTTGCAGGTCCGCATCGTCAACCGCCATGTTGAGAACCTGTAATAATGAAAAACATAGTAAGGAAACATTTTTAAAATGGATAGAGTACTACAGCTAGTGGCTATAAGAGATTGGACTGATAAAGGCGAAGGAACCATAAATAAATTGCAAGTGCAGTACATATTCATATATCATTTATAAAATTAACTGGTTTACAGACTAACAAACTATACACGATTAATTTACGCGATATTATATGAACTTTATACTAATATCTGCTATTTGCTCAACCATTCACCTTCTACTGATCGTAGGAAGCTATTATAAATGAGTATAATATTTACATAGGCCTCCCTTATGGCACGCCACTGGGCTCGATCTTCGGCTCTCCTCATCCAACCACTGCCAGCCACCTTGCGGATATCACCATAAGAGAGGCCTATGTCCAGCAGTGGACGAATTAAGGGCTGTTGATGATGATGATGATGATGATATTGGCACTGCGTACCTGCGTCTCGTACCGCGGCGCGGGCTCGTCCTCGCTGGACTCGTAGCCGGAGGGCGGGCGCGGCGGCGGCATGCTCAGGCTCAGCGTGCCGTACTGCTGGACCGCCTGCTCCTTGTGCTTCTTGTATCTGGAATACGAGGGTTATGGTTTACTTAAATATTTTTTGTACCTACATACATAAATTCACGCCTGTCTCCCGTTAGGGTAGGCCCGTGCCTAGTCTCTATAGACTATAAAGCGGCAAATGCCACGGCCCAAACACAACTCTTTCGCTTTCTCCACTGACTTTATCCTCTTCATGCATGCACGTCGGTTTTGAGGACTCTTTATATTATACGTTTTATTTTTTTGTATGTTCTAATATTATATTAGAGAGGTTTATTGGTGTTTTAAGTGTCCCGAATTGCAACTACCTTAAGTTTTAGCTGAATTTCTATTGGTACTGATTAATTAGTTTGGTAAGTTCATTATTATCATCATTGGGCCGTACACGTCTCCTACTTTCTATAGGTCTCTTCTATCATTGAGAGGGCTTAGTCTGACTTGGCGGACTACATACATAAGAAGTGTATGCTAAGTCACATTAACCACAAGTACAGTGTCATTATAGATAACTCCTACAAAAATAAAAAAATGCGGGTACTCCACAACACTGACCTATTCCACGAGGCGCATATATATATAGTGGCGGCGACCGCGGCCACCAGCACCACGGCGGCGAGCCCCACCAGCGCGGCGGGCAGCGCGGCGGCCAGCGGCGCCACGGCGGGGGGCGCGCGGGGCGCGGGCGCGGGCTGCAGCGGGCCGCGCACCGCCCCCAGCGCCGCCGCCACGCGGGACGACACCGCCGCGCGCAGCCCGCCCTCGATGGCACTGCGCAGGTAGATTACTATGTTATACATGTATTCAGAACGTGATCACAAAATAAGACAGGTAAAAGCTACGGTGAATACAAAATACAGGTGTTAAAAAATACCGAAAAAAATTTAAAACATGATTTTTTTTCCTAACAACCATATAACATAATGCCAACGGGTTCGTTATCACCCTACGGTGATTATACTACTATTACCTGCCTAAGTATTCGATCACATATGAACACATCCTATATAGAGTAGTAACAGACCGACATAGAAAAAATTGACGAGTAATCATCGTTATCATCAGCCCAAATACAATTCAGTGCTGGGCACGGGTCTCCTCTGCAACTGAAAGGATTAAGATCTTAGTGCGATTGGTAACTGGTGTTTATAAACACACTCACCTGTCAGTAATTACCTGTCTCAATTTTAGATCCCAGTCTATTTGATTGTTATATACATGTGTATTCAGACCGTAATCAAAAACTAACGCAGGTACTAGTTAAAATGAAATTCTGTTAAAAACTCTATTTTAAACACTACATCATAACATAAAAAAATCCTTTTTACAATTATTTTCCATCTTTTAACAAAATATACGTCATTTTAATAAAAATTTTACTCACTCTTTCACAGGAGCTGATTCTCTAGTCAATATCTCTCCCGTAGTGGGATCTATGAGGTATAACCAAGCATCTGTTCCTCTGGGATCACTCTCCAAAGTCCCATTTTCATCCAAATAATGCCTTGCTGTTAGTTTTTCCAGTCCAGCGACTAATCCGCTCTTCTCTTCTATGGCTGACAGAAGACTTCTGGCTTTACGTCGCATTGCTTCTGCGTTGAGATCTGCTACTTCTATTACAAGCTGGTTCTCCTTTTGCAAGAGGTTTATCTGAAATTATTAAGGCTATTTAATGCGTGAACATGAATATGAAGTGTGTTATGGTAATAATAATATGTGAAACAAATGCAAGCTGAAGTTAGCTAGACTACAATGTCTAATCTAAAACTACTGATTATAAAAGTGATGTAAATGATATGCATTGATTTACATCAGTTTACTCCCTTTTTTATCAAAGAATATGTTATTTGAAGGCCTATAGAACTCCTATTACCCTTTCCTTATTTTCTTTAATAGCTTCATTAATAAATAAACGCTTACCACGACCGAAGCCCTCGCGATATTATAGTCCTGGGAGGAGTTAGGGTTGTCTCTGGCCGATACACTGAACTTGAACGGGAGAACGTCTTGTGGAACATTCTCGAACGTCTTTATATTACTGATGACTCCAGTATCGGAGTCCAGACTGAAGTATTCCTCAGCGGCTTTAGTCCAAGAGTTCTTGTGGTACTCCACTTTGCCGTAATCACCGCTGTCTTTGTCTTTAGCCTGTGGACGATTACCAAATTGTTTATAGGAAAAATTACGTGTGGGTTAATTGATTAACGATAAGTCATTAGGGTTATGAATCACGATGAATCTATACGACGCTAGTGTTTCCTGATGAATAATATGGCGCAAGTATTTTTTTTATGTTACTCATATAAAAAATCTGTAGATTTGCTTGTATACACAAGGCGTATTCAGACCGTGATCGGAAACTAAGGCAGGTAAGGTTATTACAAACCCCATATCTTAACCTAAGAAACATGACTATAAAATGTATGTGACTGAAGTATGTTGTTGAAAATAGATGTATATTGCCAAAATACACCCCTTTTTTTAGTTTTTGATATACATTATTGCTTAATCTTAATCTCAAATTAAAAAAAAAATCACTCACCTTTACTTGCAACACATTGGTGCCCAGAAGCATGTCCTTAGTCACGATTGCGAAATATTTCTCTTTAGCGCTTGATATGGTCGACTGTTCAGGGAAGACAAATACTGGAGTATTATCATTGGCATCAGTCACGTGGATCTTGACCATCGCTTTACTACTTTCCGGGTTGATCAGACCTTGTATGGACTCGAGCTGAACTTCTAAAGCGTATTCGGCGAGTTTCTCATAGTCCAAAGAGCTGGTGTTGAGGAATATAGCACAATCTCTGTCTTCTGTTAGCTTCACGTAGAATATACCTGGAAGTAACATAGTAGATATGAAATCATAGTAGATATGGTATAGTAATTTGAGAGAAAATTTCATAGGGGACCACGAATCAGTACAGATATAAGAAGTCAACGATTATTACATAATAATAGACGAATTAAAGGACATTTACGATAGAGTAGTGACAAACAAATTGTGTACGAATTCTCAAACAAAACGGCGATCAATAAATGCCCTGCACGTTAAATCGACGAATTATGTGTTAACCATTTTTTTCTTGCTTCCATTTACAGCGAGAAGGGAGACATAAAAGTCAACCAAAAAATCTATATAGAATAATGAATTTACCTATTTGTGAGGACTCTGTGAGTTGGCATTTAAGCGGAGTGTCTGGAGAATGTTCTCTCTTGTTCAGTAACGGTAACACTCGTATCAAAGTTCCGTTTGGTGAGTTTTCAGCCACATGCTCAGTGTATATCGTGTCTGCGAATCCTAAACCGACCTGTGAAATAATTTTAATACTTTTTTAATTTGTCTTGGAATAAATCTATAAGGAAAATAAAATTGGAACTCAGTAACATTAAACAGACTGACGTTATTCATCGTCACTGAGAGTGTTTAGGTCTTAGTCATAAAGATAGATAATATAATATTACTTAATACAAGTCACTTACGTCAGGCGGAACTGTTGCTGAATGGCTGACGTACACAGTAAGACTAGCCACTGATGACATCACCGGATCGCCTTGGTCGTATGCTTGTACGTCCACCTGAAAACAACCAAATTACATTATATAGACGAAAATACAGACAATATCATTTGAAAACAGAGATAGTGCCTATTCGCAAGCTTCAAAAACGTTTTAAACCAAAACGTATGGAAAATAAACTGGGCCGAACCGAAAAAGAATCATGTTTTCATATCTCAGATAAGCAATCGGGAATTATATATCAATAGTCCGAGTGGTCTATACTGACAAACAGTGAAATTTCTTTCCAAAAAATATTAATACCCTTTACAGTAAAACCTAGTCCCTGGCTGCTACTTACGATTATCAAATCGATTATAAAATCAACAATCGATGCCAACAATAATCGATAAACCCACCGTGTACTCGCTATCGGTCTCCTTCCTGAGATCGTCTCTGACGCGCACGACGCCAGTGTCGATCTCGACGTGGAAGTACTTGGACGCCTTCCCGCGGCCCGCCAGCTTGTACCGCACGCGGTTGTTGGGCGCCGACTGGTCGCCGTCCAGCGCGGACACGCTCGCCACCAGGCTGCCGATGGACGCAGAGTCCTCCATCGTCACCGGACGTATGGGGGACGTGAATATCGGCGCGTTGTCGTTCTTATCCTGCAATTTGATGTTCATTTATCATCAGAAAGTACGTCAGTGACACGATCCATTGCTGGACCCGAGCCTCGGCTACAATTGAAAGGGTCTTCAAGCTATAATCTATTCTCTCATCAGCCAATATAAGTCCCACCGCTAGGCACAAACCTCTTCTACCATTGAGAGCGTTTAGGCCTTCATCCACTACGATGGCCTATTGCGAGACGGCGGACTACACACCTGAGAAATTCCTAACAATTTTTAGGTGGGCAGGTTCCACTACGATGTTTTTAATAAGTTTTAAGTTTACAAATTCTAACCGGTTATATAATCTTCCCGGTAGTTTTATTAACGACTTTATA
Source organism: Cephonodes hylas (assembly GCA_030295005.1). Classification (NCBI taxonomy): domain Eukaryota; kingdom Metazoa; phylum Arthropoda; class Insecta; order Lepidoptera; family Sphingidae; genus Cephonodes; species Cephonodes hylas. The sequence goes on along the minus strand of AP025372.1, from coordinate 8,931,806 downwards.
GTTAAATTTTATAATGGATACTGTTTGGATGTCTGCCTCAATTCATATCTGCATCATCTTGCTACGTTCACTGATAAATACCAGTTACTAAACTAGAGGCAGCAGGTTCGATCTTCGCACCACTTGGTCCGAAGGTCTTGAGTCCACTTGGTCTTGAGGTCCACAAATATGTATTTGCTTCAGGTATGGGCGTTTATGAAACCAAAAGGGATAATATCTATGACAAAGTACTTACATCGACCAAAACCTCGACAGTGGTAGTAGCTCCAGGACCTTCATCGTTGTTCTCTTCAGTGCCAACGATAAGTTCGTATCTGGCAGCCGTTTCCCTATCTAACGCTCTTGAAGTCCTGATCAACCCACTTTTACGGTCGATGGAAAATAGTTCGGTATCTCCTTTCATGATAGTGTAAGTTATCTCTGGTAGGGTATCCGGGTCTTTGGCCTGAAATTATGGGATAAAGAATTACATTTAGTTTTGAAATTCTGTTACATTTGATCGGTTTATTTAATGATTAATGCCTTTATTCTTGAAATATGATGTCAGGATAAAGCAGCCAGCAGCAGCTCTAGTAGCACTTAATTTTAAGAATAATTTGTTGCTATACAAACGTTTTCTACACGGCACTGATACCACTATAGGAGAATCAATGTATTCGTATCGCCGCTTTATTTCATTATGACTTTTCTTTCATAAATATTTCCACCTCTAAGAATAATTATTCTACCCCATTAAAATTTAATAAACGAGACTAATACTACATGAGATTTCTTACCTGAACCTTAACGACTGGGTAATTAGGTACATTTTCGGGTACATGCACCGAGTACAGCGGCAGTGGGAATATTGGGGCTTCGTCTGGAACGTCTTGCACTTGTACGGTCACCGACGCGGTTCCAAGGCGTTTGTCCACAGCGCCATCTGTCGCCGTCACTACGAACGAGTAGTCCTGAAATGAATAAGAGTATTTCTGGGTTTAATCTATGTTATTAAATGTAAGGTATATTTCATTATCCTGTTGTCTTGATTAGTTTTACTTTTTCATCCCAATTGTGGAACAAATTATGTCTAAGTTCTTTTTAATGTTACAAGAACGGATTACGAATTAACGGTTAAAAATACGTCACAAAGCTGTTGACACACATGGGCTTTCCATGAAACTATCCGTGACAATTGAAACAATAACTCGGTTCCTATATTTATAAATTTTAATAGTGCACAGCATGAAAAACATACCTTAGTTTGCTCATAGTCGAGTTTGGTGAGAGTACTGATCATGCCGGTGCTGTTGTCTATAGAGAACGGTAGGTGCGTCGGTATACTGTACGTGATCATCGCGTTCACTCCTTCATCGGCGTCTGTCGCGTGGACATAACCCACGAATTCACCTGACACTCCTGCAAAACGTGGAAATTGAAATAGAAAAAAGTGTACGATAAGAAATAATAAATGGTTTTGTTTTGATAATGGCATGGAAATTTGAGTTTTAATGGTGGTTCCGCTAAACAAGATTTAAACAGACTGTGATCGAAAACTAACACAGGTAAAAGTTAGTTATTGCAAGCACAATGACAGCAGTTTGACAGCCCCGTGGCGCAGTTGGCTAGACACCAGCTTGCGAAACGAGCGGCCGCGGGTTCGATCCCCGCACCGAGACAAATGTTTGTGTGATCCACAAATATTTGTTTCGGGTCTGGGTGTTTCTGAGACCGAAAAGTCTCTCGTAGTTTCTGATACCCACGACACAAGACTCGTATCTTAGTGTGGGGTCAGGACTATGTGTGTGACTGTTGGGTGTATTTATTATTATATTATTGAATGACGCTAAAACAGTCCCTAAAAAATATATTATTTTTTTTACCTGTCTTTGTTTTCTATCACAAGCTGTTAAATGTCAGGGAAGCATAAAGCGTAACTTAGCTTGTTCAAAAACTTAGTACTGAGTCTCCCGGACATTTTTTTTTCTCTCTAATACATTTATTATGCCTTGATCTAAAACAGTTGTTTGAATATTCTTACCTTCTTTAACATGAAACAGATACGAGTCCTCGTCGAATTTCGGATTGTTGTCGTTGATATCTGTTACTTTTATGTTGACAGTCGCTGTGCTTGCCAGTTTACCGGGGTCCTCGGCTTTCACCATCTGAAAACACATCGTTATCAGCAATTTTCATTATTACTTATGTACTTAGCATATTCTGATAGTTCAAACATAATCTGGTCTGTAATTATAAATTGGACACGAAACATATTGTACAATTCTATATCTTAAAGTTCACATTATTTGATGATAAAAAGACATAAATTTTTATATGGCAGAGGAGCCCCGTGCCCAGCCACTGCTGATGATGGTGATGATGAAAGTTAAAAGTCATTTAACTGGACGTGGGGATAGACCAAAAAACGTCAATTTTAAACCAAAATGAATATTATACTAACCAATTGATATCTAGTTAGAACTTCTCTGTCTAAGCTTCTGATAACAGTAATTATTCCTGTTGTGGATCCAATAGCGAACTGGCGGAGATCATTGCCCGATACGATGGAGTATGTCACGGGCTCGTTTTCTGGATCTTTTGCCTGGAATTAAAATCAAGTTTTATTAGTTTTTTAAAACATACCAATTGTAGTGTTGATTAATCATCGATTAATTATCAGTTATATGCAAATGTGATAGATCTACTGAGTATAGATTATAGCACTGTATTTTGTAGAATAATTTTAAAAGCCCAATATTCTTCCATTGCTTCTTACTTTAGCACTGGATAGGGTGCGAAAAAAGTCGATTATCGACATTTCGATTTGATATTGTGTTCTTAGCTTACATTCGACTATCAATATTCCAAAGATGTTCTGTTTAGTCCTCTCCCTCATCAAGCATTCCAACCTCATAATACTTACCGTAACAGTAGTAACAGTAGAATTAATAGCAGCCCCCTCTGAGACCGGCGCGTAGTAGTCCCGCGAGGAGAAGGCCGGCGCGCGCGTGTTGGGACCGGGCGCCACGCGCAGCTCCACGATGCCCTGGGCGCTGAGGCCGCGCGCGTCACTCGCGCGCACTGTCACGGAGTACTGCTCGCCTGCTTGTAGACGACCCGTGCTTGCTGCGTAGATGTCATCATCATGTCAATAAGTCCTACTGTTAGGCACGGATTTAAACCTCGAGGCCATCACTATTTATTTTTATGCTCGCCTGCTTGTAGAGGACCCTTGCTTGCTGTATAGATATCATCATCATCAGTCAAAACGTATGATTGTTGGGCACGTGCTTGAACCTCGAGGCGAGCACTATTTATGTATATGGTTATCGAACGTAAACATGGTGTAGGATTTGAAATTAGGTATTATTGGAGTAGAGATGACATTGTATCCTAGAATTTTTGGGATTTACCCTTTCCGTTTTTAGAGAGTTTATCATACATGCTCCTTAATGTCCTCCACTTATTTAGAAGTTATAAATAAAAAAATATGAACACATTTAAGGAAACTGTTTTGATTAAATTAAAGTATTACGAAAAACTGCAATTTACTATTAACTTTTATAATATAACTCCAGAAAAATGTTAAAAAAAAACTTTAAGTGCCGTGTGATATAAATAACTCCATGCTAAAGTACCATAAAGAAAAACTTAAGCTAACTAAGTTAATATTGCTAGGAACACAATACACGTGCATTGAAAAATTATTATTGATGTATCAATAAATACTAATAAGAATCACTCATAAGTGTTATAGATCTTCATTTGTTGATAATCATGACATATGCAATACACAAATATTTAAAACTCAAGTAGAAAAAATATTATAAGAAAAATAAAGTTACACTAAATATTATAATGTTGAAAAAAATTATAACTGTTTACTATTTTCGGAAAGTCTTCTTTTAGGCAATATATGACAAGTATTGTATTTAGCCTTGTAATCAAACTATCTTAAATGTTGTTCGGACCATATTATATTAACACGAACTTATTAAATTTTAGATAGAAACTCGTACTTTGAAGGCAATTTACTTCGGATATCAGTATTTTTCTTTTTCAATAGTACCACATAAAGGGTGCAATAGAAGTGCTTACATATAACTCCTGTGTTAGGATCAATAATGAACTTGTTGGCTCCGTTGTTAGATACGTGATACAGACTGTACGTTATACGTGCGTTCTCACCCTCGTCGATGTCGGTCGCCTCCACCTGAAATCATCAATCACTTCATTCATATTGGTATGACTATACTTCCCAATGTTGGATCCAATAGTTCTCTACCTTTTATCAAACATTGGACTTATTTATTACAATGTTCTGTATAAACGTACGTCCAATGTGTGGGGCTCTTGTGAGTTAAGAGCCTCGCTTGACCCTAAACTACTAGCACTAACAACCTATTGATCATACCCCAGAAAATCTCCTATACAATTGAGATTGGTTGGGCTTAAGACCAACAGATTAGTATGATGCTAAACTCAATTCTAAGTTTTCGAAATAAACTCATACAGCTTTGATGAATGGGACTTTCGTGTACCGTAGAGTACCTAAAAGCTTCCTAAGAAAATCCCTTGAGGTTATATGAAATTTTACCTTATGAACTGGAGTGGGTTCCAAACTGGCTGGAACAGTGATGGGTTGAGTCTTCGGAATGACCGGTGCGTTGTCGTTTTGGTCCAATAACTGCACCACTAATAAATAAGGAGCTGATGCCGTGCCGCCATTCGCTTCACGGGCTACAACCTAGAACAAGTAAAGAATAGGATTATAACATGATAAAAACACAATCGCGGTCCTCGGTTTACTCGTCTTGCCATAAAAAAACTGAAAACAATCTTTAGCAAATCCAAACCTGATCAAACTATCCAATTTGGTATGCGAACGCTATCTGTATTTGCTTATTAACCAATTAGGTCACAATCGGTTCTGTCAAGGCGATTGCCACTTGTTTTGACTCGTCTATTGGTTTGCAAACAAAAACATTTTTTAATGACCAGTTGATAAAGTTACGTGATATTTTACCTGAATTCTAATCTTGTCCCGATTCGGAGGGTCACGATCAAGTTTTTCATCGCTGACGATCAGGTAACCATCTTTGTCGATGTCGAAGAAGTTTGTTGTGAGCTCGAACGTGTACTTTGGAACTGGATCGCCGGGACCCTGAAATAACCATAAGTATGGCTTTATTAAAAGGAACAAAACCGTCTAGAAGGAATCTTTTGCATTACGAAATCGATTTTGTTTAAATTCTTCTTCTTAAACTTTTCATTAATTCTATGATCTATATCGTTTAACATTTTTGATACATTAGTATAGTACGATCAAAAGTTCAGGGTTCGATTCTTGGATCAGGCAAAGTTTTATTGGGTTTTTCCATTAGGAAATTCTCAATAGAAACCCAGATTTTGGAAATATGGCGAAAAACAGCGATATGGTTCGCCACTCATTATGTGGAACTAATACAGAAATTTGGGTGCAGAAATACACTTCTCCCTTCCCCTTTGGGAGAATTAGGTATTTAAGTTATAACATTTGAAAGATTTTGTATACTAACCAAATCCGGATCAGAAACAGTCAATCTGATCGGTTGCCCGTTCGAATCCAACACTTTAGTGCCTTTAGGCGAGTTTTCTTCCACTTGGCCCTCATCAGACGAAGCAGCGACGACTGGGGGACTCGCATCGACCGGTCTTACAGTAATCGTCAACTTAGCCGTGGTGAATCGCTTTGCCTCTGTAGCTTCTTCTGCCTGGTAATACGGAAAATATTCATTGTTTATTTGTACCAAATGATTTTAGCTTATTTAAGTCGTACGAAATTCTAGATGTATTCTGAAGGCTAAAGTATTATGCTGCCTATGTTGATATGTTTATGTGATGTACGGTTCTGGTAGAGGACGTTCTATAAAGATCCCGTTACATTTAATGTTTCAAACTTATCAGTAATTTGGACTAAGTCTTGACTGTGGTTATGATAAACAATTTAATTAATATTTTTAGAAAAAAATATGCAAATCTATTTTAACAATTAAAAACATTTGAACGAATGTTTTGATTTTAACACATTAATTGACTTCAACTTTATAGGTAGATTTAAAGTTATAACATTCCCCAAGTTGTTTAAAACTACAGATCTTAAAAAACGACTGATATTAGAAGCAACTCCTAGACCTTGCGCCGTAGAGAATGCGAGCAGTATGGAAGGCGTTGGCCCGAAGCTATGTGAAAGGGCGTGAGAAGTAGCGCTCTTGCAACATCGGGCAGGAAAAATTGGTAGCTTTAATCTAGTATTTAGACCCTATTATTGCCTGAATACATTGTGAAACACCTAGGTACAACAAGTGGTAATTCAACTTTAGTAATAAGGTTATGGAATATAAACTCTTACTAACATAATATACTTCTACCAATGAAAAGTTGCTTATTTATCACCGAAAGTATATTTTCAATCCTTCTATGTATTTTATCTTCTATCGTAACTATCAAAACCTATCTACTTAAGCTTAAGACTTACCTTTATGATAAGCTGAAACTTCTTAGCAATAGTTGTATCAACTGGCACCAATTGTCTTACAGCTCCTGTATTAGGATCTATTGCGAAGTACGTTGCCCATGAGTCAGGCTCTCCGCTGTCGATGCTATACCGTATCCTCGCGTCTAAGGTATCCATGTCAACAGCTTGGATCTTCTCTGGCTCGATGGTTAGGATACCAGCCAGTACCCCACTATTCACCTGAAGATGAATAATTTCAATTGTTTTATTTCCATCGGTAAGATTAACATTGATTGTATTTGGTTATTTTTTATTTAAATGAGGCTGAAGTTTATTTCTACTTTATTGTCACTGATCTTTTTTGGCTCAAAGCAGTCTTATATAAATTATTATATATTGCCACAACATGAATGCTTCTCTTAAAATATTATGAATGTTACAAAAGCGTCAATTATGTTGACCACTAATCGTTTTTTCTATCTTGTATTTTGAATGCATCCTAAATTGATTATATACATTTTTGTAACTTACATAGCTAGTATATTCAGGATTGAAGCAAGCGCCTTCATGTAGAGTACAACCCTTGTAAATGAACGAGGGATCTTGATCGTCATCGTCTTGTACATTCACCGTCATTGTGGTGGTGCTAGAAAGACGTCTTTTGGTATCACGGGCTCGATCCTGTAAATCAAAAGATATTTATTGAGTTGAAATAAGTAAAACATACATTTACATAGACCTGCGCTTTTTGAAGCAGATATAACAAAATCAGATTAGAGTTTATCGTAAAGAACTAACCAGTTAGGTCCCCAAACTTAATTTAGATCGAAGTTACGACAAAAATATATTTTATTAGGTTTAAATTTGCAGTTAAAATTTTAATTTTTTAATCCTTATTTGTAACAAAAGTAGCAGTTTAGACACCGAAATCATGTTTCGAAATCGATCTAAACATATCAATTATGTCTTATATTAAACCAAGGTAAAATCAACTTATTATCGACTACTCATAATCACAAAAAAATGAAAGCTTTCAAATACTCACAGCAGCGACGATAGTGACTAGATACTGCTGAGTGCGTTCATAATCCAAACTCCTGTTGACTGTCACGTGGCCGACGTGAGGTAAGGGGATAGCGAAGAACCCATAGCCATCAGCCGCATTCCTCTTCTCCAGCGTGGCGTTATCGCCTGGTATGATAAAGTATTCAGACAAGCCGTTGACGCCAGCGTCTATGTCCACAGCCCTTACTCCTTCGAAGATTGTCGTGCCTATCGGTGCAAGCTGAAATGGACAGTGAATATAAAGATTAGTGGTAAATGCTAATCCAAGTTCCTTTTATCTAACTTGGCATAAGAAATGAAAAAAAAAATAATTCTTTTGCTTCTTTTTTCTATGCGACAATTTATTTCCATGATTTTTTTACCAATGTCCGTTTTTTATTTTACTATTGAAATACCATAATACCGTCGAGTCTTTTTTAGGGCACCAGTGTTCTCTAAAACACTTTAGATTCCTATGAATCTATCGTAATCAATGTAAAATATAAGTTTTTTATTTCTAATAAACAATTCATCATTATAACATTAGACGGTACCCGTTTCTAGTGAGTCTATTAAAAATATGTTCAAACTACTTCTTAAATTTTACCTAATGAATCATAACTAGATATAGTTAAAAATAAATACATCAAGAATCGCAAATTCTCCGTAACTACTAATGAGCTACCACCGGACAGCAAAAAATGATGAAACAGATTTACGTGTAAATGCTTTTATGGTTTCTCCAGTCTAGATGTTTAAAACCGATAGCGCCAGATAATTAATTAAGGACAACATGTTATGGTCATCAGTATTTCCACGATTTGTAATGTTAATTTGCATTTCAACATTGCTCATACCATTTCACTTAGCTATCGTGACTAAAACAACTTTAATACCATGATCATAATGCACTAGTTAACAACTTTTTTTATAAAGTAGGATTACAATCCCTTTTTTACTCCTCGAATAGTAAATGATTTGTGGCTAATTCTACGTAAGAATATTTGCTCTTATTTAGATATGCCTCATTCTACCGCGCTTCGAATAAAAATGCAATAATTCGAACGATTGTTTGTTCGTAGTAATAAGAAGGGTGTGTTTAGTTATTAGGTTAGAATTTATTAGAATCAATTAATGTTTTATTTATAACAATAAATACACAGCCGAGTTGTTGACATAAGTAACAAAATGTATCAACAATCATTAATTTTATGTTAAATTAATGTTTAATAGCCGCCAACATCTGTTCATGTCGGTCATTCATAAAATATTTTTATCTTAACATTTATCAACGACTTAAAATAATGGTTTCCCGTAGCGTAGCGATGTGAATTTGCATAATATTCCGTTTACATATTATAACGCATAATATTTCATATAATCTCTATGAAAATACAATTAATGACCGTATACAAAACGTACCTCAGAAACGCTGGCTTCATAAGGCGTTCCTTGAAACGTAGGTGCGTTGTCGTTGATATCTGACACTCTCACAATAACGGGTATCGTCCGTCGCTTCTTCGTGGCTTTCACCTGACACACCAACTGCAAACGTAACCGTGTATTAATTAACCGTCACATTAGCTTTGATCGCGATTAATAGCATGCAGATTTCTGATAGACGAGGCTTTACGACACCGGATGTCATGGAACAATTTGAAACTGTATCTTATTCTGAAGATGATAAGGTCTATTATAATGTAAAGATTGATTTATATGATAAAGATCGTTTAACTCTGCTACTGGATTGTTAGATGACAGCAATATATTAATTCTCAAAAGCCAGTAAAATTTCGCAACAACAATAAATCTTCATTTACTATTGTGTAATATTTCATTAAGCTTTAAAAAGACAACTGCTGTTCAAAATTAATTATGCGAATCGAATTATTACCAAAAAAGGTTATAAAGTATATTAACCATAATATTAACTTACCTGGAACACCATATGCGACAAATTGTCAGCATCTCTATCGAGAGGTTGCAGTAGTTGTAACCGCTTTCCATCTAATTGAAATAAAGTAGGTCCCTTGGGAAACACCGTGGACAGAACCACGTCTACATCAGGTTCTCCCACTATTGGAAGATCAGCTGGTATCGTACTTTGGTTAACCTCTGTAAAAAAGAAACTCGATTGCATAAAAAATAGTAGTTCTTAAGTTTTAAAATAATGCGAATTTATGCCACAATAGATTTTTTAATCTAATCCAATTGGTTTATTCTCATTACGTTCGTCAGACTTAAAGTTTGGCTGCATAATTAAGATCATGCAATACAAAACACCATTATAGATAAATTTAAAATATATACTTACGGTCTCCTCTACTCTCCTCAATGTCAACTATAATACTCGATTGTCCCGTTTCCACTTCACATGGACCTGCAACAATAAAATTTAATAACGGTCATAAATATTCAAGTACATAAAATTTTAATGTCTTATTTGTTGGAATTAGTGTGTATTTATAATTTTCTACCTTAACATAACTCTAAAACGAAACTGTTTGATGAAATAGATTAATAAATTTGATAACTTTGGGTGGTGTATGTCCGGAAACAGCTAAGACAGCAGAAGTAAATTGTGCAATAAAATAGAATAACAAAGTCTTGGAAAAAGCAGCCCAAGCACAATGACTTTTCACGATTGCGTAAACAAAGCCGCGGGCAATAACCAATAAACAATCCGCTACTAGGAAGAAAGCCTTACTTTCTCAATACACAGAAGTTTAAGATAATAGCCAAGAGTATCGTGTAAAACTAATAAATGTACATAAATAACAAAAACGACAGGTGTACTGGGATACAGCGTTGCTTCGTTAGGAGTTTGCACAACTAATTAATGTTCTTGTGACGGTTGTGTTTCCTTAGTTATGGAGACTGCAATTTCTGTTACGTAATGATGCAATGAAGTTGATGGCCAATATAGCTCATTATCATTTACCTCATTGATGTTCTGACCATATACGTAATAATTGAGGAGCAGCCTCGAGATCTTAGAGATAAGAACTTTAATAGAGTTACATTGTAAATAGATTTCTTGAGAAAAAGTCCAAAATTATATGGTAATGTATTGATTGATCATACCAGTAAAACTGCATAGACATGTGGGCGGCTTATCAAACCAATTGGCGTCATTTAATTTTTTATAGATTTCCGATAGTATTTCTTTAACAAGCCGTAATTGGTGTTCGGCCCTCCACATAGACACGTTCCGAAATTTTATAGTTTCTAACTGAGTTTATTTAATTATTCATACGATCATTCGTAGCTGTAAACTCCATTAAATCTCCAATGATTATAACGGTATGCTAAAACCAAAGCGTTTGGAACATGTTATAAAATTGGTTGGCTGTTTTTAGTAATATTATAGTGTGTGTATTGCCCGTGGCTATATTCGCGTAAAATCTGTACCGCATTCGACAGATCTTAAGTTATTCCAACTTTGAAAGGTATCAGTTGTTATAAATATTTACTGATAAATTATTTTATACTCTGCATAATGAAGATTTTGATTTACAAATATTGTCATTTTTAAAGCACTTTCCTAATCCAATCACTTTTTGTGCGGCTTGGGGAACTATGCTAATCAGTTAATATTTCATAAGTACATTAAAACAACATTTGCACACATAAAGAATTAGCTAATTAAAAATGGCTTTTCCATTGCAAGTACTTATTTCGAAATTCATTACTTCACAAACACTATTGGATTACCAAGAAATTTCGCATTAGATTGCATGTTTATGAAATGTCAAAATTATGACCAACCCAATCTGGCTTGATCGAACACCAGATAAGTGAAGTAATGACCGCCGATTAAGCTTCTACAGGGCTCATTGTCATTAAACAATACTGCGATTACAGGCTTCATACTAAGCAAGTAAATTCCGTACAAATAGGTGTGTCTGGGAAACTTATTACCATGCTTCTCGTGAGATATTATTCCGAACAGTTCAGAATTCATCAAGCTGTACCATTAATCGAATTGAATCTACAAATAACTACGTCTATGTTAGACTAATGGTCACATACTGAAGTAATAATGCTATGTTTGCCTTCAAATTACTTAAAACTATTTTTCAGTATGCAGACAATTTTAAAGTGATACGTAAATAAATTACAGAAAAATACTTGTAATAATAAAAGTATCATTCAAAATATCAATAGAGGGTGCATCCGTAAAAGACAGTATTAATTAGTACACGTGGACTTAATAAGTCCATGCATTTTAATTTTAGACACATACGGCTATTGCTACTCGTCTCACCCTTATATGCAACGCAGCAATTAGAAAGCACAGTTTTAAACTAGTTTCGGTAGCTATATTGGATTCTTGGAATCGTTTGCGTGGCTGCGATCATTAGCTTTGCATCCAGCAATTAATTTGATAATGGTCTCAGCAATAATAATAATTTTGCTGCGCGGAAAGGTAATAGTTAACAGTTCAGTGTTTGATTGCTAAAATCTATAAAACGGTGATTTCATTCGAGAAGTGTATTTAGTAGTTCTCAGAAATATATGCACTAAAATCTAGTGGTCTTTTAACCGACTTCTACTTTGGAAATTGTGTCAAAGGGTTTTTATAATTAGGTGATTGTCAGTAGGAGTGTAGACACTGGAAATGAAACAAAAGAACGGGAATAAGTTTCCTGCTATGATGCGGATATAAAAAATCAATAATCGAAATATGGAGCAGTTATAACCTCCTCCTACTTTTTTGGGGATTGGGGATGAGAACGTGAGTCTGTATGTATGTAGAAATGTTATCGAAGAAATTATTGACAACTTAGGTACCTGTATAGAAACGTGATAAATCTAACTGGAATCAAGGAATGTTATAAAAACTAATCGATACATTGAAGGTAACGGAATCCAAGGAAATGAATGTGGCGGTTGACAGATTGTAAAAAGTGACAGAAGTTATGGAACCGGACGCAAGTGGCTTTTCGGTGTTTCCGATAACTAAAGTGATAAAGATTGTAATCCAAGCATATTTAGCAAAATAAAAGAGGACGATAAAGCTTCCTTTAAATGACGATTTTCCTTACATTCTAGCAATATATTATTCTCTGTTCTTTTCATGATACGTGAGAAAATAAAGGGCTTCGAAACATTATTCCAAGTTTACAACTTGCATTACTCATTCCAATAACTGCTAAAATATCAAACTAGAAACTACGACCCTTATTACGAAACCTCGTAATTGGCATATGCAAATGTCTTAAAGGGACAGTAAAAATAATTGATCAGATTTAATACAAATTGTAGGCAACATGTTAATGTTCTTATCAATGGGAAACGTAATTCCATTCGAATCCGTATAAATGTAATTGCTCTGCAGATAACATTGTGGGAGAATACGTGTGCTTACGGTTAAGGCAACGTGGCTTCGTCTAATCTCTAACCCCCTGATCAGAATAATAATGAATTTACTTAATAAGATTCCGTTTAGATTCGTGATGTTTGATTAAGTATCTGATCTGATTCATTTCTTCATGACAATGTTGCTTATTGTTTGAAGTTTAGTTTTGTCTAGTTCTAAAAAGAGTGAAAGTATTTATCGTTACTCTTATAGAGATACCTTTTTGTGGTTGTTTAAGTATTTGTTTTGAATAAGTTATGTATTCGCCTAAGGGGTAGGCAAAAGTAAACATCCTAATCCATATTGCCGTTTTTCGGCATAATTTGGAGCCTCCATCATTTCAGCAGCTAATGATTTTTGATTACTTTTAGATGTGCAAGTTCTGCAATGTTTGTCTTTGCTGTTACAGTACCTACGTGATAATTTATTGTAACATGTAAGTTATACAACAATATAAATCTATACCGTGATGTGAAATATTTCCCACACAAACCGGGACCGCCTGACAAAAAGTATTTACAATGTAGTCATAGAAATGCAGATGAGTAATCTCGTGATTTACATAGTTCGAGCATCAATAGTCTATTGTATCGCGTGTTTACAAACAAATGAAGAGTAATGAATGAAAACATGTGCATACAAGCCGTGTGAAGTCATGCGAAAAAACGCAGCTATTTACTATTGTGCTATTGTTGATTAACATTCAACGATGTGCAAGGGCGAGGTCAGGTTTCCGACTTCAGACTAGTTTTTTGGAATTGTAATATAATGTTTGGACTTGTCGGTATTAGAAATGTATTAAAGTACTTGTTTTTATGTATTCTTTTGGATAAGTATTCAGCGAGTATGCATGTTATAAAAATATTAACGTACACAGAGATGGAATGATCGAATTTAGAAATTTTAAGGTATCCCCTTCAATCAATGAAGAGTTAATCCCACAGACGATATTACAAGTCAATAGAACTAATATTATCATTGAAAACGAAAAAAAGAACAGGGAAAGATGTTCTGAATCTATTCTCGATATAATTTCATATTGTAAAACATCACGAGATACATTTTACTTCCTTTGGTTCTCCTATGATATTTTTAAATAAATATTTGCATGAGTCCAAATGTGTTAAAACTGAGAGGTATAAATATACAAGATTTCTACAAAACATGGCTCTGTTATCTGAGGAATAAGCCCATAACATAAACAACGTTAATTAGTTTGGAAGTGAACGTTATTTGTATAAATTACATAAAGTATTAATTAATTAATTCAATTTGGCGAACAGAAAGTGGGCCGTGTTTGATATTGAGTGGGATGTCGGCACAATACCTTTGGCTGCCCTTTCATAGATAACACGAACTGAAGGGTCACCGATTGTTTCAACTTTAAAACTAGACCTAATGATCGAAGAGACTCATTGTTTTTAAAATATTTTGATATTATTGTCGTTTTTCATCATTATCATAATCAGCCAAAAGACGTCCACTGTTGGACATAGGCCTCTCCCAAAGACTTCCAAAGTATTCTATCGGAATCTAATTGAATAATATTCAGTATCAGAGCGGCATAATTGAGTGAACTTGTTAGGAATGACGTTCAATACTATTGGGATCAAATTTACAATTAAGTGTGGCTTTGACAGTAGTAGTATAAAAGAAGTACAGGAACAGGATTAGTCTGATTTATGGAAAATCTTTTATAAGATTATAAATGGTACTGACCTGGTGTAGCCGTTGCCACCTGCAGAAGGCTAAGAAGTAGAAACCAAGCTGGTAGTCGTCCATGCTGGATCAGCGCGCTCCACCGCGCCATCTCACTGTAAAAAATAACTACCATCAGATTTAGAAGACACAAAAGACCAGATAATAACTACGAAGTTATAACAATAATTATGTCAGGACCTGTCAAAAAAATTAAATTGAATGAATATATTACATTACTTTTAACACTTGACTGAAGCTGAACACCAAGAACAAAAAATGTACCCACGACTTTATAAAAAACTAAAAGAGGTTTTTCACTACGTAACGCTTTAAAATGTTATGTGAATCATGCAAATATTTGCCGTGTACGAGCATCAATATTATTATCCTTTGTTTTTATAGTCGACGTTATAATTCTTAGGTCAATAAATAAATTCAAAAACCATTACAATATTGCGCCAAATCAAAATTGATATACATAATGAAAGAAACATTACGCACTTGAAAAGTCTGATACATTTACAAGTAATTGAAATATTCAAGCTAAGTCGTGATTAAGACCTAATGGAATTAATAAATGATAAAGTTCATTACTAAAGGTTTTTGGAGCACATTTGCATATTTTTAAATCAAATGTTCTTTACGCTGCGTGTAGTCAACAGATATTAAATCAATGGACACTATAAAATAGGTTTATAGATGGTAATCGCATTATAGAAAACTTAGTAATCAAGTAGCCCTCGGATGAAGTAAACGGCATAACCTTGGAAATGTATTATGTAGTAGACAAATCCATTTGTATCCAGTTACCGTTGTTCACAATCGTTGAAATCCCACAAGCATTTGAAGGGAAATATGGATTAACTATACTTACAACCGATATAATTTACCTAAGACTCATGAATGTTTATACATCATCATTCAAATCTGACAATAATCTTAAATTTAAGTTTACAATTTAAATTGTAATACTTTATAAAAATAATGTAGGTATATATTTTTTAAATAAGAGAGATTTAAATCAAATGTCAAAAATACTACATTTGATTATTCTGATGATTTTCAAGTTGAAAAGGGTAGTTAAACACCGTCAGATGCTATAAAATACTATTTTGTATACTGTGGCTAAAACCGAATAAATAAGCACAAAGGTCTCAATTCAAGAGGCTTTTGATTATTGTCGCTTTTCTAACAAATAATGAAAAGCAAGTGGGGCGAACCACACTATAGAAATAATTCACGTACGCGAAAATTCAAAAGGGGATCTTAATACAAAATTACTGAATCACTGCAACTAAACATCTGTAAATGCAAGTGAAACCCGTTTCACATCTCTTAACAATTCAAATGTCACTGAACTTAATAGGAATTTACGAGGTCACTACGTATTTGGTGCGTGCTAATCTAAATTATTGCCGCGGACACAAAGGCTCTTAATGTGTACAGTTTATTGGGTTATATTAAGACATTTCCTAGATAAAGCGGCTAACGAGATTTAGTGGACGTATACTGACCTCAATAAAAATAATGAGGTTTCGCAACACTTCCCAAAATAGTAGTCCAAATGAGGATAATTGTAAAGTTACTGAATGCTTTGAGTATCTGTTATGAACTACTAAACTTAGATACAATTAAAGAAATAGCGATTTACTACAAATACAGAACAGAACAAGCAATCACTTCATCGAAGCTGTTTTTGCTGTCGGACATCGTGTAACCGCATAAATGCTTCCAAGATAAATTCATGCGAATAGTAACTATCTTTATGAAATCTTACGTTTCAATTGAAAGCAAAAATGACGAAACCGAATTAATTTGTTGGAATTTTGTTATGAAACTTACAAGTTGTAAAGATCTGCTTTAGCAGTTACTAGATGTTTTATAAGCGTTGTCTTGCAACCAGTTGGGAACCGATCAAGTAATTCAACAGGTAGACGCGGAGAATTAACTATCATCTATCTAGGAGGCGAAGTAAATCATGAAAACGTTAAAAGTAACCAGCAGATACCTCGCGTCTAACATTGAGTGGGCGGGGTTGCCAATAAATAAGATAAAATGAAACGACGATACCGTAAACGCTTAACTGGTTGCATGATCGTTTTATAATACACTAGCTTTTGAGCACGACTTCTTTCGTGTCTATTAATTTACGGACAGTTTATATCGGTCGCCTGTTGGAATTTATATGTATAGTAGCAATTAATTCGTATTCCGTAGTAGCAATTCCTGCATTTAATAGTGCAATAAATTATAATTGGCAACTTATTTATGCACTTCGGGTACATGCTGTTTTAGTACTCATTCTTATATTTATTCCAGATCTCTTCTCTCTAACTTATTACCTTCTCTAATACTTTTAATACCTCCAAAACTTCTAATAGTTTTTCGTGAAGATACGCCCCCAAATCTCCCTCGTTTACGTTCTCATTCATTTTATCTCCAACAGCTGCAACACAACCAGCTATAGTACATCTGTTACACAGGAATCATGCTGACTAATGACGGGGCAGTATGCAACATTAATACGTCACGCCTTACATTTGCATTGGATTCTAGAATCGTTGTTGCTCTCCCGGCGGCATCGCTACAGAACTAGACGTGTTTTATGAGGTTGAATTGCTCAGATCCGCCCGCAGCACATGGGACTTTAAAGGATTAATGTGATCGATCGCTTATGATAACTTCTTATAAAGAAGTTTTCAGGAAATGAGTATCTTTTTAAAATAAATCAATAATATACTTGGGGTATAGTCACTAATGAGGGAACTAGAATCAGTTAATAAGTATTAAATTCATTAGATTTGCTTTCCAGCTTAAACCAGATAGGAGTTGCTTAGCAAAAAACAGGAACTGTAGCAGAGGCATCAAGACCATCATAAAATTTAACTATCTTTGGATTATAAATTGTTATCTAAACACTAGATGGCAAATACATTTACCATTCGCTTGACTTACGGCTGCAGGCTGTAGTAGTCGTATAAACGCGCAATATAATCGAACAATTATAGTGCTCTTTGATAGTCTACACCAAGAAAGGCTCGACTTTTTACGACTTATCCAAAGCATGGTATATATTATCTAGAGCTATAGTTACGAAATATAAGTTTACTAGATAGAAAGTAAATCCTTGAAAATGTGAGGTAATTCAATTAAATTTTGATCACACGCCGTGAAATCCATTAGCCGTATTACACTGTATTATAGTTATGGAACGTCTTCACACACTTAAGCCTATTACGGCGCGTCTATATTCTCTGAATGAGTAATTTTTATTTCCCTATAAAGGAAATGTGGTTACGCTTTACATCCAGGCATTTCTTGTAAAAATAAATTCAAACATGGACTTAAATAGTTTCACAGAATATTTTTATGGGCACTACGAAATAGGAAGTGAGACACTAGAGTATTTAGCATTCAATGATACATAGCCATGATTGCAAGTTTGTGTCCGCTGATTGAAAGTACTGGAATGTTTTACTTTGTGCTTCCCAGAAAAGCATGTAACAATTCGAATGGAAACAACATAGGTACTAAGACAGCTTTTACTTTGATTTCAACAAGCAAGCGAGGTTTTGAATGTTTTTATACTGAAACGCTAAATTGGAATAATTTATTTATTTATTTATTTATTCACATAATTTATAACATCTTTACAGATCTCCAATGCGATGCTATAAAAATCTTAAACTAAATTATAATGTTATTTCTTTATATGCATGTATATGCAGCTTCGGTCAATTTCGACAGGTTACAACAAAATATATCAATATCTTGCGCAATTACATTCAACCATCTAACAGCCCGCGTGAAGGGAGCGTGTTTAGCTAAGTTTGTTCTTCCGACGGGTACATAGAACAACGGTTGACGGTGACGAGAGAAGACATATCCGTTGGGAACCCAAAGTTGTATCGCTACAAGTATATCATGTTGGTGGACCAACCCACGCAGAATTTTCCACAAATATAAAGTTATTGCAACCTCTCTCCCCACTTCCAACCTACTGTATCCAACCATGCCCATGACAAACAAACTTGGATACATAAGCGGGTAGTATAAATGTATATAATTGCAAGAATACCATCAAGTGGCGAAAATATCTATCTTTCATCGTAATACCGGCCTTATTAGATCAAATTAAATGAAATCTATCATGCCGACAATCTATGTTATTTCAGCACTAAAATATTTTCCATACATTAAATACCTCCACAAACGGGATATGATTTTACATACGTAACGAAGTACACTGTGTGAGCTAAAACTTGCCTACTTTATGCAAACCCGAGGGCTCGGTTAAATAAGTGACCTGCATAAACGAACACTTCTCCGCTCATTCGAGATGCACACGAGCGAGCATTTCGTTTCAATTTGCTAAGTGTGTAATTATGTGGTAAGTGGTTGGATAATTGCCCCTTAATGGAGTATATAATGTATGTACCAAGTTTTATAGCTTAAAAAATTATGTAAAAAAACGAAATGTAACCATAATTTTATTTTATGTCTGTGGAGGGTATTGAAGAAAAATCTGTTTCAACTGTCGGTACTGGTAAATTGGTGGGTGGTGATAGAAATACAACCAAAACTTAATACAATACCAAACAATGCAAACACAATACCGAAAGACTATCTCGCATAAGCCGATATACCTGTGTTTAACACATTTGTCCCAGCACAAACAAAAGCTCAAAGCAATTTGCACACCGCAAGCGAAAAACGAAGAGTTACAAGGGACCGACCGGAAAACTATAATTTCAGCGTGGAATTTGTATTGTAATGGTGAGCAGTGCTCCATCCATTGTTTAATGTAGCTGCGGTTGTTCAGCTCACGTCCCGCAATATTGCCCAAGTACTATGAATATTCATGGTGCCGTATGAAATGGTGTAGAACAAAGAGATAGAACAACTAATAAAACTGGGAACAATGGGCAAATAAATCTTCCAAACCGAAGATGAACGACAACTCTTTTTGTTTTTGATCATAAATCTAACACGTAAGTTTGATGCAAAACAAAAGGTTATTTCGTATAGCCATTTTTAATTTGTGATTAATGCACATCAGACAACAGAACTGACTTTTGTAACAGACACTCTTAAATTGATTAAAGAATCGACTCAAAAATTCAAAGAACCTCGCAATACATTTATGCACAGTCAAAGCTTTCTAAAGCATGTTTTACCACCAGTGGAATATTGATACAAAACAAAAGTATAACCGGTTCGTATTCTGTTCATTTAACGTAATAGCATCGACGCTTTATAACTGTAGCCGTAAACGTCAAATTAACACCTTTACACAGTGAAAGAATCTGCGCGATTCGAATAGGCTGAGTTTTATGCGTTGTAAAGGGTATGGAAGAATGTCGCTAAGAGGTAATAAACAAAACAAACAATAAACATAATTTTGATAATGTCACGTACAAATAGTACACGTTCTTACTGAATTCTTTAAAGTTCTTCTGAGCCGTCTACATAAATGTCTCACACGATGGAAGTATAAAAAGTTTAAGTACAGCAAACTATTTAAATTCCTAATGCCGTCAATTTATACTGAATTTAATAATAAACAAACAGAAAGTAAGTTTCATTAATATACATTGCAATACAAGACAGTAATCTATCGCCTCTGTGGTTATCGAAATCTATCAGAAACAATTTAGCCCGTGTCCGCATCCCCCGCCCGGCTTACCGAGCTGAGCGCGCCAATTGTTTCGCACGCACAATCCGCATTGATCAATGCTTTATTGTAATAGCCCACACGCGCGCAACTATACATTAACATTTACTATGACTCGTGCATGCACTGGAATCCGCGGAATGTTGACGAAAGGATTTCGATTCGCTCCAGTCAGGTCTCCGAGCAACGGCATTCGCTACATTTATTTCCTTTATTTAGTATGAGGAAGTCCATCAGATCGATAGATTTGTTGCGAATTCAATAGTATTGTCTTTAACGAGGTACAACCGCAAAATCCTTAACTCAGCAATATAATGTTGCTTTAGTCGTGATATTCAAACTGAAAGTGTTGAACAGAATCTAGTCGTGTTGCTTGGCATTTTGTCTAATCTCAACGATCTAATTACGTATCTGCGTAATGACCTAAGTCAATAAAGCTTCTCAAGCCGTTCAGACCTTTTTGTAATATACAATTATGAGCTGGACTAATGTTTCTTGATTCTAGCAAAGAGACAGGTGTAAAACATGATTTTCAATGAAAAATGCACTGTAACGAGTTGTGTTAAAGTCCGATACTACTCACGATAAGCAAACATGATTTAAGTTGCCTTTTATTAGCAAACGCCGCAGCGATTTCGTCAGCACTTCACATCGAGACATGAATGTTTTGCAACAAGTCCTAAAAATCAAAGTGAATTTTAGAGCTCAAATCGCTGGGTAAAGGGCTTATAACACTGAGATTGAAGTGAAACAGAGAAGAAATCTCTGAGTAATGATAAAGATTTTGTATGATGTCATTCCAGATCAGAAATCTATTGGTCGATGTCATTGTTTAAGTTAACATTCATAAATATCCATTTAGAACATCCGTTCTACTGAATGAAAAATAACATAAGGTTAGAGTCAGATAAAAAAATATTCCCTGTTCACTACTATGGATAATTAGAGTTCGACCAGCCTAAACGAAAAGTAAAATGTTTCACAAATAACTTAAAAACTTATCGAAGTCAATAGATCTCTACGGTTTACGAAGGAACGTGTTCAAGATCACATTTTAACACTTCTTACACGTGAATACTTTGCAGTAAAGTAGCATGAACAAGGGCCACACAGTGCGAAAATGTACCAATAAATAGTGGGACGAAGCACATGGTCTGGCTATCGAAACTTGTACTCTTTTATCGGCTAATCTCATCGGAAACTGGATGCTATCTCCGCACGCGACAAACGACGTAAATACCTGATGCATTTCAACTGTAAGCTTCTTAAGCATTCCAAGGCATTTTTATTTTCTTCTAATGTTTTTCATGGTAGGTATCAAAAAGTTCTGCCCCGTGGCAAGGGGGCGTAAAAATCCCACCACGGTATCCCCTGCCTGTCGTAAAAGGCGACTTAAAGGGGCCCTTGGGGTCGCTGGACGTGCTGTGGGGGTAGCGCGTCCTCACTGAAAGTGACCCCGAGAGGGGCGGCGGCACTGTGGCCTGTGTACGTCGCGGGCGCCCATCCACAACCGGGGCGCCCGAACCAAGATAGTGGGGGTGCAACTGTGCCCCCTAAAACTCCGAGACGGCCGAGACATTTACGTCTCGGAGGCGCACCGGGCGGCTGCGGTTGACGGTGGGCGCCTCTCGCCCGCGTACCGTGGTCGCCCCACTCGGCGCGGAGATGGCCACCGGGGGGTTTTGGTCGGTATGCCGGTTTAGGGATTTTGTTAGGGACCCAGCCCGGCATTAACATCTGCGCGGATATGACGTCGCCGCGCGCCGGGCTGGAAGACCGGTGACCCCGACATACACTTCCCGCCCCCCTCCCCCGGGCTGGCGGGAAGTAGAGACATAAACAGCTTTCCCCCCGAGAACAAAAAAAAAAAAAAAAAAGGTATCAAAAAGTTAATCAGATAACATTTTTACTTATAGGTATTAGAGATTAAGATACCCAAAACGGTAAAGATGAAATAGTTTGTAGACGCTTTTAATGGAAGGGAGTGTTAGCATCTCATGAACTTCATTAAATGTTTATGGGTCGATGGAACATCTTTCACTACGCCAGGTACAATGCACCTATTACAAATGCTAAGTTGCTTAAGATTAATACCAAGTAAAGCTCGCGATGATGAAGTTTGTATTAAAGCAAAACCGTAGAATAATAAAGGTTTGCATTTAAACACAATGACAGCATAACATAAAATACATATAAAGCAAGAAAGTAAATATCAGTCACAATATTATAGACTAATTTCCTTTCATCATCGCTGAGTTAAACATCTATTAGTTTAACAGAAACGTGAAAGTGTTTACATAAAGCCAGTGTTTAAGGTGCATCCTCATTTCGATTTGCGTGATTACGCAACCAACTCATCTTATAGTTCAACAGGTCGGTGACCCGCGAGATGATCTTGCCGATGTAAATTGTTTACCACGTCAGTTTAAAACGATGCATGAAAGTATAATCATCGTGTGTGAAATGACGAGACTAATTAATAGCATCAACACATTTGTTATGCAATTGGTTCGTTATTTATTAATAAAACTTCAAGATTGCGCAACTTGAATATTAATTTTCTTAATGTTTTTAACAAATCGTCTGAGCATTCTATTCGTAGTGATGCATTAATTGCACCCATCGTTACTGCGGTGTTAGAAGTTCCAAGGGCACAGAGATGAGTTCTCACGTGCACAAGATATGAGTTATGAGCATAAACTTAATTATTTCATAGACGTATTCAATGATTTGTTTCATAGTAACTATTCTTGAATGGCTTTTAGTAATAATGCTAGGTATATCTTTAATGTGATACACAGTACATTGAACGAAGGTGTTATTGTTTTTATTATTTGAAGTTCTCAAATAGGAATTTTGGTTATCCGTAAAAAGTACATATATTTTTTGTCAGTTATTTAGTAGCCTTACAACTACTCATACAGAGGAAAACGCCGGAAAAGGCTTAAATATCGTTCGACAATATTTATGGGATTTATACAAGACAGTGGTCTCAACTAAAGTCAACATACTTGTGCTATTGTCTGGATTGAAATAACAATTTTTTTAATAGGCATCTACTGCAATTAACAATCTACCTCTACCCTGCTTACTTTACGTTTTTATCAAGAGAAAAGAAAGAACCAATGCACATAAAACAATTTGAAGCTTAAGATTTCTTGTAAAAACCGAAGCATATTCAAGCAAACAAGTTTAGATGGAAAATCAAAATCAGTTATATAACATACGTGGCAGAAATAATTAACATAACGAGATCGTCACAGATCACAGCACCGGACGCTTTGCCGAGTGAAAAGGAAGCATTGATTGGTGTTTTAGAATCTCTAGTCACAGCCAGTCCAGACTTGATGGACAGGTGTCCGTATGCCTAATTAGTATTCCACGGTAGGAATGTAATATATTGAAGTAATTGAAGACTGGTGGCAGGTGATTAATAAATCGTGTCACAACGAAGTTTTTGCGTCCTCATACTTAGGTACATCATACATACGCATAGCACGATTGTTCATAATCAGTACTTACACTAGTGCAATAAAGAAGGAAGAGGCACATTGCATGTCTCTTATGTAATTTTAGCAAAAGACTATTCAGACTATCTTTTCAATAACACCTACATCAATTAAATACGCTACTTTACGATTAATGGTTATATAGGTTCTCAGAAAAACACTTCATAATAAGATTTCACACTAAATTGCTCCACGCATTGAAAACATAAATCCTAACGTCTCCATAAGTATATTTATTATACATTCTTTATTGGACACGTTCTGAACGGAAAACCGACACATTTTATTCTTAGAATAAAGTCGGGACGGCATGTAAGGTGTCCTGAGACACTGAGCGTTGAATCAGCCAATGTCTCATTATAAAACAGAAGCCGGTCGCAGATGTGATCGGCACGCAAGATCCGATACAGATTGCATCTCGGCAACGCCATCCTTAGAATAAATCTAGCTGGGTTCCTTCCTGTGAGGAGCTAACTTCATTAAGGGTATTGTTGGCGTTCAATAGAATTAACGGACTTGTTTCGCGTAGAGAATCTACATACTGATTTACGAGCATCAAGAACAATGTTTGTGTTTTATTGTATTTTATGTATATTTGAGACGTATTTCTGAAAAGG
Organism: Cephonodes hylas; assembly: GCA_030295005.1. Lineage (NCBI taxonomy): Eukaryota > Metazoa > Arthropoda > Insecta > Lepidoptera > Sphingidae > Cephonodes > Cephonodes hylas. The sequence goes on along the minus strand of AP025372.1, from coordinate 8,907,424 downwards.
TCTATATTTAAACACTTTATAGTCACTAGAAAATACACCAGAAATACAATAGAATACATTCACGCCGAGCACTAAAGTTTAGCTTGTTTTGAATTTAACTTTGCGAAACACCAACCGCATAAATCTCGTGATATATCATTTGAGAACAATCAAACCAAAACTCAGCATCTGCTGCACCCACAAAACCACTGTAATCGAATCGTGCAGCTTACAGTAACAACGTCATTCCATAATCATACACGACTGTGTAACACATCTCGCTTTGAACTTCACGCTTTTTAACATCTTTATGGACATCGCATTATCTATCAGGAGTGCCCGAAGACAGATGCTTCCAAGTTTGATTCAATTGTAAAATAGTCTTTTATCGATATAACATGACCCTATTGTCAAAGAGATAGAGTTGATTTTCTACAAGATGTGTGACGAGGCAAAACTTATGTTTCTCATACTATATGCTAAGCAATGCCAAATGTCGAAGCCGATATAATGATAGGCTATCTTAAAGAGGTAATAGCCTATCCAGAAGCGATACCGGTAATCTAGGATTTATAAAACAGGAAAAAGCAGGTTAAGGTAAAATCGTGTAAATTTATAGGCTCGTAATTCATACTGGATATTTTTGCTGCAATACACAGATTTGATTTAAATTACTCTGCAATCAAAGATGGGCCCTGTTCAGCGGCAATAAACCTTATCGAGACACATTCATTCGTTAATGACATTTAATACTGTCAATGAATGGCTGTACCGCCCCTGATTGTTGGTATAGTGTAGAGAGTCGAGCGCTGAGACGTGACCAAAAGACACGTTGGTCTGTCTATTTGCTTAGATACGAGTATAGTTTCCTGTAGTATTTTAACAAAACTGAAAGGTTGTAAGTGGAAGTTTGGCTAAAAAACTGGGATTGCGTCAATCGCAATACTAAATGTAATTAACGAGCGGAAAATCATTTACATTTTAGGAGCAAAAAAGAGAACAAATAATAAGTTCTGTGATAAGCTTATAATATCAAATCAAATAATACCATAGTACAAATTAGCTCAGTTTCTTTGTTGGGATTTCTAGAATAATAAAAAGCTTTTGTTTTGATGTGATGCCACGCAGTGGCGTGCCTAGGGTGTCAAACTAAGGCAAGCCCAAATGTTTATTTAGTAGCAGCACATTTTTTTTGGTACGTAGGACTAATAAATACCTACCGGTTAGTACTCACATTCACGTTTCTAGCGTTATTTTATAAATAAACAATCGTTAAGTTCGTTATTCGGAACTAGGGATGTTGCGAATATTCGCATCCGCATCCGCATATGCGGAACATTCGCATCGATTTGGACATCCGCATCCGCATCCGCATCCGCATAAATCGCTGCGGAGCTGATGCGGTTGCGGATGTGTAGCAGATCGCGAAAAGAAAGAAAGGGGTGAGGGGCGGAGAGGTGCGCGTGTCGGTCTTGAGTGTCGAGTGGGTGACCGTACGTGCTGATTGACCAATAGGAAAGCAATAACATTTTATACAAATCAACCAATCGATCAATTTTATACAGATCCGCATCCGCATCCGCATCCGCGGATGTGAGCCTCTTAAAATTCGCATCCGCATCCGCATCCGCGGATGTGAAAAAAATTGAATCCGCAACATCCCTATTCGGAACTATGTAAGGCAAGTCGGGCTTTCGGGCTTCTATGGAAGTACCGCCACTGATGCCACGGTTGATGACGCTATATATTTGGATCTTAATAACTACAATATGTAATATACATATATTTATTGTTACTTTTTTTATTTTTTTTTCTTTGTACTCTTGGTGTACAATAAAGCATATAAATAAATTAATAAATATACGTATGATCGTCAAGCCACAACACGTAATATAGGCATGTGGCAATAGAAAAGCTTTCTAACAATTTCCTTCATAACTGTAAATTGATTGGCGTCATTCAATTTCTTACCTACAACTCTACACTGTGTCTAATGATAAGGAACAACTTCTGTTTCTTTTATCGGTTCGAGCAGGTTCCCAATTACAATAATTGAAGCATTTATTGGCATTTCTTGGTGGTTGGTGTGGCGACAACAGATACATATCAGCTCATCAAATCAACTCACGTACACCGCTTTACAATTGCAAGCCGACCAGTTTTTACCCCACAATCAATAGCGGGAGGCCTACTTAACTTCGTGTATAATTGACAGTTCCCATGAATATTAACAAAAAGGTAATCACAACGTGACATGTTCCATCGATGATTTTCTGTCCGTCTAAACATTTCTCCTTTAAAGGGACAAATCCATTATCATTTTATTTACTAGTTACGTTGGCATCGGTATGAACTGTTTTAGTTGCAAGCTTATGTTTGAAAGTTGGATTGTTGCCCATATGAGATTATTGTTAAGGCACAAACAATGTGAGATACGGATCAAGGAAATTCATAAATGAATCTTGATTATATACTGAAAGATACCCTACGCCTCTTAAATATTTACGATTCTTATAACGCAGGTTTGTTTGTTATGTACCATGTGCTGCTAGAAGGATATTTGTATTTACCAAGTCAAGTATTGTTCGTGCAACTCACGGAGGCGCGTGGTTCTCGTAAACTCCACGACTCCTATACAAATCGACGTTTTAAAACAATTATATCTGTTATTAAAAAGTTTAGATTAAGCTTCGACAATGTATTGCGTTTTTTTCTATCATAAAGCTGATTGTCAACTACAATTAATTGTAGTCACTTTAAGAACCCGTAGAACGACATCTATCCGCAATCAATTGATAAGTGTATTTTTTTCATTAATCACTCCATTTTTGACGTTACTAACAGGTTGGTAAAATTAGAATTATCCTACACATAAATAATACTACCGCCAATAACTAAATGGTTTCAACAAGACTCCGCACCTAGCCCAGTAGTTAATACGTCGAACATTCCGCATAAAACTGCAGTTAGAGCTCTCATTAGGTATATGTACAAGGAACAGGTAGCTTTGTTACCTTAGGGTTGCAGCGATTAGGACTAAGCACTCAGGTATTTCGCGTAATGCCTGTGGTCTTTAGACAAAAAAAAAGGATAATGAGCCAATTCCGATGTGACAGAATAATTGACGTGAACCAGTTTTTCCAGGTTTAGCAAAAGGTGTTAATTTAAAGTGTCGCTGTCACGTTTATTATTTCCTTATGGGTGCTTGTTAGAATGAAGTAGTTATACAGGAATGCTATTAAATGTTAGTAGTATTTCTCGTTGACACCGATTGTGATCAATCAATTTGTATGAATCAAGGTCGTTTTTTTATTATTTTATATACAGTTTCATACGTTTCGCAAGTTGAATTATATTCGTAGTCGCGAAAAGCCAGTACCATGGTCTCTTGATCCAGGAATGAAATCAATTCCGGAGTACACGCAGTATATTGCATACCTAGGGAATCAACAAGACAAATATACAAGATAATGCTAAAGAACCTGATAGATAATATATATCATACATTGTTTGGGAAACTTGTAACGAAAATTTCAAATCCATGCTGGTAAGTCGTAAATATGAAGGTAAAATAAAGTCTACTTTATTATTGGTACCCTATTATGGTATACCTATTTACCATTTTCCTCCTATAAGTGCTGGATCATTCCGATTTATTTTGCACAAAAAATTAATAGCAATTTGAGAACAAACATACTATATACAAGTTTTCAAAAAAATACGCCTCGACGAAGCGGTGCCCAACTGTAAGAAATAAAACCATTACAGATTTACATACTAACATTTTTACGACAGCCCTAAGCAACACTGATACGGTATTATTGCTGGCATACTGTCTTGTAATTTTGCTGTTGGACCAAAGAAAATGCGGCTCCAATGACTATGGGCTGCAGGCACGTTACAGACGCGTTCGAACCGCGGAAACGTTAATTAAAATCAACCGTTTAATCTGCATTATTGTTTTGAATAAAATTTAATTGTCAGAATGCTCTAGATCAAATGGAATTCTGTTTGAAATGTTTCCCTGTTACCGTTGTGTGTTTTGCTTTGCGTTTGATTGTTTTAGTGTCCTGAGTGATCGTAACTTATATTTACATGATAAAATTATTTATAGAAAACAATTTAAAACTTCAATTGTTTTGTAATAAAATTTTTGTATTTCTAAATTTTATTTTAATATTGTTCACAAATTGACATATTTCATCGAGTTTTTACCCGATAGATTTTTACACGACAGACAAATTATTTTATGCATAAATATAAGCGCATAGTAAAAGTTCTATCATTGGCCGAAGTGGAAATTGTAACTATCGAATTAATTAACATGCGCATATTAATTATAAGTTACACAAGCGGCCAATCTCCGATGCAAGACATTACGGTCCAAATGATTCGCGTGGAGATGAAATTAGTATGAAGTCGTTACGTAACTGGCGTCAAAGCGAGTATTATGCGCACGATCTGGGTAGACCTCTCGGCTGTCATCAAATCTCATGCACGCACTTTGACTTTTTGATATTACGCGTGTAATTTAATAATCACGCACTTAAAACAATAAAGGAAAAAATTGTAATTAAATCTTCATTTCTAAGAAGTTCTAATAAGTCATTTCTAGCGGGCCAGGACATTAGATCTTATGACGAAGTAGTAGTGGACTAACTCGTGACGTAGGAAGATGACATCAAAAAGATTATTATGGCTTGATGATGTTAGTTAAGAGTTTAACCTTACATAAAGTTGACATTCTAGCTATTAATCTCGAGAATAATTGGTCAATATTTGTTTCAAATCAGGATTTCCCATTGAAAAGTCCAGTAGAGTAATTTATTGCTTCTGTTCAATCAAATATAGGAGGAATAAATGTTATGTTGTGAACATTTCTTGGTAGTATTTATTTTAGCTCAATTAATTGACTGAGGAGTAGTTCTCCTGGCGAAGCGAAGATTTTGCGGAATAGTTTAATATAAGGATGATTAACCAACCCAAACTTCCTGATAATGAAGCACATCTTAGCAACATTAATACTTAATCTACCTATACCATTTGAGAAGTCTAAGGCACCCAAACGTCTTAACGCAACAAGAACAAAATCATAATCAATATAAATAAACCGAACCGATCGCAATGTTAACTGTAGCCTTTACACAGTAAATTACTCCGAAGAAGCACCGGATGTAAAAAGACGTGTATGATTCGCTAGAACCAGTTCAATGGGCCATCGAACGGACAACACAGTTATAAAATATCACATAACATTATTTATGAGCCCTCATTTTTGAAGTCCGAAGCCAGATGTTTCGCGTGTTCATAAATATTTATGAATATACTCATTAGAATAAAATGATAAATAATGTGCGCCCTTTCTCAAATGGGCATGCATGAAGATTTAATCCGATAATAAGCTGAATTGAACAATTCTTTTGATATAGGATTTACGGAATTGCGTTTTGCCGTCGGTTTTATTTAAAGTGATATTCTTTTCAGTTTTATGTGGGACTTTTAGTACTTTAAAAGGTTTATACTGTCATCTCTTGAGCACAGAACAGAATGAACATTAATGCTTCATTTAAAAGACTTGATGACTTGATGAAAGACTGAATGCTATTATCTCAGCGAAAGCTACTTTCCATATGATCCTAGAATGCAATTAAGAAAAATACCTATCTTTAATTTTAATCCTCATCATATTAAAACCACAATCCCATTAGTACGAACATATGACTCGTAAAAGCGAATGCTGTGAAAAGCAAGCAAAAATTCATACAAACGCAACAAGACTGGTGTTGCCAGTCAAACATATCGATAATCTTCAAAGTGCAATTTATTGTTGCGGTCCACAACGGCATTCACCTACGCGTTGCAAACGTTTTAAATAACTCCAACCGATGTTATCGATTAAACATACTTGCAGTCGAGAATCGAGAAATTATTTCACAGCACTTATTTTATTTGCTATAGGTAAGGCCATTTAAATAAAGCCTGGACTTGTGAATCCATTACGTGTGCAATGAATACGTCAATTACAATGGCCGTGGGCACCTAATTTATTGAATTCAAAATTGGATTTATATAATTGTTGGGTTTTAGACGGTGAATTCAAACGCTTCCACACCCTGTTAGGTTAAATTAAGTAGCCGTTCAATACTAGCATATAAGTTAGGTCTAATGGGTTTCTGGTTCATTGATTTTGGTGCTTAGGATGTATGGGGTGTTCAATTTATTTTACTGCGTTATTAAATCTCTTTGACCAAAAAAGTTGAGCCCAGCAATGAAAACAAAAATATAGGCAAGATTATTGATTGAGAAATTTAAGCATGTTAATGAGGTACGTAAGAAACTGTATCAGATACTCAAATAATAAGTTGACTACGAATGCTTAAAAAAGGAATCAGTAAACAATTGACGACGTAATATTTAAAAATGCAAAGAGGATTGATAAAGTATTTTTATTACCACATAATCTAACATATAAATAATATTTAACACTATACCAACGAACGTATCTGCTGTAATATCTTTCTCTTTTGTATAATTTCGTCCCGTACCACCGCCCATATTCCTATTAACCTTAGTTAGCCCGACCCTATGCATCATCACTTGCGAAATGATTGGACTCTCACATCTCTTTAGACATTAAGCTTTTGTCTCTAACTTTGGGCTGTCTCGTTAGATCGGCAATTAGCTGGCCAGTGTGATATCGAAATAGGTTTCATCTTCTAGTTTAGGACATACATTTGACAGTTCTCAGTTTCTTGAAGACAATTTAGGTTGAGATTATTATCACATGTTAATTTATTTAGAAATGATTTCATGTTCTAATATTTAATATCATTAATATCTGCAACAACTATTCATTAATTTTTTAATTATATGATTCATTACAACTTTCTTCGCAAAGAATGCCGCAATAAATAATCATTTCATTAAGTAATGACGTATGTCGTTTTCTAAATGTAATGAGTATTATTTTTTGCGTAATGTTGTCTCGCTAATACCCATTTGTTAATAAGTTCATGCTCGCGGCGTGTATTTAAATGAAATTTACTAGGTTGGATGGACTGAGCACGCAAAAAGTATTTATTTCGAGATGATTACGGTTACGTCATAATTACCTGTACGTATTTTGTATACTTTACAAAAACTACCAGGTATCTTCGACACCGCTAAAAAGGAAAAAAGGTGTCCCTATTTAGACTCACGCTAACAATATTATAATATGATGTCGAAAGAACTAATCAATGGTGACAGTAACGTAAAAGATCAGAAATCATGTTATAACCACATCACGTCATCCTTAGTAATATATTTCTTCTTCTTCTTTCTTCTTTATCAACCCATATACGCCCACTGCTGAGCACGGGTCTCCTCTACCATTGAGAGTAATATATTACGACAATCCTATTAATTTTTCAACGTTGTAGATGCATAGTCCGCCAACACTCTCCAGACCCGCGTGGTGGGCTAAGTCCTAACCCCTCTCAGTTATAAAGAAGGGTCATGTTTAGAAGTGGAACGTATATGGGCGTGTATACGAAAACGATGATGATGATAAAGAATCTTACATAAATGGTGTATGAGATCATATAAAGCAATGAGACTGTTATTGTATCAAAAAAAAGTTATAGACTCATCGGTAAATGTTATTGACGCATTAAAATAATAAGAAAGCACCAAGAAACGCCTAAAGCAAATTCTTACTATCGAGGCCAAATATATTAGCTTCTATTATCGACTCACCCACACCTGACTTCCTCTAGAAAGTTGAGAACAAATATCAAATGCAAACAACTTCTGCCAACAGAGCCATCGGCTGTATAAAACAGTACTTTATCATCCATCTAAGATTACTTTACGTTCGTAAGTAATTAGTTTTGAAATAGCAATGAGATTGTATAGATATAATAGATTGAGTTGCCAGCTATGTAAAGAGTAATATATTATGGCAAACATAAATGGTCTATTAAAGATATTGATAGTCCTATCCGACTTGGTATTGACGTTTGTGTAAAAAATAGATCATGAGTTATGAATGAGTACTAGAGACATCGTGAATCCACGGCTAATGATGCTCGCTGTTATGTGTTCATTTAATGTGCTTCTTTGTTTCTTACCAATGGTACAGGATCGATACTTGATAGATTTATAGAAAAATATAATTCCATTGCAAGAAGTACGCCTTATCGAAATTATAGACCGACTTACAAACATCCGTACCACGCTGGTGTATTGCTGTACTGCTGCACGTATACCCCAAAGTTAAAGTTGCATATATTGATTAAAAAACTATAGTCACAAACCTCGAAAGTCTCAAAATGATGACAAATCCACGAGCACAGCGGAACAAAATACAATCACTATAACACTTATGCCAGTCCAATTTAGTAGTATAGGACTACCGAAGTCCCTTGAACACTTTAACACATTATTTTTAACCAACCATCTGTTCTTAGGTACTTTATTTATCTTTCCAGTCCTACTGCACATTCGAAAAGAGGTGGCTCGGTATCTCCACCTTCAAGCTGAGCTCACACACGCCTCTGCCAACAAAATTAGTCACGTGCAATTTCGTTTTCGCCTTCGGCCGCGTCGTGAGAAAGTTCCGAAGCGACCTCGTGGCACGCAATTCTCAAACTGACCGTTGCGTTTGTCACAATCAGACGGCTTTGAAACAATAATGCTATTTTAATGTTCCCATATTTTTCGCTAGTTCAAGCTGTAAGCGTGCGTTTAAACGTTTTATTGTTTGCGTGTGATTTAGTGTTGCCGCTCCTTGAAAATTGGTATTGTTTCAAAATTTTTATTCGGCGGTTTAGGTGTTATAAATAAATTGGCATAGATTCCCCTAATATGGGTTTTGGATTTTTGGTACCTGTTTCTATGAACAATAAACAATTAAGAATAATGTACCAAGTAATAATCCTTTATTACTATAATAAGCTGTTTTCAAATTTAACAAATGACTGTTGTGTTCACGGCATGTCTTTAGAAGGGTGCAAATTAGGTATGACTGTGAGCCAAATTTCATTCAAATTCTAGCAGAAGTAATTATGTGATTAAGTGACAAAACATCTTGCATAAACCTTTGCATTTATAAAGGTTCTGGGAGTATATCATTTGACACCTAATTATTGAATTTTCTGCGGAATAATGGACATAGTCTCGGTACCGACCTTTTAAAGAACCTATTTAAACACGCCAGGTGATGAAATCCAATTTAGCAGAATCACTCTCAAACCATCATTATTTTGGCATGCAGGTTTACTCAATTTACTTTTATCGTGACTCACACATAAACTTCATTTTAGTTGATCGTCGCCAAGATGAAAAGGCACTTATAATCATTCATACTCTTTGTCCCTTACTCAATTATGTTTATTGCTGGGAGCTTTTTGTATACCAAGAAAGTAAATACTTTCCCTGGAATGATACTTAAAGCTATATTAATGGATTAACAGATGTATTTAGTCGTCATTAAGAGAGCAAAACCAATTTTCCTTTTTTCATTAATAAAAAAATACAACCCTTAATGAATTTTGACTTTTTCTATCTTACTTTGTTTTTTCTGTGTAATAAAATCTGTTATACGAAATTAAAAAGTTCTATACTGGCGAACTTTTGTTTTTTCAACACCAATAACAAATACGTCGAATGAGAACGCTTCTCGGTACGCTTCAATGG